>CM051620.1:12308199-13508199 GCA_028020825.1 Podargus strigoides
CCTAAAGAAGTGAGCCTAGCCAGTTCTAAGCACCGAAAGCAAAATCTAAGAATGCATTCAAATTCTAATAGATGTTTGCCATGACACACGCAGTCTGAAGTAATGCTTTCATACAGGACCCAAAATTCCAATAATTTCACAATTTTTCCCGTATCCCGTCTGCAAATAATCAGGCATTCACTGTGGGGGACAGGCAGTTAAAATTTCTCTGGCGTTCTGTTTTGTCTGTTACATGATCTCAGATGCTCCAGAATATCCTTTTCCTTAATGAAATAACATTTTTGGCATAGATCAAGTCTCCTGTGCGGTAGAAATCGGTTGCATTCAGTCTGGAATCATGGGCTAATATAATATGTAGATTATTTAAAAAAAAAAAAAAAAACAAACAAAAAAACCCAACAGCTAAATGTACAGTCAGCTTTAAGTATGTACGCCTGTATTGGAGTTTGGGTGGTTTTGTAGCTGATGTGTAATATTTTAGGAAAAAAGAGTTTAGTAAATTTGGGAGGACATTCCCAGATTTTCCCTTCTGCTTTCAATTCTTTCCCAAACCAAGGTGTGCAACACTGCCGTAGAAGTGAAATGAAAAATTGAGGTTTAGAATGTGATTCCTACCTGGCATTGCTTTGTGTCTTGTTAGTCAACATTGCTCCATTTAAAAATGATTCAGTAAATGCATTACAGTCAACGGATTCTGCCGACTCCACTGCTGCTCTGGGTTACTTTCGCAGCTCATTAGAATATTGCTTTGCCTGGCTGGCTCGGAGCACAACCTTACTCCCCCTGAAACACTCCATCAGATTCTCCCTTTGGAAGTCTTTGTCCTGAGCAGGTAATAATGGTTCCATGCCTTCCGTGCAGAAGCTGTTCTATAACATATTTAATGGTGCCATAGCTTAAAGGGCAGTGGTGTAATCTCACAGCTGATTTAGCCTGATGTCGATGCTCATCCTTTCCCTTTCTTGTTTAATTGTGTCACTTGATTTTGCAGTTCTCTTTGATACCTACTCTCTTGTTCATCTCAATGAAAGTTTTTATCTTTGACTCAAAATTCTCTTTAAGAGTGGGTATAAGATGAGCAGCTTCACGTCTTAACATCTCACTGAACACCATGGGGCACATGCAAGACCAGTGCTTTTTCCCTTGTCTTTGAGACATGAGAACAACTTTCCCCAAGAGTACCTCAAATCCAAATAGGGCTTTATAGAAATGAAGACTGATAGGCTGGCGTACTGGGAGGAGTGATGGTACTCTGCAAAAGCATTGACAGAAGAGAATATAGAGTTCATCTCCTAAAAATGAGATGCTAACAAAATTCCCTGAGCAAAAAAAAAAGGTCAATGCAGAAAGGCAAGTTCCTCCACCAGCTCCCTCAGCACTCTCGGGTGGATCTCATCCGGCCCCATGGACTTATGGGTGTCTAATTGGCTTAGCAGGTCCTTCACTGCTATTTCCTGGGTTACGAGGGGTTTATTCGGATCTCCATCCCAATCTTCCAGCTCAGGGGACTGAATACCATGAGGATAACTGGTCTGACTGTTAAAGACTGAGGCAATACAGCGATGGGCATGTATCGGTCATGTTTTGGTACGGCTAGACTACAGGGTTCCTAAAAAAGCTTTGTTCTAGCAACTAATAAGCAGGTGAAAGAGAGGTCATCTTGGAGGGACTCCTCTCAGCGTGATAACTGAAGCAGCCACTTTACAAATCAGCAGCTTGAATGGATTAAAGGAACTGGCTGGTGCATTTGTTGGTGTAAGGCAATTTCTTACTAGAGCTGAAATGGATTAGTCTATAAATTTGAACTCAGAGGTGAGACTGGCAATATGCACATGAATGTAAGACCTAGAGATCATCTAGTCCAACACCCCTTAAAAGCAGAATCCCCTAGAGCACATCACTCAGGACTGCGTCCAGGCGAGTCTTGAAAATCTCCAGAGAAGGAGACTCCACAACCTCTCTGGGCAGCCTGTGCCAGAGCTCTGTCACCCTCACCAAAAAGAAGTTTTTTCTCATATTTAAATGGAACCTCCGTGTGGAGAGTTTTACTGAGAGCTGTCTGCGTGACAGGGGGCACGCAGACACCATGGCGCTAGTCGACCAGAGGAGTAGCAGATAAGCAAGAAGCTATGTAGGCCCTGATTATTGCAAGGACACCGTCCTTGCAAGTGTTGAAAACTAAACGATAACAGAATGTAGTATATCAAAGTAACCAAAGATTAGGGAGTAGGCCTTAGAACTGTAACCGCAAGCGCGCACAACAAAAGGAGCTAGTGTTGGGAGAAGTAGCCAATAATGAGCTTAGCTTTTGCAATATGTATGAACCTAATTAACAACTGTATAAAGAGGTGCTAACCGCTGTAATAAACGAGACTTGCTGATCATCTTGGGTGGTCGTGTTGCTTGTTCTCCTGCCGACTTCCACAAATGGTGACCCCGACGTGATTGCCACGGTGGAGCGGCAAGTGAGCTCGGGTCCTACAGCAGCCGGGACGGCGAATAAGCACCTAAACCAAAAAATTCCTCGAGGAGGCAATTAGTCACTGAGGAATTCGTGGAGGGGTGCCGCGCCCTGGGTGACCTCATCGGAGAGCCCGGCCGATACGTGCTGCCGAGACCTTGCAAGGCTGCAACAGCGCTGACGAGTAACAAGGAAATGCTGACGAGTAACAAGGAAATGGAAAGGCAAGCAGCATATAATTTATTTACGTGCTTTTTAAAAAAGCGACAGATTAAGGGGATAGATCCCGAAAAGGAGCTCCCTGGGCTCTTAGATTATGGGTATGTTAAGGGTTGCTTTCAAAACCCGCATACTGTTAATGAATTAGAGGAATGGAGGAAGCTGGGGGATAAGATCTGGGAGGCTGTGTTAGATGATGATAAGACGGCAAAAAAGTTGGGAAAGCAGTGGCGCGTAGTGCATAATGAATTGCTACAATATCAGATAGAAAAAAGGGCGGCTCAGCAGGCTAACGAGGCCCAGGAAAAGAATAGGGGGTATGCCGGGTGGTCCGATTGCCCCTTGCCTCCTGCCGTATCTACGGTTGTGTTGCCACCGCACGCTGGTGAAGGAGCTAACGCTCCGCCGCCTGCCCCTGACCCACCTCCAGCGGCTATACCCGTTACCCCATTGACACCCTGGCCGGAGGCACCCCCACCGCCGCCACCGATAGCCAATGCGCCTGTCCCTGGGGCGCAGAGTGACCTGGCGGAGGCCATTGCTCAAGGAAGGCGAGAGATGTGGGCGGCATTGGCAAAAGATTGCCTGGAGTCTGGGGATGGGGAGGCCATGGAGGCTGCAAAAGAGCTGGCTTGTCCGGTGGTTTTCTCTCCCTTTCCGGGGGGGGGACTTCAGGCTACCATTACGGCAATGGATTGGAAACTTTTGTCCCAATTACGATCCACGGTCAGCCAGTTTGGAGTCAAGAGCGCAAATTGGAGTATTGAGGAGGCCCTTGAGCGCATGGCTAGTATACCGATCGGGCCACAAGCGATGTTAGTGGAGGCTATTAAGGAACTGGGATTGGGATTAAAAGAACAAGCAAAGGTGAGCCAGAGTCAGGTGTTAGCTGCTCTTGCACCCCTGCAAGTCTCTGCGACAGTCAGCCCTAGAGCTCCATTTACTGGCCGTGTCAAGTGCTACCGCTGTGGAGGGTTTGGACATTTGCGGCGAGAGCGTACGTTCGGGAAACTTCAATACCAGCGCGCAGAGACACCACAGCAGCCGCGCCCCAACACAAGTAGCTGCTGTCAGCCAACCCTCGGATCAACCAGCCTGCACCCCGCCACAGCAGGGAGCCTCAGCCTGGACGTGGCAGCCGCAGTGACAGTAATGCTAATGTCACCCACACCTGAGAAAGTTCCCACAGGCATCAGGGGACCAATTATGATCTGGACAGGCTACCATCAAGGGAAGCTGGAGTGAAAACCTGGGTAAGAAAAATGGAAAAAGAAGTAACACTGTCGCTAGCTATTGTTATGCTTTTTAGAAAAGTGAGGACTGGACATAAGTAAAAAGACTTTGGGCTCCCTATATGTTTGGGGGTATGCCAGAGGACACTTTAAAGACCCTAATACATTGTTTGATGTAACGGAGTGGAGAAAGTGTGGGGACTCTCTGTGGGACAATGTTATTGACGGTGATAAAACGGCGGAAAAATTGCAAAAACCGTGGCGGGAGGTAAACAATGCCCCACCCCACCCCCACCCCCCCAACCCCCCCCGCCCACCCCCCCGCGCGCGCCGCGGCAGCGGCTGGAGCGGCAGCCGGCGCCGGGGCCGTGCCTAGCGCGGCGGAGCGGCGCGAGCGGCATTCCACCCCCCCTCCTCCCCTGCACCACCACCACCACCCCCCCCCTCCTCCCCGCGCGCGCTGTGGCAGCAGCCGGAGCGTTCGCGGCTTCAAGGCCCTCGCCACTGGTAAATATATAAAAAAAAAAAAAAAAAAAAAAAAAAAAAAAAGGGGAAAAATAGTTGTGCATAAGCTGCCTTTTGTGGGGAGAATTAACAGTAGATGCAAACATAATTTTTCAGACCTTCTGGAATAAACATTTAAGCAAGCAACAATGTTAAGATAAAAACATCACAGTACCTGTAATACTATTTAGCAGCAGAGCAGTTTTTATGAAGCAATCACAGTAAAACAGGGTGCTAATGAGCCATATATGCAATTTCCAAATTGGCTGCAAAATGCACTTGATAGGGCAACTTTACCTGATCCTGGGAGAGAAGCATTACTCATGTCTTTAAGTGTTGAAAATTCTAACCCAACCTGCAAGCGTATTTTACAGAGTCTGCCTAAAAACTCCAGTATTGCTGAAATGATGGATGCTTGTTCCGGGGTAGGAACACCGGAAGAGGATGCTGGTTTCATGGCCTCAGCTTTTGCTGTGGCTATCCGGCCCTTGGTAACGACATATGGATAGTTCCAATGGTCCTTTAAAAGGAGGGGATGAGTTTGCCTTTTGGCTTTCCTTCAAGGTGTGGCCGGCCTTGTGGGGGGAGCCCTTGGGTAAAAAAGCCCCAGGTGCCCCCATTGGGTAAAGGAGTGCCCGGTGTCCTGTTTTGGGGACAGGGGCTGGGTCCATGTGTGGAGAGAGTGCAGTGTCTGTCTGTGAGGTGGACGCACTTTGCAGAGTTTTCCTGTTGGGGAAGGACCTCCTGACTCTCCCTGCAACTGGGCCCTGGTCAGGTTTGGCATTTGCAAATGGGGCTTTGTGGGAAAACAATACGGGACTACTTCTATATGATAAGCCTATTGACTTGGTTGTCTCCATCTCTTCTGTGGGAGACTTTGTTTCTTTGTTAATTCCACCTATTATTGAATTCCACCTGTTATTGCTTGCTATTGTATTAACGATTGTACTTTATGTTTTCGAAAGGGTAACAAGCATGATTAAAGATGCCATGAAGAACGTATGGCTGGCTCAAGAAGAAAAAGGGGAAATTGTAGAAATGCATTTAAAAGAGAATAGCCATATAGTGAACCAGCCATACGGGATGTTGGCCTAGGCAGGTACCCTTCAAAGGAAGAAAAAATAAGAAAGAGCAATGACTGCTTCACCAGGGAATGCAGGAGTGAGCAGATGGGAGTGACCAATTGGACGTTGCATGAGAAGAACTTAAGAACCAACAGGAACTGAACTGAGCTGCATGTTTACCTTGTGCTAGATACTTTTAACCAATTAAATAATGCGTGACCGCGTGTAGGGAAAGAAAAATTGTAAAAAAGGGACAGACAGAATTAATAGAAGATTTAGATAGCGTTAGGCATGCTGTGTTGCAAAATAGAGCTGCTGTTGATTTTTTGCTTTTAGCACAAGGCCATGGATGTGAAGATTTCGAAGGAATGTGCTGTTTGAACCTTTCAGATCATTCTGTATCAATTCATGCTCAGTTGTCTTAACTTCAGCAACTTACCAGGCACCTACAGCAAGAGACGGGTTGGGGTTTTGATGGCTGGCTTAAGGGCCTGGGACTAGGTCCGTGGTTGCGAGGAGTTGTACAATATCTTGCAGTTATTATTGGGGTTGTTTTATTAGCTTTGCTTTTATTGCCATGTATTTTAAACTGCCTTCAAAATATGCTTAACCGCTTGCTTAAACAAGCTTTTCAGGCTAATTTAGTTTGCCAAAAAGAAAACTCCTATGTTGGAGGAGTTGAAGGCAAGTGAGGACTGGTAGGCTGTGAACAGCAGACAGAAGGGGACAAGGAGCATTAAAGTGTTTCCAGTTCATAGCAGGTATCCAGAAAGTAAACTGTGAGAGATGCCTTTAAAAGCTCCAGATGGTTGAATGAAGAAAGATGGCCGAGATACCTTTGTTCAGCCCATCTGGAAAGAAAGTCGGTAATGTTCTCAAAATATCTAAGCAACCAAGGCATCCTGAAACCAACGTACATGTAATTTTATGGATAAAGTAGGCTTTGGAATTTGGTATTCAGTATGCAGTGCTGATAACGCCTGTAGTCACTAAATATTGCAAAATATCTCAACATGTAGGTGATTTCTTGAGACTTGGCAGAGTGCTGAAGGAGAAGAATATCTAACTGATCTTCACAGTGATTCTCCTTAACACAGTCCTGGAGAAAGAGTACAGAAAACTCTGAAAGTATTCAGCTGGTGAGCCACGTAGCAAAAGTAAAATGTTTTGATTTGGAAGTGGAATAAAAATCCACTATCTTTTGAATATGGATGGAATGAAGACAAGTCATCTTTGGCCTAGAATAGAATAATCAGAAGTGTATTATATCAACAATGAGAGAATGAAATGAGCTGACAAATAGGAGTAGTTTAAGCATAAACCGATTATATTGAAAATATAATTAAGACTTCCAAAGGAACTGAAGAAATCATAAGCAGGCAAAATTGTTCACTTACCAGCATAAATTTGGTCATCTTTATACCAAACTCATTGAAGTGAAATGCTACCCCACGTTAGTATATCTTCAGAGGAAGAGTGGGGAATGTGTGGGTTTTCTGAGTAGTGGAGAACTTCAGAGAAAATGGTCCTGAGCGGTTAAGGACCAGCGTCCTGCGAAACAGCACTGGGTGACCTCCTGCATTACTCAGAAAAGTTGCTGCTTGCTACCCAGAACAGAGTGGTACTTGGGAAATAGTGTCTTTGCGGTCAAAAAACCTTACGTAGCCCATGAATATTTTGGGAGAGTAATATGTAGGAAAATTAGAGAAGTTATATGACTTCTGTATTTGGCACTGGTACAATCGCTTTTCCATTGCTGAGCTCTTTTTTTTTGGTGTCCATAAGCCTGTTGATAAAATGGTAAGGGATTGATCAAAGGACTGGATACTTTGCCTTGTGGTGCGGCATTCTGGAATCTTGCTCTGTTTATCTTACCCATGAGAAGGCTAAGACTTGACCTGATCAGAGTGTCTGCGTTGGGGAAAAAAACATTGAAAAACTGTTAACAGTCTGGCAGGCAAAGATATGAAAAGGTCCGGTGGTTGCCATTTGAAGTTCAAAATTCCACTGCAGATTTTCAACAGTGAGAGTGATTAGCCCCTATGGTATCTTAACAAAGGTTGTGGTGGTTTCCTTACCGCTGAGAATTGAAAAATCAAGATTGAATGGTTTCTTAAATGATATGTTTTAGTAAAGCACAAGTTCTGTGTCTTCTTTGTACAGGACATTGAGCTAATTGTTCATAAAAGTCTCCTTTGACCTTGAATCTCTTAATTCTCTTAAAGACAATGACTAGAGTCAAGCTAGTAAGCTTTTTCCTTTTTTAAAGTTTTTGTTGTTGTTACTGAAGTTTTCTGTCCAAGATTTACTTTTACATAGCTCTAATGAAAAATAGGTATTTTTCTTGGCCAGCTTCTCTTCATAGCCCATCAGATGTTTTTTGCCTGTTTTAAGATGTTTTTTGCAGTTTTACAGTATTAGTATATTGGTATACTATGTAATATTGGTGTGTCTGTAAGACTGTATTCTGTGTTCCATTCTTTGGTACCCTGAGGACACATGCCAAGCATGAGCGTATTTTAGTTGTGCCAAGCATGAGCGTATTAATTTAATTGTTTTTATTGAGATATGTACGGGATATCTTGATAACATTAATAGAATTCAGGATTATGAAGTCATTCTTTCTGCAATCAGTGCATCTTGTAGTGGTCTTTTAGTTTCTTCCCTCCTCTTAATCCCATCTGTACACCTCATGCTTACAGTGATAAGGGTCTTGGAGACATTCCTGTTAGATATGAATTAAAATCCAATTACCAGTTGTGCCAGGGGAGGTTTAGATTACATATTAGTAAAATTTTTTCCACTGACGGGATTGTCAGGCATTGGAACAGGCTGCCCAGATCAGTGGTGGAGTCCCCATCCCTGGAGGTATATAAGAAACATGTAGATGAGGTGCTGAGGAACTTGGTGTATTAGTGAATTGGCAGTGCTGGGTTAATGGTTGGACTTGATGACCTTAGAGGTCTCTTCCCACCAAGGCTGTTCTGTGATCCTATGTGGCTGCAATCCCAGTTAGTGCAGGAGTGCCATTAAGCCGGATATTGTACCACTAAGCCCAGTTTCTGACTTCAGAGAGTTCAAAAGACCACAGACTGCCCACTACTGACACAATGACCAGGCAGCAAGTGATATCGGGGACAAAACGAGCATGGTCCTCTAAAGAAATGATGTTTAGGCAATGACTTTTTCTACTGCTTGTTTCTCTGCCAGACCCTCTTTCTCTGATTGGTTTTGGATTCATTTGTCCGTTTCAGTCTGTTTTTTACAGAAGTGTAAAAATACCAGGTTCTTGTGGTCAACTGAAACACCAGATTCAAAAGAGGTTTGTGACACCTACCAAGTGGGTATACAAGAAAGACACAAATTAGTAGCAGTTGTTGTGGTATGGGCTGCAAGTCAGTAAGACCATAGGAAATCAGATGCTCTTACTTCTCTTGCTTACAGAACAACTTGTATTTTTGTGGGGAATGGGCTAGAGTCATTTTGTACTGTTGATTCCCTTGTGATTTCAAATAGTCATAACAATTCACTTAAAACCACTTTAGCAATATGGCTTAAATACATTTGATCCAGACAAGAGTTAAAGTAATTAGCTGACATTTGATTTTAGTTGATATGGATCCAAACCATGAAACTTTGAACGCCCTTAGAGTTCAGAAGCATTTCATTCAGTGTTTGGGTACTAGTCTGTGTTCTCAAGTAACCTTTTCAAACTTGGCAAATTTAATCCCAGATTTAAAATAATAAAGCAACATAGGGAATCAAGTCTGTAAATGCCTTTTTTTTTTTTTTTTTTTTTTTAAAGTATAGAGGTGCTCTAGAGTATAGTTGCAGAAGGAATAGAAAATGCATTCTCTGTTTAAAGGTGTGTTTGTGTTTCCGTGCGCTGTTCACACCTGAGTATGTACTTATGTGTCTGTACAAACCATTGCTTCTGCTGCACGGACCTTACAATCTGAACAGACAGCCAGGGCAGTCATGCACTTTGAGGCCCAGAGGACGGTGCTAACTTAGAGCACGTGTGCATTTTCAGTTTTATGATGTGACGGCAGCAGCGTCTCTGACACTGGTTAACATTTGTGGGCCTTGTGGACGGGGCGAGTTTCCATGAGGGATTTGGCTGCAGGAAACCTGCCTGCCTGGCACACAGAGTTGAGGAGGGTGTTCCAGGCAGGGTTGAAAGAGAGATGTGAGTACTGAGAGTAGCTGGATGTTTTACGTTGCGTATCACGCAGCTGGTAACTTGGAATGTGATTGGCCATGTTTTGTAAGCTTATTTTTTCCTTGCAGTCTAATGCAGAAGGAAAAAGAAGAGGTTATGAAGAAATTCAAAAGGGAGCGTGTAGTTCTTTCTGCTGAACACCGAGGCGTTCATTTCTTCCTTCAAAGCAACTATATGAGAATTGTATGTGATAATAATACGTTGTATTTGCTGTGTTAAGAAACCAAGATGGAAAGGGAAGACGTTAGGGCAGGAGGGATTTTGCAGGATTTAATGATACCTGTGTACATAGGGGCAAAGAGAGAAAGTTAAGTCGGGATCTTCAAGATGGCATGCCCTTGTGACACCAACAACAGTGCTGCGGTATTTGATTTCTTAAAGTGTATGTTCAGTGTCCAAGTAATTTAGTAGTAGAGCATATAATGATTTTCCTTGCTTTGGGACAAGTTGAGCTGACAGAAGGTCACAGAAGTCAGCATGCTTCCCATGAAGCTCTGAAAAGTATATAAGCAACACCAATGTGGAAGAACACTAGTTCTGTGATATATGCTTCACGATAACTTACTCTATGCAAAATAGCAGGAAATTATTCAGTTTGGTGCCTGTAGCAGCAGAGTGGGAAGTTTTCAGATTCTTTCATAAAGTTTACTCTCTGTATTACAGCATACAAACCATATTTGCTCCCCTTCAGTGTTTTGGTTTTTTTTTCTTCATGTGCACGCGGCACGCGGAGCAGAGAGCGGCGGCTGTGGGAGCAGTGGGGGCGGCTGCGGTGCGTGCTGTTCCCTTTTGCTGAGGATTTGAGAAGGAGCCGGGCTTCGCGGAGACGGTGAAGCCGGGGCAGAGCAAGGAAACCCGAGTCTGAGCGGGAAACCTGAGAGAAACCGGAGAGAAACCGAAAGGCTGACGTGGCGGGGGGCGTGACTGAGAGCCGCGGCAAACTTTAAAAGCGGCCATCTCGGCAGCTCCCTCAGAGCACGCGGAGCAGAGAGCGGCGGCCTCCGAAGAGGCAAGCGCGAGGAGAGCAGCGCGCGGAGAGGATTAGCCAGATAGACCATAGACCACATAGACCACGGTCGCAACGCGCTCAAAAACTGTCGTGAAAAGGAATATGGGGACTCAGACGGATCCTCCGAGCAGACATGCAGCCGTGCAGGTTTCTGGCTGCAGCGAATGCCTGAGCCTGGCACTGGTACCGGTGGGAGCCAGTGACACCGCGTGTGTGCGGTGCGAGCAGATAAATGATCTGCTTGGGCAGGTGGTTAAACTGATGGAGGAGGTAGAAAGACTAAGAACTATTAGAGAATGTGAAAGAGAAATAGATTGGTGGAGCTTCACCCTGAGGCAAGGGCAGTCGGAAAAGGGTGAGCAAGTGATGGATCCCCTCCCCTCCTGTCTTCAGACAGAAGGAGAGGGTTCAGGAGACAGGGAGGAATGGAGGGTGGTCCGTCCTCGGAGAGGCAGGCAAAAACCCTCCCAACCCCCTTCACCCTCCCAGTTGCCCTTGAATAACAGGTATCAGGCCTTGGAACTTCAGGGACAGGTAAATGAAGTTGGAGGGGTAGATCTACCTAGTGAATCACCTAGGGCTTGTCAGTCACCTTAGGACTTCTTCAATTAAGAAGAAAAGGAGAGTAATTGTGGTGGGCGACTCCCTTCTGAGGGGAACAGAAGGGCCCATCTGTCGACCGGACCCATCCCACAGGGAAGTCTGCTGCCTCCCCGGGGGGGGGGTTCGGATTAGAGACATTAAAAAGAAACTTTCTAATCTTGTAAAGCCCTCTGATTACTACCCACTGCTGGTTTTTCAGGTTGGCAGTGATGAAATTATTACAAGTGGTGCAAGGGCAATGAAGAGTGACTTCAGGGCCCTGGGACAGCTGGTTAAGGGGTCTGGAGTGCAAGTAGTGTTTGCCTCCATGCCTCCTGCAAGAATGGGTGAAGAGGAAAGCAGGAAGAGTTCACAGATTAATGAATGGCTACGTAACTGGTGCCAAAGTCAGGGCTTTGGGTTCTTTGATCACGGGCTGCTATATGAGACACCTGGCCTGATGGTGGCAGGTGGAATGCATTTGTCCCAGAGGGGGAAAAGGCTTTTGGGGCAGGAGTTAGCAGGGCTCATTGAGAGGGCTTTAAACTAGATGTGAAGGGGGAAGGGGAGAGAACTGGGTCTGTTAGGGACGAGCCCAAGAGCAATATGCTAGGGCATGTATCTCCCTTATGAGGAAAGGCTGAGGGAGCTGGGTCTCTTTAGCTTGGAGGAGACTGAGGGGTGACCTCCATAATGTTTATAAATATGTAAAGGGTGAGCGTCATGAGGATGGAGCCAGGCTCTTCTCAGTGACATCCAATGATAGGACAAGGGGCAACAGATGCAAGCTGGAACATAGGAGGTTCCACATAATGTGAGGAAGAACTTCTTCACAGTGAGGGTAACAGAACACTGGAACAGGCTGCCCAGAGAGGTCGTGGAGTCTCCTCCTCTGGAGACATTCAAAACCTGCCTGGATATGTTCCTGTGTGACCTGACCTAGGTGTTCCTGCTCTGGCAGGGGGATGGGGCTAGATGATCTTTTGAGGTCCCTTCCAATCCCTAACATTCTGTGATTCTGTGGTCATGAGAGAAAAGAAAAACATGCATTTTTAGGTTTTTCTTACTTATTATAACTTAGTAACTAGGAGAGCAAGAGGGAAAGTCGTCGGTATGCGACCATTAACTATGTGACCGTATTGAACACTGTTATTCAAATTCTATGTGTGAGTTTAAAAATAATTCATTTAAGAAACAATACATACATCACATCTATAATACCTCGTATCTGAGGATTTCAGAGTGGTTTACAAGTCTTGATGAACCGAATCTCACAACACTCCTATAAGGGGGAAAAAAACCCTCAGGCACAGAAATTACAAATCATTTGTTAAGGCTACTCAGGAGATGAAGAAGAAGCGTCTAGATGTTATGGTTTGGGGAACCTACACACAAGTTAAAATTTCAGGATAAATACGTACAACTTACAAAATTACGATATTATTGAACTCTTTCACTTGTGTTGATCTTAAGCGGTGAAAGATGTACTGTCCATCTCCTAGACAAAGGGTAGCACAGGATAATGGCCCATTATTTTATGCTGTTAGCTCCTTTTCATGTGAGAGTATGTTAGGACAGAGCTATGACTGAAGCCCAGAGAAGTCAGCATAATTTGTCTGCAGAACAAGGGGTTATCAACAAAGACGTCTTACTAGAAATAGAAAAAAGAGGTACTTGAGGAGAGTAACATGTGGGCATTCATAGAGAGAAGAAAGCTGGACAGCAGAGTCAAACTGAGACACATTTTGTAGCCAAGAAATCTGAATTTTAATGGAGGTCAGTGAGGGAGGGTGGACGTGCGACACTACAAATGTACCTGCTCCAGAGCCTAATCCCTGCTCCCCGAGCCACACTACTGAGAATAGTAGCCTTTAATTATATCAGCAACTGGCTTGGCCCTAGTCATAATCTTCTCCGTGCTGTCTGTGAGATCCTGACTTCAGCTGATCCAAAGACCACTTTGAGTGGCGAATAAATTTGGGCATCTCGCATCTTTACTTTTGCTTTTGAATTCTTTTGTTATGGTACAAGCTTCTCTGAGGAACCTTGAACAAGCTGGAGGTACAGATTTCCTGAGAGTGAGATGCAAGGAGACTAAAAGGGGATTCAGAAGTCTACAGGATTGCCCACCATGTGTTAAACTGTGTTCAGCTCTGGGGCCCCCAGCATAAGGAGGACGTGAATCTGTTGGAGCGAGTCCAGAGGAGGGCCAGGAAGATGATCAGAGGGCTGGAGCACCTCTGCTATGAAGACATGCTGAGAGAGTTGGGGTTGTTCAGCCTGGAGAAGAGAAGGCTCTGGGGAGACCTTATAGCACCTTCCAGTACCTGAAGGGGCCTACAAGAAAGCTAGAGAGGGACTTTTTACAAGGGCTTGTAGTGATAGGACGAGGGGTGATGGTTTTAAAGTGAAAGAGGGTAGATTTAGATTAGATATCGGGAAGAAATTCTTTATTGTGAGGGTGGTGAGACACTGGAACAGGGTGCCCTGTGAAGTTGTGGCTGCCCCCTCCCTGGAAGTGTTCAAGGCCAGGTTGGATGGGGCTTTGAGCAACCTGGTCTGGTGGGAATTGTCCCTGCCCGTGGCAGGGGGAATGGAACTAGATGATCTTTAAGGTCGCTTCCAACCCAAACCATTCTATGATTCTTGTATGTCTTTGAAGACGTGGATTGTGAATGAGAATAGTTGCAAGATGAGCTGTAGGAAAAGTTCTATCCGAGGTCTTGTGGGCAACAGGAGATGGGAACTCGTTTAGGAGTATAAGGCAGTCAGGCTGGTAGGGTGTCATTGCAAAGGGGTTAACAGAGAGCCAAAGAACTGTACGTATACCATAGAGGGTAAGGATGCTATTCCCATCAAGAAGATCTCGCCAGGTGAGCCTGGTGCCAGAGGACCCCAACCCTAAGAAAGTGTCACACTGGCTGAGCTGTTTGACACTGGGTCACTTGGCTTCTCATCCTGCCTGCCACCCACTAGGATTATTTTCTGTAAGATCAGAGTTGAAGGCTGTCATGCTGAACTTGGAGAGGCATGTGTGGGGGATGGGAGCAGAGAGGGAATGGGAATGTGGTGTGGAGCCGTGTGAAGGTGAGAGTAAACCTTATCAGCTACTGGTTCCGGAGGGTGGTGGGCTTTTTCTTTTTTCTTTCCTGGCTCTGCTGGTAAAGTCATCCATCAAACAACCTCAGTTACCCATTAATACAAGATAAAAGTACTAGAGTACCATGTTAGGGTGTGAATACTTTTAAACATTTTTAAATATAACAATTAAACATAATCCTTGCCCTTTTGGCCAGCTGCCTGTGAGGTGGCCTCTATTAAAAAGCTTTTGAGACCCCAAAGATACTTTCCTTCTGTTGCATAATATTTTTGTTTTGTTTCAGGTAAACCAGGTTTGAACTGGAAAAATGCTGTGAAATCCTGTAGCCAATTTAATATTTAAACCAGACCTGTGAAGTTGTGCTGGTTTCAGGAATGGCTTGAGCCATCCTTCCTCTGCTAACCTGCTGTGCTGACTCAGCTCCTGAAAAGGAGTTGACAGCCTGTGGGGACAGGGGTGTGTTCTAGAACTTTGCAGAAAGGCACGATAATAAAAGCTCGTAAGGGCAAAGAGTGATGCAGCTAAGGTTTGTGTTGCAGTTATCAGCCAAGTCATTTAAAAGAAAAAAAGAAAAACGAACGAACAGACAGACAAAACTCTCACAAAATAGAATTGAAGACACAGCAGCTGGTGACCTAAAATGACAATCTGCACTAAATGCCCTCCTTTGGTGATGTCTGTGCATATGGTTCTCAGCCCATGTTGGGTAGAAATTTGTAGAAAAAGACTCATAGAAGTTAAGTGTTACTTATTTTTTAAAAAAAAAAAAAAAAAACAAAAAAAAAAACTTATTAGAAAGACCAAGAAGAGACTGCAAGACAATAGCTGTTCTAGGACCCTGAGACCTATGGGACAGCACGTGTTGCTCGTGTTGTACTTGTTCTGCAGAGAGTTCTCTGCTCTTAATATTTCTCTCTTCACGAGTCAGAAATTGCATTAGCGTGCTTGCTGGATTTCCATGGACATGCCATTCCAGGTGCACATATCAGGGTGCTAATGTTCTTATATTTTGTTGCTGTTGTGTGCTTACATCCCCAGCTTCAAACTAGAATTCAGCACCTGGGTTTTACTGGTGGACTTTGTATAGCTTGATTTCTGCTTTCCTGTACCTTTATTCTAAATGTATGTAAAGTCATTAAATTGACCTACATACAATGAAAAATATAGAGTTTGCATTTCTTTTTATTTGTTTGCCAGTGCAGATGTCTGAGAGTGAGTGCACTTTCAGAACCTTCGTTTCAAAACTCCTTGTAATCACGCGGTAGATAAGTAACACTTTAGAGGGAAGAGGCCCTCCAGCCAAAATAATTTCCAAGTGATCTTAAAGTGTAATTTATCTTCTTATTTTGCAGCTAGCTGTGGACCAAATCCAATTTGCAAGGGCTGTTTATCTTGTTCAAAGGATAATGGGTGCATCAGATGCCAACACAAGTTATTCTTCTTCCTACGAAGAGAAGGAATGAGACAATATGGTGAATGCTTGCATTCCTGCCCATCAGGGTACTATGGACTTCGAACGCCAGATATGAACAGATGTTCAAGTGAGTTTTTTGGTTGGTTTTGTTTTGAACCCTTACAGTCATTTTTGTAGAAAGGCCATAATTCATGCTCAGTTTTTAAGATGATATGTTGTGGAACATGGTGATATTTTCACAGATGTCTCAAGATCATTATAAAACTTCTTAGCTAAAGAACATCCCAGCTCATTCCAAGATATGTAATACTCAGCAGATTAAATAGTTGATGCATTAACCTTCTTTTTATTGTTGTTGTTTTTGTTGCTCTTATTGCTTTAGTTAGAAGGGAAATTTAGGAAAGAATGATGACTTAAGCAGATATTCCTAGTTTTAATGAACAAATTCCCACTACATGAAAATAAAAAGAATTAAGCATTAATTTAACAGTGCCTCATGTAGGTACTAGTCAGTATATGCACTAATATATGGGTGGGCTTCTTGTCATGCTTTTTGTTCCCACACAAATTTCAGGTGACCAGACACCTCACGCCAGACATGCTTTAATACGTAGTGTTGCTATTTTAATAAAACAGATGTACTATTCAAAACAAACAACTTCCTTTCACTTTTAGTACTGCATTTTATATGGAAATTTACAACCTGCTAATGTGCAACAAGATTCCCTGTTTGCCTGTTTGTGCTTAGAACTAAGCACAGCTGTTAAAATCGGCGAGTGCTCTGGTACCTCTATAGGTTATTTCACTGCTGTCTGGCCGTTGTGCCGATATCGAATTTTCCGTATGCTCATACGTGAGTATTACCCATATGGATTATTAATCATTGCTGTTACCTCTAATTCATATTTATGAGGGGGTTCTTTGTGTGTGTGTTATAGCCTAACCAGAATTAGGTCACCGAACCTAAGAACCTGAAGTGAGAAATAGCTTTGCTTCCTGGAGTAATCCAGTGTCTGTTAAATGCATGGCACTCACCCCCTCAGTACTGCGGTGTGTCGCTGGGACGCACGGCGGTGTGAGAAAGTAGGGGGGTGCTGGCTTCCACATCACCCATAATGTTGAGACCCATGCATGTGAGGTCACTCTGGCAGTCTGGGCTGGATGAGGAGCACTCATGGCTGTGCTTGGACTTGTCCCATCCCATGCAGTGATGTCCTGCCTCTTTCTCCCCATTCCCCGTATGGACTCCAGGGATACGGTATTCTTCACGTCATGTTCCCAGCTGCTGGGTAATATTGCTGAGTGCTGCCTAATCTATATCAGGTGGCGAGGTTTGGATGAAAAATTAAATGAGACGCGTATATGGTTTATGTATCCCTTCTGTAAAGTAATTTAGGATCTCAGCCTTAATTTTCCTAACATGTTTGAGAATCCAGCAACTCATCCACTTTAAGGCTTTGAAAACTGGGCTGTAAAAACTTGCCCATGTAAAAAATGCTTTAGAATATAGTTACGGTGTTTGGAAATAGATGAATTTATTTAAGAAACGTGTAGATGAGGTGCTGAGGGACATGGTTTAGTGGTGACTTGGCAGTGCTGGGTTGATGGCTGGACTTGATGATCTCAAAGGTCTCTTCCAACGAAGGCTGTTCTGTGATTCTGTGATCTATATTAGCCTGTACTGTGCTTGTGAGATAGGAAAAGGATAGGATAGGGCCACCACTGATTGCAATATTTGATTAAATCTCTTTTTACTAAGGTACCCCCAGGGATTCCTCCTAATTCTCTCCAGTGGGCTGATACACATCCCAAGGGGGTCTTTCGGGGTATCTCTTTACTGGCTGATGAACCCATTCTTACCCCTTATCTCCTTAAACCTCCTCTAGCACTCCTCTAACTTACTGTTCAAGCTTGCTCTTTTACAGTCCACAGCCGGGGAGTCGGTGCCCCTCCCCCCCCCCCAGTTTTCACAATATCTGCTTCCCACTTCTCTTTGCTTGCTTCCTGCTACAGTTCCTCTAATCAGTTACTGCTTTGCCCCTCGTGCCCTGTAAGAGCTACAAATCCTAATGCCTGTGCCCTAGTGTGTAGTTCTTCCTTTCCGCAATCTCGACACCAGGAAACACAATACCACCTCTGATTGCACTTTACAATTGCACAATGTCCAGGCCTCACCGTCTGGTCCACAATTTGAACAAGTAGTTACAAACTTCATATAAATTGTCAACAATCGCACTGCCTTTCGCTTCGCTTTTCTCCGGCCGTCTCAGTCACCCGAGAACGGAACCTCACTCAACCTCACTCAACCTCACTCAACGGAACCTCTCCTCACTCGCTTCATACCGTGGTACGTCTCAAGCACACATCACACTCTCAATAAAACACACAAACCCGCAAAAACACCTCAAAACCGGTCAAGTTACCTTTCCTGGGTACTCGAACCCCTTTCTGACGCTAGTTCACCGGTTGGGGACTTGAACCCCTTTGTGACGTCAAGTTACGTTTCCCGGGGACTCGAACCCCTTTGTGACGTCAAGTTCCGTTTCCTGGGGACTCGAACCCCTTTGTGACACCAGCTCACCGGTTGGGGACTCTGCCCTCACAGAGGGATTCAAGCAAGGCCGCTGCAGGGAGGAGCCGTGCGGTGTGCCAGCTGATGCCTACCTCCAAAGATGGCCTCCCACAGGGATCGAAGGAGAATTGGAGCAGGTCTGGCTGATGTCGATCCAGTGCAGACAGATTGTTTGGTAAGTGGTTTTAGTTCACTGTGTCAGTGAGATGTTTCTGAACGCTGTATGCTGTCTACAACAGCCTTGGTTTACAGTTTTCTCTGAAGCAATTTAGAAATTGCCCCGAACATTTCCGTTGTGCTGACGTACAATTTCTGATGGAACCTTCTCAAGGCTGCAGCTTTCTTTAATGTATAAAATGTGTTCTCTTGGATTTATCTTTAGGTGCGGTTTGATGGTGTGGGTGGTCTTTCTGGCCACATTTCAGCTTTAAAAGAGATGGTCATTCTTCCTCTGCTTTACCCAGAATTCTTTGAGAGATTCAAAATACAACCCCCAAGGTAACAGACATAGTTTAAAACTATCCATTCTAATTCACCCATTTTCAGGAGAATATTCAACTGAGGTATCAATATCTGTCCACTAAATTAGTTCTGTGTTACGAAATTATTAGAGATTTAGTTGGTAGCTTTATGTATTCATGGGCAGCAAAACTCAATCCTGGTATATTGAAATATGACTTTAAATTCTTTGCTTTCAGTAACTTTAGAAGTATTACAAATAATGAGAAGCAAATCTTTCAGTGTTTTGCTGCGTTGTTCACTGAAATTCCTTTTGAGGCAGAAGTGTATTGGCTTTTCTAGTTGTTGTCTGTATTTATCTGGAAATGCAGACTACCCTCCTAGCTGTACACTCCTCGTTTATCATCAGCCATGGATGCTGTGGGAGACCAAATCCTTAAGCTTTCTTTTTAAGGGAGAATGAAATGCTGTACTATCAAATCTCACCTTTTGTGAAAACCAGAATGACTATGCAGTGCGTCACTGAAGAATGAAGTGGTGATTCAGACGTGAGCTCAGTCTCAGATTCTGCACTGCGGTTTGTTCTTGTTTGGCTCCACTGTGCTGTAACCACCCCTGTTAGCTTGTCAGCAGTTTTGGAAGTGTCCTTCTGGGACTCAGATTTTTTTTCTGAAGGTTTTGTACATGTGCATTATCCTCTGTTCATTTTGTTTCCTGCCTTGTTGAATTGTGTAGGAACACAAAATTTCCATCTGTTTTGACTCTTCTCACACATTGTCTGTTTCTGCTATCTTACAGATGAAGTGTTTTTGTTAGGAGAGAAGAGCTGTGTGTTCTAGGGGTGGGGGTTATAATATATGGTTTTCCATGATGTCTTTTTCTTAAGTGGATCTTTTGTTTGTTTGTTTTAATTGCAGAGGCTGTCTATTCTACGGTCCACCAGGGACTGGAAAGACACTGGTTGCTCATGCACTTGCTAATGAATATAGCCAAGGTGACAGGAGAATAGCCTTTTTTATGAGAAAAGGTGCTGACTGCCTGAGTGAATGGGTGGGAGAATCTGAACGACAGCTTTGTTTACTGTTTGATCAGGTGAGGCTGCAACGTGCAGTGTGCTCTGTCCGAGTTGTAACCGTAATTCTCTGTGGTCAATATTTTTAAGAAGAACTCACAGCTTTTTTGTGTTTTGTCAGTTCCTGCCATTGAAATGGGTTTGTCAGTGTTTCTTTTTTCAGTGGGTGTTTTAGGGACTTGAAATCTTGAGATGACCTGGGAAAGATTAATCAACCAAACGAGAAAATCTGGCAAAGCCTCCCACCCCACCCTGCCAAAATATAAATAAAGCCATGAAAAAGGTTGCAGGAGGCAAGAGATGATGGTGGCTTTATATCAGAGGGAAAACAGATGCAGGCTGAAAGCATGGTCATTTAAATTCGTAACAGAAGCTTGCTTCCAGAACCTGTCATTTGATTATGTCTGGCTCTGTTCTCGGTGCTTGCCAAAGAGCTGTTTTTACTACTGGTATGATTGGTTTCCTGTTACCCAGTCTCGCTGGGTTTGCACAGGCTGCTGTCTAGTTACTCGTACCATTTACTCCCTTAGCTTAATTAGTAGAGGTCCTTCATGCTAGTCGGAAAAATGTAGCTCAGTGACTTTGCAGCCATGATGTTTTTCATGCATTTTCTCTTTAAAAGAGTGCTGTTTGACATAGGTCCATATTCCTGTGTTTTCATTCTAGGCCTACCAGATGCGACCTTCAATTATTTTCTTTGATGAGATAGATGGTCTTGCTCCTGCACGCACCAGTAAACAAGACCATATTTACAGGTAGTATGTCTTTGCTATCTACACAGAAGTTGCTTGACCTTTGTGAGAAGAAGACCACAGCCTATTGAACTGTATGGGGCACATTCATTTATCCTGAAAACTAGTAATTGAATGCTACTACATATCGGATTCTTTTATACAGCAATTGAAAACAATTCACTGAGCTTGATATCGGGACAAGGCCTGTGTTACCTTAGTGTTGTTTTCTGTCTTCAAACGAGTCTTTCACTAATGAGCAGCTCCTCAGTTAAAAGCTTGTCTTTTTTGAGTGATCATTGGAGAAGGTTGTGCAGAAATAAGAACACTTACTAAACCAGTGAATGAAAATTATATTTTTCTGTTAGCTCTATTGTATCAACGCTTCTGGCGCTTATGGATGGCTTAGACAGCAGAGGAGAAATTGTGGTCATTGGAGCCACCAACAGACTGGATTCCATAGATCCTGCTTTACGAAGACCTGGGCGATTTGATCAAGAGTTCCGCTTCAGCTTGCCAAATAAAGAGGTCAGAAGTTCAATTCAGCGATAATGCTGATGTGGGAAAGTCCATCTTGATAATACTACTATATAACAGTAGAGTATGGCGTTGCAGTTAAAGTAAGAATTTGAAACCTAATGCTCAAACTGTTTTCCTTGAATGAACTGGCAGAAAAGAAAATTTGAACTAATGAGACTGTCCGAACGAAATGATGCTGAATTGGATAATTTTCTTTGGTCACATATCTGTTTGCGGATAATTTCTTTTTAGTACAATTTTTTCCTCAGGATCATTAGGTCTCATACTTGTGGAAACTTACTTTTTACAGAAGCTAAAAATGCTGTTAATTTTGCTGCAGGCCCCCAGGAAGAGTTTAATAAGTTGAGAATGATTAAATTTCCTACTTAACAAAGCAGAGGGCATCTTAACTGAACTTGAAAATACATAAAAGCTTGACAGATAAGAAAAGTATTTGTATCAACATGAGGGGGTTTTTGGGGTTTGTGTTGTGGTTTTAGGGTTGGGTTCTCTTTTAAAAGAGAAAACTCAGGACAAACTAAAATGCCGCCGTTTTGTTTCCAGGCTAGAAAAGAGATTTTCAAGATTCACACACAAAGCTGGAGCCGTAAGCCGTTGGACACGTTTCTTGAAGAGCTAGCTGAACAGTGTGCTGGTGAGTTTGCAAACCAAGTGAGTTACTGCATGTGACCGAGTCCGAAGGAATCTGAGGTTGGAGCAGGCAGGCCTTGTGCCTTGTGCCCTGCTGCAGAGCGAGGTGCTGAGCCAGCCTGCATGCCCTGGGAGCACAGAAAGTTAGATGCTGCTTTTATTTTCCTTTCTTTTTGTGTCTGAGAACATTGAATGGGTTTTGGGCATCTTCCTGAGGAGCACAGTTTTGATTAGGAGGCCGCTTCATAAGCACAGGGTGTCAGGCTGGGAGCCGCATGACAAAACTCTGCAGTGCAGTAACTCTTCACATTCTCTCTTAACCTGTTAATTTTTGGCTGCATACAAAGTCTTTCAGTGTTGCACTTTTGAAACCTTGGCCTTGACTGCTGTGTTGCCTGACAGTGAGTTAACGTTTGATTCTTGTTTTGTTTATTAGGATACTGTGGTGCTGACATCAAATCCTTGTGTGCTGAAGCTGCCCTGTGTGCTTTGCACCGCCGCTATCCTCAGATATACGAAAGCAGTGAGAAAGTGCAGATAGATATCGCTTCTGTCGAAATAACAGCGCAGGATTTTGTCACGGCTATGCAGAAGACTGTTCGAGCTTCACAGAGGGCTGTGGCTTCACCTGGGCAAGCGCTATCAGCTATTTCAAAGCCCCTGCTTGAAAATACACTAGCAGGAATCTTACAAGCCTTGCAGAGAGTATTTCCCCACGCGGAGCTTGCCCTAAAGAAGGACCAACAGCAAGGTATAACAATAACATCCACTTCTTTACAGTTTTGCCGGAGCAAAAACTTGTGCTTTGTGCAATCAGTGTTCTGAGTCACTAGTCCAAGTCAAATGGAAGTCTGTGGCCGCCACAGTCACTTAATTTCCCCACATCC
This sequence comes from Podargus strigoides, assembly GCA_028020825.1. Lineage (NCBI taxonomy): Eukaryota > Metazoa > Chordata > Aves > Caprimulgiformes > Podargidae > Podargus > Podargus strigoides. Next base: position 12,330,898 of record CM051620.1, read on the forward strand.
AGTGGGGGAAACCTGGTCCAGAAAGCAGTGGCCTTGTTGGGTTTTTCAGGTGTCTAGGAACTGCAGTTGCTGTTCCTAATGATCTTGAATTGTAATGGAAAAAACTTGCCAAGTTTTCGTGAGGAGAGAGAGATACCATATGCAAATCCCGGAACTTAGGACAGCTTTGTAGAAATGTGTGCAGTCCCCTGTGGTCTGTGGTAGGATGAACTCTTCATAAAAGAGTGTCTGGTGTGTGCCCTCAAATGAAGAAATACAAGAGAAGGGGTTTGCAGCACTGATTTAGAAGCTGCATTGATGCAAGAGCGAGATATGGACTGTGCAGGAAAGTTAACAAACTTCTCTGGTCTTTCAGACAGTTTAAATCATGCTGTAAGAAATGATGCAATTGACGGTGATGATGAATCACCATCAATCTTTGAAGAGAAGCCAACTCAAGAAGTGCTTGGCAGACCAAAGGAACAGTTCCTCAGTTTTAGCAGGTAAATGTTTGTCCCCTTGACGTTTACTTTTTCAAGATGGCTGGGTCTGTAAAGAGTTTTGGTGTGAGGGGTGGTAGATGGAGGAGTGAAGTGTGTGTGGGGGGTGATGTATATCTGCATGAAATATGTGTGAAGATTCAGGTGGGTACTGGTGTTCTAATGGAGTATACTGCCATAGCCCACGCAACTGAACGGCCCAGCCGTCTTCCAAAGTTCTTGTGGTCCACAGACTATTAGAACGTTAGAACGTTAAAACCCATGGTATTCCTTGAAAGACTCAAGGCCAACGAAATGTGCAGTCTGTCTTTTGTTAACAAAAAAGGCTGCATGGATTTGTGTAACCATCTTTTGCCCTGCTGCCTTCCCGGATTGTTTAACCGGTAGTGAATAGCATATCAGAAACAAAACTGAGAAATGGTTTGTTAAAACACTGTGAGAAAAACTGCCACCACATCTGCATTTGGTACCTGTAAGCCTACTAAGTTCATGTTGACCTTTTGACATTTTAACGTGGAAGTCGTATAAGCCAGCAGTTGAAAAAAACAGATGGTGTCGTCACTGTTGGGTCAGTTATTTTTCAGAATTTCTATTGCTGTGCTGTCCTGAGAATCTTCTGACCTGCTGAGCTTGGTTCCTTCTCTGGGATCTTTGACTTCATCTGGTGAAGGTCCAGCAGTGTTGTGGTGGAGAAAACCAATGCTGTTCACAAATGTGTTTCATGCCAGTAAAGCAAGATGACTAGGAAATGAGTAGAGGTTACTGCCCAGTTGCTGTGGGTGTATTTAGCTGGCCAGTCCCCGTCTGTGACTGAAGACTATTTGTTGTGCATGGGTCCTTAACCCAGGCAAAGGAATAGCAGACATGCTGGGGACTGGCAGGATTCCTGAGGGGAGGTATGGTACAAGTTTGTAAGAAAATGGGCTTTGAGCCTTCCTGATGACAGACCAGCTTATTATTTGCTGTGATATGAGTGTATTTATGAAGTGGTTTTTTTTTAAAGAAGAGTATAGGAAGAAAACTTGATCACCTGTGTGCCTATTCATCACTTCATTTTTAAACTTGTTTTCTTCTTCTTGTTCTAGGAATGTTTATTACCAGCCACTGTCTTGCAGGCCACGGTTCTTACTAGCTGAAGAGCCGGGATATGGGCAAGCTTCGCAGTTGGCCCGTGCAGTAATCCACGCCCTGGAAAAGTTTCCAGTGTATTCCCTAGACCTGTCCATTTTGCTTGCTAGCGTCACCTCAGCGGAAGCAACCTGTGTCCAGGTATCTTTTCTCTCTTGAATCTCATAGGGTTCACAAACCGTATATAAACTGGTAAAGTAAGCAAAATCCATTGTTAATGGAGGTGGCCTGGTTTGACTGTGCTGTACTGCTGACTTTTGTCAGAAAATCCACTTTTCCTGTGGATTGAATGAGACCGAATAAGGATGTTGTAACAGGCCATTGCAAATTAAACAGCGGGGATGTTGGCAGCAGCTCGGGAAGCTGAGAGGTGGTGCTAATAGACCCCTCTTTATGGTAAGAAATCCTGCCAGTCTGGTGGGATCCAGACAGTTGTTTTCCTTGCTTCTTGCGGCTCTGTGCTCCCAGTAGATGGCTCCGCATCAGCCTGACTGCGTCGTGCACTTTGTAGCCACCTTTTTTATTATATTTGTACAGCAATCAAGGTTTTGGGGAAAGGAAGTGTTTTGGTTTTTATATACACAGCTTCTCCTGTTGTGGTATATGCTGCAAAAGCATTAAAATGCATGGAACGCATTTGTACACTGCTGTGTTTTCCTTCACTAGGAAAATGAATTATAAGCAGACAAAGGCGTGGCGTGACTGGATGCCCATTTGTCACATTCCTTTTATTGTTACGTGACAGTTGCATCTGCAGTCGTACAACTACCACGTCCAGTCACTGCCTGGATACACCACCTTCACTTCCCGTCTTGTGCGAGGAACTCCCTGAATATTGACAATGTGAAAGGGTGTCCAGAGAAGTTGGTCACGTGAAAGGACTGTCCACTTCCCTCAGGATGCATGTCCCTAGATGCATGTCCTCTTCTGTGACTGTGGTACCATCTGCCTACAGATGGTACCTCTTGCTGGAGGTTTTGTCTCATTTGTTCAGGCACACCACCACACGTGCAGAGTTGTGAGGCTCCTTAGGAGTTACCTTAGACATAAGTAGTTTGGAAACCCGGCAGAGACGCAGATCTGTTTCTGTCTGTGTTGGCAGTCTCTGAGTCGAAATGAAAATGTTACCTTGTTGTTAAGGATCTGCTCTTTCGGTTTGTTTTGGCTTCGTGTACTCCTGTTTCTTAAGGCAGTTTGACTAATGTGTCGTTATTTATTAGCCAGTTCTGCATGGTTTAGCTTGCTCATCCAAACTTTCATTTTACCAGTTGATGCGCGAAGCTGAAAGAACAGCACCAAGTCTAATTTATATCCCGCATATCCAGTTGTGGTGGGAGGCTGTTGGAGCTCCACTGAAAGCTATTTTTACAACACGACTGCGGGCCATTTCACCGTTTGCTCCAGTTTTGCTGCTTGCAACATCTGGCGTGTGTCACGCGGATCTCCCAGAAGAGGTATTTCTGTCAATAGTTTTCTTACTTTTTAGTTCAATTGATTGTTCATTTGTAAATCCTTTAAGCGTTGAAGTAGTGTGCTCGCTGAAGCAAATTCATTCTTATATTACTCGGGCACCCTAACCAGTTCTCTTAAAATTTGCTTAGCTAAAACAGTGCTGCAAGCATTTGTCTAAAGAGTTTTCTGAGTGAAGAGATTGACTTTGACCGAGCTTCTTCCCCCTGCTCACACACTCATGCTCATTAGACAGATGTATGAATTTCCTTGAAGTTTAATTCAGGAAGGTACTCATCTTTTTGGAATAGAAGACGACTTTGTGTGGCCCAGTGCCTGAAATACCTTTTTCTCCTCATCCTTTAGGTAAAAAAATTGTTTAATGAAAATTCCGGAGAGGTTTTCACAGTCCAGTTGCCTGGTGAAGAGGAAAGAAGAGCATATTTTGCGGACTTATTTCTAAATCAAGCTGCTAAACCTCCTGCAAAATCCACAGGTGAGGATATTCTACATATAAAACTTTTCTAACTGTAAGTTAATAACAATACAGTATTTGCTTTGGTTGTAGTTTTGTCAGTAATTTTTCGTAGGCATGTATTTGAATACCATAAATTGACTAAAAGTTTCTGATTGATTTCAGCTTGGCAGCCATTGGAAGTCCTGCCCTTGGCACCGCCGCCTGCCCCTCGACAGCTGACAGACGAACAAATAAGACAGCTGGAGGAGCAGGAGGAGGATACATTGCGTGAACTCAGGATTTTCTTGCAGGATGTGACTCATAGACTTGTCGTTGACAGACGTTTCAGAGCATTTACAAAGCCTGTTGACCCACAGGAGGTAAATTAGTTTCAATTTGTAATATCATTTTATCTATGTGTATTCCTGATTTCTCTGTCTGTGCACTTGTCAGTGTTTGTGTGTTACTTGTAGGAAGGTTCATCTTTGTTTTTAAGACCGTGCTATTCTGATGTGTCAAGAAGCAGGAAGTGAATTTTGGTTTTACTTTTGCTGACTCCTTGTGGCTCTCAATTGTCTGTTACTTGAGTATTCCCTGGAAGCCAGGGGTTTCTTCAAAAACGTCTTTAGAATGTTTCAGTTGGAAGGGACCTACAACGATCATGTAGTCCAACTCCCGGTTAGACCAAATGCCGGCAGTTTGCTCATGAAAAGGCTTTGATACGTAGGCATGTTAGAGTGCTGAAAAGCACAGAGATCTCTTTCTTTATAATTATAAACAGGACTATAGGACTTTCTAAATAAAAAGCTCTTTAATTGTCTGTGCATAGTTTCTGTGAGGAGTAGAAGCAGCAGTTTTTCAAGTAAGCTGTAAAATATAATTACCTGTTTCATGAGGGACTTCTCAGTGTAAGATCAACCATAAGGGCTGTGTGGCTCTTTCTGCTTCCCGTACACTTCTGAGGGCTCTCTTTCTTATTTAATTTATAGGCTAAGTCTGAGCTGGGGGCAGAGACTTCAAAGTCAGCTGCAGTTTTACTATAGCTTTGTGTTTCAGCACAGTTTTGTTCCCCTAAGAGTCCACTGACTTGTCTTTACTCCTAGTTTCTGAGATAATTCAAACCTATATGTCCTCACCTCAACTAGTTATTAAGCTTCTTTTATGGTCTGAGTAAAGACGTTGACACCTCTGAGTCCAGTTATCTCATTCTCAAGTAGATGACCTAGGACAGATACTTCAGAGGTGCAATTCCTGCAACCTTTTTCTTGCCACCAAAGATAAAGAGAATCTCGCGAGGCTCTACTGAGAAAGGTTTCTTAGCTGTGATTTTCTGTAGTGAAATGAAATTAATCCGCCTCTAGGTGTCTTCCCTTCTCTGCCCCACTTGTGCTTCTGACCTCCCTCCTCCTTTTTTTTCCCCTCTGGTCTGTCTCTTCAAAGCTACTTGAAATAGCCCTTCTATTTTTGAGAAAGTAACTGGTTAATTTCCACATCTTTGAATGTATCATAAAGATTTGGGGTTTTTAAGAAGTCCTTTATTTTATTTTAGTAAAATAATTCTCAGTGGTAGATACTGTGTTAAATCTCTGAGCCTGTGTGTTTCCTTTGTAGGTCCCTGATTATGACACAGTTATTAAACAGCCCATGGACCTTTTGTCAGTTCTCTCTAAGATTGACCGGCACCAGTACCTAACGGCAAGAGATTTTCTAAAAGACATGGATCTGATCTGTAGCAATGCTTTAAAGTACTACCCAGATAAAGCAGCTGGAGGTGAGGATATGGTTTTATCCCTATTTGTGAAAAAATTAAAATGTATAAATAGATAAATGTTGTCTGTGGACAGTAGACTTGGGATGAGATAATTTTGAATATCCACAGAGAGCATTCCTTGCCAGGTTGTACAGTTTGTAGCATTAAACTGCTTGGGCATGAAATGGTGATAGAAGTGTTGATCAGTAATTAGTGCTTTTGCTTTAATAATTGACTTTTATGGTGCAAATATTCACTGAGATAACCTTTCAGAACTGTCACGGTTTAGGCCCAGCCTGCAACTAAGCACCACAAGGTCACTCACCCACTCCTCCCCGTGGTGGCACCACAGGGTCACTCACCCACTCCTCCCCACGGTGGGATAGGGAGGAGAAAAATATAACGAAGGCTCACGGGTCAGGACAAGGACAGGGAGGGACCAGTTGCCCATTCTGGTGACAGGCAAAACAGACTTCACTTGGGGAATGATCGATTTATTACCAATGAAATTGGGGTAGGTCCTTCAGGAACAGACTGCTCCAGCACGGGCTTCCCTCGGTCTCAGGGCCTTCTTCAGGCACAGCCACCTGCTCCACCGTGGCCCTCCACGGGCTGGAGGAAGGTACCTGTTCCGCCGTGGTCCTCCATGGGCTGCAAGGGGACAGCCTTCAGGGGAAGCTCTACTCTGGCACTCCTCTTCCCCCTCCTTCACTGGTGTTGGTGTCTGCATAGGTGTTTCTCTCGCATCCTGCTCCTCTCTCCACTGCAAGTCTTCCAGCAGTTTTGTTTGCCCTCCTTAAATATTTTATCGCAGAGGCGCTACCACCATCACTGATGGGCTCAGGTCAGCCTCAGCCAGAGGCAGGCGGGGCTTGAAGTTGGGGGGGAAAAAAAAAAAAGAGGAAAAAAAAAAAAAAAAAGAAAGGCCTCCCCTGTTTCCAAAGCCCCACCACACAGACCCAACACAAGAATCCACCTATGAAAAGATCAAAGCTGGTAGAAAATACTCATTTCTGATTGTAAAATTTCAGATCGTCTGCTTAGGCACAGAGCTTGTACTTTGAGAGATACTGCATATGCCATAGTGAGGGAAGAAATGGATAAAGATCTTGAACAACACTGTGAGGAAATTCAAGCATCTCGTAAGAAAAGAGGTATGTTTTTTTGACGCTAAGGATTTTAAGACTTGTCACAATATTTGTAAAAAACAATGCAAGACATGATCTTTGCTCTCTGTTGTTTATTGCAAGGTTGTAACTCTTCAAAGTGTGCTCCATCTTACTACCATGTAATTCCAAAGAGGAACTCTGTTCCTGGGTGTGAGAAAATGGACCCCAAGTGTAATGAAAAGACAAAGATGCCAGCAGCACCTGTAGATTCCAGTACACCCTGCCTGCATGGCAAGTTGCATTTTATTCAGGCTATCTTGGAGAAGGTGCTAAAGTCACTGATACCTTCTCTGTTCTTATGACATAACAGGTTTTTGTGATGCCTGGTTCTTCATGCCAGAGGCTTATATTTTTTCATTTGCTTCAAAATGTGAGATAAATCCAGAGGTCATTGATTTGAGTATGGTTACAAAGTTCAAGTACGGTGGTTTGCATTGTAAGACACTGGCCTTGATGCAGCTGACGTGTAATGGCTCCCAAATGACTACCTCTTGAAGTCAAAACTCTTGTACGTGGCATTTGCTGAATACTCAACTAGTTTTTACTTAGATGAAACAGTATTTGTCCCTTTCCTGCTCTCAAACACTCAAATCTATGCCACCTCTCACAGCGATTTGCAATTGAAGGAAGAAAGGGGTAAAAAGGGGAACGATAATAATAAAGTTGTAAGGGAAAGATCATTACTTCCTCCCTTTTCCTGTGAAAAGGCCATGAAAGAACAAAGGGACTTGGGTCTCTTTCAGTTAAAACGCATGGCATGGTGTGAAGTTTCCTGGTCGTGCTGGCATGACTGAGAATGTCGTTGACTTCACCCATGTGCTTTGTGCAGCACTCCGTGAATACAAAGAGTGGTGGGTGTTCTGGAGGGCAGAAATGGGAAGTCTGGTTTAAACAAGGTGAACTGAATCAGAAAGCAGACGAAGTGTAATTCTTTCTGGACAATTTTTTCTCCAGCAAAGAGTCCCTTAAAATTGTCTCGTTAACGCTGCCCAACGTGTGTTTAGCTTTAGAAGTTGACAGCTTTATACAAGATTGGAAGGAGGACTCATCTCCAAACGCTTTTCTGTTGTTCATTGGTATATGTTTACATAGTAAGACAGGGAGCAACTTCACCCAGTAACCTTGCTTTGTGGTTGGTAGGTCTGGCGATGGAGATGCAAATGGTAAGTGAATGGTCAAAAGGGTCCTGTAGCTCCTTTTCATTCCAGAGTAAGAGTGCACGATTTATTAGATATTAACCTTCTTTAGTTCCCTTCTCTTATTTCTGTTGTATCTCTTTCTTGCATAATGATGCTGCCCCTCTAGTTACGCTAGCCAAACTCCTGTTTTTCTGCAGCTGCTGTTTTTTTGATTCTGAAGTTTGCTTTTCACATGGTACCTAATTGAAAAACAATCAGTGACTTTCTTCAGTTGTATGAGTATCTTTCCAGTAACGAGCGGCGTAAGTTCAAAAGCTGTACTTCAAGCAGTGTGGACCCAGGGGCACAGGTGGAATAGCAGACTTATGTCCTGATGTCTGCAGTCTAAGATGTGTTTCCTACCCTAAATTACTTTGGAGTTTTGCGGTGCGGTGCTGTAATGGCAACAAGACTCTCTTTTTTCCTGGTTTTACCCTGCTTTTTTTCTTGTACCTGAGTTTCTAATTCTCATGGAGCACTGACTTTTGCCAGAAACAAAGTACCAGTCAGGCATTTCTCAGTGAAACAATGGTAACAGCTCTGTCTCTGTCATTGCAGAGAGAGACCGTACTGCCGGTACGGGATACTTTATTGGTACTGTATTGCAGATAAACAGAAATCCTGACTGAAGACATTTGTGTCCTTCCAGATTCGTGGGTACACGGTGTGACTCGTGCGAGTTGTTCTTGGGTGGGCGAGCCACAGGTGACAGGTGTCGAGAAAGCAACAGAAATTGTCACACAGCCAGTGACTGTGGATTCCTGTGAGCTCCAAGTAAGTCAACTTTTCCATTTTGTTACTACTGAAGGAGGACAACCAATGCCAATTAAAACAACTAACTGATGGGGGAAGTATTTAGAGCTTGGGAAATAACCTGAAGAGGACCTCTATTTCTAGTAGTGATGAGTTCAAACCTGAAGCTAACAGGTTGACATAAAGCCCGTGCTAGAAAATACTAACACCTGCTTTCCTGATGTTTTTTTTTTTTTCAAAATCCAGTGTTCGAATTTAGCATTCATGCAGTTAACAGCGTTGTAGGGGTTTTCCACTCCCTCTCAGGAGAGAAGTTGCTATCCTAGGCTACAGCTGGGGAAAGGGTTAAAAACGGGCCTAGCTGTAGGGTGGGCAAGCGGTTTCTTTGCCTGAAGTGCAGAGGGTGGAACAAGGGCGTGATCTTCTGGGGATATCGCAGTGAGGAAAACTAGGAAAAGGGCTCAGCTGGAGTCCTGGCAGTGGGGCCAGTGCAGAGGAGGGCTGCTAGTTACCTGCCATGCTGAGAAAAGGGAGTATTACATGGATGTTTCCCCTGTGTGGGGAGAATGTGACCAGATAGGAAGCCCTGTGTTGGAGAGGCTTGTTAGCACAATTTCTGTCACATTTTTAAGACATGACATAATTTGGAGAGGTGAAACAAACTTTTTAACGTGGGCTTCCTAAGGAAGCAGATTTCGGGGGCTTTTGTTGTTCACGTCTGCCTGTGTATGTAGAGGAGTCGCATAGGTTTTCCATAGAGTCAGGGTGCTGTAGCACGTGCTCCAAAGTTATTGCCTGCTGGAGAAAGAGTACAGTAAAGCCCTTGTATGTGTTTCAGCTTATATACATGTCAGCTCTAAGGAGAGCTGCAGTCATAGAACACATCTTTTAGAAAACTTGTTTCATAGAATCATCGAATGGTTTGGTTGGAAGGGACCTTAAAGATGATCTGCCATGGGCAGGGAGGGACACCTCCTGCTGGAGCAGGTCGTTCAAAGCCCCGTCTAACCTGGCCTTGAACACTTCCAGGGAGGGGTAGCCACAGCTTCCCTGGGCAAACCTGTTCCAGTGTCTCGCCACCCTCACAGTAAAGAATTTCTTCCTAATATCTAATCTAAATCTACCCTCTTTCAGTTTAAAACTGTGATACTTCTCTGGCTCATCTCCCTAAGACTTCAGCTGTGCTGCAGTGTATCCAGCACGTCTCTGAGCAGCAGGCTGAGGGCGCTCTCGTGCACCCAGTCCCTCTAACCTTGGAGTGTCATCGCACAGCTTGTCAGAGACGAGCCTCCTATGATCCCCCTCCAAGTCTAGTTTAAATGAGCCCCACAAACTCCTGGGCAAAGCCCCTCTTCCGCCTTGAGAAAAGTGAATCCCGTCTGATGCCACAGGCCTGGTGCCGTGGAGGCCATCCCATTATCAAAAACCCCAGCACTGTGGCACTGACTGGGCCCGTCTGTTTCTTCCAACGTCACTGCCCACAACTGGAAGGAGAGAGGGAAAATAACCTGTTCACCAGACTCCCTCACCAACCGTCCCAAGGCCCCAAAGTCTCTTTTTGTTGCCCTTGGGCTACGTGTTATGACTTCATCACCACCCACACGCAAGGACCCGTAAGGGGTGACAGTGTGAGGGCTGTGCCAGGCTAGGGCGTTTCCTAGTGATGCCCTTAACCCGGGCCCCAGGGAGGCAGCAGACTTGACAAAGAGGAGGGTCTGTCCTGCACATTGGACCTTCTGTTCCTCTCGGAAGGAAGTCACCTACAACTGTTACCCATCTTCTTCCTCATGGGAGGTGGTCATGATGTGAGTGGTGGGCCTTTCTGACCTTGGCGGCACCTCTGGTGTGGATGGGCTGTTTGCAATTATGATCATTGATGTGGCAGACTGATTAGTAATAAAATATGGTCTCAAATTTAAGCCAGTCTCTTCTCTCAAGTATGAAAAATGAACTCATTCTCTCCAGGTAAATTTTGTGAGGTACTGAGTGTGTTCTCTGAAGTGTCACTCATATTTTATTTAACAGTGTAAGAAAGTGGGATGTCACTTGCATTGTATTGTTATCGTTTAGCTTCTGAAAATGTAAAGAGCCTATGCAAAGGATCTTGCACTCTTCTGAACTTGTGTTTTCCTTTTTTTCTTCAGCAACTGTTAAATTTTGTCACTGTGATAACTAAGAACTGCAATGTATTTCAATTGGAAAAGCTCTGTGCTGTTCTCAGGCAGTGCCTTTACCAACATCGGGAAGATTACGACAAAACCGAACTGGCGAAGATAAATTTTGGGTTTTGTCTTCTAGCACATTCTATCCCTGTTCTGCATGTGTGTCTTATGCGTATGTGTGTATGCACTTGGGTCATCGCGCTTGGTTAGTGCTACTCATTGCTGCTCAGTTGCCTGTGTTACAAGACTTGTTCATTCCAGTGTGGAAGACATTTATCCATATTGCAAAGCCATCGTTGTATTTGGCATAATTTTCCTTTCAAAGAACAGGCTTGACCTTGAAGACATTGGGTCCACCCACACAGCCCTCTCACAGCAGTTAACCTCAGCCTGTCAATAGTCCATCTCCAGAACCTTTTTAGGGGTTGGGGCTATGAAAGGAGGGTGCTTTTCTCAGTCTGTTGCTTCCCCTTTCTCCCCTTACAGGCAGTCAGACACGGTAATACTTTGTAGAGTAGTCATTCCACTCTTGAAAAGAAACCAACGATGAAACACAAGAGCTGCAGACTTTTCCCTAGTCTCACCATAATCTCTTTTGAACTAGCATGGCTCGAGCATCTTTACCAACATCAGGGGAGATTTCTGCCTATGCCTGTTTAATGCTAATGAGTCCAATTCTCTGATCTCTTTCTCAAAGAGATGATTTTGGAGTTGTCAGGACTCAGCAGAAGTCTTCTGGAGGCAGCCGTGGTTCCAGTCAGGCATTCCCAGTATTGAGTTGGTTTAGACAGGCTGGATAATCAGTCTTCAGATTCAAGATCTTGAGTCCAGTTGTCTGAGATGCTTGTGCCGGACAAGAGATAGAAGTCTTGATGCCTCTTCTCTCTGGCCCTGGTCATCTTGATCTCTCCTTCCACATGTGATAAAGAGCTAGAACGGACGCTCCGTTCTGGCTGTGCAACAGGGAGGATTATTTGGATTCAGGGAGGCCATTGCTGAAAAAGGTGCCCTTCTCATCCAGCATAGTGACGCACCTGTTTTAGCATGACAAGGGATTTCTTTATGTTAGCTCGGGGCTTGTGAGCTTTTGTCACTTCACTTCTAATGCTTAAATTCCAAGGGACTTGATTTATTTGTTTTCTATTTCTACCTTCAGCTTTAACAAAAAAAAATCTGTGCACAGTGACTGTGCAAGTCAGGAGCAAGCTCTACTGTACGAAGAGATAGACTTTAACAAGGAGTGATTCAGAGTGCAGCAAATAACATTTCCAGCTTTTAGTTGGGACTTTTCAGGAACTGTCTCTTCTTTCTAAGTGTTGAAACCACAGTTGATACAGATCCATACAGCCTCTCGTATTTTGGATGCAGAACGATGCGTTTGAAGGTAGCAGGTATAGAAAGAAAGATACTGTGATGATGGTAGCACATGGATTTGCTAAGTCTTACTAATGTCTGTATGTGCAGGTTCTTGACCCTTTTTATGAAGAAATACTCAGGGGTCTTAAGATTTTATTCATGCTGACTGCTACTTTACTTTATCTTTTTCTCTTACTAGGAAATGAAGAAAGGAATTGCAGCCTTCAGCCGTCCTGTTCAGTGATACTTGATGTCCAGGTACTGGAGTTCGACTCTGTAATGTTTTGAGTTTTTTTCTTTTCGTACTTCGACTTTGTAATGTTTTGGTTTTTCTTTTCACTGCGTGCTGTTCTCTGCATAATTCTATAAAGATTGCTTCTACATATATATTTATGCCTATATTAAGTATATCTTAAAATTTATTAAGAAAGTTCAAATAATGTCCCGTAACTGTTTTCAGTTGATACTTTTGTCCTCTCTCTAGATGTATTTTCACGTGACAGACTGCTGTGATTGCCTTTGGAATGCTGCTGATCTGAACATCTCCGAGATAATTTCAGGACCTCTCATTTAAATAAAACAACTGAAAACTTGATTAACTCTTATCATTGCTTTCCAGTTTGTGGGAATACCTTTCTTCTGAAGTAGTCTGGGGTGCTGTATAGTCCATTGGATATTACGTAAAGGTTTTAAACCAAATCTCATTTTGGTATATGAAAAGTAATTCCTTTAGAAATCTCTTAATGCAGTTCAGAGGTAATTTTTCTTTTTTTTTTTTTTTAATTACAGCACCTCAGGTGGCTTTCATAGAATTGACAACCTAAAGTACGTGTGTGGGAGAAACAATCTTTCCACATAAGGACTTTTCCTATGGCATATTTTTGCCTGTCAAAAAAAAAGCCAAACCTAGCTTGAAACAAAGCAAGATTTACTACTGTAACTTTCTAAGGTAAAGTTTAGTCTTGCTTGTAATAATGACAATCTTGTTACTGGAGAATAGTAGTATTTTAATTTAAGTTTTTAGTTGCAAGTCAGGTGGCTTGCAGTCGAATTAATTGTAAATAGTTTTCTAGTTACCCTGTGCGGAGACGGGACTTGGAGAAATCAGGAACGACTCAATGCGAGTTATCCGGAAAGCTCGTTTTATTGCGCAGATACATTCACTTATATATCATTCTTTTGTCAAATCACCACGACTAAGCATATCTTATTATCTTTTTCTTAGGTTTTCATTAGACCACTTCTACATCAATCATTAACTTTTAACCTGTGCTTCAGCTTCGAATTATCATATTCTCCGCCTTGCCTAACTGTTAGTTCCCTATCTTATATAACTTAGTTCCTTGTACTACTCTTCAAGGACAGTATGTCCTTGAGGGCTAATCTTGGCCGCTAGCGCCTGCACAGTAGCTTGTTCGTGCACCTGCTCTAACACTCCATGTCCATTATTCACAAGCCAAACTCCCACAATTCCCCCTTTTTCCTTTTGCACGAACAGAACTTTATGCATTAGACTAGTGACTAATTTTGTTATTAGCTTCCATACTATTCCTAGCCCAATTAACAACAAAACAATTATGATTACCCAGCGAATGCCTTCTTTGATCAAACCAAGTAACCATGGGGACAGACTGCCAAATATTTTTTTGTAACCATGAATCAAACCAGCTTGTCTCCTTTTGAATCTTTTGAGTGTGTTCTTTAAGCCACTGCAGTTGTTGGTGAATTGAAGGGGGTCTTTCGGGGTATCTCTTTACTGGCTGATGAACCCATTCTTACCCCTTATCTCCTTAAACCTCCTCTAGCACTCCTCTAACTTACTGTTCAAGCTTGCTCTTTTACAGTCCACAGCCGGGGAGTCGGTGCCCCTCCCCCCCCCCCCCCCCAGTTTTCACAATATCTGCTTCCCACTTCTCTTTGCTTGCCTCCCGCTACAGTTCCTCTAATCAGTTACTGCTTTGCCCCTCGTGCCCTGTAAGAGCTACAAATCCTAATGCCTGTGCCCTAGTGTGTAGTTCTTCCTTTCCGCAATCTCGACACCAGGAAACACAATACCACCTCTGATTGCACTTTACAATTGCACAATGTCCAGGCCTCACCGTCTGGTCCACAATTTGAACAAGTAGTTACAAACTTCATATAAATTGTCAACAATCGCACTGCCTTTCGCTTCGCTTTTCTCCGGCCGTCTCAGTCACCCGAGAACGGAACCTCACTCAACCTCACTCAACCTCACTCAACCGAACCTCTCCTCACTCGCTTCATACCGTGGTACGTCTCAAGCACATATCACACTCTCAATAAAACACACAAACCCGCAAAAACACCTCAAAACCGGTCAAGTTACCTTTCCTGGGTACTCGAACCCCTTTGTGACGCTAGTTCACCGGTTGGGGGCTTGAACCCCTTTGTGACGTCAAGTTCCCTTTCCCGGGGACTCGAACCCCTTTGTGACGTCAAGTTCCGTTTCCTGGGGACTCGAACCCCTTTGTGACACCAGCTCACCGGTTGGGGACTCTGCCCTCACAGAGGGATTCAAGCAGGGCCGCTGCAGGGAGGAGCCGTGCGGTGTGCCAGCTGATGCCTACCTCCAAAGATGGCCTCCCACAGGGATCGAAGGAGAATTGGAGCAAGTCTGGCTGATGTCGATCCAGTGCAGACAGATTATTTGGTAAGTGGTTTTAGTTCACTGTGTCAGTGAGATGTTTCTGAACGCTGTATGCTGTCTACAACAGCCTTGGTTTACAGTTTTCTCTGAAGCAATTTGAAAATTGCCCCGAACATTTCCGTTGTGCTGACGTACAATTTCTGATGGAACCTTCTCAAGGTTGCAGCTTTCTTTAATGTATAAAATGTGTTCTCTTGGATTTATCTTTAGGTGCGGTTTGATGGTGTGGGTGGTCTTTCTGGCCACATTTCAGCTTTAAAAGAGATGGTCATTCTTCCACTGCTTTACCCAGAATTCTTTGAGAGATTCAAAATACAACCCCCAAGGTAACAGACATAGTTTAAAACTATCCATTCTAATTCACCCATTTTCAGGAGAATATTCAACTGAGGTATCAATATCTGTCCACTAAATTAGTCGTGTGTTATGAAATTATTAGAGATTTAGTTGGTAGCTTTATGTATTCATGGGCAGCAAAACTCAATCCTGGTATATTGAAATATGACTTTAAATTCTTTGCTTTCAGTAACTTTAGAAGTATTACAAATAATGAGAAGCAAATCTTTCAGTGTTTTGCTGCGTTGTTCACTGAAATTCCTTTTGAGGCAGAAGTGTATTGGCTTTTCTAGTTGGTGTCTATATTTATCTGGAAATGCAGACTACCCTCCTAGCTTTACACTCCTCGTTTATCGTCAGCCATGGATGCTGTGGGAGACCAAATCCTTAAGCTTTCCTTTTAAGGGAGAATGAAATGCTGTACTATCAAATCTTACCTTCTGTGAAAACCAGAATGACTATGCAGTGCGTCACTGAAGAATGAAGTGGTGATTCAGACGTGAGCTCAGTCTCAGATTCTGCACTGCAGTTTGTTCTTGTTTGGCTGCACTGTGCTGCTGTTTGGCTCCACTGTGCTGTAACCACCCCTGTTAGCTTGTCAGCAGTTTTGGAAGTGTCCTTCTGAGACTCAGTTTTTTTTTCTGAAGGTTTTGTACATGTGCATTATCCTCTGTTCATTTTGTTTCCTGCCTTGTTGAATTGTGTAGGAACACAAAATTTCCATCTGTTTTGACTCTTCTCACACATTGTCTGTTTCTGCTATCTTACAGATGAAGTGTTTTTGTTAGGAGAGAAGAGCTGTGTGTTCTAGGGGTGGGGGTTATAATATATGGTTTTCCATGATGTCTTTTTCTTAAGTGGATCTTTTGTTTGTTTGTTTTAATTGCAGAGGCTGTCTATTCTACGGTCCACCAGGGACTGGAAAGACACTGGTTGCTCGTGCACTTGCTAATGAATATAGCCAAGGTGACAGGAGAATAGCCTTTTTTATGAGAAAAGGTGCTGACTGCCTGAGTGAATGGGTGGGAGAATCTGAACGACAGCTTCGTTTACTGTTTGATCAGGTGAGGCTGCAACGTGCAGTGTGCTCTGTCCGAGTTGTAACCGTAATTCTCTGTGGTCAATATTTTTAAGAAGAACTCACAGCTTTTTTGTGTTTTGTCAGTTCCTGCCATTGAAATGGGTTTGTCAGTGTTTCTTTTTTCAGTGGGTGTTTTAGGGACTTGAAATCTTGAGATGACCTGGGAAAGATTAATCAACCAAACGAGAAAATCTGGCAAAGCCTCCCACCCCACCCTGCCAAAATATAAGTAAAGCCATGAAAAAGGTTGCAGGAGGCAAGAGATGATGGTGGCTTTATATCAGAGGGAAAACAGATGCAGGCTGAAAGCATGGTCATTTAAATTCGTAACAGAAGCTTGCTTCCAGAACCTGTCATTTGATTATGTCTGGCTCTGTTCTCGGTGCTTGCCAAAGAGCCGTTTTTACTACTGGTATGATTGGTTTCCTGTTACCCAGTCTCGCTGGGTTTGCACAGGCTGCTGTCTAGTTACTCGTACCATTTACTCCCTTAGCTTAATTAGTAGAGGTCCTTCATGCTAGTCGGAAAAATGTAGCTCAGTGACTTTGCAGCCATAATGTTTTTCATGCATTTTCTCTTTAAAAGAGTGCTGTTTGACATAGGTCCATATTCCTGTGTTTTCATTCTAGGCCTACCAGATGCGACCTTCAATTATTTTCTTTGATGACATAGATGGTCTTGCTCCTGTATGCTCCAGTAAACAAGACCAAATGTACAGGTAGTATGTCTTTGCTATCTACACAGAAGTTGCTTGACCTTTGTGAGAAGAAGACCACAGCCTATTGAACTGTATGGGGCACATTCATTTATCCTGAAAACTAGTAATTGAATGCTACTACGTATCGGCTTATTTTATACAGCAATTGAAAACAATTCACTGAGCTTGATACCGGGACAAGGCCTGTGTTACCTTACTGTTGTTTTCTGTCTTCAAACGAGTCTTTCACTAATGAGCAGCTCCTCAGTTAAAAGCTTGTCTTTTTTGAGTGATCATTGGAGAAGGTTGTGCAGAAATAAGAACACTTACTAAACCAGTGAATGAAAAATTATATTTTTCTGTTAGCTCTATTGTATCAACACTTCTGGCGCTTATGGATGGCTTAGACAGCAGAGGAGAAATTGTGGTCATCGGAGCCACCAACAGACTGGATTGCATAGATCCTGCTTTACGAAGACCTGGGCGATTTGATCGAGAGTTCCTCTTCAGCTTGCCAAATAAAGAGGTCAGAAGTTCAATTCAGCGATAATGCTAATGTGGGAAAGTCCATCTTGATAATACTACTATATAACAGTAGAGTATGGCGTTGCAGTTAAAGTAAGAATTTGAAACCTAATGCTCAAACTGTTTTCCTTGAATGAACTGGCAGAAAAGAAAATTTGAACTAATGAGACTGTCCGAACGAAATGATGCTGAATTGGATAATTTTCTTTGGTCACATATCTGTTTGCGGATAATTTCTTTTTAGTACAATTTTTTCCTCAGGATCATTAGGTCTCATACTTGTGGAAACTTACTTTTTACAGAAGCTAAAAATGCTGTTAATTTTGCTGCAGGCCCCCAGGAAGAGTTTAATAAGTTGAGAATGATTAAATTTCCTACTTAACAAAGCAGAGGGCATCTTAACTGAACTTGAAAATACATAAAAGCTTGACAGATAAGAAAAGTATTTGTATCAACATGAGGGGGTTTTTGGGGTTTGTGTTGTGGTTTTAGGGTTGGGTTCTCTTTTAAAAGAGAAAACTCAGGACAAACTAAAATGCCGCCGTTTTGTTTCCAGGCTAGAAAAGAGATTTTCAAGATTCACACACAAAGCTGGAGCCGTAAGCCGTTGGACACGTTTCTTGAAGAGCTAGCTGAACAGTGTGCTGGTGAGTTTGCAAACCAAGTGAGTTACTGCATGTGACCGAGTCCGAAGGAATCTGAGGTTGGAGCAGGCAGGCCTTGTGCCTTGTGCCCTGCTGCAGAGCGAGGTGCTGAGCCAGCCTGCATGCCCTGGGAGCACAGAAAGTTAGATGCTGCTTTTATTTTCCTTTCTTTTTGTGTCTGAGAACATTGAATGGGTTTTGGGCATCTTCCTGAGGAGCACAGTTTTGATTAGGAGGCCGCTTCATAAGCACAGGGTGTCAGGCTGGGAGCCGCATGACAAAACTCTGCAGTGCAGTAACTCTTCACATTCTCTCTTAACCTGTTAATTTTTGGCTGCATACAAAGTCTTTCAGTGTTGCGCTTTTGAAACCTTGGCCTTGACTGCTGTGTTGCCTGACAGTGAGTTAACGTTTGATTCTTGTTTTGTTTATTAGGATACTGTGGTGCTGACATCAAATCCTTGTGTGCTGAAGCTGCCCTGTGTGCTTTGCACCGCCGCTATCCTCAGATATACGAAAGCAGTGAGAAAGTGCAGATAGATATCGCTTCTGTCGAAATAACAGCGCAGGATTTTGTCACGGCTATGCAGAAGACTGTTCGAGCTTCACAGAGGGCTGTGGCTTCACCTGGGCAAGCGCTATCAGCTATTTCAAAGCCCCTGCTTGAAAATACACTAGCAGGAATCTTACAAGCCTTGCAGAGAGTATTTCCCCACGCGGAGCTTGCCCTAAAGAAGGACCAACAGCAAGGTATAACAATAACATCCACTTGTTTACAGTTTTGCCTGAGCAAAAACTTGTGCTTTGTTGTCCCGGTTTGAAGGACAGGTGTCTGCTAAGGAAGGCAGGAGCCCCCCCCTGGAAGGGAAAATACAACCCCCTTCCCCCCAAATTGTTATAGAATTGAAATTAAGGGGCTTTCAGGCAAAGGTATGAGGAAAATGGGAATAACAGTTTTTACTAATATATACAACAAAACTATAATACAGAGAAACTGGTTACAGGCCTGACAGAGTCAGGGATACAACCTGGCCCCCTGCCGGGTAGGGTGCTGGTACCAGTCCGATCCAGTGGCAGCTGCAGTTCTCTCCGAAATGGTCCGGTTAAAGCGGTGGTCCGTAGGAAAAGAAAACAAAGTCTGAGCAATCCGATTTCGGTGGCAGCTGCAGTTCTCTTTGAAATGATCCCGTTGAAGCGGTGATCTTGTAGAAAACTGGTCCTCCTCCGAAAATCCGGCGGCGGTGCAGTCCCTGTCCTCTGGGATCCCAGCGGGTAAGGCCCCGAGCGCTGCTCCAAACCCCAAAGTTATCTCCGGCGGGAAATGCTTGGCTCCACCCCTCCCCCCCTGGCCGGGGCATCTCACAAAGAGATGGTGAGTGCTGGGGCAAGGCCCTGATGGGCGCATTAACAGAAGAATAGTCCCGAGGGGCGAGGCAAGGAACACCGGCGCCAGGCCTCAACGGCTCATGGTAATAGAATACATTGCAACCCAGGACATTTGTGCAATCAGTGTTCTGAGTCACTAGTCCAAGTCAAATGGAAGTCTGTGGCCGCCACAGTCACTTAATTTCCCCACATCCAGTGGGGGAAACCTGGTCCAGAAAGCAGTGGCCTTGTTGGGTTTTTCAGGTGTCTAGGAACTGCAGTTGCTGTTCCTAATGATCTTGAATTGTAATGGAAAAAACTTGCCAAGTTTTCGTGAGGAGAGAGAGATACCATATGCAAATCCCGGAACTTAGGACAGCTTTGTAGAAATGTGTGCAGTCCCCTGTGGTCTGTGGTAGGATGAACTCTTCATAAAAGAGTGTCTGGTGTGTGCCCTCAAATGAAGAAATACAAGAGAAGGGGTTTGCAGCACTGATTTAGAAGCTGCATTGATGCAAGAGCGAGATATGGACTGTGCAGGAAAGTTAACAAACTTCTCTGGTCTTTCAGACAGTTTAAATCATGCTGTAAGAAATGATGCAATTGACGGTGATGATGAATCACCATCAATCTTTGAAGAGAAGCCAACTCAAGAAGTGCTTGGCAGACCAAAGGAACAGTTCCTCAGTTTTAGCAGGTAAATGTTTGTCCCCTTGACGTTTACTTTTTCAAGATGGCTGGGTCTGTAAAGAGTTTTGGTGTGAGGGGTGGTAGATGGAGGAGTGAAGTGTGTGTGGGGGGTGATGTATATCTGCATGAAATATGTGTGAAGATTCAGGTGGGTACTGGTGTTCTAATGGAGTATACTGCCATAGCCCACGCAACTGAACGGCCCAGCCGTCTTCCAAAGTTCTTGTGGTCCACAGACTATTAGAACGTTAGAACGTTAAAACCCATGGTATTCCTTGAAAGACTCAAGGCCAACGAAATGTGCAGTCTGTCTTTTGTTAACAAAAAAGGCTGCATGGATTTGTGTAACCATCTTTTGCCCTGCTGCCTTCCCGGATTGTTTAACCGGTAGTGAATAGCATATCAGAAACAAAACTGAGAAATGGTTTGTTAAAACACTGTGAGAAAAACTGCCACCACATCTGCATTTGGTACCTGTAAGCCTACTAAGTTCATGTTGACCTTTTGACATTTTAACGTGGAAGTCGTATAAGCCAGCAGTTGAAAAAACCAGATGGTGTCGTCACTGTTGGGTCAGTTATTTTTCAGAATTTCTATTGCTGTGCTGTCCTGAGAATCTTCTGACCTGCTGAGCTTGGTTCCGTCTCTGGGATCTTTGACTTCATCTGGTGAAGGTCCAGCAGTGTTGTGGTGGAGAAAACCAATGCTGTTCACAAATGTGTTTCATGCCAGTAAAGCAAGATGACTAGGAAATGAGTAGAGGTTACTGCCCAGTTGCTGTGGGTGTATTTAGCTGGCCAGTCCCCGTCTGTGACTGAAGACTATTTGTTGTGCATGGGTCCTTAACCCAGGCAAAGGAATAGCAGACGTGCTGGGGACTGGCAGGATTCCTGAGGGGAGGTATGGTACAAGTTTGTAAGAAAATGGGCTTTGAGCCTTCCTGATGACAGACCATCTTATTATTTGCTGTGATATGAGTGTATTTATGAAGTGGGTTTTTTTTAAAGAAGAGTATAGGAAGAAAACTTGATCACCTGTGTGCCTATTCATCACTTCATTTTTAAACTTGTTTTCTTCTTCTTGTTCTAGGAATGTTTATTACCAGCCACTGTCTTGCAGGCCACGGTTCTTACTAGCTGAAGAGCCAGGATATGGGCAAGCTTCGCAGTTGGCCCGTGCAGTAATCCACGCCCTGGAAAAGTTTCCAGTGTATTCCCTAGACCTGTCCATTTTGCTTGCTAGCGTCACCTCAGTGGAAGAAACCTGTGTCCAGGTATCTTTTCTCTCTTGAATCTCATAGGGTTCACAAACCGTATATAAACTGGTAAAGTAAGCAAAATCCATTGTTAATGGAGGTGGCCTGGTTTGACTGTGCTGTACTGCTGACTTTTGTCAGAAAATCCACTTTTCCTGTGGATTGAATGAGACCGAATAAGGATGTTGTAACAGGCCATTGCAAATTAAACAGCGGGGATGTTGGCAGCAGCTCGGGAAGCTGAGAGGTGGTGCTAATAGACCCCTCTTTATGGTAAGAAATCCTGCCAGTCTGGTGGGATCCAGACAGTTGTTTTCCTTGCTTCTTGCGGCTCTGTGCTCCCAGTAGATGGCTCCGCATCAGCCTGACTGCGTCGTGCACTTTGTAGCCGCCTTCTTTATTATATTTGTACAGCAATCAAGGTTTTGGGGAAAGGAAGTGTTTTGGTTTTTATATACACAGCTTCTCCTGTTGTGGTATATGCAGCAAAAGCATTAAAATGCATGGAACGCATTTGTACACTGCTGTGTTTTCCTTCACTAGGAAAATGAATTATAAGCAGACAAAGGCGTGGCGTGACTGGATGCCCATTTGTCACATTCCTTTTATTGTTACGTGACAGTTGCATCTGCAGTCGTACAACTACCACGTCCAGTCACTGCCTGGATACACCACCTTCACTTCCCGTCTTGTGAGAGGAACTCCCTGAATATTGACAATGTGAAAGGGTGTCCAGAGAAGTTGGTCACGTGAAAGGACTGTCCACTTCCCTCAGGATGCATGTCCCTAGATGCATGTCCTCTTCTGTGACTGTGGTACCATCTGCCTACAGATGGTACCTCTTGCTGGAGGTTTTGTCTCATTTGTTCAGGCACACCACCACACGTGCAGAGTTGTGAGGCTCCTTAGGAGTTACCTTAGACATAAGTAGTTTGGAAACCCGGCAGAGACGCAGATCTGTTTCTGTCTGTGTTGGCAGTCTCTGAGTCGAAATGAAAATGTTACCTTGTTGTTAAGGATCTGCTCTTTCGGTTTGTTTTGGCTTCGTGTACTCCTGTTTCTTAAGGCAGTTTGACTAATGTGTCGTTATTTATTAGCCAGTTCTGCATGGTTTAGCTTGCTCATCCAAACTTTCATTTTACCAGTTGATGCGCGAAGCTGAAAGAACAGCACCAAGTCTAATTTATATCCCGCATATCCAGTTGTGGTGGGAGGCTGTTGGAGCTCCACTGAAAGCTATTTTTACAACACGACTGCGGGCCATTTCACCGTTTGCTCCAGTTTTGCTGCTTGCAACATCTGGCGTGTGTCACGCGGATCTCCCAGAAGAGGTATTTCTGTCAATAGTTTTCTTACTTTTTAGTTCAATTGATTGTTCATTTGTAAATCCTTTAAGCGTTGAAGTAGTGTGCTCGCTGAAGCAAATTTGTTCTTATATTCCTCGGGCACCCTAACCAGTTCTCTTAAAATTTGCTTAGCTAAAACAGTGCTGCAAGCATTTGTCTATAGTGTTTTCTGAGTGCAGAGATTGACTTTGACCGAGCTTCTTCCCCCTGCTCACACACTCATGCTCATTAGACAGATGTATGAATTTCCTTGAAGTTTAATTCAGGAAGGTACTCATCTTTTTGGAATAGAAGACGACTTTGTGTGGCCCTGTGCCTGAAATACCTTTTTCTCCTCATCCTTTAGGTAAAAGAATTGTTTAATGAAAATTCCGGAGAGGTTTTCACAGTCCAGTTGCCTGGTGAAGAGGAAAGAAGAGCATTTTTTGCGGACTTATTTCTAAATCAAGCTGCTAAACCTCCTGCAAAATCCACAGGTGAGGATATTCTACGTATAAAACTTTTCTAACTGTAAGTTAATAACAATACAGTATTTGCTTTGGTTGTAGTTTTGTCAGTAATTTTTCGTAGGCATGTATTTGAATACCATAAATTGACTAAAAGTTTCTGATTGATTTCAGCTTGGCAGCCATTGGAAGTCCTGCCCTTGGCACCGCCGCCTGCCCCTCGACAGCTGACAGACGAACAAATAAGACAGCTGGAGGAGCAGGAGGAGGATACATTGCGTGAACTCAGGATTTTCTTGCGGGATGTGACTCATAGACTTGTCGTTGACAGACGTTTCAGAGCATTTACAAAGCCTGTTGACCTACAGGAGGTAAATTAGTTTCAATTTGTAATATCATTTTATCTATGTGTATTCCTGATTTCTCTGTCTGTGCATTTGTCAGTGTTTGTGTGTTCTTTGTAGGAAGGTTCATCTTTGTTTTTAAGACCGTGCTATTCTGATGTGTCAAGAAGCAGGAAGTGAATTTTGGTTTTACTTTTGCTGACTCCTTGTGGCTTTCAATTGTCTGTTACTTGAGTATTCCCTGGAAGCCAGGGGTTTCTTCAAAAACGTCTTTAGAATGTTTCAGTTGGAAGGGACCTACAACGATCATGTAGTCCAACTCCCGGTTAGACCAAATGCCAGCAGTTTGCTCATGAAAAGGCTTTGATACGTAGGCATGTTAGAGTGCTGAAAAGCACAGAGTTCTCTTTCTTTATAATTATAAACAGGACTATAGGTCTTTCTAAATAAAAAGCTCTTTAATTGTCTGTGCATAGTTTCTGTGAGGAGTAGAAGCAGCAGTTTTTCAAGTAAGCTGTAAAATATAATTACCTGTTTCATGAGGGACTTCTCAGTGTAAGATCAACCATAAGGGCTGTGTGGTTCCTTCTGCTTCCCATACACTTCTGAGGGCTCTCTTTCTTATTTAATTTATTAGCTAAGTCTAAGCTGGGGGCAGAGACTTCAAAGTCAGCTACAGTTTTACTATAGCTTTGTGTTTCAGCACAGTCTTGTTCCCCTAAGAGTCCACTGACTTGTCTTTACTCCTTGTTTCTGAGATAATTCTAACCTAGATGTCCTCACCTCAACTAGTTATTAAGCTTCTTTTATGGTCTGAGTAAAGACGTTGACACCTCTGAGTCCAGTTGTCATTCTCAAGTAGATGACCTAGGACAGATATTTCAGAGGTGCAATTCCTGCAACCTTTTTCTTGCCACCAAAGATGAAGAGAATCTCACGAGGCTTTACTGAGAAAGGTTTCTTAGCTGTGATTTTCTGTAGTGAAATGAAATTAATCCCCCTCTAGGTGTCTTCCCTTCTCTGCCCCACTTGTGCTTCTGACCTCCCTCCTCCTTTTTTTTCCCCTCTGGTCTGTCTCTTCAAAGCTACTTGAAATAGCCCTTCTATTTTTGAGAAAGTAACTGGTTAATTTCCACATATTTGAATGTATCATAAAGATTTGGGTTTTTTAAGAAGTCCTTTATTTTATTTTAGTAAAATAATTCTCAGTGGTAGATACTGTGTTAAATCTCTGAGCCTGTGTGTTTCCTTTGTAGGTCCCTGATTATGACACAGTTATTAAACAGCCCATGGACCTTTCGTCAGTTCTCTCTAAGATTGACCAGCACCAGTACCTAACGGCAAGAGATTTTCTAAAAGACATGGATCTGATCTGTAGCAGTGCTTTAAAGTACTACCCAGATAAAGCAGCTGGAGGTGAGGATATGGTTTTATCCCTATTTGTGAAAAAATTAAAATGTATAAATAGATAAATGTTGTCTGTGGACAGTAGACTTGGGATGAGATAATTTTGAATATCCACAGAGAGCATTCCTTGCCAGGTTGTACAGTTTGTAGCATTAAACTGCTTGGGCATGAAATGGTGATAGAAGTGTTGATCAGTAATTAGTGCTTTTGCTTTAATAATTGACTTTTATGGTGCAAATATTCACTGAGATAACCTTTCAGAAGTGTCATGGTTTAGGCCCAGCCTGCAACTAAGCACCACAGGGTCACTCACCCACTCCTCCCCATGGTGGCACCACAGGGTCACTCACCCACTCCTCCCCACGGTGGGATAGGGAGGAGAAAAATATAACGAAGGCTCACGGGTCAGGACAAGGACAGGGAGGGACCAGTTGCCCATTCTGGTGACAGGCAAAACAGACTTCACTTGGGGAATGATCGATTTATTACCAATGAAATTGGGGTAGGTCCTTCAGGAACAGACTGCTCCAGCACAGGCTTCCCTCGGTCTCAGGGCCTTCTTCAGGCACAGCCACCTGCTCCACCGTGGCCCTTCCACGGGCTGGAGGAAGGTACCTGTTCCGCCGTGGTCCTCCATGGGCTGCAAGGGGACAGCCTTCAGGGGAAGCTCTGCTCTGGCACTCCTCTTCCCCCTCCTTCACTGGTGTTGGTGTCTGCATAGGTGTTTCTCTCGCATCCTGCTCCTCTCTCCACTGCAAGTCTTCCAGCAGTTTTGTTTGCCCTCCTTAAATATTTTATCGCAGAGGCGCTACCACCATCACTGATGGGCTCAGGTCAGCCTCAGCCAGAGGCAGGCGGGGCTTGAAGTTGGGGGGGAAAAAAAAAAAAAAAGAGGAAAAAAAAAAAAAAAAAGAAAGGCCTCCCCTGTTTCCAAAGCCCCACCACACAGACCCAACACAAGAATCCACCTATGAAAAGATCAAAGCTGGTAGAAAATACTCATTTCTGATTGTAAAATTTCAGATCGTCTGCTTAGGCACAGAGCTTGTACTTTGAGAGATACTGCATATGCCATAGTGAGGGAAGAAATGGATAAAGATCTTGAACAACACTGTGAGGAAATTCAAGCATCTCGTAAGAAAAGAGGTATGTTTTTTTGACGCTAAGGATTTTAAGACTTGTCACAGTATTTGTAAAAAACAATGCAAGACATGATCTTTGCTCTCTGTTGTTTATTGCAAGGTTGTAACTCTTCAAAGTGTGCTCCATCTTACTACCATGTAATTCCAAAGACGAACTCTGTTCCTGGGTGTGAGAAAATGGACCCCAAGTGTAATGAAAAGACAAAGATGCCAGCAGCACCTGTAGATTCCAGTACACCCTGCCTGCATGGCAAGTTGCATTTTATTCAGGCTATCTTGGAGAAGGTGCTAAAGTCACTGATACCTTCTCTGTTCTTATGACATAACAGGTTTTTGTGATGCCTGGTTCTTCATGCCAGAGGCTTATATTTTTTCATTTGCTTCAAAATGTGAGATAAATCCAGAGGTCATTGATTTGAGTATGGTTACAAAGTTCAAGTATGGTGGTTTGCATTGTAAGACACTGGCCTTGATGCAGCTGACGTGTAATGGCTCCCAAATGACTACCTCTTGAAGTCAAAACTCTTGTACGTGGCATTTGCTGAATACTCAACTAGTTTTTACTTGGATGAAACAGTATTTGTCCCTTTCCTGCTCTCAAACACTCAAATCTATGCCACCTCTCACAGCGATTTGCAATTGAAGGAAGAAAGGGGGAAAAAGGGGAACAATAATAATAAAGTTGTAAGGGAAAGATCATTACTTCCTCCCTTTTCCTGTGAAAAGGCCATGAAAGAACAAAGGGACTTGGGTCTCTTTCAGTTAAAACGCATGGCATGGTGTGAAGTTTCCTGGTCGTGCTGGCATGACTGAGAATGTCGTTGACTTCACCCATGTGCTTTGTGCAGCACTCCGTGAATACAAAGAGTGGTGGGTGTTCTGGAGGGCAAAAATGGGAAGTCTGGTTTAAACAAGGTGAACTGAATCAGAAAGCAGACGAAGTGTAATTCTTTCTGGACAATTTTTTCTCCAGCAAAGAGTCCCTTGAAATTGTCTCGTTAACGCTGCCCAACGTGTGTTTAGCTTTAGAAGTTGACAGCTTTATAAAAGATTGGAAGGAGGACTCATCTCCAAACGCTTTTCTGTTGTTCATTGGTATAAGTTTACATAGTAAGACAGGGAGCAACTTCACCCAGTAACCTTGCTTTGTGGTTGGTAGGTCTGGCGATGGAGATGCAAATGGTAAGTGAATGGTCAAAAGGGTCCTGTAGCTCCTTTTCATTCCTGAGTAAGAGTGCACGATTTATTAGATATTAACCTTCTTTAGTTCCCTTCTCTTATTGCTGTTGTATCTCTTTCTTGCATAATGATGCTGCCCCTCTAGTTACGCTAGCCAAACTCCTGTTTTTCTGCAGCTGCTGTTTTTTTGATTCTGAAGTTTGCTTTTCACATGGTACCTAATTGAAAAACAATCAGTGACTTTCTTCAGTTGTATGAGTATCTTTCCAGTAACGAGCGGCGTAAGTTCAAAAGCTGTACTTCAAGCAGTGTGGACCCAGGGGCACAGGTGGAATAGCAGACTTATGTCCTGATGTCTGCAGTCTAAGATGCGTTTCCTACCCTAAATTACTTTGGAGTTTTGCGGTGCGGTGCTGTAATGGCAACAAGACTCTCTTTTTTCCTGGTTTTACCCTGCTTTTTATCTTGTACCTGAGTTTCTAATTTTCATGGAGCACTGACTTTTGCCAGAAACAAAGTACCAGTCAGGCATTTCTCAGTGAAACAATGGTAACAGCTCTGTCTCTGTCATTGCAGAGAGAGACCGGACTGCCGGTACGGGATACTTTATTGGTACTGTATTGCAGATAAACAGAAATCCTGACTGAAGACATTTGTGTCCTTCCAGATTCGTGGGTACACGGTGTGACTCGTGCGAGTTGTTCTTGGGTGGGCGAGCCACAGGTGACAGGTGTCGAGAAAGCAACAGAAATTGTCACACAGCCAGTGACTGTGGATTCCTGTGAGCTCCAAGTAAGTCAACTTTCCATTTTGTTACTTCTGAAGGAGGACAACCAATGCCAATTAAAACATCTGATGGGGGAAGTATTTAGAGCTTGGGAAATAACCTGAAGAGGACCTCTGTTTCTAGTAGTGATGAGTTCAAACCTGAAGCTAACAGGTTGACATAAAGCCCATGCTAGAAAATACTAACACCTGCTTTCCTGATGTTTTTTTTTTTTTCAAAATCCAGTGTTAGAGTTTAGCATTCACGCAGTTAACAGCGTTGTAGGGGTTTTCCACTCCCTCTCAGGAGAGAAGTTGCTATCCTAGGCTACAGCTGGGGAAAGGGTTAAAAACGGGCCTAGCTGTAGGGTGGGCAAGAGGTTTCTTTGCCTGAAGTGCAGAGGGTGGAACAAGGGCGTGATCTTCTGGGGATATCGCAGTGAGGAAAACTAGGAAAAGGGCTCGGCTGGAGTCCTGGCAGTGGGCCAGCGCAGAGGAGGGCTGCTAGTTACCTGCCATGCTGAGAAAAGGGAGTATTACATGGATGTTTCCCCTGTGTGGGGAGAATGTGACCAGATAGGAACCCCTGTGTTGGAGAGGCTTGTTAGCACAATTTCTGTCACATTTTTAAGACATGACATAATTTGGAGAGGTGAAACAAACTTTTTAACGTGGGCTTCCTAAGGAAGCAGATTTCGGGGGCTTTTGTTGTTCACGTCTGCCTGTGTATGTAGAGGAGTCGCATAGGTTTTCCATAGAGTCAGGGTGCTGTAGCATGTGCTCCAAAGTTATTGCCTGCTGGAGAAAGAGTACAGTAAAGTCCTTGTATGTGTTTCAGCTTATATACATGTCAGCTCTAAGGAGAGCTGCAGTCATAGAACACATCTTTTAGAAAACTTGTTTCATAGAAGCATCGAATGGTTTGGTTGGAAGGGACCTTAAAGATGATCTGCCATGGGCAGGGAGGGACACCTCCTGCTGGAGCAGGTCGTTCAAAGCCCCGTCTAACCTGGCCTTGTACACTTCCAGGGAGGGGTAGCCACAGCTTCCCTGGGCAACCTGTTCCAGTGTCTCGCCACCCTCACAGTAAAGAATTTCTTCCTAATATCTAATCTAAATCTACCCTCTTTCAGTTTAAAACTGTGATACTTCTCTGGCTCATCTCCCTAAGACTTCAGCTGTGCTGCAGTGTATCCAGCACGTCTCTGAGCCGCAGGCTGGGGGCCCTCTCGTGCACCCAGTCCCTCTAACCTTGGAGTGTCATCGCACAGCTTGTCCGAGACGAGCCTCCTATGATCCCCCTCCAAGTCTAGTTTAAATGAGCCCCACAAGCTCCTGGGCAAAGCCCCTCTTCCCCCTTGAGAAAAGTGAATCCCGTCTGATGCCACAGGCCTGGTGCCGTGGAGGCCATCCCATTATCAAAAACCCCAGCACTGTGGCACTGACTGGGCCCGTCTGTTTCTTCCAACGTCACTGCCCACAGCTGGAAGGAGAGAGGGAAAATAACCTGTTCACCAGACTCCCTCACCAACCGTCCCAAGGCCCCAAAGTCTCTTTTCGTCGCCCTTGGGCTACGTGTTATGACTTCATCACCACCCACACGCAAGGACCCGTAAGGGGTGACAGTGTGAGGGCTGTGCCAGGCTAGGGCGTTTCCTAGTGATGCCCTTAACCCGGGCCCCAGGGAGGCAGCAGACTTGACAAAGAGGAGGGTCTGTCCTGCACATTGGACCTTCTGTTCCTCTCGGGAGGAAGTCACCTACAACTGTTACCCATCTTCTTCCTCATGGAGGTGGTCATGATGTGAGTGGTGGGCCTTTCTGACCTTGGCGGCACCTCTGGTGTGGATGGGCTGTTTGCAATTATGATCATTGATGTGGCAGACTGATTAGTAATAAAATATGGTCTCAAATTTAAGCCAGTCTCTTCTCTCAAGTATGAAAAATGAACTCATTCTCTCCAGGTAAATTTTGTGAGGTACTGAGTGTGTTCTCTGAAGTGTCAGTCATATTTTATTTAACAGTGTAAGAAAGTGGGATGTCACTTGCATTGTATTGTTGTTGTTTAGCTTCTGAAAATGTAAAGAGCCTATGCAAAGGATCTTGCACTCTTCTGAACTTGTGTTTTCCTTTTTTTCTTCAGCAACTGTTAAATTTTGTCACTGTGATAACTAAGAACTGCAATGTATTTCAATTGGAAAAGCTCTGTGCTGTTCTCAGGCAGTGCGTTTACCAACATCGGGAAGATTACGACAAAACCAAACTGGCGAAGATAAATTTTGGTTTTTGTCTTCTAGCACATTCTGTCCCTGTTCTGCATGTGTGTCTTATGCGTATGTGTGTATGCACTTGGGTCATCGCGCTTGGTTAGTGCTACTCATTGCTGCTCAGTTGCCTGTGTTACAAGACTTGTTCATTCCAGTGTGGAAGACATTTATCCATATTGCAAAGCCATCGTTGTATTTGGCATAATTTTCGTTTCAAAGAACAGGCTTGACCTTGAAGACATTGGGTCCACCCACACAGCCCTCTCACAGCAGTTAACCTCAGCCTGCCCATCTCCAGAACCTTTTTAGGGGTTGGGGCTATGAAAGGAGGGTGCTTTTCTCAGTCTGTTGCTTCCCCTTTCTCCCCTTACAGGCAGTCAGACACGGTAATACTTTGTAGAGTAGTCATTCCACTCTTGAAAAGAAACCAATGATGAAACACAAGAGCTGCAGACTTTTCCCTAGTCTCACCATAATCTCTTTTGAACTAGCATGGCTCGAGCATCTTTACCAACATCAGGGGAGATTTCTGCCTATGCCTGTTTAATGCTAATGAGTCCAATTCTCTGATCTCTTTCTCAAAGAGATGATTTTGGAGTTGTCAGGACTCAGCAGAAGTCTTCTGGAGGCAGCCGTGGTTCCAGTCAGGCATTCCCAGTATTGAGTTGGTTTAGACAGGCTGGATAATCAGTCTTCAGATTCAAGATCTTGAGTCCAGTTGTCTGAGATGCTTGTGCCGGACAATAGATAAAAGTCTTGATGCCTCTTCTCTCTGGCCCTGGTCATCTTGATCTCTCCTTCCACATGTGATAAAGAGCTAGAACGGACGCTCCGTTCTGGCTGTGCAACAGGGAGGATTATTTGGATTCAGGGAGGCCATTGCTGAAAAAGGTGCCCTTCTCATCCAGCATAGTGACGCACCTGTTTTAGCATGACAAGGGATTTCTTTATGTTAGCTCGGGGCTTGTGAGCTTTTGTCACTTCACTTCTAATGCTTAAATTCCAAGGGACTTGATTTATTTGTTTTCTATTTCTACCTTCAGCTTTAACAAAAAAAAATCTGTGCACAGTGACTGTGCAAGTCAGGAGCAAGCTCTACTGTACGAAGAGATAGACTTTAACAAGGAGTGATTCAGAGTGCAGCAAATAACATTTCCAGCTTTTAGTTGGGACTTTTCAGGAACTGTCTCTTCTTTCTAAGTGTTGAAACCACAGCTGGTACAGATCCATACAGCCTCTTGTATTTTGGATGCAGAACGATGCGTTTGAAGGTAGCAGGTATAGAAAGAAAGATACTGTGATGATGGTAGCACATGGATTTGCTAAGTCTTACTAATGTCTGTATGTGCAGGTTCTTGACCCTTTTTATGAAGAAATACTCAGGGGTCTTAAGATTTTATTCACGCTGACTGCTACTTTATCTTTTTCTCTTACTAGGAAATGAAGAAAGAAATTGCAGCCTTCAGCCGTCCTGTTCAGTGATACTTGATGTCCAGGTACTGGAGTTCGACTCTGTAATGTTTTGAGTGTTTTTCTTTTCGTACTTCGACTTTGTAATGTTTTGGTTTTTCTTTTCACTGCGTGCTGTTCTCTGCATAATTCTATAAAGATTGCTTCTACATATATATTTATGCCTACATTAAGTATATCTTAAAATGAAGAAAGTTCAAATCATGTCCCGTAACTGTTTTCAGTTGATACTTTTGTCCTCTCTCTAGATGTATTTTCACGTGACAGACTGCTGTGATTGCCTTTGGAATGCTGCTGATCTGAACATCTCCGAGATAATTTCAGGACCTCTCATTTAAATAAAACAACTGAAAACTTGATTAACTCTTATCATTGCTTTCCAGTTTGTGGGAATACCTTTCTTCTGAAGTAGTCTGGGGTGCTGTATAGTCCATTGGATATTACGTAAAGGTTTTAAACCAAATCTCATTTTGGTATATGAAAAGTAATTCCTTTAGAAATCTCTTAATGCAGTTCAGAGGTAATTTTTTTTTTTTTTTTTTTTTTTAATTACAGCACCTCAGGTGGCTTTCATAGAATTGACAACCTAAAGTACGTGTGTGGGAGAAACAATCTTTCCACATAAGGACTTTTCCTATGGCATATTTTTGCCTGTCAAAAAAAAAGCCAAACCTAGCTTGAAACAAAGCAAGATTTAGTACTGTAACTTTCTAAGGTAAAGTTTAGTCTTGCTTGTAATAATGACAATCTTGTTACTGGAGAATAGTAGTATTTTAATTTAAGTTTTTAGTTGCAAGTCAGGTGGCTTGCAGTCGAATTAATTGTAAATAGTTTTCTAGTTACCCGGTGCGGAGACGGGACTTGGAGAAATCAGGAATGACTCAATGTGAGTTATCCGGAAAGCTCGTTTTATTGCGCAGATACATTCACTTATATATCATTCTTTTGTCAAATCACCACGACTAAGCATATCTTATTATCTTTTTCTTAGGTTTTCATTAGACCACTTCTACATCAATCATTAACTTTTAACCTGTGCTTCAGCTTCGAATTATCATATTCTCCGCCTTGCCTAACTGTTAGTTCCCTATCTTATATAACTTAGTTCCTTGTACTACTCTTCAAGGACAGTATGTCCTTGAGGGCTAATCTTGGCCGATAGCACCTGCACAGTAGCTTGTTCGTGCACCTGCTCTAACACTCCATGTCCATTATTCACAAGCCAAACTCCCACAATTCCCCCTTTTTCCTTTTGCACGAACAGAACTTTATGCATTAGACCAGTGACTAATTTTGTTATTAGCTTCCATACTATTCCTAGCCCAATTAACAACAAACCAATTATGATTACCCAGCGAATGCCTTCTTTGATCAAACCAAGTAACCATGGGGACAGACTGCCAAATATTTTTTTGTAACCATGAATCAAACCAGCTTGTCTCCTTTTGAATCTTTTGAGTGTGTTCTTTAAGCCACTGCAGTTGTTGGTGAATTGATTCCCCATGATCGCTTAGATTGAAGCAGCACATCCCTTCAAAATCTTCATATCCATGGCCTTGTGCTAAAAGCAAAAAATCAACAGCGGCTCCATTTTGCAACACAGCATGCCTAACGCTATCTAAATCTTCTGTTAATTCTGTCTGTCCCTTTTATACAATTTTTCATTCCCTACACGCGGTCATGCGTTATTTAATCGGTTAAAAGTCTCTAGCACAAGGTAAACATGCAGCTCAGTTCAGTTGCTGTTGGTTCTTAAGTTCTTCTCACGCAGTGTCCAATTAGTCACTCTTATCTGCTCACTCCTGCATTCCTTAGTGAAGCAGTCATTGCTCTTTCTTATTTTTTCTTCCTTTGAAGTAGCTTCTAGAATGTGGCTACGTGCCTAGGCCAACATCCCGTATGGCTGGTTCACTCTATGGTCATTCTCTTTTAAATACAGTTCTACAATTTCCCCTTTTTTCTTCTTGAGCCAGCCATACGTTCTTCATGGCATCTTTAATCATGCTTGTTGCCTTTTTGGAAACACAAGGTACAATCATTAACACAATAGCGACCAATAACAGGTGGAATTCAATAATAGGTGGAATTAACAAAGAAACAAAGTCTCCCACAGAAGAGATGGAGACAACCAAGTCAATAGGCTCATCATATAGAAGTAGTCCCGTATTGTTTTCCCACGAAGCCCCATTGGCAAATGCCAAACCTGACCGGGGCCCAGTTGGCAGGGAGAGTCAGGAGGTCCTTCCCCAACAGGGAAACTCTGCAAAGTGCGTCCACCTCACAGACAGACACTCCACCCTTCCGCAAGTGGCCCCAGCCTCTGTCCCCAAAACAGGACACTGGGCACTCATTTATCCAATGTGGGGCACCTGGGGCTTTTTTACCCAAGGGCTCCCCCCACAAGGCTGGCCACACCTTGAAGGAAAGCCAAAAGGCAAACTCATCCCCTCCTTTTAAAGGACCATTGGAACTATCCATATGTCGTTACCAAGGGCCGGATAGCCACAGCAAAAGCTGAGGCCATGAAACCAGCATCCTCTTCAGGTGTTCCTACCCCGGAACAAGCATCCATCATTTCAGCAATACTGGAGTTTTTTGGCAGACTCTGTAAAATACGCTTGCAGGTTGGGTTAGAATTTTCAACACCTAAAGACAGCGGTGTATTGTGCTTTAAGCATAGTCATAATAGTAAACTGAACTAGATGCTGTGAACACAACTTCCATATTTACATTTGTTTTCATAAGGAGGCTAATACTTTAAATTACTTTAAATTACTTTAAGCAGAGTACTTCACATTTAGGGATAAAGGACTTTTGAATAAGTATTTGGAAGGAAAAAATGTAAGTAAGAGTTCTCTTAGGGATGAGTTTCTGGGGAATATAAAACCCCATCGTATCTTGCTGTTTCCTTTAAATGATTTTTAGTACTGTGAATACTGCAGGTATTCAAGCACAAATGTTTAATGAAACTAGATGTGTAAGATTTTTTTCACTAAAGACTACATGTCTTTCTGAGAAGTCTCCTTCTCTGCTCTGGCTCCGATCAGAGAGCAGAGAGTCGGGAAAGTATGCTTCAAGTGTCTGCTCTGGAAAGAGTACGTCTGCTTTTGTCAGAACCGAGCTGGCTCCATCCCGAGGCAGCTCAGGTATTTCACCACCACGTTCCCCCAACCTGAGAAAAGAGTAGAGACACCCAGCACAGAGTCAGCCTGGATCCAGCTGGGTTTATGAGGCCTGGGTTTGTGCCAGTGGTGCCAGACCCACGCTGCCTGCCCAGCTCCTGCCCCTGCCACATAGCGTCCCAGGTCCCATCGGGTCAGGCACAGCAGGTCCAGCACCACAACCAAGGAGCTTGCACGGCCTATCAATATCTGCAGCAGTGTGAGTGAGGGGCAGAGAAACCAAATGGCCCTGTGGGGTCAGTGTAGTTGATGCTATGACGAATTGACAGACCCTCCTGCGTCAGAGCTAAATTCAGCTGGAACTTCTTGGGTGCTCCCTTGTTTCATCGTCTCTTATCTGTACTGTGTGGGTTCCCACTTTACCAGCTCTAAAATACCTTTGCCAAGCAGAGATGTGGCTAGACGTCGCTAAAAATGACTTGCTAAAGTTGTACTTCCGGACTTCAAGAGCCATCTTCCCAGGACAGTGACAGTGGCACTGCACAGAAGAGGGTTTGGAACTTGTGAGAGCAGACTTCAGGAAGCCAGACAAAAAGGAGAGGAAAATAAATGGATCAAGGGCTGAAAGAAAGCAATGGCGTTAATTATCAAACACTGCGGGAAGAAAAAAATAAAAAAAATAAAAAAGGAAAAAAGAAAAAAGAAAAAAAGAAGGCGAGGAGTGAGCCGGCCGGGGTTTCCCAAGGCTGTAAGCGTGGAGAGCCGGCCGAGGAAGAGGCTCCAGGCAAAAGCCCCAGCAGGTCCCGGGCCGGGGGACGCGGGGCGGGCGGGCGCTAGGGCCCGGGGGAGGCGGGGGCGCGGCGCCGGGCGGCGCTAGGGCCGGGCGGCGGGATGCCCCGGTCGGCAGCACCACCTTCCTCCCGCCGCGCCGCGCAACCCCGCACGGCCCCGCCGCCCCCCGCCTGCAGCCCCCGCCCTGCCGCACAAAGGAGCGGGCGGAGGCGGGGTGCGGGGGGTGCGGCGCGGACACCGCCTTCATGTGGCCGGGAGCCCCCGGCAGCCGCCGGCCCGCGGGGGGCTGTCCCGCGGCGCGGAGCCGCTCTCCGGTCCGGGCGGCGGGGCGGGATGGCCGCGGGGCCGCGCCGCGGAAGGTAGGGGGGGCGAGGGGGGTCGGCTTCGCCCGGCCGTGCCCGCGACCTGAGCGCGTGTGGGCGGGGTGCGCCCCCGCCCGGGATAAGTAGCGCTTTCCCCGCCTGACAGCCCGGCCCCGGGGCGCACGGGGCTGCCGGGAGGGCGGCGGCGCTCACCCGCTGCCTGGGGAGGAAAGTTGGGGCTGTGGGTGCCCCCCGCTCCTGCCCTCCCTTCGGCTGTTGATTTGTCTCGTTCTGTTTCTCGGGGGGCCGGAGGGGAGGGAGGACCGGGAAAGCCGGGAGCCAGGCGTTCCCCCCTCCCGCAGCGCAGGGGAGATGCTGGCAGCAGCTTTGAGTTCGCAGCGCCCGAGCGGGGGAGCGGGAGGCGTGTGAGCTCCCGCCGGTGCCCGTGGCGTTCCGCCGGCCCCCTCCTCGCCCGGGGCCGCCCGCCGCCCCCCGCTGCCGCCGGAGGAGGCTGCCCACGCCCGCTGCTCAGGATGCAGTTTCGGCTCTTCTCCTTCGCCTTGATCGTCCTGAACTGTGTGGATTACGGACACTGCCAAGCCGCCCGCTGGAGACGCAGCAAGAGAGGGGAGCAGCGCCGCCTGCTCGCCCGGGACGCCCGCCCGGGGTGACGAGCGGGACCGCTTGCAGGGCAGGGGGGGGCTGCCGGAGGGCTGCGGGCCCGTCCCCTCCCCGGCAGGTGAGCGCTCCCCGGCGGCCCCCGGCTCTGGGGTGGGGGTGGTTCCGGGCTGGGAGCGGCGTGGCCGTGTGAGCGCCGACGGGAAAGGACGTCCGGCACCCGCCCGGGGCTGCCGGGGGACTCCTCTGGCTGGGAGCTCCCCGCCGCCGCTCGCCCGCTGCGGGGGCCTCGGGCCGTGAGGGTCCCTCCTTTCGCCGCCGTACCCCCGCAAAGCGCTCCCAGCAGCCCGAGGGTCGCCGTCAGCCCCCGCCGCCCCGGCTCGCGTGTCCGTGGACCGCGCCGCTGCCCTCCGTGGACCATGCTCGAGGTGCCCGTGTTCCCGAGGCGGGTTCTCCCCGTCCCTCCCGCGGGAGAGCCGCGGCGGCGAAGCGAACCGCGCCTGTCCCAGCGCCCGGGACCCTCCCCGCTGTGCTCAGCCCGCAGGTCCTTTTGGGGAGAGAACCGGGGCGCTGGGGTTTAGCGTTTTTCCCAAGGTGCCGCTGTCGGTCGGCGCTGCCGCTCGGGAGCGGTGCGGTGACATGTGCCGGTACAGCACCCATGTGGCCGAGAGGGTCACTGCAGCTCTTCCCCGCCTGTCCGGGCTTGGCGCGGTTTCTTTTTTCTTCTCTGGGGTACTCCTTCAGTCCGAAGTGTTTTCGTTACCCACACAGTGTGAATTCTTTTGCTGTCCCTTTTCCTGGTGTCTTCTCGGCCACGTCTCCCCTCCCCAGTTCTGAAGTGAACGCACTCGGGTGGCTGTGCGGGGAAATCCGCATTTCTGAAAGAATTGCGCCTGTAGTGCAGTCATTTGGGAGGGCAGAGAGCCAACGTCGCCAGTGCTAAGCCCGCGCAAACAGTAATGAAACTGAAAGGAAACCAGTTTGCGCTTTCTGTGTCACCTTCGGAGCAGGCACAAATCAAAGCGTAGAGCAGTTTGGTTTTGATGGGTTTTCGACAGATGGTTTCCAGAATTTAATTTTTGTGTGTGTGGCTAAAACGACAGCAGTCCTTTAAAGCGACCAGCCTATCTGTGCTAACAAAGGGTAGACTGTGTCTTTAATTAAATGTGGAACTACTTAGAGTGCTGGCTAGACAGCGGAGGGTGATAGTGGTATTTCTGCTTCACAACAGAAGGATTGCGTTGTGGGAGCATGGAAATGAAATAGGCATCCAGCTCCAGTTGTGTGAATTGTCCTGCTGCAAAAACTTAAGCTGGTTTTAATTGATCTCGTGTTCGCTGATTGATCTGAGACCAATTGTTGGCTTTTCCAAAGGAGATTGATTTACATTAGGTTTTAGTTTAGTTATTGGATAAATAACGTTGGTATTGACAGTTGACTTACTGGCACTGTTTTGTGCTGTCACCTAAGGGTTTTGTTTTGTGCTTTGAAGAATGCAGTCCTTTTCAGTTAATAACCCTAAAGAAGTGAGCCTAGCCAGTTCTAAGCACCGAAAGCAAAATCTAAGAATGCATTCAAATTCTAATAGACGTTTGCCATGACACACGCAGTCTGAAGTAATGCTTTCATACAGGACCCAAAATTCCAATAATTTCACAATTTTTCCCGTATCCCGTCTGCAAATAATCAGGCATTCACTGTGGGGGACAGGCAGTTAAAATTTCTCTGGCGTTCTGTTTTGTCTGTTACATGATCTCAGATGCTCCAGAATATCCTTTTCCTTAATGAAATAACATTTTTGGCATAGATCAAGTCTCCTGTGCGGTAGAAATCGATTGCATTCAGTCTGGAATCATGGGCTAATATAATATGTAGATTATAAAAAAAAAAAAAAAACACAACCAAAAAAACCCAACAGCTAAATGTACAGTCAGCTTTAAGTATGTACGCCTGTATTGGAGTTTGGGTGGTTTTGTAGCTGATGTGTAATATTTTAGGAAAAAAGAGTTTAGTAAATTTGGGAGGACATTCCCAGATTTTCCCTTCTGCTTTCAATTCTTTCCCAAACCAAGGTGTGCAACACTGCCGTAGAAGTGAAATGAAAAATTGAGGTTTAGAATGTGATTCCTACCTGGCATTGCTTTGTGTCTTGTTAGTCAACATTGCTCCATTTAAAAATGATTCAGTAAATGCATTACAGTCAACGGATTCTGCTGACTCCACTGCTGCTCTGGGTCACTTTCGCAGCTCATTAGAATATTGCTTTGCCTGGCTGGCTCGGAGCACAACCTTACTCCCCCTGAAACACTCCATCAGATTCTCCCTTTGGAAGTCTTTGTCCTGAGCAGGTAATTATGGTTCCATGCCTTCTGTGCAGAAGCTGTTCTATAACATATTTAATGGTGCCATAGCTTAAAGGGCAGTGGTGTAATCTCACAGCTGATTTAGCCTGATGTCGATGCTCATCCTTTCCCTTTCTTGTTTAATTGTGTCACTTGATTTTGCAGTTCTCTTTGATACCTACTCTCTTGTTCATCTCAATGAAAGTTTTTATCTTTGACTCAAAATTCTCTTTAAGAGTGGGTATAAGATGAGCAGCTTCACGTCTTAACATCTCACTGAACACCATGGGGCACATGCAAGACCAGTGCTTTTTCCCTTGTCTTTGAGACATGAGAACAACTTTCCCCAAGAGTACCTCAAATCCAAATAGGGCTTTATAGAAATGAAGACTGATAGGCTGGCGTACTGGGAGGAGTGATGGTACTCTGCAAAAGCATTGACAGAAGAGAATATAGAGTTCATCTCCTAAAAATGAGATGCTAACAAAATTCCCTGAGCAAAAAAAAAAGGTCAATGCAGAGAGGCAAGTTCCTCCACCAGCTCCCTCAGCACTCTCGGGTGGATCTCATCCGGCCCCATGGACTTATGGGTGTCTAATTGGCTTAGCAGGTCCTTCACTGCTATTTCCTGGGTTACGAGGGGTTTATTCGGATCTCCATCCCAATCTTCCAGCTCAGGGGACTGAATACCATGAGGATAACTGGTCTGACTGTTAAAGACTGAGGCAATACAGCGATGGGCATGTATCGGTCATGTTTTGGTACGACTAGACTACAGGGTTCCTAAAAAAGCTTTGTTCTAGCAACTAATAAGCAGGTGAAAGAGAGGTCATCTTGGAGGGACTCCTCTCAGCGTGATAACTGAAGCAGCCACTTTACAAATCAGCAGCTTGAATGGATTAAAGGAACTGGCTGGTGCATTTGTTGGTGTAAGGCAATTTCTTACTAGAGCTGAAATGGATTAGTCTATAAATTTGAACTCAGAGGTGAGACTGGCAATATGCACATGAATGTAAGACCTAGAGATCATCTAGTCCAACACCCCTTAAAAGCAGAATCCCCTAGAGCACATCACTCAGGACTGCGTCCAGGCGAGTCTTGAAAATCTCCAGAGAAGGAGACTCCACAACCTCTCTGGGCAGCCTGTGCCAGAGCTCTGTCACCCTCACCAAAAAGAAGTTTTTTCTCATATTTAAATGGAACCTCCTATGTTGGAGGAGTTGAAGGCAAGTGAGGACTGGTAGGCTGTGAACAGCAGACAGAAGGGGACAAGGAGCATTAAAGTGTTTCCAGTTCATAGCAGGTATCCAGAAAGTAAACTGTGAGAGATGCCTTTAAAAGCTCCAGATGGTTGAATGAAGAAAGATGGCCGAGATACCTCTGTTCAGCCCATCTGGAAAGAAAGTCGGTAATGTTCTCAAAATATCTAAGCAACCAAGGCATCCTGAAACCAACGTACATGTAATTTTATGGATAAAGTAGGCTTTGGAATTTGGTATTCAGTATGCAGTGCTGATAACGCCTGTAGTCACTAAATATTGCAAAATATCTCAACATGTAGGTGATTTCTTGAGACTTGGCAGAGTGCTGAAGGAGAAGAATATCTAACTGATCTTCACAGTGATTCTCCTTAACACAGTCCTGGAGAAAGAGTACAGAAAACTCTGAAAGTATTCAGCTGGTGAGCCACGTAGCAAAAGTAAAATGTTTTGATTTGGAAGTGGAATAAAAATCCACTATCTTTTGAATATGGATGGAATGAAGACAAGTCATCTTTGGCCTAGAACAGAATAATCAGAAGTGTATTATATCAACAATGAGAGAATGAAATGAGCTGACAAATAGGAGTAGTTTAAGCATAAACCGATTATATTGAAAATATAATTAAGACTTCCAAAGGAACTGAAGAAATCATAAGCAGGCAAAATTGTTCACTTACCAGCATAAATTTGGTCATCTTTATACCAAACTCATTGAAGTGAAATGCTACCCCACGTTAGTATATCTTCAGAGGAAGAGTGGGGAATGTGTGGGTTTTCTGATTAGTGGAGAACTTCAGAGAAAATGGTCCTGAGCGGTTAAGGACCAGCGTCCTGCGAAACAGCACTGGGTGACCTCCTGCATTACTCAGAAAAGTTGCTGCTTGCTACCCAGAACAGAGTGGTACTTGGGAAATAGTGTCTTTGCGGTCAAAAAACCTTACGTAGCCCATGAATATTTTGGGAGAGTAATATGTAGGAAAATTAGAGAAGTTATATGACTTCTGTATTTGGCACTGGTACAATCGCTTTTCCATTGCTGAGCTCTTTTTTTTTGGTGTCCATAAGCCTGTTGATAAAATGGTAAGGGATTGATCAAAGGACTGGATACTTTGCCTTGTGGTGCGGCATTCTGGAATCTTGCTCTGTTTATCTTACCCATGAGAAGGCTAAGACTTGACCTGATCAGAGTGTCTGCGTTGGGGAAAAAAACATTGAAAAACTGTTAACAGTCTGGCAGGCAAAGATATGAAAAGGTCCGGTGGTTGCCATTTGAAGTTCAAAATTCCACTGCAGATTTTCAACAGTGAGAGTGATTAGCCCCTATGGTATCTTAACAAAGGTTGTGGTGGTTTCCTTACCGCTGAGAATTGAAAAATCAAGATTGAATGGTTTCTTAAATGATATGTTTTAGTAAAGCACAAGTTCTGTGGCTTCTTTGTACAGGACATTGAGCTAATTGTTCATAAAAGTCTCCTTTGACCTTGAATCTCCTAATTCTCTTAAAGACAATGACTAGAGTCAAGCTAGTAAGCTTTTTCCTTTTTTAAAGTTTTTGTTGTTGTTACTGAAGTTTTCTGTCCAAGATTTACTTTTACATAGCTCTAATGAAAAATAGGTATTTTTCTTGGCCAGCTTCTCTTCATAGCCCATCAGATGTTTTTTGCCTGTTTTAAGATGTTTTTTGCAGTTTTACAGTATTAGTATATTGGTATACTATGTAATATTGGTGTGTCTGTAAGACTGTATTCTGTGTTCCATTCTTTGGTACCCTGAGGACACATGCCAAGCATGAGCGTATTTTAGTTGTGCCAAGCATGAGCGTATTAATTTAATTGTTTTTATTGAGATATGTACGGGATATCTTGATAACATTAATAGAATTCAGGATTATGAAGTCATTCTTTCTGCAATCAGTGCATCTTGTAGTGGTCTTTTAGTTTCTTCCCTCCTCTTAATCCCATCTGTACACCTCATGCTTACAGTGATAAGGGTCTTGGAGACATTCCTGTTAGATATGAATTAAAATCCAATTACCAGTTGTGCCAGGGGAGGTTTAGATTACATATTAGTAAAATTTTTTCCACTGACGGGATTGTCAGGCATTGGAACAGGCTGCCCAGATCAGTGGTGGAGTCCCCATCCCTGGAGGTATATAAGAAACATGTAGATGAGGTGCTGAGGAACTTGGTGTATTAGTGAATTGGCAGTGCTGGGTTAATGGTTGGACTTGATGACCTTAGAGGTCTCTTCCCACCAAGGCTATTCTGTGATCCTATGTGGCTGCAATCCCAGTTAGTGCAGGAGTGCCATTAAGCCGGATATTGTACCACTAAGCCCAGTTTCTGACTTCAGAGAGTTCAAAAGACCACAGACTGCCCACTACTGACACAATGACCAGGCAGCAAGTGATATCGGGGACAAAACGAGCATGGTCCTCTAAAGAAATGATGTTTAGGCAATGACTTTTTCTACTGCTTGTTTCTCTGCCAGGCCCTCTTTCTCTGATTGGTTTTGGATTCATTTGTCCGTTTCAGTCTGTTTTTTACAGAAGTGTAAAAATACCAGGTTCTTGTGGTCAACTGAAACACCAGATTCAAAAGAGGTTTGTGACACCTACCAAGTGGGTATACAAGAAAGACACAAATTAGTAGCAGTTGTTGTGGTATGGGCTGCAAGTCAGTAAGACCATAGGAAATCAGATGCTCTTACTTCTCTTGCTTACAGAACAACTTGTATTTTTGTGGGGAATGGGCTAGAGTCATTTTGTACTGTTGATTCCCTTGTGATTTCAAATAGTCATAACAATTCACTTAAAACCACTTTAGCAATATGGCTTAAATACATTTGATCCAGACAAGAGTTAAAGTAATTAGCTGACATTTGATTTTAGTTGATATGGATCCAAACCATGAAACTTTGAACGCCCTTAGAGTTCAGAAGCATTTCATTCAGTGTTTGGGTACTAGTCTGTGTTCTCAAGTAACCTTTTCAAACTTGGCAAATTTAATCCCAGATTTAAAATAATAAAGCAACATAGGGAATCAAGTCTGTAAATGACTTTTTTTTTTTTTTTTTTTTTTTTAAAGTATAGAGGTGCTCTAGAGTATAGTTGCAGAAGGAATAGAAAATGCATTCTCTGTTTAAAGGTGTGTTTGTGTTTCCGTGCGCTGTTCACACCTGAGTATGTACTTATGTGTCTGTACAAACCATTGCTTCTGCTGCACGGACCTTACAATCTGAACAGACAGCCAGGGCAGTCATGCACTTTGAGGCCCAGAGGATGGTGCTAACTTAGAGCACGTGTGCATTTTCAGTTTTATGATGTGACGGCAGCAGCGTCTCTGACACTGGTTAACATTTGTGGGCCTTGTGGACGGGGCGAGTTTCCATGAGGGATTTGGCTGCAGGAAACCTGCCTGCCTGGCACACAGAGTTGAGGAGGGTGTTCCAGGCAGGGTTGAAAGAGAGATGTGAGTACTGAGAGTAGCGGGATGTTTTACGTTGCGTATCACGCAGCTGGTAACTTGGAATGTGATTGGCCATGTTTTGTAAGCTTATTTTTTCCTTGCAGTCTAATGCAGAAGGAAAAAGAAGAGGTTATGAAGAAATTCAAAAGGGAGCGTGTAGTTCTTTCTGCTGAACACCGAGGCGTTCATTTCTTCCTTCAAAGCAACTATATGAGAATTGTATGTGATAATAATACGTTGTATTTGCTGTGTTAAGAAACCAAGATGGAAAGGGAAGACGTTAGGGCAGGAGGGATTTTGCAGGATTTAATGATACCTGTGTACATAGGGGCAAAGAGAGAAAGTTAAGTCGGGATCTTCAAGATGGCATGCCCTTGTGACACCAACAACAGTGCTGCGGTATTTGATTTCTTAAAGTGTATGTTCAGTGTCCAAGTAATTTAGTAGTAGAGCATATAATGATTTTCCTTGCTTTGGGACAAGTTGAGCTGACAGAAGGTCACAGAAGTCAGCATGCTTCCCATGAAGCTCTGAAAAGTATATAAGCAACACCAATGTGGAAGAACACTAGTTCTGTGATATATGCTTCACGATAACTTACTCTATGCAAAATAGCAGGAAATTATTCAGTTTGGTGCCTGTAGCAGCAGAGTGGGAAGTTTTCAGATTCTTTCATAAAGTTTACTCTCTGTATTACAGCATACAAACCATATTTGCTCCCCTTCAGTGTTTTGGTTTTTTTTTCTTAATGTGCACGCGGCACGCGGAGCAGAGAGCGGCGGCTGTGGGAGCAGTGGGGGCGGCTGCGGTGCGTGCTGTTCCCTTTTGCTGAGGATTTGAGAAGGAGCCGGGCTTCGCGGAGACGGTGAAGCCGGGGCAGAGCAAGGAAACCCGAGTCTGAGCAGGAATCCTGAGAGAAACCGGAGAGAAACCGAAAGGCTGACGTGGCGGGGGGCGTGACTGAGAACCGCGGCAAACTTTAAAAGCGGCCATCTCGGCAGCTCCCTCAGAGCACGCGGAGCAGAGAGCGGCGGCCTCCGAAGAGGCAAGCGCGAGGAGAGCGGCGCGCGGAGAGGATTAGCCAGATAGACCATAGACCACATAGACCACGGTCGCAACGCGCTCAAAAACTGTCGTGAAAAGGAAT
Source organism: Podargus strigoides (assembly GCA_028020825.1). Taxonomy (NCBI): domain Eukaryota; kingdom Metazoa; phylum Chordata; class Aves; order Caprimulgiformes; family Podargidae; genus Podargus; species Podargus strigoides. The sequence goes on from CM051620.1 coordinate 12,375,457, forward strand.
ATGGGGACTCAGACGGATCCTCCGAGCAGACATGCAGCCGTGCAGGTTTCTGGCTGCAGCGAATGCCTGAGCCTGGCACTGGTACCGGTGGGAGCCAGTGACACCGCGTGTGTGCGGTGCGAGCAGATAAATGATCTGCTTGGGCAGGTGGTTAAACTGATGGAGGAGGTAGAAAGACTAAGAACTATTAGAGAATGTGAAAGAGAAATAGATTGGTGGAGCTTCACCCTGAGGCAAGGGCAGTCGGAAAAGGGTGAGCAAGTGATGGATCCCCTCCCCTCCTGTCGTCAGACAGAAGGAGAGGGTTCAGGAGACAGGGAGGAATGGAGGGTGGTCCGTCCTCGGAGAGGCAGGCAAAAACCCTCCCAACCCCCTTCACCCTCCCAGTTGCCCTTGAATAACAGGTATCAGGCCTTGGAACTTCAGGGAGAGGTAAATGAAGTTGGAGGGGTAGATCTACCTAGTGAATCACCTAGGGCTTGTCAGTCACCTTAGGACTTCTTCAATTAAGAAGAAAAGGAGAGTAATTGTGGTGGGCGACTCCCTTCTGAGGGGAACAGAAGGGCCCATCTGTCGACCGGACCCATCCCACAGGGAAGTCTGCTGCCTCCCCGGGGGGGGGGGTTCGGATTAGAGACATTAAAAAGAAACTTTCTAATCTTGTAAAGCCCTCTGATTACTCCCCACTGCTGTTTTTTCAGGTTGGCAGTGATGAAATTATTACAAGTGGTGCAAGGGCAATGAAGAGTGACTTCAGGGCCCTGGGATGGCTGGTTAGGGGGTCTGGAGTGCAAGTAGTGTTTGCCTGCATACCTCCTGCAAGAATGGGTGAAGAGGAAAGCAGGAAGAGTTTACAGATTAATGAATGGCTACGTAACTGGTGCCAAAGGCAGGGCTTTGGGTTCTTTGATCATGGGCTGCTATATGAGACACCTGGCCTGATGGTGGCAGGTGGAATGCATTTGTCCCAGAGGGGGAAAAGGCTTTTGGGGCAGGAGTTAGCAGGGCTCATTGAGAGGGCTTTAAACTAGATGTGAAGGGGGAAGGGGAGAGAACTGGGTCTGTTAGGGACGAGCCCAAGAGCAATATGCTAGGGCATGTATCTCCCTTATGAGGAAAGGCTGAGGGAGCTGGGTCTCTTTAGCTTGGAGGAGACTGAGGGGTGACCTCATTAATGTTTATAAATATGTAAAGGGTGAGCGTCATGAGGATGGAGCCAGGCTCTTCTCAGTGACATCCAATGATAGGACAAGGGGCAACAGATGCAAGCTGGAACATAGGAGGTTCCACATAATGTGAGGAAGAACTTCTTCACAGTGAGGGTAACAGAACACTGGAACAGGCTGCCCAGAGAGGTTGTGGAGTCTCCTCCTCTGGAGACATTCAAAACCTGCCTGGATATGTTCCTGTGTGACCTGACCTAGGTGTTCCTGCTCTGGCAGGGGGATGGGGCTAGATGATCTTTTGAGGTCCCTTCCAATCCCTAACATTCTGTGATTCTGTGGTCATGAGAGAAAAGAAAAACATGCATTTTTAGGTTTTTCTTACTTATTATAACTTAGTAACTAGGAGAGCAAGAGGGAAAGTCGTCGGTATGCGACCATTAACTATGTGACCGTATTGAACACTGTTATTCAAATTCTATGTGTGAGTTTAAAAATAATTCATTTAAGAAACAATACATACATCACATCTATAATACCTCGTATCTGAGGATTTCAGAGTGGTTTACAAGTCTTGATGAACTGAATCTCACAACACTCCTATAAGGGGGAAAAAAACCCCCAGGCACAGAAATTACAAATCATTTGTTAAGGCTACTCAGGAGATGAAGAAGAAGCGTCTAGATGTTATGGTTTGGGGAACCTACACACAAGTTAAAATTTCAGGATAAATACGTACAACTTACAAAATTACGATATTATTGAACTCTTTCACTTATCTTGTGTTGATCTTAAGCGGTGAAAGATGTACTGTCCATCTCCTAGACAAAGGGTAGCACAGGATAATGGCCCATCATTTTATGCTGTTAGCTCCTTTTCATGTGAGAGTATGTTAGGACAGAGCTATGACTGAAGCCCAGAGAAGTCAGCATAATTTGTCTGCAGAACAAGGGGTTATCAACAAAGACGTCTTACTAGAAATAGAAAAAAGAGGTACTTGAGGAGAGTAACATGTGGGCATTCATAGAGAGAAGAAAGCTGGACAGCAGAGTCAAACTGAGACACATTTTGTAGCCAAGAAATCTGAATTTTAATGGAGGTCAGTGAGGGAGGGTGGACGTGCGACACTACAAATGTACCTGCTCCAGAGCCTAATCCCTGCTCCCTGAGCCACACTACTGAGAATAGTAGCCTTTAATTATATCAGCAACTGGCTTGGCCCTAGTCATAATCTTCTCCGTGCTGTCTGTGAGATCCTGACTTCAGCTGATCCAAAGACCACTTTGAGTGGCGAATAAATTTGGGCATCTCGCATCTTTACTTTTGCTTTTGAATTCTTTTGTTATGGTACAAGCTTCTCTGAGGAACCTTGAACAAGCTGGAGGTACAGATTTCCTGAGAGTGAGATGCAAGGAGACTAAAAGGGGATTCAGAAGTCTACAGGATTGCCCACCATGTGTTAAACAACAATTTCTTTGGAGTGCATGGTCACGTATTATTTGATGTGGTTAGAGAATGGCAATCCCTGCCAACAGTGAGATGAGGGATGCATCATCTGTTTGTTCCTCTTCAGCCCAGAAAGCCATCCTGGGCTGCATCAAAAGAAGCACAGCCAGCAGGTTGAGGGAGGTGGTTCTCTCCCCTGTACTCCACTCTCATGAGACCTGGAGTACTGTGTTCAGCTCTGGGGCCCCCAGCATAAGGAGGACGTGAATCTGTTGGAGCGAGTCCAGAGGAGGGCCAGGAAGATGATCAGAGGGCTGGAGCACCTCTGCTATGAAGACATGCTGAGAGAGTTGGGGTTGTTCAGCCTGGAGAAGAGAAGGCTCTGGGGAGACCTTATAGCACCTTCCAGTACCTGAAGGGGCCTACAAGAAAGCTAGAGAGGGACTTTTTACAAGGGCTTGTAGTGATAGGACGAGGGGTGATGGTTTTAAAGTGAAAGAGGGTAGATTTAGATTAGATATCGGGAAGAAATTCTTTATTGTGAGGGTGGTGAGACACTGGAACAGGGTGCCCTGTGAAGTTGTGGCTGCCCCCTCCCTGGAAGTGTTCAAGGCCAGGTTGGATGGGGCTTTGAGCAACCTGGTCTGGTGGGAATTGTCCCTGCCCATGGCAGGGGGAATGGAACTAGATGATCTTTAAGGTCGCTTCCAACCCAAACCATTCTATGATTCTTGTATGTCTTTGAAGACGTGGATTGTGAATGAGAATAGTTGCAAGATGAGCTGTAGGAAAAGTTCTATCCGAGGTCTTGTGGGCAACAGGAGATGGGAACTCGTTTAGGAGTATAAGGCAGTCAGGCTGGTAGGGTGTCATTGCAAAGGGGTTAACAGAGAGCCAAAGAACTGTACGTATACCATAGAGGGTAAGGATGCTATTCCCATCAAGAAGATCTCGCCAGGTGAGCCTGGTGCCAGAGGACCCCAACCCTAAGAAAGTGTCACACTGGCTGAGCTGTTTGACACTGGGTCACTTGGCTTCTCATCCTGCCTGCCACCCACTAGGATTATTTTCTGTAAGATCAGAGTTGAAGGCTGTCATGCTGAACTTGGAGAGGCATGTGTGGGGGATGGGAGCAGAGAGGGAATGGGAATGTGGTGTGGAGCCGTGTGAAGGTGAGAGTAAACCTTATCAGCTACTGGTTCCGGAGGGTGGTGGGCTTTTTCTTTTTTCTTTCCTGGCTCTGCTGGTAAAGTCATCCATCGAACAACCTCAGTTACCCATTAATACAAGATAAAAGTACTAGAGTACCATGTTAGGGTGTGAATACTTTTAAACATTTTTAAATATAACAATTAAACATAATCCTTGCCCTTTTGGCCAGCTGCCTGTGAGGTGGCCTCTATTAAAAAGCTTTTGAGACCCCAAAGATACTTTCCTTCTGTTGCATAATATTTTTGTTTTGTTTCAGGTAAACCAGGTTTGAACTGGAAAAATGCTGTGAAATCCTGTAGCCAATTTAATATTTAAACCAGACCTGTGAGGTTGTGCTGGTTTCAGGAATGGCTTGAGCCATCCTTCCTCTGCTAACCTGCTGTGCTGACTCAGCTCCTGAAAAGGAGTTGACAGCCTGTGGGGACAGGGGTGTGTTCTAGAACTTTGCAGAAAGGCACGATAATAAAAGCTCGTAAGGGCAAAGAGTGATGCAGCTAAGGTTTGTGTTGCAGTTATCAGCCAAGTCATTTAAAAGAAAAAAAGAAAAACAAACGAACAGACAGACAAAACTCTCAGAAAATAGAATTGAAGACACAGCAGCTGGTGACCTAAAATGACAATCTGCACTAAATGCCCTCCTTTGGTGATGTCTGTGCATATGGTTCTCAGCCCATGTTGGGTAGAAATTTGTAGAAAAAGACTCATAGAAGTTAAGTGTTACTTATTTTTTTTTTAAAAAAAAAAAAAAAAAACAACAAAAAACTTATTAGAAAGACCAAGAAGAGACTGCAAGACAATAGCTGTTCTAGGACCCTGAGACCTATGGGACAGCACGTGTTGCTCGTGTTGTACTTGTTCTGCAGAGAGTTCTCTGCTCTTAATATTTCTCTCTTCACGAGTCAGAAATTGCATTAGCGTGCTTGCTGGATTTCCATGGACATGCCATTCCAGGTGCACATATCAGGGTGCTAATGTTCTTATATTTTGTTGCTGTTGTGTGCTTACATCCCCAGCTTCAAACTAGAATTCAGCACCTGGGTTTTACTGGTGGACTTTGTATAGCTTGATTTCTGCTTTCCTGTACCTTTATTCTAAATGTATGTAAAGTCATGAAATTGACCTACATACAATGAAAAATATAGAGTTTACATTTCTTTTATTTGTTTGCCAGTGCAGATGTCTGAGAGTGAGTGCACTTTCAGAACCTTCGTTTCAAAACTCCTTGTAATCACGTGGTAGATAAGTAACACTTTAGAGGGAAGAGGCCCTCCAGCCAAAATAATTTCCAAGTGATCTTAAAGTGTAATTTATCTTCTTATTTTGCAGCTAGCTATGGGCCAAATCCAATTTGCAAGGGCTGTTTATCTTGTTCAAAGGATAATGGGTGCATCAGATGCCAACACAAGTTATTCTTCTTCCTACGAAGAGAAGGAATGAGACAATATGGTGAATGCTTGCATTCCTGCCCATCAGGGTACTATGGACTTCGAACGCCAGATATGTACAGATGTTCAAGTGAGTTTTTTGGTTGGTTTTGTTTTGAACCCTTACAGTCATTTTTGTAGAAAGGCCATAATTCATGCTCAGTTTTTAAGATGATATATTGTGGAACATGGTGATATTTTCACAGATGTCTCAAGATCATTATAAAACTTCTTAGCTAAAGAACATCCCAGCTCATTCCAAGATATGTAATATTCAGCAGATTAAATAGTTGATGCATTAACCTTCTTTTGATTGTTGTTGTTTTTATTGCTCTTATTGCTTTAGTTAGAAGGGAACTTTAGGAAAGAATGACGACTTAAGCAGATATTCCTAGTTTTAATGAACAAATTCCCACTACATGAAAATGAAAATAAAAAGAATGAAGCATTAATTTAACAGTGCCTCATGTAGGTACTAGTCAGTATATGCACTAATATATGGGTGGGCTTCTTGTCATGCTTTTTGTTCCCACACAAATTTCAGGTGACCAGACACCTCACGCCAGACATGCTTTAATACGTAGTGTTGCTATTTTAATAAAACAGATGTACTATTCAAAACAAACAACTTCCTTTCACTTTTAGTACTGCATTTTATATGGAAATTTACAACCTGCTAATGTGCAACAAGATTCCCTGTTTGCCTGTTTGTGCTTAGAACTAAGCACAACTGTTAAAATCGGCGAGTGCTCTGGTACCTCTATAGGTTATTTCACTGCTGTCTGGCCGTTGTGCCGATATCGATTTTTCCATATGCTCATACGTATTACCCATATGGATTATTAATCGTTGCTGTTACCTCTAATTCATATTTATGAGGGGGTTCTTTGTGTGTGTGTTATAGCCTAACCAGAATTAGGTCACCGAACCTAAGAATCTGAAGTGAGAAATAGCTTTGCTTCCTGGAGTAATCCAGTGTCTGTTAAATGCATGGCACTCACCCCCTCAGTACTGCGGTGTGTCGCTGGGACGCACGGCGGTGTGAGAAAGTAGGGGGGTGCTGGCTTCCACATCACCCATAATCTTGAGACCCATGTGAGGTCACTCTGGCAGTCTGGGCTGGATGAGGAGCACTCATGGCTGTGCTTGGACTTGTCCCATCCCATGCAGTGATGTCCTGCCTCTTTCTCCCCATTCCCCGTATGGACTCCAGGGATACGGTATTCTTCACGTCATGTTCCCAGCTGCTGGGTAATATTGCTGAGTGCTGCCTAACCTATACCAGGTGGCGAGGTTTGGATGAAAAATTAAATGAGACCCGTATATGGTTTACGTATCCCTTCTGTAAAGTAATTTAGGATCTCAGCCTTAATTTTCCTAACATGTTTGAGAATCCAGCAACTCATCCACTTTAAGGCTTTGAAAACTGGGCTGTAAAAACTTGCCCATGTAAAAAATGCTTTAGAATATAGTTACGGTGTTTGGAAATAGATGAATTTATTTAAGAAACGTGTAGATGAGGTGCTGAGGGACATGGTTTAGTGGTCACTTGGCAGTACTAGGTTAATGGCTGGACTTGATGATCTCAAAGGTCTCTTCCAACGAAGGCTGTTCTGTGATTCTGTGATCTATATTAGCCTGTACTGTGCTTGTGAGATAGGAAAAGGATAGGATAGGGCCACCACTGATTGCAATATTTGATTAAATCTCTTTTTACTAAGGTACCCCCAGGGATTCCTCCTAATTCTCTCCAGTGGGCTGATACACATCCCAAGGGGGTCTTTCGGGGTATCTCTTTACTGGCTGATGAACCCATTCTTACCCCTTATCTCCTTAAACCTCTTCTAGCACTCCTCTAACGTACTGTTCAAGCTTGCTCTTTTACAGTCCACACCCGGGGAGTGGGTGCCCCCCCCCCCCCCCCCCCCCCTTTCCTGGGGACTCAAACCCCTTTGTGACGTCAAGTTACGTTTCCTGGGGACTCGAACCCCTTTGTGACACCAGCTCACCGGTTGGGGACTCTGCCCTCACAGAGGGATTCAAGCAAGGCTGCTGCAGGGAGGAGCTGTGCGGTGTGCCAGCTGATGCCTACCTCCAAAGATGGCCTCCCACAGGGATCGAAGGAGAACTGGAGCAAGTCTGGCTGATGTCAATCCAGTGCAGACAGATTGTTTGGTAAGTGGTTTTAGTTCACTGAGTCAGTGAGATGTTTTCTGAAAGCCTGTGAAAGCTTTCAGTAGTACGCTGTCTACAACAGCCTTGGTTTACAGTTTTCTCTGAAGCAATTTGAAAATTGCCCCGAACATTTCCTTTGTGCTGACGTACAATTTCTGATGGAACCTTCTCAAGGTTGCAGCTTTCTTTAATGTATAAAATGTGTTCTCTTGGATTTATCTTTAGGTGCGGTTTGATGGTGTGGGTGGTCTTTCTGGCCACATTTCAGCTTTAAAAGAGGTGGTCATTCTTCCACTGCTTTACCCTGAATTCTTTGGGAGATTCAAAATTCAACCTCCAAGGTAACAGACATAGTTTAAAACTATCCATTCTAATTCACCCATTTTCAGGAGAATATTCAACTGAGGTATCAATATCTGTCCACTAAATTAGTTGTGTGTTACGAAATTATTAGAGATTTAATTGGTAGCTTTATGTATTCTTGGGCAGCAAAACTCAATCCTGGTATATTGAAATATGACTTTAAATTCTTTGCTTTCAGTAACTTTAGAAGTATTACAAATAATGAGAAGCAAATCTTTCAGTGTTTTGCTGCGTTGTTCACTGAAATTCCTTTTGAGGCAGAAGTGTATTGGCTTTTCTAGTTGGTGTCTATAATTATCTGGAAATGCAGACTACCCTCCTAGCTTTACACTCCTCGTTTATCGTCAGCCATGGATGCTGTGGGAGACCAAATCCTTAAGCTTTCCTTTTAAGGGAGAATGAAATGCTGTACTATCAAATCTTACCTTTTGTGAAAACCAGAATGACTATGCAGTGCGTCACTGAAGAATGAAGTGGTGATTCAGACGTGAGCCCAGTCTCAGATTCTGCACTGCAGTTTGTTCTTGTTTGGCTGCACTGTGCTGCTGTTTGGCTCCACTTCTGTAACCACCCCTGTTAGCTTGTCAGCGGTTTTGGAAGTGTCCTTCTGGGACTCAGATTTTTTTTCTGAAGGTTTTGTACATGTGCATTATCCTCTGTTCATTTTGTTTCCTGCCTTGTTGAATTGTGTAGGAACACAAAATTTCCATCTGTTTTGACTCTTCTCACACATTGTCTGTTTCTGCTATCTTACAATAGATGAAGTGTTTTTGTTAGGAGAGAAGAGCTGTGTGTTCTAGGGGTGGGGGTTATAATATATGGTTTTCCATGATGTCTTTTTCTTAAGTGGATCTTTTGTTTGTTTGTTTTAATTGCAGAGGCTGTCTATTCTACGGTCCACCAGGGACTGGAAAGACACTGGTTGCTCGTGCACTTGCTAATGAATATAGCCAAGGTGACAGGAGAATAGCCTTTTTTATGAGAAAAGGTGCTGACTGCCTGAGTGAATGGGTGGGAGAATCTGAACGACAGCTTCGTTTACTATTTGATCAGGTGAGGCTGCAATGTGCAGTGTGCTCTGTCCGAGTTGTAACCGTAATTCTCTGTGGTCAATATTTTTAAGAAGAACTCACAGCTTTTTTGTGTTTTGTCAGTTCCTGCCATTGAAATGGGTTTGTCAGTGTTTCTTTTTTCAGTGGGTGTTTTAGGGACTTGAAATCTTGAGATGACCTGGGAAAGATTAATCAACCAAACGAGAAAATCTGGCAAAGCCTCCCACCCCACCCTGCCAAAATATAAATAAAGCCATGAAAAAAGTTGCAGGAGGCAAGGGATGATTGTGGCTTTATATCAGAGGGAAAACAGATGCAGGCTGAAAGCATGGTCATTTAAATTCGTAACAGAAGCTTGCTTCCAGAACCTGTCATTTGATTATGTCTGGCTCTGTTCTCGGTGCTTGCCAAAGAGCCGTTTTTACTACTGGTATGATTGGTTTCCTGTTACCCAGTCTCGCTGGGTTTGCACAGGCTGCTGTCTAGTTACTCGTACCATTTACTCCCTTAGCTTAATTAGTAGAGGTCCTTCATGATAGTCGGAAAAATGTAGCTCAGTGACTTTGCAGCCATGATGTTTTTCATGCATTTTCTCTTTAAAAGAGTGCTGTTTGACATAGGTCCATATTCCTGTGTTTTCATTCTAGGCCTACCAGATGCGACCTTCAATTATTTTCTTTGATGAGATAGATGGTCTTGCTCCTGTACGCTCCAGTAAACAAGACCAAATTTACAGGTAGTATGTCTTTGCTATCTACACAGAAGTTGCTTGACCTTTGTGAGAAGAAGACCACAGCCTATTGAACTGTATGGGGCACATTCATTTATCCTGAAAACTAGTAATTGAATGCTACTACATATCGGATTATTTTATACAGCAATTGAAAACAATTCCCTGAGCTTGATATCGGGATAAGGCCTGTGTTACCTTAGTGTTGTCTTCTGTCTTCAAACGAGTCTTTCACTAATGAGCAGCTCATCAGTTAAAAGCTTGTCTTTTTTGAGTGATCATTGGAGAAGGTTGTGCAGAAATAAGAACACTTACTAAACCAGTGAATGAAAATTGTATTTTTCTGTTAGCTCTATTGTATCAATGCTTCTGGCGCTTATGGATGGCTTAGACAGCAGAGGAGAAATTGTGGTCATCGGAGCCACCAACAGACTGGATTGCATAGATCCTGCTTTACGAAGACCTGGGCGATTTGATCGAGAGTTCCCCTTCAGCTTGCCAAATAAAGAGGTCAGTTCAATTCAGCGATAATGCTAATGTGGGAAAGTCCATCTTGATAATAATACTATATAACAGTAGAGTGTGGCGTTGCAGTTAAAGTAAGAATTTGAAACCTAATGCTCAAACTGTTTTCCTTGAGTGAACTGGCAGAAAAGAAAATTTGAACTAATGAGACTGTCAGAACGAAATGATGCTGAATTGGATAATTTTCTTTGGTCACATATCTGTTTGCGGAAAATTACTTTTTAGTACAATTTTTTCCTCAGGATCATTAGGTCTCATACTTGTGGAAACTTACTTTTTACAGAAGCTAAAAATGCTGTTAATTTTGCTGCAGGCCCCCAGGAAGAGTTTAATAAGTTGAGAATGATTAAATTTCCTACTTAACAAAGCAGAGGGCATCTTAACTGAACTTGAAAATACATAAAAGCTTGACAGATAAGAAAAGTATTTGTATCAACATGAGGGGGTTTTTGGGGTTTGTGTTGTGGTTTTAGGGTTGGGTTCTCTTTTAAAAGAGAAAACTCAGGTCAAACTAAATTGCCACCATTTTGTTTCCAGGCTAGAAAAGAGATTTTCAAGATTCACACACAAAGCTGGAGCCCTAAGCCGTTGGACACATTTCTTGAAGAGCTAGCTGAACAGTGTGCTGGTGAGTTTGCAAACCAAGTGAGTTACTGCATGTGACCGAGTCCGAAGGAATCTGAGGTTGGAGCAGGCAGGCCTTGTGCCTTGTGCCCTGCTGCAGAGCGAGGTGCTGAGCCAGCCTGCATGCCCTGGGAGCACAGAAGTTAGATGCTGCTTTTATTTTCCTTTCTTTTTGTGTCTGAGAACATTGAATGGGTTTTGGGCATCTTCCTGAGGAGCACAGTTTTGATTAGGAGGCCGCTTCATAAGCACAGGGTGTCAGGCTGGGAGCCGCATGACAAAACTCTGCAGTGCAGTAACTCTTCACATTCTCTCTTAACCTGTTAATTTTTGGCTGCATACAAAGTCTTTCAGTGTTGCGCTTTTGAAACCTTGACCTTGACTGCTGTGTTGCCTGACAGTGAGTTAACGTTTGATTCTTGTTTTGTTTATTAGGATACTGTGGTGCTGACATCAAATTCTTGTGTGCTGAAGCTGCCCTGTGTGCTTTGCACCGCCGCTATCCTCAGATATACGAAAGCAGTGAGAAACTGCAGATAGATATCGCTTCTGTCAAAATAACAGCGCAGGATTTTGTCACAGCTATGCAGAAGACTGTTCGAGCTTCACAGAGGGCTGTGGCTTCACCTGGGCAAGCGCTATCAGCTATTTCAAAGCCCCTGCTTGAAAATGCACTAGCAGGAATCTTACAAGCCTTGCAGAGAGTATTTCCCCACGCGGAGCTTGCCCTAAAGAAGGACCAACAGCAAGGTATAACAATAACATCCACTTCTTTACAGTTTTGCCTGAGCAAAAACTTGTGCTTTGTGCAGTCAGTGTTCTGAGTCACTAGTCCAAGTCAAATGGAAGTCTGTGGCCACCACAGTCACTTAATTTCCCCACATCCAGTGGGGGAAACTGTGTCTAGTGTGTGCCCTCAAGTGAAGAAATACAAGATAAAAGGTTTGCAGCACTGATTTAGAAGCTGTATTGATGCAAGAGCGAGATATGGACTGTGCAGGAAAGTTAACAAACCTCTCTGGTCTTTCAGACAGTTTAAATCATGCTGTAAGAAATGATGCAATTGACGGTGATGATGAATCACCATCAATCTTTGAAGAGAAGCCAACTCAAGAAGTGCTTGGCAGACCAAAGGAACAGTTCCTCAGTTTTAGCAGGTAAATGTTTGTCCCCTTGACGTTTACTTTTTCAAGATGGCTGGGTCTGTAAAGAGTTTTGGTGTGAGGGGTGGTAGATGGAGGAGTGAAGTGTGTGTGTGGGGTGATGTATATTTGCATGAAATAAGTGTGAAGATTCAGGTGGGTACTGGTGTTCTAATGGAGTATACTGCCATAGCCCACGCAACTGAACGGCCCAGCCGTCTTCCAAAGTTCTTGTGGTCCACAGACTATTAGAACGTATTGATTTAACCCATGGTATTCCTTGAAAGACTCAAGGCCAACGAAATGTGCAGTCTGTCTTTTGTTAACAAAAAAGGCTGCATGGATTTGTGTAACCATCTTTTGCCCTGCTGCCTTCCCGGATTGTTTAACCGGTAGTGAATAGCATATCAGAAACAAAACTGAGAAATGGTTTGTTAAAACACTGTGAGAAAAACTGCCACCACATCTGCATTTGGTACCTGTAAGCCTACTAAGTTCATGTTGACCTTTTGACATTTTAACGTGGAAGTTGTATAAGCCAGCAGTTGAAAAAACCAGATGGTGTCGTCACTGTTGGGTCAGTTATTTTTCAGAATTTCTATTGCTGTGCTGTCCTGAGAATCTTCTGACGTGCTGAGCTTGGTTCCGTCTCTGGGATCTTTGACTTCATCTGGTGAAGGTCCAGCAGTGTTGTGGTGGAGAAAACCAATGCTGTTCACAAATGTGTTTCATGCCAGTAAAGCAAGATGATAGAAATGAGTAGAGGTTACTGCCCAGTTGCTGTGGGTGTATTTAGCTGGCCAGTCCCCGTCTGTGACTGAAGACTATTTGTTGTGCATGGGTCCTTAACCCAGGCAAAGGAATAGCAGACGTGCTGGGGACTGGCAGGATTCCTGAGGGGAGGTATGGTACAAGTTTGTAAGAAAATGGGCTTTGAGCCTTCCTGATGACAGACCATCTTATTATTTGCTGTGATATGAGTGTATTTATGAAGTGTTTTTTTTTTTAAAGAAGAGTGTAGGAAGAAAACTTGATCACCTGTGTGCCTATTCATCACTTCATTTTTAAACTTGTTTTCTTCTTCTTGTTCTAGGAATGTTTATTACCAGCCACTGTCTTGCAGGCCACGGTTCTTACTAGCTGAAGAGCCAGGATATGGGCAAGCTTCGCAGTTGGCCCGTGCAGTAATCCACGCCCTGGAAAAGTTTCCAGTGTATTCCCTAGACCTGTCCGTTCTGCTTGCTAGCGTCACCTCAGCGGAAGAAACCTGTGTCCAGGTATCTTTTCTCTCTTGAATCTCATAGGGTTCACAAACCGTGTATAAACTGGTAAAGTAAGCAAAATCCATTGTTAATGGAGGTGGCCTGGTTTGACTGTGCTGTACTGCTGACTTTTGTCAGAAAATCCACTTTTCCTGTGCATTGAATGATACCGAATAAGGATGTTGTAACAGGCCATTGCAAATTAAACAGCGGGGATGTTGGCAGCAGCTCGGGAAGCTGAGAGGTGGTGCTAATAGAAGACCCCTCTTTATGGTAAGAAATCCTGCCAGTCTGGTGGGATCCAGACAGTTGTTTTCCTTGCTTCTTGCAGCTCTGTGCTCCCAGTAGATGGCTCCGCATCAGCCTGACTGCGTCGTGCACTTTGTAGCCGCCTTCTTTATTATATTTGTACAGCAATCAAGGTTTTGGGGAAAGGAAGTGTTTTGGTTTTTATATACACAGCTTCTCCTGTTGTGGTATATGCAGCAAAAGCATTAAAATGCATGGAACGCATTTGTACACTGCTGTGTTTTCCTTCACTAGGAAAATGAATTATAAGCAGACAAAGGCGTGGTGTGACTGGATGCCCATTTGTCACATTCCTTTTATTGTTACGTGACGGTTGCATCTGCAGTCGTACAACTACCACGTCCAGTCACTGCCTGGATACACCACCTTCACTTCCCGTCTTGTGCGAGGAACTCCCTGAATATTGACAATGTGAAAGGGTGTCCAGAGAAGTTGGTCACGTGAAAGGACTGTCCACTTCCCTCAGGATGCATGTCCCTAGATGCATGTCCTCTTCTGTGACTGTGGTACCATCTGCCTACAGATGGTACCTCTTGCTGGAGGTTTTGTCTCATTTGTTCAGGCACACCACCACACGTGCAGAGTTGTGAGGCTCCTTAGGAGTTACCTTAGACATAAGTAGTTTTGAAACCCGGCAGAGACGCAGATCTGTTTCTGTCTGTGTTGGCAGTCTCTGAGTCGAAATGAAAATGTTACCTTGTTGTTAAGGATCTGCTCTTTCGGTTTCTTTTGGCTTCGTGTACTCCTGTTTCTTAAGGCAGTTTGACTAATGTGTCGTTATTTATTAGCCAGTTCTGCATGGTTTAGCTTGCTCATCCAAACTTTCATTTTACCAGTTGATGCGCGAAGCTGAAAGAACAGCACCAAGTCTAATTTATATCCCGCATATCCAGTTGTGGTGGGAGGCTGTTGGAGCTCCACTGAAAGCTATTTTTACAACACGACTGCGGGAGATGTCACCGTTTGTTCCAGTTTTGCTGCTTGCAACCTCTGGTGTGTGTCTCGCGGATCTCCCAGAAGAGGTATTTCTGTCAATAGTTTTCTTACTTTTTTAGTTCAATTGATTGTTCATTTGTAAATCCTTTAAGCGTTGAAGTACTGTGCTCGCTGAAGCAAATTCGTTCTTATATTCCTCGGGCACCCTAACCAGTTCTCTTAAAATTTGCTTAGCTACAACAGTGCTGCAAGCATTTGTCTAAAGAGTTTTCTGAGTGCAGAGATTGACTTTGACCGAGCTTCTTCCCCCTGCTCACACACTCATGCTCATTAGACAGATGTATGAATTTCCTTGAAGTTTAATTCAGGAAGGTACTCATCTTTTTGGAATAGAAGACGACTTTGTGTGGCCCTGTGCCTGAAATACCTTTTTCTCCTCATCCTTTAGGTAAAAGAATTGTTTAATGAAAATTCCGGAGAGGTTTTCACAGTCCAGTTGCCTGGTGAAGAGGAAAGAAGAGCATTTTTTGCGGACTTATTTCTAAATCAAGCTGCTAAACCTCCTGCAAAATCCACAGGTGAGGATATTCTACATATGAAACTTTTCTAACTGTAAGTTAATAACAATACAGTATTTGCTTTGGTTGTAGTTTTGTCAGTAATTTTTCGTAGGCATGTATTTGAATACCATAAATTGACTAAAAGTTTCTGATTGATTTCAGCTTGGCAGCCATTGGAAGTCCTGCCCTTGGCACCGCCGCCTGCCCCTCGACAGCTGACAGACGAACAAATAAGACAGCTGGAGGAGCAGGAGGAGGATACATTGCGTGAACTCAGGATTTTCTTGCGGGATGTGACTCATAGACTTGTCGTTGACAGACGTTTCAGAGCATTTACAAAGCCTGTTGACCCACAGGAGGTAAATTAGTTTCAATTTGTAATATCATTTTATCTATGTGTATTCCGGATTTCTCTGTCTGTGCATTTGTCAGTGTTTGAGTGTTCTTTGTAGGAAGGTTCATCTTTGTTTTTAAGACCGTGCTATTCTGATGTGTCAAGAAGCAGGAAGTGAATTTTGGTTTTACTTTTGCTGACTCCTTGTGGCTCTCAATTGTCTGTTACTTGAGTATTCCCTGGAAGCCAGGGGTTTCTTCAAAAACGTCTTTAGAATGTTTCAGTTGGAAGGGACCTACAACGATCATGTAGTCCAACTCCCGGTTAGACCAAATGCCAGCAGTTTGCTCATGAAAAGGCTTTGATGCGTAGGCATGTTAGAGTGCTGAAAAGCACAGAGATCTCTTTCTTTATAATTATAAACAGGACTATAGGACTTTCTAAATAAAAAGCTCTTTAATTGTCTGTGCATAGTTTCTGTGAGGAGTAGAAGCAGCAGTTTTTCAAGTAAGCTGTAAAATATAATTACCTGTTTCATGAGGGACTTCTCAGTGTAAGATCAACCATAAGGGCTGTGTGGTTCCTTCTGCTTCCCATACACTTCTGAGGGCTCTCTTTCTTATTTAATTTATTGGCTAAGTCTTAGCTGGGGGCAGAGACTTCAAAGTCAGCTACAGTTTTACTATAGCTTTGTGTTTCAGCACAGTCTTGTTCCCCTAAGAGTCCACTGACTTGTCTTTACTCCTTGTTTCTGAGATAATTCAAACCTAGATGTCCTCACCTCAACTAGTTATTAAGCTTCTTTTATGGTCTGAGTAAAGACGTTGACACCTCTGAGTCCAGTTATCTCATTCTCAAGTAGATGACCTAGGACAGATACTTCAGAGGTGCAATTCCTGCAACCATTTTCTTGCCACCAAAGATAAAGAGAATCTCGCGAGGCTCTACTGAGAAAGGTTTCTTAGCTGTGAATTTCTGTAGTGAAATGAAATGAATCCGCCTCTAGGTGTCTTCCCTTCTCTGCCTCACTTGTGCTTCTGACCTCCCTCCTCCTTTTTTTTTCCCCTCTGGTCTGTCTCTTCAAAGCTACTTGAAATAGCCCTTCTATTTTCAAGAAACTAACTGCTTAATTTCCACATCTTTGAATGTATCATAAAGATTTGGGTTTTTTAAGAAGTCCTTTATTTTATTTTAGTAAAATAATTCTCAGTGGTAGATACTGTGTTAAATCTCTGAGCCTGTGTGTTTCCTTTGTAGGTCCCTGATTATGACACAGTTATTAAACAGCCCATGGACCTTTTGTCAGTTCTCTCTAAGATTGACCGGCACCAGTACCTAACGGCAAGAGATTTTCTAAAAGACATGGATCTGATCTGTAGCAATGCTTTAAAGTACTACCCAGATAAAGCAGCTGGAGGTGAGGATATGGTTTTATCCCTATTTGTGAAAAAATTAAAATGTATAAATAGATAAATGTTGTCTGTGGACGGTAGACTTGGGACGAGATAATTTTGAATATCCACAGAGAGCATTCCTTGCCAGGTTGTACAGTTTGTAGCATTAAACTGCTTGGGCATGAAATGGTGATAGAAGTGTTGATCAGTAATTAGTGCTTTTGCTTTAATAATTCACTTTTATGGTGCAAATATTCACTGAGATAACCTTTCAGAACTGTCATGGTTTAGGCCCAGCCTGAAACTAAGCACCACAAGGTCACTCACCCACTCCTCCCCACGGTGGGATAGGGAGGAGAAAATATAACGAAGGCTCACGGGTCAGGACAAGGACAGGGAGGGACCAGTTGCCCATTCTGGTGACAGGCAAAACAGACTTCACTTGGGGAATGATCAATTTATTACCAATGAAATTGGGGTAGGTCTTTCAGGAACAGACTGCTCCAGCACAGGCTTCCCTCGGTCTCAGGGCCTTCTTCAGGCACAGCCACCTGCTCCACCGTGGCCCTCCACGGGCTGGAGGAAGGTACCTGTTCCGCCGTGGTCCTCCGTGGGCTGCAAGGGGACAGCCTTCAGGGGAAGCTCTGCTCTGGCACTCCTCTTCCCCCTCCTTCACTGGTGTTGGTGTCTGCATAGGCGTTTCTCTCGCATCCTGCTCCTCTCTCCACTGCAAGTCTTCCAGCAGTTTCGTTTGCCCTCCTTAAATATTTTATCGCAGAGGCGCTACCACCATCACTGATGGGCTCAGGTCAGCCTCAGCCAGAGGCAGGCGGGGCTTGAAGTTGCGAGGCAGGCGGGGCTTGAAGTTGCGGGGGAAAAAAAAAAATAGAGAAAAAAAAAAAAAAAAGAAAGGCCTCCCCTGTTTCCAAAGCCCCACCACACAGACCCAACACAAGAATCCACCTATGAAAAGATCAAAGCTGGTAGAAAATACCCATTTCTGATTGTAAAATTTCAGATCGTCTGCTTAGGCACAGAGCTTGTACTTTGAGAGATACTGCATATGCCATAGTGAGGGAAGAAATGGATAAATATCTTGAACAACACTGTGAGGAAATTCAAGCATCTCGTAAGAAAAGAGGTATGTTTTTTTGACGCTAAGGATTTTAAGACTTGTCACAGTATTTGTAAAAAACAATGCAAGACATGATCTTTGCTCTCTGTTGTTTATTGCAAGGTTGTATCTCTTCAAAGTGTGCTCCATCTTACTACCATGTAATTCCAAAGACGAACTCTGTTCCTGGGTGTGAGAAAATGGACCCCAAGTGTAATGAAAAGACAAAGATGCCAGGAGCACCTGTAGATTCCAGTACACCCTGCCTGCATGGCAAGTTGCATTTTATTCAGGCTATCTTGGAGAAGGTGCTAAAGTCACTGATACCTTCTCTGTTCTTATGACATAACAGGTTTTTGTGATGCCTGGTTCTTCATGCCAGAGGCTTATATTTTTTCATTTGCTTCAAAATGTGAGATAAATCCAGAGGTCATTGATTGAGTATGGTTACAAAGTTCAAGTACGGTGGTTTGCATTGTAAGACACTGGCCTTGATGCAGCTGACGTGTAATGGCTCCCAAATTACTACCTCTTGAAGTCAAAACTCTTGTACGTGGCATTTGCTGAATACTCAACTAGTTTTTACTTAGATGAAACAGTATTTGTCCCTTTCCTGCTCTCAAACACTCAAATCTATGCCACCTCTCACAGCGATTTGCAATTGAAGGAAGAAAGGGGGAAAAAGGGGAACAATAATAATAAAGTTGTAAGGGAAAGATCATTACTTCCTCCCTTTTCCTGTGAAAAGGCCATGAAAGAACAAAGGGACTTGGGTCTCTTTCAGTTAAAACGCATGGCATGGTGTGAAGTTTCCTGGTCGTGCTGCCATGACTGAGAATGTCGTTGACTTCACCCATGTGCTTTGTGCAGCACTCCGTGAATACAAAGAGTGGTGGGTGTTCTGGAGGGCAAAAATGGGAAGTCTGGTTTAAACAAGGTGAACTGAATCAGAAAGCAGACGAAGTGTAATTCTTTCTGGACAATTTTTTCTCCAGCAAAGAGTCCCTTAAAATTGTCTCGTTAACGCTGCCCAACGTGTGTTTAGCTTTAGAAGTTGACAGCTTTATACAAGATTGGAAGGAGGACTCATCTCCAAACGCTTTTCTGTTGTTCATTGGTATAAGTTTACATAGTAAGACAGGGAGCAACTTTACCCAATAACCTTGCGTTGTGGTACCTTGCGCCAGGTCTGGCGATGGAGATGCAAATGGTAAGTGAATGGTCAAAAGGGTCCTGTAGCTCCTTTTCATTTCTGAGTAAGAGTGCACTATTTATTAGATATTAACCTTCTTTAGTTCCCTTCTCTTATTTCTGTTGTATCTCTTTCTTGCATAATGATGCTGCCCCTCTAGTTACGCTAGCCAAACTCCTGTTTTTCTGCAGCTGCTGTTTTTTTGATTCTGAAGTTTGCTTTTCAAATGGTACCTAATTGAAAAACAATCAGTGACTTTCTTCAGTTGTATGAGTATCTTTCCAGTAACGAGCGGGGTAAGTTCAAAAGCTGTACTTCAAGCAGTGTGGACCCAGGGGCACAGGTGGAATAGCAGACTTATGTCCTGATGTCTGCAGTCTAAGATGTGTTTCCTACCCTAAATTACTTTGGAGTTTTGCGGTGCGGTGCTGTAATGGCAACAAGACTCTCTTTTTTCCTGGTTTTACCCTGCTTTTTTTCTTGTACCTGAGTTTCTAATTTTCATGGAGCAGTAACTTTTGCCAGGAAGAAAGTACCAGTCAGGCATTTCTCAGTGAAACAATGGTAACAGCTCTGTCTCTGTCATTGCAGAGAGAGACCGTACTGCCGGTACGGGATACTTTATTGGTACTGTATTGCAGATAAACAGAAATCCTGACTGAAGACATTTGTGTCCTTCCAGATTCGTGGGTACACGGTGTGACTCGTGCGAGAGTTGTTCTTGGGTGGGCGAGCCACAGGTGACAGGTGTCGAGAAAGCAACAGAAATTGTCACACAGCCAGTGACTGTGGATTCCTGTGAGCTCCAAGTAAGTCAACTTTCCATTTTGTTACTGCTGAAGGAGGACAACCAATGCCAATTAAAACAACTGATGGGGGAAGTATTTAGAGCTTGGGAAATAACCTGAAGAGGACCTCTATTTCTAGTAGTGATGAGTTCAAACCTGAAGCTAACAGGTTGACATAAAGCCCGTGCTAGAAAATACTAACACCTGCTTTCCTGATGTTTTTTTTTTCAAAATTCAGTGTTCGAATTTAGCATTCACGCAGTTAACAGCGTTGTAGGGGTTTTCCACTCCCTCTCAGGAGAGAAGTTGCTATCCTAGGCTACAGCTGGGGAAAGGGTTAAAAACGGGCCTAGCTGTAGGGTGGGCAAGAGGTTTCTTTGCCTGAAGTGCAGAGGGTGGAACAAGGGCGTGATCTTCTGGGGATATGGCAGTGAGGAAAACTAGGAAAAGGGCTCGGCTGGAGTCCTGGCAGTGGGCCAGTGCAGAGGAGGGCTGCTAGTTACCTGCCATGCTGAGAAAAGGGAGTATTACATGGATGTTTCCCCTGTGTGGGGAGAATGTGACCAGATAGGAAGCCCTGTGTTGGAGAGGCTTGTTAGCACAATTTCTGTCACATTTTTAAGACATGACATAATTTGGAGAGGTGAAACAAACTTTTTAACGTGGGCTTCCTAAGGAAGCAGATTTCGGGGGCTTTTGTTGTTCACGTCTGCCTGTGTATGTAGAGGAGTCGCATAGGTTTTCCATAGAGTCAGGGTGCTGTAGCATGTGCTCCAAAGTTATTGCCTGCTGGAGAAAGAGTACAGTAAAGCCCTTGTATGTGTTTCAGCTTATATACATGTCAGCTCTAAGGAGAGCTGCAGTCATAGAACACATCTTTTAGAAAACTTGTTTCATAGAAGCATCGAATGGTTTGGTTGGAAGGGACCTTAAAGATGATCTGCCATGGGCAGGGAGGGACACCTCCTGCTGGACCAGGTCGTTCAAAGCCCCGTCTAACCTGGCCTTGAACACTTCCAGGGAGGGGTAGCCACAGCTTCCCTGGGCAACCTGTTCCAGTGTCTCGCCACCCTCACAGTAAAGAATTTCTTCCTAATATCTAATCTAAATCTACCCTCGTTCAGTTTAAAACTGTGATACTTCTCTGGCTCATCTCCCTAAGACTTCAGCTGTGCTGCAGTGTATCCAGCACGTCTCTGAGCAGCAGGCTGAGGGCCCTCTCGTGCACCCAGTCCCTCTAACCTTGGTGTGTCATCGCACAGCTTGTCAGAGACGAGCCTCCTATGATCCCCCTCCAAGTCTAGTTTAAATGAGCCCCACAAGCTCCTGAGCAAAGTCCCTCTTCCCCCTTGAGAAAAGTGAATGCCGTCTGATGCCACAGGCCTGGTGCCGTGGAGGCCATCCCATTATCAAAAACCCCAGCACTGTGGCACTGACTGGGCCCGTCTGTTTCTTCCAACGTCACTGCCCACAGCTGGAAGGAGAGAGGGAAAATAACCTGTTCACCAGACTCCCTCACCAACCGTCCCAAGGCCCCGAAGTCTCTTTTCGTCGCCCTTGGGCTACGTGTTATGACTTCATCACCACCCACACGGAAGACCCGTAAGGGGTGACAGTGTGAGGGCTGTGCCAGGCTAGGGCGTTTCCTAGTGATGCCCTTAACCCGGGCCCCAGGGAGGCAGCAGACTTGACAAAGAGGAGGGTCTGTCCTGCACATTGGACCTTCTGTTCCTCTCGGGAGGAAGTCACCTACAACTGTTACCCATCTTCTTCCTCATGGAGGTGGTCATGATGTGAGTGGTGGGCCTTTCTGACCTTGGCGGCACCTCTGGTGTGGATGGGCTGTTTGCAATTATGATCATTGATGTGGCAGACTGATTAGTAATAAAATATGGTCTCAAATTTAAGCCAGTCTCTTCTCTCAAGTATGAAAAATGAACTCATTCTCTCCAGGTAAATTTTGTGAGGTACTGAGTGTGTTCTCTGAAGTGTCACTCATGTTTTATTTAACAGTGTAAGGAAGTGGGATGTCACTTGCATTGTATTGCTATCGTTTAGCTTCTGAAAATGTAAAGAGCCTATGCAAAGGATCTTGCACTCTTCTGAACTTGTGTTTTCCTTTTTTTCTTCAGCAACTGTTAAATTTTGTCACTGTGATAACTAAGAACTGCAATGTATTTCAATTGGAAAAGCTCTGTGCTGTTCTCGGGCAGTGCCTTTACCAACATCGGGAAGATTACGACAAAACCGAACTGGCGAAGATAAATTTTGGTTTTTGTCTTCTAGCACATTCTGTCCCTGTTCTGCATGTGTGTCTTATGCGTATGTGTGTATGCACTTGGGTCATCGCGCTTGGTTAGTGCTACTCATTGCTGCTCAGTTGCCTGTGTTACAAGACTTGTTCATTCCAGTGTGGAAGACATTTATCCATATTGCAAAGCCATCGTTGTATTTGGCATAATTTTCCTTTCAAAGAACAGGCTTGACCTTGAAGACATTGGGTCCACCCACACAGCCCTCTCACAGCAGTTAACCTCAGCCTGCCCGTCTCCAGAACCTTTTTAGGGGTTGGGGCTATGAAAGGAGGGTGCTTTTCTCAGTCTGTTGCTTCCCCTTTCTCCCCTTACAGGCAGTCAGACACGGTAATACTTTGTAGAGTAGTCATTCCACTCTTGAAAAGAAACCAACGATGAAACACAAGAGCTGCAGACTTTTCCCTAGTCTCACCATAATCTCTTTTGAACTAGCATGGCTCGAGCATCTTTACCAACATCAGGGGAGATTTCTGCCTATGCCTGTTTAATGCTAATGAGTCCAATTCTCTGATCTCTTTCTCAAAGAGAGGATTTTGGAGTTGTCAGGACTCAGCAGAAGTCTTCTGGAGGCAGCCGTGGTTCCAGTCAGGCATTCCCAGTATTGAGTTGGTTTAGACAGGCTGGATAATCAGTCTTCAGATTCAAGATCTTGAGTCCAGTTGTCTGAGATGCTTGTGCCGGACAATAGATAAAAGTCTTGATGCCTCTTCTCTCTGGCCCTGGTCATCTTGATCTCTCCTTCCACATGTGATAAAGAGCTAGAACGGACGCTCTGTTCTGGCTGTGCAACACGGAGGATTATTTGGATTCAGGGAGGCCATTGCTGAAAAAGGTGCCCTTCTCATCCAGCATAGTGACGCGCCTGTTTTAGCATGACGGGTTTTCTTTATGTTAGCTCGGGGCTTCTGAGCTTTTGTCACTTCACTTCTAATGCTTAAATTCCAAGGGACTTGATTTATTTGTTTTCTATTTCTACCTTCAGCTTTAACAAAAAAAAATCTGTGCACAGTGACTGTGCAAGTCAGGAGCAAGCTCTACTGTACGAAGAGATAGACTTTAACAAGGAGTGATTCAGAGTGCAGCAAATAACATTTCCAGCTTTTAGTTGGGACTTTTCAGGAACTGTCTCTTCTTTCTAAGTGTTGAAACCACAGTTGATACAGATCCATACAGCCTCTTGTATTTTGGATGCAGAACGATGCATTTGAAGGTAGCAGGTATAGAAAGAAAGATACTGTGATGACGGTAGCACATGGATTTGCTAAGTCTTACTAATGTCTGTATGTGCAGGTTCTTGACCCTTTTTATGAAGAAATACTCAGGGGTCTTAAGATTTTATTCGCGCTGACTGCTACTTTATCTTTTTCTCTTACTAGGAAATGAAGAAAGGAATTGCAGCCTTCAGCCGTCCTGTTCAGTGATACTTGATGTCCAGGTACTGGAGTTCGACTCTGTAATGTTTTGAGTTTTTTTCTTTTCGTACTTCGACTTTGTAATGTTTTGGTTTTTCTTTTCACTGCGTGCTGTTCTCTGCATAATTCTATAAAGATTGCTTCTACATATATATTTATGCCTATATTAAGTATATCTTAAAATTTATTAAGAAAGTTCAAATAATGTCCCGTAACTGTTTTCAGTTGATACTTTTGTCCTCTCTCTAGATGTATTTTCACGTGACAGACTGCCGTGATTGCCTTTGGAATGCTGCTGATCTGAACATCTCCGAGATAATTTCAGGACCTCTCATTTAAATAAAACAACTGAAAACTTGATTAACTCTTATCATTGCTTTCCAGCTTGTGGGAATACCTTTCTTCTGAAGTAGTCTGGGGTGCT
The DNA here is from genome assembly GCA_028020825.1 of Podargus strigoides. Lineage (NCBI taxonomy): Eukaryota > Metazoa > Chordata > Aves > Caprimulgiformes > Podargidae > Podargus > Podargus strigoides. The sequence goes on from CM051620.1 coordinate 12,399,353, forward strand.
GTATAGTCCATTGGATATTACGTAAAGGTTTTAAACCAAATCTCATTTTGGTATATGAAAAGTAATTCCTTTAGAAGTCTCCTAATGCAGTTCAGAGGTAATTTTTTTTTTTTTTTTTTAATTACAGCACCTCAGGTGGCTTTCATAGAATTGACAACCTAAAGTACGTGTGTGGGAGAAACAATCTTTCCACATAAGGACTTTTCCTATGGCATATTTTTGCCTGTCAAAAAAAAAGCCAAGCCTAGCTTGAAACAAAGCAAGATTTAGTACTGTAACTTTCTAAGGTAAAGTTTAGTCTTGCTTGTAATAATGACAATCTTGTTACTGGACAATAGTAGTATTTTAATTTAAGTTTTTAGTTGCAAGTCAGGTGGCTTGCAGTCGAATTAATTGTAAATAGTTTTCTAGTTACCCGGTGCGGAGACGGGACTTGGAGAAATCAGGAACGACTCAATGCGAGTTATCCGGAAAGCTCGTTTTATTGCGCAGATACATTCACTTATATATCATTCTTTTGTCAAATCACCACGACTAAGCATATCTTATTATCTTTTTCTTAGGTTTTCATTAGACCACTTCTACATCAATCATTAACTTTTAACCTGTGCTTCAGCTTCGAATTATCATATTCTCCGCCTTGCCTAACTGTTAGTTCCCTATCTTATATAACTTAGTTCCTTGTACTACTCTTCAAGGACAGTATGTCCTTGAGGGCTAATCTTGGCCGCTAGCGCCTGCACAGTAGCTTGTTCGTGCACCTGCTCTAACACTCCATGTCCATTATTCACAAGCCAAACTCCCACAATTCCCCCTTTTTCCTTTTGCACGAACAGAACTTTATGCATTAGACTAGTGACTAATTTTGTTATTAGCTTCCATACTATTCCTAGCCCAATTAACAACAAACCAATTATGATTACCCAGCGAATGCCTTCTTTGATCAAACCAAGTAACCATGGGGACAGACTGCCAAATATTTTTTTGTAACCATGAATCAAACCAGCTTGTCTCCTTTTGAATCTTTTGAGTGTGTTCTTTAAGCCACTGCAGTTGTTGGTGAATTGAAGGGGGTCTTTCGGGGTATCTCTTTACTGGCTGATGAACCCATTCTTACCCCTTATCTCCTTAAACCTCCTCTAGCACTCCTCTAACTTACTGTTCAAGCTTGCTCTTTTACAGTCCACAGCCGGGGAGTCGGTGCCCCTCCCCCCGCCCCCCCAGTTTTCACAATATCTGCTTCCCACTTCTCTTTGCTTGCCTCCTGCTACAGTTCCTCTAATCAGTTACTGCTTTGCCCCTCGTGCCCTGTAAGAGCTACAAATCCTAATGCCTGTGCCCTAGTGTGTAGTTCTTCCTTTCCGCAATCTCGACACCAGGAAACACAATACCACCTCTGATTGCACTTTACAATTGCACAATGTCCAGGCCTCACCGTCTGGTCCACAATTTGAACAAGTAGTTACAAACTTCATATAAATTGTCAACAATCGCACTGCCTTTCGCTTCGCTTTTCTCCGGCCATCTCAGTCACCCGAGAACGGAACCTCACTCAACCTCACTCAACCTCACTCAACCTCACTCAACCTCACTCAACCTCACTCAACCTCACTCAACCTCACTCAACCTCACTCAACCTCACTCAACCTCACTCAACCTCACTCAACCTCACTCAACCTCACTCAACCTCACTCAACGGAACCACTCCTCACTCAACCTCACTCAACGGAACCTCTCCTCACTCAACCTCACTCAACGGAACCTCTCCTCACTCGCTTCATACCGTGGTACGTCTCAAGCACATATCACACTCTCAGTAAAACACACAAACCCGCAAAAACACCTCAAAACCGGTCAAGTTACCTTTCCTGGGTACTCGAACCCCTTTCTGACGCTAGTTCACCGGTTGGGGACTCGAACCCCTTTGTGACGTCAAGTTACGTTTCCTGGGGACTCGAACCCCTTTGTGACACCAGCTCACCGGTTTGGGACTCTGCCCTCACAGAGGGATTCAAGCAAGGCCGCTGCAGGGAGGAGCCGTGTGGTGTGCCAGCTCATGCCTACCTCCAAAGATGGCCTCCCACAGGGATCGAAGGAGAATTGGAGCAAGTCTGGCTGATGTCGATCCAGTGCAGACAGATTGTTTGGTAAGTGGTTTTAGTTCACTGTGTCAGTGAGATGTTTCTGAACGCTGTATGCTGTCTACAACAGCCTTGGTTTACAGTTTTCTCTGAAGCAATTTGAAAATTGCCCCGAACATTTCCGTTGTGCTGACGTACAATTTCTGATGGAACCTTCTCAAGGTTGCAGCTTTCTGTAATGTATAAAATGTGTTCTCTTGGATTTATCTTTAGGTGCGGTTTGATGGTGTGGGTGGTCTTTCTGGCCACATTTCAGCTTTAAAAGAGATGGTCATTCTTCCACTGCTTTACCCAGAATTCTTTGAGAGATTCAAAATACAACCCCCAAGGTAACAGACATAGTTTAAAACTATCCATTCTAATTCACCCATTTTCAGGAGAATATTCAACTGAGGTATCAATATCTGTCCACTAAATTAGTTGTGTGTTACGAAATTATTAGAGATTTAGTTGGTAGCTTTATGTATTCATGGGCAGCAAAACTCAATCCTGGTATATTGAAATATGACTTTAAATTCTTTGCTTTCAGTAACTTTAGAAGTATTACAAATAATGAGAAGCAAATCTTTCAGTGTTTTGCTGCGTTGTTCACTGAAATTCCTTTTGAGGCAGAAGTGTATTGGCTTTTCTAGTTGGTGTCTATATTTATCTGGAAATGCAGACTACCCTCCTAGCTTTACACTCCTCGTTTATCGTCAGCCATGGATGCTGTGGGAGACCAAATCCTTAAGATTTCTTTTTAAGGGAGAATGAAATGCTGTACTATCAAATCTCACCTTTTGTGAAAACCAGAATGACTATGCAGTGCGTCACTGAAGAATGAAGTGGTGACTCAGATATGAGCCCAGTCTCAGATTCTGCACTGCGGTTTGTTCTTGTTTGGCTCCACTGTGCTGTAACCACCCCTGTTAGCTTGTCAGCAGTTTTGGAAGTGTCCTTCTGGGACTCAGATTTTTTTTCTGAAGGTTTTGTACATGTGCATTATCCTCTGTTCATTTTGTTTCCTGCCTTGTTGAATTGTGTAGGAACACAAAATTTCCATCTGTTTTGACTCTTCTCACACATTGTCTGTTTCTGCTATCTTACAATAGATGAAGTGTTTTTGTTAGGAGAGAAGAGCTGTGTGTTCTAGGGGTGGGGGTTATAATATATGGTTTTCCATGATGTCTTTTTCTTAAGTGGATCTTTTGTTTGTTTGTTTTAATTGCAGAGGCTGTCTACTCTACGGTCCACCAGGGACTGGAAAGACACTGGTTGCTCGTGCACTTGTTAATGAATATAGCCAAGGTGACAGGAGAATAGCCTTTTTTATGAGAAAAGGTGCTGACTGCCTGAGTGAATGGGTGGGAGAATCTGAACGACAGCTTCGTTTACTATTTGATCAGGTGAGGCTGCAATGTGCAGTGTGCTCTGTCCGAGTTGTAACCGTAATTCTCTGTGGTCAATATTTTTAAGAAGAACTCACAGCTTTTTTGTGTTTTGTCAGTTCCTGCCATTGAAATGGGTTTGTCAGTGTTCCTTTTTTCAGTGGGTGTTTTAGGGACTTGAAATCTTGAGATGACCTGGGAAGGATTAATAAACCAAATGAGAAAATCTAACAAAGGCGCCCACCCCACCCTGCCAAAATATAGATAAAGCCATGAAAAAGGTTGCAGGAGGCAAGGGATGATTGTGGCTTTATATCAGAGGGAAAACAGATGCAGGCTGAAAGCATGGTCATTTAAATTCGTAACAGAAGCTTGCTTCCAGAACCTATCATTTGATTATGTCTGGCTCTGTTCTCGGTGCTTGCCAAAGAGCCGTAAAAACTACTGGTATGATTGGTTTCCTGTTACCCAGTCTCACTGGGTTTGCACAGGCTGCTGTCTAGTTACTCATACCACTTACTCCCTTAGCTTAATTAGTAGAGATCCCTCATGCTAGTCGGAAAAATGTAGCTCAGTGACTTTGCAGCCATGATGTTTTTCATGCATTTTCTCTTTAAAAGAGTGCTGTTTGACATAGGTCCATATTCCTGTGTTTTCATTCTAGGCCTACCAGATGCGACCTTCAATTATTTTCTTTGATGAGATAGATGGTCTTGCTCCTGTACGCTCCAGTAAACAAGACCAAATTCACAGGTAGTATGTCTTTGCTATCTACACAGAAGTTGCTTGACCTTTGTGAGAAGAAGACCACAGCCTATTGAACTGTATGGGGCACATTCATTTATCCTGAAAACTAGTAATTGAATGCTACTACATATCAGATTCTTTTATACAGCAATTGAAAACAATTCCCTGAGCTTGATATCGGGACAAGGCCTGTGTTACCTTAGTGTTGTTTCCTGTCTTCAAACGAGTCTTTCACTAATGAGCAGCTCCTCAGTTAAAAGCTTGTCTTTTTTGAGTGATCATTGGAGAAGGTTGTGCAGAAATAAGAACATTTACTAAACCAGTGAATGAAAATTATATTTTTCTGTTAGCTCTATTGTATCAACACTTCTGGCGCTTATGGATGGCTTAGACAGCAGAGGAGAAATTGTGGTCATCGGAGCCACCAACAGACTGGATTCCATACATCCTGCTTTACGAAGACCTGGGCGATTTGATCAAGAGTTCCTCTTCAGCTTGCCAAATAAAGAGGTCAGTTCAATTCAGTGATAATGCTAATGTGGGAAAGTCCATCTTGATAATAATACTATATAACAGTAGCGTATGGCGTTGCAGTTAAAGTAAGAATTTGAAACCTAACGCTCGAACTGTTTTCCTTGAGTGAACTGGCAGAAAAGAAAATTTGAACTAATGAGACTGTCAGAACGAAATGATGCTGAATTGGATAATTTTCTTTGGTCACAAATCTGTTTGCGGATAATTACTTTTTAGTACAATTTTTTCCTCAGGATCATTAGGTCTCATACTTGTGGAAACTTACTTTTTACAGAAGCTAAAAATGCTGTTAATTTTGCTGCAGGCCCCCAGGAAGAGTTTAATAAGTTGAGAATGATTAAATTTCCTACTTAACAAAGCAGAGGGCATCTTAACTGAACTTGAAAATACATAAAAGCTTGACAGATAAGAAAAGTATTTGTATCAACATGAGGGGGTTTTTGGGGTTTGTGTTGTGGTTTTAGGGTTGGGTTCTCTTTTAAAAGAGAAAACTCAGGTCAAACTAAATTGCCACCATTTTGTTTCCAGGCTAGAAAAGAGATTTTCAAGATTCACACACAAAGCTGGAGCCCTAAGCCGTTGGACACATTTCTTGAAGAGCTAGCTGAACAGTGTGCTGGTGAGTTTGCAAACCAAGTGAGTTACTGCATGTGACCGAGTCCGAAGGAATCTGAGGTTGGAGCAGGCAGGCCTTGTGCCTTGTGCCCTGCTGCAGAGCGAGGTGCTGAGCCAGCCTGCATGCCCTGGGAGCACAGAAGTTAGATGCTGCTTTTATTTTCCTTTCTTTTTGTGTCTGAGAACATTGAATGGGTTTTGGGCATCTTCCTGAGGAGCACAGTTTTGATTAGGAGGCCGCTTCATAAGCACAGGGTGTCAGGCTGGGAGCCGCATGACAAAACTCTGCAGTGCAGTAACTCTTCACATTCTCTCTTAACCTGTTAATTTTTGGCTGCATACAAAGTCTTTCAGTGTTGCGCTTTTGAAACCTTGACCTTGACTGCTGTGTTGCCTGACAGTGAGTTAACGTTTGATTCTTGTTTTGTTTATTAGGATACTGTGGTGCTGACATCAAATTCTTGTGTGCTGAAGCTGCCCTGTGTGCTTTGCACCGCCGCTATCCTCAGATATACGAAAGCAGTGAGAAACTGCAGATAGATATCGCTTCTGTCAAAATAACAGCACAGGATTTTGTCACAGCTATGCAGAAGACTGTTCGAGCTTCACAGAGGGCTGTGGCTTCACCTGGGCAAGCGCTATCAGCTATTTCAAAGCCCCTGCTTGAAAATGCACTAGCAGGAATCTTACAAGCCTTGCAGAGAGTATTTCCCCACGCGGAGCTTGCCCTAAAGAAGGACCAACAGCAAGGTATAACAATAACATCCACTTCTTTACAGTTTTGCCTGAGCAAAAACTTGTGCTTTGTGCAATCAGTGTTCTGAGTCACTAGTCCAAGTCAAATGGAAGTCTGTGGCCACCACAGTCACTTAATTTCCCCACATCCAGTGGGGGAAACTGTGTCTAGTGTGTGCCCTCAAGTGAAGAAATACAAGATAAAAGGTTTGCAGCACTGATTTAGAAGCTGTATTGATGCAAGAGCGAGATATGGACTGTGCAGGAAAGTTAACAAACCTCTCTGGTCTTTCAGACAGTTTAAATCATGCTGTAAGAAATGATGCAATTGACGGTGATGATGAATCACCATCAATCTTTGAAGAGAAGCCAACTCAAGAAGTGCTTGGCAGACCAAAGGAACAGTTCCTCAGTTTTAGCAGGTAAATGTTTGTCCCCTTGACGTTTACTTTTTCAAGATGGCTGGGTCTGTAAAGAGTTTTGGTGTGAGGGGTGGTAGATGGAGGAGTGAAGTGTGTGTGTGGGGTGATGTATATTTGCATGAAATAAGTGTGAAGATTCAGGTGGGTACTGGTGTTCTAATGGAGCATACTGCCATAGCCCACGCAACTGAACGGCCCAGCCGTCTTCCAAAGTTCTTGTGGTCCACAGACTATTAGAACGTATTGATTTAACCCATGGTATTCCTTGAAAGACTCAAGGCCAACGAAATGTGCAGTCTGTCTTTTGTTAACAAAAAAGGCTGCATGGATTTGTGTAACCATCTTTTGCCCTGCTGCCTTCCCGGATTGTTTAACCGGTAGTGAATAGCATATCAGAAACAAAACAGAGAAATGGTTTGTTAAAACACTGTGAGAAAAACTGCCACCACATCTGCATTTGGTACCTGTAAGCCTACTAAGTTCATGTTGACCTTTTGACATTTTAACGTGGAAGTTGTATAAGCCAGCAGTTGAAAAAACAGATGGTGTCGTCACTGTTGGGTCAGTTATTTTTCAGAATTTCTATTGCTGTGCTGTCCTGAGAATCTTCTGACGTGCTGAGCTTGGTTCCGTCTCTGGGATCTTTGACTTCATCTGGTGAAGGTCCAGCAGTGTTGTGGTGGAGAAAACCAATGCTGTTCACAAATGTGTTTCATGCCAGTAAAGCAAGATGACTAGGAAATGAGTAGAGGTTACTGCCCAGTTGCTGTGGGTGTATTTAGCTGGCCAGTCCCCGTCTGTGACTGAAGACTATTTGTTGTGCATGGGTCCTTAACCCAGGCAAAGGAATAGCAGACGTGCTGGGGACTGGCAGGATTCCTGAGGGGAGGTATGGTACAAGTTTGTAAGAAAATGGGCTTTGAGCCTTCCTGATGACAGACCAGCTTATTATTTGCTGTCATATGAGAGTATTTATGAAGTGGGTTTTTTTTAAAGAATAGTATAGGAAGAAAACTTGATCACCTGTGTGCCTATTCATCACTTCATTTTTAAACCTGTTTTCTTCTTCTTGTTCTAGGAATGTTTATTACCAGCCACCGTCTTGCAGGCCACGGTTCTTAATAGCTGAAGAGCCAGGATATGGGCAAGCTTCGCAGTTGGCCCGTGCAGTAATCCACGCCCTGGAAAAGTTTCCAGTGTATTCCCTAGACCTGTCCGTTCTGCTTGCTAGCGTCACCTCAGCGGAAGAAACCTGTGTCCAGGTATCTTTTCTCCCTTGAATCTCATAGGGTTCACAAACCGTGTATAAACTGGTAAAGTAAGCAAAATCCATTGTTAATGGAGGTGGCCTGGTTTGACTGTGCTGTACTGCTGACTTTTGTCAGAAAATCCACTTTTCCTGTGCATTGAATGATACCGAATAAGGATGTTGTAACAGGCCATTGCAAATTAAACAGCGGGGATGTTGGCAGCAGCTCGGGAAGCTGAGAGGTGGTGCTAATAGACCCCTCTTTATGGTAAGAAATCCTGCCAGTCTGGTGGGATCCAGACAGTTGTTTTCCTTGCTTCTTGCAGCTCTGTGCTCCCAGTAGATGGCTCCGCATCAGCCTGACTGCGTCGTGCACTTTGTAGCCGCCTTCTTTATTATATTTGTACAACAATCAAGGTTTTGGGGAAAGGAAGTGTTTTGGTTTTTATATACACAGCTTCTCCTGTTGTGGTATATGCAGCAAAAGCATTAAAATGCATGGAACGCATTTGTACACTGCTGTGTTTTCCTTCACTAGGAAAATGAATTATAAGCAGACAAAGGCGTGGTGTGACTGGATGCCCATTTGTCACATTCCTTTTATTGTTACGTGACGGTTGCATCTGCAGTCGTACAACTACCACGTCCAGTCACTGCCTGGATACACCACCTTCACTTCCCGTCTTGTGAGAGGAACTCCCTGAATATTGACAATGTGAAAGGGTGTCCAGAGAAGTTGGTCACGTGAAAGGACTGTCCACTTCCCTCAGGATGCATGTCCCTAGATGCATGTCCTCTTCTGTGACTGTGGTACCATCTGCCTACAGATGGTACCTCTTGCTGGAGGTTTTGTCTCATTTGTTCAGGCACACCACCACGTGTGCAGAGTTGTGAGGCTCCTTAGGAGTTACCTTAGACATAAGTAGTTTGGAAACCCGGCAGAGACGCAGATCTGTTTCTGTCTGTGTTGGCAGTCTCTGAGTCGAAATGAAAATGTTACCTTGTTGTTAAGGATCTGCTCTTTCGGTTTCTTTTGGCTTCGTGTACTCCTGTTTCTTAAGGCAGTTTGACTAATGTGTCGTTATTTATTAGCCAGTTCTGCATGGTTTAGCTTGCTCATCCAAACTTTCATTTTACCAGTTGATGCGCGAAGCTGAAAGAACAGCACCAAGTCTAATTTATATCCCGCATATCCAGTTGTGGTGGGAGGCTGTTGGAGCTCCACTGAAAGCTATTTTTACAACACGACTGCGGGAGATGTCACCGTTTGTTCCAGTTTTGCTGCTTGCAACCTCTGGTGTGTGTCACGTGGATCTCCCAGAAGAGGTATTTCTGTCAATAGTTTTCTTACTTTTTAGTTCAATTGATTGTTCATTTGTAAATCCTTTAAGCGTTGAAGTACTGTGCTCGCTGAAGCAAATTTGTTCTTATATTCCTCGGGCACCCTAACCAGTTCTCTTAAAATCTGCTTAGCTACAACAGTGCTGCAAGCATTTGTCTAAAGAGTTTTCTGAGTGCAGAGATTGACTTTGACCGAGCTTCTTCCCCCTGCTCACACACTCATGCTCATTAGACAGATGTATGAATTTCCTTGAAGTTTAATTCAGGAAGGTACTCATCTTTTTGGAATAGAAGACGACTTTGTGTGGCCCTGTGCCTGAAATACCTTTTTCTCCTCATCCTTTAGGTAAAAAAATTGTTTAATGAAAATTCCGGAGAGGTTTTCACAGTCCAGTTGCCTGGTGAAGAGGAAAGAAGAGCATTTTTTGCGGACTTATTTCTAAATCAAGCTGCTAAACCTCCTGCAAAATCCACAGGTGAGGATATTCTACGTATAAAACTTTTCTAACTGTAAGTTAATAACAATACAGTATTTGCTTTGGTTGTAGTTTTGTCAGTAATTTTTCGTAGGCATGTATTTGAATACCATAAATTGACTAAAAGTTTCTGATTGATTTCAGCTTGGCAGCCATTGGAAGTCCTGCCCTTGGCACCGCCGCCTGCCCCTCGACAGCTGACAGACGAACAAATAAGACAGCTGGAGGAGCAGGAGGAGGATACATTGCGTGAACTCAGGATTTTCTTGCGGGATGTGACTCATAGACTTGTCGTTGACAGACGTTTCAGAGCATTTACAAAGCCTGTTGACCCACAGGAGGTAAATTAGTTTCAATTTGTAATATCATTTTATCTATGTGTATTCCGGATTTCTCTGTCTGTGCATTTGTCAGTGTTTGTGTGTTCTTTGTAGGAAGGTTCATCTTTGTTTTTAAGACCGTGCTATTCTGATGTGTCAAGAAGCAGGAAGTGAATTTTGGTTTTACTTTTGCTGACTCCTTGTGGCTCTCAATTGTCTGTTACTTGAGTATTCCCTGGAAGCCAGGGGTTTCTTCAAAAACGTCTTTAGAATGTTTCAGTTGGAAGGGACCTACAACGATCATGTAGTCCAACTCCCGGTTAGACCAAATGCCAGCAGTTTGCTCATGAAAAGGCTTTGATACGTAGGCATGTTAGAGTGCTGAAAAGCACAGAGATCTCTTTCTTTATAATTATAAACAGGACTATAGGACTTTCTAAATAAAAAGCTCTTTAATTGTCTGTGCATAGTTTCTGTGAGGAGTAGAAGCAGCAGTTTTTCAAGTAAGCTGTAAAATATAATTACCTGTTTCATGAGGGACTTCTCAGTGTAAGATCAACCATAAGGGCTGTGTGGTTCCTTCTGCTTCCCATACACTTCTGAGGGCTCTCTTTCTTATTTAATTTATTGGCTAAGTCTTAGCTGGGGGCAGAGACTTCAAAGTCAGCTACAGTTTTACTATAGCTTTGTGTTTCAGCACAGTCTTGTTCCCCTAAGAGTCCACTGACTTGTCTTTACTCCTTGTTTCTGAGATAATTCAAACCTAGATGTCCTCACCTCAACTAGTTATTAAGCTTCTTTTATGGTCTGAGTAAAGACGTTGACACCTCTGAGTCCAGTTATCTCATTCTCAAGTAGATGACCTAGGACAGATACTTCAGAGGTGCAATTCCTGCAACCTTTTTCTTGCCACCAAAGATAAAGAGAATCTCGCGAGGCTTTCCTGAGAAAGGTTTCTTAGCTGTGATTTTCTGTAGTGAAATGAAATGAATCCGCCTCTAGGTGTCTTCCCTTCTCTGCCTCACTTGTGCTTCTGACCTCCCTCCTCCTTTTTTTTCCCCTCTGGTCTGTCTCTTCAAAGCTACTTGAAATAGCCCTTCTATTTTCAAGAAACTAACTGGTTAATTTCCACATCTTTGAATGTATCATAAAGATTTGGGTTTTTTAAGAAGTCCTTTATTTTATTTTAGTAAAATAATTCTCAGTGGTAGATACTGTGTTAAATCTCTGAGCCTGTGTGTTTCCTTTGTAGGTCCCTGATTATGACACAGTTATTAAACAGCCCATGGACCTTTTGTCAGTTCTCTCTAAGATTGACCGGCACCAGTACCTAACGGCAAGAGATTTTCTAAAAGACATGGATCTGATCTGTAGCAATGCTTTAAAGTACTACCCAGATAAAGCAGCTGGAGGTGAGGATATGGTTTTATCCCTATTTGTGAAAAAATTAAAATGTATAAATAGATAAATGTTGTCTGTGGACGGTAGACTTGGGACGAGATAATTTTGAATATCCACAGAGAGCATTCCTTGCCAGATTGTACAGTTTGTAGCATTAAACTGCTTGGGCATGAAATGGTGATAGAAGTGTTGATCAGTAATTAGTGCTTTTGCTTTAATAATTGACTTTTATGGTGCAAATATTCACTGAGATAACCTTTCAGAACTGTCATGGTTTAGGCCCAGCCTGAAACTAAGCACCACAGGGTCACTCACCCACTCCTCCCCACGGTGGGATAGGGAGGAGAAAATATAACGAAGGCTCACGGGTCAGGACAAGGACAGGGAGGGACCAGTTGCCCATTCTGGTGACAGGCAAAACAGACTTCACTTGGGGAATGATCAATTTATTACCAATGAAATTGGGGTAGGTCCTTCAGGAACAGACTGTTCCAGCACAGGCTTCCCTCGGTCTCAGGGCCTTCTTCAGGCACAGCCACCTGCTCCACCGTGGCCCTCCACGGGCTGGAGGAAGGTACCTGTTCCGCCGTGGTCCTCCATGGGCTGCAAGGGGACAGCCTTCAGGGGAAGCCCTGCTCTGGCACTCCTCTTCCCCCTCCTTCACTGGTGTTGGTGTCTGCATAGGTGTTTCTCTCGCATCCTGCTCCTCTCTCCTCTGCGAGTCTTCCAGCAGTTTTGTTTGCCCTCCTTAAATATTTTATCGCAGAGGCGCTACCACCATCACTGATGGGCTCAGGTCAGCCTCAGCCAGAGGCAGGCGGGGCTTGAAGTTGCGGGGGAAAAAAAAAAAAGAGAAAAAAAAAAAAAAAAAGAAAGGCCTCCCCTGTTTCCAAAGCCCCACCACACAGACCCAACACAAGAATCCACCTATGAAAAGATCAAAGCTGGTAGAAAATACCCATTTCTGATTGTAAAATTTCAGATCGTCTGCTTAGGCACAGAGCTTGTACTTTGAGAGATACTGCATATGCCATAGTGAGGGAAGAAATGGATAAAGATCTTGAACAACACTGTGAGGAAATTCAAGCATCTCGTAAGAAAAGAGGTATGTTTTTTTGACGCTAAGGATTTTAAGACTTGTCACAGTATTTGTAAAAAACAATGCAAGACATGATCTTTGCTCTCTGTTGTTTATTGCAAGGTTGTAACTCTTCAAAGTGTGCTCCATCTTACTACCATGTAATTCCAAAGACGAACTCTGTTCCTGGGTGTGAGAAAATGGACCCCAAGTGTAATGAAAAGACAAAGATGCCAGCAGCACCTGTAGATTCCAGTACACCCTGCCTGCATGGCAAGTTGCATTTTATTCAGGCTATCTTGGAGAAGGTGCTAAAGTCACTGATACCTTCTCTGTTCTTATGACATAACAGGTTTTTGTGATGCCTGGTTCTTCATGCCAGAGGCTTATATTTTTTCATTTGCTTCAAAATGTGAGATAAATCCAGAGGTCATTGATTGAGTATGGTTACAAAGTTCAAGTACGGTGGTTTGCATTGTAAGACACTGGCCTTGATGCAGCTGACGTGTAATGGCTCCCAAATTACTACCTCTTGAAGTCAAAACTCTTGTACGTGGCATTTGCTGAATACTCAACTAGTTTTTACTTAGATGAAACAGTATTTGTCCCTTTCCTGCTCTCAAACACTCAAATCTATGCCACCTCTCACAGCGATTTGCAACTGAAGGAAGAAAGGGGGAAAAAGGGGAACGATAATAATAAAGTTGTAAGGGAAAGATCATTACTTCCTCCCTTTTCCTGTGAAAAGGCCATGAAAGAACAAAGGGACTTGGGTCTCTTTCAGTTAAAACGCATGGCATGGTGTGAAGTTTCCTGGTCGTGCTGGCATGACTGAGAATGTCGTTGACTTCACCCATGTGCTTTGTGCAGCACTCCGTGAATACAAAGAGTGGTGGGTGTTCTGGAGGGCAAAAATGGGAGGTCTGGTTTAAACAAGGTGAACTGAATCAGAAGGCAGACGAAGTGTAATTCTTTCTGGACAATTTTTTCTCCAGCAAAGAGTCCCTTAAAATTGTCTCGTTAACGCTGCCCAACGTGTGTTTAGCTTTAGAAGTTGACAGCTTTATACAAGATTGGAACTCATCTCCAAACGCTTTTCTGTTGTTCATTGGTATAAGTTTACATAGTAAGACAGGGAGAAACTTCACCCAATAATCTTGTGTTGTGGTAGGTCTGGCGATGGAGATGCAAATGGTAAGTGAATGGTCAAAAGGGTCCTGTAGCTCCTTTTCATTCCTGAGTAAGAGTGCACTATTTATTAGATATTAACCTTCTTTAGTTCCCTTCTCTTATTGCTGTTGTATCTCTTTCTTGCATAATGATGCTGCCCCTCTAGTTACGCTAGCCAAACTCCTGTTTTTCTGCAGCTGCTGTTTTTTTGATTCTGAAGTTTGCTTTTCAAATGGTACCGAATTGAAAAACAATCAGTGACTTTCTTCAGTTGTATGAGTATCTTTCCAGTAACGAGCGGGGTAAGTTCAAAAGCTGTACTTCAAGCAGTGTGGACCCAGGGGCACAGGTGGAATAGCAGACTTATGTCCTGATGTCTGCAGTCTAAGATGCGTTTCCTAACCTAAATTACTTTGGAGTTTTGCGGTGCGGTGCTGTAATGGCAACAAGACTCTCTTTTTTCCTGGTTTTACCCTGCTTTTTTTCTTGTACCTGAGTTTCTAATTTTCATGGAGCAGTAACTTTTGCCAGGAAGAAAGTACCAGTCAGGCATTTCTCAGTGAAACAATGGTAACAGCTCTGTCTCTGTCATTGCAGAGAGAGACCGGACTGCCGGTACGGGATACTTTATTGGTACTGTATTGCAGATAAACAGAAATCCTGACTGAAGACATTTGTGTCCTTCCAGATTCGTGGGTACACGGTGTGACTCGTGTGAGCTGTTCTTGGGTGGGCGAGCCACAGGTGACAGGTGTCGAGAAAGCAACAGAAATTGTCACACAGCCAGTGACTGTGGATTCCTGTGAGCTCCAAGTAAGTCAACTTTCCATTTTGTTACTACTGAAGGAGGACAACCGATGCCAATTAAAACAACTGATGGGGGAAGTATTTAGAGCTTGGGAAATAACCTGAAGAGGACCTCTATTTCTAGTAGTGATGAGTTCAAACCTGAAGCTAACAGGTTGACATAAAGCCCGTGCTAGAAAATACTAACACCTGCTTTCCTGATGTTTTTTTTTTCAAAATCCAGTGTTCGAATTTAGCATTCATGCAGTTAACAGCGTTGCAGGGGTTTTCCACTCCCTCTCAGGAGAGAAGTTGCTATCCTAGGCTACAGCTGGGGAAAGGGTTAAAAACAGGCCTAGCTGTAGGGTGGGCAAGAGGTTTCTTTGCCTGAAGTGCAGAGGGTGGAACAAGGGCGTGATCTTCTGGGGATATGGCAGTGAGGAAAACTAGGAAAAGGGCTTGGCTGGAGTCCTGGCAGTGGGGCCAGTGCAGAGGAGGGCTGCTAGTTACCTGCCATGCTGAGAAAAGGGAGTATTACATGGATGTTTCCCCTGTGTGGGGAGAATGTGACCAGATAGGAAGCCCTGTGTTGGAGAGGCTTGTTAGCACAATTTCTGTCACATTTTTAAGACATGACATAATTTGGAGAGGTGAAACAAACTTTTTAACGTGGGCTTCCTAAGGAAGCAGATTTCAGGGGCTTTTGTTGTTCACGTCTGCCTGTGTATGTAGAGGAGTCGCATAGGTTTTCCATAGAGTCAGGGTGCTGTAGCATGTGCTCCAAAGTTATTGCCTGCTGGAGAAAGAGTACAGTAAAGCCCTTGTATGTGTTTCAGCTTATATACATGTCAGCTCTAAGGAGAGCTGCAGTCATAGAACACATCTTTTAGAAAACTTGTTTCATAGAAGCATCGAATGGTTTGGTTGGAAGGGACCTTAAAGATGATCTGCCATGGGCAGGGAGGGACACCTCCTGCTGGAGCAGGTCGTTCAAAGCCCCGTCTAACCTGGCCTTGAACACTTCCAGGGAGGGGTAGCCACAGCTTCCCTGGGCAACCTGTTCCAGTGTCTCGCCACCCTCACAGTAAAGAATTTCTTCCTAATATCTAATCTAAATCTACCCTCTTTCAGTTTAAAACTGTGATACTTCTCTGGCTCATCTCCCTAAGACTTCAGCTGTGCTGCAGTGTATCCAGCACGTCTCTGAGCAGCAGGCTGAGGGCCCTCTCACAGAATCACAGAATCACAGAATGTTAGGGATTGGAAGGGACCTTAAAAGATCATCTAGTCCAACCCCCCTGCCAGAGCAGGAATACCTAGATCAGGTCACACAGGAACATGTCCAGGCGGGTTTTGAATGTCTCCAGAGAAGGAGACTCCACAACCTCTCTGGGCAGCCTGTTCCAGTGTTCTGTCACCCTCACTGTGAAGAAATTCTTCCTCACATTTATGTGGAACCTCCTATGTTCCAGCTTACACCCATTGCCCCTTGTCCTATCATTGGATGTCACTGAGAAGAGCCTGGCTCCATCCTCGTGACACTCACCCTTGACATATTTATAAACATTAATGAGGTCACCCCTCAGTCTCCTCTTCTCCAAGCTAAAGAGACCCAGCTCCCTCAGCCTTTCCTCATAAGGGAGATGTTCCACTCCCTTAATCATCTTTGTGGCTCTACGCTGGACTCTCTCGAGCAGTTCCCTGTCCTTCTTGAACTGGGGGGCCCAGAACTGGACACAATACTCCAGATGTGGCCTCACCAAGGCAGAATAGAGGGGAAGGAGAACCTCTCTCGACCTACTAACCACTCCCTTTCTAATACACCCCAGGATGCCATTGGCCTTCTTGGCCACAAGGGCACATTGCTGGCTCATGGTCATCCTGCTGTCCACCAGGACCCCCAGGTCCCTTTCCCCTACACTGCTCTCCAGCAGGTCAGCTCCCAACCTGTACTGGTACATGGGGTTGTTCTTCCCCAGATGCAAAACTCTACACTTGCCCTTGTTGAAATTCATTAAGTTTCTCCCCGCCCAACTCTCCAGCCTATCAAGGTCTCGTTGAATGGCAGCACAACCCTCTGGTGTGTCAGCCATTCCTCCTAGTTTGGTGTCATCAGCAAACTTGCTGAGGATACATTCTGTACCCTCATCCAAGTCGTTGACATAAACTCACATAAAGAGCAACTCCACCACCTCGCTTCACTGACCGATCTTTCCTAAAAACGACATAGCCATCCATGACCACATTCCAGTCATGTGAGCTGTCCCACCATGTCTCTGTAATTGCCACCAGGTCATAACCTTTAGACCTTTAGACTCTCGTGCACCCAGTCCCTCTAACCTTGGAGTGTCATCGCACAGCTTGTCAGAGACGAGCCTCCTATGATCCCCCTCCAAGTCTAGTTTAAATGAGCCCCACAAGCTCCTGGGCAAAGCCCCTCTTCCCCCTTGAGAAAAGTGAATGCCGTCTGATGCCACAGGCCTGGTGCCGTGGAGGCCATCCCATTATCAAAAACCCCAGCACTGTGGCACTGACTGGGCCCGTCTGTTTCTTCCAACGTCGCTGCCCACAACTGGAAGGAGAGAGGGAAAATAACCTGTTCACCAGACTCCCTCACCAACCGTCCCAAGGCCCCGAAGTCTCTTTTCGTCGCCCTTGGGCTGCGTGTTATGACTTCATCACCACCCACACGCAAGGACCCGTAAGGGGTGACAGTGTGAGGGCTGTGCCAGGCTAGGGCGTTTCCTAGTGATGCCCTTAACCCGGGCCCCAGGGAGGCAGCAGACTTGACAAAGAGGAGGGTCTGTCCTGCACATTGGACCTTCTGTTCCTCTCGGGAGGAAGTCACCTACAACTGTTACCCATCTTCTTCCTCATGGGAGGTGGTCGTGATGTGAGTGGTGGGCCTTCCTGACCTTGGCGGCACCTCTGGTGTGGATGGGCTGTTTGCAATTATGATCATTGATGTGACAGACTGTTTAGTAATAAAATATGGTCTCAAATTTAAGCCAGTCTCTTCTCTCAAGTATGAAAAATGAACTCATTCTCTCCAGGTAAATTTTGTGAGGTACTGAGTGTGTTCTCTGCAGTGTCACTCATATTTTATTTAACAGTGTAAGAAAGTGGGATGTCACTTGCATTGTATTGTTATTGTTTAGCTTCTGAAAATGTAAAGAGCCTATGCAAAGGATCTTGCACTCTTCTGAACTTGTGTTTTCCTTTTTTTCTTCAGCAACTGTTAAATTTTGTCACTGTGATAACTAAGAACTGCAATGTATTTCAATTGGAAAAGCTCTGTGCTGTTCTCAGGCAGTGCGTTTACCAACATCGGGAAGATTACGACAAAACCGAACTGGCGAAGATAAATTTTGGTTTTTGTCTTCTAGCACATTGTCCCTGTTCTGCATGTGTGTCTTATGCGTATGTGTGTATGCACTTGGGTCATCGCGCTTGGTTAGTGCTACTCATTGCTGCTCAGTTGCCTGTGTTACAAGACTTGTTCATTCCAGTGTGGAAGACATTTATCCATATTGCAAAGCCATCGTTGTATTTGGCATAATTTTCCTTTCAAAGAACAGGCTTGACCTTGAAGACATTGGGTCCACCCACACAGCCCTCTCACAGCAGTTAACCTCAGCCTGCCCGTCTCCAGAACCTTTTTAGGGGTTGGGGCTATGAAAGGAGGGTGCTTTTCTCAGTCTGTTGCTTCCCCTTTCTCCCCTTACAGGCAGTCAGACACGGTAATACTTTGTATAGTCATTCCACTCTTGAAAAGAAACCAACAATGAAACACAAGAGCTGCAGACTTTTCCCTAGTCTCACCATAATCTCTTTTGAACTAGCATGGCTCGAGCATCTTTACCAACATCAGGGGAGATTTCTGCCTATGCCTGTTTAATGCTAATGAGTCCAATTCTCTGATCTCTTTCTCAAAGAGAGGATTTTGGAGTTGTCAGGACTCAGCAGAAGTCTTCTGGAGGCAGCCGTGGTTCCAGTCAGGCATTCCCAGTATTGAGTTGGTTTAGACAGGCTGGATAATCAGTCTTCAGATTCAAGATCTTGAGTCCAGTTGTCTGAGATGCTTGTGCCGGACAATAGATAAAAGTCTTGATGCCTCTTCTCTCTGGCCCTGGTCATCTTGATCTCTCCTTCCACATGTGATAAAGAGCTAGAACGGACGCTCTGTTCTGGCTGTGCAACAGGGAGGATTATTTGGATTCAGGGAGGCCATTGCTGAAAAAGGTGCCCTTCTCATCCAGCATAGTGACGCGCCTGTTTTAGCATGACAGGGGTTTTCTTTATGTTAGCTCGGGGCTTGTGAGCTTTTGTCACTTCACTTCTAATGCTTAAATTCCAAGGGACTTGATTTATTTGTTTTCTATTTCTACCTTCAGCTTTAACAAAAAAAAAATCTGTGCACAGTGACTGTGCAAGTCAGGAGCAAGCTCTACTGTACGAAGAGATAGACTTTAACAAGGAGTGATTCAGAGTGCAGCAAATAACATTTCCAGCTTTTAGTTGGGACTTTTCAGGAACTGTCTCTTCTTTCTAACTGTAGAAACCACAGCTGGTACAGATCCATACAGCCTCTTGTATTTTGGATGCAGAACGATGCGTTTGAAGGTAGCAGGTATAGAAAGAAAGATACTGTGATGATGGTAGCACATGGATTTGCTAAGTCTTACTAATGTCTGTATGTGCAGGTTCTTGACCCTTTTTATGAAGAAATACTCAGGGGTCTTAAGATTTTATTCACGCTGACTGCTACTTTATCTTTTTCTCTTACTAGGAAATGAAGAAAGGAATTGCAGCCTTCAGCCGTCCTGTTCAGTGATACTTGATGTCCAGGTACTGGAGTTCGACTCTGTAATGTTTTGAGTTTTTTTCTTTTCGTACTTCGACTTTGTAATGTTTTGGTTTTTCTTTTCACTGCGTGCTGTTCTCTGCATAATTCTATAAAGATTGCTTCTACATATATATTTATGCCTATATTAAGTATATCTTAAAATTTATTAAGAAAGTTCAAATAATGTCCCGTAACTGTTTTCAGTTGATACTTTTGTCCTCTCTCTAGATGTATTTTCACGTGACAGACTGCCGTGATTGCCTTTTGGAATGCTGCTGATCTGAACATCTCCGAGATAATTTCAGGACCTCTCATTTAAATAAAACAACTGAAAACTTGATTAACTCTTATCATTGCTTTCCAGCTTGTGGGAATACCTTTCTTCTGAAGTAGTCTGGGGTGCTGTATAGTCCATTGGATATTACGTAAAGGTTTTAAACCAAATCTCATTTTGGTATATGAAAAGTAATTCCTTTAGAAATCTCCTAATGCAGTTCAGAGGTAATTTTTCATTTATTTTTTTTTTAATTACAGCACCTCAGGTGGCTTTCATAGAATTGACAACCTAAAGTACGTGTGTGGGAGAAACAATCTTTCCACATAAGGACTTTTCCTATGGCATATTTTTGCCTGTCAAAAAAAAAGCCAAGCCTAGCTTGAAACAAAGCAAGATTTAGTACTGTAACTTTCTAAGGTAAAGTTTAGTCTTGCTTGTAATAATGACAATCTTGTTACTGGAGAATAGTAGTATTTTAATTTAAGTTTTTAGTTGCAAGTCAGGTGACTTGCAGTCGAATTAATTGTAAATAGTTTTCTAGTTACCCGGTGCGGAGACGGGACTTGGAGAAATCAGGAACGACTCAATGCGAGTTATCCGGAAAGCTCGTTTTATTGCGCAGATACATTCACTTATATATCATTCTTTTGTCAAATCACCACGACTAAGCATATCTTATTATCTTTTTCTTAGGTTTTCATTAGACCACTTCTACATCAATCATTAACTTTTAACCTGTGCTTCAGCTTCGAATTATCATATTCTCCGCCTTGCCTAACTGTTAGTTCCCTATCTTATATAACTTAGTTCCTTGTACTACTCTTCAAGGACAGTATGTCCTTGAGGGCTAATCTTGGCCGCTAGCGCCTGCACAGTAGCTTGTTCGTGCACCTGCTCTTAACACTCCATGTCCATTATTCCCAAGCCAAACTCCCACAATTCCCCCTTTTTCCTTTTGCACGAACAGAACTTTATGCATTAGACTAGTGACTAATTTTGTTATTAGCTTCCATACTATTCCTAGCCCAATTAACAACAAACCAATTATGATTACCCAGCGAATGCCTTCTTTGATCAAACCAAGTAACCATGGGGACAGACTGCCAAATATTTTTTTGTAACCATGAATCAAACCAGCTTGTCTCCTTTTGAATCTTTTGAGTGTGTTCTTTAAGCCACTGCAGTTGTTGGTGAATTGAAGGGGGTCTTTCGGGGTATCTCTTTACTGGCTGATGAACCCATTCTTACCCCTTATCTCCTTAAACCTCCTCTAGCACTCCTCTAACTTACTGTTCAAGCTTGCTCTTTTACAGTCCACAGCCGGGGAGTCGGTGCCCCTCCCCCTGCCCCCCAGTTTTCACAATATCTGCTTCCCACTTCTCTTTGCTTGCCTCCTGCTACAGTTCCTCTAATCAGTTACTGCTTTGCCCCTCGTGCCCTGTAAGAGCTACAAATCCTAATGCCTGTGCCCTAGTGTGTAGTTCTTCCTTTCCGCAATCTCGACACCAGGAAACACAATACCACCTCTGGTTGCACTTTACAATTGCACAATGTCCAGGCCTCACCGTCTGGTCCACAATTTGAACAAGTAGTTACAAACTTCATATAAATTGTCAACAATCGCACTGCCTTTCGCTTCGCTTTTCTCTGGCCATCTCAGTCGCCCGAGAACGGAACCGCGGATAGAGCTCCTCACTCGCTTCGTACCGTGGTACGTCTCAAGCACACATCACACTCTCAATAAAACACACAAACCCGCAAAAACACCTCAAAACCGGTCAAGTTCCCTTTCCTGGGTACTCGAACCCCTTTCTGACGCTAGTTCACCGGTTGGGGACTCGAACCCCTTTGTGACATCAAGTTCCCTTTCCCGGGGACTCGAACCCCTTTGTGACATCAAGTTCCCTTTCCCGGGGACTCGAACCCCTTGGTGACACCAGCTCACCGGTTGGGGACTCTGCCCTCACAGAGGGATTCAAGCAAGGCCGCTGCAGGGAGGAGCCGTGCGGTGTGCCAGCTGATGCCTACCTCCAAAGATGGCCTCCCACAGGGATCGAAGGAGAATTGGAGCAAGTCTGGCTGATGTCGATCCAGTGCAGACAGATTGTTTGGTAAGTGGTTTTAGTTCACTGTGTCAGTGAGATGTTTCTGAAAGCCTGTGAAAGCTTTCAGTAGTACGCTGTCTACAACAGCCTTGGTTTACAGTTTTCTCTGAAGCGATTTGAAAATTGCCCCGAACATTTCCTTTGTGCTGACGTACAATTTCTGATGGAACCTTCTCAAGGTTGCAGCTTTCTTTAATGTATAAAATGTGTTCTCTTGGATTTATCTTTAGGTGCGGTTTGATGGTGTGGGTGGTCTTTCTGGCCACATTTCAGCTTTAAAAGAGATGGTCATTCTTCCACTGCTTTACCCAGAATTCTTTGGGAGATTCAAAATTCAACATCCAAGGTACCAGACATAGTTTAAAACTATCCATTCTACTTCACCCATTTTCAGGAGAATATTCAACTGAGGTATCAATATCTGTCCACTAAATTAGTTCTGTGTTATGAAATTATTAGAGATTTAATTGGTAGCTTTATGTATTCATGGGCAGCAAAACTCAATCCTGGTATATTGAAATATGACTTTAAATTCTTTGCTTTCAGTAACTTTAGAAGTATTACAAATAATGAGAAGCAAATCTCTCAGTGTTTTGCTGCGTTGTTCACTGAAATTCCTTTTGAGGCAGAAGTGTGTTGGCTTTTCTAGTTGGTGTCTGTATTTATCTGGAAATGCAGTCTACCCTCCTAGCTTTACACTCCTCGTTTATCATCAGCCATGGATGCTGTGGGAGACCAAATCCTTAAGCTTTCTTTTTAAGGGAGAATGAAATGCTGTACTATCAAATCTCACCTTTTGTGAAAACCAGAATGACTATGCAGTGCGTCACTGAAGAATGAAGTGGTGACTCAGACGTGAGCCCAGTCTCAGATTCTGCACTGCGGTTTGTTCTTGTTTGGCTCCACTGTGCTGTAACCACCCCTGTTAGCTTGTCAGCAGTTTTGGAAGTGTCCTTCTGGGACTCAGATTTTTTTTCTCAAGGTTTTGTACATGTGCATTATTTTCTGTTCGTTTTGTTTCCTGCCTTGTTGAATTGTGTAGGAACACAAAATTTCCATCTGTTTTGACTCTTCTCACACATTGTCTGTTTCTGCTATCTTATAGATGAAGTGTTTTTGTTAGGAGAGAAGAGCTGTGTGTTCTAGGGGTGGGGGTTATAATATATGGTTTTCCATGATGTCTTTTTCTTAAGTGGATCTTTTGTTTGTTTGTTTGTTTTAATTGCAGAGGCTGTCTATTCTACGGTCCACCAGGGACTGGAAAGACACTGGTTGCTCGTGCACTTGCTAATGAATATAGCCAAGGTGACAGGAGAATAGCCTTTTTAATGAGAGAAGGTGCTGTCTGCCTGAGTGAATGGGTGGGCGAACCTGAACGACAGCTTCGTTTACTGTTTGATCAGGTGAGGCTGCAATGTGCAGTGTGCTCTGTCCGAGTTGTAACTGTAATTCTCTGTGGTCAATATTTTTAAGAAGAACTCACAGCTTTTTTGTGTTTTGTCAGTTCCTGCCATTGAAATGGGTTTGTCAGTGTTCCTTTTTTCAGTGGGTGTTTTAGGGACTTGAAATCTTGAGATGACCTGGGAAAGATTAATAAAGCAAATGAGAAAATCTGACAAAGCCTCCCACCCCACCCTGCCAAAATATAAATAAAGCCATGAAAAAGGTTGCAGGAGGCAAGGGATGATTGTGGCTTTATATCAGAGGGAAAACAGATGCAGGCTGAAAGCATGGTCATTTAAATTCGTAACAGAAGCTTGCTTCCAGAACCTGTCATTTGATTATGTCTGGCTCTGTTCTCGGTGCTTGCCAAAGAGCCGTAAAAACTACTGGTATGATTGGTTTCCTGTTACCCAGTCTCGCTGGGTTTGCACAGGCTGCTGTCTAGTTACTCGTACCACTTACTCCCTTAGCTTAATTAGTAGAGGTCCTTCATGCTAGTCGGAAAAATGTAGCTCAGTGACTTTGCAGCCATAATGTTTTTCATGCACTTTCTCATTAAAAGAGTGCTGTTTCACATAGGTCCATATTCCTGTGTTTTCGTTCTAGGCCTACCAGATGCGACCTTCAATTATTTTCTTTGATGAGATAGATGGTCTTGCTCCTGTATGCTCCAGTAAACAAGACCAAATTTACAGGTAGTATGTCTTTGCTATCTACACAGAAGTTGCTTGACCTTTGTGAGAAGACCACCACAGCCTATTGAACTGTATGGGGCACATTCATTTATCCTGAAAACTAGTAATTGAATGCTACTACATATCAGATTCTTTTATACAGCAATTGAAAACAATTCCCTGAGCTTGATATTGGGATAAGGCCTGTGTAACCTTAGTGTTGTCTTCTGTCTTCAAACGAGTCTTTCACTAATGAGCAGCTCCTCAGTTAAAAGCTTGTCTTTTTTGAGTGATCATTGGAGAAGGTTGTGCAGAAATAAGAACATTTACTAAACCAGTGAATGAAAATTATATTTTTCTGTTAGCTCTATTGTATCAACACTTCTGGCGCTTATGGATGGCTTAGACAGCAGAGGAGAAATTGTGGTCATCGGAGCCACCAACAGACTGGATTGCATAGATCCTGCTTTACGAAGACCTGGGCGATTTGATCAAGAGTTCTTCTTCAGCTTGCCAAATAAAGAGGTCAGAAGTTCAATTCAGCGATAATGCTAATGTGGGAAAGTCCATCTTGATAATAATACTATATAACAGTAGAGTGTGGCGTTGCAGTTAAAGTAAGAATTTGAAACCTAATGCTCAAACTGTTTTCCTTGAGTGAACTGGCAGAAAAGAAAATTTGAACTAATGAGACTGTCCGAACGAGACAATGCTGAGTTTGATAATTTTCTTTGGTCACAAATCTGTTTGCGGATAATTGCTTTTTAGTACAATTTTTTCCTCAGGATCATTAGGTCTTATACTTACTTTTTACAGAAGCTAAAAATGCTGTTAGTTTTGCTGCAGGCCCCCAGGAAGAGTTTAATAAGTTGAGAATGATTAAATTTCCTACTTGACAAAGCAGAGGGCATCTTAACTGAACTTGAAAATACATAAAAGCTTGACAGATAAGAAAAGTATTTGTATCAACCTGAGGGGGTTTTTGGGTTTTGTGTTGTGGTTTTAGGGTTGGGTTCTCTTTTAAAAGAGAAAACTTAGGACAAACTAAAATGCCACCGTTTTGTTTCCAGGCTAGAAAAGAGATTTTCAAGATTCACACACAAAGCTGGAGCCGTAAGCCGTTGGACACGTTTCTTGAAGAGCTAGCTGAACAGTGTGCTGGTGAGTTTGCAAACCAAGTGAGTTACTGCATGTGACCGAGTCCGAAGGAATCTGAGGTTGGAGCAGGCAGGCCTTGTGCCTTGTGCCCTGCTGCAGAGCGAGGTGCTGAGCCAGCCTGCATGCCCCGGGAGCACAGAAGTTAGATGCTGCTTTTATTTTCCTTTCTTTTTGTGTCTGAGAACATTGAATGGGTTTTGGGCATCTTCCTGAGGAGCACAGTTTTGATTAGGAGGCCGCTTCATAAGCACAGGGTGTCAGGCTGGGAGCCGCATGACAAAACTCTGCAGTGCAGTAACTCTTCGCATTCTCTCTTAACCTGTTAATTTTTGGCTGCATACAAAGTCTTTCAGTGTTGCACTTTTGAAACCTTGGCCTTGACTGCTGTGTTGCCTGACAGTGAGTTAACGTTTGATTCTTGTTTTGTTTATTAGGATACTGTGGTGCTGACATCAAATTCTTGTGTGCTGAAGCTGCCCTGTGTGCTTTGCACCGCCGCTATCCTCAGATATACGAAAGCAGTGAGAAACTGCAGATAGATATCGCTTCTGTCCAAATAACAGCGCAGGATTTTGTCACGGCTATGCAGAAGACTGTTCGAGCTTCACAGAGGGCTGTGGCTTCACCTGGGCAAGCGCTATCACCTATTTCAAAACCCCTGCTTGAAAATACACTAGCAGGAATCTTACAAGCCTTGCAGAGAGTATTTCCCCACGCGGAGCTTGCCCTAAAGAAGGACCAACAGCAAGGTATAACAATAACATCCACTTCTTTACAGTTTTGCCTGAGCAAAAACTTGTGCTTTGTGCAGTCAGTGTTCTGAGTCACTAGTCCAAGTCAAATGGAAGTCTGTGGCCACCACAGTCACTTAATTTCCCCACATCCAGTGGGGGAAACTGTGTCTGGTGTGTGCCCTCAAGTGAAGAAATACAAGAGAAGGGGTTTGCAGCACTGATTTAGAAGCTGTATTGATGCAAGAGCGAGATATGGACTGTGCAGGAACGTTAAAAAACCTCTCTGGTCTTTCAGACAGTTTAAATCATGCTGTAAGAAATGATGCAATTGACGGTGATGATGAATCACCATCAATCTTTGAAGAGAAGCCAACTCAAGAAGTGCTTGGCAGACCAAAGGAACAGTTCCTCAGTTTTAGCAGGTAAATGTTTGTCCCCTTGACGTTTACTTTTTCAAGATGGCTGGGTCTGTAAAGAGTTTTGGTGTGAGGGGTGGTAGATGGAGGAGTGAAGTGTGTGTGTGGGTGATATATATTTGCATGAAATAAGTGTGAAGATTCAGGTGGGTACTGGTGTTCTAACGGAGCATACTGCCATAGCCCACGCAACTGAATGGCCCAGCCCTCTTCCAAAGTTCTTGTGGTCCACAGACTATTAGAACGTATTGATTTAACCCATGGTATTCCTTGAAAGACTCAAGGCCAACGAAATGTGCAGTCTGTCTTTTGTTAACAAAAAAGGCTGCATGGATTTGTGTAACCATCTTTTGCCCTGCTGCCTTCCCGGATAGTTTAACCGGTAGTGAATAACATAGCAGAAACAAAACAGAGAAATGGTTTGTTAAAACACTGTGAGAAAAACTGCCACCTCATCTGCATTTGGTACCTGTAAGCCTACTAGGTTCATGTTGACCTTTTGACATTTTAACGTGGAAGTTGTATAAGCCAGCAGTTGAAAAAACAGATGGTGTCGTCACTGTTGGGTCAGTTATTTTTCAGAATTTCTATTGCTGTGCTGTCCTGAGAATCTTCTGACGTGCTGAGCTTGGTTCCGTCTCTGGGATCTTTGACTTCATCTGGTGAAGGTCCAGCAGTGTTGTGGTGGAGAAAACCAATGCTGTTCACAAATGTGTTTCATGCCAGTAAAGCAAGATGACTAGGAAATGAGTAGAGGTTACTGCCCAGTTGCTGTGGGTGTATTTAGCTGGCCAGTCCCCGTCTGTGACTGAAGACTATTTGTTGTGCATGGGTCCTTAACCCAGGCAAAGGAATAGCAGACGTGCTGGGGACTGGCAGGATTCCTGAGGGGAGGTATGGTACAAGTTTGTAAGAAAATGGGCTTTGAGCCTTCCTGATGACAGACCAGCTTATTATTTGCTGTCATATGAGAGTATTTATGAAGTGGGTTTTTTTTAAAGAATAGTATAGGAAGAAAACTTGATCACCTGTGTGCCTATTCATCACTTCATTTTTAAACCTGTTTTCTTCTTCTTGTTCTAGGAATGTTTATTACCAGCCACCGTCTTGCAGGCCACGGTTCTTAATAGCTGAAGAGCCAGGATATGGGCAAGCTTCGCAGTTGGCCCGTGCAGTAATCCACGCCCTGGAAAAGTTTCCAGTGTATTCCCTAGACCTGTCCGTTCTGCTTGCTAGCGTCACCTCAGCGGAAGAAACCTGTGTCCAGGTATCTTTTCTCTTGAATCTCATAGGGTTCACAAACCATATATAAACTGGTAAAGTAAGCAAAATCCATTGTTAATGGAGGTGGCCTGGTTTGACTGTGCTGTACTGCTGACTTTTGTCAGAAAATCCACTTTTCCTGTGCATTGAATGATACCGAATAAGGATGTTGTAACAGGCCATTGCAAATTAAACAGCGGGGACATTGGCAGCAGCTCGGGAAGCTGAGAGGTGGAGCTAATAGACCCCTCTTTATGGTAAGAAATCCTGCCAGTCTGGTGGGATCCAGACAGTTGTTTTCCTTGCTTCTTGCGGCTCTGTGCTCCCAGTAGATGGCTCCGCATCAGCCTGACTGCGTCGTGCACTTTGTAGCCGCCTTCTTTATTATATTTGTACAGCAATCAAGGTTTTGGGGAAAGGAAGTGTTTTGGTCTTTATATACACAGCTTCTCCTGTTGTGGTATATGCAGCAAAAGCGTTAAAATGCATGGAACACATATTTGTACACTGCTGTGTTTTCCTTCACTAGGAAAATGAATTATAAGCAGACAAAGGCGTGGTGTGACTGGATGCCCATTTGTCACATTCCTTTCATTGTTACGTGAGGGTTGCATCTGCAGTCGTACAACTACCACGTCCAGTCACTGCCTGGATACACCACCTTCACTTCCCATCTTGTGAGAGGAACTCCCTGAATATCGACAATGTGAAAGGGTGTCCAGAGAAGTTGGTCACGTGAAAGGACTGTCCACTTCCCTCAGGATGCATGTCCCTAGATGCATGTCCTCTTCTGTGACTGTGGTACCATCTGTAGGCAGATGGTACCTCTTGCTGGAGGTTTTGTCTCATTTGTTCAGGCACACCACCACACGTGCAGAGTTGTGAGGCTCCTTAGGAGTTACCTTAGACATAAGTAGTTTGGAAAACTGGCAGAGATGCAGATCTGTTTCTGTCTGTGTTGGCAGTCTCTGAGTCGAAATGAAAATGTTACCTTGTTGTTAAGGATCTGCTCTTTCGGTTTCTTTTGGCTTCATGTACTGCTGTTTCTTAAGGCAGTTTGACTAATGTGTCGTTATTTATTAGCCAGTTCTGCATGGTTTAGCTTTCTCATCCAAACTTTCATTTTACCAGTTGATGCGCGAAGCTGAAAGAACAGCACCAAGTCTAATTTATATCCCGCATATCCAGTTGTGGTGGGAGGCTGTTGGAGCTCCACTGAAAGCTAGTTTTACAACACGACTGCGGGCCATTTCACCGTTTGCTCCAGTTTTGCTGCTTGCAACATCTGGCGTGTGTCACGCGGATCTCCCAGAAGAGGTATTTCTGTCAATAGTTTTCTTACTTTTTAGTTCAATTGATTGTTCATTTGTAAATCCTTTAAGCGTTGAAGTACTGTGCTCGCTGAAGCAAATTTGTTCTTATATTCCTCGGGCACCCTAACCAGTTCTCTTAAAATTTGCTTAGCTAAAACATTTGTCTAAAGAGTTTTCTGAGTGAAGAGATTGACTTTGACCGAGCTTCTTCCCCCTGCTCACACACTCATGCTCATTAGACAGATGTATGAATTTCCTTGAAGTTTAATTCAGGAAGGTACTCATCTTTTTGGAATAGAACACGAATTTGTGGCCCTGTGCCTGACATACCTTTTTCTCCTCATCCTTTAGATAAAAGAATTGTTTAATGAAAATTCCGGAGAGGTTTTCACAGTCCAGTTGCCTGGTGAAGAGGAAAGAAGAGCATTTTTTGAGGACTTATTTCTAAATCAAGCTGCTAAACCTCCTGCAAAATCCACAGGTGAGGATATTCTACATATAAAACTTTTCTAACTGTAAGTTAATAACAATACAGTATTTGCTTTGGTTGTAGTTTTGTCAGTAATTTTTCATAGGCATGTATTTGAATACCATAAATTGGCTAAAAGTTTCTGATTGATTTCAGCTTGGCAGCCATTGGAAGTACTGCCCTTGGCACCGCCTGCCCCTCAACAGCTGACAGACGAGCAAATAAGAGAGCTGAATGAGCAGGAGGAGGATACATTGCATGCACTCAGGATTTTCTTGCGGGATGTGACTCATAGACTTGTCGTTGACAGTCATTTCAGAGCATTTACAAAGCCTGTTGACCCACAGGAGGTAAATTAGTTTCAATTTGTAATATCATTTTATCTATGTGTATTCCTGATTTCCCTGTCTGTGCATTTGTCAGTGTTTGAGTGTTCTTTGTAGGAAGATTCATCTTTGGTTTTAAGACCGTGCTATTCTGATGTGTCAAGAAGCAGGAAGTGAATTTTGGTTTTACTTTTGCTGACTCCTTGTGGCTCTCAATTGTCTGTTACTTGAGTATTCCCTGGAAGCCAGGGGTTTCTTCAAAAACGTCTTTAGAATGTTTCAGTTGGAAGGGACCTACAACGATCATGTAGTCCAACTCCCAGTTAGACCAAATGCCGGCAGTTTGCTCATGAAAAGGCTTTGATACGTAGGCATGTTAGAGTGCTGAAAAGCACAGAGATCTCTTTCTTTGTAATTATAAACAGGACTATAGGACTTTTTAAATAAAAAGCTCTTTAATTGTCTGTGCATAGTTTCTGCGAGGAGTAGAAGCAGCAGTTTTTCAAGTAAGCTGTAAAATATAATTACCTGTTTCATGAGGGACTTCTCAGTGTAAGATCAACCATAAGGGCTGTGTGGTTCCTTCTGCTTCCCATACACTTCTGAGGGCTCTCTCTCTTATTTAATTTATTGGCTAAGTCTAAGCGGGGGGGCAGAGACTTCAAAGTCAGCTGCAGTTTTACTATAGCTTTGTGTTTCAGCACAGTCTTGTTCCCCTAAGAGTCCACTGACTTGTCTTTACTCCTCGTTTCTGAGATAATTCAAACCTAGATGTCCTCACCTCAACTAGTTATTAAGCTTCTTTTATGGTCTGAGTAAAGACGTTGACACCTCTGAGTCCAGTTGTCTCATTCTCAAGTAGATGACCTAGGACAGATACTTCAGAGGTGCAATTCCTGCAACCTTTTTCTTGCCACCAAAGATAAAGAGAATCTCACGAGGCTTTCCTGAGAAAGGTTTCTTAGCTGTGATTTTCTGTAGTGAAATGAAATGAATCCCCCTCTAGGTGTCTTCCCTTCTCTGCCCCACTTGTGCTTCTGACCTCCCTCCTTCTTTTTTTCCCCTCTGGTCTGTCTCTTCAAAGCTACTTGAAATAGCCCTTCTATTTTCAAGAAACTAACTGGTTAATTTCCACATCTTTGAATGTATCATAAAGATTTGGGTTTTTTAAGAAGTCCTTTATTTTATTTTAGTAAAATAATTCTCAGTGGTAGATACTGTGTTAAATCTCTGAGCCTGTGTGTTTCCTTTGTAGGTCCCTGATTATGACACAGTTATTAAACAGCCCATGGACCTTTTGTCAGTTCTCTCTAAGATTGACCGGCACCAGTACCTAACGGCAAGAGATTTTCTAAAAGACATGGATCTGATCTGTAGCAATGCTTTAAAGTACTACCCAGATAAAGCAGCTGGAGGTGAGGATATGGTTTTATCCCTATTTGTGAAAAAATTAAAATGTATAAATAGATAAATGTTGTCTGTGGACGGTAGACTTGGGACGAGATAATTTTGAATATCCACAGAGAGCATTCCTTGCCAGATTGTACAGTTTGTAGCATTAAACTGCTTGGGCATGAAATGGTGATAGAAGTGTTGATCAGTAATTAGTGCTTTTGCTTTAATAATTCACTTTTATGGTGCAAATATTCACTGAGATAACCTTTCAGAACTGTCATGGTTTAGGCCCAGCCTGCAACTAAGCACCACAGGGTCACTCACCCACTCCTCCCCACGGTGGGATAGGGAGGAGAAAATATAAGGAAAGGCTCACTGGTCAGGACAAGGACAGGGAGGGACCAGTTGCCCATTCTGGTGACAGGCAAAACAGACTTCACTTGGGGAAAGATCAATTTATGACCAATGAAATTGGGGTAGGTCCTTCAGGAACAGACTGCTCCAGCACAGGCTTCCCTTGGTCTCAGGGCCTTCTTCAGGCACAGCCACCTGCTCCACCGTGGCCCTTCATGGGCTGGAGGAAGGTACCTGTTCCGCCGTGGTCCTCCATGGGCTGCAAGGGGACAGCCTTCAGGGGAAGCTCTGCTCTGGCACTCCTCTTTCCCCTCCTTCACTGGTGTTGGTGTCTGCACAGGTGTTTCTCTCACATCCTGCTCATTTCTCCACTGCGAGTCTTCCAGCAGTTTCGTTTGCCCTCCTTAAATATTTTATCACAGAGGCGCTACCACCATCACTGATGGGCTCGGGTCAGCCTCAGCCAGAGGCAGGTGGGGCTTGAAGTTGGGGGGGAAAAAAAAAAAGGAAAAAAAAAAAAGAAAAATAAAAAGAAAGAAAGGCCTCCCCTGTAAGGCCTCCCTGTTTCCAAAGCCCCACCACACAGACCCAACACAAGAATCCACCTATGAAAAGATCAAAGCTGGTAGAAAATACTCATTTCTGATTGTAAAATTTCAGATCGTCTGCTTAGGCACAGAGCTTGTACTTTGAGAGATACTGCATATGCCATAGTGAGGGAAGAAATGGATAAAGATCTTGAACAACGCTGTGAGGAAATTCAAGAATCTCGTAAGAAAAGAGGTATGTTTTTTTGACGCTAAGGATTTTAAGACTTGTCACAGTACTTGTAGAAAACAATGCAAGACATGATCTTTGCTCTCTGTTGTTTATTGCAAGGTTGTATCTCTTCAAAGTGTGCTCCATCTTACTACCATGTAATTCCAAAGACGAACTATGTTCCTGGGTGTGAGAAAATGGACCCCAAGTGTAATGAAAAGACAAAGATGCCAGGAGCACCTGTAGATTCCAGTACACCCTGCCTGCATGGCAAGTTGCATTTTATTCAGACTATCTTGGAGAAGGTGCTAAAGTCACTGATACCTTCTCTGTTCTTATGACATAACAGGTTTTTGTGATGCCTGGTTCTTCATGCCAGAGGCTTATATTTTTTCATTTGCTTCAAAATGTGAGATAAATCCAGAGGTCATTGATTGAGTATGGTTACAAAGTTCAAGTACGGTGGTTTGCATTGTAAGACACTGGCCTTGATGCAGCTGACGTGTAATGGCTCCCAAATGACTACGTCTTGAAGTCAAAACTCTTGTACGTGGCATTTGCTGAATACTCAACTAGTTTTTACTTGGATGAAACAGTATTTGTCCCTTTCCTGCTCTCAAACACTCAAATCTATGCCACCTCTCACAGCGATTTGCAATTGAAGGAAGAAAGGGGGAAAAAGGGAAAGATCATTACTTCCTCCCTTTTCCTGTGAAAAGGCCATAAAGAACAAAGGGACTTGGGTCTCTTTCAGTTAAAACGCATGGCATGGTGTGAAGTTTCCTGGTCGTGCTGCCATGACTGAGAATGTCGTTGACTTCACCCATGTGCTTTGTGCAGCACTCCGTGAATACAAAGAGTGGTGGGTGTTCTGGAGGGCAAAAATGGGAAGTCTGGTTTAAACAAGGTGAACTGAATCAGAAGGCAGACGAAGTGTAATTCTTTCTGGACAATTTTTTCTCCAGCAAAGAGTCCCTTAAAATTGTCTCGTTAACGCTGCCCAACGTGTGTTTAGCTTTAGAAGTTGACAGCTTTATACAAGATTGGAAGGAGGACTCATCTCCAAAGGCTTTTCTGTTGTTCATTGGTATAAGTTTACATAGTAAGACAGGGAGAAACTTCACACAATAACCTTGCTTTGCGGTAGGTCTGGCGATGGAGATGCAAATGGTAAGTGAATGGTCAAAAGGGTCCTGTAGCTCCTTTTCATTCCTGAGTAAGAGTGCACTATTTATTAGATATTAACCTTCTTTAGTTCCCTTCTCTTATTTCTGTTGTATCTCTTTCTTGCATAATGATGCTGCCCCTCTAGCTATGCTAGCCAAACTCCTGTTTTTCTGCAGCTGCTGGTTTTTTGATTCTGAAGTTTGCTTTTCAAATGGTACCTAATTGAAAAACAATCAGTGACTTTCTTCAGTTGTATGAGTATCTTTCCAGTAACGAGCGGCGTAAGTTCAAAAGCTGTACTTCAAGCAGTGTGGACCCAGGGGCACAGGTGGAATAGCAGACTTATGTCCTGATGTCTGCAGTCTAAGATGTGTTTCCTAACCTAAATTACTTTGGAGTTTTGCAGTGCGTGTGCTGTAATGGCAAAAAGACTCTCTTTTTTCCTGGTTTTACCCTGCTTTTTTTCTTGTACCCGAGTTTCTAATTCTCATGGAGCACTGACTTTTGCCAGAAAGAAAGTACCAGTCAGGCATTTTTCAGTGGAACAATGGTAACAGCTCTGTCTCTGTAATTGCAGAGAGAGACCGTACTGCTGGTACGGGATACTTTATTGGTACTGTATTGCAGATAAACAGAAATCCTGACTGAAGACATTTGTGTCCTTCCAGATTCGTGGGTACACGGTGTGACTCGTGCGAGCTGTTCTTGGGTGGGCGAGCCACAGGTGACAGGTGTCGAGAAAGCAATGGAAATTGTCACACAGCCAGTGATTGTGGATTCCTGTGAGCTCCAAGTAAGTCAAATTTCCATTTTGTTACTGCTGAAGGAGGACAACCTATGCCAATTAAAACAACTGATGGGAAGTATTTAGAGCTTGGGAAATAACCTGAAGAGGACCTCTATTTCTAGTAGTGATGAGTTCAAACCTGAAGCTAACAGGTTGACATAAAGCCCATGCTAGAAAATACTAACACCTGCTTTCCTGATTTTTTTTATTCAAACTCCAGTGTTAGAATTTAGCATTCACTCAGTTAACAGCGTTGTAGGGGTTTTCCACTCCCTCTCAGGAGAGAAGTTGCTATCGTAGGCTACAGCTGGGGAAAGGGTTAAAAACAGGCCTAGCTGTAGGGTGGGCAAGAGGTTTCTTTGCCTGAAGTGCAGCGGGTGGAACAAGGGCGTGATCTTCTGGGGATATCGCAGTGAGGAAAACTAGGAAAAGGGCTCGGCTGGAGTCCTGGCAGTGGGGCCAGTGCAGAGGAGGGCTGCTAGTTACCTGCCATGTGAGAAAAGGGAGTATTACATGGATGTTTCCCCTGGGTGGGGAGAATGTGACCAGATAGGAACCCCTGTGTTGGAGGGGCTTGTTAGCACAATTTCTGTCACATTTTAAAGACATGACGTAATTTGGAGAGGTGAAACAAACTTTTTAAAGTGGGCTTCCTAAGGAAGCAGATTTCGGGGGCTTTTGTGTTCACGTCTGCCTGTGTATGTAGAGGAGTCACATAGGTTTTCCATAGAGTCAGGGTGCTGTAGCATGTGCTCCAAAGTTATTGCCTTCTGGAGAAATAGTACAGTAAAGCCCTTGTATGTGTTTCAGCTTATATACATGTCAGCTCTAAGGAGAGCTGCAGTCATAGAACACATCTTTTAGAAAACTTGTTTCATAGAATCATCGAATGGTTTGGTTGGAAGGGACCTTAAAGATGATCTGCCATGGCCAGGGAGGGACACCTCCTGCTGGCCCAGGTCGTTCAAAGCCCCGTCTAACCTGGCCTTGAACACTTCCAGGGAGGGGGCAGCCACAGCTTCCCTGGGCAACCTGTTCCAGTGTCTTGCCACCCTCACAGTAAAGAATTTCTTCCTAATATCTAATCTAAATCTACCCTCTTTCAGTTTAAAACTGTGATACTTCTCTGGCTCATCTCCCTAAGACTTCAGCTGTGCTGCAGTGTATCCAGCACGTCTCTGAGCAGCAGGCTGAGGGCCCTCTCGTGCACCCAGTCCCTCTAACCTTGGTGTGTCATTGCACAGCTTGTCCGAGACGAGCCTCATATGATCCCCCTCCAAGTCTAGTTTAAATGAGCCCCGCAAGCTCCTGGGCAAAGCCCCTCTTCCCCCTTGAGAAAAGTGAATGCCGTCTGATGCCACAAACCTGGTGCCGTGGAGGCCATCCCATTATCAAAAACCCCAGCACTGTGGCACTGACTGGGCCCGTCTGTTTCTTCCAACGTCACTGCCCACAACTGGAAGGAGAGAGGGAAAATAACCTGTTCACCAGACTCCCTCACCAACCGTCCCAAGGCCCCGAAGTGTCTCTTCGTCGCCCTTGGGCTTATGTGTTATGACTTCATCACCACCCACACGGAAGACCCATAAGGGGTGACAGTGTGAGGGCTGTGCCAGGCTAGGGCATTTCCTAGTGATGCCCTTAACCCGGGCCCCAGGGAGGCAGCAGACTTGACAAAGAGGAGGGTCTGTCCTGCACATTGGACCTTCTGTTCCTCTCGGAAGGAAGTCACCTACAACTGTTACCCATCTTCTTCCTCACGGAGGTGGTCATGATGTGAGTGGTGGGCCTTTCTGACCTTGGCGGCACCTCTGGTGTGGATGGGCTGTTTGCAATTATGATCATTGATGTGACAGACTGATTAGTAATAAAGTATGGTCTCAAATTTAAGCCAGTCTCTTCTCTCAAGTATGAAAAATGAACTCATTCTCTCCAGGTAAATTTTGTGAGGTACTGAGTGTGTTCTCTGAAGTGTCACTCATATTTTATTTAACAGTGTAAGAAAGTGGGATGTCACTTGCATTGTATTGTTATTGTTTAGCTTCTGAAAATGTAAAGAGCCTATGCAAAGGATCTTGCACTCTTCTGAACTTGTGTTTTCCTTTTTTTTTTTTCTTCAGCAACTGTTAAATTTTGTCACTGTGATAACTAAGAACTTCAGTGTATTTCAATTGGAAAAGCTCTATGCTCTTCTCAGGCAGTGCGTTTACCAACATCGGGAAGATTACGACAAAACGGAACTGGTGAAGGTAAATTTTGGTTTTTGTCTTCTAGCACATTCTGTCCCTGTTCTGCATTTGAGTTTTATGTGTATGGGTGTATGCACTTGGGTCATCGCGCTTGGTTAGTGCTACTCATTGCTGCTCAGTTGCCTGTGTTACAAGACTTGTTCATTCCAGTGTGGAAGACATTTATCCATATTGCAAAGCCATCGTTGTATTTGGCATAATTTTCCTTTCAAAGAACAGGCTTGACCTTGAAGACATTGGGTCCACCCACACAGCCCTCTCACAGCAGTTAACCTCAGCCTGTCAATAGTCCATCTCCAGAACCCTTTTAGGGGTTGGGGCTATGAAAGGAGGGTGCTTTTCTCAGTCTGTTGCTTCCCCTTTCTCCCCTTACAGGCAGTCAGACACGGTAATACTTTGTAGAGTAGTCATTCCACTCTTGAAAAGATACCAACGATGAAACACAAGAGCTGCAGACTTTTCCCTAGTCTCACCATAATCTCTTTTGAACTAGCATGGCTCGAGCATCTTTACCAACATCAGGGGAGATTTCTGCCTATGCCTGTTTAATGCTAATGAGTCCAATTCTCTGATCTCTTTCTCAAAGAGAGGATTTTGGAGTTGTCAGGACTCAGCAGAAGTCTTCTGGAGGCAGCCGTGGTTCCGGTCAGGCATTCCCAGTATTGAGTTGGTTTAGACAGGCTGGATAATCAGTCTTCAGATTCAAGATCTTGAGTCCAGTTGTCTGAGATGCTTGTGCCTGACAATAGATAAAAGTCTTGATGCCTCTTCTCTCTGGCCCTGGTCATCTTGATCTCTCCTTCCACGTGTGATAAAGAGCTAGAATGGATGCTCCATTCTGGCTGTGCAACAGGGAGGATTATTTGGATTCAGGGAGGCCATTGCTGAAAAAGGTGCCCTTCTCATCCAGCATAGTGACGCACCTGTTTTAGCATGACAAGGGATTTCTTTATGTTAGCTCGGGGCTTCTGAGCTTTTGTCACTTCACTTCTAATGCTTAAATTCCAAGGGACTTGATTTATTTGTTTTCTATTTCTACCTTCAGCTTTAACAAAAAAAAAAAATCTGTGCACAGTGACTGTGCAAGTCAGGAGCAAGCTCTACTGTATGAAGAGATAGGCTTTAACAAGGAGTGATTCAGAGTGCAGCAAATAACATTTCCAGCTTTTAGTTGGGACTTTTCAGGAACTGTCTCTTCTTTCTAAGTGTTGAAACCACAGCTGGTACAGATCCATACAGCCTCTTGTATTTTGGATGCAGAACGATGCATTTGAAGGTAGCAGGTATAGAAAGAATGATACTGTGATGATGGTAGCACATGGATTTGCTAAGTCTTACTACTGTCTGTATGTGCAGGTTCTTGACCCTTATTATGAAGAAATACTCAGGGGTCTTAAGATTTTATTCATGCTGACTCTGCTACTTTGTCTTTTTCTCTTACTAGGAAATGAAGAAAGAAATTGCAGCCTTCAGCCGTCCTGTTCAGTGATACTTGATGTCCAGGTACTGGAGTTCGACTCTCTAATGTTTTGAGTTTTTTTCTTTTCATACTTGGACTTTGTAATGTTTTGGTTTTTCTTTTCACTGCGT
This sequence comes from Podargus strigoides, assembly GCA_028020825.1. Classification (NCBI taxonomy): domain Eukaryota; kingdom Metazoa; phylum Chordata; class Aves; order Caprimulgiformes; family Podargidae; genus Podargus; species Podargus strigoides. The sequence goes on from CM051620.1 coordinate 12,437,060, forward strand.
GCTGTTCTCTGCATAATTCTATAAAGATTGCTTCTACATATATATTTATGCCTATATTAAGTATATCTTAAAATTTATTAAGAAAGTTCAAATAATGTCCCGTAACTGTTTTCAGTTGATACTTTTGTCCTCTCTCTAGATGTATTTTCACGTGACAGACTGCTGTGATTGCCTTTGGAATGCTGCTGATCTGAACATCTCCCAGATAATTTCAGGACCTCTCATTTAAATAAAACAACTGAAAACTTGATTAACTCTTATCATTGCTTTCCAGCTTGTGGGAATACCTTTCTTCTGAAGTAGTCTGGGGTGCTGTATAGTCCATTGGATATTACATAAAGGTTTTAAACCAAATCTCATTTTGGTATATGAAAAGTAATTCCTTTAGAAACCTCTTAATGCAGTTCAGAGGTATTTTTTTTTTTTTTTAATTACAGCACCTCAGGTGGCTTTCATAGAATTGACAACCTAAAGTACGTGTGTGGGAGAAACAATCTTTCCACATAAGGACTTTTCCTATGGCATATTTTTGCCTGTCAAAAAAGCGCCAAACCTAGCTTGAAACAAAGCAAGATTTACTACTGTAACTTTCTAAGGTAAAGTTTAGTCTTGCTTGTAATAATGACCATCTTGTTACTGGAGAATAGTAGTATTTGAAATTAAGTTTTTAGTTGCAAGTCAGGTGGCTTGCAGTCGAATTAATTGTAAATAGTTTTCTAGTTACCCGGAGAGAATTATATAAGCATATTACATAAAAGTGAGTATTTAGTGGATGAGAAATACATTTAAGTAAAAGCAAAGCAATACCCCATTTTGAAGAGGTATGCCTCTTCAAACCAGCAGAGAAAATTTCTTTCAGCTAATTTGACAGGTTTTTTAAGAAAAAGTAATAAGACAGGCAGAATTCAATTTTATGAGAATGAAATTTTGTACCTATTGCGATGTGTGGCACGATCCATTGCTGTTGTGTTATGTCACCTCACGCACACGACAGCTGGTGATACTGAATGCCTAACTGTGCAATCCCTCTGTGCGTGTTTGCTTTCTTCCTGTATTTTCCTTTTTCTGTTTGTTTCTTGCGTGTTTGTCCAAATGCTTGTGTCCTGGACAGAATTTTTTCTTTTCCCTGTATAGCTTGGATAGCTAATAATAAAACGTGAATCACCTTTTTGGGTTTTTTTTGGTCTGCTCTGTTTTAATCACAGAACAAATTTGATCATTAACAACTCACACGTAAGATTCATGCTGGGTTTTAAGACTTTAAAATCAGAACTGGCTGTGAGCAGCTTACTCCACTCTTGGTGTATTGGTTATACAGCAAAGGCAGGAAGCACAGGAGGAAGAAAAATTACACTGGAAATGTACATTTTAATGTAATGTATTACACTGGGAATGTAGTAAAGAATTGAGGGAAAAGGACGTTAACTGGATCTCCACCTTGGCTGCTGCCACCGATTGTGGCTGGGACTGTGGGGGTGGTTTGCTGAGCACCTTCCCCAAGAGAACCCTTTGAAAAACTGACCAGGAGCGAGAGTGTGGGAATGAGGAACCAGAACCATTCCTGGGATCAAAGCTTTGGCTCTTCAGAGCTTTGATCAAACTCCTTCCTGGCTCTCATCTCCACAGGATACAAAATGGAAATTAGACTTACTTGGAGCTCACAGGAATCCACAATCACTGGCTGTGTGACAGTTTCGGTTGCTTTCTCGACACCTGTCACCTGTGGCTCGCCCACCCAAGAACAGCTCGCACGAGTCACACCGTGTACCCACGAATCTGGAAGGACACAAATGTCTTCAGTCAGGATTTCTGTTTATCTGCAATACAGTACCAATAAAGTATCCCGTACCGGCAGTACGGTCTCTCTCTGCAATGACAGAGACAGAGCTGTTACCATTGTTCCGCCGAGAAAAGCTTGACTGGTACTTTCTTTCTGTCAAAAGTCAGTGCTCCATGAGAATTAGAAACAGGTATAAGAAAAAAAGCAGGGTAAAACCAGGAAAAAAGAGCATCTTGCCGCCATTACAGCACCGCACCGCAAAACTCCAAAGTAATTTAGGTTAGGAAACACATCTTAGACTGCAGACATCAGGACACAAGTCTGCTATTCCACCTGTGCCCCTGGGTCCACACTGCTTGAAGTACAGCTTTTGAACTTATGCTGCTTATTATTGGAAAGATACTCATACAGTTGAAGAAAGTCACTGATTGTTTTTCAATTAGGTACCGTTTGCAAAACAAACTTCAGAATCAAAACACCAGCAGCTGCCGAAGAACAGGAGTAGTGTGGTCGGCAGGACCAGGGAAGTGATCTTACCCCTGTACTTAGAACTGGTGAGACCACACCTCGAGTACTGTGTTCAGTTTGGGGCTCCTCACTACAAAAAGGGCACTGAGATACTGGAGTGTGTCCAAAGAAAGGCAACAAAGCTGGTGAAGGGCCTGGAGCACAGGTCTTACGAGGAGCAGCTGAGGGAGCTGGGGCTCTTAAGCATGGAGAAAAGGAGGCTGAGGAGAGACCTCATCCCCCTCTACATCTCCCTGAAAGGAGGTTGCAGAGAGGTGGGGATGAGTCTTTTTAACCAAGCAGCAAGTGACAGGACAAGAGGTAATGGCCTCGAGTTGCATCACAGGAGGTTTAGATTACGTAATAGGAAGAATTTCTTCACCAAAAGGGTTCTTAGATGTTGGAATGGGCTGCCCAGGGCAGTGGTTGAGTCCCCTCCCTGGCAGTGTTTAAGAGTCGTGTTGACCTAATAATACTCAGGGGTATGGTGTAGTCAGTAGACTGTCAGTGTTGGGTTAATGGTTGGACAAAGAATAAGCAGATTACCGGAGCTGAACACAATCTCAAGCCAGAAGAGCCGGACCTCAGCAGACCAGCAAGAGCTTTGAGTTCTGAAAGTCAACACGTCAAGAAGGACTGACAGAAAACCTCAGGCGGAGCAGCCAGAGCACACCATTGGAAATGGTTCTTACATCACTTGTGCAAGAGCCATGTTAGGTCAACAGCACTAGCACTGGGGCTGGAACATTAGAAACGTCACGTTATTCCTTTGTTCATTTGGTCTCTGATCTAACATCACCGATCCCCTGCAGTCATCCTGTAAGTACACTATTGTTGGTGTAAGAGTTAGGTTTTGTAAGAAGTGTTCCAATGTAAGTAGAGCAGCACTTCATACCATGAGGGACTGTTGAAGAGCACATTTTGTGTTCTTTTCATTTACTCCTATAAACACAAAAATTGGAGTCAGCTGTCAATTTTGTTGAAATTAAAAGGGTGAATGTCACTTCAGTGTTACAACTGAAACCAGATTACTTTTGAAAGAAAGGAAGAAGCAGTAAGTTATGCCTTGAAGAGTTTGTAGAAGATTTATTGCAAATGCACAAACCAAAATCAGTTACTACAACCACAGCTAAGAGACGGTATATATTGTTTTATTTTTCATGCAGCTAATTCTGGCAGATAGTAATTACCCCACCCCAGACCAGCACACGTATTTAATTGTCACTTTGTCTCTAAAGCTGATATACAATCCAATAACATCACATGATCTAAACCAATTTAAGTGTACTTCATTATTATTAGGACTATTCTTACGGATTACTCGGAGCCTTTCTTGCTTGTCTTGATTTTTCCCTCAAGAAAAGCCCATCTTAGTAATGTTTTGTGACACCAGATGCACGTTTAAAATGAAAACACAGTAAAAAAAAACACCTTATTGAAGGTCAATGAAAACAAAATTAGACAAAACAACTGGAGTTTGTTTCAGTTGCCTTTAGCTAGGATGCTGCCTCTTCTGCACATAGCCACATCATTGAGAAAGTACTTGCCAGAATAATCTGGTAATAACAGCAGAGTACACACCAGTACTAGCTGCATACTAGCAACTAGGTAATCTTTTCAAAACACTTATCTTCAAGCTGGCAATGAGGCCATGCCTGCAGCAGTGTCTTCCTTACTTGGCTTTAAAGGCTCTCTAGCCTGTCTGACTCTTCTAACGCATGTCGTCCTGCTGGTAGCATTAGTTACTGAAATCAGTAACTAATGGAAAGCTATTACTTCAGAGTCTGACCTCTCTCCCATTTGTCCCAGCCACCCTTCCAGCAGAGCTAGGAAGCATTTCCCTTGTCAATCTGTAATAACAGTAAAAAGGGGGAAGGAATGGTCATGGCTGTACTTTCTAATGGGGAGATGGGTTAAGGGCTCTGTTGTGACTTAGTCCAGTTCCGTGTATATCTGCAGATGTCTATTTGCTTAGCATGAGACATGGACCAAAACTTGCAGAGAATACATGTTCCATCTTTCAAAATGTTTCCTCCTGTGCCGAAAAGAGGGATGAGCCATGTCCTTTGATTTTACGTCTTGGGGCTGTTCATCAGCCAGTTGTTTCTCTCGGGGAACATCCCATCCCGTGAACTGTATGGCTATAAGGATTTCCAAATTTGACCACTATCCTCTCTCACCCACGTCATATCTCAACTTGTCTCTCTGAAGTAGACAGTGGTTTTGGAACACGTATTTTATCCTGACCTCCGAGAAATCCCGATTTTGATCCTGAATCTTAACATTTAAGTGTGCCCTCCTTCTCTTATTTATCACCACTGTTTTGTAGAAGTATTTGCACACACATTTTTACACTGTTCAGCTAAGAAAGGAAGTATCATTGAGAAACAAAGCTCAAGATCTAACAGGGTAAGTCTTGATTAATTTAGGTGAAGTGCAGAGGCACAGTTGTAAATGTGGGCTGTGAGGAACCTGCAGTGGATGTTTTGTTTGTCAGTTTGATGTTTCTGTCGTGCTGCTAAGTTTGGAAATCAACAGCTTAGAAATCAGGAAGCCGCAGTTTATGAAGGATTTTTCTTCTTCTTCTTCTTCTGATGTGAAGTATTTCACATTTCATAAAGAACTGTGCAGATTCACATGCTGTCTTAAATTGCTGTCAATGGTCTTTGCACCCTGCAGAAACGCTGCTGTATGGATTGCAGCACTGGTTTCTGCCATTGCCTGATAAGATGGAGATACATGAGAAGTTTAAGAGTCACAGCGTTTTCGCGTCACCCATACAGAGCAAACACCGGGATGGTAAGGGATGAAAAGACCTCCATAAGACTGGGGTACCCTCAGGAGTGGCAGGAGCAGAAGCAGCTCTCGCCCATGGCCTCAGGGTGGCACTGGCGCTCCGCTGCCGGGCGTGCCGTGGGGAGCAAGACCTCTCCCCAAATTTGCAGCTCGCTTATTCCTGCCCGGCAGGATCATTTCCCACTAGAAATTCATCCTGTTTTCAAATCTGCATGTTTCTTAAAAGTATCCCTAGACAACTAAAGGAAAACAAAAGAGCTATGCAGTATCATGCTTGGCTCTAGCCAAGCTGTAAGCGGCAAGAGAAAGGCTTTGCGTAGTAACTCCGCATTTCTAATTCTGCATGAGAATATTCAGATACAGCGAGACACATGCAAACACACATAGTACTGTTCTGATTTTGTTCAGAGGTAAACCTGAAGCGTCAGGCTTTTTTTTATTAAAACTGCTCTTACTCCTATCCACAGTGAAAAAAACCCACACGAATATCTATGTAGGTTTCTTGGACAATTTCTTGGATAAAGTCTCTTAGGCAAGGTTTCTTGCATATTTTTGTCTTTTTACATATACATATATATACAAAACTGCTATTCAGGCAATGAACCAAAATCTGTTAGGATTTCTATGAGAACTTTGCTAGGTATAGTGGATCTGACATTTAGATAGGATGAGGGGTAACGGTTTCAAACTGAAAGAGTGTAGATTTAGATGAGATCTTAGGAAAAAAAATCTTGACTGTAAGGATGGTGAGACACTGGAACAGGTTGCCCAGAGAAGTTGTGGCTGTCCCCTCCCTGGAAGTGTTCAGGGCCAGGCTGAATGGGGCTTTGAGCAACGCGGTCTAGTGGGAGGTGTCCCTGCTCATGGCAGGGGGCTTGGAACGAGATGATCTTTAAGGTCCCTTCCAACCCAAACCATTCTGTGATTCTGTGATATTTCCTTTGTAGTTTTGCACGAGAGAGGTTTTGGAAATGAGTCACTGTTTTGTTACTGAAAGCTATGACAGCAAAATTTCTCATCTCTATTGAAGCTGTACACCATTTTTCTTCAATCATACAGCACCTGATTAGCCAGGCGATGTTTAATATGAGGGGAGTAGAAACTTTCCTTTATTTTGTTCATAAACTGAATCAGAATTAGCAAAAAATCTAAAGTCTAAAACATTGCTGTGGCACAGAGTGAGTGATCTGGCTGTAAGAAAATTATGTTCTTATTAGCAAGAATGTCTGCCATTTACTGAAATTAATTTTGAAAAAGCAGGCTTTTCAAATGGATCATCTCTGATGCCTCTATTGTAGAAACTAAGTCGGAAGCTGTTATGCGTGCTTGAGATCCCTTTCCATTTGGCCTTTGCCCCTGTTCTCCATATTTCCACATCCCTTAAATGAAAAAGGAAAAAAGTGAACTCGGAATGCTATAAAAATCTCTATGGTAGAGAAAAGTGCAAAGGTCCTTGAAAGAGCAGCAGCCAAAGGTGTTCAATCGATCAGGTTCAGTGGAGTCCTGTTACCAACTTGCATCCAGAGTGAATCTGTGCATCTGGTCCTCTGAGGGAGCTATCTAATGCTGATTGATTTCAAAAGAAAAGGACATGGGAGAAAATTGTGTTAGAGTTCTGCAAGCTTAATGAAAGGTTGGTTTGTTTTGTTTTTTGGTTTTATTTTTATGGATAGGTATAGTTGGAGAAAGGACAAAAATTCTTAGTACCTCTCTGTCTTCACTGTGTGACACATTTGTGTTCAATGCATTTGGAAACCCATATATTTTATCCTTGATATCAGCTTAAATAGTCCATGAGTTCAGTGTAAAAGGCAAACAGTGTATTTGAGCATTTTAATCAGCAGTGGTGTATTGTGCTTTAAGCATAGTCATAATAGTAAACTGAACTAGATGCTGTGAACACAACTTCCATATTTACATTTGTTTTCATAAGGAGGCTAATACTTTAAATTACTTTAAGCAGAGTACTTCACATTTAGGGATAAAGGACTTTTGAATAAGTATTTGGAAGGAAAAAATGTAAATAAGAGTTCTCTTAGGGATGAGTTTCTGGGGAATATAAAACCCCATAGTGTCTTGCTGTTGCCTTTAAATGATTTTTAGTACTGTGAATAATGCAGATATTCAAGCACAAATGTTTAATGAAACTAGATGTGTAAGATTTTTTTCACTAAAGACTACATGTCTTTCTGAGAAGTAACCTTCTCTGCTCTGGCTCCGATCAGAGAGCAGAGAGTCTGGAAAGTATGCTTCAAGTCTCTGCTCTGGAAAGAGTACGTCTGCTTTTGTCAGAACCGAGCTGGCTCCATCCCGAGGCAGCTGAGGTATTTCACCACCACATTCCCCCAACCAGAGAAAAGAGCAGAGACACCCAGCACAGAGTCAGCCTGGATCCAGCTAGGTTTATGAGACCTGGGTTTGTGCCAGTGGTGCCAGACCCACGCTGCCTGCCCAGCTCCTGCCCCTGCCCCATAGCGTCCCAGGTCCCATCGGGTCAGGCACAGCAGGTCCAGCACCACAACCAAGGAGCTTGCACGGCCTATCAATATCTGCAGCAGTGTGAGTGAGGGGCAGAGAAACCAAATGGCCCTGTGGGGTCAGTGTAGTTGATGCTGTGACGAATTGACAGACCCTCCTGCGTCAGAGCTAAATTCAGCTGGAACTTCTTGGGTGCTCCCTTGTTTCATCATCTCTTATCTGTACTGTGTGGGTTCCCACTTTACCAGCTCTAAAATACCTTTGCCAAGCAGAGATGTGGCTAGACGTCGCTAAAAATGACTTGCTAAAGTTGTACTTCAGGACTTCAAGAGCCGTCTTCCCAGGACAGTGACAGTGGCACTGCACAGCAGAGGGTTTGGAACTTGTGAGAGCAGACTTTAGGAAGCCAGACAAAAAGGAGAGGAAAATAAATGGATCGAGGGCTGAAAGAAAGCAACGGAGTTAATTATCAAACACTGCGGGAAGAAGAAAATAAAAAAGGAAAAAAGAAAAAAGAAAAAAAGAAAAAAAAGAAGGCGAGGAGTGAGCCGGCCGGGGTTTCCCAAGGCTGTAAGCGTGGAGAGCCGGCCGAGGAAGAAGCTCCAGGCAAAAGCCCCAGCAGGTCCCGGGCCGGGGGGCGCGGGGCGGGCGGGCGCTAGGGCCCGGGGGAGGCGGGGGCGGGGGCGCGGCGCCGGGCGGCGCTAGGGCCGGGCGGCGGGATGCCCCGGTCGGCAGCACCACCTTCCTCCCGCCGCCCCGCGCCTGCATCCCCGCACGGCCCCGCCGCCCCCCGCCTGCAGCCCCCGCCCTGCCGCACAAAGGAGCGGGCGGAGGCGGGGTGCGGGGGGTGCGGCGCGGACACCGCCTTCATGTGGCCGGGAGCCCCCGGCAGCCGCCGGCCCGCAGGGGGCTGTCCCGCGGCGCGGAGCCGCTCTCCGGTCCGGGCGGCGGGGCGGGATGGCCGCGGGGCCGCGCCGCGGAAGGTAGGGGGGGCGAGGGGGGCCGGCTTCGCCCGGCCGTGCCCGCGACCTGAGCGCGTGTGGGCGGGGTGCGCCCCCGCCCGGGATAAATAGCGCTTTCCCCGCCTGACAGCCCGGCCCCGGGGCGCACGGGGCTGCCGGGAGGGCGGCGGCGCTCGCCCGCTGCCTGGGGAGGAAAGTTGGGGCTGTGGGTGCCCGCCGCTCCTGCCCTCCCCTCAGCTGTTGATTTGTCTCGTTCTGTTTCTCGGGGGGCCGGAGGGGAGGGAGGACCGGGAAAGCCGGGAGCCAGGCGTTCCCCCCTCCCGCAGCGCAGGGGAGATGCTGGCAGCAGCTTTGAGTTCGCAGCGCCCGAGCGGGGGAGCGGGAGGCGTGTGAGCTCCCGCCGGTGCCCGTGGCGTTCCGCCGGCCCCCTCCTCGCCCGGGGCCGCCCGCCGCCCCCCGCTGCCGCCGGAGGAGGCTGCCCACGCCCGCTGCTCAGGATGCAGTTTCGGCTCTTCTCCTTCGCCTTGATCGTCCTGAACTGTGTGGATTACGGACACTGCCAAGCCGCCCGCTGGAGACGCAGCAAGAGAGGGGAGCAGCGCCGCCTGCTCGCCCGGGACGCCCGCCCGGGGTGACGAGCGGGACCGCTTGCAGGGCAGGGGGGGGCTGCCGGAGGGCTGCGGGCCCGTCCCCTCCCCGGCAGGTGAGCGCTCCCCGGCGGCCCCCGACTCTGGGGTGGGGGTGGTTCCGGGCTGGGAGCGGCGTGGCCGTGTGAGCGCCGACGGGAAAGGACGTCCGGCACCCGCCCGGGGCTGCCGGGGACTCCTCTGGCTGGGAGCTCCCCGCCGCCGCTCGCCCGCTGCGGGGCCCTCGGGCCGTGAGGGTCCCTCCTTTCGCCACCGTACCCCCCCAAAAAAAAACGTCTTTAGAATGTTTCAGTTGGAAGGGACCTACAACGATCATGTAGTCCAACTCCCAGTTAGACCAAATGCCGGCAGTTTGCTCATGAAAAGGCTTTGATGCGTAGGCATGTTAGAGTGCTGAAAAGCACAGAGATCTCTTTCTTTGTAATTATAAACAGGACTATAGGACTTTTTAAATAAAAAGCTTTTTGTCTGTCCACAGTTTCTGTGAGGAGTAGAAGCAGCAGTTTTTCAAGTAAGCTGTAAAATATAATTACCTGTTTCATGAGGGACTTCTCAGTGTAAGATCAACCATAAGGGCTGTGTGGTTCCTTCTGCTTCCCATACACTTCTGAGGGCTCTCTTTCTTATTTAATTTATTGGCTAAGTCTAAGCGGGGGGCAGAGACTTCAAAGTCAGCTGCAGTTTTACTATAGCTTTGTGTTTCAGCACAGTCTTGTTCCCCTAAGAGTCCACTGACTTGTCTTTACTCCTCGTTTCTGAGATAATTCAAACCTAGATGTCCTCACCTCAACTAGTTATTAAGCTTCTTTTATGGTCTGAGTAAAGACGTTGACACCTCTGAGTCCAGTTGTCTCATTCTCAAGTAGATGACCTAGGACAGATACTTCAGAGGTGCAATTCCTGCAACCTTTTTCTTGCCACCAAAGATAAAGAGAATCTCACGAGGCTTTCCTGAGAAAGGTTTCTTAGCTGTGATTTTCTGTAGTGAAATGAAATGAATCCGCCTCTAGGTGTCTTCCCTTCTCTGCCCCACTTGTGCTTCTGACCTCCCTCCTTCTTATTTTCCCCTCTGGTCTGTCTCTTCAAAGCTACTTGAAATAGCCCTTCTATTTTCAAGAAACTAACTGCTTAATTTCCACATCTTTGAATATATCCTAAAGATTTGGGGTTTTTAAGAAGTCCTGTATTTTATTTTAGTAAAATAATTCACTTTGGTAGATACTGTGTTAAATCTCTGAGCCTGTATGTTTCCTTTGTAGGTCCCTGATTATGACACAGTTATTAAACAGCCCATGGACCTTTCGTCAGTTCTCTCTAAGATTGACCGGCACCAGTACCTAACGGCAAGAGATTTTCTAAAAGACATGGATCTGATCTGTAGCAATGCTTTAAAGTACTACCCAGATAAAGCAGCTGGAGGTGAGGATATGGTTTTATCCCTATTTGTGAAAAAATTAAAATGTATAAATAGATAAATGTTGTCTGTGGATGGTCGACTTGGGACAAGATAATTTTGAATATCCACAGAGAGCATTCCTTGCCAGGTTGTACAGTATGTAGCATTAAACTGCTTGGGCATGAAATGGTGATAGAAGTGTTGATCAGTAATTAGTGCTTTTGCTTTAATAATTGACTTTTATGGTGCAAATATTCACTGAGATAACCTTTCAGAACTGTCATGGTTTAGGCCCAGCCTGAAACTAAGCACCACAAGGTCACTCACCCACTCCTCCCCACGGTGGGATAGGGAGGAGAAAATATAAGGAAAGGCTCACGGGTCAGGACAAGGGCAGGGAGGGACCAGTTGCCCATTCTGGTGACAGGCAAAACAGACTTCACTTGGGGAAAGATCAATTTATGACCAATGAAATTGGGGTAGGTCCTTCAGGAACAGACTGCTCCAGCACAGGCTTCCCTTGGTCTCAGGTCCTTCTTCAGGCACAGCCACCTGCTCCACCGTGGCCCTCCACGGGCTGGAGGAAGGTACCTGTTCTGCCGTGGTCCTCCATGGGCTGCAAGGGGACAGCCTTCAGGGGAAGCTCTGCTCTGGCACTCCTCTTCCCCCTCCTTCACTGGTGTTGGTGTCTGCACAGGTGTTTCTCTCGCATCCTGCTCCTCTCTCCACTGCAAGTCTTCCAGCAGTTTCGTTTGCCTTCCTTAAATGTATTATCGCTGAGGCGCTACCACCATCACTGATGGGCTCGGGTCAGCCTCAGCCAGAGGCAGGCGGGGCTTGAAGTTGGGGGGGAAAAAAAAAAGGGAAAAAAAAGGCCTCCCCTGTTTCCAAAGCCCCACCACACAGACAGAATCACAGAATCACAGAATGTTAGGGATTGGAAGGGACCTCAAAGATCATCTTGTCCAATCCCCCTGCCTGAGCAGGAATACCTAAATAAGGTCACCCAGGAACATGTCCAGGCGGGTTTTGAATGTCTCCAGAGAAGGAGACTCCACAACCTCTCTGGGCAGCCTGTTCCAGTGTTCTGTTACCCTCACTGTGAAGAAGTTTTTCCTCACATTTATGTGGAACCTCCTATGTTCCAGCTTACACCCATTGCCCCTTGTCCTATCATTGGATGTCACTGAGAAGAGCCTGGCTCCATCCTCATGACACTCACCCTTGACATATTTATAAACATTAATGAGGTCACCCCTCAGTCTCCTCCAAGCTAAAGAGACCCAGCTCCCTCAGCCTTTCCTCATAAGGGAGATGTTCCACTCCCTTAATCATCTTTGTGGCTCTGCACTGGACTCTCTCAAGCAGTTCCCTGTCCTTCTTGAACTGGGGGGCCCAGAACTGGACACAATACTCCAGATGTGGCCTCACCAAGGCAGAATAGAGGGGAAGGAGAACCTCTCTTGACCTACTAACCACTCCCTTTCTAATACACCCCAGGATGCCATTGGCCTTCTTGGCCACAAGGGCACATTGCTGGCTCATGGTCATCCTGCTGTCCACCAGGACCCCCAGGTCCCTTTCCCCTACACTGCTCTCCAGCAGGTCAGCCCCCAACCTGTACTGGTACATGGGGTTGTTCTTCCCCAGATGCAAAACTCTACACTTGCCCTTGTTGAATTTCATTAAGTTTTTTCCCGCCCAACTCTCCAGCCTATCAAGGTCTCGTTGAATGGCAGCACAACCCTCTGGTGTGTCAGCCATTCCTCCTAGTTTGGTGTCATCCGCAAACTTGCTGAGGATACATTCTGTACCCTCATCCAAGTCGTTGATGAAGATATTAAACAACACCGGTCCCAGTACCGACCCCTGAGGGACTCCACTTGTCACAGGCCTCCAACTAGACTCCGTCCCATTAACCACAACTCTCTGGCTTCTTCCCTTCAGCCAGTTCATAATCCACCTCACTACCTGATCACTAAACCCATACTTTATCAGCTTATCTACAAGGATGCTGTGGGAGACAGTGTCAAATGCTTTACTGAAATCAAGATAAACCACATCTACCGCTCTACCATCATCTATCCACCTAGTTATTTCCTCATAGAAGGCAATAAGGTTGGTCAAACATGACTTACCCTTGGTAAAACCATGTTGACTACTCTTAATGACCCCCTCATCCTTGATGTGCCTAGAGATAGTGCCAAGAACAAGCTGTTCCATCACCTTTCCAGGGATGGAGGTGAGGCTGACCGGTCTATAGTTACCCGGGTCCTCCTTCTTGCCCTTCTTATAGATTGGAGTGACATTTGCTATCCTCCAGTCCTCAGGCACCTCTCCTGTTCTCCATGACTTACCAAAGATGATGGAGAGTGGCCTAGCAATGACCTCTGCCAGCTCCCTCAGCACCCTTGGGTGCATTCCATCTGGTCCCATTGATTTATGGATATCCAGATTGCTCAACTGATCCCTAACCCAATCATCTACCGAGGCAAACTCCTCCTTTATCCTGACTTCTTCTGGGGCTACAGGGATCAGGGGCTCCTGGGGAAAGCCTGCAGGAGTAAAGACACAGGCAAAGAAGGCATTCAGCACCTCTGCCTTCTTTATATCCTCTGTCTCTAGGGCTCCCCCCTCATTCATCAGTGGGCCTATATTGCCTCTAGTGTTTGTTTTATTAGCTATGTATTTGAAAAAGCCCTTTCTATTGTCCTTGACCTGGCTTGCAAGGTTAAGTTCTAAGGAGGCCTTAGCTTTCCTAATTGCCTTTCTACATCCTCTGACAACTGTCCTATATTCCTCCCAAGTGACTAGCCCCTCTTTCCATGATCCATAAATTCTTTTTTTCCACCTAAGTTTGCCCAGCAGTTCCTTGTTTAACCATGCTGGTCTCCTAGCTCCCTTACTTGATTTCATACCCATTGGGACGCTCTGATCCTGAGCTTGCAAGAAGTGGTCCTTGAATGTTGACCAACTATCTTGAGCCCCTTTACCATCTAGCACCCTGTCCCATGGGACTTCCCTTAACAACTGATTAAGGAGGCTAAAGTTGGCCCTGCGGAAGTCCAGGGTTCTGGTCTTGCTTGGTACTCTATTCCTCCCACACAGGATCCTGAACTCCACCATCTCATGATCACTGCAGCCAAGGCTGCCATTGACCATCACTGCTTCAACAAGACCCTCCTTGTTGGTAAGTACAAGATCCAGCAGCGCTCCTCTCCTAGTCGGCTTATCCACCATTTGCATTAAGTAGTTGTCATCAATGCACTGGAGGAACCTCCTAGACTGTGAATGGCTGGCTGTGAAAGTCTCCCAGCAGATATCGGGGTAGTTAAAATCCCCCATGAGGACCAAGGCCTGTAGTTGTGAGGCTGCTTTCAGCTGCCTGTAGAAAGCCTCATCAACTCCCTCGTCCTGATCAGGAGGTCTGTAATAGACCCCCACAACTGTATCGCCCATACCTGCCTGCCCCTTAATTCTTACCCACAGACTTTCAACTTGCCCCTCATCAGCCCCTGGAGAAAACTCAATACATTCAAGTTGCTCCCTCACATAAAGAGCAACTCCACCACCTCGCTTCACTGACCGATCTTTCCTAAAAATGACATAGCCACCCATGACCACATTCCAGTCATGTGAGCTGTCCCACCATGTCTCTGTAATTGCCACCAGGTCATAACCTTTAGACCGCACACAGACCTCCAACTCCTCCTGTTTATTCCCCATACTGCGTGCATTGGTGTACAGGCATTTCAGATAGCAAGCAGAGCGCACTGGTGGGACCCCTGGGAGGCGGGAGGCCTTGTGGTCAGGGCCTAAACATCTATCCCTTCTCTTCAATGATCGAAAATCCTTCCTAGACCACCTTCCTTCAGGCCCTAGCATATTGCTCCCACAGCCGCCGCTCTCTGCTCCGCGTGCCGCTTGCTCTCACCCAACACAAGAATCCACCTATGAAAAGATCGAAGTCTGTCTAAGTAATCCAAATAAAGGATGTCATTAGCTGGTAGAAAATACTCATTTCTGATTGTAAAATTTCAGATCGTCTGCTTAGGCACAGAGCTTGTACTTTGAGAGATACTGCATATGCCATAGTGAGGGAAGAAATGGATAAAGATCTTGAACAATACTGTGAGGAAATTCAAGAATCTCGTAAGAAAAGAGGTATGGTTTTTTGACGCTAAGGATTTTAAGAGTTGTCGCAGTATCTGTAAAAAACAATGCAAGACATGATCTTTGCTCTCTGTTGTTTATTGCAAGGTTGTAACCTCTCACAGCGATTTGCAATTGAAGGAAGAAAGGGGGAAAAAGGGGAATGATAATAATAGAGTTGTAAGGGAAAGATCATTACTTCCTCCCTTTTCCTGTGAAAAGGCCATGAAAGAACAAAGGGACTTGGGTCTCTTTCAGTTAAAACGCATGGCATGGTGTGAAGTTTCCTGGTCGTGCTGCCATGACTGAGAATGTCGTTGACTTCACCCATGTGCTTTGTGCAGCACTCCGTGAATACAAAGAGTGGTGGGTGTTCTGGAGGGCAAAAATGGGAAGTCTGGTTTAAACAAGGTGAACTGAATCAGAAGGCAGACGAAGTGTAATTCTTTCTGGACAATTTTTTCTCCAGCAAAGAGTCCCTTAAAATTGTCTCGTTAACGCTGCCCAACGTGTGTTTAGCTTTAGAAGTTGACAGCTTTATACAAGATTGGAAGGAGGACTCATCTCCAGACGCTTTTCTGTTGTTCATTGGTATAAGTTTACGTAGTAAGACAGGGAGCAACTTCACCCAATAATCTTGCTTTGCGGTAGTACTTCCTATCTAAAGTAAGAGTTTCCTGCTCATAAAATCTGGAAGCTGATGGTTTTGTGAAATTTTGTAGCTGGCTTTTTAAAATCTGATAGCAAATTGACCTCCTTAACTTGCAGCCCTTTCTCTAGGCATACGTAGGGAGAGAGGCAATGAATGGTACTTGAGCTCCTTTGATCGTTTTCTTTGTAAGTCAAGCAAGATGAGGATGCTGGATTTCGAAGGAAGAAGTCTTTTGGTAACATTTCTAATTACTTTTTGTGGTATGTCTTTGTAGACAGGTCCAAAAGAAAACGTGGAAAGAAAAACTTGTCACATATCCCAAAAAAGAGGTGGAATTTTCGATTCAATAAACAGAATAAAGCTCCGGAAGACCAAAGTGAAGCAGAGAGTGATGAAGAGTTTCCAGAAAAAGACGTTTCTGACACAGATCATGCTGAAGTTGTTTCCACACAGGATTTTTCTGTGGAAGAAAATGAAAATGTATTTCAAGAAAGACCAAAAACAAGGAATGAAAATAAATCTGGGACAAAGAAGGAGAGAGTTCTCCCTGTGGCTAAATCTGCTTCTAAAAGAAAGAGTGTCACGCTTCCTGAACGTCCCGACCGAAAAAAGGAGAGTGAAATGCTGGATTGCCAAAGAGGAGGAAAGTCTGAAGATGGGGAGGTGCAAGTGGTAAGTGAATGGTCAAACAGGTCCTGTAGCTCCTTTTTCTTCCTGAGTAAGATCACACTATTTATTAGATATTAGCCTTCTTTAGTTCCCTTCTCTTATTTCTCTCGTATCTCTCTCAAATCAGCACACAGTGTTTCTTGCATAATGATGCTGCCCCTCTAGCTATGCCAGCCAAACTCCTGTTTTTTCTGCAGCTGCTGTTTTTTTGATTCTGAAGTTTGCTTTTCAAATGGTACCTAATTGAAAAACAATCAGTGACTTCCTTCAGTTGTATGAGTATCTTTCCAGTAACGAGCAACGTAAGTTCAAAAGCTGTACTTCAAGCAGTATGGACTCAGGGGCACAAGTGGAATAGCAGACTTGTGTCCTGATGTCTGCAGTCTAAGATGCGTTTGCTAACCTAAATTACTTTGGAGTTTTGCGGTGCGGTGCTGTAATGGCAACAAGACTCTCTTTTTTTCCTGGTTGTACCCTGCTTTTTTTCTTATACCTGAGTTTCTAATTCTCATGGAGCACTGACTTTTGCCAGGAAGAAAGTACCAGTCAGGCATTTCTCAGTGAAACAATGGTAACAGCTCTGTGTCTGTCATTGCAGAGAGAGACCGTACTGCTGGTACGGGATACTTTATTGGTACTGTATTGCAGATAAACAGAAATCCTGACTGAAGACGTTTGTGTCCTTCCAGATTTGTGGGTACACGGTGTGACTCGTGCGAGCTGTTCTTGGGTGGGCGAGCCACAGGTGACAGGTGTCGAGAAAGCAACGGAAATTGTCACACAGCCAGTGATTGTGGATTCCTGTGAGCTGCGAGTATTCCTGTGAGCTCTGAGACTGCTGTGATTGCCTTTGGAATGCTGCTGATCTGAACATCTCCCAGATAATTTCAGGACCTCTCATTTAAATAAAACAACTGAAAACTTGATTAACTCTTATTATTGGTTTCCAGCTTGTGGGAATACCTTTTTTCTGAAGTAGTCTGGGGTGCTGTATAGTCCATTGGATATTACATAAAGGTTTTAAACTAAATCTCGTTTTGGTATATGAAAAGTAATTCCTTTCGAAATCTCTTAATGCAGTTCAGAGGTATTTTTTTTTTTTTTTTCAGTTACAGCACCTCAGGTGGCTTTCATAGAATTGACAACCTAAAGTACGTGTGTGGGAGAAACAGTCTTTCCACATAAGGACTTTTCCTATGGCATATTTTTGCCTGTCAAAAAAGCGCCAAACCTAGCTTGAAACAAAGCAAGATTTACTACTGTAACTTTCTAAGGTAAAGTTTAGTCTTGCTTGTAAGAATGACAATCTTGTTACTGGAGAATAGTAGTATTTGAAATTAAGTTTTTAGTTGCAAGTCAGGTGGCTTGCAGTCGAATTAATTGTAAATAGTTTTCTAGTTACCCGGAGAGAATTATATAAGCATATTACATAAAAGTGAGTATTTAGTTGATGAGAAATACATTTAAGTAAAAGTAAAGCAATACCCCGTTTTGAAGAGGTATGCCTCTTCAAACCAGCAGAGAAAATTTCTTTCAGCTAATTTGACAGGTTTTTTAAGAAAAAGCACCTGGGTTTTACTGGTGAACTTTGTATAGCTTGTTTTCTGCTTTCCTGTACCTTTATTCTAAATGTATGTCAAGTCATTAAATTGACCTACATACAATGAAAAATATAGAGATTGCATTTCTTTTTATTTGTTTGCCAGTGCAGATGTCTGAGAGTGAGTGCACTTTCAGAACCTTGGTTTCAAAACTCCTTGTAATCATACGTTAGATAAGTAACACTTTAGAGGGAAGAGGCCCTCCAGCCAAAATAATTTCCAAGTGATCTTAAAGTGTAATTTATCTTCTTATTTTGCAGCTAGCTATGGGCCAAATCCAATTTGCAAGGGCTGTTTATCTTGTTCAAAGGATAATGGGTGCATCAGATGCCAACACAAGTTATTCTTCTTCCTACGAAGAGAAGGAATGTGACAATATGGTGAATGCTTGCATTCCTGCCCATCAGGGTACTATGGACTTCGAACGCCAGATATGAACAGATGTTCAAGTGAGTTTTTTGGTTGGTTTTGTTTTGAACCCTTACAGTCATTTTTGTAGAAAGGCCATAATTCATGCTCAGTTTTTAAGATGATATGTTGTGGAACATGGTGATATTTTCACAGATGTCTCAAGATCATTATAAAACTTCTTAGCTAAAGAACATCCCAGCTCATTCCAAGAGATGTAATACTCAGCAGATTAAATAGTTGATGCATTAACCTTCTTTTTATTGTTGTTGTTTTTGTTGCTATTATTGCTTTAGTTAGAAGGGAAATTTAGGAAAGAATGATGACTTAAGCAGATATTCCTAGTTTTAATGAACAAATTCCCACTACATGAAAATAAAAAGAATTAAGCATTAATTTAACAGTGCCTCATGTAGGTACTAGTCAGTATATGCACTAATATATGGGTGGGCTTCTTGTCATGCTTTTTGTTCCCACACAAATTTCAGGTGTCCAGACACCTCACGCCAGACATGCTTTAATACGTAGTGTTGCTATTTTAATAAAACAAATGTACTATTCAAAACAAACAACTTCCTTTCACTTTTAGTACTGCATGTTATATGGAAATTTACAACCTGCTAATGTGCAACAAGATTCCCTGTTTGCCTGTTTGTGCTTAGAAGCACAGCTGTTAAAATCGGCGAGTGCTCTGGTACCTCTATAGGTTATTTCACTGCTGTCTGGCCGTTGTGCCGATATCGAATTTTCCGTATGCTCATACGTGAGTATTACCCATATGGATTATTAATCATTGCTGTTACCTCTAATTCATATTTATGAGGGGGTTCTTTGTGTGTGTGTTATAGCCTAACCAGAATTAGGTCACCGAACCTAAGAACCTGAAGTGAGAAATAGCTTTGCTTCCTGGAGTAATCCAGTGTCTGTTAAATGCATGGCACTCACCCCCTCAGTACTGCGGTGTGTCGCTGGGACGCACGGCGGTGTGAGAAAGTAGGGGGGTGCTGGCTTCCACATCACCCATAATCTTGAGACCCATGTGAGGTCACTCTGGCAGTCTGGGCTGGATGAGGAGCACTCACGGCTGTGCTTGGACTTGTCCCATCCCATGCAGTGATGTCCTGCCTCTTTCTCCCCATTCCCCGTATGGACTCCAGGGATACGGTATTCTTCACGTCATGTTCCCAGCTGCTGGGTAATATTGCTGAGTGCTGCCTAACCTATACCAGGTGGCGAGGTTTGGATGAAAAATTAAATGAGACCCGTATATGGTTTACGTATCCCTTCTGTAAAGTAATTTAGGATCTCAGCCTTAATTTTCCTAACATGTTTGAGAATCCAGCAACTCATCCACTTTAAGCCTTTGAAAACTGTGCTGTAAAAACTTGCCCATGTAAAAATGCTTTAGAATATAGTTACGGTGTTTGGAAATAGATGAATTTATTTAAGAAATGTGTAGATGAGGTGCTGAGGGACATGGTTTAGTGGTGACTTGGCAATGCTAGGTTAATGGTTGGACTTGATGATCTCAAAGGTCTCTTCCAATGAAGGCTGTTCTGTGATTCTGTGATCTATATTAGCCTGTACTCTGCTTGTGAGATAGGAAAAGGATAGGATAGGGCCACCACTGATTGCAATATTTGATTAAATCTCTTTTTACTAAGGTACCCCCAGGGATTCCTCCTAATTCTCTCCAGAGGGCTGATACACATCCCAAGGGGGTCTTTCGGGGTATCTCTTTACTGGCTGATGAACCCATTCTTACCCCTTATCTCCTTAAACCTCCTCTAGCACTCCTCTAACGTACTGTTCAAGCTTGCTCTTTTACAGTCCACAGCCGGGGAGTCGGTGCCCCTCCCCCCGCCCCCCCAGTTTTCACAATATCTGCTTCCCACTTCTCTTTGCTTGCCTCCCGCTACAGTTCCTCTAATCAGTTACTGCTTTGCCCCTCGTGCCCTGGAAGAGCTACAAATCCTAATGCCTGTGCCCTAGTGTGTAGTTCTTCCTTTCCGCAATCTTGACACCAGGAAACACAATACCACCTCTGATTGCACTTTACAATTACGCAATGTCCAGTCCTCACCGTCTGGTCCACAATTTGAACAAGCAGTTACAAACTTCATATAAATTGTCAACAATCGCACTGCCTTTCGCTTCGCTTTTCTCTGGCCGTCTCAGTCGCCCGAGAACGGAACCGCGGATAGAGCTCCTCACTCGCTTCGTACCGTGGTACGTCTCAAGCACACATCACACTCTCAATAAAACACACAAACCCGCAAAAACACCTCAAAACCGGTCAAGTTCCCTTTCCTGGGTACTCGAACCCCTTTCTGACTCCAGTTCACCGGTTGGGGACTCAAACCCCTTTGTGTCGTCAAGTTACATTTCCTGGGGACTCGAAACCCTTTGTGACGTCAAGTTCCCTTTCCTGGGGACTCAAACCCCTTTCTGACTCCAGTTCACCGGTTGGGGACTCAAACCCCTTTGTGACACCAGCTCACTGGCTGGGGACTCTGCCCTCACAGAGGGATTCAAGCAAGGCTGCTGCAGGGAGGAGCCGTGCGGTGTGCCAGCTGATGCCTACCTCCAAAGATGGCCTCCCACAGGGATCAAAGGAGAATTGGAGCAAGTCTGGCTGATGTCGATCCAGTGCAGACAGATTGTTTGGTAAGTGGTTTTAGTTCACTGTGTCAGTGAGATGTTTCTGAAAGCCTGTGAAAGCTTTCAGTAGTACGCTGTCTACAACAGCCTGTTCTTGGGTGGGCGAGCCACAGGTGAGAGGTGTCGAGAAAGCAACGGAAATTGTCACACAGCCAGTGATTGTGGATTCCTGTGAGCTCCAAGTAAGTCAAATTTCCATTTTGTTACTGCTGAAGGAGGACAACCTATGCCAATTAAAACAACTGATGGGAAGTATTTAGAGCTTGGGAAATAACCTGAAGAGGACCTCTATTTCTAGTAGTGATGAGTTCAAACCTGAAGCTAAAAGGTTGACATAAAGCCCGTGCTAGAAAATACTAACACCTGCTTTCCTGATTTTTTTTTTTCAAAATCCAGTGTTCGAATTTAGCATTCACGCAGTTAACAGCGTTGTAGGGGTTTTCCACTCCCTCTCAGGAGAGAAGTTGCTATCGTAGGCTACAGCTGGGGAAAGAGTTAAAAACAGGCCTAGCTGTAGGGTGGGCAAGAGGTTTCTTTGCCTGAAGTGCAGCGGGTGGAACAAGGGCGTGATCTTCTGGGGATATCGCAGTGAGGAAAACTAGGAAAAGGGCTCGGCTGGAGTCCTGGCAGTGGGCCAGTGCAGAGGAGGGCTGCTAGTTACCTGCCATGCTGAGAAAAGGGAGTATTACATGGATGTTTCCCCTGGGTGGGGAGAATGTGACCAGATAGGAACCCCTGTGTTGGAGGGGCTTGTTAGCACAATTTCTGTCACATTTTAAAGACATGACATAATTTGGAGAGGTGAAACAAACTTTTTAAAGTGGGCTTCCTAAGGAAGCAGATTTCGGGGGCTTTTGTGTTCACGTCTGCCTGTGTATGTAGAGGAGTCACATAGGTTTTCCATAGAGTCAGGGTGCTGTAGCATGTGCTCCAAAGTTATTGCCTGCTGGAGAAAGAGTACAGTAAAGCCCTTGTATGTGTTTCAGCTTATATACATGTCAGCTCTAAGG
Source organism: Podargus strigoides (assembly GCA_028020825.1). Taxonomy (NCBI): domain Eukaryota; kingdom Metazoa; phylum Chordata; class Aves; order Caprimulgiformes; family Podargidae; genus Podargus; species Podargus strigoides. The sequence goes on from CM051620.1 coordinate 12,458,779, forward strand.
AGAGCTGCAGTCATAGAACACATCTTTTAGAAAACTTGTTTCATAGAATCATCGAATGGTTTGGTTGGAAGGGACCTTAAAGATGATCTACCATGGCCAGGGAGGGACACCTCCTGCTGGAGCAGGTCATTTGAAGCCCCGTCTAACCTGGCCTTGAACACTTCCAGGGAGGGGGCAGCCACAGCTTCCCTGGGCAACCTGTTCCAGTGTCTCGCCACCCTCACAGTAAAGAATTTCTTCCTAATATCTAATCTAAATCTACCCTCTTTCAGTTTAAAACTCTGATACTTCTCTGGCTCATCTCCCTAAGACTTCAGCTGTGCTGCAGTGTATCCAGCACGTCTCTGAGCAGCAGGCTGAGGGCCCTCTCATGCACCCAGTCCCTCTAACCTTGGTGTGTCATCCCACAGCTTGTCCGAGACGAGCCTCATATGATCCCCCTCCAAGTCTAGTTTAAATGAGCCCCGCAAGCTCCTGGGCAAAGCCCCTCTTCCCCCTTGAGAAAAGTGAATGCTGTCTGATGCCACAAGCCTGGTGCCGTGGAGGCCATCCCATTATCAAAAACCCCAGCACTGTGGCACTGACTGGGCCCGTCTGTTTCTTCCAACGTCACTGCCCACAACTGGAAGGAGAGAGGGAAAATAACCTGTTCACCAGACTCCCTCACCAACCGTCCCAAGGCCCCGAAGTCTCTTTTCGTCGCCCTTGGGCTACGTGTTATGACTTCATCACCACCCACACGGAAGACCCGTAAGGGGTGACAGTGTGAGGGCTGTGCCAGGCTAGGGCGTTTCCTAGTGATGCCCTTAACCCGGGCCCCAGGGAGGCAGCAGACTTGACAAAGAGGAGGGTCTGTCCTGCACATTGGACCTTCTGTTCCTCTCGGAAGGAAGTCACCTACAACTGTTACCCATCTTCTTCCTCATGGAGGTGGTCATGATGTGAGTGGTGGGCCTTTCTGACCTTGGCGGCACCTCTGGTGTGGATGGGCTGTTTGCAATTATGATCATTGATGTGACAGACTGATTAGTAATAAAGTATGGTCTCAAATTTAAGCCAGTCTCTTCTCTCAAGTATGAAAAATGAACTCATTCTCTCCAGGTAAATTTTGTGAGGTACTGAGTGTGTTCTCTGAAGTGTCACTCATATTTTTTTTAACAGTGTAAGAAAGTGGGATGTCACTTGCATTGTATTGCTATTGTTTAGCTTCTGAAAATGTAAAGAGCCTATGCAAAGGATCTTGCACTCTTCTGAACTTGTGTTTTCCTTTTTTTTTTTTCTTCAGCAACTGTTAAATTTTGTCACTGTGATAACTAAGAACTTCAGTGTATTTCAATTGGAAAAGCTCTATGCTCTTCTCAGGCAGTGCGTTTACCAACATCGGGAAGATTACGACAAAACCGAACTGGTGAAGGTAAATTTTGGTTTTTGTCTTCTAGCACATTCTGTCCCTGTTCTGCATGTGTGTCTTATGCGTATGGGTGTATGCACCTGGGTCATCGCGCTTGGTTAGTGCTACTCATTGCTGCTCAGTTGCCTGTGTTACAAGACTTGTTCATTCCAGTGTGGAAGACATTTATCCATATTGCAAAGCCATCGTTGTATTTGGCATAATTTTCGTTTCAAAGAACAGGCTTGACCTTGAAGACATTGGGTCCACCCACACAGCCCTCTCACAGCAGTTAACCTCAGCCTGTCAATAGTCCATCTCCAGAACCCTTTTAGGGGTTGGGGCTATGAAAGGAGGGTGCTTTTCTCAGTCTGTTGCTTCCCCTTTCTCCCCTTACAGGCAGTCAGACACGGTAATACTTTGTAGAGTAGTCATTCCACTCTTGAAAAGATACCAACGATGAAACACAAGAGCTGCAGACTTTTCCCTAGTCTCACCATAATCTCTTTTGAACTAGCATGGCTCGAGCATCTTTACCAACATCAGGGGAGATTTCTGCCTATGCCTGTTTAATGCTAATGAGTCCAATTCTCTGATCTCTTTCTCAAAGAGAGGATTTTGGAGTTGTCAGGACTCAGCAGAAGTCTTCTGGAGGCAGCCGTGGTTCCGGTCAGGCATTCCCAGTATTGAGTTGGTTTAGACAGGCTGGATAATCAGTCTTCAGATTCAAGATCTTGAGTCCAGTTGTCTGAGATGCTTGTGCCTGACAATAGATAAAAGTCTTGATGCCTCTTCTCTCTGGCCCTGGTCATCTTGATCTCTCCTTCCACGTGTGATAAAGAGCTAGAATGGATGCTCCGTTCTGGCTGTGCAACAGGGAGGATTATTTGGATTCAGGGAGGCCATTGCTGAAAAAGGTGCCCTTCTCATCCAGCATAGTGACGCACCTGTTTTAGCATGACAAGGGATTTCTTTATGTTAGCTCGGGGCTTCTGAGCTTTTGTCACTTCACTTCTAATGCTTAAATTCCAAGGGACTTGATTTATTTGTTTTCTATTTCTACCTTCAGCTTTAACAAAAAAAAAAAATCTGTGCACAGTGACTGTGCAAGTCAGGAGCAAGCTCTACTGTATGAAGAGATAGGCTTTAACAAGGAGTGATTCAGAGTGCAGCAAATAACATTTCCAGCTTTTAGTTGGGACTTTTCAGGAACTGTCTCTTCTTTCTAAGTGTTGAAACCACAGCTGGTACAGATCCATACAGCCTCTTGTATTTTGGATGCAGAATGATGCGTTTGAAGGTAGCAGGTATAGAAAGAATGATACTGTGATGATGGTAGCACATGGATTTGCTAAGTCTTACTACTGTCTGTATGTGCAGGTTCTTGACCCTTATTATGAAGAAATACTCAGGGGTCTTAAGATTTTATTCATGCTGACTCTGCTACTTTGTCTTTTTCTCTTACTAGGAAATGAAGAAAGAAATTGCAGCCTTCTGCCGTCCTGTTCAGTGATACTTGATGTCCAGGTACTGGAGTTCGACTCTCTAATGTTTTGAGGTTTTTTCTTTTCATACTTGGACTTTGTAATGTTTTGGTTTTTCTTTTCACTGCGTGCTGTTCTCTGCATAATTCTATAAAGATTGCTTCTACATATATATTTATGCCTATATTAAGTATATCTTAAAATTTATTAAGAAAGTTCAAATAATGTCCCGTAACTGTTTTCAGTTGATACTTTTGTCCTCTCTCTAGATGTATTTTCACGTGACAGACTGCTGTGATTGCCTTTGGAATGCTGCTGATCTGAACATCTCCCAGATAATTTCAGGACCTCTCATTTAAATAAAACAACTGAAAACTTGATTAACTCTTATCATTGCTTTCCAGTTTGTGGGAATACCTTTTTTCTGAAGTAGTCTGGGGTGCTGTATAGTCCATTGGATATTACATAAAGGTTTTAAACTAAATCTCGTTTTGGTATATGAAAAGTAATTCCTTTAGAAATCTCTTAATGCAGTTCAGAGGTATTTTTTTTTTTTTTTCAGTTACAGCACCTCAGGTGGCTTTCATAGAATTGACAACCTAAAGTACGTGTGTGGGAGAAACAGTCTTTCCACATAAGGACTTTTCCTATGGCATATTTTTGCCTGTCAAAAAAGCGCCAAACCTAGCTTGAAACAAAGCAAGATTTACTACTGTAACTTTCTAAGGTAAAGTTTAGTCTTGCTTGTAAGAATGACAATCTTGTTACTGGAGAATAGTAGTATTTGAAATTAAGTTTTTAGTTGCAAGTCAGGTGGCTTGCAGTCGAATTAATTGTAAATAGTTTTCTAGTTACCCGGAGAGAATTATATAAGCATATTACATAAAAGTGAGTATTTAGTGGATGAGAAATACATTTAAGTAAAAGCAAAGCAATACCCCGTTTTGAAGAGGTATGCCTCTTCAAACCAGCAGAGAAAATTTCTTTCAGCTAATTTGACAGGTTTTTTAAGAAAAAGCACCTGGGTTTTACTGGTGAACTTTGTATAGCTTGTTTTCTGCTTTCCTGTACCTTTATTCTAAATGTATGTCAAGTCATTAAATTGACCTACATACAATGAAAAATATAGAGATTGCATTTCTTTTTATTTGTTTGCCAGTGCAGATGTCTGAGAGTGAGTGCACTTTCAGAACCTTTCAGAACACCTCACGCCAGACATGCTTTAATACGTAGTGTTGCTATTTTAATAAAACAGATGTACTATTCAAAACAAACAACTTCCTTTCACTTTTAGTACTGCATTTTATATGGAAATTTACAACCTGCTAATGTGCAACAAGATTCCCTGTTTGCCTGTTTGTGCTTAGAAGCACAGCTGTTAAAATCGGCGAGTGCTCTGGTACCTCTATAGGTTATTTCACTGCTGTCTGGCCGTTGTGCCGATATCGAATTTTCCGTATGCTCATACGTGAGTATTACCCATATGGATTATTAATCATTGCTGTTACCTCTAATTCATATTTATGAGGGGGTTCTTTGTGTGTGTGTTATAGCCTAACCAGAATTAGGTCACCGAACCTAAGAACCTGAAGTGAGAAATAGCTTTGCTTCCTGGAGTAATCCAGTGTCTGTTAAATGCATGGCACTCACCCCCTCAGTACTGCGGTGTGTCGCTGGGACGCACGGCGGTGTGAGAAAGTAGGGGGGTGCTGGCTTCCACATCACCCATAATCTTGAGACCCATGTGAGGTCACTCTGGCAGTCTGGGCTGGATGAGGAGCACTCACGGCTGTGCTTGGACCTGTCCCATCCCATGCAGTGATGTCCTGCCTCTTTCTCCCCATTCCCTGTATGGACTCCAGGGATACGGTATTCTTCACGTCATGTTCCCAGCTGCTGGGTAATATTGCTGAGTGCTGCCTAACCTATACCAGGTGGCGAGGTTTGGATGAAAAATTAAATGAGACCCATATATGGTTTATGTATCCCTTCTGTAAAGTAATTTAGGATCTCAGCCTTAATTTTCCTAACATGTTTGAGAATCCAGCAACTCATCCACTTTAAGCCTTTGAAAACTGTGCTGTAAAAACTTGCCCATGTAAAAATGCTTTAGAATATAGTTACGGTGTTTGGAAATAGATGAATTTATTTAAGAAATGTGTAGATGAGGTGCTGAGGGACATGGTTTAGTGGTGACTTGGCAATGCTAGGTTAATGGTTGGACTTGATGATCTCAAAGGTCTCTTCCAATGAAGGCTGTTCTGTGATTCTGTGATCTATATTAGCCTGTACTGTGCTTGTGAGATAGGAAAAGGATAGGATAGGGCCACCACTGATTGCAATATTTGATTAAATCTCTTTTTACTAAGGTACCCCCAGGGATTCCTCCTAATTCTCTCCAGTGGGCTGATACACATCCCAAGGGGGTCTTTCGGGGTATCTCTTTACTGGCTGATGAACCCATTCTTACCCCTTATCTCCTTAAACCTCCTCTAGCACTCCTCTAACGTACTGTTCAAGCTTGCTCTTTTACAGTCCACAGCCGGGGAGTCGGTGCCCCTCCCGCTCCCCCCCCCACTCCCCCAGTTTTCACAATATCTGCTTCCCACTTCTCTTTGCTTGCCTCCCGCTACAGTTCCTCTAATCAGTTACTGCTTTGCCCCTCGTGCCCTGGAAGAGCTACAAATCCTAATGCCTGTGCCCTAGTGTGTAGTTCTTCCTTTCCGCAATCTTGACACCAGGAAACACAATACCACCTCTGATTGCACTTTACAATTGCACAATGTCCAGGCCTCACCGTCTGGTCCACAATTTGAACAAGTAGTTACAAACTTCATATAAATTGTCAACAATCGCACTGCCTTTCGCTTCGCTTTTCTCTGGCCGTCTCAGTCGCCCGAGAACGGAACCGCGGATAGAGCTCCTCACTCGCTTCGTACCGTGGTACGTCTCAAGCACACATCACACTCTCAATAAAACACACAAACCCGCAAAAACACCTCAAAACCAGTCAAGTTCCCTTTCCTGGGTACTCGAACCCCTTTCTGACTCCAGTTCACCGGTTGGGGACTCAAACCCCTTTGTGTCGTCAAGTTACATTTCCTGGGGACTCGAAACCCTTTGTGACGTCAAGTTCCCTTTCCTGGGGACTCAAACCCCTTTCTGACTCCAGTTCACCGGTTGGGGACTCAAACCCCTTTGTGACACCAGCTCACTGGCTGGGGACTCTGCCCTCACAGAGGGATTCAAGCAAGGCTGCTGCAGGGAGGAGCCGTGCGGTGTGCCAGCTGATGCCTACCTCCAAAGATGGCCTCCCACAGGGATCAAAGGAGAATTGGAGCAAGTCTGGCTGATGTCGATCCAGTGCAGACAGATTTTTTGGTAAGTGGTTTTAGTTCACTGTGTCAGTGAGATGTTTCTGAAAGCCTGTGAAAGCTTTCAGTAGTACGCTGTCTACAACAGCCTGTTCTTTGGTGGGCTAGCCACAGGTGACATGTGTCGAGAAAGCAACGGAAATTGTCACACAGCCAGTGACTGTGGATTCCTGTGAGCTCCAAGTAAGTCAAATTTCCATTTTGTTACTGCTGAAGGAGGACAACCTATGCCAATTAAAACAACTGATGGGAAGTATTTAGAGCTTGGGAAATAACCTGAAGAGGACCTCTATTTCTAGTAGTGATGAGTTCAAAACTGAAGCTAAAAGGTTGACATAAAGCCCATGCTAGAAAATACTAACACCTGCTTTCCTGATTTTTTTTTTTCAAAATCCAGTGTTAGAATTTAGCATTCACTCAGTTAACAGCGTTGTAGGGGTTTTCCACTCCCTCTCAGGAGAGAAGTTGCTATCGTAGGCTACAGCTGGGGAAAGGGTTAAAAACAGGCCTAGCTGTAGGGTGGGCAAGAGGTTTCTTTGCCTGAAGTGCAGAGGGTGGAACAAGGGCGTGATCTTCTGGGGATATCGCAGTGAGGAAAACTAGGAAAAGGGCTCGGCTGGAGTCCTGGCAGTGGGGCCAGTGCAGAGGAGGGCTGCTAGTTACCTGCCATGCTGAGAAAAGGGAGTATTACATGGATGTTTCCCCTGGGTGGGGAGAATGTGACCAGATAGGAACCCCTGTGTTGGAGGGGCTTGTTAGCACAATTTCTGTCACATTTTAAAGACATGACATAATTTGGAGAGGTGAAACAAACTTTTTAAAGTGGGCTTCCTAAGGAAGCAGATTTCGGGGGCTTTTGTGTTCACGTCTGCCTGTGTATGTCGAGGAGTCACATAGGTTTTCCATAGAGTCAGGGTGCTGTAGCATGTGCTCAAAAGTTATTGCCTGCTGGAGAAATAGCACAGTAAAGCCCTTGTATGTGTTTCAGCTTATATACATGTCAGCTCTAAGGAGAGCTGCAGTCATAGAGCACATCTTTTAGAAAACTTGTTTCATAGAAGCATCGAATGGTTTGGTTGGAAGGGACCTTAAAGATGATCTACCATGGCCAGGGAGGGACACCTCCTGCTGGCCCAGCTCGTTTGAAGCCCCGTCTAACCTGGCCTTGAACACTTCCAGGGAGGGGGCAGCCACAGCTTCCCTGGGCAACCTGTTCCAGTGTCTCGCCACCCTCACAGTAAAGAATTTCTTCCTAATATCTAATCTAAATCTACCCTCTTTCAGTTTAAAACTGTGATACTTCTCTGGCTCATCTCCCTAAGACTTCAGCTCTGCTGCAGTGTATCCAGCACGTCTCTGAGCAGCAGGCTGAGGGCCCTCTCGTGCACCCAGTCCCTCTAACCTTGGTGTGTCATCGCACAGCTTGTCAGAGACGAGCCTCCTATGATCCCCCTCCAAGTCTAGTTTAAATGAGCCCCGCAAGCTCCTGGGCAAAGCCCCTCTTCCCCCTTGAGAAAAGTGAATGCCGTCTGATGCCACAGGCCTGGTGCCGTGGAGGCCATCCCATTATCAAAAACCCCAGCACTGTGGCACTGACTGGGCCCGTCTGTTTCTTCCAACGTCACTGCCCACAACTGGAAGGAGAGAGGGAAAATAACCTGTTCACCAGACTCCCTCACCAACCGTCCCAAGGCCCCGAAGTGTCTCTTCGTCGCCCTTGGGCTATGTGTTATGACTTCATCACCACCCACACGGAAGACCCGTAAGGGGTGACAGTGTGAGGGCTGTGCCAGGCTAGGGCATTTCCTAGTGATGCCCTTAACCCGGGCCCCAGGGAGGCAGCAGACTTGACAAAGAGGAGGGTCTGTCCTGCACATTGGACCTTCTGTTCCTCTCGGGAGGAAGTCACCTACAACTGTTACCCATCTTCTTCCTCATGGAGGTGGTCATGATGTGAGTGGTGGGCCTTTCTGACCTTGGCGGCACCTCTGGTGTGGATGGGCTGTTTGCAATTATGATCATTGATGTGACAGACTGATTAGTAATAAAGTGTGGTCTCAAATTTAAGCCAGTCTCTTCTCTCAAGTATGAAAAATGAACTCATTCTCTCCAGGTAAATTTTGTGAGGTACTGAGTGTGTTCTCTGAAGTGTCACTCATATTTTTTTTAACAGTGTAAGAAAGTGGGATGTCACTTGCATTGTATTGCTATTGTTTAGCTTCTGAAAATGTAAAGAGCCTATGCAAAGGATCTTGCACTCTTCTGAACTTGTGTTTTCCTTTTTCTCTTCAGCAACTGTTAAATTTTGTCACTGTGATAACTAAGAACTGCAATGTATTTCAATTGGAAAAGCTCTATGCTGTTCTCAGGCAGTGCGTTTACCAACATCGGGAAGATTACGACAAAACCGAACTGGTGAAGGTAAATTTTGGTTTTTGTCTTCTAGCACATTCTGTCCCTGTTCTGCATGTGTGTCTTATGCGTATGTGTGTATGCACTTGGGTCATCGCGCTTGGTTAGTGCTACTCATTGCTGCTCAGTTGCCTGTGTTACAAGACTTGTTCATTCCAGTGTGGAAGACATTTATCCATATTGCAAAGCCATCGTTGTATTTGGCATAATTTTCCTTTCAAAGAACAGGCTTGACCTTGAAGACATTGGGTCCACCCACACAGCCCTCTCACAGCAGTTAACCTCAGCCTGTCAATACTCCTTCTCCAGAACCCTTTTAGGGGTTGGGGCTATGAAAGGAGGGTGCTTTTCTCAGTCTGTTGCTTCCCCTTTTCTCCCCTTACAGGCAGTCAGACACGGTAATACTTTGTAGAGTAGTCATTCCACTCTTGAAAAGAAACCAACGATGAAACACAAGAGCTACAGACTTTTCCCTAGTCTCACCATAATCTCTTTTGAACTAGCATGGCTCGAGCATCTTTACCAACATCAGGGGAGATTTCTGCCTATGCCTGTTTAATGCTAATGAGTCCAATTCTCTGATCTCTTTCTCAAAGAGAGGATTTTGGAGTTGTCAGGACTCAGCAGAAGTCTTCTGGAGGCAGCCGTGGTTCCAGTCAGGCATTCCCAGTATTGAGTTGGTTTAGACAGGCTGGATAATCAGTCTTCAGATTCAAGATCTTGAGTCCAGTTGTCTGAGATGCTTGTGCCTGACAATAGATAAAAGTCTTGATGCCTCTTCTCTCTGGCCCTGGTCATCTTGATCTCTCCTTCCACATGTGATAAAGAGCTAGAACGGACGCTCTGTTCTGGCTGTGCAACAGGGAGGATTATTTGGATTCAGGGAGGCCATTGCTGAAAAAGGTGCCCTTCTCATCCAGCATAGTGACGCACCTGTTTTAGCATGACAAGGGATTTCTTTATGTTAGCTCGGGGCTTCTGAGCTTTTGTCACTTCACTTCTAATGCTTAAATTCCAAGGGACTTGATTTATTTGTTTTCTATTTCTACCTTCAGCTTTAACAAAAAAAAATCTGTGCACAGTGACTGTGCAAGTCAGGAGCAAGCTCTACTGTATGAAGAGATAGACTTTAACAAGGAGTGATTCAGAGTGCAGCAAATAACATTTCCAGCTTTTAGTTGGGACTTTTCAGGAACTCTCTCTTCTTTCTAAGTGTTGAAACCACAGCTGGTACAGATCCATACAGCCTCTTGTATTTTGGATGCAGAACGATGCGTTTGAAGGTAGCAGGTATAGAAAGAAAGATACTGTGATGACAGTAGCACATGGATTTGCTAAGTCTTACTACTGTCTGTATGTGCAGGTTCTTGACCCTTATTATGAAGAAATACTCAGGGGTCTTAAGATTTTATTCACGCTGACTGCTACTTTACCTTTTTCTCTTACTAGGAAATGAAGAAAGAAATTGCAGCCTTCAGCCGTCCTGTTCAGTGATACTTGATGTCCAGGTACTGGAGTTTGACTCTGTAATGTTTTGGTTTTTGTTTTCACTGCGTGCTGTTCTCTGCATAATTGTATAAAGATTGCTTCTACATATATATTTATGCCTATATTAAGTATATCTTAAAATTTATTAAGAAAGTTCAAATTATGTCCCATAACTGTTTTCAGTTGATGCTTTTGTCCTCTCTCTAGATGTATTTTCACGTGACAGACTGCTGTGATTGCCTTTGGAATGCTGCTGATCTGAACATCTCCGAGATAATTTCAGGACCTCTCATTTAAATAAAACAACTGAAAACTTGATTAACTCTTATCATTGGTTTCCAGTTTGTGGGAATACCTTTTTTCTGAAGTAGTTTGGGGTGCTGTATAGTCCATTGGATATTACATAACGGTTTTAAACCAAATCTCATTTTGGTATATGAAAAGTAATTCCTTTAGAAACCTCTTAATGCAGTTCAGAGGTAATTTTTTTTTTTTTTTTTAATTACAGCACCTCAGGTGGCTTTCATAGAATTGACAACCTAAAGTACGTGTGTGGGAGAAACAGTCTTTCCACATAAGGACTTTTCCTATGGCATATTTTTGCCTGTCAAAAAAGCGCCAAACCTAGCTTGAAACAAAGCAAGATTTACTACTGTAACTTTCTAAGGTAAAGTTTAGTCTTGCTTGTAATAATGACAATCTTGTTACTGGAGAATAGTAGTATTTTAATTTAAGTTTTTAGTTGCAAGTCAGGTGGCTTGCAGTCGAATTAATTGTCAATAGTTTTCTAGTTACCCGGAGAGAATTATATAAGCATATTACATAAAAGTGAGTATTTAGTGGATGAGAAATACATTTAAGTAAAAGCAAAGCAATACCCCGTTTTGAAGAGGTATGCCTCTTCAAACCAGCAGAGAAAATTTCTTTCAGCTAATTTGACAGGTTTTTTAAGAAAAAGTAATAAGACAGGCAGAATTCAATTTTATGCGAATGAAATTTTGTACCTATTGCGATGTGTGGCACGATCCATTGCTGTTGTGTTATGTCACCTCACGCACACGACAGCTGGTGATACTGAATGCCTAACTGTGCAATCCCTCTGTGCGTGTTTGCTTTCTTCCTGTATTTTCCTTTTTCTGTTTGTTTCTTCCGTGTTTGTCCAAATGCTTGTGTCCTGGACAGAATTTTTTCTTTTCCCTGTATAGCTTGGATAGCTATTAATAAAACATGAATCACCTTTTTGGGTTTTTTTTGGTCTGCTCTGTTTTAATCACAGAACAAATTTGATCATTAACAACTCACACGTAAGATTCATGCTGGGTTTTAAGACTTTAAAATCAGAACTGGCTGTGAGCAGCTTACCCCACTCTTGGTGTATTGGTTATACAGCAAAGGCGGGAAGCACAGGAGGAAGAAAAATTACACTGGAGATGTACCTTTTAATGTAATGTATTACACTGGGAATGTAGTAAAGGAATTAAGGGAAAAGGACGTTAACTGGATCTCCACCTTGGCTGCTGCCACCGATTGTGGCTGGGACTGTGGGGGTGGTTTGCTGAGCGCCTTCCCCAAGAGAACCCTTTGAAAAACTGACCAGGAGCGAGAGTGTGGGAATGAGGAACCAGAACCATTCCTGGGATCAAAGCTTTGGCTCTTCAGAGCTTTGATCAAACACCTTCCTGGCTCTCATCTCCACAGGATACAAAATGGAAATTAGACTTACTCGGAGCTCACAGGAATCCACAATCACTGGCTGTGTGACAATTTCCGTTGCTTTCTCGACACCTGTCACCTGTGGCTCGCCCACCCAAGAACAGCTCGCACGAGTCACACCGTGTACCCACGAATCTGGAAGGACACAAATGTCTTCAGTCAGGATTTCTGTTTATCTGCAATACAGTACCAATAAAGTATCCCGTACCGGCAGTCCGGTCTCTCTCTGCAATGACAGAGACAGAGCTGTTACCATTGTTCCGCCGAGAAATGCCTGACTGGTACTTTCTTTCTGTCAAAAGTCAGTGCTCCATGAAAATTAGAAACTCAGGAATAAGAAAAAAAGCAGGGTAAAACCAGGAGAAAATAGAGTCTTGTTGCCATTACAGCACCGCACCGCAAAACTCCAGAGTAATTTAGGGTAGGAAACACATCTTAGATTGCAGACATCAGGACATAAGTCTGCTATTCCACCTGTGCCCCTGTGTCCACACTGCTTGAAGTACAGCTTTTGAACTTACGCCGCTCGTTACTGGAAAGATACTCATACAACTGAAGAAAGTCACTGATTGTTTTTCAATTAGGCACTGTTTGCAAAACAAACTTCAGAATGAAAAAAAACTCAGCTGCCGAAGAACAGGAGTAGTGTGGCCAGCAGGACGAGGGAAGTGATCTTACCGCTGTACTTAGCACTGGTGAGACCACACCTTGAGTACTGTGTTCAGTTTTGGGCTCCTCACTACAAAAAGGGCACTGAGATACTGGAGTGTGTCCAAAGAAAGGCAACAAAACTGGTGAAGGGTCTGGAGCACAGGTCTTACGAGGAGCAGGTGAGGGAGCTGGGGCTCTTAAGCTTGGAGAAAAGGAGGCTGAGGAGAGACCTCATCACCCTCTACATCTCCCTGAAAGGAGGTTGCAGAGAGGTGGGGATGAGTCTTTTTAACCAAGCAGCAAGTGACAGGACAAGAGGTAATGGCCTCGAGTTGCATCACAGGAGGTTTAGATTACGTAATAGGAAGAATTTCTTCACCAAAAGGGTTCTTAGATGTTGGAATGGGCTGCCCAGGGCAGTGGTTGAGTCCCCTCCCTGGCAGTGTTTAAGAGTCGTGTTGACCTAATAATACTCAGGGGTATGGTGTAGTCGAGGACTGTCAGTGTTGGGTTAATGGTTGGACAAAGAATAAGCAGATTACCGGAGCTGAACACAATCTCAAGACAGAAGAGCCAGACCTCAGCAGACCAGCAAGAGCTTTGAGTTCTGAAAGTCAACACGTCAAGAAGGACTGACAGAAACCCTCATGCGGAGCAGCCAGAGCACACCATTGGAAATGGTTCTTACATCACTTGTGCAAGAGCCATGTTAGGTCAACAGCACTAGCACTGGGGCTGGAACATTAGAAATGTCATGTTATTCCTTTGTTCATTTGGTCTCTGATCTAACATCACCGATCCCCCCCAGTCATCCTGTAAGTACACTATTGTTGATGTAAGAGTTAGGTTTTGTAAGAAGTGTTCCAATGTAAGTAGAGCAGCACTTCATACCATGAGGGACTGTTGAAGAGCACATTTTGTGTTCTTTTCATTTACTCCTATAAACACAAAAATTGGAGTCAGCTGTCAATTTTGTTGAAATTAAAAGGGTGAATGTCACTTTAGTGTTACAACTGAAACCAGATTACTTTTGAAAGAAAGGAAGAAGCAGTAAGTTATGCCTTGAAGAGTTTGTAGAAGATTTATTGCAAATGCACAAACCAAAATCAGTTACTACAACCACAGCTAAGAGACGGTATATATTGTTTTATTTTTCATGCAGCTAATTCTGGCAGATAGTAATTACCCCACCCCAGACCAGCACACGTATTTAATTGTCACTTTGTCTCTAAAGCTGATATAAAATCCAATAACATCACATGATCTAAACCAATTTAAGTGTACTTCATTATTATTAGGACTATTCTTACGGATTACTCGGAGCCTTTCTTGCTTGTCTTGATTTTTCCCTCAAGAAAAGCCCATCTTAGTAATGTTTTGTGACACCAGATGCACGTTTAAAATGAAAACACAGTAAAAAAAAACCTTATTGAAGGTCAATGAAAACAAAATTAGACAAAACAACTGGAGTTTGTTTCAGTTGCCTTTGGCTAGGATGCTGCCTCTTCTGCACGTAGCCGCCTCATTGAGAAAGTACTCGCCAGAATAATCTGGTAATACCAGCAGAGTACACACCAGTACTAGCTGCATACTAGCAACTAGGTAATCTTTTCAAAACACTTATCTTCAAGCTGGCAATGAGGCCATGCCTGCAGCAGTGTCTTCCTTACTTGGCTTTAAAGGCTCTCTAGCCAGCTAAGCTCAAGAGTTGTCACGTGTAGCTACTGCAATGACCTTAAATAATCCTATTCTGACTATTTAACTTCTCTTTCTCCTGTTAACTTCCAGCCAGAGTATTATTTTGTACTTAGCAGGTATGACTGTTTCTTGAAGTGGCAGTATGACAGCATGCAGCTGCCATAGAAGAACTCTGGCAAAGCTCATGGCTGCTGCTTGCTGCGGGAAAAGAGCTTCCCTTGCCCTGCAGTGCCTTCCTCCCTGCTGCTGTCTGAGGAGTATGCAGTGGGGTGCTCTTGAGCCACTGCTCTGTGGTTCTCCCTGGAGGTGGTCTCTTCGGGATTTCTGGGGTAATTCAGAGGATCCTCTGTGCAAGAGAGATGAAATAAACACAATCCTCAATGGTCTATAACCTCTCAATGATTTTACAGCCAGTTTGCAGGAGAGAGTCAGCTCACTTCCCAGGTTGTAGGAGCGTGCTATAATTCTGGCATCAGGAGCTGGGGATCTTTGTTTCTTTTTGTTGGTGACCTAGGACAAGCTTTTAGCCTCTAGTACAGAGAGTCTGCACAACACCTGCCTCCTCTCCTACCCCATCAGCAGCAGCTGCAGAGTCAAGTTGCATTCCCCGTTGTTATCCTACGCAGTTTGTCCACTGTGTTCCCAACAGCATCATGGGGACAAAGACCCTGTCTGACTCTTCTAATGCAAATTGTCCTGCTGGTAGCATTAGTTACTGAAATCAGTAACTAATGGAAAGCTATTACTTCAGAGTCTGACCTCTCTCCCATTTGTCCCAGCCACCCTTCCAGCAGAGCTAGGAAGCATTTCCCTTGTCAATCTGTAATAACAGTAAAAAGGGGGAAGGAATGGCCATGGCTGTACTTTCTAATGGGGAGGTGGGTTAAGGGCTCTGTTGTGACTTAGTCCAGTTCCGTGTATATCTGCAGATGTCTATTTGCTTAGCATGAGACATGGACCAAAACTTGCAGAGAATACATGTTCCATCTTTCAAAATGTTTCCTCCTGTGCCGAAAAGAGGGATGAGCCATGTCCTTTGATTTTACGTCTTGGGGCTGTTCATCAGCCAGTTGTTTCTCTCGGGGAACATCCCATCCCGTGAACTGTATGGCTATAAGGATTTCCAAATTTGACCACTATCCTCTCTCACCCACGTCATATCTCAACTTGTCTCTCTGAAGTAGACAGTGGTTTTGGAACACGTATTTTATCCTGACCTCCGAGAAATCCCGATTTTATCCTGAATCTTAACATTTAAGTGTGCCCTCCTTCTCTTATTTATCACCACTGTTTTGTAGAAGTATTTGCACACACATTTTTACACTGTTCAGCTAAGAAAGGAAGTATCATTGAGAAACAAAGCTCAAGATCTAACAGGGTAAGTCTTGACTAATTTAGGTGAAGTGCAGAGGCACAGTTCTAAATGTGGGCTGTGAGGAACCTGCAGTGGATGTTTTGTTTGTCAGTTTGATGTTTCTGTCGTGCTGCTAAGTTTGGAAATCAACAGCTTAGAAATCAGGAAGCTGCAGTTTATGAAGGATTTTTCTTCTTCTTCTGATGTGAAGTATTTCACATTTCATAAAGAACTGTGCAGATTCACATGCTGTCTTAAATTGCTGTCAATGGTCTTTGCACCCTGCAGAAACGCTGCTGTATGGATTGCAGCACTGGTTTCTGCCATTGCCTGATAAGATGGAGATACATGAGAAGTTTAAGAGTCACAGCGTTTTCGCGTCACCCATACAGAGCAAACACCGGGATGGTAAGGGATGAAAAGACCTCCATAAGACTGGGGTACCCTCAGGAGTGGCAGGAGCAGAAGCAGCTCTCGCCCATGGCCTCAGGGTGGCACTGGCGCTCCGCTGCCGGGCGTGCCGTGGGGAGCAAGACCTCTCCCCAAATTTGCAGCTTGCTTATTCCTGCCCGGCAGGATCATTTCCCACTAGAAATTCATCCTGTTTTCAACTCTGCATGTTTCTTAAAAGTATCCCTAGACAACTAAAGGAAAACAAAAGAGCTATGCAGTATCATGCTTGGCTCTAGCCAAGCTGTAAGCGGCAAGAGAAAGGCTTTGCGTAGTAACTCCGCATTTCTAATTCTGCATGAGAATATTCAGATACAGCGAGACACATGCAAACACACATAGTACTGTTCTGATTTTGTTCAGAGGTAAACCTGAAGCGTCAGGCTTTTTTTGTTATTAAAACTGCTCTTACTCCTATCCACAGTGAAAAAAACCCACACGAATATCTATGTAGGTTTCTTGGACAATTTCTTGGATAAAGTCTCTTAGACAAGGTTTCTTGCATATTTTTGTCTTTTTACATATATATATATATACAAAACTGCTATTCAGGCAATGAACCAAAATCTGTTAGGATTTCTATGAGAACTTTGCTAGGTTTAGTGGATCTGACATTTAGATAGGATGAGGGGTAACGGTTTCAAACTGAAAGAGTGTAGATTTAGATGAGATCTTAGGAAAAAAAATCTTGACTGTAAGGATGGTGAGACACTGGAACAGGTTGCCCAGAGAAGTTGTGGCTGTCCCCTCCCTGGAAGTGTTCAGGGCCAGGCTGAATGGGGCTTTGAGCAACGCGGTCTAGTGGGAGGTGTCCCTGCTCATGGCAGGGGGCTTGGAACGAGATGATCTTTAAGGTCCCTTCCAACCCAAACCATTCTGTGATTCTGTGATATTTCCTTTGTAGTTTTGCACGAGAGAGGTTTTGGAAATGAGTCACTGTTTTGTTACTGAAAGCTATGACAGCAAAATTTCTCATCTCTATTGAAGCTGTACACCATTTTTCTTCAATCATACAGCACCTGATTAGCCAGGCGATGTTTAATATGAGGGGAGTAGAAACTTTCCTTTATTTTGTTCATAAACTGAATCAGAATTAGCAAAAAATCTAAAGTCTAAAACATTGCTGTGGCACAGAGTGAGTGATCTGGCTGTAAGAAAATTATGTTCTTATTAGCAAGAATGTCTGCCATTTACTGAAATTAATTTTGAAAAAGCAGGCTTTTCAAATGGATCATCTCTGATGCCTCTATTGTAGAAACTAAGTCGGAAGCTGTTATGCATGCTTGAGATCCCTTTCCATTTGGCCTTTGCCCCTGTTCTCCATATTTCCACATCCCTTAAATGAAAAAGGAAAAAAGTGAACTCGGAATGCTATAAAAATCTCTATGGTAGAGAAAAGTGCAAAGGTCCTTGAAAGAGCAGCAGCCAAAGGTGTTCAATCGATCAGGTTCAGTGGAGTCCTGTTACCAACTTGCATCCAGAGTGAATCTGTGCATCTGGTCCTCTGAGGGAGCTATCTAATGCTGCTTGCTTTCAAAAGAAAAGGACATGGGAGAAAATTGTGTTAGAGTTCTGCAAGCTTAATGAAAGGTTGGTTTGTTTTGTTTTTTGGGTTTTTTTTTATGGATAGGTATAGTTGGAGAAAGGACAAAAATTCTTAGTACCTCTCTGTCTTCACTGTGTGACACATTTGTGTTCAATGCATTTGGAAACCCATATATTTTATCCTTGATATCAGCTTAAATAGTCCATGAGTTCAGTGTAAAAGGCAAACAGTGTATTTGAGCATTTTAATCAGCAGTGGTGTATTGTGCTTTAAGCATAGTCATAATAGTAAACTGAACTAGATGCTGTGAACACAACTTCCATATTTACATTTGTTTTCATAAGGAGGCTAATACTTTAAATTACTTTAAGCAGAGTACTTCACATTTAGGGATAAAGGACTTTTGAATAAGTATTTGGAAGGAAAAAATGTAAATAAGAGTTCTCTTAGGGATGAGTTTCTGGGGAATATAAAACCCCATCGTATCTTGCTGTTTCCTTTAAATGATTTTTAGTACTGTGAATACTGCAGGTATTCAAGCACAAATGTTTAATGAAACTAGATGTGTAAGATTTTTTTCACTAAAGACTACATGTCTTTCTGAGAAGTCTCCTTCTCTGCTCTGGCTCCGATCAGAGAGCAGAGAGTCTGGAAAGTATGCTTTAAGTCTCTGCTCTGGAAAGAGTACATCTGCTTTTGTCAGAACCGAGCTGGCTCCATCCCGAGGCAGCTCAGGTATTTCACCACCACATTCCCCCAACCAGAGAAAAGAGCAGAGACACCCAGCACAGAGTCAGCCTGGATCCAGCTGGGTTTATGAGGCCTGGGTTTGTGCCAGTGGTGCCAGACCCACGCTGCCTGCCCAGCTCCTGCCCCTGCCCCATAGCGTCCCAGGTCCCATCGGGTCAGGCACAGCAGGTCCAGCACCACAACCAAGGAGCTTGCACGGCCTATCAATATCTGCAGCAGTGTGAGTGAGGGGCAGAGAAACCAAATGGCCCTGTGGGGTCAGTGTAGTTGATGCTATGACGAATTGACAGACCCTCCTGCGTCAGAGCTAAATTCAGCTGGAACTTCTTGGGTGCTCCCTTGTTTCATCGTCTCTTATCTGTACTGTGTGGGTTCCCACTTTACCAGCTCTAAAATACCTTTGCCAAGCAGAGATGTGGCTAGACGTCGCTAAAAATCACTTGCTAAAGTTGTACTTCAGGACTTCAAGAGCCGTCTTCCCAGGACAGTGACAGTGGCACTGCACAGAAGAGGGTTTGGAACTTGTGAGAGCAGACTTTAGGAAGCCAGACAAAAAGGAGAGGAAAATAAATGGATCAAGGGCTGAAAGAAAGCAATGGAGTTAATTATCAAACACTGCGGGAAGAAAAAAATAAAAAAAATAAAAAAGGAAAAAAGAAAAAAGAAAAAAAAGAAGGCGAGGAGTGAGCCGGCCGGGGTTTCCCAAGGCTGTAAGCGTGGAGAGCCGGCCGAGGAAGAGGCTCCAGGCAAAAGCCCCAGCAGGTCCCGGGCCGGGGGGCGCGGGGCGGGCGGGCGCTAGGGCCCGGGGGAGGCGGGGGCGGGAGCGCGGCGCCGGGCGGTGCTAGGGCCGGGCGGCGGGATGCCCCGGTCGGCAGCACCACCTTCCTCCCGCCGCGCCGCGCAACCCCGCAAGGCCCCGCCGCCCCCCGCCTGCAGCCCCCGCCCTGCCGCACAAAGGAGCGGGCGGAGGCGGGGTGCGGGGGGTGCGGCGCGGACACCGCCTTCATGTGGCCGGGAGCCCCCGGCAGCCGCCGGCCCGCGGGGGGCTGTCGCGCGGCGCGGAGCCGCTCTCCTGCTTTAAGAAAAAGCACCTGGGTTTTACTGGTGAACTTTGTATAGCTTGTTTTCTGCTTTCCTGTACCTTTATTCTAAATGTATGTCAAGTCATTAAATTGACCTACATACAATGAAAAATATCACAGAATCACAGAATCACAGAATGCTAGGGATTGGAAGGGACCTTAAAAGATCATCTAGTCCAACCCCCCTGCCAGAGCAGGAATACCTAGGTCAGGTCACACAGGAACATGTCCAGGCGGGTTTTGAATGTCTCCAGAGAAGGAGACTCCACAACCTCTCTGGGCAGCCTGTTCCAGTGTTCTGTCACCCTCACTGTGAAGAAATTCTTCCTCACATTTATGTGGAACCTCCTATGTTCCAGCTTACACCCATTGCCCCTTGTCCTATCATTGGATGTCACTGAGAAGAGCCTGGCTCCATCCTCATGACACGCACCCTTTACATATTTATAAACATTAATGAGGTCACCCCTCAGTCTCCTCTTCTCCAAGCTAAAGAGACCCAGCTCCCTCAGCCTTTCCTCATAAGGGAGATGTTCCACTCCCTTAATCATCTTTGTGGCTCTACGCTGGACTCTCTCGAGCAGTTCCCTGTCCTTCTTGAACTGGGGGGCCCAGAACTGGACACAATACTCCAGGTGTGGCCTCACCAAGGCAGAATAGAGGGGAAGGAGAACCTCTCTCGACCTACTAACCACTCCCTTTCTAATACACCCCAGGATGCCATTGGCCTTCTTGGCCACAAGGGCACATTGCTGGCTCATGGTCATCCTGCTGTCCACCAGGATCCCCAGGTCCCTTTCCCCTACACTGCTCTCCAGCAGGTCAGCTCCCAACCTGTACTGGTACATGGGGTTGTTCTTCCCCAGATGCAAAACTCTACACTTGCCCTTGTTGAAATTCATTAAGTTTCTCCCCGCCCAACTCTCCAGCCTATCAAGGTCTCGTTGAATGGCAGCACAACCCTCTGGTGTGTCAGCCATTCCTCCTAGTTTGGTATCATCAGCAAACTTGCTGAGGATACATTCTGTACACTCATCCAAGTCGTTGATGAAGATATTAAACAACACCGGTCCCAGTACCGACCCCTGAGGGACTCCACTAGTCACAGGCCTCCAACTAGACTCCGTCCCATTAACCACAACTCTCTGGCTTCTTCCCTTCAGCCAGTTCATAATCCACCTCACTACCTGATCACTACTTTATCAGCTTATCTACAAGGATGCTGTGGGAGACAGTGTCAAATGCTTTACTGAAATCAAGATAAACCACATCTACCGCTCTACCATCATCTATCCACCTAGTTATTTCCTCATAGAAGGCAATAAGGTTGGTCAAACATGACTTACCCTTGGTAAAACCATGTTGACTGCTCTTAATGACCCCCTCATCCTTGATGTGCCTCGAGATCGTGCCAAGAACAAGCTGTTCCATCACCTTTCCAGGGATGGAGGTGAGGCTGACCGGTCTATAGTTACCCGGGTCCTCCTTCTTGCCCTTCTTATAGATTGGAGTTACATTTGCTATCCTCCAGTCCTCAGGCACCTCTCCTGTTCTCCATGACTTACCAAAGATGATGGAGAGTGGCCTAGCAATGACCTCTGCCAGCTCCCTCAGCACCCTTGGGTGCATTCCATCTGGTCCCATTGATTTATGGATATCCAGATTGCTCAACTGATCCCTAACCCAATCCTCATCTACCAAGGCAAACTCCTCCTTTATCCTGACTTCTTCCGGGGCTACAGGGATCAGGGGCTCCTGGGGAAAGCCTGCAGGAGTAAAGACACAGGCAAAGAAGGCATTCAGCACCTCTGCCTTCTTTATATCCTCTGTCTCTAGGGCACCCCCCTCATTCATCAGTGGGCCTATATTGCCTCTAGTGTTTGTTTTATTAGCTATGTATTTGAAAAAGCCCTTTCTATTGTCCTTGACCTGGCTTGCAAGGTTAAGTTCTAAGGAGGCCTTAACTTTCCTAATTGCCTTTCTACATCCTCTGACAACTGTCCTATATTCCTCCCAAGTGACTAGCCCCTCTTTCCATGATCCATAAATTCTTTTTTTCCACCTAAGTTTGCCCAGCAGTTCCTTGTTTAACCATGCTGGTCTCCTAGCTCCCTTACTTGATTTCATACCCATTGGGACACTCTGATCCTGAGCTTGCAAGAAGTGGTCCTTGAATGTTGACCAACTGTCTTGAGCCCCTTTACCATCTAGCACCCTGTCCCATGGGACTTCCCTTAACAATTGATTAAGGAGGCTAAAGTTGGCCCTGCGGAAGTCCAGGGTTCTGGTCTTGCTTGGTACTCTATTCCTCCCACACAAGATCCTGAACTCCACCATCTCATGATCACTGCAGCCAAGGCTGCCATCGACCATCACTGCTTCAACAAGACCCTCCTTGTTGGTAAGTACAAGATCCAGCAGCGCTCCTCTCCTAGTCGGCTTATCCACCATTTGCATTAAGTAGTTATCATCAATGCACTGGAGGAACCTCCTAGACTGTGAATGGCTGGCTGTGAAAGTCTTCCAGCAGATATCGGGGTAGTTAAAATCCCCCATGAGGACCAAGGCCTGTAGTTGTGAGGCTGCTTTCAGCTGCCTGTAGAAAGCCTCATCAACTCCCTCGTCCTGATCAGGAGGTCTGTAATAGACCCCCACAACTGTATCGCCCATGCCTGCCTGCCCCTTAATTCTTACCCACAGACTTTCAACTTGCCCCTCATCAGCCCCTGGAGAAAACTCAATACATTCAAGTTGCTCCCTCACATAAAGAGCAACTCCACCACCTCGCTTCACTGACCGATCTTTCCTAAAAACGACATAGCCATCCATGACCACATTCCAGTCATGTGAGCTGTCCCACCATGTCTCTGTAATTGCCACCAGGTCATAACCTTTAGACCGCACACAGACCTCTAACTCCTCCTGTTTATTCCCCATATATAGAGATTGCATTTCTTTTTATTTGTTTGCCAGTGCAGATGTCTGAGAGTGAGTGCACTTTCAGAACCTTGGTTTCAAAACTCCTTGTAATCATACGTTAGATAAGTAACACTTTAGAGGGAAGAGGCCCTCCAGCCAAAATAATTTCCAAGTGATCTTAAAGTGCAATTTATCTTCTTATTTTGCAGCTAGCTATGGGCCAAATCCAATTTGCAAGGGCTGTTTATCTTGTTCAAAGGATAATGGGTGCATCAGATGCCAACACAAGTTATTCTTCTTCCTACGAAGAGAAGGAATGTGACAATATGGTGAATGCTTGCATTCCTGCCCATCAGGGTACTATGGACTTCGAACGCCAGATATGTACAGATGTTCAAGTGAGTTTTTTGGTTGGTTTTGTTTTGAACCCTTACAGTCATTTTTGTAGAAAGGCCATAATTCATGCTCAGTTTTTAAGATGATATGCTGTGGAACATGGTGGTATTTTCACAGATGTCTCAAGATCATTATAAAACTTCTTAGCTAAAGAACATCCCAGCTCATTCCAAGATATGCAATACTCAGCAGATTAAATAGTTGATGCATTAACCTTCTTTTTATTGTTGTTGTTTTTGTTGCTCTTATTGCTTTAGTTAGAAGGGAAATTTAGGAAAGAATGATGACTTAAGCAGATATTCCTAGTTTTAATGAACAAATTCCCACTACATGAAAATAAAAAGAATTAAGCATTAATTTAACAGTGCCTCATGTAGGTACTAGTCAGTATATGCACTAATATATGGGTGGGCTTCTTGTCATGCTTTTTGTTCCCACACAAATTTCAGGTGACCAGACACCTCACGCCAGACATGCTTTAATACGTAGTGTTGCTATTTTAATAAAACTGATGTACTATTCAAAACAAACAACTTCCTTTCACTTTTAGTACTGCATTTTATATGGAAATTTACAACCTGCTAATGTGCAACAAGATTCCCTGTTTGCCTGTTTGTGCTTAGAAGCACAGCTGTTAAAATCGGCGAGTGCTCTGGTACCTCTATAGGTTATTTCACTGCTGTCTGGCCGTTGTGCCGATATCGAATTTTCCGTATGCTCATACGTGAGTATTACCCATATGGATTATTAATCATTGCTGTTACCTCTAATTCATATTTATGAGGGGGTTCTTTGTGTGTGTGTTATAGCCTAACCAGAATTAGGTCACCGAACCTAAGAACCTGAAGTGAGAAATAGCTTTGCTTCCTGGAGTAATCCAGTGTCTGTTAAATGCATGGCACTCACCCCCTCAGTACTGCGGTGTGTCGCTGGGACGCACGGCGGTGTGAGAAAGTAGGGGGTAATATTGCTGAGTGCTGCCTAATCTATATCAGGTGGCGAGGTTTGGATGAAAAATTAAATGAGACCCGTATATGGTTTATGTATCCCTTCTGTAAAGTAATTTAGGATCTCAGCCTTAATTTTCCTAACATGTTTGAGAATCCAGCAACTCATCCACTTTAAGGCTTTGAAAACTGGGCTGTAAAAACTTGCCCATGTAAAAATGCTTTAGAATATAGTTACGGTGTTTGGAAATAGATGAATTTATTTAAGAAACATGTAGATGAGGTGCTGAGGGACACGGTTTAGTGGTCACTTGGCAGTGCTAGGTTAATGGCTGGACTTGATGATCTCAAAGGTCTCTTCCAACGGAGGCTGTTCTGTGATTCTGTGATCTATATTAGCCTGTACTGTGCTTGTGAGATAGGAAAAGGATAGGATAGGGCCACCACTGATTGCAATATTTGATTAAATCTCTTTTTACTAAGGTACCCCCAGGGATTCCTCCTAATTCTCTCCAGTGGGCTGATACACATCCCAAGGGGGTCTTTCGGGGTATCTCTTTACTGGCTAATGAACCCATTCTTACCCCTTATCTCCTTAAACCTCTTCTAGCACTCCTCTAACGTACTGTTCAAGCTTGCTCTTTTACAGCCCACACCCGGGGAGTCGGTGCCCCCCCCCCCTTTCCTGGAGAGTCGAACCCCTTTGTGACGTCAAGTTACGTTTCCTGGGGACTCGAACCCCTTTGTGACACCAGCTCACCGGTTGGGGACTCTGCCCTCACAGAGGGATTCAAGCAAGGCTGCTGCAGGGAGGAGCCGTGCGGTGTGCCAGCTGATGCCTACCTCCAAAGATGGCCTCCCACAGGGATCAAAGGAGAATTGGAGCAAGTCTGGCTGATGTCGATCCAGTGCAGACAGATTGTTTGGTAAGTGGTTTTAGTTCACTGTGTCAGTGAGATGTTTTCTGAAAGCCTGTGAAAGCTTTCAGTAGTACGCTGTCTACAACAGCCTTGGTTTACAGTTTTCTCTGAAGCGATTTAGAAATTGCCCCGAACATTTCCTTTGTGCTGACGTACAATTTCTGATGGAACCTTCTCAAGGTTGCAGCTTTCTTTAATGTATAAAATGTGTTCTCTTGGATTTATCTTTAGGTGCGGTTTGATGGTGTGGGTGGTCTTTCTGGCCACATTTCAGCTTTAAAAGAGATGGTCATTCTTCCACTGCTTTACCCAGAATTCTTTGGGAGTTTCAAAATTCAGCCTCCAAGGTAACAGACATAGTTTAAAACTATCCATTCTAATTCACCCATTTTCAGGAGAATATTCAACTGAGGTATCAATATCTGTCCACTAAATTAGTTGTGTGTTACGAAATTATTAGAGATTTAATTGGTAGCTTTATGTATTCTTGGGCAGCAAAACTCAATCCTGGTATATTGAAATATGACTTTAAATTCTTTGCTTTCAGTAACTTTAGAAGTATTACAAATAATGAGAAGCAAATCTTTCAGTGTTTTGCTGCGTTGTTCACTGAAATTCCTTTTGAGGCAGAAGTGTATTGGCTTTTCTAGTTGGTGTCTGTATTTATCTGGAAATGCAGACTACCCTCCTAGCTTTACACTCCTCGTTTATCGTCAGCCATGGATGCTGTGGGAGACCAAATCCTTAAGCTTTCTTTTTAAGGGAGAATGAAATGCTGTACTATCAAATCTCACCTTTTGTGAAAACCAGAATGACTATGCAGTGCGTCACTGAAGAATGAAGTGGTGATTCAGACGTGAGCCCAGTCTCAGATTCTGCACTGCAGTTTGTTCTTGTTTGGCTGCACTGTGCTGCTGTTTGGCTCCACTGTGCTGTAACCACCCCTGTTAGCTTGTCAGCAGTTTTGGAAGTGTCCTTCTGAGACTCAGATTTTTTTTCTGAAGGTTTTGTACATGTGCATTATCCTCTGTTCATTTTGTTTCCTGCCTTGTTGAATTGTGTAGGAACACAAAATTTCCATCTGTTTTGACTCTTCTCACACATTGTCTGTTTCTGCTATCTTACAGATGAAGTGTTTTTGTTAGGAGAGAAGAGCTGTGTGTTCTAGGGGTGGGGGTTATAATATATGGTTTTCCATGATGTCTTTTTCTTAAGTGGATCTTTTGTTTGTTTTAATTGCAGAGGCTGTCTATTCTACGGTCCACCAGGGACTGGAAAGACACTGGTTGCTCGTGCACTTGCTAATGAATATAGCCAAGGTGACAGGAGAATAGCCTTTTTTATGAGAAAAGGTGCTGACTGCCTGAGTGAATGGGTGGGAGAATCTGAACGACAGCTTCGTTTACTATTTGATCAGGTGAGGCTGCAATGTGCAGTGTGCTCTGTCCGAGTTGTAACCGTAATTCTCTGTGGTCAATATTTTTAAGAAGAACTCACAGCTTTTTTGTGTTTTGTCAGTTCCTGCCATTGAAATGGGTTTGTCAGTGTTCCTTTTTTCAGTGGGTGTTTTAGGGACTTGAAATCTTGAGATGACCTGGGAAAGATAAATAAACCAAATGAGAAAATCTGACAAAGCCTCCCACCCCACCCTGCCAAAATATAAATAAAGCCATGAAAAAGGTTGCAGGAGGCAAGGGATGGTGGCTTTATATCAGAGGGAAAACAGATGCAGGCTGAAAGCATGGTCATTTAAATTCGTAACAGAAGCTTGCTTCCAGAACCTGTCATTTGATTATGTCTGGCTCTGTTCTCGGTGCTTGCCAAAGAGCCGTTTTTACTACTGGTATGATTGGTTTCCTGTTACCCAGTCTCGCTGGGTTTGCACAGGCTGCTGTCTAGTTACTCGTACCATTTACTCCCTTAGCTTAATTAGTAGAGATCCCTCATGCTAGTCGGAAAAATGTAGCTCAGTGACTTTGCAGCCATGATGTTTTTCATGCATTTTCTCTTTAAAAGAGTGATGTTTGACATAGGTCCATATTCCTGTGTTTTCATTCTAGGCCTACCAGATGCGACCTTCAATTATTTTCTTTGATGAGATAGATGGTCTTGCTCCTGCACGTACCAGTAAACAAGACCAAATTTACAGGTAGTATGTCTTTGCTATCTACACAGAAGTTGCTTGACCTTTGTGAGAAGAAGGCCACAGCCTATTGAACTGTATGGGGCACATTCATTTATCCTGAATGAATCACATTCATTTATCCTGAAACTAGTAATTGAATGCTACTACTTATGAGATTATTATATACAGCAATTGAAAACAATTCCCTGAGCTTGATATCGGGACAAGGCCTGTGTTACCTTAGTGTTGTTTTCTGTCTTCAAACGAGTCTTTCACTAATGAGCAGCTCCTCAGTTAAAAGCTTGTCTTTTTTGAGTGATCATTGGAGAAGGTTGTGCAGAAATAAGAACATTTACTAAACTAGTGAATGAAAACTATATTTTTCTGTTAGCTCTATTGTATCAACACTTCTGGCGCTTATGGATGGCTTAGACAGCAGAGGAGAGATTGTGGTCATCGGAGCCACCAACAGACTAGATTCCATAGATCCTGCTTTACGAAGACCTGGACGATTTGATCGAGAGTTCCGCTTCAGCTTGCCAAATAAAGAGGTCAGAAGTTCAATTCAGCGATAATGCTAATGTGGGAAAGTCCATCTTGATAATAATACTATATAACAGTAGAGTATGGCGTTGCAGTTAAAGTAAGAATTTGAAACCTAATGCTCAAACTGTTTTCCTTGAATGAACTGGCAGAAAAGAAAATTTGAACTAATGAGACTAGGTATTCCTGCTCTGGCAGGGGGGTTGGACTAGATGATCTTTTAAGGTCCCTTCCAATCCCTAACATTCTGTGATTCTGTGATTCTGAGACTGTCCGAACGAAATGATGCTGAATTGGATAATTTTCTTTGGTCACATATCTGTTTGCGGATAATTTCTTTTTAGTACAATTTTTTCCTCAGGATCATTAGGTCTCATACTTGTGGAAACTTACTTTTTACAGAAGCTAAAAATGCTGTTAATTTTGCTGCAGGCCCCCAGGAAGAGTTTAATAAATTGAGAATGATTAAATTTCCTACTTGACAAAGCAGAGGGCATCTTAACTGAACTTGAAAATACATAGAAGCTTGACAGATAAGAAAAGTATTTGTATCAACATGAGGGGGTTTTTGGGGTTTGTGTTGTGGTTTTAGGGTTGGGTTCTCTTTTAAAAGAGATAACTTAGAACAAACTAAATTGCCGCCGTTTTGTTTCCAGGCTAGAAAAGAGATTTTCAAGATTCACACACAAAGCTGGAGCCGTAAGCCGTTGGACACGTTTCTTGAAGAGCTAGCTGAAAAGTGTGCTGGTGAGTTTGCAAACCAAGTGAGTTACTGCATGTGACCGAGTCCGAAGGAATCTGAGGTTGGAGCAGGCAGGCCTTGTGCCTTGTGCCCTGCTGCAGAGCGAGGTGCTGAGCCAGCCTGCATGCCCCGGGAGCACAGAAGTTAGATGCTGCTTTTATTTTCCTTTCTTTTTGTGTCTGAGAACATTGAATGGGTTTTGGGCATCTTCCTGAGGAGCACAGTTTTGATTAGGAGGCCGCTTCATAAGCACAGGGTGTCAGGCTGGGAGCCGCATGACAAAACTCTGCAGTGCAGTAACTCTTCACATTCTCTCTTAACCTGTTAATTTTTGGCTGCATACAAAGTCTTTCAGTGTTGCACTTTTGAAACCTTGGCCTTTACTGCTGTGTTGCCTGACAGTGAGTTAACGTTTGATTCTTGTTTTGTTTATTAGGATACTGCGGTGCTGACATCAAATTCTTGTGTGCTGAAGCTGTCCTGTGTGCTTTGCACCGCCGCTATCCTCAGATATACGAAAGCAGTGAGAAACTGCAGATAGATATCGCTTCTGTCAAAATAAGAGCGCAGGATTTTGTCACGGCTATGCAGAAGACTGTTCCAGCTTCACAGAGGGCTGTGGCTTCACCTGGGCAAGCGCTATCACCTATTTCAAAACCCCTGCTTGAAAATACACTAGCAGGAATCTTACAAGCCTTGCAGAGAGTATTTCCCCACGCGGAGCTTGCCCTAAAGAAGGACCAACAGCAAGGTATAACAATGACATCCACTTCTTTACAGTTTTGCCGGAGCAAAAACTTGTGCTTTGTGCAATCAGTGTTCTGAGTCACTAGTCCAAGTCAAATGGAAGTCTGTGGCCGCCACAGTCACTTAATTTCCCCACATCCAGTGGGGGAAACCTGGTCCAGAAAGCAGTGGCCTTGTTGGGTTTTTCAGGTGTCTAGGAACTGCAGTTGCTGTTCCTAATGATCTTGAATTGTAATGGAAAAAACTTGCCAAGTTTTCGTGAGGAGAGAGAGATACCATATGCAAATCCCGGAACTTAGGACAGCTTTGTAGAAATGTGTGCAGTCCCCTGTGGTCTGTGGTAGGATGAACTCTTCATAAAAGAGTGTCTGGTGTGTGCCCGCAAATGAAGAAATACAAGAGAAGGGGTTTGCAGCACTGATTTAGAAGCTGTATTGATGCAAGAGCGAGATATGGACTGTGCAGGAACGTTAAAAAACCTCTCTGGTCTTTCAGACAGTTTAAATCATGCTGTAAGAAATGATGCAATTGACAGTGATGATGAATCACCATCAATCTTTGAAGAGAAGCCAACTCAAGAAGTGCTTGGCAGACCAAAGGAACAGTTCCTCAGTTTTAGCAGGTAAATGTTTGTCCCCTTGACGTTTACTTTTTCAAGATGCCTTGGTCTGTAAAGAGTTTTGGTGTGAGGGGTGGTAGATGGAGGAGTGAAGTGTGTGTGGGGGGTCATGTATATTTGCATGAAATAAGTGTGAAGATTCAGGTGGGTACTGGTGTTCTAATGGAGTATACTGCCATAGCCCACGCAACTGAACGGCCCAGCCCTCTTCCAAAGCTCTTGTGGTCCACAGACTATTAGAACGTATTGATTTAACCCATGGTATTCCTTGAAAGACTCAAGGCCAACAAAATGTGCAGTCTGTCTTTTGTTAATGAAAAAGGCTGCATGGGTTTGTGTAACCATCTTTTGCCCTGCTGCCTTCTCGGATTGTTTAACCGGTAGTGAATAATATGGCAGAAGCAAAACTGAGAAATGGTTTGTTAAAACACTGTGAGAAAAACTGCCACCACATCTGCATTTGGTACCTGTAAGCCTACTAAGTTCATGTTGACCTTTTGACATTTTAACGTGGAAGTTGTATAAGCCAGCAGTTGAAAAAACCAGATGGTGTCGTCACTGTTGGGTCAGTTATTTTTCAGAATTTCTATTGCTGTGCTGTCCTGAGAATCTTCTGACGTGCTGAGCTTGGTTCCGTCTCTGGGATCTTTGACTTCATCTGGTGAAGGTCCAGCAGTGTTGTGGTGGAGAAAACCAATGCTGTTCACAAATGTGTTTCATGCCAGTAAAGCAAGATGACTAGGAAATGAGTAGAGGTTACTGCCCAGTTGCTGTGGGTGTATTTAGCTGGCCAGTCCCCGTCTGTGACTGAAGACTATTTGTTGTGCATGGGT
The DNA here is from genome assembly GCA_028020825.1 of Podargus strigoides. Classification (NCBI taxonomy): domain Eukaryota; kingdom Metazoa; phylum Chordata; class Aves; order Caprimulgiformes; family Podargidae; genus Podargus; species Podargus strigoides. The sequence continues at coordinate 12,488,962 of CM051620.1, forward strand.
CCTTAACCCAGGCAAAGGAATAGCAGACGTGCTGGGGACTGGCAGGATTCCTGAGGGGAGGTATGGTACAAGTTTGTAAGAAAATGGGCTTTGAGCCTTCCTGATGACAGACCATCATATTATTTGCTGTGATATGAGTGTATTTATGAAGTGGTTTTTTTTTAAAGAAGAGTATAGGAAGAAAACTTGATCACCTGTGTGCCTATTCATCACTTCATTTTTAAACTTGTTTTCTTCTTCTTCTTCTAGGAATGATTATTACCAGCCACTGTCTAGCAGGCCACGGTTCTTACTAGTTGAAGGGCCAGGATATGGGCAAGCTTCGCAGCTGGCCCGTGCAGTAATCCACGCCCTGGAAAAGTTTCCAGTGTATTCCCTAGACCTGTCCGTTCTGCTTGCTAGCGTCACCTCAGCGGAAGAAACCTGTGTCCAGGTATCTTTTCTCTCTTGAATCTCATAGGGTTCACAAACCGTATATAAACTGGTAAAGTAAGCAAAATCCATTGTTAATGGAGGTGGCCTGGTTTGACTGTGCTGTACTGCTGACTTTTGTCAGAAAATCCACTTTTCCTGTGGATTGAATGAGACCGAATAAGGATGTTGTAACAGGCCATTGCAAATTAAACAGCGGGGATGTTGGCAGCAGCTCGGGAAGCTGAGAGGTGGTGCTAATAGACCCCTCTTTATGGTAAGAAATCCTGCCAGTCTGGTGGGATCCAGACAGTTGTTTTCCTTGCTTCTTGCGGCTCGGTGCTCCCAGTAGATGGCTCCGCATCAGCCTGACTGCGTCGTGCACTTTGTAGCCGCCTTTTTTATTATATTTGTACAGCAATCAAGGTTTTGGGGAAAGGAAGTGTTTTGGTTTTTATATACACAGCTTCTCCTGTTGTGGTATATGCAGCAAAAGCATTAAAATGCATGGAACGCATTTGTACACTGCTGTGTTTTCCTTCACTAGGAAAATGAATTATAAGCAGACAAAGGCGTGGCGTGACTGGATGCCCATTTGTCACATTCCTTTTATTGTTACGTGACGGTTGCATCTGCAGTCGTACAACTACCACGTCCAGTCACTGCCTGGATACACCACCTTCACTTCCCGTCTTGTGAGAGGAACTCCCTGAATATTGACAATGTGAAAGGGTGTCCAGAGAAGTTGGTCACGTGAAAGGACTGTCCACTTCCCTCAGGATGCATGTCCCTAGATGCATGTCCTCTTCTGTGACCTCTTGCTGGAGGTTTTGTCTCATTTGTTCAGGCACACCACCACACGTGCAGAGTTGTGAGGCTCCTTAGGAGTTACCTTAGACATAAGTAGTTTGGAAACCCGGCAGAGACACAGATCTGTTTCTGTCTGTGTTGGCAGTCTCTGAGTCGAAATGAAAATGTTACCTTGTTGTTAAGGATCTGCTCTTTCGGTTTGTTTTGGCTTCGTGTACTCCTGTTTCTTAAGGCAGTTTGACTAATGTGTCGTTATTTATTAGCCAGTTCTGCATGGTTTAGCTTGCTCATCCAAACTTCCATTTTACCAGTTGATGCACGAAGCTGAAAGAACAGCACCAAGTCTAATTTATATCCCGCATATCCAGTTGTGGTGGGAGGCTGTTGGAGCTCCACTGAAAGCTGCTTTTACAACACAACTGCGGGAGATGTCACCGTTTGTTCCAGTTTTGCTGCTTGCAACATCTGACGTGTGTCACGCAGATCTCCCAGAAGAGGTATTTCTGTCAATAGTTTTCTTACTTTTTAGTTCAATTGATTGTTCATTTGTAAATCCTTTAAGCGTTGAAGTAATGTGCTCGCTGAAGCAAATTCGTTCTTATATTCCTCGGGCACCCTAACCAGTTCTCTTAAAATTTGCTTAGCTAAAACAGTGCTGCAAGCATTTGTCTAAAGTGTTTTCTGAGTGAAGAGATTGACTTTGACCGAGCTTCTTCCCCCTGCTCACACACTCATGCTCATTAGACAGATGTATGAATTTCCTTGAAGTTTAATTCAGGAAGGTACTCATCTTTTTGGAATAGAAGACGACTTTGTGTGGCCCTGTGCCTGAAATACCTTTTTCTCCACATCCTTTAGGTAAAAGAATTGTTTAATGAAAATTCCGGAGAGGTTTTCACAGTCCAGTTGCCTGGTAAAGAGGAAAGAAGAGCATATTTTGCGGACTTATTTCTAAATCAAGCTGCTAAACCTCCTGCAAAATCCACAGGTGAGGATATTCTACATATGAAACTTTTCTAACTGTAAGTTAATAACAATACAGTATTTGCATTGGTTGTAGTTTTGTCAGTAATTTTTCGTAGGCATGTATTTGAATACCATAAATTGACTAAAAGTTTCTGATTGATTTCAGCTTGGCAGCCATTGGAAGTACTGCCCTTGGCACCGCCGCCTGTCCCTCGACAGCTGACAGACGAGCAAATAAGACAGCCGAATGAGCAGGAGGAGGATACATTGCGTGAACTCAGGATTTTCTTGCAGGATGTGACTCATAGACTTGTCGTTGACAGACGTTTCAGAGCATTTACAAAGCCTGTTGACCCACAGGAGGTAAATTAGTTTCAATTTGTAATATCATTTTATCTATGTGTATTCCTGATTTCTCTGTCTGTGCATTTGTCAGTGTTTGAGTGTTCTTTGTAGGAAGGTTCATCTTTGTTTTTAAGACCGTGCTATTCTGATGTGTCAAGAAGCAGGAAGTGAATTTTGGTTTTACTTTTGCTGACTCCTTGTGGCTCTCAATTGTCTGTTACTTGAGTATTCCCTGGAAGCCAGGGGTTTCTTCAAAAACGTCTTTAGAATGTTTCAGTTGGAAGGGACCTACAACGATCATGTAGTCCAACTCCCGGTTAGACCAAATGCCAGCAGTTTGCTCATGAAAAGGCTTTGATGCGTAGGCATGTTAGAGTGCTGAAAAGCACAGAGATCTCTTTCTTTATAATTATAAACAGGACTATAGGACTTTCTAAATAAAAAGCTCTTTAATTGTCTGTGCATAGTTTCTGTGAGGAGTAGAAGCAGCAGTTTTTCAAGTAAGCTGTAAAATATAATTACCTGTTTCATGAGGGACTTCTCAGTGTAAGATCAACCATAAGGGCTGTGTGGTTCCTTCTGCTTCCCATACACTTCTGAGGGCTCTCTTTCTTATTTAATTTATTGGCTAAGTCTAAGCTGGGGGCAGAGACTTCAAAGTCAGCTACAGTTTTACTATAGCTTTGTGTTTCAGCACAATCTTGTTCCCCTAAGAGTCCACTGACTTGTCTTTACTCCTAGTTTCTGAGATAATTCAAACCTAGATGTCCTCACCTAAACTTGTTAAGCAGCTTATTTTATGGTCTGAGTAAAGACGTTGACACCTCTGAGTCCAGTTATCTCATTCTCAAGTAGATGACCTAGGACAGATATTTCAGAGGTGCAATTCCTGCAACCTTTTTCTTGCCACCAAAGATAAAGAGAATCTCACGAGGCTTTACTGAGAAAGGTTTCTTAGCTGTGATTTTCTGTAGTGAAATGAAATGAATCCCCCTCTAGGTGTCTTCCCTTCTCTGCCCCACTTGTGCTTCTGACCTCCCTCCTTCTTTTTTTCCCCTCTGGTCTGTCTCTTCAAAGCTACTTGAAATAGCCCTTCTATTTTCAAGAAACTGACTGCTTAATTTCCACATCTTTGAATGTATCATAAAGATTTGGGGTTTTTAAGAAGTCCTGTATTTTATTTTAGTAAAATAATTCTCAGTGATAGATACTGTGTTAAATCTCTGAGCCTGTGTGTTTCCTTTGTAGGTCCCTGATTATGACACAGTTATTAAACAGCCCATGGACCTTTCGTCAGTTCTCTCTAAGATTGACCGGCACCAGTACCTAACGGCAAGAGATTTTCTGAAAGACATGGATCTGATCTGTAGCAATGCTTTAAAGTACTACCCAGATAAAGCAGCTGGAGGTGAGGATATGGTTTTATCTCTATTTGTGAAAAAATTAAAATGTATAAATAGATAAATGTTGTCTGTGGACGGTAGACTTGGGATGAGATAATTTTGAATATCCACAGAGAGCATTCCTTGCCAGGTTGTACAGTTTGTAGCATTAAACTGCTTGGGCATGAAATGGTGATAGAAGTGTTGATCAGTAATTAGTGCTTTTGCTTTAATAATTGACTTTTATGGTGCAAATATTCACTGAGATAACCTTTCAGAACTGTCACGGTTTAGGCCCAGCCTGCAACTAAGCACCACAGGGTCACTCACCCACTCCTCCCCACGGTGGCACCACAGGGTCACTCACCCACTCCTCCCCACGGTGGGATAGGGACGAGAAAATATAACGAAGGCTCACGGGTCAGGACAAGGACAGGGAGGGACCAGTTGCCCATTCTGGTGACAGGCAAAACAGACTTCACTTGGGGAATGATCGATTTATTACCAATGAAATTGGGGTAGGTCCTTCAGGAACAGACTGCTCCAGCACAGGCTTCCCTCGGTCTCAGGGCCTTCTTCAGGCACAGCCACCTGCTCCACCGTGGCCCTCCACGGGCTGGAGGAAGGTACCTGTTCTGCCGTGGTCCTCCATGGGCTGCAAGGGGACAGCCTTCAGGGGAAGCTCTGCTCTGGCACTCCTCTTCCCCCTCCTTCACTGGTGTTGGTGTCTGCATAGGTGTTTCTCTCGCATCCTGCTCCTCTCTCCACTGCAAGTCTTCCAGCAGTTTTGTTTGCCCTCCTTAAATATTTTATCGCAGAGGCGCTACCACCATCACTGATGGGCTCAGGTCAGCCTCAGCCAGAGGCAGGTGGGGCTTGAAGTTGGGGGGGAAAAAAAAAAAAAAGAGAAAAAAAAAAAAAAAAAAGAAAGGCCTCCCCTGTTTCCAAAGCCCCACCACACAGACCCAACACAAGAATCCTATGAAAAGATCAAAGCTGGTAGAAAATACTCATTTCTGATTGTAAAATTTCAGATCGTCTGCTTAGGCACAGAGCTTGTGCTTTGAGAGATACTGCATATGCCATAGTGAGGGAAGAAATGGATAAAGATCTTGAACAACACTGTGAGGAAATTCAAGCATCTCGTAAGAAAAGAGGTATGTTTTTTTGACGCTAAGGATTTTAAGACTTGTCACAGTATTTGTAAAAAACAATGCAAGACATGATCTTTGCTCTCTGTTGTTTATTGCAAGGTTGTAACTCTTCAAAGTGTGCTCCGTCTTACTACCATGTAATTCCAAAGAGGAACTCTGTTCCTGGGTGTGAGAAAATGGACCCCAAGTGTAATGAAAAGACAAAGATGCCAGCAGCACCTGTAGATTCCAGTACACCCTGCCTGCATGGCAAGTTGCATTTTATTCAGGCTATCTTGGAGAAGGTGCTAAAGTCACTGATACCTTCTCTGTTCTTATGACATAACAGGTTTTTGTGATGCCTGGTTCTTCATGCCAGAGGCTTATATTTTTTCATTTGCTTCAAAATGTGAGAATAAATCCAGAGGTCATTGATTTGAGTATGGTTACAAAATTCAAGTACGGTGGTTTGCATTGTAAGACACTGGCCTTGATGCAGCTGACGTGTAATGGCTCCCAAATGACTATCTCTTGAAGTCAAAACTCTTGTACGTGGCATTTGCTGAATACTCAACTAGTTTTTACTTGGATGAAACAGTATTTGTCCCTTTCCTGCTCTCAAACACTCAAATCTATGCCACCTCTCACAGCGATTTGCAATTGAAGGAAGAAAGGGGGAAAAAGGGGAACGATAATAATAGAGTTGTAAGGGAAAGATCATTACTTCCTCCCTTTTCCTGTGAAAAGGCCATGAAAGAACAAAGGGACTTGGGTCTCTTTCAGTTAAAACGCATGGCATGGTGTGAAGTTTCCTGGTCGTGCTGGCATGACTGAGAATGTCGTTGACTTCACCCATGTGCTTTGTGCAGCACTCCGTGAATACAAAGAGTGGTGGGTGTTCTGGAGGGCAGAAATGGGAAGTCTGGTTTAAACAAGGTGAACTGAATCAGAAAGCAGACAAAGTGTAATTCTTTCTGGACAATTTTTTCTCCAGGAGAGAGTCCCTTAAAATTGTCTCGTTAACGCTGCCCAACGTGTGTTTAGCTTTAGAAGTTGACAGCTTTATACAAGATTGGAAGGAGGACTCATCTCCAAACGCTTTTCTGTTGTTCATTGGTATAAGTTTACATAGTAAGACAGGGAGCAACTTCACCCAATAACCTTGCTTCGCGGTAGTACTTCCTATCTAAAGTAAGAGTTTCCTGCTCATAAAATGTGGGAGCTGATGGTTTTGTGAAATTTTGTAGCTGGCTTTTTAAAATCTGATAGCAAATTGACCTCCTTAACTTGCAACCCTTTCTCTAGGCATACGTAGGGAGACAGGCATTGAATGGTACTTGAGCTCCTTTGATCGTTTTCTTTGTAAGTCAAGCAAGATGAGGATGCTGGATTTCGAAGGAAGAAGTCTTTTGGTAACATTTCTAATTACTTTTTGTGGTATGTCTTTGTAGACAGGTCCAAAAGAAAACGCAGAAAGAAAAACTTGTCACATATCCCAAAAAAGAGGTGGAGTTCTCGATTCAATAAACAGAATAAAGCTCCGGAAGACCAAAGTGAAGCAGAGAGTGATGAAGAGTTTCCAGAAAAAGACGTTTCTGACACAGATCATGCTGAAGTTGTTTCCACACAGGATTTTTCTGTGGAAGAAAATGAAAACGTATTTCAAGAAAGACCGAAAACAAGGAATGAAAATAAATCTGGGACAAAGAAGGTTCTCCTTGTGGCTAAATCTGCTTCTAAAAGAAAGAGTGTCACGCTTCCTGAACGTCCCGACCGAAAAAAGGAGAGTGAAATGCTGGATTGCCAAAGAGGAGGAAGGTCTGAAGATGGTGGTGCAAATGGTAAGTGAATGGTCAAACAGGTCCTGTAGCTCCTTTTTCTTCCTGAGTAAGATTACACTATTTCTTAGATATTAGACTTCTTCAGTTCCCTTCTCTTACTTCTCTCGTATCTCTCTCAAATCAGCACACAGTGTTTCTTGCATAATGATGCTGCCCCTCTAGCTATGCCAGCCAAACTCCTGTTTTTCTGCAGGTGCTGTTTTTTTGATTCTGAAGTTTGCTTTTCAAATGGTACCTAATTGAAAAACAATCAGTGACTTCATTCAGTTGTATGAGTATCTTTCCAGTAACGAGCGGCGTAAGTTCAAAAGCTGTACTTCAAGCAGTGTGGACCCAGGGGCACAGGTGGAATAGCAGACTTATGTCCTGATGTCTGCAGTCTAAGATGTGTTTCCTAACCTAAATTACTTTGGAGTTTTGCGGTGCGGTGCTGTAATGGCAACAAGACTCTCTTTTTTCCTGGTTTTACCCTGCTTTTTTTCTTGTACCTGAGTTTCTAATTCTCATGGAGCAGTGACTTTTGACAGAAAGAAAGTACCAGTCAGGCATTTCTCGGCGGAACAATGGTAACAGCTCTGTCTCTGTCATTGCAGAGAGAGACCGGACTGCCGGTACGGGATACTTTATTGGTACTGTATTGCAGATAAACAGAAATCCTGACTGAAGACGTTTGTGTCCTTCCAGATTCGTGGGTACACGGTGTGACTCGTGCGAGCTGTTCTTGGGTGGGCGAGCCACAGGTGACAGGTGTCAAGAAAGCAACAGAAATTGTCACACAGCCAGTGACTGTGGATTCCTGTGAGCTCCAAGTAAGTCAACTTTCCATTTTGTTACTTCTGAAGGAGGACAACCAATGCCAATTAAAACAACTGATGGGAAGTATTTAGAGCTTGGGAAATAACCTGAAGAGGACTTCTGTTTCTAGTAGTGATGAGTTCAAACCTGAAGCTAACAGGTTGACATAAAGCCCGTGCTAGAAAATACTAACACCTGCTTTCCTGATTTTTTTTTTTTTCAAAATCCAGTGTTCGAATTTAGCATTCACGCAGTTAACAGCGTTGTAGGGGTTTTCCACTCCCTCTCAGGAGAGAAGTTGCTATTGTAGGCTACAGCTGGGGAAAGGGTTAAAAACGGGCCTAGCTGTAGGGTGGGCAAGAGGTTTCTTTGCCTGAAGTGCAGCGGGTGGAACAAGGGCGTGATCTTCTGGGGATATCGCAGTGAGGAAAACTAGGAAAAGGGCTCGGCTGGAGTCCTGGCAGTGGGGCCAGTGCAGAGGAGGGCTGCTAGTTACCTGCCATGCTGAGAAAAGGGAGTATTACATGGATGTTTCCCCTGTGTGGGGAGAATGTGACCAGATAGGAACCCCTGTGTTGGAGAGGCTTGTTAGCACAATTTCTGTCACATTTTTAAGACATGACATAATTTGGAGAGGTGAAACAAACTTTTTAAAGTAGGCTTCCTAAGGAAGCAGATTTCGGGGGCTTTTGTTGTTCATGTCTGCCTGTGTATGTAGAGGAGTCACATAGGTTTTCCATAGAGTCAGGGTGCTGTAGCATGTGCTCCAAAGTTATTGCCTGCTGGAGAAAGAGTACAGTAAAGCCCTTGTATGTGTTTCAGCTTATATACATGTCAGCTCTAAGGAGAGCTGCAGTCATAGAACACATCTTTTAGAAAACTTGTTTCATAGAATCATCGAATGGTTTGGTTGGAAGGGACCTTAAAGACGATCTGCCATGGCCAGGGAGGGACACCTCCTGCTGGAGCAGGTCGTTCAAAGCCCCGTCTATGAAAAATGAAATCATTCTCTCCAGGTAAATTTTGTGAGGTACTGTGTTCTCTGAGGTGTCACTCATATTTTTTTTAACAGTGTAAGAAAGTGGGACGTCACTTGCATTGTATTGTTATTGTTTAGCTTCTGAAAATGTAAAGAGCCTATGCAAAGGATCTTGCACTCTTCTGAACTTGTGTTTTCCTTTTTTTTTTTTCTTCAGCAACTGTTAAATTTTGTCACTTTGATAACTAAGAACCTCCCTGCATTTCAATTGGACAAGTTCTTTGTTCTTCTCAGGCAGTGCGTTTGCCAACATCGGGAAGATTACGACAAAACCGAACTGGTGAAGGTAAATTTTGGTTTTTGTCTTCTAGCACATTCTGTCCCTGTTCTGCATGTGTGTCTTATGCGTATGTGTGTATGCACTTGGGTCATCGCGCTTGGTTAGTGCTACTCATTGCTGCTCAGTTGCCTGTGTTACAAGACTTGTTCATTCCAGTGTGGAAGACATTTATCCATATTGCAAAGCCATCGTTGTATTTGGCATAATTTTCCTTTCAAAGAACAGGCTTGACCTTGAAGACATTGGGTCCACCCACACAGCCCTCTCACAGCAGTTAACCTCAGCCTGTCAATACTCCTTCTCCAGAACCCTTTTAGGGGTTGGGGCTATGAAAGGAGGGTGCTTTTCTCAGTCTGTTGCTTCCCCTTTTCTCCCCTTACAGGCAGTCAGACACGGTAATACTTTGTAGAGTAGTCATTCCACTCTTGAAAAGAAACCAACGATGAAACACAAGAGCTGCAGACTTTTCCCTAGTCTCACCATAATCTCTTTTGAACTAGCATGGCTCGAGCATCTTTACCAACATCAGGGGAGATTTCTGCCTATGCCTGTTTAATGCTAATGAGTCCAATTCTCTGATCTCTTTCTCAAAGAGAGGATTTTGGAGTTGTCAGGACTCAGCAGAAGTCTTCTGGAGGCAGCTGTGGTTCCAGTCAGGCATTCCCAGTATTGAGTTGGTTTAGACAGGCTGGATAATCAGTCTTCAGATTCAAGATCTTGAGTCCAGTTGTCTGAGATGCTTGTGCCGGACAATAGATAAAAGTCTTGATGCCTCTTCTCTCTGGCCCTGGTCATCTTGATCTCTCCTTCCACATGTGATAAAGAGCTAGAACGGACACTCTGTTCTGGCTGTGCAACAGGGAGGATTATTTGGATTCAGGGAGGCCATTGCTGAAAAAGGTGAAAAAGGTGCCCTTCTCATCCAGCATAGTGACGCACCTGTTTTAGCATGACAAGGGTTTTCTTTATGTTAGCTCGGGGCTTGTGAGCTTTTGTCACTTCACTTCTAATGCTTAAATTCCAAGGGACTTGATTTATTTGTTTTCTATTTCTACCTTCAGCTTTAACAAAAAAAAAATCTGTGCACAGCGACTGTGCAAGTCAGGAGCAAGCTCTACTGTATGAAGAGATAGACTTTAACAAGGAGTGATTCAGAGTGCAGCAAATAAGATTTCCAGCTTTTAGTTGGGACTTTTCAGGAACTGTCTCTTCTTTCTAACTGTAGAAACCACAGCTGGTACAGATCCATACAGCCTCTTGTATTTTGGATGCAGAACGATGCGTTTGAAGGTAGCAGGTATAGAAAGAATGATACTGTGATGATGGTAGCACATGGATTTGCTAAGTCTTACTAATGTCTGTATGTGCAGGTTCTTGACCCTTTTTATGAAGAAATACTCGGGTCTTCAGATTTTATTCATGCTGACTGCTACTTTATCTTTTTCTCTTACTAGGAAATGAAGAAAGAAATTGCAGCCTTCAGCCGTCCTGTTCAGTGATACTTGATGTCCAGGTACTGGAGTTCGACTCTCTAATGTTTTGAGTTTTTTTCTTTTCGTACTTCGACTTTGTAATGTTTTGGTTTTTCTTTTCACTGCGTGCTGTTCTCTGCATAATTCTATAAAGATTGCTTCTACATATATATTTATGCCTATATTAAGTATATCTTAAAATTTATTAAGAAAGTTCAAATAATGTCCCGTAACTGTTTTCAGTTGATACTTTTGTCCTCTCTCTAGATGTATTTTCACGTGACAGACTGCTGTGATTGCCTTTGGAATGCTGCTGATCTGAACATCTCCCAGATAATTTCAGGACCTCTCATTTAAATAAAACAACTGAAAACTTGATTAACTCTTATCATTGCTTTCCAGCTTGTGGGAATACCTTTCTTCTGAAGTAGTCTGGGGTGCTGTATAGTCCATTGGATATTACATAAAGGTTTTAAACCAAATCTCATTTTGGTATATGAAAAGTAATTCCTTTAGAAACCTCTTAATGCAGTTCAGAGGTAATTTTTCATTTTTTTTTTTTTTAATTACAGCACCTCAGGTGGCTTCCATAGAATTGACAACCTAAAGTACATGTGTGGGAGAAACAATCTTTCCACATAAGGACTTTTCCTATGGCATATTTTTGCCTGTCAAAAAAGCGCCAAACCTAGCTTGAAACAAAGCAAGATTTAGTACGGTAACTTTCTAAGGTAAAGTTTAGTCTTGCTTGTAATAATGACAATCTTGTTACTGGAGAATAGTAGTATTTTAATTTAAGATTTTAGTTGCAAGTCAGGTGGCTTGCAGTCGAATTAATTGTCAATAGTTTTCTAGTTACCTGGAGAGAATAATATAAGCATATTACATAAAAGTGAGTATTTTGTTGATGAGAAATACATTTAAGTAAAAGCAAAGCAATACCCCGTTTTGAAGAGGTATGCCTCTTCAAACCAGCAGAGAAAATTTCTTTCAGCTAATTTGACAGGTTTTTTAAGAAAAAGTAATAAGACAGGCAGAATTCAATTTTATGAGAATGAAATTTTGTACCTATTGCGATGTGTGGCACGATCCATTGCTGTTGTGTTATGTCACCTCACGCACATGACAGCTGGTGATACTGAATGCCTAACTGTGCAATCCCTCTGTGCATGTTTGCTTTCTTCCTGTATTTTCCTTTTTCTGTTTGTTTCTTGCATGTTTGTCCAAATGCTTGTGTCCTGGACAGAATTTTTTCTTTTCCCTGTATAGCTTGGATAGCTAATAATAAAACGTGAATCACCTTTTTGGGTTTTTTTTGGTCTGCTCTGTTTTAATCACAGAACAAATTTGATCATTAACAACTCACACGTAAGATTCATGCTGGGTTTTAAGACTTTAAAATCAGAACTGGCTGTGAGCAGCTTACCCCACTCTTGGTGTATTGGTTATACAGCAAAGGCGGGAAGCACAGGAGGAAGAAAAATTACACTGGAGATGTACCTTTTAATGTAATGTATTACACTGGGAAAGTAGTAAAGGAATTAAGGGAAAAGGACATTAACTGGATCTCCACCTTGGCTGCTGCCACCGATTGTGGCTGGGACTGTGGGGGTGGTTTGCTGAGCGCCTTCCCCAAGAGAACCCTTTGAAAAACTGACCAGGAGCGAGAGTGTGGGAATGAGGAACCAGAACCATTCCTGGGATCAAAGCTTTGGCTCTTCAGAGCTTTGATCAAACACCTTCCTGGCTCTCATCTCCACAGGATACAAAATGGAAATTAGACTTACTCGGAGCTCACAGGAATCCACAATCACTGGCTGTGTGACAATTTCCGTTGCTTTCTCGACACCTGTCACCTGTGGCTCGCCCACCCAAGAACAGCTCGCATGAGTCACACTGTGTACCCACGAATCTGGAAGGACACAAACGTCTTCAGTCAGGATTTCTGTTTATCTGCAATACAGTACCAATAAAGTATCCCGTACTGGCAGTACGGTCTCTCTCTGCAATGACAGAGACAGAGCTGTTACCATTGTTCCGCCGAGAAATGCCTGACTGGTACTTTCTTTCTGGCAAAAGTCAGTGCTCCATGAGAATTAGAAACTCAGGTACAAGAAAAAAAGCAGGGTAAAACCAGGAAAAAAGAGAGTCTTGTTGCCATTACAGCACCGCACCGCAAAACTCCGAAGTAATTTAGGTTAGGAAACACATCTTAGACTGCAGACATCAGGACACAAGTCTGCTATTCCACCTGTGCCCCTGGGTCCACACTGCTTGAAGTACAGCTTTTGAACTTACGCCGCTCGTTGCTGGAAAGATACTCATACAACTGTAGAAAGTCACTGATTGTTTTTCAATTAGGTACCATTTGAAAAGCAAACTTCAGAATCAAAAAACCGCAGCTGCCGAAGAACAGGAGTAGTGTGGCCAGCAGGACGAGGGAAGTGATCTTACCCCTGTACTTAGCACTGGTGAGACCACACCTTGAGTACTGTGTTCAGTTTTGGGCTCCTCACTACAAAAAGGGCACTGAGATACTGGAGTGTGTCCAAAGAAAGGCAACAAAACTGGTGAAGGGTCTGGAGCACAGGTCTTACGAGGAGCAGGTGAGGGAGCTGGGGCTCTTAAGCATGGAGAAAAGGAGGCTGAGGAGAGACCTCATCACCCTCTACATCTCCCTGAAAGGAGGTTGCAGAGAGGTGGGGATGAGTCTTTTTAACCAAGCAGCAAGTGACAGGACAAGAGGTAATGGCCTCGAGTTGCATCACAGGAGGTTTAGATTACGTAATAGGAAGAATTTCTTCACCAAAAGGGTTCTTAGATGTTGGAATGGGCTGCCCAGGGCAGTGGTTGAGTCCCCTCCCTGGCAGTGTTTAAGAGTCGTGTTGACCTAATAATACTCAGGGGTATGGTGTAGTCAGTAGACTGTCAGTGTTGGGTTAATGGTTGGACAAAGAATAAGCAGATTACCGGAGCTGAACACAATCTCAAGCCAGAAGAGCCAGACCTCAGCAGACCAGCAAGAGCTTTGAGTTCTGAAAGTCAACACGTCAAGAAGGACTGACAGAAACCCTCATGAGGAGCAGCCAGAGCACACCATTGGAAATGGTTCTTACATCACTTGTGCAAGAGCCATGTTAGGTCAACAGCACTAGCACTGGGGCTGGAACATTAGAAATGTCATGTTATTCCTTTGTTCATTTGGTCTCTGATCTAACATCACCGATCCCCCCCAGTCATCCTGTAAGTACACTATTGTTGATGTAAGAGTTAGGTTTTGTAAGAAGTGTTCCAATGTAAGTAGAGCAGCACTTCATACCATGAGGGACTGTTGAAGAGCACATTTTGTGTTCTTTTCATTTACTCCTATAAACACAAAAATTGGAGTCAGCTGTCAATTTTGTTGAAATTAAAAGGGTGAATGTCACTTTAGTGTTACAACTGAAACCAGATTACTTTTGAAAGAAAGGAAGAAGCAGTAAGTTATGCCTTGAAGAGTTTGTAGAAGATTTATTGCAAATGCACAAACCAAAATCAGTTACTACAACCACAGCTAAGAGACGGTATATATTGTTTTATTTTTCATGCAGCTAATTCTGGCAGATAGTAATTACCCCACCCCAGACCAGCACACGTATTTAATTGTCACTTTGTCTCTAAAGCTGATATACAATCCAATAACATCACATGATCTAAACCAATTTAAGTGTACTTCATTATTATTAGGACTATTCTTACGGATTACTCGGAGCCTTTCTTGCTTGTCTTGATTTTTCCCTCAAGAAAAGCCCATCTTAGTAATGTTTTGTGACACCAGATGCACGTTTAAAATGAAAACACAGTAAAAAAAAACCTTATTGAAGGTCAATGAAAACAAAATTAGACAAAACAACTGGAGTTTGTTTCAGTTGCCTTTGGCTAGGATGCTGCCTCTTCTGCACGTAGCCTCCTCATTGAGAAAGTACTCGCAATTATAATCTGGTAATACCAGCAGAGTACACACCAGTACTAGCTGCATACTAGCAACTAGGTAATCTTTTCAAAACACTTATCTTCAAGCTGGCAATGAGGCCATGCCTGCAGCAGTGTCTTCCTTACTTGGCTTTAAAGGCTCTCTAGCCAGCTAAGCTCAAGAGTTGTCACGCGTAGCTACTGCAATGACCTTAAATAATCCTATTCTGACTATTTAACTTCTCTTTCTCCTGTTAACTTCCAGCCAGAGTATTATTTTGTACTTAGCAGGTATGACTGTTTCTTGAAGTGGCAGTATGACAGCATGCAGCTGCCATAGAAGAGCTCTGGCAAAGTAAGGCAGCATGGCTGCTGCTTGCTGCGGGAAAAGAGCTTCCCTTGCCCTGCAGTGCCTTCCTCCCTGCTGCTGTCTGAGGAGTATGCAGTGGGGTGCTCTTGAGCCACTGCTCTGTGGTTCTCCCTGGAGGTGGTCTCTTCGGGATTTCTGGGGTAATTCAGAGGATCCTCTGTGCAAGAGAGATGAAATAAACACAATCCTCAATGGTCTATAACCTCTCAATGATTTTACAGCCAGTTTGCAGGAGAGAGTCAGCTCACTTCCCAGGTTGTAGGAGCGTGCTATAATTCTGGCATCAGGAGCAGGGGATCTTTGTTTCTTTTTGTTGGTGACCTAGGACAAGCTTTTAGCCTCTAGTACAGAGAGTCTGCACAACACCTGCCTCCTCTCCTACCCCATCAGCAGCAGCTGCAGAGTCAAGTTGCATTCCCCGTTGTTATCCTACGCAGTTTGTCCACTGTGTTCCCAACAGCATCACGGGGACAAAGACCCTGTCTGACTCTTCTAACGCATGTCGTCCTGCTGGTAGCATTAGTTACTGAAATCAGTAACTAATGGAAAGATATTACTTCAGAGTCTGACCTCTCTCCCATTTGTCCCAGCCACCCTTCCAGCAGAGCTAGGAAGCATTTCCCTTGTCAATCTGTAATAACAGTAAAAACAGCAGCAGCCAAAGGTGTTCAATCGATCAGGTTCAGTGGAGTCCTGTTACCAACTTGCATCCAGAGTGAATCTGTGCATCTGGTCCTCTGAGGGAGCTATCTAATGCTGATTGATTTCAAAAGAAAAGGACATGGGAGAAAATTGTGTTAGAGTTCTGCAAGCTTAATGAAAGGTTGGTTTGTTTTGTTTTGGTTTTTTGTTTTTGGGTTTTTTTTTATGGATAGGTATAGTTGGAGAAAGGACAAAAATTCTTAGTACCTCTCTGTCTTCACTGTGTGACACATTTGTGTTCAATGCATTTGGAAACCCATATATTTTATCCTTGATATCAGCTTAAATAGTCCATGAGTTCAGTGTAAAAGGCAAACAGTGTATTTGAGCATTTTAATCAGCAGTGGTGTATTGTGCTTTAAGCATAGTCATAATAGTAAACTGAACTAGATGCTGTGAACACAACTTCCATATTTACATTTGTTTTCATAAGGAGGCTAATACTTTAAATTACTTTAAATTACTTTAAGCAGAGTACTTCACATTTAGGGATAAAGGACTTTTGAATAAGTATTTGGAAGGAAAAAATGTAAATAAGAGTTCTCTTAGGGATGAGTTTCTGGGGAATATAAAACCCCATAGTGTCTTGCTGTTGCCTTTAAATGATTTTTAGTACTGTGAATATTGCAGATATTCAAGCACAAATGTTTAATGAAACTAGATGTGTAAGATTTTTTTCACTAAAGACTACATGTCTTTCTGAGAAGTCTCCTTCTCTGCTCTGGCTCCGATCAGAGAGCAGAGAGTCGGGAAAGTATGCTTCAAGTGTCTGCTCTGGAAAGAGTACGTCTGCTTTTGTCAGAACCGAGCTGGCTCCATCCCGAGGCAGCTCAGGTATTTCACCACCACGTTCCCCCAACCTGAGAAAAGAGTAGAGACACCCAGCACAGAGTCAGCCTGGATCCAGCTGGGTTTATGAGACCTGGGTTTGTGCCAGTGGTGCCAGACCCACGCTGCCTGCCCAGCTCCTGCCCCTGCCCCATAGCGTCCCAGGTCCCATCGGGTCAGGCACAGCAGGTCCAGCACCACAACCAAGGAGCTTGCACGGCCTATCAATATCTGCAGCAGTGTGAGTGAGGGGCAGAGAAACCAAATGGCCCTGTGGGGTCAGTGTAGTTGATGCTGTGACGAATTGACAGACCCTCCTGCGTCAGAGCTAAATTCAGCTGGAACTTCTTGGGTGCTCCCTTGTTTCATCGTCTCTTATCTGTACTGTGTGGGTTCCCACTTTACCAGCTCTAAAATACCTTTGCCAAGCAGAGATGTGGCTAGACGTCGCTAAAAATCACTTGCTAAAGTTGTACTTCAGGACTTCAAGAGCCGTCTTCCCAGGACAGTGACAGTGGCACTGCACAGAAGAGGGTTTGGAACTTGTGAGAGCAGACTTTAGGAAGCCAGACAAAAAGGAGAGGAAAATAAATGGATCAAGGGCTGAAAGAAAGCAATGGAGTTAATTATCAAACACTGCGGGAAGAAAAAAATAAAAAAAATAAAAAAGGAAAAAAGAAAAAAGAAAAAAAGAAGGCGAGGAGTGAGCCGGCCGGGGTTTCCCAAGGCTGTAAGCGTGGAGAGCCGGCCGAGGAAGAGGCTCCAGGCAAAAGCCCCAGCAGGTCCCGGGCCGGGGGGCGCGGGGCGGGCGGGCGCTAGGGCCCGGGGGAGGCGGGGGCGGGGGCGCGGCGCCGGGCGGCGCTAGGGCCGGGCGGCGGGATGCCCCGGTCGGCAGCACCACCTTCCTCCCGCCGCCCCGCGCCTGCATCCCCGCACGGCCCCGCCGCCCCCCGCCTGCAGCCCCCGCCCTGCCGCACAAAGGAGCGGGCGGAGGCGGGGTGCGGGGTGCGCGGCGCGGACACCGCCTTCATGTGGCCGGGAGCCCCCGGCAGCCGCCGGCCCGCGGGGGGCTGTCCCGCGGCGCGGAGCCGCTCTCCGGTCCGGGCGACGGGGCGGGATGGCCGCGGGGCCGCGCCGCGGAAGATAGGGGGGGCGAGGGGGGCCGGCTTCGCCCGGCCGTGCCCGCGACCTGAGCGCGTGTGGGCGGGGTGCGCCCCCGCCCGGGATAAGTAGCGCTTTCCCCGCCTGACAGCCCGGCCCCGGGGCGCACGGGGCTGCCGGGAGGGCGGCGGCGCTCGCCCGCTGCCTGGGGAGGAAAGTTGGGGCTGTGGGTGCCCCCCGCTCCTGCCCTCCCCTCGGCTGTTGATTTGTCTCGTTCTGTTTCTCGGGGGGCCGGAGGGGAGGGAGGACCGGGAAAGCCGGGAGCCAGGCGTTCCCCCCTCCCGCAGCGCAGGGGAGATGCTGGCAGCAGCTTTGAGTTCGCAGCGCCCGAGCGGGGGAGCGGGAGGCGTGTGAGCTCCCGCCGGTGCCCGTGGCGTTCCGCCGGACCCCTCCTCGCCCGGGGCCGCCCGCCGCCCCCCGCTGCCGCCGGAGGAGGCTGCCCACGCCCGCTGCTCAGGATGCAGTTTCGGCTCTTCTCCTTCGCCTTGATCGTCCTGAACTGTGTGGATTACGGACACTGCCAAGCCGCCCGCTGGAGACGCAGCAAGAGAGGGGAGCAGCGCCGCCTGCTCGCCCGGGACGCCCGCCCGGGGTGACGAGCGGGACCGCTTGCAGGGCAGGGGGGGGCTGCCGGAGGGCTGCGGGCCCGTCCCCTCCCCGGCAGGTGAGCGCTCCCCGGCGGCCCCCGGCTCTGGGGTGGGGGTGGTTCCGGGCTGGGAGCGGCGTGGCCGTGTGAGCGCCGACGGGAAAGGACGTCCGGCACCCGCCCGGGGCTGCCGGGGGACTCCTCTGGCTGGGAGCTCCCCGCCGCCGCTCGCCCGCTGCGGGGGCCTCGGGCCGTGAGGGTCCCTCCTTTCGCCGCCGTACCCCCGCAAAGCGCTCCCAGCAGCCCGAGGGTCGCCGTCAGCCCCCGCCGCCCCGGCTCGCGTGTCCGTGGACCGCGCCGCTGCCCTCCGTGGACCATGCTCGAGGTGCCCGTGTTCCCGAGGCGGGTTCTCCCCGTCCCTCCCGCGGGAGAGCCGCGGCGGCGAAGCGAACCGCGCCTGTCCCAGCGCCCGGGACCCTCCCCGCTGTGCTCAGCCCGCAGGTCCTTTTGGGGAGAGAACCGGGGCGCTGGGGTTTAGCGTTTTTCCCAAGGTGCCGCTGTCGGTCGGCGCTGCCGCTCGGGAGCGGTGCGGTGACATGTGCCGGTACAGCACCCATGTGGCCGAGAGGGTCACTGCAGCTCTTCCCCGCCTGTCCGGGCTTGGCGCGGTTTCTTTTTTCTTCTCTGGGGTACTCCTTCAGTCCGAAGTGTTTTCGTTACCCACACAGTGTGAATTCTTTTGCTGTCCCTTTTCCTGGTGTCTTCTCGGCCACGTCTCCCCTCCCCAGTTCTGAAGTGAACGCACTCGGGTGGCTGTGCGGGGAAATCCGCATTTCTGAAAGAATTGCGCCTGTAGTGCAGTCATTTGGGAGGGCAGAGAGCCAACGTCGCCAGTGCTAAGCCCGCGCAAACAGTAATGAAACTGAAAGGAAACCAGTTTGCGCTTTCTGTGTCACCTTCGGAGCAGGCACAAATCAAAGCGTAGAGCAGTTTGGTTTTGATGGGTTTTCGACAGATGGTTTCCAGAATTTAATTTTTGTGTGTGTGGCTAAAACGACAGCAGTCCTTTAAAGCGACCAGCCTATCTGTGCTAACAAAGGGTAGACTGTGTCTTTAATTAAATGTGGAACTACTTAGAGTGCTGGCTAGACAGCGGAGGGTGATAGTGGTATTTCTGCTTCACAACAGAAGGATTGCGTTGTGGGAGCATGGAAATGAAATAGGCATCCAGCTCCAGTTGTGTGAATTGTCCTGCTGCAAAAACTTAAGCTGGTTTTAATTGATCTCGTGTTCGCTGATTGATCTGAGACCAATTGTTGGCTTTTCCAAAGGAGATTGATTTACATTAGGTTTTAGTTTAGTTATTGGATAAATAACGTTGGTATTGACAGTTGACTTACTGGCACTGTTTTGTGCTGTCACCTAAGGGTTTTGTTTTGTGCTTTGAAGAATGCAGTCCTTTTCAGTTAATAACCCTAAAGAAGTGAGCCTAGCCAGTTCTAAGCACCGAAAGCAAAATCTAAGAATGCATTCAAATTCTAATAGATGTTTGCCATGACACACGCAGTCTGAAGTAATGGTTTCATACAGGACCCAAAATTCCAATAATTTCACAATTTTTCCCGTATCCCGTCTGCAAATAATCAGGCATTCACTGTGGGGGACAGGCAGTTAAAATTTCTCTGGCGTTCTGTTTTGTCTGTTACATGATCTCAGATGCTCCAGAATATCCTTTTCCTTAATGAAATAACATTTTTGGCATAGATCAAGTCTCCTGTGCGGTAGAAATCGGTTGCATTCAGTCTGGAATCATGGGCTAATATAATATGTAGATTATTTAAAAAAAAAAAACAAAACAAACAAAAAAACCCAACAGCTAAATGTACAGTCAGCTTTAAGTATGTACGCCTGTATTGGAGTTTGGGTGGTTTTGTAGCTGATGTGTAATATTTTAGGAAAAAAGAGTTTAGTAAATTTGGGAGGACATTCCCAGATTTTCCCTTCTGCTTTCAATTCTTTCCCAAACCAAGGTGTGCAACACTGCCGTAGAAGTGAAATGAAAAATTGAGGTTTAGAATGTGATTCCTACCTGGCATTGCTTTGTGTCTTGTTAGTCAACATTGCTCCATTTAAAAATGATTCAGTAAATGCATTACAGTCAACGGATTCTGCCGACTCCACTGCTGCTCTGGGTTACTTTCGCAGCTCATTAGAATATTGCTTTGCCTGACTGGCTCGGAGCACAACCTTACTCCCCCTGAAACACTCCATCAGATTCTCCCTTTGGAAGTCTTTGTCCTGAGCAGGTAATTATGGTTCCATGCCTTCCGTGCAGAAGCTGTTCTGTAACATATTTAATGGTGCCATAGCTTAAAGGGCAGTGGTGTAATCTCACAGCTGATTTAGCCTGATGTCGATGCTCATCCTTTCCCTTTCTTGTTTAATTGTGTCACTTGATTTTGCAGTTCTCTTTGATACCTACTCTCTTGTTCATCTCAATGAAAGTTTTTATCTTTGACTCAAAATTCTCTTTTAGAGTGGGTATAAGATGAGCAGCTTCACGTCTTAACATCTCGCTGAACACCATGGGGCACATGCAAGACCAGTGCTTTTTCCCTTGTCTTTGAGACATGACAACAACTTTCCCCAAGAGTACCTCAAATCCAAATAGGGCTTTATAGAAATGAAGACTGATAGGCTGGCGTACTGGGAGGAGTGATGGTACTCTGCAAAAGCATTGACAGAAGAGAATATAGAGTTCATCTCCTAAAAATGAGATGCTAACAAAATTCCCTGAGCAAAAAAAAAAGGTCAATGCAGAGAGGCAAGTTCCTCCACCAGCTCCCTCAGCACTCTCGGGTGGATCTCATCCGGCCCCATGGACTTATGGGTGTCTAATTGGCTTAGCAGGTCCTTCACTGCTATTTCCTGGGTTACGAGGGGTTTATTCGGATCTCCATCCCAATCTTCCAGCTCAGGGGACTGAATACCATGAGGATAACTGGTCTGACTGTTAAAGACTGAGGCAATACAGCGATGGGCATGTATCGGTCATGTTTTGGTACGGCTGGACTACAGGGTTCCTAAAAAAGCTTTGTTCTAGCAACTAATAAGCAGGTGAAAGAGAGGTCATCTTGGAGGGACTCCTCTCAGCGTGATAACTGAAGCAGCCACTTTACAAATCAGCAGCTTGAATGGATTAAAGGAACTGGCTGGTGCATTTGTTGGTGTAAGGCAATTTCTTACTAGAGCTGAAATGGATTAGTCTATAAATTTGAACTCAGAGGTGAGACTGGCAATATGCACATGAATGTAAGATCTAGAGATCATCTAGTCCAACACCCCTTAAAAGCAGAATCCCCTAGAGCACATCACTCAGGACTGCGTCCAGGCGAGTCTTGAAAATCTCCAGAGAAGGAGACTCCACAACCTCTCTGGGCAGCCTGTGCCAGAGCTCTGTCACCGTCGCCAAAAAGAAGTTTTTTCTCATATTTAAATGGAACCTCCTATGTTGGAGGAGTTGAAGGCAAGTGAGGACTGGTAGGCTGTGAACAGCAGACAGAAGGGGACAAGGAGCATTAAAGTGTTTCCAGTTCATAGCAGGTATCCAGAAAGTAAACTGTGAGAGATGCCTTTAAAAGCTCCAGATGGTTGAATGAAGAAAGATGGCCGAGATACCTCTGTTCAGCCCATCTGGAAAGAAAGTCGGTAATGTTCTCAAAATATCTAAGCAACCAAGGCATCCTGAAACCAACGTACATGTAATTTTATGGATAAAGTAGGCTTTGGAATTTGGTATTCAGTATGCAGTGCTGATAACGCCTGTAGTCACTAAATATTGCAAAATATCTCAACATGTAGGTGATTTCTTGAGACTTGGCAGAGTGCTGAAGGAGAAGAATATCTAACTGATCTTCACAGTGATTCTCCTTAACACAGTCCTGGAGAAAGAGTACAGAAAACTCTGAAAGTATTCAGCTGGTGAGCCACGTAGCAAAAGTAAAATGTTTTGATTTGGAAGTGGAATAAAAATCCACTATCTTTTGAATATGGATGGAATGAAGACAAGTCATCTTTGGCCTAGAATAGAATAATCAGAAGTGTATTATATCAACAATGAGAGAATGAAATGAGCTGACAAATAGGAGTAGTTTAAGCATAAACCGATTATATTGAAAATATAATTAAGACTTCCAAAGGAACTGAAGAAATCATAAGCAGGCAAAATTGTTCACTTACCAGCATAAATTTGGTCATCTTTATACCAAACTCATTGAAGTGAAATGCTACCCCACGTTAGTATATCTTCAGAGGAAGAGTGGGGAATGTGTGGGTTTTCTGAGTAGTGGAGAACTTCAGAGAAAATGGTCCTGAGCGGTTAAGGACCAGCGTCCTGCGAAACAGCACTGGGTGACCTCCTGCATTACTCAGAAAAGTTGCTGCTTGCTACCCAGAACAGAGTGGTACTTGGGAAATAGTGTCTTTGCGGTCAAAAAACCTTACGTAGCCCATGAATATTTTGGGAGAGTAATATGTAGGAAAATTAGAGAAGTTATATGACTTCTGTATTTGGCACTGGTACAATCGCTTTTCCATTGCTGAGCTCTTTTTTTTTGGTGTCCATAAGCCTGTTGATAAAATGGTAAGGGATTGATCAAAGGACTGGATACTTTGCCTTGTGGTGCGGCATTCTGGAATCTTGCTCTGTTTATCTTACCCATGAGAAGGCTAAGACTTGACCTGATCAGAGTGTCTGCGTTGGGGAAAAAAACATTGAAAAACTGTTAACAGTCTGGCAGGCAAAGATATGAAAAGGTCCGGTGGTTGCCATTTGAAGTTCAAAATTCCACTGCAGATTTTCTTTGCCTTGGTAGATGAGGATTGGGTTAGGGATCAGTTGAGCAATCTGGATATCCATAAATCAATGGGACCAGATGGAATGCACCCAAGGGTGCTGAGGGAGCTGGCAGAGGTCATTGCTAGGCCACTCTCCATCATCTTTGGTAAGTCATGGAGAACAGGAGAGGTGCCTGAGGACTGGAGGATAGCAAATGTCACTCCAATCTATAAGAAGGGCAAGAAGGAGGACCCGGGTAACTATAGACCGGTCAGCCTCACCTCCATCCCTGGAAAGGTGATGGAACAGCTTGTTCTTGGCACGATCTCGAGGCACATCAAGGATGAGGGGGTCATTAAGAGCAGTCAACATGGTTTTACCAAGGGTAAGTCATGTTTGACCAACCTTATTGCCTTCTATGAGGAAATAACTAGGTGGATAGATGATGGTAGAGCGGTAGATGTGGTATATCTTGATTTCAGTAAAGCATTTGACACTGTCTCCCACAGCATCCTTGTAGATAAGCTGATAAAGTATGGGTTTAGTGATCAGGTAGTGAGGTGGATTATGAACTGGCTGAAGGGAAGAAGCCAGAGAGTTGTGGTTAATGGGACGGAGTCTAGTTGGAGGCCTGTGACTAGTGGAGTCCCTCAGGGGTCGGTACTGGGACCGGTGTTGTTTAATATCTTCATCAACGACTTGGATGAGGGTACAGAATGTATCCTCAGCAAGTTTGCGGATGACACCAAACTAGGAGGAATGGCTGACACACCAGAGGGTTGTGCTGCCATTCAACGAGACCTTGATAGGCTGGAGAGTTGGGCGGGGAGAAACTTTATGAATTTCAACAAGGGCAAGTGTAGAGTTTTGCATCTGGGGAAGAACAACCCCATGTACCAGTACAGGTTGGGAGCTGACCTGTTGGAGAGCAGCGTAGGGGAAAGGGACCTGGGGGTCCTGGTGGACAGCAGGATGACCATGAGCCAGCAATGTGCCCTTGCGGCCAAGAAGGCCAATGGCATCCTGGGGTGTATTAGAAAGGGAGTGTTTAGTAGGTCGAGAGAGGTTCTCCTTCCCCTCTATTCTGCCTTGGTGAGGCCACACCTGGAGTATTGTGTCCAGTTCTGGGCCCCCCAGTTCAAGAAGGACAGGGAACTGCTCGAGAGAGTCCAGCGTAGAGCCACAAAGATGATTAAGGGAGTGGAACATCTCCCTTATGAGGAAAGGCTGAGGGAGCTGGGTCTCTTTAGCTTGGAGAAGAGGAGACTGAGGGGGGACCTCATTAATGTTTATAAATATGTCAAGGGTGAGTGTCATGAGGATGGAGCCAGGCTCTTCTCAGTGACATCCAATGATAGGACAAGGGGCAATGGGTGTAAGCTGGAACATAGGAGGTTCCACATAAATGTGAGGAAGAATTTCTTCACAGTGAGGGTAACAGAACACTGGAACAGGCTGCCCAGGGAGGTTGTGGAGTCTCCTTCTCTGGAGACATTCAAAACCCGCCTAGACATGTTCCTGTGTGACCTGACCTAGGTGTTCCTGCTCTGGCAGGGGGGTTGGACTAGATGATCTTTTGAGGTCCCTTCCAATCCCTAACATTCTGTGTGATTCTGTGATTTTCAACAGTGAGAGTGATTAGCCCCTATGGTATCTTAACAAAGGTTGTGGTGGTTTCCTTACCGCTGAGAATTGAAAAATCAAGATTGAATGGTTTCTTAAATGATATGTTTTAGTAAAGCACAAGTTCTGTGGCTTCTTTGTACAGGACATTGAGCTAATTGTTCATAAAAGTCTCCTTTGACCTTGAATCTCCTAATTCTCTTAAAGACAATGACTAGAGTCAAGCTAGTAAGCTTTTTCCTTTTTTAAAGTTTTTGTTGTTGTTACTGAAGTTTTCTGTCCAAGATTTACTTTTACATAGCTCTAATGAAAAATAGGTATTTTTCTTGGCCAGCTTCTCTTCATAGCCCATCAGATGTTTTTTGCCTGTTTTAAGATGTTTTTTGCAGTTTTACAGTATTAGTATATTGGTATACTATGTAATATTGGTGTGTCTGTAAGACTGTATTCTGTGTTCCATTCTTTGGTACCCTGAGGACACATGCCAAGCATGAGCGTATTTTAGTTGTGCCAAGCATGAGCGTATTAATTTAATTGTTTTTATTGAGATATGTACGGGATATCTTGATAACATTAATAGAATTCAGGATTATGAAGTCATTCTTTCTGCAATCAGTGCATCTTGTAGTGGTCTTTTAGTTTCTTCCCTCCTCTTAATCCCATCTGTACACCTCATGCTTACAGTGATAAGGGTCTTGGAGACATTCCTGTTAGATATGAATTAAAATCCAATTACCAGTTGTGCCAGGGGAGGTTTAGATTACATATTAGTAAAATTTTTTCCACTGACGGGATTGTCAGGCATTGGAACAGGCTGCCCAGATCAGTGGTGGAGTCCCCATCCCTGGAGGTATATAAGAAACATGTAGATGAGGTGCTGAGGAACTTGGTGTATTAGTGAATTGGCAGTGCTGGGTTAATGGTTGGACTTGATGACCTTAGAGGTCTCTTCCCACCAAGGCTGTTCTGTGATCCTATGTGGCTGCAATCCCAGTTAGTGCAGGAGTGCCATTAAGCTGGATATTGTACCACTAAGCCCAGTTTCTGACTTCAGAGAGTTCAAAAGACCACAGACTGCCCACTACTGACACAATGACCAGGCAGCAAGTGATATCGGGGACAAAACGAGCATGGTCCTCTAAAGAAACGATGTTTAGGCAATGACTTTTTCTACTGCTTGTTTCTCTGCCAGGCCCTCTTTCTCTGATTGGTTTTGGATTCATTTGTCCGTTTCAGTCTGTTTTTTACAGAAGTGTAAAAATACCAGGTTCTTGTGGTCAACTGAAACACCAGATTCAAAAGAGGTTTGTGACACCTACCAAGTGGGTATACAAGAAAGACACAAATTAGTAGCAGTTGTTGTGGTATGGGCTGCAAGTCAGTAAGACCATAGGAAATCAGATGCTCTTACTTCTCTTGCTTACAGAACAACTTGTATTTTTGTGGGGAACGGGCTAGAGTCATTTTGTACTGTTGATTCCCTTGTGATTTCAAATAGTCATAACAATTCACTTAAAACCACTTTAGCAATATGGCTTAAATACATTTGATCCAGACAAGAGTTAAAGTAATTAGCTGACATTTGATTTTAGTTGATATGGATCCAAACCATGAAACTTTGAACGCCCTTAGAGTTCAGAAGCATTTCATTCAGTGTTTGGGTACTAGTCTGTGTTCTCAAGTAACCTTTTCAAACTTGGCAAATTTAATCCCAGATTTAAAATAATAAAGCAACATAGGGAATCAAGTCTGTAAATGCCTTTTTTTTTTTTTTTTTTAAAGTATAGAGGTGCTCTAGAGTATAGTTGCAGAAGGAATAGAAAATGCATTCTCTGTTTAAAGGTGTGTTTGTGTTTCCGTGCGCTGTTCACACCTGAGTATGTACTTATGTGTCTGTACAAACCATTGCTTCTGCTGCACGGACCTTACAATCTGAACAGACAGCCAGGGCAGTCATGCACTTTGAGGCCCAGAGGACGGTGCTAACTTAGAGCACGTGTGCATTTTCAGTTTTATGATGTGACGGCAGCAGCGTCTCTGACACTGGTTAACATTTGTGGGCCTTGTGGACGGGGCGAGTTTCCATGAGGGATTTGGCTGCAGGAAACCTGCCTGCCTGGCACACAGAGTTGAGGAGGGTGTTCCAGGCAGGGTTGAAAGAGAGATGTGAGTACTGAGAGTAGCGGGATGTTTTACGTTGCGTATCACGCAGCTGGTAACTTGGAATGTGATTGGCCATGTTTTGTAAGCTTATTTTTTCCTTGCAGTCTAATGCAGAAGGAAAAAGAAGAGGTTATGAAGAAATTCAAAAGGGAGCGTGTAGTTCTTTCTGCTGAACACCGAGGCGTTCATTTCTTCCTTCAAAGCAACTATATGAGAATTGTATGTGATAATAATACGTTGTATTTGCTGTGTTAAGAAACCAAGATGGAAAGGGAAGACGTTAGGGCAGGAGGGATTTTGCAGGATTTAATGATACCTGTGTACATAGGGGCAAAGAGAGAAAGTTAAGTCGGGATCTTCAAGATGGCATGCCCTTGTGACACCAACAACAGTGCTGCGGTATTTGATTTCTTAACGTGTATGTTCAGTGTCCAAGTAATTTAGTAGTAGAGCATATAATGATTTTCCTTGCTTTGGGACAAGTTGAGCTGACAGAAGGTCACAGAAGTCAGCATGCTTCCCATGAAGCTCTGAAAAGTATATAAGCAACACCAATGTGGAAGAACACTAGTTCTGTGATATATGCTTCACGATAACTTACTCTATGCAAAATAGCAGGAAATTATTCAGTTTGGTGCCTGTAGCAGCAGAGTGGGAAGTTTTCAGATTCTTTCATAAAGTTTACTCTCTGTATTACAGCATACAAACCATATTTGCTCCCCTTCAGTGTTTTGGTTTTTTTTTCTTCATGTGCACGCGGCACGCGGAGCAGAGAGCGGCGGCTGTGGGAGCAGTGGGGGCGGCTGCGGTGCGTGCTGTTCCCTTTTGCTGAGGATTTGAGAAGGAGCCGGGCTTCGCGGAGACGGTGAAGCCGGGGCAGAGCAAGGAAACCCGAGTCTGAGCGGGAATCCTGAGAGAAACCGGAGAGAAACCGAAAGGCTGACGTGGCGGGGGGCGTGACTGAGAACCGCGGCAAACTTTAAAAGCGGCCATCTCGGCAGCTCCCTCAGAGCACGCGGAGCAGAGAGCGGCGGCCTCCGAAGAGGCAAGCGCGAGGAGAGCGGCGCGCGGAGAGGATTAGCCAGATAGACCATAGACCACATAGACCACGGTCGCAACACGCTCAAAAACTGTCGTGAAAAGGAATATGGGGACTCAGACGGATCCTCCGAGCAGACATGCAGCCGTGCAGGTTTCTGGCTGCAGCGAATGCCTGAGCCTGGCACTGGTACCGGTGGGAGCCAGTGACACCGTGTGTGTGCGGTGCGAGCAGATAAATGATCTGCTTGGGCAGGTGGTTAAACTGATGGAGGAGGTAGAAAGACTAAGAACTATTAGAGAATGTGAAAGAGAAATAGATTGGTGGAGCTTCACCCTGAGGCAAGGGCAGTCGGAAAAGGGTGAGCAAGTGATGGATCCCCTCCCCTCCTGTCGTCAGACAGAAGGAGAGGGTTCAGGAGACAGGGAGGAATGGAGGGTGGTCCGTCCTCGGAGAGGCAGGCAAAAACCCTCCCAACCCCCTTCACCCTCCCAGTTGCCCTTGAATAACAGGTATCAGGCCTTGGAACTTCAGGGACAGGTAAATGAAGTTGGAGGGGTAGATCTACCTAGTGAATCACCTAGGGCTTGTCGGTCACCTTAGGACTTCTTCAATTAAGAAGAAAAGGAGAGTAATTGTGGTGGGCGACTCCCTTCTGAGGGGAACAGAAGGGCCCATCTGTCGACCGGACCCATCCCACAGGGAAGTCTGCTGCCTCCCCGGGGGGGTTCGGATTAGAGACATTAAAAAGAAACTTCCTAATCTTGTAAAGCCCTCTGATTACTCCCCACTGCTGTTTTTTCAGGTTGGCAGTGATGAAATTATTACAAGTGGTGCAAGGGCAATGAAGAGTGACTTCAGGGCCCTGGGATGGCTGGTTAGGGGGTCTGGAGTGCAAGTAGTGTTTGCCTGCATACCTCCTGCAAGAATGGGTGAAGAGGAAAGCAGGAAGAGTTTACAGATTAATGAATGGCTACATAACTGGTGCCAAAGGCAGGGCTTTGGGTTCTTTGATCATGGGCTGCTATATGAGACACCTGGCCTGATGGTGGCAGGTGGAATGCATTTGTCCCAGAGGGGGAAAAGGCTTTTGGGGCAGGAGTTAGCAGGGCTCATTGAGAGGGCTTTAAACTAGATGTGAAGGGGGAAGGGGAGAGAACTGGGTCTGTTAGGGACGAGCCCAAGAGCAATATGCTAGGGCATAGATCTCCCTTATGAGGAAAGGCTGAGGGAGCTGGGTCTCTTTAGCTTGGAGGAGACTGAGGGGTGACCTCCATAATGTTTATAAATATGTAAAGGGTGAGTGTCATGAGGATGGAGCCAGGCTCTTCTCAGTGACATCCAATGATAGGACAAGGGGCAACAGATGCAAGCTGGAACATAGGAGGTTCCACATAATGTGAGGAAGAACTTCTTCACAGTGAGGGTAACAGAACACTGGAACAGGCTGCCCAGAGAGGTTGTGGAGTCTCCTCCTCTGGAGACATTCAAAACCTGCCTGGATATGTTCCTGTGTGACCTGACCTAGGTGTTCCTGCTCTGGCAGGGGGATGGGGCTAGATGATCTTTTGAGGTCCCTTCCAATCCCTAACATTCTGTGATTCTGTGGTCATGAGAGGAAAGAAAAACATGCATTTTTAGGTTTTTCTTACTTATTATAACTTAGTAACTAGGAGAGCAAGAGGGAAAGTCGTCGGTATGCGACCATTAACTATGTGACCGTATTGAACACTGTTATTCAAATTCTATGTGTGAGTTTAAAAATAATTCATTTAAGAAACAATACATACATCACATCTATAATACCTCGTATCTGAGGATTTCAGAGTGGTTTACAAGTCTTGATGAACCGAATCTCACAACACTCCTATAAGGGGGAAAAAAACCCTCAGGCACAGAAATTACAAATCATTTGTTAAGGCTACTCAGGAGATGAAGAAGAAGCGTCTAGATGTTATGGTTTAGGGAACCTACACACAAGTTAAAATTTCAGGATAAATACGTACAACTTACAAAATTACAATATTATTGAACTCTTTCACTTATCTTGTGTTGATCTTAAGCGGTGAAAGATGTACTGTCCATCTCCTAGACAAAGGATAGCACAGGATAATGGCCCATCATTTTCTGCTGTTAGCTCCTTTTCATGTGAGAGTATGTTAGGACAGAGCTATGACTGAAGCCCAGAGAAGTCAGCATAATTTGTCTGCAGAACAAGGGGTTATCAACAAAGACGTCTTACTAGAAATAGAAAAAAGAGGTACTTGAGGAGAGTAACATGTGGGCATTCATAGAGAGAAGAAAGCTGGACAGCAGAGTCAAACTGAGACACATTTTGTAGCCAAGAAATCTGAATTTTAATGGAGGTCAGTGGGGGAGGGTGGACGTGCGACACTACAAATGTACCTGCTCCAGAGCCTAATCCCTGCTCCCCGAGCCACACTACTGAGAATAGTAGCCTTTAATTATATCAGCAACTGGCTTGGCCCTAGTCATAATCTTCTCCGTGCTGTCTGTGAGATCCTGACTTCAGCTGATCCAAAGACCACTTTGAGTGGCGAATAAATTTGGGCATCTCGCATCTTTACTTTTGCTTTTGAATTCTTTTGTTATGGTACAAGCTTCTCTGAGGAACCTTGAACAAGCTGGAGGTACAGATTTCCTGAGAGTGAGATGCAAGGAGACTAAAAGGGGATTCAGAAGTCTACAGGATTGCCCACCATGTGTTAAACAACAATTTCTTTGGAGTACATGGTCACGTATTATTTGATGTGGTTAGAGAATGGCAATCCCTGCCAACGGTGAGATGAGGGGTGCATCATCTGTTTGTTCCTCTTCAGCCCAGAAAGCCATCCTGGGCTGCATCAGAAGAAGCACAGCCAGCAGGTTGAGGGAGGTGGTTCTCTCCCCTGTACTCCACTCTCATGAGACCTGGAGTACTGTGTTCAGCTCTGGGGCCCCCAGCATAAGGAGGACATGAATCTGTTGGAGCGAATCCAGAGGAGGGCCAGGAAGATGATCAGAGGGCTGGAGCACCTCTGCTATGAAGACATGCTGAGAGAGTTGGGGTTGTTCAGCCTGGAGAAGAGAAGGCTCTGGGGAGACCTTATAGCACCTTCCAGTACGTGAAGGGGCCTACAAGAAAGCTGGAGAGGGACTTTTTACAAGGGCTTGTAGTGATAGGACGAGGGGTGATGGTTTTAAAGTGAAAGAGGGTAGATTTCGATTAGATATCGGGAAGAAATTCTTTATTGTGAGGGTGGTGAGACACTGGAACAGGGTGCCCTGTGAAGTTGTGGCTGCCCCCTCCCTGGAAGTGTTCAAGGCCAGGTTGGATGGGGCTTTGAGCAACCTGGTCTGGTGGGAATTGTCCCTGCCCATGGCAGGGGGAATGGAACTAGATGATCTTTAAGGTCGCTTCCAACCCAAACCATTCTATGATTCTTGTATGTCTTTGAAGACGTGGATTGTGAATGAGAATAGTTGCAAGATGAGCTGTAGGAAAAGTTCTATCCGAGGTCTTGTGGGCAACAGGAGATGGGAACTCGTTTAGGAGTATAAGGCAGTCAGGCTGGTAGGGTGTCATTGCAAAGGGGTTAACAGAGAGCCAAAGAACTGTACGTATACCATAGAGGGTAAGGATGCTATTCCCATCAAGAAGATCTCGCCAGGTGAGCCTGGTGCCAGAGGACCCCAACCCTAAGAAAGTGTCACACTGGCTGAGCTGTTTGACACTGGGTCACTTGGCTTCTCATCCTGCCTGCCACCCACTAGGATTATTTTCTGTAAGATCAGAGTTGAAGGCTGTCATGCTGAACTTGGAGAGGCATGTGTGGGGGATGGGAGCAGAGAGGGAATGGGAATGTGGTGTGGAGCCGTGTGAAGGTGAGAGTAAACCTTATCAGCTACTGGTTCCGGAGGGTGGTGGGCTTTTTCTTTTTTCTTTCCTGGCTCTGCTGGTAAAGTCATCCATCGAACAACCTCAGTTACCCATTAATACAAGATAAAAGTACTAGAGTACCATGTTAGGGTGTGAATACTTTTAAACATTTTTAAATATAACAATTAAACATAATCCTTGCCCTTTTGGCCAGCTGCCTGTGAGGTGGCCTCTATTAAAAAGCTTTTGAGACCCCAAAGATACTTTCCTTCTGTTGCATAATATTTTTGTTTTGTTTCAGGTAAACCAGGTTTGAACTGGAAAAATGCTGTGAAATCCTGTAGCCAATTTAATATTTAAACCAGACCTGTGAGGTTGTGCTGGTTTCAGGAATGGCTTGAGCCATCCTTCCTCTGCTAACCTGCTGTGCTGACTCAGCTCCTGAAAAGGAGTTGACAGCCTGTGGGGACAGGGGTGTGTTCTAGAACTTTGCAGAAAGGCACGATAATAAAAGCTCGTAAGGGCAAAGAGTGATGCAGCTAAGGTTTGTGTTGCAGTTATCAGCCAAGTCATTTAAAAGAAAAAAAGAAAAACGAACGAACAGACAGACAAAACTCTCACAAAATAGAATTGAAGACACAGCAGCTGGTGACCTAAAATGACAATCTGCACTAAATGCCCTCCTTTGGTGATGTCTGTGCATATGGTTCTCAGCCCATGTTGGGTAGAAATTTGTAGAAAAAGACTCATAGAAGTTAAGTGTTACTTATTTTTTTAAAAAAAAAAAAAAAAAAAAAAAAAAAAACTTATTAGAAAGACCAAGAAGAGACTGCAAGACAATAGCTGTTCTAGGACCCTGAGACCTATGGGACAGCACGTGTTGCTCGTGTTGTACTTGTTCTGCAGAGAGTTCTCTGCTCTTAATATTTCTCTCTTCACGAGTCAGAAATTGCATTAGCGTGCTTGCTGGATTTCCATGGACATGCCATTCCAGGTGCACATATCAGGGTGCTAATGTTCTTATATTTTGTTGCTGTTGTGTGCTTACATCCCCAGCTTCAAACTAGAATTCAGCACCTGGGTTTTACTGGTGGACTTTGTATAGCTTGATTTCTGCTTTCCTGTACCTTTATTCTAAATGTATGTAAAGTCATTAAATTGACCTACATACAATGAAAAATATAGAGTTTGCATTTCTTTTTATTTGTTTGCCAGTGCAGATGTCTGAGAGTGAGTGCACTTTCAGAACCTTCGTTTCAAAACTCCTTGTAATCACGCGGTAGATAAGTAACACTTTAGAGGGAAGAGGCCCTCCAGCCAAAATAATTTCCAAGTGATCTTAAAGTGTAATTTATCTTCTTATTTTGCAGCTAGCTGTGGACCAAATCCAATTTGCAAGGGCTGTTTATCTTGTTCAAAGGATAATGGGTGCATCAGATGCCAACACAAGTTATTCTTCTTCCTACGAAGAGAAGGAATGAGACAATATGGTGAATGCTTGCATTCCTGCCCATCAGGGTACTATGGACTTCGAACGCCAGATATGAACAGATGTTCAAGTGAGTTTTTTGGTTGGTTTTGTTTTGAACCCTTACAGTCATTTTTGTAGAAAGGCCATAATTCATGCTCAGTTTTTAAGATGATATGTTGTGGAACATGGTGATATTTTCACAGATGTCTCAAGATCATTATAAAACTTCTTAGCTAAAGAACATCCCAGCTCATTCCAAGATATGTAATACTCAGCAGATTAAATAGTTGATGCATTAACCTTCTTTTTATTGTTGTTGTTTTTGTTGCTCTTATTGCTTTAGTTAGAAGGGAAATTTAGGAAAGAATGATGACTTAAGCAGATATTCCTAGTTTTAATGAACAAATTCCCACTACATGAAAATAAAAAGAATTAAGCATTAATTTAACAGTGCCTCATGTAGGTACTAGTCAGTATATGCACTAATATATGGGTGGGCTTCTTGTCATGCTTTTTGTTCCCACACAAATTTCAGGTGACCAGACACCTCACGCCAGACATGCTTTAATACGTAGTGTTGCTATTTTAATAAAACTGATGTACTATTCAAAACAAACAACTTCCTTTCACTTTTAGTACTGCATTTTATATGGAAATTTACAACCTGCTAATGTGCAACAAGATTCCCTGTTTGCCTGTTTGTGCTTAGAAGCACAGCTGTTAAAATCGGCAAGTGCTCTGGTACCTCTATAGGTTATTTCACTGCTGTCTGGCCGTTGTGCCGATATCGAATTTTCCGTATGCTCATACGTGAGTATTACCCATATGGATTATTAATCATTGCTGTTACCTCTAATTCATATTTATGAGGGGGTTCTTTGTGTGTGTGTTATAGCCTAACCAGAATTAGGTCACCGAACCTAAGAACCTGAAGTGAGAAATAGCTTTGCTTCCTGGAGTAATCCAGTGTCTGTTAAATGCATGGCACTCACCCCCTCAGTACTGCGGTGTGTCGCTGGGACGCACGGCGGTGTGAGAAAGTAGGGGGGTGCTGGCTTCCACATCACCCATAATGTTGAGACCCATGCATGTGAGGTCACTCTGGCAGTCTGGGCTGGATGAGGAGCACTCATGGCTGTGCTTGGACTTGTCCCATCCCATGCAGTGATGTCCTGCCTCTTTCTCCCCATTCCCCGTATGGACTCCAGGGATACGGTATTCTTCACGTCATGTTCCCAGCTGCTGGGTAATATTGCTGAGTGCTGCCTAATCTATACCAGGTGGCGAGGTTTGGATGAAAAATTAAATGAGACCCGTATATGGTTTATGTATCCCTTCTGTAAAGTAATTTAGGATCTCAGCCTTAATTTTCCTAACATGTTTGAGAATCCAGCAACTCATCCACTTTAAGGCTTTGAAAACTGGGCTGTAAAAACTTGCCCATGTAAAAAATGCTTTAGAATATAGTTACGGTGTTTGGAAATAGATGAATTTATTTAAGAAACGTGTAGATGAGGTGCTGAGGGACATCGTTTAGTGGTGACTTGGCAGTGCTGGGTTGATGGCTGGACTTGATGATCTCAAAGGTCTCTTCCAACGAAGGCTGTTCTGTGATTCTGTGATCTATATTAGCCTGTACTGTGCTTGTGAGATAGGAAAAGGATAGGATAGGGCCACCACTGATTGCAATATTTGATTAAATCTCTTTTTACTAAGGTACCCCCAGGGATTCCTCCTAATTCTCTCCAGTGGGCTGATACACATCCCAAGGGGGTCTTTCGGGGTATCTCTTTACTGGCTGATGAACCCATTCTTACCCCTTATCTCCTTAAACCTCCTCTAGCACTCCTCTAACTTACTGTTCAAGCTTGCTCTTTTACAGTCCACAGCCGGGGAGTCGGTGCCCCTCCCCCCCCCCCCCAGTTTTCACAATATCTGCTTCCCACTTCTCTTTGCTTGCTTCCTGCTACAGTTCCTCTAATCAGTTACTGCTTTGCCCCTCGTGCCCTGTAAGAGCTACAAATCCTAATGCGTGTGCCCTAGTGTGTAGTTCTTCCTTTCCGCAATCTCGACACCAGGAAACACAATACCACCTCTGATTGCACTTTACAATTGCACAATGTCCAGGCCTCACCGTCTGGTCCACAATTTGAACAAGTAGTTACAAACTTCATATAAATTGTCAACAATCGCACTGCCTTTCGCTTCGCTTTTCTCCGGCCGTCTCAGTCACCCGAGAACGGAACCTCACTCAACCTCACTCAACCTCACTCAACGGAACCTCTCCTCACTCGCTTCATACCGTGGTACGTCTCAAGCACATATCACACTCTCAATAAAACACACAAACCCGCAAAAACACCTCAAAACCGGTCAAGTTACCTTTCCTGGGTACTCGAACCCCTTTCTGACGCTAGTTCACCGGTTGGGGACTTGAACCCCTTTGTGACGTCAAGTTACGTTTCCCGGGGACTCGAACCCCTTTGTGACGTCAAGTTCCGTTTCCTGGGGACTCGAACCCCTTTGTGACACCAGCTCACCGGTTGGGGACTCTGCCCTCACAGAGGGATTCAAGCAAGGCTGCTGCAGGGAGGAGCCGTGCGGTGTGCCAGCTGATGCCTACCTCCAAAGATGGCCTCCCACAGGGATCAAAGGAGAATTGGAGCAGGTCTGGCTGATGTCGATCCAGTGCAGACAGATTGTTTGGTAAGTGGTTTTAGTTCACTGTGTCAGTGAGATGTTTCTGAACGCTGTATGCTGTCTACAACAGCCTTGGTTTACAGTTTTCTCTGAAGCAATTTAGAAATTGCCCCGAACATTTCCGTTGTGCTGACGTACAATTTCTGATGGAACCTTCTCAAGGCTGCAGCTTTCTTTAATGTATAAAATGTGTTCTCTTGGATTTATCTTTAGGTGCGGTTTGATGGTGTGGGTGGTCTTTCTGGCCACATTTCAGCTTTAAAAGAGATGGTCATTCTTCCTCTGCTTTACCCAGAATTCTTTGAGAGATTCAAAATACAACCCCCAAGGTAACAGACATAGTTTAAAACTATCCATTCTAATTCACCCATTTTCAGGAGAATATTCAACTGAGGTATCAATATCTGTCCACTAAATTAGTTCTGTGTTACGAAATTATTAGAGATTTAGTTGGTAGCTTTATGTATTCATGGGCAGCAAAACTCAATCCTGGTATATTGAAATATGACTTTAAATTCTTTGCTTTCAGTAACTTTAGAAGTATTACAAATAATGAGAAGCAAATCTTTCAGTGTTTTGCTGCGTTGTTCACTGAAATTCCTTTTGAGGCAGAAGTGTATTGGCTTTTCTAGTTGTTGTCTGTATTTATCTGGAAATGCAGACTACCCTCCTAGCTGTACACTCCTCGTTTATCATCAGCCATGGATGCTGTGGGAGACCAAATCCTTAAGCTTTCTTTTTAAGGGAGAATGAAATGCTGTACTATCAAATCTTACCTTTTGTGAAAACCAGAATGACTATGCAGTGCGTCACTGAAGAATGAAGTGGTGATTCAGACGTGAGCTCAGTCTCAGATTCTGCACTGCGGTTTGTTCTTGTTTGGCTCCACTGTGCTGTAACCACCCCTGTTAGCTTGTCAGCAGTTTTGGAAGTGTCCTTCTGGGACTCAGATTTTTTTTCTGAAGGTTTTGTACATGTGCATTATCCTCTGTTCATTTTGTTTCCTGCCTTGTTGAATTGTGTAGGAACACAAAATTTCCATCTGTTTTGACTCTTCTCACACATTGTCTGTTTCTGCTATCTTACAGATGAAGTGTTTTTGTTAGGAGAGAAGAGCTGTGTGTTCTAGGGGTGGGGGTTATAATATATGGTTTTCCATGATGTCTTTTTCTTAAGTGGATCTTTTGTTTGTTTGTTTTAATTGCAGAGGCTGTCTATTCTACGGTCCACCAGGGACTGGAAAGACACTGGTTGCTCATGCACTTGCTAATGAATATAGCCAAGGTGACAGGAGAATAGCCTTTTTTATGAGAAAAGGTGCTGACTGCCTGAGTGAATGGGTGGGAGAATCTGAACGACAGCTTCGTTTACTATTTGATCAGGTGAGGCTGCAATGTGCAGTGTGCTCTGTCCGAGTTGTAACCGTAATTCTCTGTGGTCAATATTTTTAAGAAGAACTCACAGCTTTTTTGTGTTTTGTCAGTTCCTGCCATTGAAATGGGTTTGTCAGTGTTTCTTTTTTCAGTGGGTGTTTTAGGGACTTGAAATCTTGAGATGACCTGGGAAAGATTAATCAACCAAACGAGAAAATCTGGCAAAGCCTCCCACCCCACCCTGCCAAAATATAAATAAAGCCATGAAAAAGGTTGCAGGAGGCAAGAGATGATGGTGGCTTTATATCAGAGGGAAAACAGATGCAGGCTGAAAGCATGGTCATTTAAATTCGTAACAGAAGCTTGCTTCCAGAACCTGTCATTTGATTATGTCTGGCTCTGTTCTCGGTGCTTGCCAAAGAGCTGTTTTTACTACTGGTATGATTGGTTTCCTGTTACCCAGTCTCGCTGGGTTTGCACAGGCTGCTGTCTAGTTACTCGTACCATTTACTCCCTTAGCTTAATTAGTAGAGGTCCTTCATGATAGTCGGAAAAATGTAGCTCAGTGACTTTGCAGCCATGATGTTTTTCATGCATTTTCTCTTTAAAAGAGTGCTGTTTGACATAGGTCCATATTCCTGTGTTTTCATTCTAGGCCTACCAGATGCGACCTTCAATTATTTTCTTTGATGAGATAGATGGTCTTGCTCCTGTACGCTCCAGTAAACAAGACCAAATTTACAGGTAGTATGTCTTTGCTATCTACACAGAAGTTGCTTGACCTTTGTGAGAAGAAGACCACAGCCTATTGAACTGTACGGGGCACATTCATTTATCCTGAAAACTAGTAATTGAATGCTACTACATATCGGATTCTTTTATACAGCAATTGAAAACAATTCACTGAGCTTGATATCGGGACAAGGCCTGTGTTACCTTAGTGTTGTTTTCTGTCTTCAAACGAGTCTTTCACTAATGAGCAGCTCCTCAATTAAAAGCTTGTCTTTTTTGAGTGATCATTGGAGAAGGTTGTGCAGAAATAAGAACACTTACTAAACCAGTGAATGAAAATTATATTTTTCTGTTAGCTCTATTGTATCAACGCTTCTGGCGCTTATGGATGGCTTAGACAGCAGAGGAGAAATTGTGGTCATCGGAGCCACCAACAGACTGGATTCCATAGATCCTGCTTTACGAAGACCTGGGCGATTTGATCAAGAGTTCCCCTTCAGCTTGCCAAATAAAGAGGTCAGAAGTTCAATTCAGCGATAATGCTAATGTGGGAAAGTCCATCTTGATAATACTACTATATAACAGTAGAGTATGGCGTTGCAGTTAAAGTAAGAATTTGAAACCTAATGCTCAAACTGTTTTCCTTGAATGAACTGGCAGAAAAGAAAATTTGAACTAATGAGACTGTCCGAACGAAATGATGCTGAATTGGATAATTTTCTTTGGTCACATATCTGTTTGCGGATAATTTCTTTTTAGTACAATTTTTTCCTCAGGATCATTAGGTCTCATACTTGTGGAAACTTACTTTTTACAGAAGCTAAAAATGCTGTTAATTTTGCTGCAGGCCCCCAGGAAGAGTTTAATAAGTTGAGAATGATTAAATTTCCTACTTAACAAAGCAGAGGGCATCTTAACTGAACTTGAAAATACATAAAAGCTTGACAGATAAGAAAAGTATTTGTATCAACATGAGGGGGTTTTTGGGGTTTGTGTTGTGGTTTTAGGGTTGGGTTCTCTTTTAAAAGAGAAAACTCAGGACAAACTAAAATGCCGCCGTTTTGTTTCCAGGCTAGAAAAGAGATTTTCAAGATTCACACACAAAGCTGGAGCCGTAAGCCGTTGGACACGTTTCTTGAAGAGCTAGCTGAACAGTGTGCTGGTGAGTTTGCAAACCAAGTGAGTTACTGCATGTGACCGAGTCCGAAGGAATCTGAGGTTGGAGCAGGCAGGCCTTGTGCCTTGTGCCCTGCTGCAGAGCGAGGTGCTGAGCCAGCCTGCATGCCCTGGGAGCACAGAAAGTTAGATGCTGCTTTTATTTTCCTTTCTTTTTGTGTCTGAGAACATTGAATGGGTTTTGGGCATCTTCCTGAGGAGCACAGTTTTGATTAGGAGGCCGCTTCATAAGCACAGGGTGTCAGGCTGGGAGCCGCATGACAAAACTCTGCAGTGCAGTAACTCTTCACATTCTCTCTTAACCTGTTAATTTTTGGCTGCATACAAAGTCTTTCAGTGTTGCACTTTTGAAACCTTGGCCTTGACTGCTGTGTTGCCTGACAGTGAGTTAACGTTTGATTCTTGTTTTGTTTATTAGGATACTGCGGTGCTGACATCAAATCCTTGTGTGCTGAAGCTGCCCTGTGTGCTTTGCACCGCCGCTATCCTCAGATATACAAAAGCAGTGAGAAACTGCAGATAGATATCGCTTCTGTCGAAATAACAGCGCAGGATTTTGTCACGGCTATGCAGAAGACTGTTCGAGCTTCACAGAGGGCTGTGGCTTCACCTGGGCAAGCGCTATCAGCTATTTCAAAGCCCCTGCTTGAAAATACACTAGCAGGAATCTTACAAGCCTTGCAGGGAGTATTTCCCCACGCGGAGCTTGCCCTAAAGAAGGACCAACAGCAAGGTATAACAATAACATCCACTTGTTTACAGTTTTGCCGGAGCAAAAACTTGTGCTTTGTGCAATCAGTGTTCTGAGTCACTAGTCCAAGTCAAATGGAAGTCTGTGGCCGCCACAGTCACTTAATTTCCCCACATCCAGTGGGGGAAACCTGGTCCAGAAAGCAGTGGCCTTGTTGGGTTTTTCAGGTGTCTAGGAACTGCAGTTGCTGTTCCTAATGATCTTGAATTGTAATGGAAAAAACTTGCCAAGTTTTCGTGAGGAGAGAGAGATACCATATGCAAATCCCGGAACTTAGGACAGCTTTGTAGAAATGTGTGCAGTCCCCTGTGGTCTGTGGTAGGATGAACTCTTCATAAAAGAGTGTCTGGTGTGTGCCCTCAAATGAAGAAATACAAGAGAAGGGGTTTGCAGCACTGATTTAGAAGCTGCATTGATGCAAGAGCGAGATATGGACTGTGCAGGAAAGTTAACAAACTTCTCTGGTCTTTCAGACAGTTTAAATCATGCTGTAAGAAATGATGCAATTGACGGTGATGATGAATCACCATCAATCTTTGAAGAGAAGCCAACTCAAGAAGTGCTTGGCAGACCAAAGGAACAGTTCCTCAGTTTTAGCAGGTAAATGTTTGTCCCCTTGACGTTTACTTTTTCAAGATGGCTGGGTCTGTAAAGAGTTTTGGTGTGCGGGGTGGTAGATGGAGGAGTGAAGTGTGTGTGGGGGGTGATGTATATCTGCATGAAATATGTGTGAAGATTCAGGTGGGTACTGGTGTTCTAATGGAGTATACTGCCATAGCCCACGCAACTGAACGGCCCAGCCGTCTTCCAAAGTTCTTGTGGTCCACAGACTATTAGAACGTTAGAACGTTAAAACCCATGGTATTCCTTGAAAGACTCAAGGCCAACGAAATGTGCAGTCTGTCTTTTGTTAACAAAAAAGGCTGCATGGATTTGTGTAACCATCTTTTGCCCTGCTGCCTTCCCGGATTGTTTAACCGGTAGTGAATAGCATATCAGAAACAAAACTGAGAAACGGTTTGTTAAAACACTGTGAGAAAAACTGCCACCACATCTGCATTTGGTACCTGTAAGCCTACTAAGTTCATGTTGACCTTTTGACATTTTAACGTGGAAGTCGTATAAGCCAGCAGTTGAAAAAAACAGATGGTGTCGTCACTGTTGGGTCAGTTATTTTTCAGAATTTCTATTGCTGTGCTGTCCTGAGAATCTTCTGACGTGCTGAGCTTGGTTCCTTCTCTGGGATCTTTGACTTCATCTGGTGAAGGTCCAGCAGTGTTGTGGTGGAGAAAACCAATGCTGTTCACAAATGTGTTTCATGCCAGTAAAGCAAGATGACTAGGAAATGAGTAGAGGTTACTGCCCAGTTGCTGTGGGTGTATTTAGCTGGCCAGTCCCCGTCTGTGACTGAAGACTATTTGTTGTGCATGGGTCCTTAACCCAGGCAAAGGAATAGCAGACATGCTGGGGACTGGCAGGATTCCTGAGGGGAGGTATGGTACAAGTTTGTAAGAAAATGGGCTTTGAGCCTTCCTGATGACAGACCAGCTTATTATTTGCTGTGATATGAGTGTATTTATGAAGTGGTTTTTTTTTAAAGAAGAGTATAGGAAGAAAACTTGATCACCTGTGTGCCTATTCATCACTTCATTTTTAAACTTGTTTTCTTCTTCTTGTTCTAGGAATGTTTATTACCAGCCACTGTCTTGCAGGCCACGGTTCTTACTAGCTGAAGAGCCAGGATATGGGCAAGCTTCGCAGTTGGCCCGTGCAGTAATCCACGCCCTGGAAAAGTTTCCAGTGTATTCCCTAGACCTGTCCATTTTGCTTGCTAGCGTCACCTCAGCGGAAGCAACCTGTGTCCAGGTATCTTTTCTCTCTTGAATCTCATAGGGTTCACAAACCGTATATAAACTGGTAAAGTAAGCAAAATCCATTGTTAATGGAGGTGGCCTGGTTTGACTGTGCTGTACTGCTGACTTTTGTCAGAAAATCCACTTTTCCTGTGGATTGA
Organism: Podargus strigoides; assembly: GCA_028020825.1. NCBI lineage: Eukaryota > Metazoa > Chordata > Aves > Caprimulgiformes > Podargidae > Podargus > Podargus strigoides. The sequence goes on from CM051620.1 coordinate 12,530,793, forward strand.
ATGAGACCGAATAAGGATGTTGTAACAGGCCATTGCAAATTAAACAGCGGGGATGTTGGCAGCAGCTCGGGAAGCTGAGAGGTGGTGCTAATAGACCCCTCTTTATGGTAAGAAATCCTGCCAGTCTGGTGGGATCCAGACAGTTGTTTTCCTTGCTTCTTGCGGCTCTGTGCTCCCAGTAGATGGCTCCGCATCAGCCTGACTGCGTCGTGCACTTTGTAGCCGCTTTTTTTATTATATTTGTACAGCAATCAAGGTTTTGGGGAAAGGAAGTGTTTTGGTTTTTATATACACAGCTTCTCCTGTTGTGGTATATGCAGCAAAAGCATTAAAATGCATGGAACGCATTTGTACACTGCTGTGTTTTCCTTCACTAGGAAAATGAATTATAAGCAGACAAAGGCGTGGCGTGACTGGATGCCCATTTGTCACATTCCTTTTATTGTTACGTGACAGTTGCATCTGCAGTCGTACAACTACCACGTCCAGTCACTGCCTGGATACACCACCTTCACTTCCCATCTTGTGCGAGGAACTCCCTGAATATTGACAATGTGAAAGGGTGTCCAGAGAAGTTGGTCACGTGAAAGGACTGTCCACTTCCCTCAGGATGCATGTCCCTAGATGCATGTCCTCTTCTGTGACTGTGGTACCATCTGCCTACAGATGGTACCTCTTGCTGGAGGTTTTGTCTCATTTGTTCAGGCACACCACCACACGTGCAGAGTTGTGAGGCTCCTTAGGAGTTACCTTAGACATAAGTAGTTTGGAAACCCGGCAGAGACGCAGATCTGTTTCTGTCTGTGTTGGCAGTCTCTGAGTCGAAATGAAAATGTTACCTTGTTGTTAAGGATCTGCTCTTTCGGTTTGTTTTGGCTTCGTGTACTCCTGTTTCTTAAGGCAGTTTGACTAATGTGTCGTTATTTATTAGCCAGTTCTGCATGGTTTAGCTTGCTCATCCAAACTTTCATTTTACCAGTTGATGCGCGAAGCTGAAAGAACAGCACCAAGTCTAATTTATATCCCGCATATCCAGTTGTGGTGGGAGGCTGTTGGAGCTCCACTGAAAGCTATTTTTACAACACGACTGCGGGCCATTTCACCGTTTGCTCCAGTTTTGCTGCTTGCAACATCTGGCGTGTGTCACGCGGATCTCCCAGAAGAGGTATTTCTGTCAATAGTTTTCTTACTTTTTAGTTCAATTGATTGTTCATTTGTAAATCCTTTAAGCGTTGAAGTAGTGTGCTCGCTGAAGCAAATTCATTCTTATATTACTCGGGCACCCTAACCAGTTCTCTTAAAATTTGCTTAGCTAAAACAGTGCTGCAAGCATTTGTCTAAAGAGTTTTCTGAGTGAAGAGATTGACTTTGACCGAGCTTCTTCCCCCTGCTCACACACTCATGCTCATTAGACAGATGTATGAATTTCCTTGAAGTTTAATTCAGGAAGGTACTCATCTTTTTGGAATAGAAGACGACTTTGTGTGGCCCTGTGCCTGAAATACCTTTTTCTCCTCATCCTTTAGGTAAAAAAATTGTTTAATGAAAATTCCGGAGAGGTTTTCACAGTCCAGTTGCCTGGTGAAGAGGAAAGAAGAGCATTTTTTGCGGACTTATTTCTAAATCAAGCTGCTAAACCTCCTGCAAAATCCACAGGTGAGGATATTCTACATATAAAACTTTTCTAACTGTAAGTTAATAACAATACAGTATTTGCTTTGGTTGTAGTTTTGTCAGTAATTTTTCGTAGGCATGTATTTGAATACCATAAATTGACTAAAAGTTTCTGATTGATTTCAGCTTGGCAGCCATTGGAAGTCCTGCCCTTGGCACCGCCGCCTGCCCCTCGACAGCTGACAGACGAACAAATAAGACAGCTGGAGGAGCAGGAGGAGGATACATTGCGTGAACTCAGGATTTTCTTGCAGGATGTGACTCATAGACTTGTCGTTGACAGACGTTTCAGAGCATTTACAAAGCCTGTTGACCCACAGGAGGTAAATTAGTTTCAATTTGTAATATCATTTTATCTATGTGTATTCCTGATTTCTCTGTCTGTGCATTTGTCAGTGTTTGAGTGTTCTTTGTAGGAAGGTTCATCTTTGTTTTTAAGACCGTGCTATTCTGATGTGTCAAGAAGCAGGAAGTGAATTTTGGTTTTACTTTTGCTGACTCCTTGTGGCTCTCAATTGTCTGTTACTTGAGTATTCCCTGGAAGCCAGGGGTTTCTTCAAAAACGTCTTTAGAATGTTTCAGTTGGAAGGGACCTACAACGATCATGTAGTCCAACTCCCGGTTAGACCAAATGCCGGCAGTTTGCTCATGAAAAGGCTTTGATACGTAGGCATGTTAGAGTGCTGAAAAGCACAGAGATCTCTTTCTTTATAATTATAAACAGGACTATAGGACTTTCTAAATAAAAAGCTCTTTAATTGTCTGTGCATAGTTTCTGTGAGGAGTAGAAGCAGCAGTTTTTCAAGTAAGCTGTAAAATATAATTACCTGTTTCATGAGGGACTTCTCAGTGTAAGATCAACCATAAGGGCTGTGTGGCTCTTTCTGCTTCCCGTACACTTCTGAGGGCTCTCTTTCTTATTTAATTTATAGGCTAAGTCTGAGCTGGGGGCAGAGACTTCAAAGTCAGCTGCAGTTTTACTATAGCTTTGTGTTTCAGCACAGTTTTGTTCCCCTAAGAGTCCACTGACTTGTCTTTACTCCTAGTTTCTGAGATAATTCAAACCTAGATGTCCTCACCTCAACTAGTTATTAAGCTTCTTTTATGGTCTGAGTAAAGACGTTGACACCTCTGAGTCCAGTTATCTCATTCTCAAGTAGATGACCTAGGACAGATACTTCAGAGGTGCAATTCCTGCAACCTTTTTCTTGCCACCAAAGATAAAGAGAATCTCGCGAGGCTCTACTGAGAAAGGTTTCTTAGCTGTGATTTTCTGTAGTGAAATGAAATGAATCCGCCTCTAGGTGTCTTCCCTTCTCTGCCCCACTTGTGCTTCTGACCTCCCTCCTCCTTTTTTTTCCCCTCTGGTCTGTCTCTTCAAAGCTACTTGAAATAGCCCTTCTATTTTTGAGAAAGTAACTGGTTAATTTCCACATCTTTGAATGTATCATAAAGATTTGGGGTTTTTAAGAAGTCCTTTATTTTATTTTAGTAAAATAATTCTCAGTGGTAGATACTGTGTTAAATCTCTGAGCCTGTGTGTTTCCTTTGTAGGTCCCTGATTATGACACAGTTATTAAACAGCCCATGGACCTTTTGTCAGTTCTCTCTAAGATTGACCGGCACCAGTACCTAACGGCAAGAGATTTTCTAAAAGACATGGATCTGATCTGTAGCAATGCTTTAAAGTACTACCCAGATAAAGCAGCTGGAGGTGAGGATATGGTTTTATCCCTATTTGTGAAAAAATTAAAATGTATAAACAGATAAATGTTGTCTGTGGACAGTAGACTTGGGATGAGATAATTTTGAATATCCACAGAGAGCATTCCTTGCCAGGTTGTACAGTTTGTAGCATTAAACTGCTTGGGCATGAAATGGTGATAGAAGTGTTGATCAGTAATTAGTGCTTTTGCTTTAATAATTGACTTTTATGGTGCAAATATTCACTGAGATAACCTTTCAGAACTGTCACGGTTTAGGCCCAGCCTGCAACTAAGCACCACAGGGTCACTCACCCACTCCTCCCCGTGGTGGCACCACAGGGTCACTCACCCACTCCTCCCCATGGTGGGATAGGGAGGAGAAAAATATAACGAAGGCTCACGGGTCAGGACAAGGACAGGGAGGGACCAGTTGCCCATTCTGGTGACAGGCAAAACAGACTTCACTTGGGGAATGATCGATTTATTACCAATGAAATTGGGGTAGGTCCTTCAGGAACAGACTGCTCCAGCACGGGCTTCCCTCGGTCTCAGGGCCTTCTTCAGGCACAGCCACCTGCTCCACCGTGGCCCTCCACGGGCTGGAGGAAGGTACCTGTTCCGCCGTGGTCCTCCATGGGCTGCAAGGGGACAGCCTTCAGGGGAAGCTCTACTCTGGCACTCCTCTTCCCCCTCCTTCACTGGTGTTGGTGTCTGCATAGGTGTTTCTCTCGCATCCTGCTCCTCTCTCCACTGCAAGTCTTCCAGCAGTTTTGTTTGCCCTCCTTAAATATTTTATTGCAGAGGCGCTACCACCATCACTGATGGGCTCAGGTCAGCCTCAGCCAGAGGCAGGCGGGGCTTGAAGTTGGGGGGAAAAAAAAAAAAAGAGGAAAAAAAAAAAAAAAAAGAAAGGCCTCCCCTGTTTCCAAAGCCCCACCACACAGACCCAACACAAGAATCCACCTATGAAAAGATCAAAGCTGGTAGAAAATACTCATTTCTGATTGTAAAATTTCAGATCGTCTGCTTAGGCACAGAGCTTGTACTTTGAGAGATACTGCATATGCCATAGTGAGGGAAGAAATGGATAAAGATCTTGAACAACACTGTGAGGAAATTCAAGCATCTCGTAAGAAAAGAGGTATGTTTTTTTGACGCTAAGGATTTTAAGACTTGTCACAGTATTTGTAAAAAACAATGCAAGACATGATCTTTGCTCTCTGTTGTTTATTGCAAGGTTGTAACTCTTCAAAGTGTGCTCCATCTTACTACCATGTAATTCCAAAGACAAACTCTGTTCCCAGGTGTGAGAAAATGGACCCCAAGTGTAATGAAAAGACAAAGATGCCAGCAGCACCTGTAGATTCCAGTACACCCTGCCTGCATGGCAAGTTGCATTTTATTCAGGCTATCTTGGAGAAGGTGCTAAAGTCACTGATACCTTCTCTGTTCTTATGACATAACAGGTTTTTGTGATGCCTGGTTCTTCATGCCAGAGGCTTATATTTTTTCATTTGCTTCAAAATGTGAGATAAATCCAGAGGTCATTGATTTGAGTATGGTTACAAAGTTCAAGTACGGTGGTTTGCATTGTAAGACACTGGCCTTGATGCAGCTGACGTGTAATGGCTCCCAAATGACTACCTCTTGAAGTCAAAACTCTTGTACGTGGCATTTGCTGAATACTCAACTAGTTTTTACTTGGATGAAACAGTATTTGTCCCTTTCCTGCTCTCAAACACTCAAATCTATGCCACCTCTCACAGCGATTTGCAATTGAAGGAAGAAAGGGGGAAAAAGGGGAACGATAATAATAAAGTTGTAAGGGAAAGATCATTACTTCCTCCCTTTTCCTGTGAAAAGGCCATGAAAGAACAAAGGGACTTGGGTCTCTTTCAGTTAAAACGCATGGCATGGTGTGAAGTTTCCTGGTCGTGCTGGCATGACTGAGAATGTCGTTGACTTCACCCATGTGCTTTGTGCAGCACTCCGTGAATACAAAGAGTGGTGGGTGTTCTGGAGGGCAAAAATGGGAAGTCTGGTTTAAACAAGGTGAACTGAATCAGAAAGCAGACAAAGTGTAATTCTTTCTGGACAATTTTTTCTCCAGCAAAGAGTCCCTTAAAATTGTCTCGTTAACGCTGCCCAACGTGTGTTTAGCTTTAGAAGTTGACAGCTTTATAAAAGATTGGAAGGAGGACTCATCTCCAAACGCTTTTCTGTTGTTCATTGGTATAAGTTTACATAGTAAGACAGGGAGCAACTTCACCCAGTAACCTTGCTTTGTGGTTGGTAGGTCTGGCGATGGAGATGCAAATGGTAAGTGAATGGTCAAAAGGGTCCTGTAGCTCCTTTTCATTCCTGAGTAAGAGTGCACTATTTATTAGATATTAACCTTCTTTAGTTCCCTTCTCTTATTGCTGTTGTATCTCTTTCTTGCATAATGATGCTGCCCCTCTAGTTACGCTAGCCAAACTCCTGTTTTTCTGCAGCTGCTGTTTTTTTGATTCTGAAGTTTGCTTTTCACATGGTACCTAATTGAAAAACAATCAGTGACTTTCTTCAGTTGTATGAGTATCTTTCCAGTAACGAGCGGCGTAAGTTCAAAAGCTGTACTTCAAGCAGTGTGGACCCAGGGGCACAGGTGGAATAGCAGACTTATGTCCTGATGTCTGCAGTCTAAGATGCGTTTCCTACCCTAAATTACTTTGGAGTTTTGCGGTGCGGTGCTGTAATGGCAACAAGACTCTCTTTTTTCCTGGTTTTACCCTGCTTTTTATCTTGTACCTGAGTTTCTAATTTTCATGGAGCACTGACTTTTGCCAGAAACAAAGTACCAGTCAGGCATTTCTCAGTGAAACAATGGTAACAGCTCTGTCTCTGTCATTGCAGAGAGAGACCGGACTGCCGGTACGGGATACTTTATTGGTACTGTATTGCAGATAAACAGAAATCCTGACTGAAGACATTTGTGTCCTTCCAGATTCGTGGGTACACGGTGTGACTCGTGCGAGTTGTTCTTGGGTGGGCGAGCCACAGGTGACAGGTGTCGAGAAAGCAACAGAAATTGTCACACAGCCAGTGACTGTGGATTCCTGTGAGCTCCAAGTAAGTCAACTTTCCATTTTGTTACTTCTGAAGGAGGACAACCAATGCCAATTAAAACAACTGATGGGAAGTATTTAGAGCTTGGGAAATAACCTGAAGAGGACCTCTGTTTCTAGTAGTGATGAGTTCAAACCTGAAGCTAACAGGTTGACATAAAGCCCATGCTAGAAAATACTAACACCTGCTTTCCTGATGTTTTTTTTTTTTTTCAAAATCCAGTGTTAGAATTTAGCATTCACGCAGTTAACAGCGTTGTAGGGGTTTTCCACTCCCTCTCAGGAGAGAAGTTGCTATCCTAGGCTACAGCTGGGGAAAGGGTTAAAAACGGGCCTAGCTGTAGGGTGGGCAAGAGGTTTCTTTGCCTGAAGTGCAGAGGGTGGAACAAGGGCGTGATCTTCTGGGGATATCGCAGTGAGGAAAACTAGGAAAAGGGCTTGGCTGGAGTCCTGGCAGTGGGGCCAGTGCAGAGGAGGGCTGCTAGTTACCTGCCATGCTGAGAAAAGGGAGTATTACATGGATGTTTCCCCTGTGTGGGGAGAATGTGACCAGATAGGAACCCCTGTGTTGGAGAGGCTTGTTAGCACAATTTCTGTCACATTTTTAAGACATGACATAATTTGGAGAGGTGAAACAAACTTTTTAACGTGGGCTTCCTAAGGAAGCAGATTTCGGGGGCTTTTGTTGTTCACGTCTGCCTGTGTATGTAGAGGAGTCACATAGGTTTTCCATAGAGTCAGGGTGCTGTAGCATGTGCTCCAAAGTTATTGCCTGCTGGAGAAAGAGTACAGTAAAGCCCTTGTATGTGTTTCAGCTTATATACATGTCAGCTCTAAGGAGAGCTGCAGTCATAGAACACATCTTTTAGAAAACTTGTTTCATAGAAGCATCGAATGGTTTGGTTGGAAGGGACCTTAAAGATGATCTGCCATGGGCAGGGAGGGACACCTCCTGCTGGAGCAGGTCGTTCAAAGCCCCGTCTAACCTGGCCTTGAACACTTCCAGGGAGGGGTAGCCACAGCTTCCCTGGGCAACCTGTTCCAGTGTCTCGCCACCCTCACAGTAAAGAATTTCTTCCTAATATCTAATCTAAATCTACCCTCTTTCAGTTTAAAACTGTGATACTTCTCTGGCTCATCTCCCTAAGACTTCAGCTGTGCTGCAGTGTATCCAGCACGTCTCTGAGCCGCAGGCTGGGGGCCCTCTCGTGCACCCAGTCCCTCTAACCTTGGAGTGTCATCGCACAGCTTGTCAGAGACGAGCCTCCTATGATCCCCCTCCAAGTCTAGTTTAAATGAGCCCCACAAACTCCTGGGCAAAGCCCCTCTTCCCCCTTGAGAAAAGTGAATCCCGTCTGATGCCACAGGCCTGGTGCCGTGGAGGCCATCCCATTATCAAAAACCCCAGCACTGTGGCACTGACTGGGCCCGTCTGTTTCTTCCAACGTCACTGCCCACAGCTGGAAGGAGAGAGGGAAAATAACCTGTTCACCAGACTCCCTCACCAACCGTCCCAAGGCCCCAAAGTCTCTTTTCGTCGCCCTTGGGCTACGTGTTATGACTTCATCACCACCCACACGCAAGGACCCGTAAGGGGTGACAGTGTGAGGGCTGTGCCAGGCTAGGGCGTTTCCTAGTGATGCCCTTAACCCGGGCCCCAGGGAGGCAGCAGACTTGACAAAGAGGAGGGTCTGTCCTGCACATTGGACCTTCTGTTCCTCTCGGGAGGAAGTCACCTACAACTGTTACCCATCTTCTTCCTCATGGAGGTGGTCATGATGTGAGTGGTGGGCCTTTCTGACCTTGGCGGCACCTCTGGTGTGGATGGGCTGTTTGCAATTATGATCATTGATGTGGCAGACTGATTAGTAATAAAATATGGTCTCAAATTTAAGCCAGTCTCTTCTTTCAAGTATGAAAAATGAACTCATTCTCTCCAGGTAAATTTTGTGAGGTACTGAGTGTGTTCTCTGAAGTGTCACTCATATTTTATTTAACAGTGTAAGAAAGTGGGATGTCACTTGCATTGTATTGTTGTTGTTTAGCTTCTGAAAATGTAAAGAGCCTATGCAAAGGATCTTGCACTCTTCTGAACTTGTGTTTTCCTTTTTTTCTTCAGCAACTGTTAAATTTTGTCACTGTGATAACTAAGAACTGCAATGTATTTCAATTGGAAAAGCTCTGTGCTGTTCTCAGGCAGTGCGTTTACCAACATCGGGAAGATTACGACAAAACCAAACTGGCGAAGATAAATTTTGGTTTTTGTCTTCTAGCACATTCTGTCCCTGTTCTGCATGTGTGTCTTATGCGTATGTGTGTATGCACTTGGGTCATCGCGCTTGGTTAGTGCTACTCATTGCTGCTCAGTTGCCTGTGTTACAAGACTTGTTCATTCCAGTGTGGAAGACATTTATCCATATTGCAAAGCCATCGTTGTATTTGGCATAATTTTCCTTTCAAAGAACAGGCTTGACCTTGAAGACATTGGGTCCACCCACACAGCCCTCTCACAGCAGTTAACCTCAGCCTGCCCATCTCCAGAACCTTTTTAGGGGTTGGGGCTATGAAAGGAGGGTGCTTTTCTCAGTCTGTTGCTTCCCCTTTCTCCCCTTACAGGCAGTCAGACACGGTAATACTTTGTAGAGTAGTCATTCCACTCTTGAAAAGAAACCAACGATGAAACACAAGAGCTGCAGACTTTTCCCTAGTCTCACCATAATCTCTTTTGAACTAGCATGGCTCGAGCATCTTTACCAACATCAGGGGAGATTTCTGCCTATGCCTGTTTAATGCTAATGAGTCCAATTCTCTGATCTCTTTCTCAAAGAGATGATTTTGGAGTTGTCAGGACTCAGCAGAAGTCTTCTGGAGGCAGCCGTGGTTCCAGTCAGGCATTCCCAGTATTGAGTTGGTTTAGACAGGCTGGATAATCAGTCTTCAGATTCAAGATCTTGAGTCCAGTTGTCTGAGATGCTTGTGCCGGACAATAGATAAAAGTCTTGATGCCTCTTCTCTCTGGCCCTGGTCATCTTGATCTCTCCTTCCACATGTGATAAAGAGCTAGAACGGACGCTCCGTTCTGGCTGTGCAACAGGGAGGATTATTTGGATTCAGGGAGGCCATTGCTGAAAAAGGTGCCCTTCTCATCCAGCATAGTGACGCACCTGTTTTAGCATGACAAGGGATTTCTTTATGTTAGCTCGGGGCTTGTGAGCTTTTGTCACTTCACTTCTAATGCTTAAATTCCAAGGGACTTGATTTATTTGTTTTCTATTTCTACCTTCAGCTTTAACAAAAAAAAATCTGTGCACAGTGACTGTGCAAGTCAGGAGCAAGCTCTACTGTACGAAGAGATAGACTTTAACAAGGAGTGATTCAGAGTGCAGCAAATAACATTTCCAGCTTTTAGTTGGGACTTTTCAGGAACTGTCTCTTCTTTCTAAGTGTTGAAACCACAGCTGGTACAGATCCATACAGCCTCTCGTATTTTGGATGCAGAACGATGCGTTTGAAGGTAGCAGGTATAGAAAGAAAGATACTGTGATGATGGTAGCACATGGATTTGCTAAGTCTTACTAATGTCTGTATGTGCAGGTTCTTGACCCTTTTTATGAAGAAATACTCAGGGGTCTTAAGATTTTATTCACGCTGACTGCTACTTTATCTTTTTCTCTTACTAGGAAATGAAGAAAGAAATTGCAGCCTTCAGCCGTCCTGTTCAGTGATACTTGATGTCCAGGTACTGGAGTTCGACTCTCTAATGTTTTGAGTGTTTTTCTTTTCGTACTTCGACTTTGTAATGTTTTGGTTTTTCTTTTCACTGCGTGCTGTTCTCTGCATAATTCTATAAAGATTGCTTCTACATATATATTTATGCCTACATTAAGTATATCTTAAAATGAAGAAAGTTCAAATAATGTCCCGTAACTGTTTTCAGTTGATACTTTTGTCCTCTCTCTAGATGTATTTTCATGTGACAGACTGCTGTGATTGCCTTTGGAATGCTGCTGATCTGAACATCTCCGAGATAATTTCAGGACCTCTCATTTAAATAAAACAACTGAAAACTTGATTAACTCTTATCATTGCTTTCCAGTTTGTGGGAATACCTTTCTTCTGAAGTAGTCTGGGGTGCTGTATAGTCCATTGGATATTACGTAAAGGTTTTAAACCAAATCTCATTTTGGTATATGAAAAGTAATTCCTTTAGAAATCTCTTAATGCAGTTCAGAGGTAATTTTTTTTTTTTTTTTTTTTTTTAATTACAGCACCTCAGGTGGCTTTCATAGAATTGACAACCTAAAGTACGTGTGTGGGAGAAACAATCTTTCCACATAAGGACTTTTCCTATGGCATATTTTTGCCTGTCAAAAAAAAAGCCAAACCTAGCTTGAAACAAAGCAAGATTTAGTACTGTAACTTTCTAAGGTAAAGTTTAGTCTTGCTTGTAATAATGACAATCTTGTTACTGGAGAATAGTAGTATTTTAATTTAAGTTTTTAGTTGCAAGTCAGGTGGCTTGCAGTCGAATTAATTGTAAATAGTTTTCTAGTTACCCGGTGCGGAGACGGGACTTGGAGAAATCAGGAACGACTCAATGCGAGTTATCCGGAAAGCTCGTTTTATTGCGCAGATACATTCACTTATATATCATTCTTTTGTCAAATCACCACGACTAAGCATATCTTATTATCTTTTTCTTAGGTTTTCATTAGACCACTTCTACATCAATCATTAACTTTTAACCTGTGCTTCAGCTTCGAATTATCATATTCTCCGCCTTGCCTAACTGTTAGTTCCCTATCTTATATAACTTAGTTCCTTGTACTACTCTTCAAGGACAGTATGTCCTTGAGGGCTAATCTTGGCCGCTAGCACCTGCACAGTAGCTTGTTCGTGCACCTGCTCTAACACTCCATGTCCATTATTCACAAGCCAAACTCCCACAATTCCCCCTTTTTCCTTTTGCACGAACAGAACTTTATGCATTAGACCAGTGACTAATTTTGTTATTAGCTTCCATACTATTCCTAGCCCAATTAACAACAAACCAATTATGATTACCCAGCGAATGCCTTCTTTGATCAAACCAAGTAACCATGGGGACAGACTGCCAAATATTTTTTTGTAACCATGAATCAAACCAGCTTGTCTCCTTTTGAATCTTTTGAGTGTGTTCTTTAAGCCACTGCAGTTGTTGGTGAATTGATTCCCCATGATCGCTTAGATTGAAGCAGCACATCCCTTCAAAATCTTCATATCCATGGCCTTGTGCTAAAAGCAAAAAATCAACAGCGGCTCCATTTTGCAACACAGCATGCCTAACGCTATCTAAATCTTCTGTTAATTCTGTCTGTCCCTTTTATACAATTTTTCATTCCCTACACGCGGTCATGCGTTATTTAATCGGTTAAAAGTCTCTAGCACAAGGTAAACATGCAGCTCAGTTCAGTTGCTGTTGGTTCTTAAGTTCTTCTCACGCAGTGTCCAATTAGTCACTCTTATCTGCTCACTCCTGCATTCCTTAGTGAAGCAGTCATTGCTCTTTCTTATTTTTTCTTCCTTTGAAGTAGCTTCTAGAATGTGGCTACGTGCCTAGGCCAACATCCCGTATGGCTGGTTCACTCTATGGTCATTCTCTTTTAAATACAGTTCTACAATTTCCCCTTTTTTCTTCTTGAGCCAGCCATACGTTCTTCATGGCATCTTTAATCATGCTTGTTGCCTTTTTGGAAACACAAGGTACAATCATTAACACAATAGCGACCAATAACAGGTGGAATTCAATAATAGGTGGAATTAACAAAGAAACAAAGTCTCCCACAGAAGAGATGGAGACAACCAAGTCAATAGGCTCATCATATAGAAGTAGTCCCGTATTGTTTTCCCACGAAGCCCCATTGGCAAATGCCAAACCTGACCGGGGCCCAGTTGGCAGGGAGAGTCAGGAGGTCCTTCCCCAACAGGGAAACTCTGCAAAGTGCGTCCACCTCACAGACAGACACTCCACCCTTCCGCAAGTGGCCCCAGCCTCTGTCCCCAAAACAGGACACTGGGCACTCATTTATCCAATGTGGGGCACCTGGGGCTTTTTTACCCAAGGGCTCCCCCCACAAGGCTGGCCACACCTTGAAGGAAAGCCAAAAGGCAAACTCATCCCCTCCTTTTAAAGGACCATTGGAACTATCCATATGTCGTTACCAAGGGCCGGATAGCCACAGCAAAAGCTGAGGCCATGAAACCAGCATCCTCTTCCGGTGTTCCTACCCCGGAACAAGCATCCATCATTTCAGCAATACTGGAGTTTTTTGGCAGACTCTGTAAAATACGCTTGCAGGTTGGGTTAGAATTTTCAACACCTAAAGACAGCGGTGTATTGTGCTTTAAGCATAGTCATAATAGTAAACTGAACTAGATGCTGTGAACACAACTTCCATATTTACATTTGTTTTCATAAGGAGGCTAATACTTTAAATTACTTTAAATTACTTTAAGCAGAGTACTTCACATTTAGGGATAAAGGACTTTTGAATAAGTATTTGGAAGGAAAAAATGTAAGTAAGAGTTCTCTTAGGGATGAGTTTCTGGGGAATATAAAACCCCATCGTATCTTGCTGTTTCCTTTAAATGATTTTTAGTACTGTGAATACTGCAGGTATTCAAGCACAAATGTTTAATGAAACTAGATGTGTAAGATTTTTTTCACTAAAGACTACATGTCTTTCTGAGAAGTCTCCTTCTCTGCTCTGGCTCCGATCAGAGAGCAGAGAGTCGGGAAAGTATGCTTCAAGTGTCTGCTCTGGAAAGAGTACGTCTGCTTTTGTCAGAACCGAGCTGGCTCCATCCCGAGGCAGCTCAGGTATTTCACCACCACGTTCCCCCAACCTGAGAAAAGAGTAGAGACACCCAGCACAGAGTCAGCCTGGATCCAGCTGGGTTTATGAGGCCTGGGTTTGTGCCAGTGGTGCCAGACCCACGCTGCCTGCCCAGCTCCTGCCCCTGCCACATAGCGTCCCAGGTCCCATCGGGTCAGGCACAGCAGGTCCAGCACCACAACCAAGGAGCTTGCACGGCCTATCAATATCTGCAGCAGTGTGAGTGAGGGGCAGAGAAACCAAATGGCCCTGTGGGGTCAAGTGTAGTTGATGCTATGACGAATTGACAGACCCTCCTGCGTCAGAGCTAAATTCAGCTGGAACTTCTTGGGTGCTCCCTTGTTTCATCGTCTCTTATCTGTACTGTGTGGGTTCCCACTTTACCAGCTCTAAAATACCTTTGCCAAGCAGAGATGTGGCTAGACGTCGCTAAAAATGACTTGCTAAAGTTGTACTTCCGGACTTCAAGAGCCATCTTCCCAGGACAGTGACAGTGGCACTGCACAGAAGAGGGTTTGGAACTTGTGAGAGCAGACTTTAGGAAGCCAGACAAAAAGGAGAGGAAAATAAATGGATCAAGGGCTGAAAGAAAGCAATGGCGTTAATTATCAAACACTGCGGGAAGAAAAAAATAAAAAAAAAAAAAAAGGAAAAAATCAAAAAAGAAGGCGAGGAGTGAGCCGGCCGGGGTTTCCCAAGGCTGTAAGCGTGGAGAGCCGGCCGAGGAAGAGGCTCCAGGCAAAAGCCCCAGCAGGTCCCGGGCCGGGGGGCGCGGGGCGGGCGGGCGCTAGGGCCCGGGGGAGGCGGGGGCACGGCGCCGGGCGGCGCTAGGGCCGGGCGGCGGGATGCCCCGGTCGGCAGCACCACCTTCCTCCCGCCGCCCCGCGCATCCCCGCACGGCCCCGCCGCCCCCCGCCTGCAGCCCCCGCCCTGCCGCACAAAGGAGCGGGTGGAGGCGGGGTGCGGGGGGTGCGGCGCGGACACCGCCTTCCTGTGGCCGGGAGCCCCCGGCAGCCGCCGGCCCGCGGGGGGCTGTCCCGCGGCGCGGAGCCGCTCTCCGGTCCGGGCGGCGGGGCGGGACGGCCGCGGGGCCGCGCCGCGGAAGGTAGGGGGGGCGAGGGGGGACGGCTTCGCCCGGCCGTGCTCGCGACCTGAGCGCGTGTGGGCGGGGTGCGCCCCCACCCGGGATAAATAGCGCTTTCCCCGCCTGACAGCCCGGCCCCGGGGCGCACGGGGCTGCCGGGAGGGCGGCGGCGCTCGCCCGCTGCCTGGGGAGGAAAGTTGGGGCTGTGGGTGCCCGCCGCTCCTGCCCTCCCCTCGGCTGTAGATTTGTCTCGTTCTGTTTCTCGGGGGGCCGGAGGGGAGGGAGGACCGGGAAAGCCGGGAGCCAGGCGTTCCCCCCTCCCGCAGCGCAGGGGAGATGCTGGCAGCAGCTTTGAGTTCGCAGCGCCCGAGCGGGGGAGCGGGAGGCGTGTGAGCTCCCGCCGGTGCCCGTGGCGTTCCGCCGGACCCCTCCTCGCCCGGGGCCGCCCGCCGCCCCCCGCTGCCGCCGGAGGAGGCTGCCCACGCCCGCTGCTCAGGATGCAGTTTCGGCTCTTCTCCTTCGCCTTGATCGTCCTGAACTGTGTGGATTACGGACACTGCCAAGCCGCCCGCTGGAGACGCAGCAAGAGAGGGGAGCAGCGCCGCCTGCTCGCCCGGGACGCCCGCCCGGGGTGACGAGCGGGACCGCTTGCAGGGCAGGGGGGGGCTGCCGGAGGGCTGCGGGCCCGTCCCCTCCCCGGCAGGTGAGCGCTCCCCGGCGGCCCCCGGCTCTGGGGGGGGGTCCGGGCTGGGAGCGGCGTGGCCGTGTGAGCGCCGACGGGAGAGGACGTCCGGCACCCGCCCGGGGCTGCCGGGGACTCCTCTGGCTGGGAGCTCCCTGCCGCCGCTCGCCCGCTGCGGGGGCCTCGGGCCGTGAGGGTCCCTCCTTTCGCCGCCGTACCCCCGCAAAGTGCTCCCAGCAGCCCGAGGGTCGCCGTCAGCCCCCGCCGCCCCGGCTCGCGTGTCCGTGGACCGCGCCGCTGCCCTCCGTGGACCATGCTCGAGGTGCCCGTGTTCCCGAGGCGGGTTCTCCCCGTCCCTCCCGCGGGAGAGCCGCGGCGGCGAAGCGAACCGCGCCTGTCCCAGCGCCCGGGACCCTCCCTGCTGTGCTCAGCCCGCAGGTCCTTTTGGGGAGAGAACCGGGGCGCTGGGGTTTAGCGTTTTTCCGAAGGTGCCGCTGTCGGTCGGCGCTGCCGCTCGGGAGCGGAGCGGTGACATGTGCCGGTACAGCACCCATGTGGCCGAGAGGGTCACTGCAGCTCTTCCCCGCCTGTCCGGGCTTGGGGCGGTTTCTTTTTTCTTCTCTGGGGTACTCCTTCAGTCTGAAGTGTTTTTGTTACCCACACAGTGTGAATTCTTTTGCTGTCCCTTTTCCTGGTGTCTTCTCGGCCACGTCTCCCCTCCCCAGTTCTGAAGTGAACGCACTCGGGTGGCTGTGCGGGGAAATCCGCATTTCTGAAAGAATTGCGCCTGTAGTGCAGTCATTTGGGAGGGCAGAGAGCCAACGTCGCCAGTGCTAAGCCCGCGCAAACAGTAATGAAACTGAAAGGAAACCAGTTTGCGCTTTCTGTGTCACCTTCGGAGCAGGCACAAATCAAAGCGTAGAGCAGTTTGGTTTTGATGGGTTTTCGACAGATGGTTTCCAGAATTTAATTTTTGTGTGTGTGGCTAAAACGACAGCAGTCCTTTAAAGCGACCAGCCTATCTGTGCTAACAAAGGGTAGACTGTGTCTTTAATTAAATGTGGAACTACTTAGAGTGCTGGCTAGACAGCGGAGGGTGATAGTGGTATTTCTGCTTCACAACAGAAGGATTGCGTTGTGGGAGCATGGAAATGAAATAGGCATCCAGCTCCAGTTGTGTGAATTGTCCTGCTGCAAAAACTTAAGCTGGTTTTAATTGATCTCGTGTTCGCTGATTGATCTGAGACCAATTGTTGGCTTTTCCAAAGGAGATTGATTTACATTAGGTTTTAGTTTAGTTATTGGATAAATAACGTTGGTATTGACAGTTGACTTACTGGCACTGTTTTGTGCTGTCACCTAAGGGTTTTGTTTTGTGCTTTGAAGAATGCAGTCCTTTTCAGTTAATAACCCTAAAGAAGTGAGCCTAGCCAGTTCTAAGCACCGAAAGCAAAATCTAAGAATGCATTCAAATTCTAATAGACGTTTGCCATGACACACGCAGTCTGAAGTAATGCTTTCATACAGGACCCAAAATTCCAATAATTTCACAATTTTTCCCGTATCCCGTCTGCAAATAATCAGGCATTCACTGTGGGGGACAGGCAGTTAAAATTTCTCTGGCGTTCTGTTTTGTCTGTTACATGATCTCAGATGCTCCAGAATATCCTTTTCCTTAATGAAATAACATTTTTGGCATAGATCAAGTCTCCTGTGCGGTAGAAATCGATTGCATTCAGTCTGGAATCATGGGCTAATATAATATGTAGATTATTTAAAAAAAAAAAAAACAACCAAAAAAACCCAACAGCTAAATGTACAGTCAGCTTTAAGTATGTACGCCTGTATTGGAGTTTGGGTGGTTTTGTAGCTGATGTGTAATATTTTAGGAAAAAAGAGTTTAGTAAATTTGGGAGGACATTCCCAGATTTTCCCTTCTGCTTTCAATTCTTTCCCAAACCAAGGTGTGCAACACTGCCGTAGAAGTGAAATGAAAAATTGAGGTTTAGAATGTGATTCCTACCTGGCATTGCTTTGTGTCTTGTTAGTCAACATTGCTCCATTTAAAAATGATTCAGTAAATGCATTACAGTCAACGGATTCTGCCGACTCCACTGCTGCTCTGGGTTACTTTCGCAGCTCATTAGAATATTGCTTTGCCTGACTGGCTCGGAGCACAACCTTACTCCCCCTGAAACACTCCATCAGATTCTCCCTTTGGAAGTCTTTGTCCTGAGCAGGTAATTATGGTTCCATGCCTTCCGTGCAGAAGCTGTTCTGTAACATATTTAATGGTGCCATAGCTTAAAGGGCAGTGGTGTAATCTCACAGTTGATTTAGCCTGATGTCGATGCTCATCCTTTCCCTTTCTTGTTTAATTGTGTCACTTGATTTTGCAGTTCTCTTTGATACCTACTCTCTTGTTCATCTCAATGAAAGTTTTTATCTTTGACTCAAAATTCTCTTTTAGAGTGGGTATAAGATGAGCAGCTTCACGTCTTAACATCTCGCTGAACACCATGGGGCACATGCAAGACCAGTGCTTTTTCCCTTGTCTTTGAGACATGAGAACAACTTTCCCCAAGAGTACCTCAAATCCAAATAGGGCTTTATAGAAATGAAGACTGATAGGCTGGCGTACTGGGAGGAGTGATGGTACTCTGCAAAAGCATTGACAGAAGAGAATATAGAGTTCATCTCCTAAAAATGAGATGCTAACAAAATTCCCTGAGCAAAAAAAAAGGTCAATGCAGAGAGGCAAGTTCCTCCACCAGCTCCCTCAGCACTCTCGGGTGGATCTCATCCGGCCCCATGGACTTATGGGTGTCTAATTGGCTTAGCAGGTCCTTCACTGCTATTTCCTGGGTTACGAGGGGTTTATTCGGATCTCCATCCCAATCTTCCAGCTCAGGGGACTGAATACCATGAGGATAACTGGTCTGACTGTTAAAGACTGAGGCAATACAGCGATGGGCATGTATCGGTCATGTTTTGGTACGGCTAGACTACAGGGTTCCTAAAAAAGCTTTGTTCTAGCAACTAATAAGCAGGTGAAAGAGAGGTCATCTTGGAGGGACTCCTCTCAGCGTGATAACTGAAGCAGCCACTTTACAAATCAGCAGCTTGAATGGATTAAAGGAACTGGCTGGTGCATTTGTTGGTGTAAGGCAATTTCTTACTAGAGCTGAAATGGATTAGTCTATAAATTTGAACTCAGAGGTGAGACTGGCAATATGCACATGAATGTAAGACCTAGAGATCATCTAGTCCAACACCCCTTAAAAGCAGAATCCCCTAGAGCACATCACTCAGGACTGCGTCCAGGCGAGTCTTGAAAATCTCCAGAGAAGGAGACTCCACAACCTCTCTGGGCAGCCTGTGCCAGAGCTCTGTCACCCTCACCAAAAAGAAGTTTTTTCTCATATTTAAATGGAACCTCCGTGTGGAGAGTTTTACTGAGAGCTGGCTGCGTGACAGGGGGCACGCAGACACCATGGCGCTAGTCGACCAGAGGAGTAGCAGATAAGCAAGAAGCTATGTAGGCCCTGATTATTGCAAGGACACCGTCCTTGCAAGTGTTGAAAACTAAACGATAACAGAATGTAGTATATCAAAGTAACCAAAGATTAGGGAGTAGGCCTTAGAACTGTAACCGCAAGCGCGCACAACAAAAGGAGCTAGTGTTGGGAGAAGTAGCCAATAATGAGCTTAGCTTTTGCAATATGTATGAACCTAATTAACAACTGTATAAAGAGGTGCTAACCGCTGTAATAAACGAGACTTGCTGATCATCTTGGGTGGTCGTGTTGCTTGTTCTCCTGCCGACTTCCACAAATGGTGACCCCGACGTGATTGCCACGGTGGAGCGGCAAGTGAGCTCGGGTCCTACAGCAGCCGGGACGGCGAATAAGCACCTAAACCAAAAAATTCCTCGAGGAGGCAATTAGTCACTGAGGAATTCGTGGAGGGGTGCCGCGCCCTGGGTGACCTCATCGGAGAGCCCGGCCGATACGTGCTGCCGAGACCTTGCAAGGCTGCAACAGCGCTGACGAGTAACAAGGAAATGCTGACGAGTAACAAGGAAATGGAAAGGCAAGCAGCATATAATTTATTTACGTGCTTTTTAAAAAAGCGACAGATTAAGGGGATAGATCCCGAAAAGGAGCTCCCTGGGCTCTTAGATTATGGGTATGTTAAGGGTTGCTTTCAAAACCCGCATACTGTTAATGAATTAGAGGAATGGAGGAAGCTGGGGGATAAGATCTGGGAGGCTGTGTTAGATGATGATAAGACGGCAAAAAAGTTGGGAAAGCAGTGGCGCGTAGTGCATAATGAATTGCTACAATATCAGATAGAAAAAAGGGCGGCTCAGCAGGCTAACGAGGCCCAGGAAAAGAATAGGGGGTATGCCGGGTGGTCCGATTGCCCCTTGCCTCCTGCCGTATCTACGGTTGTGTTGCCACCGCACGCTGGTGAAGGAGCTAACGCTCCGCCGCCTGCCCCTGACCCACCTCCAGCGGCTATACCCGTTACCCCATTGACACCCTGGCCGGAGGCACCCCCACCGCCGCCACCGATAGCCAATGCGCCTGTCCCTGGGGCGCAGAGTGACCTGGCGGAGGCCATTGCTCAAGGAAGGCGAGAGATGTGGGCGGCATTGGCAAAAGATTGCCTGGAGTCTGGGGATGGGGAGGCCATGGAGGCTGCAAAAGAGCTGGCTTGTCCGGTGGTTTTCTCTCCCTTTCCGGGGGGGGGACTTCAGGCTACCATTACGGCAATGGATTGGAAACTTTTGTCCCAATTACGATCCACGGTCAGCCAGTTTGGAGTCAAGAGCGCAAATTGGAGTATTGAGGAGGCCCTTGAGCGCATGGCTAGTATACCGATCGGGCCACAAGCGATGTTAGTGGAGGCTATTAAGGAACTGGGATTGGGATTAAAAGAACAAGCAAAGGTGAGCCAGAGTCAGGTGTTAGCTGCTCTTGCACCCCTGCAAGTCTCTGCGACAGTCAGCCCTAGAGCTCCATTTACTGGCCGTGTCAAGTGCTACCGCTGTGGAGGGTTTGGACATTTGCGGCGAGAGCGTACGTTCGGGAAACTTCAATACCAGCGCGCAGAGACACCACAGCAGCCGCGCCCCAACACAAGTAGCTGCTGTCAGCCAACCCTCGGATCAACCAGCCTGCACCCCGCCACAGCAGGGAGCCTCAGCCTGGACGTGGCAGCCGCAGTGACAGTAATGCTAATGTCACCCACACCTGAGAAAGTTCCCACAGGCATCAGGGGACCAATTATGATCTGGACAGGCTACCATCAAGGGAAGCTGGAGTGAAAACCTGGGTAAGAAAAATGGAAAAAGAAGTAACACTGTCGCTAGCTATTGTTATGCTTTTTAGAAAAGTGAGGACTGGACATAAGTAAAAAGACTTTGGGCTCCCTATATGTTTGGGGGTATGCCAGAGGACACTTTAAAGACCCTAATACATTGTTTGATGTAACGGAGTGGAGAAAGTGTGGGGACTCTCTGTGGGACAATGTTATTGACGGTGATAAAACGGCGGAAAAATTGCAAAAACCGTGGCGGGAGGTAAACAATGCCCCACCCCACCCCCACCCCCCCAACCCCCCCCGCCCACCCCCCCGCGCGCGCCGCGGCAGCGGCTGGAGCGGCAGCCGGCGCCGGGGCCGTGCCTAGCGCGGCGGAGCGGCGCGAGCGGCATTCCACCCCCCCTCCTCCCCTGCACCACCACCACCACCCCCCCCCTCCTCCCCGCGCGCGCTGTGGCAGCAGCCGGAGCGTTCGCGGCTTCAAGGCCCTCGCCACTGGTAAATATATAAAAAAAAAAAAAAAAAAAAAAAAAAAAAAGGGGAAAAATAGTTGTGCATAAGCTGCCTTTTGTGGGGAGAATTAACAGTAGATGCAAACATAATTTTTCAGACCTTCTGGAATAAACATTTAAGCAAGCAACAATGTTAAGATAAAAACATCACAGTACCTGTAATACTATTTAGCAGCAGAGCAGTTTTTATGAAGCAATCACAGTAAAACAGGGTGCTAATGAGCCATATATGCAATTTCCAAATTGGCTGCAAAATGCACTTGATAGGGCAACTTTACCTGATCCTGGGAGAGAAGCATTACTCATGTCTTTAAGTGTTGAAAATTCTAACCCAACCTGCAAGCGTATTTTACAGAGTCTGCCTAAAAACTCCAGTATTGCTGAAATGATGGATGCTTGTTCCGGGGTAGGAACACCGGAAGAGGATGCTGGTTTCATGGCCTCAGCTTTTGCTGTGGCTATCCGGCCCTTGGTAACGACATATGGATAGTTCCAATGGTCCTTTAAAAGGAGGGGATGAGTTTGCCTTTTGGCTTTCCTTCAAGGTGTGGCCGGCCTTGTGGGGGGAGCCCTTGGGTAAAAAAGCCCCAGGTGCCCCCATTGGGTAAAGGAGTGCCCGGTGTCCTGTTTTGGGGACAGGGGCTGGGTCCATGTGTGGAGAGAGTGCAGTGTCTGTCTGTGAGGTGGACGCACTTTGCAGAGTTTTCCTGTTGGGGAAGGACCTCCTGACTCTCCCTGCAACTGGGCCCTGGTCAGGTTTGGCATTTGCAAATGGGGCTTTGTGGGAAAACAATACGGGACTACTTCTATATGATAAGCCTATTGACTTGGTTGTCTCCATCTCTTCTGTGGGAGACTTTGTTTCTTTGTTAATTCCACCTATTATTGAATTCCACCTGTTATTGGTTGCTATTGTATTAACGATTGTACTTTATGTTTTCGAAAGGGTAACAAGCATGATTAAAGATGCCATGAAGAACGTATGGCTGGCTCAAGAAGAAAAAGGGGAAATTGTAGAAATGCATTTAAAAGAGAATAGCCGTATAGTGAACCAGCCATACGGGATGTTGGCCTAGGCAGGTACCCTTCAAAGGAAGAAAAAATAAGAAAGAGCAATGACTGCTTCACCAGGGAATGCAGGAGTGAGCAGATGGGAGTGACCAATTGGACGTTGCGTGAGAAGAACTTAAGAACCAACGGGAACTGAACTGAGCTGCATGTTTACCTTGTGCTAGAGACTTTTAACCAATTAAATAATGCGTGACCGCGTGTAGGGAAAGAAAAATTGTAAAAAAGGGACAGACAGAATTAATAGAAGATTTAGATAGCGTTAGGCATGCTGTGTTGCAAAATAGAGCTGCTGTTGATTTTTTGCTTTTAGCACAAGGCCATGGATGTGAAGATTTCGAAGGAATGTGCTGTTTGAACCTTTCAGATCATTCTGTATCAATTCATGCTCAGTTGTCTTAACTTCAGCAACTTACCAGGCACCTACAGCAAGAGACGGGTTGGGGTTTTGATGGCTGGCTTAAGGGCCTGGGACTAGGTCCGTGGTTGCGAGGAGTTGTACAATATCTTGCAGTTATTATTGGGGTTGTTTTATTAGCTTTGCTTTTATTGCCATGTATTTTAAACTGCCTTCAAAATATGCTTAACCGCTTGCTTAAACAAGCTTTTCAGGCTAATTTAGTTTGCCAAAAAGAAAACTCCTATGTTGGAGGAGTTGAAGGCAAGTGAGGACTGGTAGGCTGTGAACAGCAGACAGAAGGGGACAAGGAGCATTAAAGTGTTTCCAGTTCATAGCAGGTATCCAGAAAGTAAACTGTGAGAGATGCCTTTAAAAGCTCCAGATGGTTGAATGAAGAAAGATGGCCGAGATACCTCTGTTCAGCCCATCTGGAAAGAAAGTCGGTAATGTTCTCAAAATATCTAAGCAACCAAGGCATCCTGAAACCAACGTACATGTAATTTTATGGATAAAGTAGGCTTTGGAATTTGGTATTCAGTATGCAGTGCTGATAACGCCTGTAGTCACTAAATATTGCAAAATATCTCAACATGTAGGTGATTTCTTGAGACTTGGCAGAGTGCTGAAGGAGAAGAATATCTAACTGATCTTCACAGTGATTCTCCTTAACACAGTCCTGGAGAAAGAGTACAGAAAACTCTGAAAGTATTCAGCTGGTGAGCCACGTAGCAAAAGTAAAATGTTTTGATTTGGAAGTGGAATAAAAATCCACTATCTTTTGAATATGGATGGAATGAAGACAAGTCATCTTTGGCCTAGAATAGAATAATCAGAAGTGTATTATATCAACAATGAGAGAATGAAATGAGCTGACAAATAGGAGTAGTTTAAGCATAAACCGATTATATTGAAAATATAATTAAGACTTCCAAAGGAACTGAAGAAATCATAAGCAGGCAAAATTGTTCACTTACCAGCATAAATTTGGTCATCTTTATACCAAACTCATTGAAGTGAAATGCTACCCCACGTTAGTATATCTTCAGAGGAAGAGTGGGGAATGTGTGGGTTTTCTGAGTAGTGGAGAACTTCAGAGAAAATGGTCCTGAGCGGTTAAGGACCAGCGTCCTGCGAAACAGCACTGGGTGACCTCCTGCATTACTCAGAAAAGTTGCTGCTTGCTACCCAGAACAGAGTGGTACTTGGGAAATAGTGTCTTTGCGGTCAAAAAACCTTACGTAGCCCATGAATATTTTGGGAGAGTAATATGTAGGAAAATTAGAGAAGTTATATGACTTCTGTATTTGGCACTGGTACAATCGCTTTTCCATTGCTGAGCTCTTTTTTTTTGGTGTCCATAAGCCTGTTGATAAAATGGTAAGGGATTGATCAAAGGACTGGATACTTTGCCTTGTGGTGCGGCATTCTGGAATCTTGCTCTGTTTATCTTACCCATGAGAAGGCTAAGACTTGACGTGATCAGAGTGTCTGCACTGGGGAAAAAAACATTGAAAAACTGTTAACAGTCTGGCAGGCAAAGATATGAAAAGGTCCGGTGGTTGCCATTTGAAGTTCAAAATTCCACTGCAGATTTTCAACAGTGAGAGTGATTAGCCCCTATGGTATCTTAACAAAGGTTGTGGTGGTTTCCTTACCGCTGAGAATTGAAAAATCAAGATTGAATGGTTTCTTAAATGATATGTTTTAGTAAAGCACAAGTTCTGTGGCTTCTTTGCACAGGACATTGAGCTAATTGTTCATAAAAGTCTCCTTTGACCTTGAATCTCTTAATTCTCTTAAAGACAATGACTAGAGTCAAGCTAGTAAGCTTTTTCCTTTTTTAAAGTTTTTGTTGTTACTGAAGTTTTCTGTCCAAGATTTACTTTTACATAGCTCTAGTGAAAAATAGGTATTTTTCTTGGCCAGCTTCTCTTCATAGCCCATCAGATGTTTTTTGCCTGTTTTAAGATGTTTTTTGCAGTTTTACAGTATTAGTATATTGGTATACTATGTAATATTGGTGTGTCTGTAAGACTGTATTCTGTGTTCCATTCTTTGGTACCCTGAGGACACATGCCAAGCATGAGCGTATTTTAGTTGTGCCAAGCATGAGCGTATTAATTTAATTGTTTTTATTGAGATATGTACGGGATATCTTGATAACATTAATAGAATTCAGGATTATGAAGTCATTCTTTCTGCAATCAGTGCATCTTGTAGTGGTCTTTTAGTTTCTTCCCTCCTCTTAATCCCATCTGTACACCTCATGTTTACAGTGATAAGGGTCTTGGAGACATTCCTGTTAGATATGAATTAAAATCCAATTACCAGTTGTGCCAGGGGAGGTTTAGACTACATATTAGTAAAATTTTTTCCACTGACGGGATTGTCAGGCATTGGAACAGGCTGCCCAGATCAGTGGTGGAGTCCCCATCCCTGGAGGTATATAAGAAACATGTAGATGAGGTGCTGAGGGACTTGGTGTATTAGTGAATTGGCAGTGCTGGGTTAATGGTTGGACTTGATGACCTTAGAGGTCTCTTCCCACCAAGGCTGTTCTGTGATCCTATGTGGCTGCAATCCCAGTTAGTGCAAGAGTGCCATTAAGCTGGATATTGTACCACTAAGCCCAGTTTCTGACTTCAGAGAGTTCAAAAGACCACAGACTGCCCACTACTGACACAATGACCAGGCAGCAAGTGATATCGGGGACAAAACGAGCATGGTCCTCTAAAGAAATGATGTTTAGGCAATGACTTTTTCTACTGCTTGTTTCTCTGCCAGGCCCTCTTTCTCTGATTGGTTTTGGATTCATTTGTCCATTTCAGTCTGTTTTTTACAGAAGTGTAAAAATACCAGGTTCTTGTGGTCAACTGAAACACCAGATTCAAAAGAGGTTTGTGACACCTGCCAAGTGGGTATACAAGAAAGACACAAATTAGTA
Source organism: Podargus strigoides (assembly GCA_028020825.1). Taxonomy (NCBI): domain Eukaryota; kingdom Metazoa; phylum Chordata; class Aves; order Caprimulgiformes; family Podargidae; genus Podargus; species Podargus strigoides. The sequence goes on from CM051620.1 coordinate 12,556,170, forward strand.
GCAGTTGTTGTGGTATGGGCTGCAAGTCAGTAAGACCATAGGAAATCAGATGCTCTTAATTCTCTTGCTTACAGAACAACTTGTATTTTTGTGGGGAACGGGCTAGAGTCATTTTGTACTGTTGATTCCCTTGTGATTTCAAATAGTCATAACAATTCACTTAAAACCACTTTAGCAATATGGCTTAAATACATTTGATCCAGACAAGAGTTAAAGTAATTAGCTGACATTTGATTTTAGTTGATATGGATCCAAACCATGAAACTTTGAACGCCCTTAGAGTTCAGAAGCATTTCATTCAGTGTTTGGGTACTAGTCTGTGTTCTCAAGTAACCTTTTCAAACTTGGCAAATTTAATCCCAGATTTAAAATAATAAAGCAACATAGGGAATCAAGTCTGTAAATGCCTTTTTTTTTTTTTTTTTTTTTAAAGTATAGAGGTGCTCTAGAGTATAGTTGCAGAAGGAATAGAAAATGCATTCTCTGTTTAAAGGTGTGTTTGTGTTTCCGTGCGCTGTTCACACCTGAGTATGTACTTATGTGTCTGTACAAACCATTGCTTCTGCCGCACGGACCTTACAATCTGAACAGACAGCCAGGGCAGTCATGCACTTTGAGGCCCAGAGGATGGTGCTAACTTAGAGCACGTGTGCATTTTCAGTTTTATGATATGACGGCAGCAGCGTCTCTGACACTGGTTAACATTTGTGGGCCTTGTGGACGGGGCGAGTTTCCATGAGGGATTTGGCTGCAGGAAACCTGCCTGCCTGGCACACAGAGTTGAGGAGGGTGTTCCAGGCAGGGTTGAAAGAGAGATGTGAGTACTGAGAGTAGCGGGATGTTTTACGTTGCGTATCACGCAGCTGGTAACTTGGAATGTGATTGGCCATGTTTTGTAAGCTTATTTTTTCCTTGCAGTCTAATGCAGAAGGAAAAAGAAGAGGTTATGAAGAAATTCAAAAGGGAGCGTGTAGTTCTTTCTGCTGAACACCGAGGCGTTCATTTCTTCCTTCAAAGCAACTATATGAGAATTGTATGTGATAATAATACGTTGTATTTGCTGTGTTAAGAAACCAAGATGGAAAGGGAAGACGTTAGGGCAGGAGGGATTTTGCAGGATTTAATGATACCTGTGTACATAGGGGCAAAGAGAGAAAGTTAAGTCGGGATCTTCAAGATGGCATGCCCTTGTGACACCAACAACAGTGCTGCGGTATTTGATTTCTTAAAGTGTATGTTCAGTGTCCAAGTAATTTAGTAGTAGAGCATATAATGATTTTCCTTGCTTTGGGACAAGTTGAGCTGACAGAAGGTCACAGAAGTCAGCATGCTTCCCATGAAGCTCTGAAAAGTATATAAGCAACACCAATGTGGAAGAACACTAGTTCTGTGATATATGCTTCACGATAACTTACTCTATGCAAAATAGCAGGAAATTATTCAGTTTGGTGCCTGTAGCAGCAGAGTGGGAAGTTTTCAGATTCTTTCATAAAGTTTACTCTCTGTATTACAGCATACAAACCATATTTGCTCCCCTTCAGTGTTTTGGTTTTTTTTTCTTCATGTGCACGCGGCACGCGGAGCAGAGAGCGGCGGCTGTGGGAGCAGTGGGGGCGGCTGCGGTGCGTGCTGTTCCCTTTTGCTGAGGATTTGAGAAGGAGCCGGGCTTCGCGGAGACGGTGAAGCCGGGACAGAGCAAGGAAACCCGAGTCTGAGCGGGAAACCTGAGAGAAACCGGAGAGAAACCGAAAGGCTGACGTGGCGGGGGGCGTGACTGAGAACCGCGGCAAACTTTAAAAGCGGCCATCTCGGCAGCTCCCTCAGAGCACGCGGAGCAGAGAGCGGCGGCCTCCGAAGAGGCAAGCGCGAGGAGAGCGGCGCGCGGAGAGGATTAGCCAGATAGACCATAGACCACATAGACCACGGTCGCAACGCGCTCAAAAACTGTCGTGAAAAGGAATATGGGGACTCAGACGGATCCTCCGAGCAGACATGCAGCCGTGCAGGTTTCTGGCTGCAGCGAATGCCTGAGCCTGGCACTGGTACCGGTGGGAGCCAGTGACACCGCGTGTGTGCGGTGCGAGCAGATAAATGATCTGCTTGGGCAGGTGGTTAAACTGATGGAGGAGGTAGAAAGACTAAGAACTATTAGAGAATGTGAAAGAGAAATAGATTGGTGGAGCTTCACCCTGAGGCAAGGGCAGTCGGAAAAGGGTGAGCAAGTGATGGATCCCCTCCCCTCCTGTCTTCAGACAGAAGGAGAGGGTTCAGGAGACAGGGAGGAATGGAGGGTGGTCCGTCCTCGGAGAGGCAGGCAAAAACCCTCCCAACCCCCTTCACCCTCCCAGTTGCCCTTGAATAACAGGTATCAGGCCTTGGAACTTCAGGGACAGGTAAATGAAGTTGGAGGGGTAGATCTACCTAGTGAATCACCTAGGGCTTGTCAGTCACCTTAGGACTTCTTCAATTAAGAAGAAAAGGAGAGTAATTGTGGTGGGCGACTCCCTTCTGAGGGGAACAGAAGGGCCCATCTGTCGACCGGACCCATCCCACAGGGAAGTCTGCTGCCTCCCCGGGGGGGGGGGTTCGGATTAGAGACATTAAAAAGAAACTTTCTAATCTTGTAAAGCCCTCTGATTACTACCCACTGCTGGTTTTTCAGGTTGGCAGTGATGAAATTATTACAAGTGGTGCAAGGGCAATGAAGAGTGACTTCAGGGCCCTGGGACAGCTGGTTAAGGGGTCTGGAGTGCAAGTAGTGTTTGCCTCCATGCCTCCTGCAAGAATGGGTGAAGAGGAAAGCAGGAAGAGTTCACAGATTAATGAATGGCTACGTAACTGGTGCCAAAGGCAGGGCTTTGGGTTCTTTGATCACGGGCTGCTATATGAGACACCTGGCCTGATGGTGGCAGGTGGAATGCATTTGTCCCAGAGGGGGAAAAGGCTTTTGGGGCAGGAGTTAGCAGGGCTCATTGAGAGGGCTTTAAACTAGATGTGAAGGGGGAAGGGGAGAGAACTGGGTCTGTTAGGGACGAGCCCAAGAGCAATATGCTAGGGCATGTATCTCCCTTATGAGGAAAGGCTGAGGGAGCTGGGTCTCTTTAGCTTGGAGGAGACTGAGGGGTGACCTCAATAATGTTTATAAATATGTAAAGGGTGAGTGTCATGAGGATGGAGCCAGGCTCTTCTCAGTGACATCCAATGATAGGACAAGGGGCAACAGATGCAAGCTGGAACATAGGAGGTTCCACATAATGTGAGGAAGAACTTCTTCACAGTGAGGGTAACAGAACACTGGAACAGGCTGCCCAGAGAGGTTGTGGAGTCTCCTCCTCTGGAGACATTCAAAACCTGCCTGGATATGTTCCTGTGTGACCTGACCTAGGTGTTCCTGCTCTGGCAGGGGGATGGGGCTAGATGATCTTTTGAGGTCCCTTCCAATCCCTAACATTCTGTGATTCTGTGGTCATGAGAGAAAAGAAAAACATGCATTTTTAGGTTTTTCTTACTTATTATAACTTAGTAACTAGGAGAGCAAGAGGGAAAGTCGTCGGTATGCGACCATTAACTATGTGACCGTATTGAACACTGTTATTCAAATTCTATGTGTGAGTTTAAAAATAATTCATTTAAGAAACAATACATACATCACATCTATAATACCTCGTATCTGAGGATTTCAGAGTGGTTTACAAGTCTTGATGAACCGAATCTCACAACACTCCTATAAGGGGGAAAAAAACCCTCAGGCACAGAAATTACAAATCATTTGTTAAGGCTACTCAGGAGATGAAGAAGAAGCGTCTAGATGTTATGGTTTGGGGAACCTACACACAAGTTAAAATTTCAGGATAAATACGTACAACTTACAAAATTACGATATTATTGAACTCTTTCACTTATCTTGTGTTGATCTTAAGCGGTGAAAGATGTACTGTCCATCTCCTAGACAAAGGGTAGCACAGGATAATGGCCCATCATTTTATGCTGTTAGCTCCTTTTCATGTGAGAGTATGTTAGGACAGAGCTATGACTGAAGCCCAGAGAAGTCAGCATAATTTGTCTGCAGAACAAGGGGTTATCAACAAAGACGTCTTACTAGAAATAGAAAAAAGAGGTACTTGAGGAGAGTAACATGTGGGCATTCATAGAGAGAAGAAAGCTGGACAGCAGAGTCAAACTGAGACACATTTTGTAGCCAAGAAATCTGAATTTTAATGGAGGTCAGTGAGGGAGGGTGGACGTGCGACACTACAAATGTACCTGCTCCAGAGCCTAATCCCTGCTCCCCGAGCCACACTACTGAGAATAGTAGCCTTTAATTATATCAGCAACTGGCTTGGCCCTAGTCATAATCTTCTCCGTGCTGTCTGTGAGATCCTGACTTCAGCTGATCCAAAGACCACTTTGAGTGGCGAATAAATTTGGGCATCTCGCATCTTTACTTTTGCTTTTGAATTCTTTTGTTATGGTACAAGCTTCTCTGAGGAACCTTGAACAAGCTGGAGGTACAGATTTCCTGAGAGTGAGATGCAAGGAGACTAAAAGGGGATTCAGAAGTCTACAGGATTGCCCACCATGTGTTAAACAACAATTTCTTTGGAGTGCATGGTCACGTATTATTTGATGTGGTTAGAGAATGGCAATCCCTGCCAACAGTGAGATGAGGGATGCATCATCTGTTTGTTCCTCTTCAGCCCAGAAAGCCATCCTGGGCTGCATCAAAAGAAGCACAGCCAGCAGGTTGAGGGAGGTGGTTCTCTCCCCTGTACTCCACTCTCATGAGACCTGGAGTACTGTGTTCAGCTCTGGGGCCCCCAGCATAAGGAGGACGTGAATCTGTTGGAGCGAGTCCAGAGGAGGGCCAGGAAGATGATCAGAGGGCTGGAGCACCTCTGCTATGAAGACATGCTGAGAGAGTTGGGGTTGTTCAGCCTGGAGAAGGCTCTGGGGAGACCTTATAGCACCTTCCAGTACCTGAAGGGGCCTACAAGAAAGCTAGAGAGGGACTTTTTACAAGGGCTTGTAGTGATAGGACGAGGGGTGATGGTTTTAAAGTGAAAGAGGGTAGATTTAGATTAGATATCGGGAAGAAATTCTTTATTGTGAGGGTGGTGAGACACTGGAACAGGGCACCCTGTGAAGTTGTGGCTGCCCCCTCCCTGGAAGTGTTCAAGGCCAGGTTGGATGGGGCTTTGAGCAACCTGGTCTGGTGGGAATTGTCCCTGCCCGTGGCAGGGGGAATGGAACTAGATGATCTTTAAGGTCGCTTCCAACCCAAACCATTCTATGATTCTTGTATGTCTTTGAAGACGTGGATTGTGAATGAGAATAGTTGCAAGATGAGCTGTAGGAAAAGTTCTATCCGAGGTCTTGTGGGCAACAGGAGATGGGAACTCGTTTAGGAGTATAAGGCAGTCAGGCTGGTAGGGTGTCATTGCAAAGGGGTTAACAGAGAGCCAAAGAACTGTACGTATACCATAGAGGGTAAGGATGCTATTCCCATCAAGAAGATCTCGCCAGGTGAGCCTGGTGCCAGAGGACCCCAACCCTAAGAAAGTGTCACACTGGCTGAGCTGTTTGACACTGGGTCACTTGGCTTCTCATCCTGCCTGCCACCCACTAGGATTATTTTCTGTAAGATCAGAGTTGAAGGCTGTCATGCTGAACTTGGAGAGGCATGTGTGGGGGATGGGAGCAGAGAGGGAATGGGAATGTGGTGTGGAGCCGTGTGAAGGTGAGAGTAAACCTTATCAGCTACTGGTTCCGGAGGGTGGTGGGCTTTTTCTTTTTTCTTTCCTGGCTCTGCTGGTAAAGTCATCCATCAAACAACCTCAGTTACCCATTAATACAAGATAAAAGTACTAGAGTACCATGTTAGGGTGTGAATACTTTTAAACATTTTTAAATATAACAATTAAACATAATCCTTGCCCTTTTGGCCAGCTGCCTGTGAGGTGGCCTCTATTAAAAAGCTTTTGAGACCCCAAAGATACTTTCCTTCTGTTGCATAATATTTTTGTTTTGTTTCAGGTAAACCAGGTTTGAACTGGAAAAATGCTGTGAAATCCTGTAGCCAATTTAATATTTAAACCAGACCTGTGAAGTTGTGCTGGTTTCAGGAATGGCTTGAGCCATCCTTCCTCTGCTAACCTGCTGTGCTGACTCAGCTCCTGAAAAGGAGTTGACAGCCTGTGGGGACAGGGGTGTGTTCTAGAACTTTGCAGAAAGGCACGATAATAAAAGCTCGTAAGGGCAAAGAGTGATGCAGCTAAGGTTTGTGTTGCAGTTATCAGCCAAGTCATTTAAAAGAAAAAAAGAAAAACGAACGAACAGACAGACAAAACTCTCACAAAATAGAATTGAAGACACAGCAGCTGGTGACCTAAAATGACAATCTGCACTAAATGCCCTCCTTTGGTGATGTCTGTGCATATGGTTCTCAGCCCATGTTGGGTAGAAATTTGTAGAAAAAGACTCATAGAAGTTAAGTGTTACTTATTTTTTTTAAAACAAACAAACAAACAAAAAAAAAAACTTATTAGAAAGACCAAGAAGAGACTGCAAGACAATAGCTGTTCTAGGACCCTGAGACCTATGGGACAGCACGTGTTGCTCGTGTTGTACTTGTTCTGCAGAGAGTTCTCTGCTCTTAATATTTCTCTCTTCACGAGTCAGAAATTGCATTAGCGTGCTTGCTGGATTTCCATGGACATGCCATTCCAGGTGCACGTATCAGGGTGCTAATGTTCTTATATTTTGTTGCTGTTGTGTGCTTACATCCCCAGCTTCAAACTAGAATTCAGCACCTGGGTTTTACTGGTGGACTTTGTATAGCTTGATTTCTGCTTTCCTGTACCTTTATTCTAAATGTATGTAAAGTCATTAAATTGACCTACATACAATGAAAAATATAGAGTTTGCATTTCTTTTTATTTGTTTGCCAGTGCAGATGTCTGAGAGTGAGTGCACTTTCAGAACCTTCGTTTCAAAACTCCTTGTAATCACGCGGTAGATAAGTAACACTTTAGAGGGAAGAGGCCCTCCAGCCAAAATAATTTCCAAGTGATCTTAAAGTGTAATTTATCTTCTTATTTTGCAGCTAGCTGTGGACCAAATCCAATTTGCAAGGGCTGTTTATCTTGTTCAAAGGATAATGGGTGCATCAGATGCCAACACAAGTTATTCTTCTTCCTACGAAGAGAAGGAATGAGACAATATGGTGAATGCTTGCATTCCTGCCCATCAGGGTACTATGGACTTCGAACGCCAGATATGAACAGATGTTCAAGTGAGTTTTTTGGTTGGTTTTGTTTTGAACCCTTACAGTCATTTTTGTAGAAAGGCCATAATTCATGCTCAGTTTTTAAGATGATATGTTGTGGAACATGGTGATATTTTCACAGATGTCTCAAGATCATTATAAAACTTCTTAGCTAAAGAACATCCCAGCTCATTCCAAGATATGTAATACTCAGCAGATTAAATAGTTGATGCATTAACCTTCTTTTTATTGTTGTTGTTTTTGTTGCTCTTATTGCTTTAGTTAGAAGGGAAATTTAGGAAAGAATGATGACTTAAGCAGATATTCCTAGTTTTAATGAACAAATTCCCACTACATGAAAATAAAAAGAATTAAGCATTAATTTAACAGTGCCTCATGTAGGTACTAGTCAGTATATGCACTAATATATGGGTGGGCTTCTTGTCATGCTTTTTGTTCCCACACAAATTTCAGGTGACCAGACACCTCACGCCAGACATGCTTTAATACGTAGTGTTGCTATTTTAATAAAACAGATGTACTATTCAAAACAAACAACTTCCTTTCACTTTTAGTACTGCATTTTATATGGAAATTTACAACCTGCTAATGTGCAACAAGATTCCCTGTTTGCCTGTTTGTGCTTAGAACTAAGCACAACTGGTAAAATCGGCGAGTGCTCTGGTACCTCTATAGGTTATTTCACTGCTGTCTGGCCGTTGTGCCGATATCGAATTTTCCGTATGCTCATACGTGAGTATTACCCATATGGATTATTAATCATTGCTGTTACCTCTAATTCATATTTATGAGGGGGTTCTTTGTGTGTGTGTTATAGCCTAACCAGAATTAGGTCACCGAACCTAAGAACCTGAAGTGAGAAATAGCTTTGCTTCCTGGAGTAATCCAGTGTCTGTTAAATGCATGGCACTCACCCCCTCAGTACTGCGGTGTGTCGCTGGGACGCACGGCGGTGTGAGAAAGTAGGGGGGTGCTGGCTTCCACATCACCCATAATGTTGAGACCCATGCATGTGAGGTCACTCTGGCAGTCTGGGCTGGATGAGGAGCACTCATGGCTGTGCTTGGACTTGTCCCATCCCATGCAGTGATGTCCTGCCTCTTTCTCCCCATTCCCCGTATGGACTCCAGGGATACGGTATTCTTCACGTCATGTTCCCAGCTGCTGGGTAATATTGCTGAGTGCTGCCTAATCTATATCAGGTGGCGAGGTTTGGATGAAAAATTAAATGAGACGCGTATATGGTTTATGTATCCCTTCTGTAAAGTAATTTAGGATCTCAGCCTTAATTTTCCTAACATGTTTGAGAATCCAGCAACTCATCCACTTTAAGGCTTTGAAAACTGGGCTGTAAAAACTTGCCCATGTAAAAAATGCTTTAGAATATAGTTACGGTGTTTGGAAATAGATGAATTTATTTAAGAAACGTGTAGATGAGGTGCTGAGGGACATGGTTTAGTGGTGACTTGGCAGTGCTGGGTTGATGGCTGGACTTGATGATCTCAAAGGTCTCTTCCAACGAAGGCTGTTCTGTGATTCTGTGATCTATATTAGCCTGTACTGTGCTTGTGAGATAGGAAAAGGATAGGATAGGGCCACCACTGATTGCAATATTTGATTAAATCTCTTTTTACTAAGGTACCCCCAGGGATTCCTCCTAATTCTCTCCAGTGGGCTGATACACATCCCAAGGGGGTCTTTCGGGGTATCTCTTTACTGGCTGATGAACCCATTCTTACCCCTTATCTCCTTAAACCTCCTCTAGCACTCCTCTAACTTACTGTTCAAGCTTGCTCTTTTACAGTCCACAGCCGGGGAGTCGGTGCCCCTCCCCCCCCCCCAGTTTTCACAATATCTGCTTCCCACTTCTCTTTGCTTGCTTCCTGCTACAGTTCCTCTAATCAGTTACTGCTTTGCCCCTCGTGCCCTGTAAGAGCTACAAATCCTAATGCCTGTGCCCTAGTGTGTAGTTCTTCCTTTCCGCAATCTCGACACCAGGAAACACAATACCACCTCTGATTGCACTTTACAATTGCACAATGTCCAGGCCTCACCGTCTGGTCCACAATTTGAACAAGTAGTTACAAACTTCATATAAATTGTCAACAATCGCACTGCCTTTCGCTTCGCTTTTCTCCGGCCGTCTCAGTCACCCGAGAACGGAACCTCACTCAACCTCACTCAACCTCACTCAACCGAACCTCTCCTCACTCGCTTCATACCGTGGTACGTCTCAAGCACACATCACACTCTCAATAAAACACACAAACCCGCAAAAACACCTCAAAACCGGTCAAGTTACCTTTCCTGGGTACTCGAACCCCTTTCTGACGCTAGTTCACCGGTTGGGGACTTGAACCCCTTTGTGACGTCAAGTTACGTTTCCCGGGGACTCGAACCCCTTTGTGACGTCAAGTTCCGTTTCCTGGGGACTCGAACCCCTTTGTGACACCAGCTCACCGGTTGGGGACTCTGCCCTCACAGAGGGATTCAAGCAAGGCCGCTGCAGGGAGGAGCCGTGCGGTGTGCCAGCTGATGCCTACCTCCAAAGATGGCCTCCCACAGGGATCGAAGGAGAATTGGAGCAAGTCTGGCTGATGTCGATCCAGTGCAGACAGATTGTTTGGTAAGTGGTTTTAGTTCACTGTGTCAGTGAGATGTTTCTGAACGCTGTATGCTGTCTACAACAGCCTTGGTTTACAGTTTTCTCTGAAGCAATTTAGAAATTGCCCCGAACATTTCCGTTGTGCTGACGTACAATTTCTGATGGAACCTTCTCAAGGCTGCAGCTTTCTTTAATGTATAAAATGTGTTCTCTTGGATTTATCTTTAGGTGCGGTTTGATGGTGTGGGTGGTCTTTCTGGCCACATTTCAGCTTTAAAAGAGATGGTCATTCTTCCTCTGCTTTACCCAGAATTCTTTGAGAGATTCAAAATACAACCCCCAAGGTAACAGACATAGTTTAAAACTATCCATTCTAATTCACCCATTTTCAGGAGAATATTCAACTGAGGTATCAATATCTGTCCACTAAATTAGTTCTGTGTTACGAAATTATTAGAGATTTAGTTGGTAGCTTTATGTATTCATGGGCAGCAAAACTCAATCCTGGTATATTGAAATATGACTTTAAATTCTTTGCTTTCAGTAACTTTAGAAGTATTACAAATAATGAGAAGCAAATCTTTCAGTGTTTTGCTGCGTTGTTCACTGAAATTCCTTTTGAGGCAGAAGTGTATTGGCTTTTCTAGTTGTTGTCTGTATTTATCTGGAAATGCAGTCTACCCTCCTAGCTGTACACTCCTCGTTTATCATCAGCCATGGATGCTGTGGGAGACCAAATCCTTAAGCTTTCTTTTTAAGGGAGAATGAAATGCTGTACTATCAAATCTCACCTTTTGTGAAAACCAGAATGACTGTGCAGTGCGTCACTGAAGAATGAAGTGGTGATTCAGACGTGAGCTCAGTCTCAGATTCTGCACTGCGGTTTGTTCTTGTTTGGCTCCACTGTGCTGTAACCACCCCTGTTAGCTTGTCAGCAGTTTTGGAAGTGTCCTTCTGGGACTCAGATTTTTTTTCTGAAGGTTTTGTACATGTGCATTATCCTCTGTTCATTTTGTTTCCTGCCTTGTTGAATTGTGTAGGAACACAAAATTTCCATCTGTTTTGACTCTTCTCACACATTGTCTGTTTCTGCTATCTTACAGATGAAGTGTTTTTGTTAGGAGAGAAGAGCTGTGTGTTCTAGGGGTGGGGGTTATAATATATGGTTTTCCATGATGTCTTTTTCTTAAGTGGATCTTTTGTTTGTTTGTTTTAATTGCAGAGGCTGTCTATTCTACGGTCCACCAGGGACTGGAAAGACACTGGTTGCTCATGCACTTGCTAATGAATATAGCCAAGGTGACAGGAGAATAGCCTTTTTTATGAGAAAAGGTGCTGACTGCCTGAGTGAATGGGTGGGAGAATCTGAACGACAGCTTCGTTTACTGTTTGATCAGGTGAGGCTGCAACGTGCAGTGTGCTCTGTCCGAGTTGTAACCGTAATTCTCTGTGGTCAATATTTTTAAGAAGAACTCACAGCTTTTTTGTGTTTTGTCAGTTCCTGCCATTGAAATGGGTTTGTCAGTGTTTCTTTTTTCAGTGGGTGTTTTAGGGACTTGAAATCTTGAGATGACCTGGGAAAGATTAATCAACCAAACGAGAAAATCTGGCAAAGCCTCCCACCCCACCCTGCCAAAATATAAGTAAAGCCATGAAAAAGGTTGCAGGAGGCAAGAGATGATGGTGGCTTTATATCAGAGGGAAAACAGATGCAGGCTGAAAGCATGGTCATTTAAATTCGTAACAGAAGCTTGCTTCCAGAACCTGTCATTTGATTATGTCTGGCTCTGTTCTCGGTGCTTGCCAAAGAGCTGTTTTTACTACTGGTATGATTGGTTTCCTGTTACCCAGTCTCGCTGGGTTTGCACAGGCTGCTGTCTAGTTACTCGTACCATTTACTCCCTTAGCTTAATTAGTAGAGGTCCTTCATGCTAGTCGGAAAAATGTAGCTCAGTGACTTTGCAGCCATGATGTTTTTCATGCATTTTCTCTTTAAAAGAGTGCTGTTTGACATAGGTCCATATTCCTGTGTTTTCATTCTAGGCCTACCAGATGCGACCTTCAATTATTTTCTTTGATGAGATAGATGGTCTTGCTCCTGTACGCTCCAGTAAACAAGACCAAATTTACAGGTAGTATGTCTTTGCTATCTACACAGAAGTTGCTTGACCTTTGTGAGAAGAAGACCACAGCCTATTGAACTGTATGGGGCACATTCATTTATCCTGAAAACTAGTAATTGAATGCTACTACATATCGGATTCTTTTATACAGCAATTGAAAACAATTCACTGAGCTTGATATCGGGACAAGGCCTGTGTTACCTTAGTGTTGTTTTCTGTCTTCAAACGAGTCTTTCACTAATGAGCAGCTCCTCAGTTAAAAGCTTGTCTTTTTTGAGTGATCATTGGAGAAGGTTGTGCAGAAATAAGAACACTTACTAAACCAGTGAATGAAAATTATATTTTTCTGTTAGCTCTATTGTATCAACGCTTCTGGCGCTTATGGATGGCTTAGACAGCAGAGGAGAAATTGTGGTCATCGGAGCCACCAACAGACTGGATTCCATAGATCCTGCTTTACGAAGACCTGGGCGATTTGATCAAGAGTTCCCCTTCAGCTTGCCAAATAAAGAGGTCAGAAGTTCAATTCAGCGATAATGCTAATGTGGGAAAGTCCATCTTGATAATACTACTATATAACAGTAGAGTATGGCGTTGCAGTTAAAGTAAGAATTTGAAACCTAATGCTCAAACTGTTTTCCTTGAATGAACTGGCAGAAAAGAAAATTTGAACTAATGAGACTGTCCGAACGAAATGATGCTGAATTGGATAATTTTCTTTGGTCACATATCTGTTTGCGGATAATTTCTTTTTAGTACAATTTTTTCCTCAGGATCATTAGGTCTCATACTTGTGGAAACTTACTTTTTACAGAAGCTAAAAATGCTGTTAATTTTGCTGCAGGCCCCCAGGAAGAGTTTAATAAGTTGAGAATGATTAAATTTCCTACTTAACAAAGCAGAGGGCATCTTAACTGAACTTGAAAATACATAAAAGCTTGACAGATAAGAAAAGTATTTGTATCAACATGAGGGGGTTTTTGGGGTTTGTGTTGTGGTTTTAGGGTTGGGTTCTCTTTTAAAAGAGAAAACTCAGGACAAACTAAAATGCCGCCGTTTTGTTTCCAGGCTAGAAAAGAGATTTTCAAGATTCACACACAAAGCTGGAGCCGTAAGCCGTTGGACACGTTTCTTGAAGAGCTAGCTGAACAGTGTGCTGGTGAGTTTGCAAACCAAGTGAGTTACTGCATGTGACCGAGTCCGAAGGAATCTGAGGTTGGAGCAGGCAGGCCTTGTGCCTTGTGCCCTGCTGCAGAGCGAGGTGCTGAGCCAGCCTGCATGCCCTGGGAGCACAGAAAGTTAGATGCTGCTTTTATTTTCCTTTCTTTTTGTGTCTGAGAACATTGAATGGGTTTTGGGCATCTTCCTGAGGAGCACAGTTTTGATTAGGAGGCCGCTTCATAAGCACAGGGTGTCAGGCTGGGAGCCGCATGACAAAACTCTGCAGTGCAGTAACTCTTCACATTCTCTCTTAACCTGTTAATTTTTGGCTGCATACAAAGTCTTTCAGTGTTGCACTTTTGAAACCTTGGCCTTGACTGCTGTGTTGCCTGACAGTGAGTTAACGTTTGATTCTTGTTTTGTTTATTAGGATACTGCGGTGCTGACATCAAATCCTTGTGTGCTGAAGCTGCCCTGTGTGCTTTGCACCGCCGCTATCCTCAGATATACGAAAGCAGTGAGAAAGTGCAGATAGATATCGCTTCTGTCGAAATAACAGCGCAGGATTTTGTCACGGCTATGCAGAAGACTGTTCCAGCTTCACAGAGGGCTGTGGCTTCACCTGGGCAAGCGCTATCAGCTATTTCAAAGCCCCTGCTTGAAAATACACTAGCAGGAATCTTACAAGCCTTGCAGGGAGTATTTCCCCACGCGGAGCTTGCCCTAAAGAAGGACCAACAGCAAGGTATAACAATAACATCCACTTCTTTACAGTTTTGCCGGAGCAAAAACTTGTGCTTTGTGCAATCAGTGTTCTGAGTCACTAGTCCAAGTCAAATGGAAGTCTGTGGCCGCCACAGTCACTTAATTTCCCCACATCCAGTGGGGGAAACCTGGTCCAGAAAGCAGTGGCCTTGTTGGGTTTTTCAGGTGTCTAGGAACTGCAGTTGCTGTTCCTAATGATCTTGAATTGTAATGGAAAAAACTTGCCAAGTTTTTGTGAGGAGAGATACCATATGCAAATCCCAGAACTTAGGACAGCTTTGTAGAAATGTGTGCAGTCCCCTGTGGTCTGTGGTAGGATGAACTCTTCATAAAAGAGTGTCTGGTGTGTGCCCTCAAATGAAGAAATACAAGAGAAGGGGTTTGCAGCACTGATTTAGAAGCTGCATTGATGCAAGAGCGAGATATGGACTGTGCAGGAAAGTTAACAAACTTCTCTGGTCTTTCAGACAGTTTAAATCATGCTGTAAGAAATGATGCAATTGACGGTGATGATGAATCACCATCAATCTTTGAAGAGAAGCCAACTCAAGAAGTGCTTGGCAGACCAAAGGAACAGTTCCTCAGTTTTAGCAGGTAAATGTTTGTCCCCTTGACGTTTACTTTTTCAAGATGGCTGGGTCTGTAAAGAGTTTTGGTGTGCGGGGTGGTAGATGGAGGAGTGAAGTGTGTGTGGGGGGTGATGTATATCTGCATGAAATATGTGTGAAGATTCAGGTGGGTACTGGTGTTCTAATGGAGTATACTGCCATAGCCCACGCAACTGAACGGCCCAGCCGTCTTCCAAAGTTCTTGTGGTCCACAGACTATTAGAACGTTAGAACGTTAAAACCCATGGTATTCCTTGAAAGACTCAAGGCCAACGAAATGTGCAGTCTGTCTTTTGTTAACAAAAAAGGCTGCATGGATTTGTGTAACCATCTTTTGCCCTGCTGCCTTCCCGGATTGTTTAACCGGTAGTGAATAGCATATCAGAAACAAAACAGAGAAATGGTTTGTTAAAACACTGTGAGAAAAACTGCCACCACATCTGCATTTGGTACCTGTAAGCCTACTAAGTTCATGTTGACCTTTTGACATTTTAACGTGGAAGTCGTATAAGCCAGCAGTTGAAAAAAACAGATGGTGTCGTCACTGTTGGGTCAGTTATTTTTCAGAATTTCTATTGCTGTGCTGTCCTGAGAATCTTCTGACCTGCTGAGCTTGGTTCCTTCTCTGGGATCTTTGACTTCATCTGGTGAAGGTCCAGCAGTGTTGTGGTGGAGAAAACCAATGCTGTTCACAAATGTGTTTCATGCCAGTAAAGCAAGATGACTAGGAAATGAGTAGAGGTTACTGCCCAGTTGCTGTGGGTGTATTTAGCTGGCCAGTCCCCGTCTGTGACTGAAGACTATTTGTTGTGCATGGGTCCTTAACCCAGGCAAAGGAATAGCAGACATGCTGGGGACTGGCAGGATTCCTGAGGGGAGGTATGGTACAAGTTTGTAAGAAAATGGGCTTTGAGCCTTCCTGATGACAGACCAGCTTATTATTTGCTGTGATATGAGTGTATTTATGAAGTGGTTTTTTTTTAAAGAAGAGTATAGGAAGAAAACTTGATCACCTGTGTGCCTATTCATCACTTCATTTTTAAACTTGTTTTCTTCTTCTTGTTCTAGGAATGTTTATTACCAGCCACTGTCTTGCAGGCCACGGTTCTTACTAGCTGAAGAGCCGGGATATGGGCAAGCTTCGCAGTTGGCCCGTGCAGTAATCCACGCCCTGGAAAAGTTTCCAGTGTATTCCCTAGACCTGTCCATTTTGCTTGCTAGCGTCACCTCAGCGGAAGCAACCTGTGTCCAGGTATCTTTTCTCTCTTGAATCTCATAGGGTTCACAAACCGTATATAAACTGGTAAAGTAAGCAAAATCCATTGTTAATGGAGGTGGCCTGGTTTGACTGTGCTGTACTGCTGACTTTTGTCAGAAAATCCACTTTTCCTGTGGATTGAATGAGACCGAATAAGGATGTTGTAACAGGCCATTGCAAATTAAACAGCGGGGATGTTGGCAGCAGCTCGGGAAGCTGAGAGGTGGTGCTAATAGACCCCTCTTTATGGTAAGAAATCCTGCCAGTCTGGTGGGATCCAGACAGTTGTTTTCCTTGCTTCTTGCGGCTCTGTGCTCCCAGTAGATGGCTCCGCATCAGCCTGACTGCGTCGTGCACTTTGTAGCCGCCTTTTTTATTATATTTGTACAGCAATCAAGGTTTTGGGGAAAGGAAGTGTTTTGGTTTTTATATACACAGCTTCTCCTGTTGTGGTATATGCAGCAAAAGCATTAAAATGCATGGAACGCATTTGTACACTGCTGTGTTTTCCTTCACTAGGAAAATGAATTATAAGCAGACAAAGGCGTGGCGTGACTGGATGCCCATTTGTCACATTCCTTTTATTGTTACGTGACAGTTGCATCTGCAGTCGTACAACTACCACGTCCAGTCACTGCCTGGATACACCACCTTCACTTCCCGTCTTGTGCGAGGAACTCCCTGAATATTGACAATGTGAAAGGGTGTCCAGAGAAGTTGGTCACGTGAAAGGACTGTCCACTTCCCTCAGGATGCATGTCCCTAGATGCATGTCCTCTTCTGTGACTGTGGTACCATCTGCCTACAGATGGTACCTCTTGCTGGAGGTTTTGTCTCATTTGTTCAGGCACACCACCACACGTGCAGAGTTGTGAGGCTCCTTAGGAGTTACCTTAGACATAAGTAGTTTGGAAACCCGGCAGAGACGCAGATCTGTTTCTGTCTGTGTTGGCAGTCTCTGAGTCGAAATGAAAATGTTACCTTGTTGTTAAGGATCTGCTCTTTCGGTTTGTTTTGGCTTCGTGTACTCCTGTTTCTTAAGGCAGTTTGACTAATGTGTCGTTATTTATTAGCCAGTTCTGCATGGTTTAGCTTGCTCATCCAAACTTTCATTTTACCAGTTGATGCGCGAAGCTGAAAGAACAGCACCAAGTCTAATTTATATCCCGCATATCCAGTTGTGGTGGGAGGCTGTTGGAGCTCCACTGAAAGCTATTTTTACAACACGACTGCGGGCCATTTCACCGTTTGCTCCAGTTTTGCTGCTTGCAACATCTGGCGTGTGTCACGCGGATCTCCCAGAAGAGGTATTTCTGTCAATAGTTTTCTTACTTTTTAGTTCAATTGATTGTTCATTTGTAAATCCTTTAAGCGTTGAAGTAGTGTGCTCGCTGAAGCAAATTCATTCTTATATTACTCGGGCACCCTAACCAGTTCTCTTAAAATTTGCTTAGCTAAAACAGTGCTGCAAGCATTTGTCTAAAGAGTTTTCTGAGTGAAGAGATTGACTTTGACCGAGCTTCTTCCCCCTGCTCACACACTCATGCTCATTAGACAGATGTATGAATTTCCTTGAAGTTTAATTCAGGAAGGTACTCATCTTTTTGGAATAGAAGACGACTTTGTGTGGCCCTGTGCCTGAAATACCTTTTTCTCCTCATCCTTTAGGTAAAAAAATTGTTTAATGAAAATTCCGGAGAGGTTTTCACAGTCCAGTTGCCTGGTGAAGAGGAAAGAAGAGCATTTTTTGCGGACTTATTTCTAAATCAAGCTGCTAAACCTCCTGCAAAATCCACAGGTGAGGATATTCTACATATAAAACTTTTCTAACTGTAAGTTAATAACAATACAGTATTTGCTTTGGTTGTAGTTTTGTCAGTAATTTTTCGTAGGCATGTATTTGAATACCATAAATTGACTAAAAGTTTCTGATTGATTTCAGCTTGGCAGCCATTGGAAGTCCTGCCCTTGGCACCGCCGCCTGCCCCTCGACAGCTGACAGACGAACAAATAAGACAGCTGGAGGAGCAGGAGGAGGATACATTGCGTGAACTCAGGATTTTCTTGCAGGATGTGACTCATAGACTTGTCGTTGACAGACGTTTCAGAGCATTTACAAAGCCTGTTGACCCACAGGAGGTAAATTAGTTTCAATTTGTAATATCATTTTATCTATGTGTATTCCTGATTTCTCTGTCTGTGCATTTGTCAGTGTTTGTGTGTTACTTGTAGGAAGGTTCATCTTTGTTTTTAAGACCGTGCTATTCTGATGTGTCAAGAAGCAGGAAGTGAATTTTGGTTTTACTTTTGCTGACTCCTTGTGGCTTTCAATTGTCTGTTACTTGAGTATTCCCTGGAAGCCAGGGGTTTCTTCAAAAACGTCTTTAGAATGTTTCAGTTGGAAGGGACCTACAACGATCATGTAGTCCAACTCCCGGTTAGACCAAATGCCGGCAGTTTGCTCATGAAAAGGCTTTGATACGTAGGCATGTTAGAGTGCTGAAAAGCACAGAGATCTCTTTCTTTATAATTATAAACAGGACTATAGGACTTTCTAAATAAAAAGCTCTTTAATTGTCTGTGCATAGTTTCTGTGAGGAGTAGAAGCAGCAGTTTTTCAAGTAAGCTGTAAAATATAATTACCTGTTTCATGAGGGACTTCTCAGTGTAAGATCAACCATAAGGGCTGTGTGGCTCTTTCTGCTTCCCGTACACTTCTGAGGGCTCTCTTTCTTATTTAATTTATAGGCTAAGTCTGAGCTGGGGGCAGAGACTTCAAAGTCAGCTGCAGTTTTACTATAGCTTTGTGTTTCAGCACAGTTTTGTTCCCCTAAGAGTCCACTGACTTGTCTTTACTCCTAGTTTCTGAGATAATTCAAACCTAGATGTCCTCACCTCAACTAGTTATTAAGCTTCTTTTATGGTCTGAGTAAAGACGTTGACACCTCTGAGTCCAGTTATCTCATTCTCAAGTAGATGACCTAGGACAGATACTTCAGAGGTGCAATTCCTGCAACCTTTTTCTTGCCACCAAAGATAAAGAGAATCTCGCGAGGCTCTACTGAGAAAGGTTTCTTAGCTGTGATTTTCTGTAGTGAAATGAAATTAATCCGCCTCTAGGTGTCTTCCCTTCTCTGCCCCACTTGTGCTTCTGACCTCCCTCCTCCTTTTTTTTCCCCTCTGGTCTGTCTCTTCAAAGCTACTTGAAATAGCCCTTCTATTTTTGAGAAAGTAACTGGTTAATTTCCACATCTTTGAATGTATCATAAAGATTTGGGGTTTTTAAGAAGTCCTTTATTTTATTTTAGTAAAATAATTCTCAGTGGTAGATACTGTGTTAAATCTCTGAGCCTGTGTGTTTCCTTTGTAGGTCCCTGATTATGACACAGTTATTAAACAGCCCATGGACCTTTTGTCAGTTCTCTCTAAGATTGACCGGCACCAGTACCTAACGGCAAGAGATTTTCTAAAAGACATGGATCTGATCTGTAGCAATGCTTTAAAGTACTACCCAGATAAAGCAGCTGGAGGTGAGGATATGGTTTTATCCCTATTTGTGAAAAAATTAAAATGTATAAATAGATAAATGTTGTCTGTGGACAGTAGACTTGGGATGAGATAATTTTGAATATCCACAGAGAGCATTCCTTGCCAGGTTGTACAGTTTGTAGCATTAAACTGCTTGGGCATGAAATGGTGATAGAAGTGTTGATCAGTAATTAGTGCTTTTGCTTTAATAATTCACTTTTATGGTGCAAATATTCACTGAGATAACCTTTCAGAACTGTCACGGTTTAGGCCCAGCCTGCAACTAAGCACCACAGGGTCACTCACCCACTCCTCCCCATGGTGGCACCACAGGGTCACTCACCCACTCCTCCCCACGGTGGGATAGGGAGGAGAAAAATATAACGAAGGCTCACGGGTCAGGACAAGGACAGGGAGGGACCAGTTGCCCATTCTGGTGACAGGCAAAACAGACTTCACTTGGGGAATGATCGATTTATTACCAATGAAATTGGGGTAGGTCCTTCAGGAACAGACTGCTCCAGCACGGGCTTCCCTCGGTCTCAGGGCCTTCTTCAGGCACAGCCACCTGCTCCACCGTGGCCCTCCACGGGCTGGAGGAAGGTACCTGTTCCGCCGTGGTCCTCCATGGGCTGCAAGGGGACAGCCTTCAGGGGAAGCTCTACTCTGGCACTCCTCTTCCCCCTCCTTCACTGGTGTTGGTGTCTGCATAGGTGTTTCTCTCGCATCCTGCTCCTCTCTCCACTGCAAGTCTTCCAGCAGTTTTGTTTGCCCTCCTTAAATATTTTATCGCAGAGGCGCTACCACCATCACTGATGGGCTCAGGTCAGCCTCAGCCAGAGGCAGGCGGGGCTTGAAGTTGGGGGGAAAAAAAAAAAAAGAGGAAAAAAAAAAAAAAAAGAAAGGCCTCCCCTGTTTCCAAAGCCCCACCACACAGACCCAACACAAGAATCCACCTATGAAAAGATCAAAGCTGGTAGAAAATACTCATTTCTGATTGTAAAATTTCAGATCGTCTGCTTAGGCACAGAGCTTGTACTTTGAGAGATACTGCATATGCCATAGTGAGGGAAGAAATGGATAAAGATCTTGAACAACACTGTGAGGAAATTCAAGCATCTCGTAAGAAAAGAGGTATGTTTTTTTGACGCTAAGGATTTTAAGACTTGTCACAATATTTGTAAAAAACAATGCAAGACATGATCTTTGCTCTCTGTTGTTTATTGCAAGGTTGTAACTCTTCAAAGTGTGCTCCATCTTACTACCATGTAATTCCAAAGAGGAACTCTGTTCCTGGGTGTGAGAAAATGGACCCCAAGTGTAATGAAAAGACAAAGATGCCAGCAGCACCTGTAGATTCCAGTACACCCTGCCTGCATGGCAAGTTGCATTTTATTCAGGCTATCTTGGAGAAGGTGCTAAAGTCACTGATACCTTCTCTGTTCTTATGACATAACAGGTTTTTGTGATGCCTGGTTCTTCATGCCAGAGGCTTATATTTTTTCATTTGCTTCAAAATGTGAGATAAATCCAGAGGTCATTGATTTGAGTATGGTTACAAAGTTCAAGTACGGTGGTTTGCATTGTAAGACACTGGCCTTGATGCAGCTGACGTGTAATGGCTCCCAAATGACTACCTCTTGAAGTCAAAACTCTTGTACGTGGCATTTGCTGAATACTCAACTAGTTTTTACTTAGATGAAACAGTATTTGTCCCTTTCCTGCTCTCAAACACTCAAATCTATGCCACCTCTCACAGCGATTTGCAATTGAAGGAAGAAAGGGGGAAAAAGGGGAACGATAATAATAAAGTTGTAAGGGAAAGATCATTACTTCCTCCCTTTTCCTGTGAAAAGGCCATGAAAGAACAAAGGGACTTGGGTCTCTTTCAGTTAAAACGCATGGCATGGTGTGAAGTTTCCTGGTCGTGCTGGCATGACTGAGAATGTCGTTGACTTCACCCATGTGCTTTGTGCAGCACTCCGTGAATACAAAGAGTGGTGGGTGTTCTGGAGGGCAGAAATGGGAAGTCTGGTTTAAACAAGGTGAACTGAATCAGAAAGCAGACGAAGTGTAATTCTTTCTGGACAATTTTTTCTCCAGCAAAGAGTCCCTTAAAATTGTCTCGTTAACGCTGCCCAACGTGTGTTTAGCTTTAGAAGTTGACAGCTTTATACAAGATTGGAAGGAGGACTCATCTCCAAACGCTTTTCTGTTGTTCATTGGTATATGTTTACATAGTAAGACAGGGAGCAACTTCACCCAGTAACCTTGCTTTGTGGTTGGTAGGTCTGGCGATGGAGATGCAAATGGTAAGTGAATGGTCAAAAGGGTCCTGTAGCTCCTTTTCATTCCTGAGTAAGAGTGCACGATTTATTAGATATTAACCTTCTTTAGTTCCCTTCTCTTATTGCTGTTGTATCTCTTTCTTGCATAATGATGCTGCCCCTCTAGTTACGCTAGCCAAACTCCTGTTTTTCTGCAGCTGCTGTTTTTTTGATTCTGAAGTTTGCTTTTCACATGGTACCTAATTGAAAAACAATCAGTGACTTTCTTCAGTTGTATGAGTATCTTTCCAGTAACGAGCGGCGTAAGTTCAAAAGCTGTACTTCAAGCAGTGTGGACCCAGGGGCACAGGTGGAATAGCAGACTTATGTCCTGATGTCTGCAGTCTAAGATGTGTTTCCTACCCTAAATTACTTTGGAGTTTTGCGGTGCGGTGCTGTAATGGCAACAAGACTCTCTTTTTTCCTGGTTTTACCCTGCTTTTTTTCTTGTACCTGAGTTTCTAATTCTCATGGAGCACTGACTTTTGCCAGAAACAAAGTACCAGTCAGGCATTTCTCAGTGAAACAATGGTAACAGCTCTGTCTCTGTCATTGCAGAGAGAGACCGTACTGCCGGTACGGGATACTTTATTGGTACTGTATTGCAGATAAACAGAAATCCTGACTGAAGACATTTGTGTCCTTCCAGATTCGTGGGTACACGGTGTGACTCGTGCGAGTTGTTCTTGGGTGGGCGAGCCACAGGTGACAGGTGTCGAGAAAGCAACAGAAATTGTCACACAGCCAGTGACTGTGGATTCCTGTGAGCTCCAAGTAAGTCAACTTTTCCATTTTGTTACTACTGAAGGAGGACAACCAATGCCAATTAAAACAACTGATGGGGGAAGTATTTAGAGCTTGGGAAATAACCTGAAGAGGACCTCTATTTCTAGTAGTGATGAGTTCAAACCTGAAGCTAACAGGTTGACATAAAGCCCGTGCTAGAAAATACTAACACCTGCTTTCCTGATGTTTTTTTTTTTTTCAAAATCCAGTGTTCGAATTTAGCATTCATGCAGTTAACAGCGTTGTAGGGGTTTTCCACTCCCGCTCAGGAGAGAAGTTGCTATCCTAGGCTACAGCTGGGGAAAGGGTTAAAAACAGGCCTAGCTGTAGGGTGGGCAAGCGGTTTCTTTGCCTGAAGTGCAGAGGGTGGAACAAGGGCGTGATCTTCTGGGGATATCGCAGTGAGGAAAACTAGGAAAAGGGCTCGGCTGGAGTCCTGGCAGTGGGGCCAGTGCAGAGGAGGGCTGCTAGTTACCTGCCATGCTGAGAAAAGGGAGTATTACATGGATGTTTCCCCTGTGTGGGGAGAATGTGACCAGATAGGAACCCCTGTGTTGGAGAGGCTTGTTAGCACAATTTCTGTCACATTTTTAAGACATGACATAATTTGGAGAGGTGAAACAAACTTTTTAACGTGGGCTTCCTAAGGAAGCAGATTTCGGGGGCTTTTGTTGTTCACGTCTGCCTGTGTATGTAGAGGAGTCGCATAGGTTTTCCATAGAGTCAGGGTGCTGTAGCACGTGCTCCAAAGTTATTGCCTGCTGGAGAAAGAGTACAGTAAAGCCCTTGTATGTGTTTCAGCTTATATACATGTCAGCTCTAAGGAGAGCTGCAGTCATAGAACACATCTTTTAGAAAACTTGTTTCATAGAATCATCGAATGGTTTGGTTGGAAGGGACCTTAAAGATGATCTGCCATGGGCAGGGAGGGACACCTCCTGCTGGAGCAGGTCGTTCAAAGCCCCGTCTAACCTGGCCTTGAACACTTCCAGGGAGGGGTAGCCACAGCTTCCCTGGGCAACCTGTTCCAGTGTCTCGCCACCCTCACAGTAAAGAATTTCTTCCTAATATCTAATCTAAATCTACCCTCTTTCAGTTTAAAACTGTGATACTTCTCTGGCTCATCTCCCTAAGACTTCAGCTGTGCTGCAGTGTATCCAGCACGTCTCTGAGCAGCAGGCTGAGGGCGCTCTCGTGCACCCAGTCCCTCTAACCTTGGAGTGTCATCGCACAGCTTGTCAGAGACGAGCCTCCTATGATCCCCCTCCAAGTCTAGTTTAAATGAGCCCCACAAACTCCTGGGCAAAGCCCCTCTTCCCCCTTGAGAAAAGTGAATCCCGTCTGATGCCACAGGCCTGGTGCCGTGGAGGCCATCCCATTATCAAAAACCCCAGCACTGTGGCACTGACTGGGCCCGTCTGTTTCTTCCAACGTCACTGCCCACAACTGGAAGGAGAGAGGGAAAATAACCTGTTCACCAGACTCCCTCACCAACCGTCCCAAGGCCCCAAAGTCTCTTTTCGTTGCCCTTGGGCTACGTGTTATGACTTCATCACCACCCACACGCAAGGACCCGTAAGGGGTGACAGTGTGAGGGCTGTGCCAGGCTAGGGCGTTTCCTAGTGATGCCCTTAACCCGGGCCCCAGGGAGGCAGCAGACTTGACAAAGAGGAGGGTCTGTCCTGCACATTGGACCTTCTGTTCCTCTCGGAAGGAAGTCACCTACAACTGTTACCCATCTTCTTCCTCATGGGAGGTGGTCATGATGTGAGTGGTGGGCCTTTCTGACCTTGGCGGCACCTCTGGTGTGGATGGGCTGTTTGCAATTATGATCATTGATGTGACAGACTGATTAGTAATAAAATATGGTCTCAAATTTAAGCCAGTCTCTTCTCTCAAGTATGAAAAATGAACTCATTCTCTCCAGGTAAATTTTGTGAGGTACTGAGTGTGTTCTCTGAAGTGTCACTCATATTTTATTTAACAGTGTAAGAAAGTGGGATGTCACTTGCATTGTATTGTTATCGTTTAGCTTCTGAAAATGTAAAGAGCCTATGCAAAGGATCTTGCACTCTTCTGAACTTGTGTTTTCCTTTTTTTCTTCAGCAACTGTTAAATTTTGTCACTGTGATAACTAAGAACTGCAATGTATTTCAATTGGAAAAGCTCTGTGCTGTTCTCAGGCAGTGCCTTTACCAACATCGGGAAGATTACGACAAAACCGAACTGGCGAAGATAAATTTTGGGTTTTGTCTTCTAGCACATTCTATCCCTGTTCTGCATGTGTGTCTTATGCGTATGTGTGTATGCACTTGGGTCATCGCGCTTGGTTAGTGCTACTCATTGCTGCTCAGTTGCCTGTGTTACAAGACTTGTTCATTCCAGTGTGCAAAGCCATCGTTGTATTTGGCATAATTTTCCTTTCAAAGAACGGGCTTGACCTTGAAGACATTGGGTCCACCCACACAGCCCTCTCACAGCAGTTAACCTCAGCCTGTCAATAGTCCATCTCCAGAACCTTTTTAGGGGTTGGGGCTATGAAAGGAGGGTGCTTTTCTCAGTCTGTTGCTTCCCCTTTCTCCCCTTACAGGCAGTCAGACACGGTAATACTTTGTAGAGTAGTCATTCCACTCTTGAAAAGAAACCAACGATGAAACACAAGAGCTGCAGACTTTTCCCTAGTCTCACCATAATCTCTTTTGAACTAGCATGGCTCGAGCATCTTTACCAACATCAGGGGAGATTTCTGCCTATGCCTGTTTAATGCTAATGAGTCCAATTCTCTGATCTCTTTCTCAAAGAGATGATTTTGGAGTTGTCAGGACTCAGCAGAAGTCTTCTGGAGGCAGCCGTGGTTCCAGTCAGGCATTCCCAGTATTGAGTTGGTTTAGACAGGCTGGATAATCAGTCTTCAGATTCAAGATCTTGAGTCCAGTTGTCTGAGATGCTTGTGCCGGACAAGAGATAGAAGTCTTGATGCCTCTTCTCTCTGGCCCTGGTCATCTTCATCTCTCCTTCCACATGTGATAAAGAGCTAGAACGGACGCTCCGTTCTGGCTGTGCAACAGGGAGGATTATTTGGATTCAGGGAGGCCATTGCTGAAAAAGGTGCCCTTCTCATCCAGCATAGTGACGCGCCTGTTTTAGCATGACAAGGGATTTCTTTATGTTAGCTCGGGGCTTGTGAGCTTTTGTCACTTCACTTCTAATGCTTAAATTCCAAGGGACTTGATTTATTTGTTTTCTATTTCTACCTTCAGCTTTAACAAAAAAAAATCTGTGCACAGTGACTGTGCAAGTCAGGAGCAAGCTCTACTGTACGAAGAGATAGACTTTAACAAGGAGTGATTCAGAGTGGAGCAAATAACATTTCCAGCTTTTAGTTGGGACTTTTCAGGAACTGTCTCTTCTTTCTAAGTGTTGAAACCACAGTTGATACAGATCCATACAGCCTCTCGTATTTTGGATGCAGAACGATGCGTTTGAAGGTAGCAGGTATAGAAAGAAAGATACTGTGATGATGGTAGCACATGGATTTGCTAAGTCTTACTAATGTCTGTATGTGCAGGTTCTTGACCCTTTTTATGAAGAAATACTCAGGGGTCTTAAGATTTTATTCATGCTGACTGCTACTTTACTTTATCTTTTTCTCTTACTAGGAAATGAAGAAAGGAATTGCAGCCTTCAGCCGTCCTGTTCAGTGATACTTGATGTCCAGGTACTGGAGTTCGACTCTGTAATGTTTTGAGGTTTTTTCTTTTCGTACTTCGACTTTGTAATGTTTTGGTTTTTCTTTTCACTGCGTGCTGTTCTCTGCATAATTCTATAAAGATTGCTTCTACATATATATTTATGCCTATATTAAGTATATCTTAAAATTTATTAAGAAAGTTCAAATCATGTCCTGTAACTGTTTTCAGTTGATACTTTTGTCCTCTCTCTAGATGTATTTTCACGTGACAGACTGCTGTGATTGCCTTTGGAATGCTGCTGATCTGAACATCTCCGAGATAATTTCAGGACCTCTCATTTAAATAAAACAACTGAAAACTTGATTAACTCTTATCATTGCTTTCCAGTTTGTGGGAATACCTTTCTTCTGAAGTAGTCTGGGGTGCTGTATAGTCCATTGGATATTACGTAAAGGTTTTAAACCAAATCTCATTTTGGTATATGAAAAGTAATTCCTTTAGAAATCTCTTAATGCAGTTCAGAGGTAATTTTTCTTTTTTTTTTTTTTTTAATTACAGCACCTCAGGTGGCTTTCATAGAATTGACAACCTAAAGTACGTGTGTGGGAGAAACAATCTTTCCACATAAGGACTTTTCCTATGGCATATTTTTGCCTGTCAAAAAAAAAGCCAAACCTAGCTTGAAACAAAGCAAGATTTACTACTGTAACTTTCTAAGGTAAAGTTTAGTCTTGCTTGTAATAATGACAATCTTGTTACTGGAGAATAGTAGTATTTTAATTTAAGTTTTTAGTTGCAAGTCAGGTGGCTTGCAGTCGAATTAATTGTAAATAGTTTTCTAGTTACCCGGTGCGGAGACGGGACTTGGAGAAATCAGGAACGACTCAATGCGAGTTATCCGGAAAGCTCGTTTTATTGCGCAGATACATTCACTTATATATCATTCTTTTGTCAAATCACCACGACTAAGCATATCTTATTATCTTTTTCTTAGGTTTTCATTAGACCACTTCTACATCAATCATTAACTTTTAACCTGTGCTTCAGCTTCGAATTATCATATTCTCCGCCTTGCCTAACTGTTAGTTCCCTATCTTATATAACTTAGTTCCTTGTACTACTCTTCAAGGACAGTATGTCCTTGAGGGCTAATCTTGGCCGCTAGCGCCTGCACAGTAGCTTGTTCGTGCACCTGCTCTAACACTCCATGTCCATTATTCACAAGCCAAACTCCCACAATTCCCCCTTTTTCCTTTTGCACGAACAGAACTTTATGCATTAGACTAGTGACTAATTTTGTTATTAGCTTCCATACTATTCCTAGCCCAATTAACAACAAAACAATTATGATTACCCAGCGAATGCCTTCTTTGATCAAACCAAGTAACCATGGGGACAGACTGCCAAATATTTTTTTGTAACCATGAATCAAACCAGCTTGTCTCCTTTTGAATCTTTTGAGTGTGTTCTTTAAGCCACTGCAGTTGTTGGTGAATTGAAGGGGGTCTTTCGGGGTATCTCTTTACTGGCTGATGAACCCATTCTTACCCCTTATCTCCTTAAACCTCCTCTAGCACTCCTCTAACGTACTGTTCAAGCTTGCTCTTTTACAGTCCACAGCCGGGGAGTCGGTGCCCCTCCCCCCCCCCCCCCCAGTTTTCACAATATCTGCTTCCCACTTCTCTTTGCTTGCCTCCTGCTACAGTTCCTCTAATCAGTTACTGCTTTGCCCCTCGTGCCCTGTAAGAGCTACAAATCCTAATGCCTGTGCCCTAGTGTGTAGTTCTTCCTTTCCGCAATCTCGACACCAGGAAACACAATACCACCTCTGATTGCACTTTACAATTGCACAATGTCCAGGCCTCACCGTCTGGTCCACAATTTGAACAAGTAGTTACAAACTTCATATAAATTGTCAACAATCGCACTGCCTTTCGCTTCGCTTTTCTCCGGCCGTCTCAGTCACCCAAGAACGGAACCTCACTCAACCTCACTCAACCTCACTCAACCGAACCTCTCCTCACTCGCTTCATACCGTGGTACGTCTCAAGCACATATCACACTCTCAATAAAACACACAAACCCGCAAAAACACCTCAAAACCGGTCAAGTTACCTTTCCTGGGTACTCGAACCCCTTTGTGACGCTAGTTCACCGGTTGGGGGCTTGAACCCCTTTGTGACGTCAAGTTCCCTTTCCCGGGGACTCGAACCCCTTTGTGACGTCAAGTTCCGTTTCCTGGGGACTCGAACCCCTTTGTGACACCAGCTCACCGGTTGGGGACTCTGCCCTCACAGAGGGATTCAAGCAGGGCCGCTGCAGGGAGGAGCCGTGCGGTGTGCCAGCTGATGCCTACCTCCAAAGATGGCCTCCCACAGGGATCGAAGGAGAATTGGAGCAAGTCTGGCTGATGTCGATCCAGTGCAGACAGATTGTTTGGTAAGTGGTTTTAGTTCACTGTGTCAGTGAGATGTTTCTGAACGCTGTATGCTGTCTACAACAGCCTTGGTTTACAGTTTTCTCTGAAGCAATTTGAAAATTGCCCCGAACATTTCCGTTGTGCTGACGTACAATTTCTGATGGAACCTTCTCAAGGTTGCAGCTTTCTTTAATGTATAAAATGTGTTCTCTTGGATTTATCTTTAGGTGCGGTTTGATGGTGTGGGTGGTCTTTCTGGCCACATTTCAGCTTTAAAAGAGATGGTCATTCTTCCACTGCTTTACCCAGAATTCTTTGAGAGATTCAAAATACAACCCCCAAGGTAACAGACATAGTTTAAAACTATCCATTCTAATTCACCCATTTTCAGGAGAATATTCAACTGAGGTATCCATATCTGTCCACTAAATTAGTCGTGTGTTATGAAATTATTAGAGATTTAGTTGGTAGCTTTATGTATTCATGGGCAGCAAAACTCAATCCTGGTATATTGAAATATGACTTTAAATTCTTTGCTTTCAGTAACTTTAGAAGTATTACAAATAATGAGAAGCAAATCTTTCAGTGTTTTGCTGCGTCGTTCACTGAAATTCCTTTTGAGGCAGAAGTGTATTGGCTTTTCTAGTTGGTGTCTATATTTATCTGGAAATGCAGACTACCCTCCTAGCTGTACACTCCTCGTTTATCGTCAGCCATGGATGCTGTGGGAGACCAAATCCTTAAGCTTTCCTTTTAAGGGAGAATGAAATGCTGTACTATCAAATCTTACCTTCTGTGAAAACCAGAATGACTATGCAGTGCGTCACTGAAGAATGAAGTGGTGATTCAGACGTGAGCTCAGTCTCAGATTCTGCACTGCAGTTTGTTCTTGTTTGGCTGCACTGTGCTGCTGTTTGGCTCCACTGTGCTGTAACCACCCCTGTTAGCTTGTCAGCAGTTTTGGAAGTGTCCTTCTGAGACTCAGTTTTTTTTTCTGAAGGTTTTGTACATGTGCATTATCCTCTGTTCATTTTGTTTCCTGCCTTGTTGAATTGTGTAGGAACACAAAATTTCCATCTGTTTTGACTCTTCTCACACATTGTCTGTTTCTGCTATCTTACAGATGAAGTGTTTTTGTTAGGAGAGAAGAGCTGTGTGTTCTAGGGGTGGGGGTTATAATATATGGTTTTCCATGATGTCTTTTTCTTAAGTGGATCTTTTGTTTGTTTGTTTTAATTGCAGAGGCTGTCTATTCTACGGTCCACCAGGGACTGGAAAGACACTGGTTGCTCATGCACTTGCTAATGAATATAGCCAAGGTGACAGGAGAATAGCCTTTTTTATGAGAAAAGGTGCTGACTGCCTGAGTGAATGGGTGGGAGAATCTGAACGACAGCTTCGTTTACTGTTTGATCAGGTGAGGCTGCAACGTGCAGTGTGCTCTGTCCGAGTTGTAACCGTAATTCTCTGTGGTCAATATTTTTAAGAAGAACTCACAGCTTTTTTGTGTTTTGTCAGTTCCTGCCATTG
Organism: Podargus strigoides; assembly: GCA_028020825.1. Lineage (NCBI taxonomy): Eukaryota > Metazoa > Chordata > Aves > Caprimulgiformes > Podargidae > Podargus > Podargus strigoides. Next base: position 12,586,257 of record CM051620.1, read on the forward strand.
AAATGGGTTTGTCAGTGTTTCTTTTTTCAGTGGGTGTTTTAGGGACTTGAAATCTTGAGATGACCTGGGAAAGATTAATCAACCAAACGAGAAAATCTGGCAAAGCCTCCCACCCCACCCTGCCAAAATATAAGTAAAGCCATGAAAAAGGTTGCAGGAGGCAAGAGATGATGGTGGCTTTATATCAGAGGGAAAACAGATGCAGGCTGAAAGCATGGTCATTTAAATTCGTAACAGAAGCTTGCTTCCAGAACCTGTCATTTGATTATGTCTGGCTCTGTTCTCGGTGCTTGCCAAAGAGCCGTTTTTACTACTGGTATGATTGGTTTCCTGTTACCCAGTCTCGCTGGGTTTGCACAGGCTGCTGTCTAGTTACTCGTACCATTTACTCCCTTAGCTTAATTAGTAGAGGTCCTTCATGCTAGTCGGAAAAATGTAGCTCAGTGACTTTGCAGCCATAATGTTTTTCATGCATTTTCTCTTTAAAAGAGTGCTGTTTGACATAGGTCCATATTCCTGTGTTTTCATTCTAGGCCTACCAGATGCGACCTTCAATTATTTTCTTTGATGACATAGATGGTCTTGCTCCTGTATGCTCCAGTAAACAAGACCAAATGTACAGGTAGTATGTCTTTGCTATCTACACAGAAGTTGCTTGACCTTTGTGAGAAGAAGACCACAGCCTATTGAACTGTATGGGGCACATTCATTTATCCTGAAAACTAGTAATTGAATGCTACTACGTATCGGCTTATTTTATACAGCAATTGAAAACAATTCACTGAGCTTGATACCGGGACAAGGCCTGTGTTACCTTACTGTTGTTTTCTGTCTTCAAACGAGTCTTTCACTAATGAGCAGCTCCTCAGTTAAAAGCTTGTCTTTTTTGAGTGATCATTGGAGAAGGTTGTGCAGAAATAAGAACACTTACTAAACCAGTGAATGAAAAATTATATTTTTCTGTTAGCTCTATTGTATCAACGCTTCTGGCGCTTATGGATGGCTTAGACAGCAGAGGAGAAATTGTGGTCATCGGAGCCACCAACAGACTGGATTGCATAGATCCTGCTTTACGAAGACCTGGGCGATTTGATCGAGAGTTCCTCTTCAGCTTGCCAAATAAAGAGGTCAGAAGTTCAATTCAGCGATAATGCTAATGTGGGAAAGTCCATCTTGATAATACTACTATATAACAGTAGAGTATGGCGTTGCAGTTAAAGTAAGAATTTGAAACCTAATGCTCAAACTGTTTTCCTTGAATGAACTGGCAGAAAAGAAAATTTGAACTAATGAGACTGTCCGAACGAAATGATGCTGAATTGGATAATTTTCTTTGGTCACATATCTGTTTGCGGATAATTTCTTTTTAGTACAATTTTTTCCTCAGGATCATTAGGTCTCATACTTGTGGAAACTTACTTTTTACAGAAGCTAAAAATGCTGTTAATTTTGCTGCAGGCCCCCAGGAAGAGTTTAATAAGTTGAGAATGATTAAATTTCCTACTTAACAAAGCAGAGGGCATCTTAACTGAACTTGAAAATACATAAAAGCTTGACAGATAAGAAAAGTATTTGTATCAACATGAGGGGGTTTTGGGGGTTTGTGTTGTGGTTTTAGGGTTGGGTTCTCTTTTAAAAGAGAAAACTCAGGACAAACTAAAATGCCGCCGTTTTGTTTCCAGGCTAGAAAAGAGATTTTCAAGATTCACACACAAAGCTGGAGCCCTAAGCCGTTGGACACGTTTCTTGAAGAGCTAGCTGAAAAGTGTGCTGGTGAGTTTGCAAACCAAGTGAGTTACTGCATGTGACCGAGTCCGAAGGAATCTGAGGTTGGAGCAGGCAGGCCTTGTGCCTTGTGCCCTGCTGCAGAGCGAGGTGCTGAGCCAGCCTGCATGCCCTGGGAGCACAGAAAGTTAGATGCTGCTTTTATTTTCCTTTCTTTTTGTGTCTGAGAACATTGAATGGTGGGTTTTGGGCATCTTCCTGAGGAGCACAGTTTTGATTAGGAGGCCGCTTCATAAGCACAGGGTGTCAGGCTGGGAGCCGCATGACAAAACTCTGCAGTGCAGTAACTCTTCACATTCTCTCTTAACCTGTTAATTTTTGGCTGCATACAAAGTCTTTCAGTGTTGCGCTTTTGAAACCTTGGCCTTGACTGCTGTGTTGCCTGACAGTGAGTTAACGTTTGATTCTTGTTTTGTTTATTAGGATACTGTGGTGCTGACATCAAATCCTTGTGTGCTGAAGCTGCCCTGTGTGCTTTGCACCGCCGCTATCCTCAGATATACGAAAGCAGTGAGAAAGTGCAGATAGATATCGCTTCTGTCGAAATAACAGCGCAGGATTTTGTCACGGCTATGCAGAAGACTGTTCCAGCTTCACAGAGGGCTGTGGCTTCACCTGGGCAAGCGCTATCAGCTATTTCAAAGCCCCTGCTTGAAAATACACTAGCAGGAATCTTACAAGCCTTGCAGAGAGTATTTCCCCACGCGGAGCTTGCCCTAAAGAAGGACCAACAGCAAGGTATAACAATAACATCCACTTGTTTACAGTTTTGCCTGAGCAAAAACTTGTGCTTTGTTGTCCCGGTTTGAAGGACAGGTGTCTGCTAAGGAAGGCAGGAGCCCCCCCCGGAAGGGAAAATACAACCCCCTTCCCCCCAAATTGTTATAGAATTGAAATTAAGGGGCTTTCAGGCAAAGGTATGAGGAAAATGGGAATAACAGTTTTTACTAATATATACAACAAAACTATAATACAGAGAAACTGGTTACAGGCCTGACAGAGTCAGGGATACAACCTGGCCCCCTGCCGGGTAGGGTGCTGGTACCAGTCCGATCCAGTGGCAGCTGCAGTTCTCTCCGAAATGGTCCTGTTAAAGCGGTGGTCCGTAGGAAAAGAAAACAAAGTCTGAGCAATCCGATTTCGGTGGCAGCTGCAGTTCTCTTTGAAATGATCCCGTTGAAGCGGTGATCTTGTAGAAAACTGGTCCTCCTCCGAAAATCCGGCGGCGGTGCAGTCCCTGTCCTCTGGGATCCCAGCGGGTAAGGCCCCGAGCGCTGCTCCAAACCCCAAAGTTATCTCCGGCGGGAAATGCTTGGCTCCACCCCTCCCCCCCTGGCCGGGGCATCTCACAAAGAGATGGTGAGTGCTGGGGCAAGGCCCTGATGGGCGCATTAACAGAAGAATAGTCCCGAGGGGCGAGGCAAGGAACACCGGCGCCAGGCCTCAACGGCTCATGGTAATAGAATACATTGCAACCCAGGACATTTGTGCAATCAGTGTTCTGAGTCACTAGTCCAAGTCAAATGGAAGTCTGTGGCCGCCACAGTCACTTAATTTCCCCACATCCAGTGGGGGAAACCTGGTCCAGAAAGCAGTGGCCTTGTTGGGTTTTTCAGGTGTCTAGGAACTGCAGTTGCTGTTCCTAATGATCTTGAATTGTAATGGAAAAAACTTGCCAAGTTTTCGTGAGGAGAGATACCATATGCAAATCCCGGAACTTAGGACAGCTTTGTAGAAATGTGTGCAGTCCCCTGTGGTCTGTGGTAGGATGAACTCTTCATAAAAGAGTGTCTGGTGTGTGCCCTCAAATGAAGAAATACAAGAGAAGGGGTTTGCAGCACTGATTTAGAAGCTGCATTGATGCAAGAGCGAGATATGGACTGTGCAGGAAAGTTAACAAACTTCTCTGGTCTTTCAGACAATTTAAATCATGCTGTAAGAAATGATGCAATTGACGGTGATGATGAATCACCATCAATCTTTGAAGAGAAGCCAACTCAAGAAGTGCTTGGCAGACCAAAGGAACAGTTCCTCAGTTTTAGCAGGTAAATGTTTGTCCCCTTGACGTTTACTTTTTCAAGATGGCTGGGTCTGTAAAGAGTTTTGGTGTGAGGGGTGGTAGATGGAGGAGTGAAGTGTGTGTGGGGGGTGATGTATATCTGCATGAAATATGTGTGAAGATTCAGGTGGGTACTGGTGTTCTAATGGAGTATACTGCCATAGCCCACGCAACTGAACGGCCCAGCCCTCTTCCAAAGTTCTTGTGGTCCACAGACTATTAGAACGTTAGAACGTTAAAACCCATGGTATTCCTTGAAAGACTCAAGGCCAACGAAATGTGCAGTCTGTCTTTTGTTAACAAAAAAGGCTGCATGGATTTGTGTAACCATCTTTTGCCCTGCTGCCTTCCCGGATTGTTTAACCGGTAGTGAATAGCATATCAGAAACAAAACTGAGAAATGGTTTGTTAAAACACTGTGAGAAAAACTGCCACCACATCTGCATTTGGTACCTGTAAGCCTACTAAGTTCATGTTGACCTTTTGACATTTTAACGTGGAAGTCGTATAAGCCAGCAGTTGAAAAAAACAGATGGTGTCGTCACTGTTGGGTCAGTTATTTTTCAGAATTTCTATTGCTGTGCTGTCCTGAGAATCTTCTGACGTGCTGAGCTTGGTTCCGTCTCTGGGATCTTTGACTTCATCTGGTGAAGGTCCAGCAGTGTTGTGGTGGAGAAAACCAATGCTGTTCACAAATGTGTTTCATGCCAGTAAAGCAAGATGACTGGGAAATGAGTACAGGTTACTGCCCAGTTGCTGTGGGTGTATTTAGCTGGCCAGTCCCCGTCTGTGACTGAAGACTATTTGTTGTGCATGGGTCCTTAACCCAGGCAAAGGAATAGCAGACATGCTGGGGACTGGCAGGATTCCTGAGGGGAGGTATGGTACAAGTTTGTAAGAAAATGGGCTTTGAGCCTTCCTGATGACAGACCAGCTTATTATTTGCTGTGATATGAGTGTATTTATGAAGTGGTTTTTTTTTAAAGAAGAGTATAGGAAGAAAACTTGATCACCTGTGTGCCTATTCATCACTTCATTTTTAAACTTGTTTTCTTCTTCTTGTTCTAGGAATGTTTATTACCAGCCACTGTCTTGCAGGCCACGGTTCTTACTAGCTGAAGAGCCGGGATATGGGCAAGCTTCGCAGTTGGCCCGTGCAGTAATCCACGCCCTGGAAAAGTTTCCAGTGTATTCCCTAGACCTGTCCATTTTGCTTGCTAGCGTCACCTCAGTGGAAGAAACCTGTGTCCAGGTATCTTTTCTCTCTTGAATCTCATAGGGTTCACAAACCGTATATAAACTGGTAAAGTAAGCAATTGTTAATGGAGGTGGCCTAGTTTGACTGTGCTGTACTGCTGACTTTTGTCAGAAAATCCACTTTTCCTGTGGATTGAATGAGACCGAATAAGGATGTTGTAACAGGCCATTGCAAATTAAACAGCGGGGATGTTGGCAGCAGCTCGGGAAGCTGAGAGGTGGTGCTAATAGACCCCTCTTTATGGTAAGAAATCCTGCCAGTCTGGTGGGATCCAGACAGTTGTTTTCCTTGCTTCTTGCGGCTCTGTGCTCCCAGTAGATGGCTCCGCATCAGCCTGACTGCGTCGTGCACTTTGTAGCCGCCTTCTTTATTATATTTGTACAGCAATCAAGGTTTTGGGGAAAGGAAGTGTTTTGGTTTTTATATACACAGCTTCTCCTGTTGTGGTATATGCAGCAAAAGCATTAAAATGCATGGAACGCATTTGTACACTGCTGTGTTTTCCTTCACTAGGAAAATGAATTATAAGCAGACAAAGGCGTGGCGTGACTGGATGCCCATTTGTCACATTCCTTTTATTGTTACGTGACAGTTGCATCTGCAGTCGTACAACTACCACGTCCAGTCACTGCCTGGATACACCACCTTCACTTCCCGTCTTGTGAGAGGAACTCCCTGAATATTGACAATGTGAAAGGGTGTCCAGAGAAGTTGGTCACGTGAAAGGACTGTCCACTTCCCTCAGGATGCATGTCCCTAGATGCATGTCCTCTTCTGTGACTGTGGTACCATCTGCCTACAGATGGTACCTCTTGCTGGAGGTTTTGTCTCATTTGTTCAGGCACACCACCACACGTGCAGAGTTGTGAGGCTCCTTAGGAGTTACCTTAGACATAAGTAGTGTTGAAACCCGGCAGAGACGCAGATCTGTTTCTGTCTGTGTTGGCAGTCTCTGAGTCGAAATGAAAATGTTACCTTGTTGTTAAGGATCTGCTCTTTCGGTTTGTTTTGGCTTCGTGTACTCCTGTTTCTTAAGGCAGTTTGACTAATGTGTCGTTATTTATTAGCCAGTTCTGCATGGTTTAGCTTGCTCATCCAAACTTTCATTTTACCAGTTGATGCGCAAAGCTGAAAGAACAGCACCAAGTCTAATTTATATCCCGCATATCCAGTTGTGGTGGGAGGCTGTTGGAGCTCCACTGAAAGCTATTTTTACAACACGACTGCGGGCCATTTCACCGTTTGCTCCAGTTTTGCTGCTTGCAACATCTGGCGTGTGTCACGCGGATCTCCCAGAAGAGGTATTTCTGTCAATAGTTTTCTTACTTTTTAGTTCAATTGATTGTTCATTTGTAAATCCTTTAAGCGTTGAAGTAGTGTGCTCGCTGAAGCAAATTCATTCTTATATTACTCGGGCACCCTAACCAGTTCTCTTAAAATTTGCTTAGCTAAAACAGTGCTGCAAGCATTTGTCTATAGTGTTTTCTGAGTGCAGAGATTGACTTTGACCGAGCTTCTTCCCCCTGCTCACACACTCATGCTCATTAGACAGATGTATGAATTTCCTTGAAGTTTAATTCAGGAAGGTACTCATCTTTTTGGAATAGAAGACGACTTTGTGTGGCCCTGTGCCTGAAATACCTTTTTCTCCTCATCCTTTAGGTAAAAAAATTGTTTAATGAAAATTCCGGAGAGGTTTTCACAGTCCAGTTGCCTGGTGAAGAGGAAAGAAGAGCATTTTTTGCGGACTTATTTCTAAATCAAGCTGCTAAACCTCCTGCAAAATCCACAGGTGAGGATATTCTACGTATAAAACTTTTCTAACTGTAAGTTAATAACAATACAGTATTTGCTTTGGTTGTAGTTTTGTCAGTAATTTTTCGTAGGCATGTATTTGAATACCATAAATTGACTAAAAGTTTCTGATTGATTTCAGCTTGGCAGCCATTGGAAGTCCTGCCCTTGGCACCGCCGCCTGCCCCTCGACAGCTGACAGACGAACAAATAAGACAGCTGGAGGAGCAGGAGGAGGATACATTGCGTGAACTCAGGATTTTCTTGCGGGATGTGACTCATAGACTTGTCGTTGACAGACGTTTCAGAGCATTTACAAAGCCTGTTGACCTACAGGAGGTAAATTAGTTTCAATTTGTAATATCATTTTATCTATGTGTATTCCTGATTTCTCTGTCTGTGCATTTGTCAGTGTTTGTGTGTTCTTTGTAGGAAGGTTCATCTTTGTTTTTAAGACCGTGCTATTCTGATGTGTCAAGAAGCAGGAAGTGAATTTTGGTTTTACTTTTGCTGACTCCTTGTGGCTTTCAATTGTCTGTTACTTGAGTATTCCCTGGAAGCCAGGGGTTTCTTCAAAAACGTCTTTAGAATGTTTCAGTTGGAAGGGACCTACAACGATCATGTAGTCCAACTCCCGGTTAGACCAAATGCCAGCAGTTTGCTCATGAAAAGGCTTTGATACGTAGGCATGTTAGAGTGCTGAAAAGCACAGAGTTCTCTTTCTTTATAATTATAAACAGGACTATAGGTCTTTCTAAATAAAAAGCTCTTTAATTGTCTGTGCATAGTTTCTGTGAGGAGTAGAAGCAGCAGTTTTTCAAGTAAGCTGTAAAATATAATTACCTGTTTCATGAGGGACTTCTCAGTGTAAGATCAACCATAAGGGCTGTGTGGTTCCTTCTGCTTCCCATACACTTCTGAGGGCTCTCTTTCTTATTTAATTTATTGGCTAAGTCTAAGCTGGGGGCAGAGACTTCAAAGTCAGCTACAGTTTTACTATAGCTTTGTGTTTCAGCACAGTCTTGTTCCCCTAAGAGTCCACTGACTTGTCTTTACTCCTTGTTTCTGAGATAATTCTAACCTAGATGTCCTCACCTCAACTAGTTATTAAGCTTCTTTTATGGTCTGAGTAAAGACGTTGACACCTCTGAGTCCAGTTGTCATTCTCAAGTAGATGACCTAGGACAGATATTTCAGAGGTGCAATTCCTGCAACCTTTTTCTTGCCACCAAAGATGAAGAGAATCTCACGAGGCTTTACTGAGAAAGGTTTCTTAGCTGTGATTTTCTGTAGTGAAATGAAATTAATCCCCCTCTAGGTGTCTTCCCTTCTCTGCCCCACTTGTGCTTCTGACCTCCCTCCTCCTTTTTTTTCCCCTCTGGTCTGTCTCTTCAAAGCTACTTGAAATAGCCCTTCTATTTTTGAGAAAGTAACTGGTTAATTTCCACATATTTGAATGTATCATAAAGATTTGGGTTTTTTAAGAAGTCCTTTATTTTATTTTAGTAAAATAATTCTCAGTGGTAGATACTGTGTTAAATCTCTGAGCCTGTGTGTTTCCTTTGTAGGTCCCTGATTATGACACAGTTATTAAACAGCCCATGGACCTTTTGTCAGTTCTCTCTAAGATTGACCAGCACCAGTACCTAACGGCAAGAGATTTTCTAAAAGACATGGATCTGATCTGTAGCAGTGCTTTAAAGTACTACCCAGATAAAGCAGCTGGAGGTGAGGATATGGTTTTATCCCTATTTGTGAAAAAATTAAAATGTATAAATAGATAAATGTTGTCTGTGGACAGTAGACTTGGGATGAGATAATTTTGAATATCCACAGAGAGCATTCCTTGCCAGGTTGTACAGTTTGTAGCATTAAACTGCTTGGGCATGAAATGGTGATAGAAGTGTTGATCAGTAATTAGTGCTTTTGCTTTAATAATTGACTTTTATGGTGCAAATATTCACTGAGATAACCTTTCAGAAGTGTCATGGTTTAGGCCCAGCCTGCAACTAAGCACCACAGGGTCACTCACCCACTCCTCCCCACGGTGGCACCACAGGGTCACTCACCCACTCCTCCCCACGGTGGGATAGGGAGGAGAAAAATATAACGAAGGCTCACGGGTCAGGACAAGGACAGGGAGGGACCAGTTGCCCATTCTGGTGACAGGCAAAACAGACTTCACTTGGGGAATGATCGATTTATTACCAATGAAATTGGGGTAGGTCCTTCAGGAACAGACTGCTCCAGCACAGGCTTCCCTCGGTCTCAGGGCCTTCTTCAGGCACAGCCACCTGCTCCACCGTGGCCCTTCCACGGGCTGGAGGAAGGTACCTGTTCCGCCGTGGTCCTCCATGGGCTGCAAGGGGACAGCCTTCAGGGGAAGCTCTGCTCTGGCACTCCTCTTCCCCCTCCTTCACTGGTGTTGGTGTCTGCATAGGTGTTTCTCTCGCATCCTGCTCCTCTCTCCACTGCAAGTCTTCCAGCAGTTTTGTTTGCCCTCCTTAAATATTTTATCGCAGAGGCGCTACCACCATCACTGATGGGCTCAGGTCAGCCTCAGCCAGAGGCAGGCGGGGCTTGAAGTTGGGGGGGAAAAAAAAAAAAAAAGAGAAAAAAAAAAAAAAAAAAGAAAGGCCTCCCCTGTTTCCAAAGCCCCACCACACAGACCCAACACAAGAATCCACCTATGAAAAGATCAAAGCTGGTAGAAAATACTCATTTCTGATTGTAAAATTTCAGATCGTCTGCTTAGGCACAGAGCTTGTACTTTGAGAGATACTGCATATGCCATAGTGAGGGAAGAAATGGATAAAGATCTTGAACAACACTGTGAGGAAATTCAAGCATCTCGTAAGAAAAGAGGTATGTTTTTTTGACGCTAAGGATTTTAAGACTTGTCACAGTATTTGTAAAAAACAATGCAAGACATGATCTTTGCTCTCTGTTGTTTATTGCAAGGTTGTAACTCTTCAAAGTGTGCTCCATCTTACTACCATGTAATTCCAAAGAGGAACTCTGTTCCTGGGTGTGAGAAAATGGACCCCAAGTGTAATGAAAAGACAAAGATGCCAGCAGCACCTGTAGATTCCAGTACACCCTGCCTGCATGGCAAGTTGCATTTTATTCAGGCTATCTTGGAGAAGGTGCTAAAGTCACTGATACCTTCTCTGTTCTTATGACATAACAGGTTTTTGTGATGCCTGGTTCTTCATGCCAGAGGCTTATATTTTTTCATTTGCTTCAAAATGTGAGATAAATCCAGAGGTCATTGATTTGAGTATGGTTACAAAGTTCAAGTACGGTGGTTTGCATTGTAAGACACTGGCCTTGATGCAGCTGACGTGTAATGGCTCCCAAATGACTACCTCTTGAAGTCAAAACTCTTGTACGTGGCATTTGCTGAATACTCAACTAGTTTTTACTTGGATGAAACAGTATTTGTCCCTTTCCTGCTCTCAAACACTCAAATCTATGCCACCTCTCACAGCGATTTGCAATTGAAGGAAGAAAGGGGGAAAAAGGGGAACGATAATAATAAAGTTGTAAGGGAAAGATCATTACTTCCTCCCTTTTCCTGTGAAAAGGCCATGAAAGAACAAAGGGACTTGGGTCTCTTTCAGTTAAAACGCATGGCATGGTGTGAAGTTTCCTGGTCGTGCTGGCATGACTGAGAATGTCGTTGACTTCACCCATGTGCTTTGTGCAGCACTCCGTGAATACAAAGAGTGGTGGGTGTTCTGGAGGGCAAAAATGGGAAGTCTGGTTTAAACAAGGTGAACTGAATCAGAAAGCAGACGAAGTGTAATTCTTTCTGGACAATTTTTTCTCCAGCAAAGAGTCCCTTAAAATTGTCTCGTTAACGCTGCCCAACGTGTGTTTAGCTTTAGAAGTTGACAGCTTTATAAAAGATTGGAAGGAGGACTCATCTCCAAACGCTTTTCTGTTGTTCATTGGTATAAGTTTACATAGTAAGACAGGGAGCAACTTCACCCAGTAACCTTGCTTTGTGGTTGGTAGGTCTGGCGATGGAGATGCAAATGGTAAGTGAATGGTCAAAAGGGTCCTGTAGCTCCTTTTCATTCCTGAGTAAGAGTGCACTATTTATTAGATATTAACCTTCTTTAGTTCCCTTCTCTTATTGCTGTTGTATCTCTTTCTTGCATAATGATGCTGCCCCTCTAGTTACGCTAGCCAAACTCCTGTTTTTCTGCAGCTGCTGTTTTTTTGATTCTGAAGTTTGCTTTTCACATGGTACCTAATTGAAAAACAATCAGTGACTTTCTTCAGTTGTATGAGTATCTTTCCAGTAACGAGCGGCGTAAGTTCAAAAGCTGTACTTCAAGCAGTGTGGACCCAGGGGCACAGGTGGAATAGCAGACTTATGTCCTGATGTCTGCAGTCTAAGATGCGTTTCCTACCCTAAATTACTTTGGAGTTTTGCGGTGCGGTGCTGTAATGGCAACAAGACTCTCTTTTTTCCTGGTTTTACCCTGCTTTTTATCTTGTACCTGAGTTTCTAATTTTCATGGAGCACTGACTTTTGCCAGAAACAAAGTACCAGTCAGGCATTTCTCAGTGAAACAATGGTAACAGCTCTGTCTCTGTCATTGCAGAGAGAGACCGGACTGCCGGTACGGGATACTTTATTGGTACTGTATTGCAGATAAACAGAAATCCTGACTGAAGACATTTGTGTCCTTCCAGATTCGTGGGTACACGGTGTGACTCGTGCGAGTTGTTCTTGGGTGGGCGAGCCACAGGTGACAGGTGTCGAGAAAGCAACAGAAATTGTCACACAGCCAGTGACTGTGGATTCCTGTGAGCTCCAAGTAAGTCAACTTTCCATTTTGTTACTTCTGAAGGAGGACAACCAATGCCAATTAAAACAACTGATGGGGGAAGTATTTAGAGCTTGGGAAATAACCTGAAGAGGACCTCTGTTTCTAGTAGTGATGAGTTCAAACCTGAAGCTAACAGGTTGACATAAAGCCCATGCTAGAAAATACTAACACCTGCTTTCCTGATGTTTGTTTTTTTTTCAAAATCCAGTGTTAGAGTTTAGCATTCACGCAGTTAACAGCGTTGTAGGGGTTTTCCACTCCCTCTCAGGAGAGAAGTTGCTATCCTAGGCTACAGCTGGGGAAAGGGTTAAAAACGGGCCTAGCTGTAGGGTGGGCAAGAGGTTTCTTTGCCTGAAGTGCAGAGGGTGGAACAAGGGCGTGATCTTCTGGGGATATCGCAGTGAGGAAAACTAGGAAAAGGGCTCGGCTGGAGTCCTGGCAGTGGGGCCAGTGCAGAGGAGGGCTGCTAGTTACCTGCCATGCTGAGAAAAGGGAGTATTACATGGATGTTTCCCCTGTGTGGGGAGAATGTGACCAGATAGGAACCCCTGTGTTGGAGAGGCTTGTTAGCACAATTTCTGTCACATTTTTAAGACATGACATAATTTGGAGAGGTGAAACAAACTTTTTAACGTGGGCTTCCTAAGGAAGCAGATTTCGGGGGCTTTTGTTGTTCACGTCTGCCTGTGTATGTAGAGGAGTCGCATAGGTTTTCCATAGAGTCAGGGTGCTGTAGCATGTGCTCCAAAGTTATTGCCTGCTGGAGAAAGAGTACAGTAAAGCCCTTGTATGTGTTTCAGCTTATATACATGTCAGCTCTAAGGAGAGCTGCAGTCATAGAACACATCTTTTAGAAAACTTGTTTCATAGAAGCATCGAATGGTTTGGTTGGAAGGGACCTTAAAGATGATCTGCCATGGGCAGGGAGGGACACCTCCTGCTGGAGCAGGTCGTTCAAAGCCCCGTCTAACCTGGCCTTGAACACTTCCAGGGAGGGGTAGCCACAGCTTCCCTGGGCAACCTGTTCCAGTGTCTCGCCACCCTCACAGTAAAGAATTTCTTCCTAATATCTAATCTAAATCTACCCTCTTTCAGTTTAAAACTGTGATACTTCTCTGGCTCATCTCCCTAAGACTTCAGCTGTGCTGCAGTGTATCCAGCACGTCTCTGAGCCGCAGGCTGGGGGCCCTCTCGTGCACCCAGTCCCTCTAACCTTGGAGTGTCATCGCACAGCTTGTCAGAGACGAGCCTCCTATGATCCCCCTCCAAGTCTAGTTTAAATGAGCCCCACAAGCTCCTGGGCAAAGCCCCTCTTCCCCCTTGAGAAAAGTGAATCCCGTCTGATGCCACAGGCCTGGTGCCGTGGAGGCCATCCCATTATCAAAAACCCCAGCACTGTGGCACTGACTGGGCCCGTCTGTTTCTTCCAACGTCACTGCCCACAGCTGGAAGGAGAGAGGGAAAATAACCTGTTCACCAGACTCCCTCACCAACCGTCCCAAGGCCCCAAAGTCTCTTTTCGTCGCCCTTGGGCTACATGTTATGACTTCATCACCACCCACACGCAAGGACCCGTAAGGGGTGACAGTGTGAGGGCTGTGCCAGGCTAGGGCGTTTCCTAGTGATGCCCTTAACCCGGGCCCCAGGGAGGCAGCAGACTTGACAAAGAGGAGGGTCTGTCCTGCACATTGGACCTTCTGTTCCTCTCGGGAGGAAGTCACCTACAACTGTTACCCATCTTCTTCCTCATGGAGGTGGTCATGATGTGAGTGGTGGGCCTTTCTGACCTTGGCGGCACCTCTGGTGTGGATGGGCTGTTTGCAATTATGATCATTGATGTGGCAGACTGATTAGTAATAAAATATGGTCTCAAATTTAAGCCAGTCTCTTCTCTCAAGTATGAAAAATGAACTCATTCTCTCCAGGTAAATTTTGTGAGGTACTGAGTGTGTTCTCTGAAGTGTCAGTCATATTTTATTTAACAGTGTAAGAAAGTGGGATGTCACTTGCATTGTATTGTTGTTGTTTGGCTTCTGAAAATGTAAAGAGCCTATGCAAAGGATCTTGCACTCTTCTGAACTTGTGTTTTCCTTTTTTTCTTCAGCAACTGTTAAATTTTGTCACTGTGATAACTAAGAACTGCAATGTATTTCAATTGGAAAAGCTCTGTGCTGTTCTCAGGCAGTGCCTTTACCAACATCGGGAAGATTACGACAAAACCAAACTGGCGAAGATAAATTTTGGTTTTTGTCTTCTAGCACATTCTGTCCCTGTTCTGCATGTGTGTCTTATGCGTATGTGTGTATGCACTTGGGTCATCGCGCTTGGTTAGTGCTACTCATTGCTGCTCAGTTGCCTGTGTTACAAGACTTGTTCATTCCAGTGTGGAAGACATTTATCCATATTGCAAAGCCATCGTTGTATTTGGCATAATTTTCCTTTCAAAGAACAGGCTTGACCTTGAAGACATTGGGTCCACCCACACAGCCCTCTCACAGCAGTTAACCTCAGCCTGCCCATCTCCAGAACCTTTTTAGGGGTTGGGGCTATGAAAGGAGGGTGCTTTTCTCAGTCTGTTGCTTCCCCTTTCTCCCCTTACAGGCAGTCAGACACGGTAATACTTTGTAGAGTAGTCATTCCACTCTTGAAAAGAAACCAACGATGAAACACAAGAGCTGCAGACTTTTCCCTAGTCTCACCATAATCTCTTTTGAACTAGCATGGCTCGAGCATCTTTACCAACATCAGGGGAGATTTCTGCCTATGCCTGTTTAATGCTAATGAGTCCAATTCTCTGATCTCTTTCTCAAAGAGATGATTTTGGAGTTGTCAGGACTCAGCAGAAGTCTTCTGGAGGCAGCCATGGTTCCAGTCAGGCATTCCCAGTATTGAGTTGGTTTAGACAGGCTGGATAATCAGTCTTCAGATTCAAGATCTTGAGTCCAGTTGTCTGAGATGCTTGTGCCGGACAATAGATAAAAGTCTTGATGCCTCTTCTCTCTGGCCCTGGTCATCTTGATCTCTCCTTCCACATGTGATAAAGAGCTAGAACGGACGCTCCGTTCTGGCTGTGCAACAGGGAGGATTATTTGGATTCAGGGAGGCCATTGCTGAAAAAGGTGCCCTTCTCATCCAGCATAGTGACGCACCTGTTTTAGCATGACAAGGGATTTCTTTATGTTAGCTCGGGGCTTGTGAGCTTTTGTCACTTCACTTCTAATGCTTAAATTCCAAGGGACTTGATTTATTTGTTTTCTATTTCTACCTTCAGCTTTAACAAAAAAAAATCTGTGCACAGTGACTGTGCAAGTCAGGAGCAAGCTCTACTGTACGAAGAGATAGACTTTAACAAGGAGTGATTCAGAGTGCAGCAAATAACATTTCCAGCTTTTAGTTGGGACTTTTCAGGAACTGTCTCTTCTTTCTAAGTGTTGAAACCACAGCTGGTACAGATCCATACAGCCTCTTGTATTTTGGATGCAGAACGATGCGTTTGAAGGTAGCAGGTATAGAAAGAAAGATACTGTGATGATGGTAGCACATGGATTTGCTAAGTCTTACTAATGTCTGTATGTGCAGGTTCTTGACCCTTTTTATGAAGAAATACTCAGGGGTCTTAAGATTTTATTCACGCTGACTGCTACTTTATCTTTTTCTCTTACTAGGAAATGAAGAAAGAAATTGCAGCCTTCAGCCGTCCTGTTCAGTGATACTTGATGTCCAGGTACTGGAGTTCGACTCTGTAATGTTTTGAGTGTTTTTCTTTTCGTACTTCGACTTTGTAATGTTTTGGTTTTTCTTTTCACTGCGTGCTGTTCTCTGCATAATTCTATAAAGATTGCTTCTACATATATATTTATGCCTACATTAAGTATATCTTAAAATGAAGAAAGTTCAAATCATGTCCCGTAACTGTTTTCAGTTGATACTTTTGTCCTCTCTCTAGATGTATTTTCACGTGACAGACTGCTGTGATTGCCTTTGGAATGCTGCTGATCTGAACATCTCCGAGATAATTTCAGGACCTCTCATTTAAATAAAACAACTGAAAACTTGATTAACTCTTATCATTGCTTTCCAGTTTGTGGGAATACCTTTCTTCTGAAGTAGTCTGGGGTGCTGTATAGTCCATTGGATATTACGTAAAGGTTTTAAACCAAATCTCATTTTGGTATATGAAAAGTAATTCCTTTAGAAATCTCTTAATGCAGTTCAGAGGTAATTTTTTTTTTTTTTTTTTTTTTTAATTACAGCACCTCAGGTGGCTTTCATAGAATTGACAACCTAAAGTACGTGTGTGGGAGAAACAATCTTTCCACATAAGGACTTTTCCTATGGCATATTTTTGCCTGTCAAAAAAAAAGCCAAACCTAGCTTGAAACAAAGCAAGATTTAGTACTGTAACTTTCTAAGGTAAAGTTTAGTCTTGCTTGTAATAATGACAATCTTGTTACTGGAGAATAGTAGTATTTTAATTTAAGTTTTTAGTTGCAAGTCAGGTGGCTTGCAGTCGAATTAATTGTAAATAGTTTTCTAGTTACCCGGTGCGGAGACGGGACTTGGAGAAATCAGGAACGACTCAATGTGAGTTATCCGGAAAGCTCGTTTTATTGCGCAGATACATTCACTTATATATCATTCTTTTGTCAAATCACCACGACTAAGCATATCTTATTATCTTTTTCTTAGGTTTTCATTAGACCACTTCTACATCAATCATTAACTTTTAACCTGTGCTTCAGCTTCGAATTATCATATTCTCCGCCTTGCCTAACTGTTAGTTCCCTATCTTATATAACTTAGTTCCTTGTACTACTCTTCAAGGACAGTATGTCCTTGAGGGCTAATCTTGGCCGCTAGCACCTGCACAGTAGCTTGTTCGTGCACCTGCTCTAACACTCCATGTCCATTATTCACAAGCCAAACTCCCACAATTCCCCCTTTTTCCTTTTGCACGAACAGAACTTTATGCATTAGACCAGTGACTAATTTTGTTATTAGCTTCCATACTATTCCTAGCCCAATTAACAACAAACCAATTATGATTACCCAGCGAATGCCTTCTTTGATCAAACCAAGTAACCATGGGGACAGACTGCCAAATATTTTTTTGTAACCATGAATCAAACCAGCTTGTCTCCTTTTGAATCTTTTGAGTGTGTTCTTTAAGCCACTGCAGTTGTTGGTGAATTGATTCCCCATGATCGCTTAGATTGAAGCAGCACATCCCTTCAAAATCTTCATATCCATGGCCTTGTGCTAAAAGCAAAAAATCAACAGCGGCTCCATTTTGCAACACAGCATGCCTAACGCTATCTAAATCTTCTGTTAATTCTGTCTGTCCCTTTTATACAATTTTTCATTCCCTACACGCGGTCATGCGTTATTTAATCGGTTAAAAGTCTCTAGCACAAGGTAAACATGCAGCTCAGTTCAGTTGCTGTTGGTTCTTAAGTTCTTCTCACGCAGTGTCCAATTAGTCACTCTTATCTGCTCACTCCTGCATTCCTTAGTGAAGCAGTCATTGCTCTTTCTTATTTTTTCTTCCTTTGAAGTAGCTTCTAGAATGTGGCTACGTGCCTAGGCCAACATCCCGTATGGCTGGTTCACTCTATGGTCATTCTCTTTTAAATACAGTTCTACAATTTCCCCTTTTTTCTTCTTGAGCCAGCCATACGTTCTTCATGGCATCTTTAATCATGCTTGTTGCCTTTTTGGAAACACAAGGTACAATCATTAACACAATAGCGACCAATAACAGGTGGAATTCAATAATAGGTGGAATTAACAAAGAAACAAAGTCTCCCACAGAAGAGATGGAGACAACCAAGTCAATAGGCTCATCATATAGAAGTAGTCCCGTATTGTTTTCCCACGAAGCCCCATTGGCAAATGCCAAACCTGACCGGGGCCCAGTTGGCAGGGAGAGTCAGGAGGTCCTTCCCCAACAGGGAAACTCTGCAAAGTGCGTCCACCTCACAGACAGACACTCCACCCTTCCGCAAGTGGCCCCAGCCTCTGTCCCCAAAACAGGACACTGGGCACTCATTTATCCAATGTGGGGCACCTGGGGCTTTTTTACCCAAGGGCTCCCCCCACAAGGCTGGCCACACCTTGAAGGAAAGCCAAAAGGCAAACTCATCCCCTCCTTTTAAAGGACCATTGGAACTATCCATATGTCGTTACCAAGGGCCGGATAGCCACAGCAAAAGCTGAGGCCATGAAACCAGCATCCTCTTCCGGTGTTCCTACCCCGGAACAAGCATCCATCATTTCAGCAATACTGGAGTTTTTTGGCAGACTCTGTAAAATACGCTTGCAGGTTGGGTTAGAATTTTCAACACCTAAAGACAGCGGTGTATTGTGCTTTAAGCATAGTCATAATAGTAAACTGAACTAGATGCTGTGAACACAACTTCCATATTTACATTTGTTTTCATAAGGAGGCTAATACTTTAAATTACTTTAAATTACTTTAAGCAGAGTACTTCACATTTAGGGATAAAGGACTTTTGAATAAGTATTTGGAAGGAAAAAATGTAAGTAAGAGTTCTCTTAGGGATGAGTTTCTGGGGAATATAAAACCCCATCGTATCTTGCTGTTTCCTTTAAATGATTTTTAGTACTGTGAATACTGCAGGTATTCAAGCACAAATGTTTAATGAAACTAGATGTGTAAGATTTTTTTCACTAAAGACTACATGTCTTTCTGAGAAGTCTCCTTCTCTGCTCTGGCTCCGATCAGAGAGCAGAGAGTCGGGAAAGTATGCTTCAAGTGTCTGCTCTGGAAAGAGTACGTCTGCTTTTGTCAGAACCGAGCTGGCTCCATCCCGAGGCAGCTCAGGTATTTCACCACCACGTTCCCCCAACCTGAGAAAAGAGTAGAGACACCCAGCACAGAGTCAGCCTGGATCCAGCTGGGTTTATGAGGCCTGGGTTTGTGCCAGTGGTGCCAGACCCACGCTGCCTGCCCAGCTCCTGCCCCTGCCCCATAGCGTCCCAGGTCCCATCGGGTCAGGCACAGCAGGTCCAGCACCACAACCAAGGAGCTTGCACGGCCTATCAATATCTGCAGCAGTGTGAGTGAGGGGCAGAGAAACCAAATGGCCCTGTGGGGTCAGTGTAGTTGATGCTATGACGAATTGACAGACCCTCCTGCGTCAGAGCTAAATTCAGCTGGAACTTCTTGGGTGCTCCCTTGTTTCATCGTCTCTTATCTGTACTGTGTGGGTTCCCACTTTACCAGCTCTAAAATACCTTTGCCAAGCAGAGATGTGGCTAGACGTCGCTAAAAATCACTTGCTAAAGTTGTACTTCCGGACTTCAAGAGCCATCTTCCCAGGACAGTGAGAGTGGCGCTGCACAGCAGAGGGTTTGGAACTTGTGAGAGCAGACTTTAGGAAGCCAGACAAAAAGGAGAGGAAAATAAATGGATCAAGGGCTGAAAGAAAGCAATGGAGTTAATTATCAAACACTGCGGGAAGAAAAAAATAAAAAAAATAAAAAAGGAAAAAAGAAAAAAGAAAAAAAGAAGGCGAGGAGTGAGCCGGCCGGGGTTTCCCAAGGCTGTAAGCGTGGAGAGCCGGCCGAGGAAGAGGCTCCAGGCAAAAGCCCCAGCAGGTCCCGGGCCGGGGGACGCGGGGCGGGCGGGCGCTAGGGCCCGGGGGAGGCGGGGGCGCGGCGCCGGGCGGCGCTAGGGCCGGGCGGCGGGATGCCCCGGTCGGCAGCACCACCTTCCTCCCGCCGCGCCGCGCAAACCCGCACGGCCCCGCCGCCCCCCGCCTGCAGCCCCCGCCCTGCCGCACAAAGGAGCGGGCGGAGGCGGGGTGCGGGGTGCGCGGCGCGGACACCGCCTTCATGTGGCCGGGAGCCCCCGGCAGCCGCCGGCCCGCGGGGGGCTGTCCCGCGGCGCGGAGCCGCTCTCCGGTCCGGGCGGCGGGGCGGGATGGCCGCGGGGCCGCGCCGCGGAAGGTAGGGGGGGCGAGGGGGGCCGGCTTCGCCCGGCCGTGCCCGCGACCTGAGCGCGTGTGGGCGGGGTGCGCCCCCGCCCGGGATAAGTAGCGCTTTCCCCGCCTGACAGCCCGGCCCCGGGGCGCACGGGGCTGCCGGGAGGGCGGCGGCGCTCACCCGCTGCCTGGGGAGGAAAGTTGGGGCTGTGGGTGCCCCCCGCTCCTGCCCTCCCCTCGGCTGTTGATTTGTCTCGTTCTGTTTCTCGGGGGGCCGGAGGGGAGGGAGGACCGGGAAAGCCGGGAGCCAGGCGTTCCCCCCTCCCGCAGCGCAGGGGAGATGCTGGCAGCAGCTTTGAGTTCGCAGCGCCCGAGCGGGGGAGCGGGAGGCGTGTGAGCTCCCGCCGGTGCCCGTGGCGTTCCGCCGGCCCCCTCCTCGCCCGGGGCCGCCCGCCGCCCCCCGCTGCCGCCGGAGGAGGCTGCCCACGCCCGCTGCTCAGGATGCAGTTTCGGCTCTTCTCCTTCGCCTTGATCGTCCTGAACTGTGTGGATTACGGACACTGCCAAGCCGCCCGCTGGAGACGCAGCAAGAGAGGGGAGCAGCGCCGCCTGCTCGCCCGGGACGCCCGCCCGGGGTGACGAGCGGGACCGCTTGCAGGGCAGGGGGGGGCTGCCGGAGGGCTGCGGGCCCGTCCCCTCCCCGGCAGGTGAGCGCTCCCCGGCGGCCCCCGGCTCTGGGGTGGGGGTGGTTCCGGGCTGGGAGCGGCGTGGCCGTGTGAGCGCCGACGGGAAAGGACGTCCGGCACCCGCCCGGGGCTGCCGGGGGACTCCTCTGGCTGGGAGCTCCCCGCCGCCGCTCGCCCGCTGCGGGGGCCTCGGGCCGTGAGGGTCCCTCCTTTCGCCGCCGTACCCCCGCAAACCGCTCCCAGCAGCCCGAGGGTCGCCGTCAGCCCCCGCCGCCCCGGCTCGCGTGTCCGTGGACCGCGCCGCTGCCCTCCGTGGACCATGCTCGAGGTGCCCGTGTTCCCGAGGCGGGTTCTCCCCGTCCCTCCCGCGGGAGAGCCGCGGCGGCGAAGCGAACCGCGCCTGTCCCAGCGCCCGGGACCCTCCCCGCTGTGCTCAGCCCGCAGGTCCTTTTGGGGAGAGAACCGGGGCGCTGGGGTTTAGCGTTTTTCCCAAGGTGCCGCTGTCGGTCGGCGCTGCCGCTCGGGAGCGGTGCGGTGACATGTGCCGGTACAGCACCCATGTGGCCGAGAGGGTCACTGCAGCTCTTCCCCGCCTGTCCGGGCTTGGCGCGGTTTCTTTTTTCTTCTCTGGGGTACTCCTTCAGTCCGAAGTGTTTTCGTTACCCACACAGTGTGAATTCTTTTGCTGTCCCTTTTCCTGGTGTCTTCTCGGCCACGTCTCCCCTCCCCAGTTCTGAAGTGAACGCACTCGGGTGGCTGTGCGGGGAAATCTGCATTTCTGAAAGAATTGCGCCTGTAGTGCAGTCATTTGGGAGGGCAGAGAGCCAACGTCGCCAGTGCTAAGCCCGCGCAAACAGTAATGAAACTGAAAGGAAACCAGTTTGCGCTTTCTGTGTCACCTTCGGAGCAGGCACAAATCAAAGCGTAGAGCAGTTTGGTTTTGATGGGTTTTCGACAGATGGTTTCCAGAATTTAATTTTTGTGTGTGTGGCTAAAACGACAGCAGTCCTTTAAAGCGACCAGCCTATCTGTGCTAACAAAGGGTAGACTGTGTCTTTAATTAAATGTGGAACTACTTAGAGTGCTGGCTAGACAGCGGAGGGTGATAGTGGTATTTCTGCTTCACAACAGAAGGATTGCGTTGTGGGAGCATGGAAATGAAATAGGCATCCAGCTCCAGTTGTGTGAATTGTCCTGCTGCAAAAACTTAAGCTGGTTTTAATTGATCTCGTGTTCGCTGATTGATCTGAGACCAATTGTTGGCTTTTCCAAAGGAGATTGATTTACATTAGGTTTTAGTTTAGTTATTGGATAAATAACGTTGGTATTGACAGTTGACTTACTGGCACTGTTTTGTGCTGTCACCTAAGGGTTTTGTTTTGTGCTTTGAAGAATGCAGTCCTTTTCAGTTAATAACCCTAAAGAAGTGAGCCTAGCCAGTTCTAAGCACCGAAAGCAAAATCTAAGAATGCATTCAAATTCTAATAGATGTTTGCCATGACACACGCAGTCTGAAGTAATGCTTTCATACAGGACCCAAAATTCCAATAATTTCACAATTTTTCCCGTATCCCGTCTGCAAATAATCAGGCATTCACTGTGGGGGACAGGCAGTTAAAATTTCTCTGGCGTTCTGTTTTGTCTGTTACATGATCTCAGATGCTCCAGAATATCCTTTTCCTTAATGAAATAACATTTTTGGCATAGATCAAGTCTCCTGTGCGGTAGAAATCGGTTGCATTCAGTCTGGAATCATGGGCTAATATAATACGTAGATTATTTAAAAAAAAAAAAAAAACAAACAAAAAAACCCAACAGCTAAATGTACAGTCAGCTTTAAGTATGTACGCCTGTATTGGAGTTTGGGTGGTTTTGTAGCTGATGTGTAATATTTTAGGAAAAAAGAGTTTAGTAAATTTGGGAGGACATTCCCAGATTTTCCCTTCTGCTTTCAATTCTTTCCCAAACCAAGGTGTGCAACACTGCCGTAGAAGTGAAATGAAAAATTGAGGTTTAGAATGTGATTCCTACCTGGCATTGCTTTGTGTCTTGTTAGTCAACATTGCTCCATTTAAAAATGATTCAGTAAATGCATTACAGTCAACGGATTCTGCCGACTCCACTGCTGCTCTGGGTTACTTTCGCAGCTCATTAGAATATTGCTTTGCCTGGCTGGCTCGGAGCACAACCTTACTCCCCCTGAAACACTCCATCAGATTCTCCCTTTGGAAGTCGTTGTCCTGAGCAGGTAATTATGGTTCCATGCCTTCCGTGCAGAAGCTGTTCTATAACATATTTAATGGTGCCATAGCTTAAAGGGCAGTGGTGTAATCTCACAGCTGATTTAGCCTGATGTCGATGCTCATCCTTTCCCTTTCTTGTTTAATTGTGTCACTTGATTTTGCAGTTCTCTTTGATACCTACTCTCTTGTTCATCTCAATGAAAGTTTTTATCTTTGACTCAAAATTCTCTTTTAGAGTGGGTATAAGATGAGCAGCTTCACGTCTTAACATCTCGCTGAACACCATGGGGCACATGCAAGACCAGTGCTTTTTCCCTTGTCTTTGAGACATGAGAACAACTTTCCCCAAGAGTACCTCAAATCCAAATAGGGCTTTATAGAAATGAAGACTGATAGGCTGGCGTACTGGGAGGAGTGATGGTACTCTGCAAAAGCATTGACAGAAGAGAATATAGAGTTCATCTCCTAAAAATGAGATGCTAACAAAATTCCCTGAGCAAAAAAAAAGGTCAATGCAGAGAGGCAAGTTCCTCCACCAGCTCCCTCAGCACTCTCGGGTGGATCTCATCCGGCCCCATGGACTTATGGGTGTCTAATTGGCTTAGCAGGTCCTTCACTGCTATTTCCTGGGTTACGAGGGGTTTATTCGGATCTCCATCCCAATCTTCCAGCTCAGGGGACTGAATACCATGAGGATAACTGGTCTGACTGTTAAAGACTGAGGCAATACAGCGATGGGCATGTATCGGTCATGTTTTGGTACGGCTAGACTACAGGGTTCCTAAAAAAGCTTTGTTCTAGCAACTAATAAGCAGGTGAAAGAGAGGTCATCTTGGAGGGACTCCTCTCAGCGTGATAACTGAAGCAGCCACTTTACAAATCAGCAGCTTGAATGGATTAAAGGAACTGGCTGGTGCATTTGTTGGTGTAAGGCAATTTCTTACTAGAGCTGAAATGGATTAGTCTATAAATTTGAACTCAGAGGTGAGACTGGCAATATGCACATGAATGTAAGACCTAGAGATCATCTAGTCCAACACCCCTTAAAAGCAGAATCCCCTAGAGCACATCACTCAGGACTGCGTCCAGGCGAGTCTTGAAAATCTCCAGAGAAGGAGACTCCACAACCTCTCTGGGCAGCCTGTGCCAGAGCTCTGTCACCCTCACCAAAAAGAAGTTTTTTCTCATATTTAAATGGAACCTCCGTGTGGAGAGTTTTACTGAGAGCTGGCTGCGTGACAGGGGGCACGCAGACACCATGGCGCTAGTCGACCAGAGGAGTAGCAGATAAGCAAGAAGCTATGTAGGCCCTGATTATTGCAAGGACACCGTCCTTGCAAGTGTTGAAAACTAAACGATAACAGAATGTAGTATATCAAAGTAACCAAAGATTAGGGAGTAGGCCTTAGAACTGTAACCGCAAGCGCGCACAACAAAAGGAGCTAGTGTTGGGAGAAGTAGCCAATAATGAGCTTAGCTTTTGCAATATGTATGAACCTAATTAACAACTGTATAAAGAGGTGCTAACCGCTGTAATAAACGAGACTTGCTGATCATCTTGGGTGGTCGTGTTGCTTGTTCTCCTGCCGACTTCCACAAATGGTGACCCCGACGTGATTGCCACGGTGGAGTGGCAAGTGAGCTCGGGTCCTACAGCAGCCGGGACGGCGAATAAGCACCTAAACCAAAAAATTCCTCGAGGAGGCAATTAGTCACTGAGGAATTCGTGGAGGGGTGCCGCGCCCTGGGTGACCTCATCGGAGAGCCCGGCCGATACGTGCTGCCGAGACCTTGCAAGGCTGCAACAGCGCTGACGAGTAACAAGGAAATGCTGACGAGTAACAAGGAAATGGAAAGGCAAGCAGCATATAATTTATTTACGTGCTTTTTAAAAAAGCGACAGATTAAGGGGATAGATCCCGAAAAGGAGCTCCCTGGGCTCTTAGATTATGGGTATGTTAAGGGTTGCTTTCAAAACCCGCATACTGTTAATGAATTAGAGGAATGGAGGAAGCTGGGGGATAAGATCTGGGAGGCTGTGTTAGATGATGATAAGACGGCAAAAAAGTTGGGAAAGCAGTGGCGCGTAGTGCATAATGAATTGCTACAATATCAGATAGAAAAAAGGGCGGCTCAGCAGGCTAACGAGGCCCAGGAAAAGAATAGGGGGTATGCCGGGTGGTCCGATTGCCCCTTGCCTCCTGCCGTATCTACGGTTGTGTTGCCACCGCACGCTGGTGAAGGAGCTAACGCTCCGCCGCCTGCCCCTGACCCACCTCCAGCGGCTATACCCGTTACCCCATTGACACCCTGGCCGGAGGCACCCCCACCGCCGCCACCGATAGCCAATGCGCCTGTCCCTGGGGCGCAGAGTGACCTGGCGGAGGCCATTGCTCAAGGAAGGCGAGAGATGTGGGCGGCATTGGCAAAAGATTGCCTGGAGTCTGGGGATGGGGAGGCCATGGAGGCTGCAAAAGAGCTGGCTTGTCCGGTGGTTTTCTCTCCCTTTCCGGGGGGGGGACTTCAGGCTACCATTACGGCAATGGATTGGAAACTTTTGTCCCAATTACGATCCACGGTCAGCCAGTTTGGAGTCAAGAGCGCAAATTGGAGTATTGAGGAGGCCCTTGAGCGCATGGCTAGTATACCGATCGGGCCACAAGCGATGTTAGTGGAGGCTATTAAGGAACTGGGATTGGGATTAAAAGAACAAGCAAAGGTGAGCCAGAGTCAGGTGTTAGCTGCTCTTGCACCCCTGCAAGTCTCTGCGACAGTCAGCCCTAGAGCTCCATTTACTGGCCGTGTCAAGTGCTACCGCTGTGGAGGGTTTGGACATTTGCGGCGAGAGCGTACGTTCGGGAAACTTCAATACCAGCGCGCAGAGACACCACAGCAGCCGCGCCCCAACACAAGTAGCTGCTGTCAGCCAACCCTCGGATCAACCAGCCTGCACCCCGCCACAGCAGGGAGCCTCAGCCTGGACGTGGCAGCCGCAGTGACAGTAATGCTAATGTCACCCACACCTGAGAAAGTTCCCACAGGCATCAGGGGACCAATTATGATCTGGACAGGCTACCATCAAGGGAAGCTGGAGTGAAAACCTGGGTAAGAAAAATGGAAAAAGAAGTAACACTGTCGCTAGCTATTGTTATGCTTTTTAGAAAAGTGAGGACTGGACATAAGTAAAAAGACTTTGGGCTCCCTATATGTTTGGGGGTATGCCAGAGGACACTTTAAAGACCCTAATACATTGTTTGATGTAACGGAGTGGAGAAAGTGTGGGGACTCTCTGTGGGACAATGTTATTGACGGTGATAAAACGGCGGAAAAATTGCAAAAACCGTGGCGGGAGGTAAACAATGCCCCACCCCACCCCCACCCCCCCAACCCCCCCCGCCCACCCCCCCGCGCGCGCCGCGGCAGCGGCTGGAGCGGCAGCCGGCGCCGGGGCCGTGCCTAGCGCGGCGGAGCGGCGCGAGCGGCATTCCACCCCCCCTCCTCCCCGGCACCACCACCACCACCCCCCCCCTCCTCCCCGCGCGCGCTGTGGCAGCAGCCGGAGCGTTCGCGGCTTCAAGGCCCTCGCCACTGGTAAATATATAAAAAAAAAAAAAAAAAAAAAAAAAAAAGGGGAAAAATAGTTGTGCATAAGCTGCCTTTTGTGGGGAGAATTAACAGTAGATGCAAACATAATTTTTCAGACCTTCTGGAATAAACATTTAAGCAAGCAACAATGTTAAGATAAAAACATCACAGTACCTGTAATACTATTTAGCAGCAGAGCAGTTTTTATGAAGCAATCATGTGGGAGTTTGGCTTGTGAATAACGGACATGGAGTGTTAGAGCAGGTGCACGAACAGGCTACTGTGCAGGCGCTAGCAGCCAAGATTAGGCCTCAAGGACGTACTGTCCTTGCAGAGTAGTACAAGAAACTAAGTTACATAAGATAGGGAACTAACAGGCAAGGCGGAGAATATTATAATTAGAGGCTGAAGCATAGGTTAAAAGTTAATGATTGATGTAGAAGTGGTCTAATGAAAACCTAAGAAAAAGATAATAAGATATGCTTAATCGTGGTGATTTGACAGAAGAATGATATATAAGTAAATGTATCTGCGCAATAAATTGAGTTCTGCTGAAAAAAAAAAAAAAAAAAAAAAAAAAAAAAAAAAAACCACAACAAAAACACAGGAGAAGGCTTTGATGGTGTCTATGGTGTCTGTAATTGCTGTCAGAGCTATGGGTACCGTGCTAGTGAATGTTGCTCCAAAAGGAGAAAGAATAGGACTGCCACCTGCAGATAGATTAAATAAGGCTATATATGTATTGAACGACATATGGATAGTTCCCATGGTCCTTTAAAAGGAGGGGATGACTTTGCCTTTTGGCTTTCCTCCAAGGTGCGATCGGCCTTGTGGGGGGAGCCCTTGGGTAAACAAGCCCCAGGTGCCCCACATTGGGTAAATGACTGCCAGCTGTCCTGCTTTGGGGACAGGGCCTGAGTCCATTTGTGGAAAGAGTGGAGTGTCTGTCTGTGAGGTGGACGCACCTTACAGAGTTTTCCTGTTGGGGAAGGACCTCCTGACTCTCCCTGCAACTGGGCCCTGGTCACGTTTGACATTTGCAAATGGGGCTTGATGGGAAACCAATATGGGACTACTTCTACATGATCAGTCTATTAACTTGGTTGTCTCCATCTCTTCTGTGGGTGACTTTGTTTCTTTGTTAATTCCACCTATTATTGAATTTCACCTGTTATTGGTCACTATTGTATTAATGATTGTACTTTGTGTTTTCAAAAAGGCAACAAGCATGATTAAAGATGCCATGAAGAACATATGGCTGGCTCAAGAAGAAAAAGGGGGAATTGTAGGAATGTATTTAAAAGAAAATGACCATATAGTGAACCAGCCATACGGGATGTTTGCCTAGGTACGCAGCTGCATTCTGGAAACTGCTTCAAAGGAAGAAAAAATAAGAAAGAGCAATGACTGCTTCACTAGGGAATGCAGGAGTGAGCAGATGGGAGTGACCAATTGGACATTGTGTGAGAAGAACTTAAGAACCAACGGGAACTGAACTGAGCTGCATGTTTGCCTTGTACTAGAGACTTTTAACCAATTAAATAATGCGTGACCGCGTGTAGGGAAAGAAAAATTTGTAAAAAGGAACAGACAGAATTAATAGAAGATTTAAATAGCGTTGGGCATGCTGTGTTGCAAAATAGAGCTGCTGTTGATTTTTTGCTTTTAGCACAAGGCCATGGATGTGAAGATTTTGAAGGGATGTGCTGCTTCAATCTAAGCAATCGTGGGGAATCAATTCACCAACAACTGCAGTGGCTTAAAGAACACACTTAAAAGATTCAAAAGGAGACAAGCTGGTTTGATTCATGGTTACAAAAAATATTTGGCAGTCTGTCCCCATGGTTACTTGGTTTGATCAAAGAAGGCATTCGCTGGGTAATCATAATTGTCTTGTTAATTGGGCTAGGAATAGTATGGAAGCTAATAACAAAATTAGTCACTGGTCTAATGCATAAAGTTCTGTTCGTGCAAAAGAAAAAAGGGGGAATTGTGGGAGTTTGGCTTGTGAATAATGGACATGGAGTGTTAGAGCAGGTGCACGAACAGGCTACTGTGCAGGCGCTAGCAGCCAAGATTAGGCCTCAAGGACGTACTGTCCTTGCAGAGTAGTACAAGAAACTAAGTTACATAAGATAGGGAACTAACAGGCAAGGCGGAGAATATTATAATTAGAGGCTGAAGCATAGGTTAAAAGTTAATGATTGATGTAGAAGTGGTCTAATGAAAACCTAAGAAAAAGATAATAAGATATGCTTAATCGTGGTGATTTGACAGAAGAATGATATATAAGTAAATGTATCTGCGCAATAAATCGAGTTCTGCCGACCTCATATGAGAGTGCAGTCTCCCTCCGTCGATTCCTACACAATCACAGTAAAACAGAGTGCTAATGAGCCATATATGCAATTTCCAAATTGGCTGCAAAATGCACTTGATAGGGCAACTTTACCTGATCCTGGGAGAGAAGCATTACTCATGTCTTTAAGTGTTGAAAATTCTAACCCAACCTGCAAGCGTATTTTACAGAGTCTGCCTAAAAACTCCAGTATTGCTGAAATGATGGATGCTTGTTCCGGGGTAGGAACACCGGAAGAGGATGCTGGTTTCATGGCCTCAGCTTTTGCTGTGGCTATCCGGCCCTTGGTAACGACATATGGATAGTTCCAATGGTCCTTTAAAAGGAGGGGATGAGTTTGCCTTTTGGCTTTCCTTCAAGGTGTGGCCGGCCTTGTGGGGGGAGCCCTTGGGTAAAAAAGCCCCAGGTGCCCCCATTGGGTAAAGGAGTGCCCGGTGTCCTGTTTTGGGGACAGGGGCTGGGTCCATGTGTGGAGAGAGTGCAGTGTCTGTCTGTGAGGTGGACGCACTTTGCAGAGTTTTCCTGTTGGGGAAGGACCTCCTGACTCTCCCTGCAACTGGGCCCTGGTCAGGTTTGGCATTTGCAAATGGGGCTTTGTGGGAAAACAATACGGGACTACTTCTATATGATAAGCCTATTGACTTGGTTGTCTCCATCTCTTCTGTGGGAGACTTTGTTTCTTTGTTAATTCCACCTATTATTGAATTCCACCTGTTATTGGTTGCTATTGTATTAACGATTGTACTTTATGTTTTCGAAAGGGTAACAAGCATGATTAAAGATGCCATGAAGAACGTATGGCTGGCTCAAGAAGAAAAAGGGGAAATTGTAGAAATGCATTTAAAAGAGAATAGCCGTATAGTGAACCAGCCATACGGGATGTTGGCCTAGGCAGGTACCCTTCAAAGGAAGAAAAAATAAGAAAGAGCAATGACTGCTTCACCAGGGAATGCAGGAGTGAGCAGATGGGAGTGACCAATTGGACGTTGCGTGAGAAGAACTTAAGAACCAACGGGAACTGAACTGAGCTGCATGTTTACCTTGTGCTAGAGACTTTTAACCAATTAAATAATGCGTGACCGCGTGTAGGGAAAGAAAAATTGTAAAAAAGGGACAGACAGAATTAATAGAAGATTTAGATAGCGTTAGGCATGCTGTGTTGCAAAATAGAGCTGCTGTTGATTTTTTGCTTTTAGCACAAGGCCATGGATGTGAAGATTTCGAAGGAATGTGCTGTTTGAACCTTTCAGATCATTCTGTATCAATTCATGCTCAGTTGTCTTAACTTCAGCAACTTACCAGGCACCTACAGCAAGAGACGGGTTGGGGTTTTGATGGCTGGCTTAAGGGCCTGGGACTAGGTCCGTGGTTGCGAGGAGTTGTACAATATCTTGCAGTTATTATTGGGGTTGTTTTATTAGCTTTGCTTTTATTGCCATGTATTTTAAACTGCCTTCAAAATATGCTTAACCGCTTGCTTAAACAAGCTTTTCAGGCTAATTTAGTTTGCCAAAAAGAAAACTCCTATGTTGGAGGAGTTGAAGGCAAGTGAGGACTGGTAGGCTGTGAACAGCAGACAGAAGGGGACAAGGAGCATTAAAGTGTTTCCAGTTCATAGCAGGTATCCAGAAAGTAAACTGTGAGAGATGCCTTTAAAAGCTCCAGATGGTTGAATGAAGAAAGATGGCCGAGATACCTCTGTTCAGCCCATCTGGAAAGAAAGTCGGTAATGTTCTCAAAATATCTAAGCAACCAAGGCATCCTGAAACCAACGTACATGTAATTTTATGGATAAAGTAGGCTTTGGAATTTGGTATTCAGTATGCAGTGCTGATAACGCCTGTAGTCACTAAATATTGCAAAATATCTCAACATGTAGGTGATTTCTTGAGACTTGGCAGAGTGCTGAAGGAGAAGAATATCTAACTGATCTTCACAGTGATTCTCCTTAACACAGTCCTGGAGAAAGAGTACAGAAAACTCTGAAAGTATTCAGCTGGTGAGCCACGTAGCAAAAGTAAAATGTTTTGATTTGGAAGTGGAATAAAAATCCACTATCTTTTGAATATGGATGGAATGAAGACAAGTCATCTTTGGCCTAGAATAGAATAATCAGAAGTGTATTATATCAACAATGAGAGAATGAAATGAGCTGACAAATAGGAGTAGTTTAAGCATAAACCGATTATATTGAAAATATAATTAAGACTTCCAAAGGAACTGAAGAAATCATAAGCAGGCAAAATTGTTCACTTACCAGCATAAATTTGGTCATCTTTATACCAAACTCATTGAAGTGAAATGCTACCCCACGTTAGTATATCTTCAGAGGAAGAGTGGGGAATGTGTGGGTTTTCTGAGTAGTGGAGAACTTCAGAGAAAATGGTCCTGAGCGGTTAAGGACCAGCGTCCTGCGAAACAGCACTGGGTGACCTCCTGCATTACTCAGAAAAGTTGCTGCTTGCTACCCAGAACAGAGTGGTACTTGGGAAATAGTGTCTTTGCGGTCAAAAAACCTTACGTAGCCCATGAATATTTTGGGAGAGTAATATGTAGGAAAATTAGAGAAGTTATATGACTTCTGTATTTGGCACTGGTACAATCGCTTTTCCATTGCTGAGCTCTTTTTTTTTGGTGTCCATAAGCCTGTTGATAAAATGGTAAGGGATTGATCAAAGGACTGGATACTTTGCCTTGTGGTGCGGCATTCTGGAATCTTGCTCTGTTTATCTTACCCATGAGAAGGCTAAGACTTGACCTGATCAGAGTGTCTGCGTTGGGGAAAAAAACATTGAAAAACTGTTAACAGTCTGGCAGGCAAAGATATGAAAAGGTCCGGTGGTTGCCATTTGAAGTTCAAAATTCCACTGCAGATTTTCAACAGTGAGAGTGATTAGCCCCTATGGTATCTTAACAAAGGTTGTGGTGGTTTCCTTACCGCTGAGAATTGAAAAATCAAGATTGAATGGTTTCTTAAATGATATGTTTTAGTAAAGCACAAGTTCTGTGGCTTCTTTGTACAGGACATTGAGCTAATTGTTCATAAAAGTCTCCTTTGACCTTGAATCTCCTAATTCTCTTAAAGACAATGACTAGAGTCAAGCTAGTAAGCTTTTTCCTTTTTTAAAGTTTTTGTTGTTGTTACTGAAGTTTTCTGTCCAAGATTTACTTTTACATAGCTCTAATGAAAAATAGGTATTTTTCTTGGCCAGCTTCTCTTCATAGCCCATCAGATGTTTTTTGCCTGTTTTAAGATGTTTTTTGCAGTTTTACAGTATTAGTATATTGGTATACTATGTAATATTGGTGTGTCTGTAAGACTGTATTCTGTGTTCCATTCTTTGGTACCCTGAGGACACATGCCAAGCATGAGCGTATTTTAGTTGTGCCAAGCATGAGCGTATTAATTTAATTGTTTTTATTGAGATATGTACGGGATATCTTGATAACATTAATAGAATTCAGGATTATGAAGTCATTCTTTCTGCAATCAGTGCATCTTGTAGTGGTCTTTTAGTTTCTTCCCTCCTCTTAATCCCATCTGTACACCTCATGCTTACAGTGATAAGGGTCTTGGAGACATTCCTGTTAGATATGAATTAAAATCCAATTACCAGTTGTGCCAGGGGAGGTTTAGATTACATATTAGTAAAATTTTTTCCACTGACGGGATTGTCAGGCATTGGAACAGGCTGCCCAGATCAGTGGTGGAGTCCCCATCCCTGGAGGTATATAAGAAACATGTAGATGAGGTGCTGAGGAACTTGGTGTATTAGTGAATTGGCAGTGCTGGGTTAATGGTTGGACTTGATGACCTTAGAGGTCTCTTCCCACCAAGGCTGTTCTGTGATCCTATGTGGCTGCAATCCCAGTTAGTGCAGGAGTGCCATTAAGCCGGATATTGTACCACTAAGCCCAGTTTCTGACTTCAGAGAGTTCAAAAGACCACAGACTGCCCACTACTGACACAATGACCAGGCAGCAAGTGATATCGGGGACAAAACGAGCATGGTCCTCTAAAGAAATGATGTTTAGGCAATGACTTTTTCTACTGCTTGTTTCTCTGCCAGGCCCTCTTTCTCTGATTGGTTTTGGATTCATTTGTCCGTTTCAGTCTGTTTTTTACAGAAGTGTAAAAATACCAGGTTCTTGTGGTCAACTGAAACACCAGATTCAAAAGAGGTTTGTGACACCTACCAAGTGGGTATACAAGAAAGACACAAATTAGTAGCAGTTGTTGTGGTATGGGCTGCAAGTCAGTAAGACCATAGGAAATCAGATGCTCTTACTTCTCTTGCTTACAGAACAACTTGTATTTTTGTGGGGAATGGGCTAGAGTCATTTTGTACTGTTGATTCCCTTGTGATTTCAAATAGTCATAACAATTCACTTAAAACCACTTTAGCAATATGGCTTAAATACATTTGATCCAGACAAGAGTTAAAGTAATTAGCTGACATTTGATTTTAGTTGATATGGATCCAAACCATGAAACTTTGAACGCCCTTAGAGTTCAGAAGCATTTCATTCAGTGTTTGGGTACTAGTCTGTGTTCTCAAGTAACCTTTTCAAACTTGGCAAATTTAATCCCAGATTTAAAATAATAAAGCAACATAGGGAATCAAGTCTGTAAATGACTTTTTTTTTTTTTTTTTTTTTTTAAAGTATAGAGGTGCTCTAGAGTATAGTTGCAGAAGGAATAGAAAATGCATTCTCTGTTTAAAGGTGTGTTTGTGTTTCCGTGCGCTGTTCACACCTGAGTATGTACTTATGTGTCTGTACAAACCATTGCTTCTGCTGCACGGACCTTACAATCTGAACAGACAGCCAGGGCAGTCATGCACTTTGAGGCCCAGAGGATGGTGCTAACTTAGAGCACGTGTGCATTTTCAGTTTTATGATGTGACGGCAGCAGCGTCTCTGACACTGGTTAACATTTGTGGGCCTTGTGGACGGGGCGAGTTTCCATGAGGGATTTGGCTGCAGGAAACCTGCCTGCCTGGCACACAGAGTTGAGGAGGGTGTTCCAGGCAGGGTTGAAAGAGAGATGTGAGTACTGAGAGTAGCGGGATGTTTTACGTTGCGTATCACGCAGCTGGTAACTTGGAATGTGATTGGCCATGTTTTGTAAGCTTATTTTTTCCTTGCAGTCTAATGCAGAAGGAAAAAGAAGAGGTTATGAAGAAATTCAAAAGGGAGCGTGTAGTTCTTTCTGCTGAACACCGAGGCGTTCATTTCTTCCTTCAAAGCAACTATATGAGAATTGTATGTGATAATAATACGTTGTATTTGCTGTGTTAAGAAACCAAGATGGAAAGGGAAGACGTTAGGGCAGGAGGGATTTTGCAGGATTTAATGATACCTGTGTACATAGGGGCAAAGAGAGAAAGTTAAGTCGGGATCTTCAAGATGGCATGCCCTTGTGACACCAACAACAGTGCTGCGGTATTTGATTTCTTAAAGTGTATGTTCAGTGTCCAAGTAATTTAGTAGTAGAGCATATAATGATTTTCCTTGCTTTGGGACAAGTTGAGCTGACAGAAGGTCACAGAAGTCAGCATGCTTCCCATGAAGCTCTGAAAAGTATATAAGCAACACCAATGTGGAAGAACACTAGTTCTGTGATATATGCTTCACGATAACTTACTCTATGCAAAATAGCAGGAAATTATTCAGTTTGGTGCCTGTAGCAGCAGAGTGGGAAGTTTTCAGATTCTTTCATAAAGTTTACTCTCTGTATTACAGCATACAAACCATATTTGCTCCCCTTCAGTGTTTTGGTTTTTTTTTCTTCATGTGCACGCGGCACGCGGAGCAGAGAGCGGCGGCTGTGGGAGCAGTGGGGGCGGCTGCGGTGCGTGCTGTTCCCTTTTGCTGAGGATTTGAGAAGGAGCCGGGCTTCGCGGAGACGGTGAAGCCGGGGCAGAGCAAGGAAACCCGAGTCTGAGCGGGAAACCTGAGAGAAACCGGAGAGAAACCGAAAGGCTGACGTGGCGGGGGGCATGACTGAGAACCGCGGCAAACTTTAAAAGCGGCCATCTCGGCAGCTCCCTCAGAGCACGCGGAGCAGAGAGCGGCGGCCTCCGAAGAGGCAAGCGCGAGGAGAGCGGCGCGCGGAGAGGATTAGCCAGATAGACCATAGACCACATAGACCACGGTCGCAACGCGCTCAAAAACTGTCGTGAAAAGGAATATGGGGACTCAGACGGATCCTCCGAGCAGACATGCAGCCGTGCAGGTTTCTGGCTGCAGCGAATGCCTGAGCCTGGCACTGGTACCGGTGGGAGCCAGTGACACCGCGTGTGTGCGGTGCGAGCAGATAAATGATCTGCTTGGGCAGGTGGTTAAACTGATGGAGGAGGTAGAAAGACTAAGAACTATTAGAGAATGTGAAAGAGAAATAGATTGGTGGAGCTTCACCCTGAGGCAAGGGCAGTCGGAAAAGGGTGAGCAAGTGATGGATCCCCTCCCCTCCTGTCTTCAGACAGAAGGAGAGGGTTCAGGAGACAGGGAGGAATGGAGGGTGGTCCGTCCTCGGAGAGGCAGGCAAAAACCCTCCCAACCCCCTTCACCCTCCCAGTTGCCCTTGAATAACAGGTATCAGGCCTTGGAACTTCAGGGACAGGTAAATGAAGTTGGAGGGGTAGATCTACCTAGTGAATCACCTAGGGCTTGTCAGTCACCTTAGGACTTCTTCAATTAAGAAGAAAAGGAGAGTAATTGTGGTGGGCGACTCCCTTCTGAGGGGAACAGAAGGGCCCATCTGTCGACCGGACCCATCCCACAGGGAAGTCTGCTGCCTCCCCGGGGGGGGGGTTCGGATTAGAGACATTAAAAAGAAACTTTCTAATCTTGTAAAGCCCTCTGATTACTACCCACTGCTGGTTTTTCAGGTTGGCAGTGATGAAATTATTACAAGTGGTGCAAGGGCAATGAAGAGTGACTTCAGGGCCCTGGGACAGCTGGTTAAGGGGTCTGGAGTGCAAGTAGTGTTTGCCTCCATGCCTCCTGCAAGAATGGGTGAAGAGGAAAGCAGGAAGAGTTCACAGATTAATGAATGGCTACGTAACTGGTGCCAAAGGCAGGGCTTTGGGTTCTTTGATCACGGGCTGCTATATGAGACACCTGGCCTGATGGTGGCAGGTGGAATGCATTTGTCCCAGAGGGGGAAAAGGCTTTTGGGGCAGGAGTTAGCAGGGCTCATTGAGAGGGCTTTAAACTAGATGTGAAGGGGGAAGGGGAGAGAACTGGGTCTGTTAGGGACGAGCCCAAGAGCAATATGCTAGGGCATGTATCTCCCTTATGAGGAAAGGCTGAGGGAGCTGGGTCTCTTTAGCTTGGAGGAGACTGAGGGGTGACCTCAATAATGTTTATAAATATGTAAAGGGTGAGTGTCATGAGGATGGAGCCAGGCTCTTCTCAGTGACATCCAATGATAGGACAAGGGGCAACAGATGCAAGCTGGAACATAGGAGGTTCCACATAATGTGAGGAAGAACTTCTTCACAGTGAGGGTAACAGAACACTGGAACAGGCTGCCCAGAGAGGTTGTGGAGTCTCCTCCTCTGGAGACATTCAAAACCTGCCTGGATATGTTCCTGTGTGACCTGACCTAGGTGTTCCTGCTCTGGCAGGGGGATGGGGCTAGATGATCTTTTGAGGTCCCTTCCAATCCCTAACATTCTGTGATTCTGTGGTCATGAGAGAAAAGAAAAACATGCATTTTTAGGTTTTTCTTACTTATTATAACTTAGTAACTAGGAGAGCAAGAGGGAAAGTCGTCGGTATGCGACCATTAACTATGTGACCGTATTGAACACTGTTATTCAAATTCTATGTGTGAGTTTAAAAATAATTCATTTAAGAAACAATACATACATCACATCTATAATACCTCGTATCTGAGGATTTCAGAGTGGTTTACAAGTCTTGATGAACCGAATCTCACAACACTCCTATAAGGGGGAAAAAAACCCTCAGGCACAGAAATTACAAATCATTTGTTAAGGCTACTCAGGAGATGAAGAAGAAGCGTCTAGATGTTATGGTTTGGGGAACCTACACACAAGTTAAAATTTCAGGATAAATACGTACAACTTACAAAATTACGATATTATTGAACTCTTTCACTTATCTTGTGTTGATCTTAAGCGGTGAAAGATGTACTGTCCGTCTCCTAGACAAAGGGTAGCACAGGATAATGGCCCATCATTTTATGCTGTTAGCTCCTTTTCATGTGAGAGTATGTTAGGACAGAGCTATGACTGAAGCCCAGAGAAGTCAGCATAATTTGTCTGCAGAACAAGGGGTTATCAACAAAGACGTCTTACTAGAAATAGAAAAAAGAGGTACTTGAGGAGAGTAACATGTGGGCATTCATAGAGAGAAGAAAGCTGGACAGCAGAGTCAAACTGAGACACATTTTGTAGCCAAGAAATCTGAATTTTAATGGAGGTCAGTGAGGGAGGGTGGACGTGCGACACTACAAATGTACCTGCTCCAGAGCCTAATCCCTGCTCCCCGAGCCACACTACTGAGAATAGTAGCCTTTAATTATATCAGCAACTGGCTTGGCCCTAGTCATAATCTTCTCCGTGCTGTCTGTGAGATCCTGACTTCAGCTGATCCAAAGACCACTTTGAGTGGCGAATAAATTTGGGCATCTCGCATCTTTACTTTTGCTTTTGAATTCTTTTGTTATGGTACAAGCTTCTCTGAGGAACCTTGAACAAGCTGGAGGTACAGATTTCCTGAGAGTGAGATGCAAGGAGACTAAAAGGGGATTCAGAAGTCTACAGGATTGCCCACCATGTGTTAAACAACAATTTCTTTGGAGTGCATGGTCACGTATTATTTGATGTGGTTAGAGAATGGCAATCCCTGCCAACAGTGAGATGAGGGATGCATCATCTGTTTGTTCCTCTTCAGCCCAGAAAGCCATCCTGGGCTGCATCAAAAGAAGCACAGCCAGCAGGTTGAGGGAGGTGGTTCTCTCCCCTGTACTCCACTCTCATGAGACCTGGAGTACTGTGTTCAGCTCTGGGGCCCCCAGCATAAGGAGGACGTGAATCTGTTGGAGCGAGTCCAGAGGAGGGCCAGGAAGATGATCAGAGGGCTGGAGCACCTCTGCTATGAAGACATGCTGAGAGAGTTGGGGTTGTTCAGCCTGGAGAAGAGAAGGCTCTGGGGAGACCTTATAGCACCTTCCAGTACCTGAAGGGGCCTACAAGAAAGCTAGAGAGGGACTTTTTACAAGGGCTTGTAGTGATAGGACGAGGGGTGATGGTTTTAAAGTGAAAGAGGGTAGATTTAGATTAGATATCGGGAAGAAATTCTTTATTGTGAGGGTGGTGAGACACTGGAACAGGGCACCCTGTGAAGTTGTGGCTGCCCCCTCCCTGGAAGTGTTCAAGGCCAGGTTGGATGGGGCTTTGAGCAACCTGGTCTGGTGGGAATTGTCCCTGCCCGTGGCAGGGGGAATGGAACTAGATGATCTTTAAGGTCGCTTCCAACCCAAACCATTCTATGATTCTTGTATGTCTTTGAAGACGTGGATTGTGAATGAGAATAGTTGCAAGATGAGCTGTAGGAAAAGTTCTATCCGAGGTCTTGTGGGCAACAGGAGATGGGAACTCGTTTAGGAGTATAAGGCAGTCAGGCTGGTAGGGTGTCATTGCAAAGGGGTTAACAGAGAGCCAAAGAACTGTACGTATACCATAGAGGGTAAGGATGCTATTCCCATCACGAAGATCTCGCCAGGTGAGCCTGGTGCCAGAGGACCCCAACCCTAAGAAAGTGTCACACTGGCTGAGCTGTTTGACACTGGGTCACTTGGCTTCTCATCCTGCCTGCCACCCACTAGGATTATTTTCTGTAAGATCAGAGTTGAAGGCTGTCATGCTGAACTTGGAGAGGCATGTGTGGGGGATGGGAGCAGAGAGGGAATGGGAATGTGGTGTGGAGCCGTGTGAAGGTGAGAGTAAACCTTATCAGCTACTGGTTCCGGAGGGTGGTGGGCTTTTTCTTTTTTCTTTCCTGGCTCTGCTGGTAAAGTCATCCATCAAACAACCTCAGTTACCCATTAATACAAGATAAAAGTACTAGAGTACCATGTTAGGGTGTGAATACTTTTAAACATTTTTAAATATAACAATTAAACATAATCCTTGCCCTTTTGGCCAGCTGCCTGTGAGGTGGCCTCTATTAAAAAGCTTTTGAGACCCCAAAGATACTTTCCTTCTGTTGCATAATATTTTTGTTTTGTTTCAGGTAAACCAGGTTTGAACTGGAAAAATGCTGTGAAATCCTGTAGCCAATTTAATATTTAAACCAGACCTGTGAAGTTGTGCTGGTTTCAGGAATGGCTTGAGCCATCCTTCCTCTGCTAACCTGCTGTGCTGACTCAGCTCCTGAAAAGGAGTTGACAGCCTGTGGGGACAGGGGTGTGTTCTAGAACTTTGCAGAAAGGCACGATAATAAAAGCTCGTAAGGGCAAAGAGTGATGCAGCTAAGGTTTGTGTTGCAGTTATCAGCCAAGTCATTTAAAAGAAAAAAAGAAAAACGAACGAACAGACAGACAAAACTCTCACAAAATAGAATTGAAGACACAGCAGCTGGTGACCTAAAATGACAATCTGCACTAAATGCCCTCCTTTGGTGATGTCTGTGCATATGGTTCTCAGCCCATGTTGGGTAGAAATTTGTAGAAAAAGACTCATAGAAGTTAAGTGTTACTTATTTTTTTTTAAAAAAAAAAAAAAAAACAAAAAAAAAAACTTATTAGAAAGACCAAGAAGAGACTGCAAGACAATAGCTGTTCTAGGACCCTGAGACCTATGGGACAGCACGTGTTGCTCGTGTTGTACTTGTTCTGCAGAGAGTTCTCTGCTCTTAATATTTCTCTCTTCACGAGTCAGAAATTGCATTAGCGTGCTTGCTGGATTTCCATGGACATGCCATTCCAGGTGCACATATCAGGGTGCTAATGTTCTTATATTTTGTTGCTGTTGTGTGCTTACATCCCCAGCTTCAAACTAGAATTCAGCACCTGGGTTTTACTGGTGGACTTTGTATAGCTTGATTTCTGCTTTCCTGTACCTTTATTCTAAATGTATGTAAAGTCATTAAATTGACCTACATACAATGAAAAATATAGAGTTTGCATTTCTTTTTATTTGTTTGCCAGTGCAGATGTCTGAGAGTGAGTGCACTTTCAGAACCTTCGTTTCAAAACTCCTTGTAATCACGCGGTAGATAAGTAACACTTTAGAGGGAAGAGGCCCTCCAGCCAAAATAATTTCCAAGTGATCTTAAAGTGTAATTTATCTTCTTATTTTGCAGCTAGCTGTGGACCAAATCCAATTTGCAAGGGCTGTTTATCTTGTTCAAAGGATAATGGGTGCATCAGATGCCAACACAAGTTATTCTTCTTCCTACGAAGAGAAGGAATGAGACAATATGGTGAATGCTTGCATTCCTGCCCATCAGGGTACTATGGACTTCGAACGCCAGATATGAACAGATGTTCAAGTGAGTTTTTTGGTTGGTTTTGTTTTGAACCCTTACAGTCATTTTTGTAGAAAGGCCATAATTCATGCTCAGTTTTTAAGATGATATGTTGTGGAACATGGTGATATTTTCACAGATGTCTCAAGATCATTATAAAACTTCTTAGCTAAAGAACATCCCAGCTCATTCCAAGATATGTAATACTCAGCAGATTAAATAGTTGATGCATTAACCTTCTTTTTATTGTTGTTGTTTTTGTTGCTCTTATTGCTTTAGTTAGAAGGGAAATTTAGGAAAGAATGATGACTTAAGCAGATATTCCTAGTTTTAATGAACAAATTCCCACTACATGAAAATAAAAAGAATTAAGCATTAATTTAACAGTGCCTCATGTAGGTACTAGTCAGTATATGCACTAATATATGGGTGGGCTTCTTGTCATGCTTTTTGTTCCCACACAAATTTCAGGTGACCAGACACCTCACGCCAGACATGCTTTAATACGTAGTGTTGCTATTTTAATAAAACAGATGTACTATTCAAAACAAACAACTTCCTTTCACTTTTAGTACTGCATTTTATATGGAAATTTACAACCTGCTAATGTGCAACAAGATTCCCTGTTTGCCTGTTTGTGCTTAGAACTAAGCACAACTGGTAAAATCAGCGAGTGCTCTGGTACCTCTATAGGTTATTTCACTGCTGTCTGGCCGTTGTGCCGATATCGAATTTTCCGTATGCTCATACGTGAGTATTACCCATATGGATTATTAATCATTGCTGTTACCTCTAATTCATATTTATGAGGGGGTTCTTTGTGTGTGTGTTATAGCCTAACCAGAATTAGGTCACCGAACCTAAGAACCTGAAGTGAGAAATAGCTTTGCTTCCTGGAGTAATCCAGTGTCTGTTAAATGCATGGCACTCACCCCCTCAGTACTGCGGTGTGTCGCTGGGACGCACGGCGGTGTGAGAAAGTAGGGGGGTGCTGGCTTCCACATCACCCATAATGTTGAGACCCATGCATGTGAGGTCACTCTGGCAGTCTGGGCTGGATGAGGAGCACTCATGGCTGTGCTTGGACTTGTCCCATCCCATGCAGTGATGTCCTGCCTCTTTCTCCCCATTCCCCGTATGGACTCCAGGGATACGGTATTCTTCACGTCATGTTCCCAGCTGCTGGGTAATATTGCTGAGTGCTGCCTAATCTATACCAGGTGGCGAGGTTTGGATGAAAAATTAAATGAGACGCGTATATGGTTTATGTATCCCTTCTGTAAAGTAATTTAGGATCTCAGCCTTAATTTTCCTAACATGTTTGAGAATCCAGCAACTCATTCACTTTAAGGCTTTGAAAACTGGGCTGTAAAAACTTGCCCATGTAAAAAATGCTTTAGAATATAGTTACGGTGTTTGGAAATAGATGAATTTATTTAAGAAACGTGTAGATGAGGTGCTGAGGGACATGGTTTAGTGGTGACTTGGCAGTGCTGGGTTGATGGCTGGACTTGATGATCTCAAAGGTCTCTTCCAACGAAGGCTGTTCTGTGATTCTGTGATCTATATTAGCCTGTACTGTGCTTGTGAGATAGGAAAAGGATAGGATAGGGCCACCACTGATTGCAATATTTGATTAAATCTCTTTTTACTAAGGTACCCCCAGGGATTCCTCCTAATTCTCTCCAGTGGGCTGATACACATCCCAAGGGGGTCTTTCGGGGTATCTCTTTACTGGCTGATGAACCCATTCTTACCCCTTATCTCCTTAAACCTCCTCTAGCACTCCTCTAACTTACTGTTCAAGCTTGCTCTTTTACAGTCCACAGCCGGGGAGTCGGTGCCCCTCCCCCCCCCCCCAGTTTTCACAATATCTGCTTCCCACTTCTCTTTGCTTGCTTCCTGCTACAGTTCCTCTAATCAGTTACTGCTTTGCCCCTCGTGCCCTGTAAGAGCTACAAATCCTAATGCCTGTGCCCTAGTGTGTAGTTCTTCCTTTCCGCAATCTCGACACCAGGAAACACAATACCACCTCTGATTGCACTTTACAATTGCACAATGTCCAGGCCTCACCGTCTGGTCCACAATTTGAACAAGTAGTTACAAACTTCATATAAATTGTCAACAATCGCACTGCCTTTCGCTTCGCTTTTCTCCGGCCGTCTCAGTCACCCGAGAACGGAACCTCACTCAACCTCACTCAACCTCACTCAACGGAACCTCTCCTCACTCGCTTCATACCGTGGTACGTCTCAAGCACACATCACACTCTCAATAAAACACACAAACCCGCAAAAACACCTCAAAACCGGTCAAGTTACCTTTCCTGGGTACTCGAACCCCTTTCTGACGCTAGTTCACCGGTTGGGGACTTGAACCCCTTTGTGACGTCAAGTTACGTTTCCCGGGGACTCGAACCCCTTTGTGACGTCAAGTTCCGTTTCCTGGGGACTCGAACCCCTTTGTGACACCAGCTCACCGGTTGGGGACTCTGCCCTCACAGAGGGATTCAAGCAAGGCCGCTGCAGGGAGGAGCCGTGCGGTGTGCCAGCTGATGCCTACCTCCAAAGATGGCCTCCCACAGGGATCGAAGGAGAATTGGAGCAAGTCTGGCTGATGTCGATCCAGTGCAGACAGATTGTTTGGTAAGTGGTTTTAGTTCACTGTGTCAGTGAGATGTTTCTGAACGCTGTATGCTGTCTACAACAGCCTTGGTTTACAGTTTTCTCTGAAGCAATTTAGAAATTGCCCCGAACATTTCCGTTGTGCTGACGTACAATTTCTGATGGAACCTTCTCAAGGCTGCAGCTTTCTTTAATGTATAAAATGTGTTCTCTTGGATTTATCTTTAGGTGCGGTTTGATGGTGTGGGTGGTCTTTCTGGCCACATTTCAGCTTTAAAAGAGATGGTCATTCTTCCTCTGCTTTACCCAGAATTCTTTGAGAGATTCAAAATACAACCCCCAAGGTAACAGACATAGTTTAAAACTATCCATTCTAATTCACCCATTTTCAGGAGAATATTCAACTGAGGTATCAATATCTGTCCACTAAATTAGTTCTGTGTTACGAAATTATTAGAGATTTAGTTGGTAGCTTTATGTATTCATGGGCAGCAAAACTCAATCCTGGTATATTGAAATATGACTTTAAATTCTTTGCTTTCAGTAACTTTAGAAGTATTACAAATAATGAGAAGCAAATCTTTCAGTGTTTTGCTGCGTTGTTCACTGAAATTCCTTTTGAGGCAGAAGTGTATTGGCTTTTCTAGTTGTTGTCTGTATTTATCTGGAAATGCAGGCTACCCTCCTAGCTGTACACTCCTCGTTTATCATCAGCCATGGATGCTGTGGGAGACCAAATCCTTAAGCTTTCTTTTTAAGGGAGAATGAAATGCTGTACTATCAAATCTCACCTTTTGTGAAAACCAGAATGACTATGCAGTGCGTCACTGAAGAATGAAGTGGTGATTCAGACGTGAGCTCAGTCTCAGATTCTGCACTGCGGTTTGTTCTTGTTTGGCTCCACTGTGCTGTAACCACCCCTGTTAGCTTGTCAGCAGTTTTGGAAGTGTCCTTCTGGGACTCAGATTTTTTTTCTGAAGGTTTTGTACATGTGCATTATCCTCTGTTCATTTTGTTTCCTGCCTTGTTGAATTGTGTAGGAACACAAAATTTCCATCTGTTTTGACTCTTCTCACACATTGTCTGTTTCTGCTATCTTACAGATGAAGTGTTTTTGTTAGGAGAGAAGAGCTGTGTGTTCTAGGGGTGGGGGTTATAATATATGGTTTTCCATGATGTCTTTTTCTTAAGTGGATCTTTTGTTTGTTTGTTTTAATTGCAGAGGCTGTCTATTCTACGGTCCACCAGGGACTGGAAAGACACTGGTTGCTCATGCACTTGCTAATGAATATAGCCAAGGTGACAGGAGAATAGCCTTTTTTATGAGAAAAGGTGCTGACTGCCTGAGTGAATGGGTGGGAGAATCTGAACGACAGCTTCGTTTACTGTTTGATCAGGTGAGGCTGCAACGTGCAGTGTGCTCTGTCCGAGTTGTAACCGTAATTCTCTGTGGTCAATATTTTTAAGAAGAACTCACAGCTTTTTTGTGTTTTGTCAGTTCCTGCCATTGAAATGGGTTTGTCAGTGTTTCTTTTTTCAGTGGGTGTTTTAGGGACTTGAAATCTTGAGATGACCTGGGAAAGATTAATCAACCAAACGAGAAAATCTGGCAAAGCCTCCCACCCCACCCTGCCAAAATATAAATAAAGCCATGAAAAAGGTTGCAGGAGGCAAGAGATGATGGTGGCTTTATATCAGAGGGAAAACAGATGCAGGCTGAAAGCATGGTCATTTAAATTCGTAACAGAAGCTTGCTTCCAGAACCTGTCATTTGATTATGTCTGGCTCTGTTCTCGGTGCTTGCCAAAGAGCTGTTTTTACTACTGGTATGATTGGTTTCCTGTTACCCAGTCTCGCTGGGTTTGCACAGGCTGCTGTCTAGTTACTCGTACCATTTACTCCCTTAGCTTAATTAGTAGAGGTCCTTCATGCTAGTCGGAAAAATGTAGCTCAGTGACTTTGCAGCCATGATGTTTTTCATGCATTTTCTCTTTAAAAGAGTGCTGTTTGACATAGGTCCATATTCCTGTGTTTTCATTCTAGGCCTACCAGATGCGACCTTCAATTATTTTCTTTGATGACATAGATGGTCTTGCTCCTGTACGCTCCAGTAAA
Source organism: Podargus strigoides (assembly GCA_028020825.1). Lineage (NCBI taxonomy): Eukaryota > Metazoa > Chordata > Aves > Caprimulgiformes > Podargidae > Podargus > Podargus strigoides. Next base: position 12,631,060 of record CM051620.1, read on the forward strand.
CAAGACCAAATTTACAGGTAGTATGTCTTTGCTATCTACACAGAAGTTGCTTGACCTTTGTGAGAAGAAGACCACAGCCTATTGAACTGTATGGGGCACATTCATTTATCCTGAAAACTAGTAATTGAATGCTACTACATATCGGATTCTTTTATACAGCAATTGAAAACAATTCCCTGAGCTTGATATCGGGACAAGGCCTGTGTTACCTTAGTGTTGTTTTCTGTCTTCAAACGAGTCTTTCACTAATGAGCAGCTCCTCAGTTAAAAGCTTGTCTTTTTTGAGTGATCATTGGAGAAGGTTGTGCAGAAATAAGAACACTTACTAAACCAGTGAATGAAAATTATATTTTTCTGTTAGCTCTATTGTATCAACGCTTCTGGCGCTTATGGATGGCTTAGACAGCAGAGGAGAAATTGTGGTCATTGGAGCCACCAACAGACTGGATTGCATAGATCCTGCTTTACGAAGACCTGGGCGATTTGATCAAGAGTTCCCCTTCAGCTTGCCAAATAAAGAGGTCAGAAGTTCAATTCAGTGATAATGCTGATGTGGGAAAGTCCATCTTGATAATACTACTATATAACAGTAGAGTATGGCGTTGCAGTTAAAGTAAGAATTTGAAACCTAATGCTCAAACTGTTTTCCTTGAATGAACTGGCAGAAAAGAAAATTTGAACTAATGAGACTGTCCGAACGAAATGATGCTGAATTGGATAATTTTCTTTGGTCACATATCTGTTTGCGGATAATTTCTTTTTAGTACAATTTTTTCCTCAGGATCATTAGGTCTCATACTTGTGGAAACTTACTTTTTACAGAAGCTAAAAATGCTGTTAATTTTGCTGCAGGCCCCCAGGAAGAGTTTAATAAGTTGAGAATGATTAAATTTCCTACTTAACAAAGCAGAGGGCATCTTAACTGAACTTGAAAATACATAAAAGCTTGACAGATAAGAAAAGTATTTGTATCAACATGAGGGGGTTTTTGGGGTTTGTGTTGTGGTTTTAGGGTTGGGTTCTCTTTTAAAAGAGAAAACTCAGGACAAACTAAAATGCCGCCGTTTTGTTTCCAGGCTAGAAAAGAGATTTTCAAGATTCACACACAAAGCTGGAGCCGTAAGCCGTTGGACACGTTTCTTGAAGAGCTAGCTGAAAAGTGTGCTGGTGAGTTTGCAAACCAAGTGAGTTACTGCATGTGACCGAGTCCGAAGGAATCTGAGGTTGGAGCAGGCAGGCCTTGTGCCTTGTGCCCTGCTGCAGAGCGAGGTGCTGAGCCAGCCTGCATGCCCTGGGAGCACAGAAAGTTAGATGCTGCTTTTATTTTCCTTTCTTTTTGTGTCTGAGAACATTGAATGGGTTTTGGGCATCTTCCTGAGGAGCACAGTTTTGATTAGGAGGCCGCTTCATAAGCACAGGGTGTCAGGCTGGGAGCCGCATGACAAAACTCTGCAGTGCAGTAACTCTTCACATTCTCTCTTAACCTGTTAATTTTTGGCTGCATACAAAGTCTTTCAGTGTTGCACTTTTGAAACCTTGGCCTTGACTGCTGTGTTGCCTGACAGTGAGTTAACGTTTGATTCTTGTTTTGTTTATTAGGATACTGCGGTGCTGACATCAAATCCTTGTGTGCTGAAGCTGCCCTGTGTGCTTTGCACCGCCGCTATCCTCAGATATACGAAAGCAGTGAGAAAGTGCAGATAGATATCGCTTCTGTCGAAATAACAGCGCAGGATTTTGTCACGGCTATGCAGAAGACTGTTCGAGCTTCACAGAGGGCTGTGGCTTCACCTGGGCAAGCGCTATCAGCTATTTCAAAGCCCCTGCTTGAAAATACACTAGCAGGAATCTTACAAGCCTTGCAGGGAGTATTTCCCCACGCGGAGCTTGCCCTAAAGAAGAACCAACAGCAAGGTATAACAATAACATCCACTTCTTTACAGTTTTGCCGGAGCAAAAACTTGTGCTTTGTGCAATCAGTGTTCTGAGTCACTAGTCCAAGTCAAATGGAAGTCTGTGGCCGCCACAGTCACTTAATTTCCCCACATCCAGTGGGGGAAACCTGGTCCAGAAAGCAGTGGCCTTGTTGGGTTTTTCAGGTGTCTAGGAACTGCAGTTGCTGTTCCTAATGATCTTGAATTGTAATGGAAAAAACTTGCCAAGTTTTCGTGAGGAGAGATACCATATGCAAATCCCGGAACTTAGGACAGCTTTGTAGAAATGTGTGCAGTCCCCTGTGGTCTGTGGTAGGATGAACTCTTCATAAAAGAGTGTCTGGTGTGTGCCCTCAAATGAAGAAATACAAGAGAAGGGGTTTGCAGCACTGATTTAGAAGCTGCATTGATGCAAGAGCGAGATATGGACTGTGCAGGAAAGTTAACAAACTTCTCTGGTCTTTCAGACAGTTTAAATCATGCTGTAAGAAATGATGCAATTGACGGTGATGATGAATCACCATCAGTCTTTGAAGAGAAGCCAACTCAAGAAGTGCTTGGCAGACCAAAGGAACAGTTCCTCAGTTTTAGCAGGTAAATGTTTGTCCCCTTGACGTTTACTTTTTCAAGATGGCTGGGTCTGTAAAGAGTTTTGGTGTGAGGGGTGGTAGATGGAGGAGTGAAGTGTGTGTGGGGGGTGATGTATATCTGCATGAAATATGTGTGAAGATTCAGGTGGGTACTGGTGTTCTAATGGAGTATACTGCCATAGCCCACGCAACTGAACGGCCCAGCCGTCTTCCAAAGTTCTTGTGGTCCACAGACTATTAGAACGTTAGAACGTTAAAACCCATGGTATTCCTTGAAAGACTCAAGGCCAACGAAATGTGCAGTCTGTCTTTTGTTATCAAAAAAGGCTGCATGGATTTGTGTAACCATCTTTTGCCCTGCTGCCTTCCCGGATTGTTTAACCGGTAGTGAATAGCATATCAGAAACAAAACTGAGAAATGGTTTGTTAAAACACTGTGAGAAAAACTGCCACCACATCTGCATTTGGTACCTGTAAGCCTACTAAGTTCATGTTGACCTTTTGACATTTTAACGTGGAAGTCGTATAAGCCAGCAGTTGAAAAAAACAGATGGTGTCGTCACTGTTGGGTCAGTTATTTTTCAGAATTTCTATTGCTGTGCTGTCCTGAGAATCTTCTGACCTGCTGAGCTTGGTTCCTTCTCTGGGATCTTTGACTTCATCTGGTGAAGGTCCAGCAGTGTTGTGGTGGAGAAAACCAATGCTGTTCACAAATGTGTTTCATGCCAGTAAAGCAAGATGACTAGGAAATGAGTAGAGGTTACTGCCCAGTTGCTGTGGGTGTATTTAGCTGGCCAGTCCCCGTCTGTGACTGAAGACTATTTGTTGTGCATGGGTCCTTAACCCAGGCAAAGGAATAGCAGACATGCTGGGGACTGGCAGGATTCCTGAGGGGAGGTATGGTACAAGTTTGTAAGAAAATGGGCTTTGAGCCTTCCTGATGACAGACCAGCTTATTATTTGCTGTGATATGAGTGTATTTATGAAGTGGTTTTTTTTTAAAGAAGAGTATAGGAAGAAAACTTGATCACCTGTGTGCCTATTCATCACTTCATTTTTAAACTTGTTTTCTTCTTCTTGTTCTAGGAATGTTTATTACCAGCCACTGTCTTGCAGGCCACGGTTCTTACTAGCTGAAGAGCCGGGATATGGGCAAGCTTCGCAGTTGGCCCGTGCAGTAATCCACGCCCTGGAAAAGTTTCCAGTGTATTCCCTAGACCTGTCCATTTTGCTTGCTAGCGTCACCTCAGCGGAAGAAACCTGTGTCCAGGTATCTTTTCTCTCTTGAATCTCATAGGGTTCACAAACCGTATATAAACTGGTAAAGTAAGCAAAATCCATTGTTAATGGAGGTGGCCTGGTTTGACTGTGCTGTACTGCTGACTTTTGTCAGAAAATCCACTTTTCCTGTGGATTGAATGAGACCGAATAAGGATGTTGTAACAGGCCATTGCAAATTAAACAGCGGGGATGTTGGCAGCAGCTCGGGAAGCTGAGAGGTGGTGCTAATAGACCCCTCTTTATGGTAAGAAATCCTGCCAGTCTGGTGGGATCCAGACAGTTGTTTTCCTTGCTTCTTGCGGCTCTGTGCTCCCAGTAGATGGCTCCGCATCAGCCTGACTGCGTCGTGCACTTTGTAGCCGCCTTTTTTATTATATTTGTACAGCAATCAAGGTTTTGGGGAAAGGAAGTGTTTTGGTTTTTATATACACAGCTTCTCCTGTTGTGGTATATGCAGCAAAAGCATTAAAATGCATGGAACGCATTTGTACACTGCTGTGTTTTCCTTCACTAGGAAAATGAATTATAAGCAGACAAAGGCGTGGCGTGACTGGATGCCCATTTGTCACATTCCTTTTATTGTTACGTGACAGTTGCATCTGCAGTCGTACAACTACCACGTCCAGTCACTGCCTGGATACACCACCTTCACTTCCCGTCTTGTGCGAGGAACTCCCTGAATATTGACAATGTGAAAGGGTGTCCAGAGAAGTTGGTCACGTGAAAGGACTGTCCACTTCCCTCAGGATGCATGTCCCTAGATGCATGTCCTCTTCTGTGACTGTGGTACCATCTGCCTACAGATGGTACCTCTTGCTGGAGGTTTTGTCTCATTTGTTCAGGCACACCACCACACGTGCAGAGTTGTGAGGCTCCTTAGGAGTTACCTTAGACATAAGTAGTTTTGAAACCCGGCAGAGACGCAGATCTGTTTCTGTCTGTGTTGGCAGTCTCTGAGTCGAAATGAAAATGTTACCTTGTTGTTAAGGATCTGCTCTTTCGGTTTGTTTTGGCTTCGTGTACTCCTGTTTCTTAAGGCAGTTTGACTAATGTGTCGTTATTTATTAGCCAGTTCTGCATGGTTTAGCTTGCTCATCCAAACTTTCATTTTACCAGTTGATGCGCGAAGCTGAAAGAACAGCACCAAGTCTAATTTATATCCCGCATATCCAGTTGTGGTGGGAGGCTGTTGGAGCTCCACTGAAAGCTATTTTTACAACACGACTGCGGGCCATTTCACCGTTTGCTCCAGTTTTGCTGCTTGCAACATCTGGCGTGTGTCACGCGGATCTCCCAGAAGAGGTATTTCTGTCAATAGTTTTCTTACTTTTTAGTTCAATTGATTGTTCATTTGTAAATCCTTTAAGCGTTGAAGTAGTGTGCTCGCTGAAGCAAATTCATTCTTATATTACTCGGGCACCCTAACCAGTTCTCTTAAAATTTGCTTAGCTAAAACAGTGCTGCAAGCATTTGTCTAAAGAGTTTTCTGAGTGCAGAGATTGACTTTGACCGAGCTTCTTCCCCCTGCTCACACACTCATGCTCATTAGACAGATGTATGAATTTCCTTGAAGTTTAATTCAGGAAGGTACTCATCTTTTTGGAATAGAAGACGACTTTGTGTGGCCCTGTGCCTGAAATACCTTTTTCTCCTCATCCTTTAGGTAAAAGAATTGTTTAATGAAAATTCCGGAGAGGTTTTCACAGTCCAGTTGCCTGGTGAAGAGGAAAGAAGAGCATTTTTTGCGGACTTATTTCTAAATCAAGCTGCTAAACCTCCTGCAAAATCCACAGGTGAGGATATTCTACATATAAAACTTTTCTAACTGTAAGTTAATAACAATACAGTATTTGCTTTGGTTGTAGTTTTGTCAGTAATTTTTCGTAGGCATGTATTTGAATACCATAAATTGACTAAAAGTTTCTGATTGATTTCAGCTTGGCAGCCATTGGAAGTCCTGCCCTTGGCACCGCCGCCTGCCCCTCGACAGCTGACAGACGAACAAATAAGACAGCTGGAGGAGCAGGAGGAGGATACATTGCGTGAACTCAGGATTTTCTTGCAGGATGTGACTCATAGACTTGTCGTTGACAGACGTTTCAGAGCATTTACAAAGCCTGTTGACCTACAGGAGGTAAATTAGTTTCAATTTGTAATATCATTTTATCTATGTGTATTCCTGATTTCTCTGTCTGTGCATTTGTCAGTGTTTGTGTGTTACTTGTAGGAAGGTTCATCTTTGTTTTTAAGACCGTGCTATTCTGATGTGTCAAGAAGCAGGAAGTGAATTTTGGTTTTACTTTTGCTGACTCCTTGTGGCTCTCAATTGTCTGTTACTTGAGTATTCCCTGGAAGCCAGGGGTTTCTTCAAAAACGTCTTTAGAATGTTTCAGTTGGAAGGGACCTACAACGATCATGTAGTCCAACTCCCGGTTAGACCAAATGCCGGCAGTTTGCTCATGAAAAGGCTTTGATACGTAGGCATGTTAGAGTGCTGAAAAGCACAGAGATCTCTTTCTTTATAATTATAAACAGGACTATAGGACTTTCTAAATAAAAAGCTCTTTAATTGTCTGTGCATAGTTTCTGTGAGGAGTAGAAGCAGCAGTTTTTCAAGTAAGCTGTAAAATATAATTACCTGTTTCATGAGGGACTTCTCAGTGTAAGATCAACCATAAGGGCTGTGTGGCTCTTTCTGCTTCCCGTACACTTCTGAGGGCTCTCTTTCTTATTTAATTTATAGGCTAAGTCTGAGCTGGGGGCAGAGACTTCAAAGTCAGCTGCAGTTTTACTATAGCTTTGTGTTTCAGCACAGTTTTGTTCCCCTAAGAGTCCACTGACTTGTCTTTACTCCTAGTTTCTGAGATAATTCAAACCTAGATGTCCTCACCTCAACTAGTTATTAAGCTTCTTTTATGGTCTGAGTAAAGACGTTGACACCTCTGAGTCCAGTTATCTCATTCTCAAGTAGATGACCTAGGACAGATACTTCAGAGGTGCAATTCCTGCAACCTTTTTCTTGCCACCAAAGATAAAGAGAATCTCGCGAGGCTCTACTGAGAAAGGTTTCTTAGCTGTGATTTTCTGTAGTGAAATGAAATGAATCCGCCTCTAGGTGTCTTCCCTTCTCTGCCCCACTTGTGCTTCTGACCTCCCTCCTCCTTTTTTTTCCCCTCTGGTCTGTCTCTTCAAAGCTACTTGAAATAGCCCTTCTATTTTTGAGAAAGTAACTGGTTAATTTCCACATCTTTGAATGTATCATAAAGATTTGGGGTTTTTAAGAAGTCCTTTATTTTATTTTAGTAAAATAATTCTCAGTGGTAGATACTGTGTTAAATCTCTGAGCCTGTGTGTTTCCTTTGTAGGTCCCTGATTATGACACAGTTATTAAACAGCCCATGGACCTTTTGTCAGTTCTCTCTAAGATTGACCGGCACCAGTACCTAACGGCAAGAGATTTTCTAAAAGACATGGATCTGATCTGTAGCAATGCTTTAAAGTACTACCCAGATAAAGCAGCTGGAGGTGAGGATATGGTTTTATCCCTATTTGTGAAAAAATTAAAATGTATAAATAGATAAATGTTGTCTGTGGACAGTAGACTTGGGATGAGATAATTTTGAATATCCACAGAGAGCATTCCTTGCCAGGTTGTACAGTTTGTAGCATTAAACTGCTTGGGCATGAAATGGTGATAGAAGTGTTGATCAGTAATTAGTGCTTTTGCTTTAATAATTGACTTTTATGGTGCAAATATTCACTGAGATAACCTTTCAGAAGTGTCACGGTTTAGGCCCAGCCTGCAACTAAGCACCACAGGGTCACTCACCCACTCCTCCCCATGGTGGCACCACAGGGTCACTCACCCACTCCTCCCCACGGTGGGATAGGGAGGAGAAAAATATAACGAAGGCTCACGGGTCAGGACAAGGACAGGGAGGGACCAGTTGCCCATTCTGGTGACAGGCAAAACAGACTTCACTTGGGGAATGATCGATTTATTACCAATGAAATTGGGGTAGGTCCTTCAGGAACAGACTGCTCCAGCACGGGCTTCCCTCGGTCTCAGGGCCTTCTTCAGGCACAGCCACCTGCTCCACCGTGGCCCTCCACGGGCTGGAGGAAGGTACCTGTTCCGCCGTGGTCCTCCATGGGCTGCAAGGGGACAGCCTTCAGGGGAAGCTCTACTCTGGCACTCCTCTTCCCCCTCCTTCACTGGTGTTGGTGTCTGCATAGGTGTTTCTCTCGCATCCTGCTCCTCTCTCCACTGCAAGTCTTCCAGCAGTTTTGTTTGCCCTCCTTAAATATTTTATCGCAGAGGCGCTACCACCATCACTGATGGGCTCAGGTCAGCCTCAGCCAGAGGCAGGCGGGGCTTGAAGTTGGGGGGAAAAAAAAAAAAAGAGGAAAAAAAAAAAAAAAAAGAAAGGCCTCCCCTGTTTCCAAAGCCCCACCACACAGACCCAACACAAGAATCCACCTATGAAAAGATCAAAGCTGGTAGAAAATACTCATTTCTGATTGTAAAATTTCAGATCGTCTGCTTAGGCACAGAGCTTGTACTTTGAGAGATACTGCATATGCCATAGTGAGGGAAGAAATGGATAAAGATCTTGAACAACACTGTGAGGAAATTCAAGCATCTCGTAAGAAAAGAGGTATGTTTTTTTGACGCTAAGGATTTTAAGACTTGTCACAATATTTGTAAAAAACAATGCAAGACATGATCTTTGCTCTCTGTTGTTTATTGCAAGGTTGTAACTCTTCAAAGTGTGCTCCATCTTACTACCATGTAATTCCAAAGACGAACTCTGTTCCTGGGTGTGAGAAAATGGACCCCAAGTGTAATGAAAAGACAAAGATGTCAGCAGCACCTGTAGATTCCAGTACACCCTGCCTGCATGGCAAGTTGCATTTTATTCAGGCTATCTTGGAGAAGGTGCTAAAGTCACTGATACCTTCTCTGTTCTTATGACATAACAGGTTTTTGTGATGCCTGGTTCTTCATGCCAGAGGCTTATATTTTTTCATTTGCTTCAAAATGTGAGATAAATCCAGAGGTCATTGATTTGAGTATGGTTACAAAGTTCAAGTACGGTGGTTTGCATTGTAAGACACTGGCCTTGATGCAGCTGACGTGTAATGGCTCCCAAATGACTACCTCTTGAAGTCAAAACTCTTGTACGTGGCATTTGCTGAATACTCAACTAGTTTTTACTTAGATGAAACAGTATTTGTCCCTTTCCTGCTCTCAAACACTCAAATCTATGCCACCTCTCACAGCGATTTGCAATTGAAGGAAGAAAGGGGGAAAAAGGGGAACGATAATAATAAAGTTGTAAGGGAAAGATCATTACTTCCTCCCTTTTCCTGTGAAAAGGCCATGAAAGAACAAAGGGACTTGGGTCTCTTTCAGTTAAAACGCATGGCATGGTGTGAAGTTTCCTGGTCGTGCTGGCATGACTGAGAATGTCGTTGACTTCACCCATGTGCTTTGTGCAGCACTCCGTGAATACAAAGAGTGGTGGGTGTTCTGGAGGGCAGAAATGGGAAGTCTGGTTTAAACAAGGTGAACTGAATCAGAAAGCAGACGAAGTGTAATTCTTTCTGGACAATTTTTTCTCCAGCAAAGAGTCCCTTAAAATTGTCTCGTTAACGCTGCCCAACGTGTGTTTAGCTTTAGAAGTTGACAGCTTTATACAAGATTGGAAGGAGGACTCATCTCCAAACGCTTTTCTGTTGTTCATTGGTATATGTTTACATAGTAAGACAGGGAGCAACTTCACCCAGTAACCTTGCTTTGTGGTTGGTAGGTCTGGCGATGGAGATGCAAATGGTAAGTGAATGGTCAAAAGGGTCCTGTAGCTCCTTTTCATTCCTGAGTAAGAGTGCACGATTTATTAGATATTAACCTTCTTTAGTTCCCTTCTCTTATTGCTGTTGTATCTCTTTCTTGCATAATGATGCTGCCCCTCTAGTTACGCTAGCCAAACTCCTGTTTTTCTGCAGCTGCTGTTTTTTTGATTCTGAAGTTTGCTTTTCACATGGTACCTAATTGAAAAACAATCAGTGACTTTCTTCAGTTGTATGAGTATCTTTCCAGTAACGAGCGGCGTAAGTTCAAAAGCTGTACTTCAAGCAGTGTGGACCCAGGGGCACAGGTGGAATAGCAGACTTATGTCCTGATGTCTGCAGTCTAAGATGTGTTTCCTACCCTAAATTACTTTGGAGTTTTGCGGTGCGGTGCTGTAATGGCAACAAGACTCTCTTTTTTCCTGGTTTTACCCTGCTTTTTATCTTGTACCTGAGTTTCTAATTCTCATGGAGCACTGACTTTTGCCAGAAACAAAGTACCAGTCAGGCATTTCTCAGTGAAACAATGGTAACAGCTCTGTCTCTGTCATTGCAGAGAGAGACCGTACTGCCGGTACGGGATACTTTATTGGTACTGTATTGCAGATAAACAGAAATCCTGACTGAAGACATTTGTGTCCTTCCAGATTCGTGGGTACACGGTGTGACTCGTGCGAGTTGTTCTTGGGTGGGCGAGCCACAGGTGACAGGTGTCGAGAAAGCAACAGAAATTGTCACACAGCCAGTGACTGTGGATTCCTGTGAGCTCCAAGTAAGTCAACTTTTCCATTTTGTTACTACTGAAGGAGGACAACCAATGCCAATTAAAACAACTAACTGATGGGGGAAGTATTTAGAGCTTGGGAAATAACCTGAAGAGGACCTCTATTTCTAGTAGTGATGAGTTCAAACCTGAAGCTAACAGGTTGACATAAAGCCCGTGCTAGAAAATACTAACACCTGCTTTCCTGATGTTTTTTTTTTTTTCAAAATCCAGTGTTCGAATTTAGCATTCATGCAGTTAACAGCGTTGTAGGGGTTTTCCACTCCCTCTCAGGAGAGAAGTTGCTATCCTAGGCTACAGCTGGGGAAAGGGTTAAAAACGGGCCTAGCTGTAGGGTGGGCAAGAGGTTTCTTTGCCTGAAGTGCAGAGGGTGGAACAAGGGCGTGATCTTCTGGGGATATGGCAGTGAGGAAAACTAGGAAAAGGGCTCGGCTGGAGTCCTGGCAGTGGGGCCAGTGCAGAGGAGGGCTGCTAGTTACCTGCCATGCTGAGAAAAGGGAGTATTACATGGATGTTTCCCCTGTGTGGGGAGAATGTGACCAGATAGGAACCCCTGTGTTGGAGAGGCTTGTTAGCACAATTTCTGTCACATTTTTAAGACATGACATAATTTGGAGAGGTGAAACAAACTTTTTAACGTGGGCTTCCTAAGGAAGCAGATTTCGGGGGCTTTTGTTGTTCACGTCTGCCTGTGTATGTAGAGGCGTCGCATAGGTTTTCCATAGAGTCAGGGTGCTGTAGCACGTGCTCCAAAGTTATTGCCTGCTGGAGAAAGAGTACAGTAAAGCCCTTGTATGTGTTTCAGCTTATATACATGTCAGCTCTAAGGAGAGCTGCAGTCATAGAACACATCTTTTAGAAAACTTGTTTCATAGAATCATCGAATGGTTTGGTTGGAAGGGACCTTAAAGATGATCTGCCATGGGCAGGGAGGGACACCTCCTGCTGGAGCAGGTCGTTCAAAGCCCCGTCTAACCTGGCCTTGAACACTTCCAGGGAGGGGTAGCCACAGCTTCCCTGGGCAACCTGTTCCAGTGTCTCGCCACCCTCACAGTAAAGAATTTCTTCCTAATATCTAATCTAAATCTACCCTCTTTCAGTTTAAAACTGTGATACTTCTCTGGCTCATCTCCCTAAGACTTCAGCTGTGCTGCAGTGTATCCAGCACGTCTCTGAGCAGCAGGCTGAGGGCGCTCTCGTGCACCCAGTCCCTCTAACCTTGGAGTGTCATCGCACAGCTTGTCAGAGACGAGCCTCCTATGATCCCCCTCCAAGTCTAGTTTAAATGAGCCCCACAAACTCCTGGGCAAAGCCCCTCTTCCCCCTTGAGAAAAGTGAATCCCGTCTGATGCCACAGGCCTGGTGCCGTGGAGGCCATCCCATTATCAAAAACCCCAGCACTGTGGCACTGACTGGGCCCGTCTGTTTCTTCCAACGTCACTGCCCACAACTGGAAGGAGAGAGGGAAAATAACCTGTTCACCAGACTCCCTCACCAACCGTCCCAAGGCCCCAAAGTCTCTTTTCGTTGCCCTTGGGCTACGTGTTATGACTTCATCACCACCCACACGCAAGGACCCGTAAGGGGTGACAGTGTGAGGGCTGTGCCAGGCTAGGGCGTTTCCTAGTGATGCCCTTAACCCGGGCCCCAGGGAGGCAGCAGACTTGACAAAGAGGAGGGTCTGTCCTGCACATTGGACCTTCTGTTCCTCTCGGAAGGAAGTCACCTACAACTGTTACCCATCTTCTTCCTCATGGGAGGTGGTCATGATGTGAGTGGTGGGCCTTTCTGACCTTGGCGGCACCTCTGGTGTGGATGGGCTGTTTGCAATTATGATCATTGATGTGACAGACTGATTAGTAATAAAATATGGTCTCAAATTTAAGCCAGTCTCTTCTCTCAAGTATGAAAAATGAACTCATTCTCTCCAGGTAAATTTTGTGAGGTACTGAGTGTGTTCTCTGAAGTGTCACTCATATTTTATTTAACAGTGTAAGAAAGTGGGATGTCACTTGCATTGTATTGTTATCGTTTAGCTTCTGAAAATGTAAAGAGCCTATGCAAAGGATCTTGCACTCTTCTGAACTTGTGTTTTCCTTTTTTTCTTCAGCAACTGTTAAATTTTGTCACTGTGATAACTAAGAACTGCAATGTATTTCAATTGGAAAAGCTCTGTGCTGTTCTCAGGCAGTGCCTTTACCAACATCGGGAAGATTACGACAAAACCGAACTGGCGAAGATAAATTTTGGGTTTTGTCTTCTAGCACATTCTATCCCTGTTCTGCATGTGTGTCTTATGCGTATGTGTGTATGCACTTGGGTCATCGCGCTTGGTTAGTGCTACTCATTGCTGCTCAGTTGCCTGTGTTACAAGACTTGTTCATTCCAGTGTGCAAAGCCATCGTTGTATTTGGCATAATTTTCCTTTCAAAGAACGGGCTTGACCTTGAAGACATTGGGTCCACCCACACAGCCCTCTCACAGCAGTTAACCTCAGCCTGTCAATAGTCCATCTCCAGAACCTTTTTAGGGGTTGGGGCTATGAAAGGAGGGTGCTTTTCTCAGTCTGTTGCTTCCCCTTTCTCCCCTTACAGGCAGTCAGACACGGTAATACTTTGTAGAGTAGTCATTCCACTCTTGAAAAGAAACCAACGATGAAACACAAGAGCTGCAGACTTTTCCCTAGTCTCACCATAATCTCTTTTGAACTAGCATGGCTCGAGCATCTTTACCAACATCAGGGGAGATTTCTGCCTATGCCTGTTTAATGCTAATGAGTCCAATTCTCTGATCTCTTTCTCAAAGAGATGATTTTGGAGTTGTCAGGACTCAGCAGAAGTCTTCTGGAGGCAGCCGTGGTTCCAGTCAGGCATTCCCAGTATTGAGTTGGTTTAGACAGGCTGGATAATCAGTCTTCAGATTCAAGATCTTGAGTCCAGTTGTCTGAGATGCTTGTGCCGGACAAGAGATAGAAGTCTTGATGCCTCTTCTCTCTGGCCCTGGTCATCTTCATCTCTCCTTCCACATGTGATAAAGAGCTAGAACGGACGCTCCGTTCTGGCTGTGCAACAGGGAGGATTATTTGGATTCAGGGAGGCCATTGCTGAAAAAGGTGCCCTTCTCATCCAGCATAGTGACGCGCCTGTTTTAGCATGACAAGGGTTTTCTTTATGTTAGCTCGGGGCTTGTGAGCTTTTGTCACTTCACTTCTAATGCTTAAATTCCAAGGGACTTGATTTATTTGTTTTCTATTTCTACCTTCAGCTTTAACAAAAAAAAATCTGTGCACAGTGACTGTGCAAGTCAGGAGCAAGCTCTACTGTACGAAGAGATAGACTTTAACAAGGAGTGATTCAGAGTGGAGCAAATAACATTTCCAGCTTTTAGTTGGGACTTTTCAGGAACTGTCTCTTCTTTCTAAGTGTTGAAACCACAGTTGATACAGATCCATACAGCCTCTCGTATTTTGGATGCAGAACGATGCGTTTGAAGGTAGCAGGTATAGAAAGATACTGTGATGATGGTAGCACATGGATTTGCTAAGTCTTACTAATGTCTGTATGTGCAGGTTCTTGACCCTTTTTATGAAGAAACACTCAGGGGTCTTAAGATTTTATTCATGCTGACTGCTACTTTACTTTATCTTTTTCTCTTACTAGGAAATGAAGAAAGGAATTGCAGCCTTCAGCCGTCCTGTTCAGTGATACTTGATGTCCAGGTACTGGAGTTCGACTCTGTAATGTTTTGAGGTTTTTTCTTTTCGTACTTCGACTTTGTAATGTTTTGGTTTTTCTTTTCACTGCGTGCTGTTCTCTGCATAATTCTATAAAGATTGCTTCTACATATATATTTATGCCTATATTAAGTATATCTTAAAATTTATTAAGAAAGTTCAAATCATGTCCTGTAACTGTTTTCAGTTGATACTTTTGTCCTCTCTCTAGATGTATTTTCACGTGACAGACTGCTGTGATTGCCTTTGGAATGCTGCTGATCTGAACATCTCCGAGATAATTTCAGGACCTCTCATTTAAATAAAACAACTGAAAACTTGATTAACTCTTATCATTGCTTTCCAGTTTGTGGGAATACCTTTCTTCTGAAGTAGTCTGGGGTGCTGTATAGTCCATTGGATATTACGTAAAGGTTTTAAACCAAATCTCATTTTGGTATATGAAAAGTAATTCCTTTAGAAATCTCTTAATGCAGTTCAGAGGTAATTTTTCTTTTTTTTTTTTTTTTAATTACAGCACCTCAGGTGGCTTTCATAGAATTGACAACCTAAAGTACATGTGTGGGAGAAACAATCTTTCCACATAAGGACTTTTCCTATGGCATATTTTTGCCTGTCAAAAAAAAAGCCAAACCTAGCTTGAAACAAAGCAAGATTTACTACTGTAACTTTCTAAGGTAAAGTTTAGTCTTGCTTGTAATAATGACAATCTTGTTACTGGAGAATAGTAGTATTTTAATTTAAGTTTTTAGTTGCAAGTCAGGTGGCTTGCAGTCGAATTAATTGTAAATAGTTTTCTAGTTACCCGGTGCGGAGACGGGACTTGGAGAAATCAGGAACGACTCAATGCGAGTTATCCGGAAAGCTCGTTTTATTGCGCAGATACATTCACTTATATATCATTCTTTTGTCAAATCACCACGACTAAGCATATCTTATTATCTTTTTCTTAGGTTTTCATTAGACCACTTCTACATCAATCATTAACTTTTAACCTGTGCTTCAGCTTCGAATTATCATATTCTCCGCCTTGCCTAACTGTTAGTTCCCTATCTTATATAACTTAGTTCCTTGTACTACTCTTCAAGGACAGTATGTCCTTGAGGGCTAATCTTGGCCGCTAGCGCCTGCACAGTAGCTTGTTCGTGCACCTGCTCTAACACTCCATGTCCATTATTCACAAGCCAAACTCCCACAATTCCCCCTTTTTCCTTTTGCACGAACAGAACTTTATGCATTAGACTAGTGACTAATTTTGTTATTAGCTTCCATACTATTCCTAGCCCAATTAACAACAAAACAATTATGATTACCCAGCGAATGCCTTCTTTGATCAAACCAAGTAACCATGGGGACAGACTGCCAAATATTTTTTTGTAACCATGAATCAAACCAGCTTGTCTCCTTTTGAATCTTTTGAGTGTGTTCTTTAAGCCACTGCAGTTGTTGGTGAATTGAAGGGGGTCTTTCGGGGTATCTCTTTACTGGCTGATGAACCCATTCTTACCCCTTATCTCCTTAAACCTCCTCTAGCACTCCTCTAACGTACTGTTCAAGCTTGCTCTTTTACAGTCCACAGCCGGGGAGTCGGTGCCCCTCCCCCCCCCCCCCCCCAGTTTTCACAATATCTGCTTCCCACTTCTCTTTGCTTGCCTCCCGCTACAGTTCCTCTAATCAGTTACTGCTTTGCCCCTCGTGCCCTGTAAGAGCTACAAATCCTAATGCCTGTGCCCTAGTGTGTAGTTCTTCCTTTCCGCAATCTCGACACCAGGAAACACAATACCACCTCTGATTGCACTTTACAATTGCACAATGTCCAGGCCTCACCGTCTGGTCCACAATTTGAACAAGTAGTTACAAACTTCATATAAATTGTCAACAATCGCACTGCCTTTCGCTTCGCTTTTCTCCGGCCGTCTCAGTCACCCGAGAACGGAACCTCACTCAACCTCACTCAACCTCACTCAACCGAACCTCTCCTCACTCGCTTCATACCGTGGTACGTCTCAAGCACATATCACACTCTCAATAAAACACACAAACCCGCAAAAACACCTCAAAACCGGTCAAGTTACCTTTCCTGGGTACTCGAACCCCTTTGTGACGCTAGTTCACCGGTTGGGGGCTTGAACCCCTTTGTGACGTCAAGTTCCCTTTCCCGGGGACTCGAACCCCTTTGTGACGTCAAGTTCCGTTTCCTG
Source organism: Podargus strigoides (assembly GCA_028020825.1). Classification (NCBI taxonomy): domain Eukaryota; kingdom Metazoa; phylum Chordata; class Aves; order Caprimulgiformes; family Podargidae; genus Podargus; species Podargus strigoides. The sequence goes on from CM051620.1 coordinate 12,647,436, forward strand.
GGGACTCGAACCCCTTTGTGACACCAGCTCACCGGTTGGGGACTCTGCCCTCACAGAGGGATTCAAGCAGGGCCGCTGCAGGGAGGAGCCGTGCGGTGTGCCAGCTGATGCCTACCTCCAAAGATGGCCTCCCACAGGGATCGAAGGAGAATTGGAGCAAGTCTGGCTGATGTCGATCCAGTGCAGACAGATTGTTTGGTAAGTGGTTTTAGTTCACTGTGTCAGTGAGATGTTTCTGAACGCTGTATGCTGTCTACAACAGCCTTGGTTTACAGTTTTCTCTGAAGCAATTTGAAAATTGCCCCGAACATTTCCGTTGTGCTGACGTACAATTTCTGATGGAACCTTCTCAAGGTTGCAGCTTTCTTTAATGTATAAAATGTGTTCTCTTGGATTTATCTTTAGGTGCGGTTTGATGGTGTGGGTGGTCTTTCTGGCCACATTTCAGCTTTAAAAGAGATGGTCATTCTTCCACTGCTTTACCCAGAATTCTTTGAGAGATTCAAAATACAACCCCCAAGGTAACAGACATAGTTTAAAACTATCCATTCTAATTCACCCATTTTCAGGAGAATATTCAACTGAGGTATCCATATCTGTCCACTAAATTAGTCGTGTGTTATGAAATTATTAGAGATTTAGTTGGTAGCTTTATGTATTCATGGGCAGCAAAACTCAATCCTGGTATATTGAAATATGACTTTAAATTCTTTGCTTTCAGTAACTTTAGAAGTATTACAAATAATGAGAAGCAAATCTTTCAGTGTTTTGCTGCGTCGTTCACTGAAATTCCTTTTGAGGCAGAAGTGTATTGGCTTTTCTAGTTGGTGTCTATATTTATCTGGAAATGCAGACTACCCTCCTAGCTGTACACTCCTCGTTTATCGTCAGCCATGGATGCTGTGGGAGACCAAATCCTTAAGCTTTCCTTTTAAGGGAGAATGAAATGCTGTACTATCAAATCTTACCTTCTGTGAAAACCAGAATGACTATGCAGTGCGTCACTGAAGAATGAAGTGGTGATTCAGACGTGAGCTCAGTCTCAGATTCTGCACTGCAGTTTGTTCTTGTTTGGCTGCACTGTGCTGCTGTTTGGCTCCACTGTGCTGTAACCACCCCTGTTAGCTTGTCAGCAGTTTTGGAAGTGTCCTTCTGAGACTCAGTTTTTTTTTCTGAAGGTTTTGTACATGTGCATTATCCTCTGTTCATTTTGTTTCCTGCCTTGTTGAATTGTGTAGGAACACAAAATTTCCATCTGTTTTGACTCTTCTCACACATTGTCTGTTTCTGCTATCTTACAGATGAAGTGTTTTTGTTAGGAGAGAAGAGCTGTGTGTTCTAGGGGTGGGGGTTATAATATATGGTTTTCCATGATGTCTTTTTCTTAAGTGGATCTTTTGTTTGTTTGTTTTAATTGCAGAGGCTGTCTATTCTACGGTCCACCAGGGACTGGAAAGACACTGGTTGCTCGTGCACTTGCTAATGAATATAGCCAAGGTGACAGGAGAATAGCCTTTTTTATGAGAAAAGGTGCTGACTGCCTGAGTGAATGGGTGGGAGAATCTGAACGACAGCTTCGTTTACTGTTTGATCAGGTGAGGCTGCAACGTGCAGTGTGCTCTGTCCGAGTTGTAACCGTAATTCTCTGTGGTCAATATTTTTAAGAAGAACTCACAGCTTTTTTGTGTTTTGTCAGTTCCTGCCATTGAAATGGGTTTGTCAGTGTTTCTTTTTTCAGTGGGTGTTTTAGGGACTTGAAATCTTGAGATGACCTGGGAAAGATTAATCAACCAAACGAGAAAATCTGGCAAAGCCTCCCACCCCACCCTGCCAAAATATAAGTAAAGCCATGAAAAAGGTTGCAGGAGGCAAGAGATGATGGTGGCTTTATATCAGAGGGAAAACAGATGCAGGCTGAAAGCATGGTCATTTAAATTCGTAACAGAAGCTTGCTTCCAGAACCTGTCATTTGATTATGTCTGGCTCTGTTCTCGGTGCTTGCCAAAGAGCCGTTTTTACTACTGGTATGATTGGTTTCCTGTTACCCAGTCTCGCTGGGTTTGCACAGGCTGCTGTCTAGTTACTCGTACCATTTACTCCCTTAGCTTAATTAGTAGAGGTCCTTCATGCTAGTCGGAAAAATGTAGCTCAGTGACTTTGCAGCCATAATGTTTTTCATGCATTTTCTCTTTAAAAGAGTGCTGTTTGACATAGGTCCATATTCCTGTGTTTTCATTCTAGGCCTACCAGATGCGACCTTCAATTATTTTCTTTGATGACATAGATGGTCTTGCTCCTGTATGCTCCAGTAAACAAGACCAAATGTACAGGTAGTATGTCTTTGCTATCTACACAGAAGTTGCTTGACCTTTGTGAGAAGAAGACCACAGCCTATTGAACTGTATGGGGCACATTCATTTATCCTGAAAACTAGTAATTGAATGCTACTACGTATCGGCTTATTTTATACAGCAATTGAAAACAATTCACTGAGCTTGATACCGGGACAAGGCCTGTGTTACCTTACTGTTGTTTTCTGTCTTCAAACGAGTCTTTCACTAATGAGCAGCTCCTCAGTTAAAAGCTTGTCTTTTTTGAGTGATCATTGGAGAAGGTTGTGCAGAAATAAGAACACTTACTAAACCAGTGAATGAAAAATTATATTTTTCTGTTAGCTCTATTGTATCAACGCTTCTGGCGCTTATGGATGGCTTAGACAGCAGAGGAGAAATTGTGGTCATCGGAGCCACCAACAGACTGGATTGCATAGATCCTGCTTTACGAAGACCTGGGCGATTTGATCGAGAGTTCCTCTTCAGCTTGCCAAATAAAGAGGTCAGAAGTTCAATTCAGCGATAATGCTAATGTGGGAAAGTCCATCTTGATAATACTACTATATAACAGTAGAGTATGGCGTTGCAGTTAAAGTAAGAATTTGAAACCTAATGCTCAAACTGTTTTCCTTGAATGAACTGGCAGAAAAGAAAATTTGAACTAATGAGACTGTCCGAACGAAATGATGCTGAATTGGATAATTTTCTTTGGTCACATATCTGTTTGCGGATAATTTCTTTTTAGTACAATTTTTTCCTCAGGATCATTAGGTCTCATACTTGTGGAAACTTACTTTTTACAGAAGCTAAAAATGCTGTTAATTTTGCTGCAGGCCCCCAGGAAGAGTTTAATAAGTTGAGAATGATTAAATTTCCTACTTAACAAAGCAGAGGGCATCTTAACTGAACTTGAAAATACATAAAAGCTTGACAGATAAGAAAAGTATTTGTATCAACATGAGGGGGTTTTGGGGGTTTGTGTTGTGGTTTTAGGGTTGGGTTCTCTTTTAAAAGAGAAAACTCAGGACAAACTAAAATGCCGCCGTTTTGTTTCCAGGCTAGAAAAGAGATTTTCAAGATTCACACACAAAGCTGGAGCCCTAAGCCGTTGGACACGTTTCTTGAAGAGCTAGCTGAACAGTGTGCTGGTGAGTTTGCAAACCAAGTGAGTTACTGCATGTGACCGAGTCCGAAGGAATCTGAGGTTGGAGCAGGCAGGCCTTGTGCCTTGTGCCCTGCTGCAGAGCGAGGTGCTGAGCCAGCCTGCATGCCCTGGGAGCACAGAAAGTTAGATGCTGCTTTTATTTTCCTTTCTTTTTGTGTCTGAGAACATTGAATGGGTTTTGGGCATCTTCCTGAGGAGCACAGTTTTGATTAGGAGGCCGCTTCATAAGCACAGGGTGTCAGGCTGGGAGCCGCATGACAAAACTCTGCAGTGCAGTAACTCTTCACATTCTCTCTTAACCTGTTAATTTTTGGCTGCATACAAAGTCTTTCAGTGTTGCGCTTTTGAAACCTTGGCCTTGACTGCTGTGTTGCCTGACAGTGAGTTAACGTTTGATTCTTGTTTTGTTTATTAGGATACTGTGGTGCTGACATCAAATCCTTGTGTGCTGAAGCTGCCCTGTGTGCTTTGCACCGCCGCTATCCTCAGATATACGAAAGCAGTGAGAAAGTGCAGATAGATATCGCTTCTGTCGAAATAACAGCGCAGGATTTTGTCACGGCTATGCAGAAGACTGTTCCAGCTTCACAGAGGGCTGTGGCTTCACCTGGGCAAGCGCTATCAGCTATTTCAAAGCCCCTGCTTGAAAATACACTAGCAGGAATCTTACAAGCCTTGCAGAGAGTATTTCCCCACGCGGAGCTTGCCCTAAAGAAGGACCAACAGCAAGGTATAACAATAACATCCACTTGTTTACAGTTTTGCCTGAGCAAAAACTTGTGCTTTGTTGTCCCGGTTTGAAGGACAGGTGTCTGCTAAGGAAGGCAGGAGCCCCCCCCTGGAAGGGAAAATACAACCCCCTTCCCCCCAAATTGTTATAGAATTGAAATTAAGGGGCTTTCAGGCAAAGGTATGAGGAAAATGGGAATAACAGTTTTTACTAATATATACAACAAAACTATAATACAGAGAAACTGGTTACAGGCCTGACAGAGTCAGGGATACAACCTGGCCCCCTGCCGGGCAGGGTGCTGGTACCAGTCCGATCCAGTGGCAGCTGCAGTTCTCTCCGAAATGGTCCGGTTAAAGCGGTGGTCCGTAGGAAAAGAAAACAAAGTCTGAGCAATCCGATTTCGGTGGCAGCTGCAGTTCTCTTTGAAATGATCCCGTTGAAGCGGTGATCTTGTAGAAAACTGGTCCTCCTCCGAAAATCCGGCGGCGGTGCAGTCCCTGTCCTCTGGGATCCCAGCGGGTAAGGCCCCGAGCGCTGCTCCAAACCCCAAAGTTATCTCCGGCGGGAAATGCTTGGCTCCACCCCTCCCCCCCTGGCCGGGGCATCTCACAAAGAGATGGTGAGTGCTGGGGCAAGGCCCTGATGGGCGCATTAACAGAAGAATAGTCCCGAGGGGCGAGGCAAGGAACACCGGCGCCAGGCCTCAACGGCTCATGGTAATAGAATACATTGCAACCCAGGACATTTGTGCAATCAGTGTTCTGAGTCACTAGTCCAAGTCAAATGGAAGTCTGTGGCCGCCACAGTCACTTAATTTCCCCACATCCAGTGGGGGAAACCTGGTCCAGAAAGCAGTGGCCTTGTTGGGTTTTTCAGGTGTCTAGGAACTGCAGTTGCTGTTCCTAATGATCTTGAATTGTAATGGAAAAAACTTGCCAAGTTTTCGTGAGGAGAGAGAGATACCATATGCAAATCCCGGAACTTAGGACAGCTTTGTAGAAATGTGTGCAGTCCCCTGTGGTCTGTGGTAGGATGAACTCTTCATAAAAGAGTGTCTGGTGTGTGCCCTCAAATGAAGAAATACAAGAGAAGGGGTTTGCAGCACTGATTTAGAAGCTGCATTGATGCAAGAGCGAGATATGGACTGTGCAGGAAAGTTAACAAACTTCTCTGGTCTTTCAGACAGTTTAAATCATGCTGTAAGAAATGATGCAATTGACGGTGATGATGAATCACCATCAATCTTTGAAGAGAAGCCAACTCAAGAAGTGCTTGGCAGACCAAAGGAACAGTTCCTCAGTTTTAGCAGGTAAATGTTTGTCCCCTTGACGTTTACTTTTTCAAGATGGCTGGGTCTGTAAAGAGTTTTGGTGTGAGGGGTGGTAGATGGAGGAGTGAAGTGTGTGTGGGGGGTGATGTATATCTGCATGAAATATGTGTGAAGATTCAGGTGGGTACTGGTGTTCTAATGGAGTATACTGCCATAGCCCACGCAACTGAACGGCCCAGCCGTCTTCCAAAGTTCTTGTGGTCCACAGACTATTAGAACGTTAGAACGTTAAAACCCATGGTATTCCTTGAAAGACTCAAGGCCAACGAAATGTGCAGTCTGTCTTTTGTTAACAAAAAAGGCTGCATGGATTTGTGTAACCATCTTTTGCCCTGCTGCCTTCCCGGATTGTTTAACCGGTAGTGAATAGCATATCAGAAACAAAACTGAGAAATGGTTTGTTAAAACACTGTGAGAAAAACTGCCACCACATCTGCATTTGGTACCTGTAAGCCTACTAAGTTCATGTTGACCTTTTGACATTTTAACGTGGAAGTTGTATAAGCCAGCAGTTGAAAAAAACAGATGGTGTCGTCACTGTTGGGTCAGTTATTTTTCAGAATTTCTATTGCTGTGCTGTCCTGAGAATCTTCTGACCTGCTGAGCTTGGTTCCGTCTCTGGGATCTTTGACTTCATCTGGTGAAGGTCCAGCAGTGTTGTGGTGGAGAAAACCAATGCTGTTCACAAATGTGTTTCATGCCAGTAAAGCAAGATGACTAGGAAATGAGTAGAGGTTACTGCCCAGTTGCTGTGGGTGTATTTAGCTGGCCAGTCCCCGTCTGTGACTGAAGACTATTTGTTGTGCATGGGTCCTTAACCCAGGCAAAGGAATAGCAGACATGCTGGGGACTGGCAGGATTCCTGAGGGGAGGTATGGTACAAGTTTGTAAGAAAATGGGCTTTGAGCCTTCCTGATGACAGACCATCTTATTATTTGCTGTGATATGAGTGTATTTATGAAGTGGGGTTTTTTTAAAGAAGAGTATAGGAAGAAAACTTGATCACCTGTGTGCCTATTCATCACTTCATTTTTAAACTTGTTTTCTTCTTCTTGTTCTAGGAATGTTTATTACCAGCCACTGTCTTGCAGGCCACGGTTCTTACTAGCTGAAGAGCCAGGATATGGGCAAGCTTCGCAGTTGGCCCGTGCAGTAATCCACGCCCTGGAAAAGTTTCCAGTGTATTCCCTAGACCTGTCCATTTTGCTTGCTAGCGTCACCTCAGTGGAAGAAACCTGTGTCCAGGTATCTTTTCTCTCTTGAATCTCATAGGGTTCACAAACCGTATATAAACTGGTAAAGTAAGCAATTGTTAATGGAGGTGGCCTAGTTTGACTGTGCTGTACTGCTGACTTTTGTCAGAAAATCCACTTTTCCTGTGGATTGAATGATACCGAATAAGGATGTTGTAACAGGCCATTGCAAATTAAACAGCGGGGATGTTGGCAGCAGCTCGGGAAGCTGAGAGGTGGTGCTAATAGACCCCTCTTTATGGTAAGAAATCCTGCCAGTCTGGTGGGATCCAGACAGTTGTTTTCCTTGCTTCTTGCGGCTCTGTGCTCCCAGTAGATGGCTCCGCATCAGCCTGACTGCGTCGTGCACTTTGTAGCCGCCTTCTTTATTATATTTGTACAGCAATCAAGGTTTTGGGGAAAGGAAGTGTTTTGGTTTTTATATACACAGCTTCTCCTGTTGTGGTATATGCAGCAAAAGCATTAAAATGCATGGAACGCATTTGTACACTGCTGTGTTTTCCTTCACTAGGAAAATGAATTATAAGCAGACAAAGGCGTGGCGTGACTGGATGCCCATTTGTCACATTCCTTTTATTGTTACGTGACAGTTGCATCTGCAGTCGTACAACTACCACGTCCAGTCACTGCCTGGATACACCACCTTCACTTCCCGTCTTGTGCGAGGAACTCCCTGAATATTGACAATGTGAAAGGGTGTCCAGAGAAGTTGGTCACGTGAAAGGACTGTCCACTTCCCTCAGGATGCATGTCCCTAGATGCATGTCCTCTTCTGTGACTGTGGTACCATCTGCCTACAGATGGTACCTCTTGCTGGAGGTTTTGTCTCATTTGTTCAGGCACACCACCACACGTGCAGAGTTGTGAGGCTCCTTAGGAGTTACCTTAGACATAAGTAGTTTTGAAACCCGGCAGAGACGCAGATCTGTTTCTGTCTGTGTTGGCAGTCTCTGAGTCGAAATGAAAATGTTACCTTGTTGTTAAGGATCTGCTCTTTCGGTTTGTTTTGGCTTCGTGTACTCGTGTTTCTTAAGGCAGTTTGACTAATGTGTCGTTATTTATTAGCCAGTTCTGCATGGTTTAGCTTGCTCATCCAAACTTTCATTTTACCAGTTGATGCGCGAAGCTGAAAGAACAGCACCAAGTCTAATTTATATCCCGCATATCCAGTTGTGGTGGGAGGCTGTTGGAGCTCCACTGAAAGCTATTTTTACAACACGACTGCGGGCCATTTCACCGTTTGCTCCAGTTTTGCTGCTTGCAACATCTGGCGTGTGTCACGCGGATCTCCCAGAAGAGGTATTTCTGTCAATAGTTTTCTTACTTTTTAGTTCAATTGATTGTTCATTTGTAAATCCTTTAAGCGTTGAAGTAGTGTGCTCGCTGAAGCAAATTTGTTCTTATATTCCTCGGGCACCCTAACCAGTTCTCTTAAAATTTGCTTAGCTAAAACAGTGCTGCAAGCATTTGTCTATAGTGTTTTCTGAGTGCAGAGATTGACTTTGACCAAGCTTCTTCCCCCTGCTCACACACTCATGCTCATTAGACAGATGTATGAATTTCCTTGAAGTTTAATTCAGGAAGGTACTCATCTTTTTGGAATAGAAGACGACTTTGTGTGGCCCTGTGCCTGAAATACCTTTTTCTCCTCATCCTTTAGGTAAAAGAATTGTTTAATGAAAATTCCGGAGAGGTTTTCACAGTCCAGTTGCCTGGTGAAGAGGAAAGAAGAGCATTTTTTGCGGACTTATTTCTAAATCAAGCTGCTAAACCTCCTGCAAAATCCACAGGTGAGGATATTCTACGTATAAAACTTTTCTAACTGTAAGTTAATAACAATACAGTATTTGCTTTGGTTGTAGTTTTGTCAGTAATTTTTCGTAGGCATGTATTTGAATACCATAAATTGACTAAAAGTTTCTGATTGATTTCAGCTTGGCAGCCATTGGAAGTCCTGCCCTTGGCACCGCCGCCTGCCCCTCGACAGCTGACAGACGAACAAATAAGACAGCTGGAGGAGCAGGAGGAGGATACATTGCGTGAACTCAGGATTTTCTTGCGGGATGTGACTCATAGACTTGTCGTTGACAGACGTTTCAGAGCATTTACAAAGCCTGTTGACCTACAGGAGGTAAATTAGTTTCAATTTGTAATATCATTTTATCTATGTGTATTCCTGATTTCTCTGTCTGTGCATTTGTCAGTGTTTGTGTGTTCTTTGTAGGAAGGTTCATCTTTGTTTTTAAGACCGTGCTATTCTGATGTGTCAAGAAGCAGGAAGTGAATTTTGGTTTTACTTTTGCTGACTCCTTGTGGCTTTCAATTGTCTGTTACTTGAGTATTCCCTGGAAGCCAGGGGTTTCTTCAAAAACGTCTTTAGAATGTTTCAGTTGGAAGGGACCTACAACGATCATGTAGTCCAACTCCCGGTTAGACCAAATGCCAGCAGTTTGCTCATGAAAAGGCTTTGATACGTAGGCATGTTAGAGTGCTGAAAAGCACAGAGTTCTCTTTCTTTATAATTATAAACAGGACTATAGGTCTTTCTAAATAAAAAGCTCTATAATTGTCTGTGCATAGTTTCTGTGAGGAGTAGAAGCAGCAGTTTTTCAAGTAAGCTGTAAAATATAATTACCTGTTTCATGAGGGACTTCTCAGTGTAAGATCAACCATAAGGGCTGTGTGGTTCCTTCTGCTTCCCATACACTTCTGAGGGCTCTCTTTCTTATTTAATTTATTGGCTAAGTCTAAGCTGGGGGCAGAGACTTCAAAGTCAGCTACAGTTTTACTATAGCTTTGTGTTTCAGCACAGTCTTGTTCCCCTAAGAGTCCACTGACTTGTCTTTACTCCTTGTTTCTGAGATAATTCTAACCTAGATGTCCTCACCTCAACTAGTTATTAAGCTTCTTTTATGGTCTGAGTAAAGACGTTGACACCTCTGAGTCCAGTTGTCATTCTCAAGTAGATGACCTAGGACAGATATTTCAGAGGTGCAATTCCTGCAACCTTTTTCTTGCCACCAAAGATGAAGAGAATCTCACGAGGCTTTACTGAGAAAGGTTTCTTAGCTGTGATTTTCTGTAGTGAAATGAAATGAATCCGCCTCTAGGTGTCTTCCCTTCTCTGCCCCACTTGTGCTTCTGACCTCCCTCCTCCTTTTTTTTCCCCTCTGGTCTGTCTCTTCAAAGCTACTTGAAATAGCCCTTCTATTTTTGAGAAAGTAACTGGTTAATTTCCACATATTTGAATGTATCATAAAGATTTGGGTTTTTTAAGAAGTCCTTTATTTTATTTTAGTAAAATAATTCTCAGTGGTAGATACTGTGTTAAATCTCTGAGCCTGTGTGTTTCCTTTGTAGGTCCCTGATTATGACACAGTTATTAAACAGCCCATGGACCTTTTGTCAGTTCTCTCTAAGATTGACCAGCACCAGTACCTAACGGCAAGAGATTTTCTAAAAGACATGGATCTGATCTGTAGCAGTGCTTTAAAGTACTACCCAGATAAAGCAGCTGGAGGTGAGGATATGGTTTTATCCCTATTTGTGAAAAAATTAAAATGTATAAATAGATAAATGTTGTCTGTGGACAGTAGACTTGGGATGAGATAATTTTGAATATCCACAGAGAGCATTCCTTGCCAGGTTGTACAGTTTGTAGCATTAAACTGCTTGGGCATGAAATGGTGATAGAAGTGTTGATCAGTAATTAGTGCTTTTGCTTTAATAATTGACTTTTATGGTGCAAATATTCACTGAGATAACCTTTCAGAAGTGTCATGGTTTAGGCCCAGCCTGCAACTAAGCACCACAGGGTCACTCACCCACTCCTCCCCATGGTGGCACCACAGGGTCACTCACCCACTCCTCCCCACGGTGGGATAGGGAGGAGAAAAATATAACGAAGGCTCACGGGTCAGGACAAGGACAGGGAGGGACCAGTTGCCCATTCTGGTGACAGGCAAAACAGACTTCACTTGGGGAATGATCGATTTATTACCAATGAAATTGGGGTAGGTCCTTCAGGAACAGACTGCTCCAGCACAGGCTTCCCTCGGTCTCAGGGCCTTCTTCAGGCACAGCCACCTGCTCCACCGTGGCCCTTCCACGGGCTGGAGGAAGGTACCTGTTCCGCCGTGGTCCTCCATGGGCTGCAAGGGGACAGCCTTCAGGGGAAGCTCTGCTCTGGCACTCCTCTTCCCCCTCCTTCACTGGTGTTGGTGTCTGCATAGGTGTTTCTCTCGCATCCTGCTCCTCTCTCCACTGCAAGTCTTCCAGCAGTTTTGTTTGCCCTCCTTAAATATTTTATCGCAGAGGCGCTACCACCATCACTGATGGGCTCAGGTCAGCCTCAGCCAGAGGCAGGCGGGGCTTGAAGTTGGGGGGGAAAAAAAAAAAAAAAGAGAAAAAAAAAAAAAAAAAAGAAAGGCCTCCCCTGTTTCCAAAGCCCCACCACACAGACCCAACACAAGAATCCACCTATGAAAAGATCAAAGCTGGTAGAAAATACTCATTTCTGATTGTAAAATTTCAGATCGTCTGCTTAGGCACAGAGCTTGTACTTTGAGAGATACTGCATATGCCATAGTGAGGGAAGAAATGGATAAAGATCTTGAACAACACTGTGAGGAAATTCAAGCATCTCGTAAGAAAAGAGGTATGTTTTTTTGACGCTAAGGATTTTAAGACTTGTCACAGTATTTGTAAAAAACAATGCAAGACATGATCTTTGCTCTCTGTTGTTTATTGCAAGGTTGTAACTCTTCAAAGTGTGCTCCATCTTACTACCATGTAATTCCAAAGAGGAACTCTGTTCCTGGGTGTGAGAAAATGGACCCCAAGTGTAATGAAAAGACAAAGATGCCAGCAGCACCTGTAGATTCCAGTACACCCTGCCTGCATGGCAAGTTGCATTTTATTCAGGCTATCTTGGAGAAGGTGCTAAAGTCACTGATACCTTCTCTGTTCTTATGACATAACAGGTTTTTGTGATGCCTGGTTCTTCATGCCAGAGGCTTATATTTTTTCATTTGCTTCAAAATGTGAGATAAATCCAGAGGTCATTGATTTGAGTATGGTTACAAAGTTCAAGTACGGTGGTTTGCATTGTAAGACACTGGCCTTGATGCAGCTGACGTGTAATGGCTCCCAAATGACTACCTCTTGAAGTCAAAACTCTTGTACGTGGCATTTGCTGAATACTCAACTAGTTTTTACTTGGATGAAACAGTATTTGTCCCTTTCCTGCTCTCAAACACTCAAATCTATGCCACCTCTCACAGCGATTTGCAATTGAAGGAAGAAAGGGGGAAAAAGGGGAACGATAATAATAAAGTTGTAAGGGAAAGATCATTACTTCCTCCCTTTTCCTGTGAAAAGGCCATGAAAGAACAAAGGGACTTGGGTCTCTTTCAGTTAAAACGCATGGCATGGTGTGAAGTTTCCTGGTCGTGCTGGCATGACTGAGAATGTCGTTGACTTCACCCATGTGCTTTGTGCAGCACTCCGTGAATACAAAGAGTGGTGGGTGTTCTGGAGGGCAAAAATGGGAAGTCTGGTTTAAACAAGGTGAACTGAATCAGAAAGCAGACGAAGTGTAATTCTTTCTGGACAATTTTTTCTCCAGCAAAGAGTCCCTTAAAATTGTCTCGTTAACGCTGCCCAACGTGTGTTTAGCTTTAGAAGTTGACAGCTTTATACAAGATTGGAAGGAGGACTCATCTCCAAACGCTTTTCTGTTGTTCATTGGTATAAGTTTACATAGTAAGACAGGGAGCAACTTTACCCAGTAACCTTGCTTTGTGGTTGGTAGGTCTGGCGATGGAGATGCAAATGGTAAGTGAATGGTCAAAAGGGTCCTGTAGCTCCTTTTCATTCCTGAGTAAGAGTGCACGATTTATTAGATATTAACCTTCTTTAGTTCCCTTCTCTTATTGCTGTTGTATCTCTTTCTTGCATAATGATGCTGCCCCTCTAGTTACGCTAGCCAAACTCCTGTTTTTCTGCAGCTGCTGTTTTTTTGATTCTGAAGTTTGCTTTTCACATGGTACCTAATTGAAAAACAATCAGTGACTTTCTTCAGTTGTATGAGTATCTTTCCAGTAACGAGCGGCGTAAGTTCAAAAGCTGTACTTCAAGCAGTGTGGACCCAGGGGCACAGGTGGAATAGCAGACTTATGTCCTGATGTCTGCAGTCTAAGATGCGTTTCCTACCCTAAATTACTTTGGAGTTTTGCGGTGCGGTGCTGTAATGGCAACAAGACTCTCTTTTTTCCTGGTTTTACCCTGCTTTTTATCTTGTACCTGAGTTTCTAATTTTCATGGAGCACTGACTTTTGCCAGAAACAAAGTACCAGTCAGGCATTTCTCAGTGAAACAATGGTAACAGCTCTGTCTCTGTCATTGCAGAGAGAGACCGGACTGCCGGTACGGGATACTTTATTGGTACTGTATTGCAGATAAACAGAAATCCTGACTGAAGACATTTGTGTCCTTCCAGATTCGTGGGTACACGGTGTGACTCGTGCGAGTTGTTCTTGGGTGGGCGAGCCACAGGTGACAGGTGTCGAGAAAGCAACAGAAATTGTCACACAGCCAGTGACTGTGGATTCCTGTGAGCTCCAAGTAAGTCAACTTTCCATTTTGTTACTTCTGAAGGAGGACAACCAATGCCAATTAAAACAACTGATGGGGGAAGTATTTAGAGCTTGGGAAATAACCTGAAGAGGACCTCTGTTTCTAGTAGTGATGAGTTCAAACCTGAAGCTAACAGGTTGACATAAAGCCCGTGCTAGAAAATACTAACACCTGCTTTCCTGATGTTTTTTTTTTTTTCAAAATCCAGTGTTAGAGTTTAGCATTCACGCAGTTAACAGCGTTGTAGGGGTTTTCCACTCCCTCTCAGGAGAGAAGTTGCTATCCTAGGCTACAGCTGGGGAAAGGGTTAAAAACGGGCCTAGCTGTAGGGTGGGCAAGAGGTTTCTTTGCCTGAAGTGCAGCGGGTGGAACAAGGGCGTGATCTTCTGGGGATATCGCAGTGAGGAAAACTAGGAAAAGGGCTTGGCTGGAGTCCTGGCAGTGGGGCCAGTGCAGAGGAGGGCTGCTAGTTACCTGCCATGCTGAGAAAAGGGAGTATTACATGGATGTTTCCCCTGTGTGGGGAGAATGTGACCAGATAGGAACCCCTGTGTTGGAGAGGCTTGTTAGCACAATTTCTGTCACATTTTTAAGACATGACATAATTTGGAGAGGTGAAACAAACTTTTTAACGTGGGCTTCCTAAGGAAGCAGATTTCGGGGGCTTTTGTTGTTCACGTCTGCCTGTGTATGTAGAGGAGTCGCATAGGTTTTCCATAGAGTCAGGGTGCTGTAGCATGTGCTCCAAAGTTATTGCCTGCTGGAGAAAGAGTACAGTAAAGCCCTTGTATGTGTTTCAGCTTATATACATGTCAGCTCTAAGGAGAGCTGCAGTCATAGAACACATCTTTTAGAAAACTTGTTTCATAGAAGCATCGAATGGTTTGGTTGGAAGGGACCTTAAAGATGATCTGCCATGGGCAGGGAGGGACACCTCCTGCTGGAGCAGGTCGTTCAAAGCCCCGTCTAACCTGGCCTTGAACACTTCCAGGGAGGGGTAGCCACAGCTTCCCTGGGCAACCTGTTCCAGTGTCTCGCCACCCTCACAGTAAAGAATTTCTTCCTAATATCTAATCTAAATCTACCCTCTTTCAGTTTAAAACTGTGATACTTCTCTGGCTCATCTCCCTAAGACTTCAGCTGTGCTGCAGTGTATCCAGCACGTCTCTGAGCCGCAGGCTGGGGGCCCTCTCGTGCACCCAGTCCCTCTAACCTTGGAGTGTCATCGCACAGCTTGTCAGAGATGAGCCTCCTATGATCCCCCTCCAAGTCTAGTTTAAATGAGCCCCACAAGCTCCTGGGCAAAGCCCCTCTTCCCCCTTGAGAAAAGTGAATCCCGTCTGATGCCACAGGCCTGGTGCCGTGGAGGCCATCCCATTATCAAAAACCCCAGCACTGTGGCACTGACTGGGCCCGTCTGTTTCTTCCAACGTCACTGCCCACAGCTGGAAGGAGAGAGGGAAAATAACCTGTTCACCAGACTCCCTCACCAACCGTCCCAAGGCCCCAAAGTCTCTTTTCGTCGCCCTTGGGCTACGTGTTATGACTTCATCACCACCCACACGCAAGGACCCGTAAGGGGTGACAGTGTGAGGGCTGTGCCAGGCTAGGGCGTTTCCTAGTGATGCCCTTAACCCGGGCCCCAGGGAGGCAGCAGACTTGACAAAGAGGAGGGTCTGTCCTGCACATTGGACCTTCTGTTCCTCTCGGGAGGAAGTCACCTACAACTGTTACCCATCTTCTTCCTCATGGAGGTGGTCATGATGTGAGTGGTGGGCCTTTCTGACCTTGGCGGCACCTCTGGTGTGGATGGGCTGTTTGCAATTATGATCATTGATGTGGCAGACTGATTAGTAATAAAATATGGTCTCAAATTTAAGCCAGTCTCTTCTCTCAAGTATGAAAAATGAACTCATTCTCTCCAGGTAAATTTTGTGAGGTACTGAGTGTGTTCTCTGAAGTGTCAGTCATATTTTATTTAACAGTGTAAGAAAGTGGGATGTCACTTGCATTGTATTGTTGTTGTTTAGCTTCTGAAAATGTAAAGAGCCTATGCAAAGGATCTTGCACTCTTCTGAACTTGTGTTTTCCTTTTTTTCTTCAGCAACTGTTAAATTTTGTCACTGTGATAACTAAGAACTGCAATGTATTTCAATTGGAAAAGCTCTGTGCTGTTCTCAGGCAGTGCGTTTACCAACATCGGGAAGATTACGACAAAACCAAACTGGCGAAGATAAATTTTGGTTTTTGTCTTCTAGCACATTCTGTCCCTGTTCTGCATGTGTGTCTTATGCGTATGTGTGTATGCACTTGGGTCATCGCGCTTGGTTAGTGCTACTCATTGCTGCTCAGTTGCCTGTGTTACAAGACTTGTTCATTCCAGTGTGGAAGACATTTATCCATATTGCAAAGCCATCGTTGTATTTGGCATAATTTTCCTTTCAAAGAACAGGCTTGACCTTGAAGACATTGGGTCCACCCACACAGCCCTCTCACAGCAGTTAACCTCAGCCTGCCCATCTCCAGAACCTTTTTAGGGGTTGGGGCTATGAAAGGAGGGTGCTTTTCTCAGTCTGTTGCTTCCCCTTTCTCCCCTTACAGGCAGTCAGACACGGTAATACTTTGTAGAGTAGTCATTCCACTCTTGAAAAGAAACCAATGATGAAACACAAGAGCTGCAGACTTTTCCCTAGTCTCACCATAATCTCTTTTGAACTAGCATGGCTCGAGCATCTTTACCAACATCAGGGGAGATTTCTGCCTATGCCTGTTTAATGCTAATGAGTCCAATTCTCTGATCTCTTTCTCAAAGAGATGATTTTGGAGTTGTCAGGACTCAGCAGAAGTCTTCTGGAGGCAGCCGTGGTTCCAGTCAGGCATTCCCAGTATTGAGTTGGTTTAGACAGGCTGGATAATCAGTCTTCAGATTCAAGATCTTGAGTCCAGTTGTCTGAGATGCTTGTGCCGGACAATAGATAAAAGTCTTGATGCCTCTTCTCTCTGGCCCTGGTCATCTTGATCTCTCCTTCCACATGTGATAAAGAGCTAGAACGGACGCTCCGTTCTGGCTGTGCAACAGGGAGGATTATTTGGATTCAGAGAGGCCATTGCTGAAAAAGGTGCCCTTCTCATCCAGCATAGTGACGCACCTGTTTTAGCATGACAAGGGATTTCTTTATGTTAGCTCGGGGCTTGTGAGCTTTTGTCACTTCACTTCTAATGCTTAAATTCCAAGGGACTTGATTTATTTGTTTTCTATTTCTACCTTCAGCTTTAACAAAAAAAAATCTGTGCACAGTGACTGTGCAAGTCAGGAGCAAGCTCTACTGTACGAAGAGATAGACTTTAACAAGGAGTGATTCAGAGTGCAGCAAATAACATTTCCAGCTTTTAGTTGGGACTTTTCAGGAACTGTCTCTTCTTTCTAAGTGTTGAAACCACAGCTGGTACAGATCCATACAGCCTCTTGTATTTTGGATGCAGAACGATGCGTTTGAAGGTAGCAGGTATAGAAAGAAAGATACTGTGATGATGGTAGCACATGGATTTGCTAAGTCTTACTAATGTCTGTATGTGCAGGTTCTTGACCCTTTTTATGAAGAAATACTCAGGGGTCTTAAGATTTTATTCACGCTGACTGCTACTTTATCTTTTTCTCTTACTAGGAAATGAAGAAAGAAATTGCAGCCTTCAGCCGTCCTGTTCAGTGATACTTGATGTCCAGGTACTGGAGTTCGACTCTGTAATGTTTTGAGTGTTTTTCTTTTCGTACTTCGACTTTGTAATGTTTTGGTTTTTCTTTTCACTGCGTGCTGTTCTCTGCATAATTCTATAAAGATTGCTTCTACATATATATTTATGCCTACATTAAGTATATCTTAAAATGAAGAAAGTTCAAATCATGTCCCGTAACTGTTTTCAGTTGATACTTTTGTCCTCTCTCTAGATGTATTTTCACGTGACAGACTGCTGTGATTGCCTTTGGAATGCTGCTGATCTGAACATCTCCGAGATAATTTCAGGACCTCTCATTTAAATAAAACAACTGAAAACTTGATTAACTCTTATCATTGCTTTCCAGTTTGTGGGAATACCTTTCTTCTGAAGTAGTCTGGGGTGCTGTATAGTCCATTGGATATTACGTAAAGGTTTTAAACCAAATCTCATTTTGGTATATGAAAAGTAATTCCTTTAGAAATCTCTTAATGCAGTTCAGAGGTAATTTTTTTTTTTTTTTTTTTTTTTAATTACAGCACCTCAGGTGGCTTTCATAGAATTGACAACCTAAAGTACGTGTGTGGGAGAAACAATCTTTCCACATAAGGACTTTTCCTATGGCATATTTTTGCCTGTCAAAAAAAAAGCCAAACCTAGCTTGAAACAAAGCAAGATTTAGTACTGTAACTTTCTAAGGTAAAGTTTAGTCTTGCTTGTAATAATGACAATCTTGTTACTGGAGAATAGTAGTATTTTAATTTAAGTTTTTAGTTGCAAGTCAGGTGGCTTGCAGTCGAATTAATTGTAAATAGTTTTCTAGTTACCCGGTGCGGAGACGGGACTTGGAGAAATCAGGAACGACTCAATGCGAGTTATCCGGAAAGCTCGTTTTATTGCGCAGATACATTCACTTATATATCATTCTTTTGTCAAATCACCACGACTAAGCATATCTTATTATCTTTTTCTTAGGTTTTCATTAGACCACTTCTACATCAATCATTAACTTTTAACCTGTGCTTCAGCTTCGAATTATCATATTCTCCGCCTTGCCTAACTGTTAGTTCCCTATCTTATATAACTTAGTTCCTTGTACTACTCTTCAAGGACAGTATGTCCTTGAGGGCTAATCTTGGCCGCTAGCACCTGCACAGTAGCTTGTTCGTGCACCTGCTCTAACACTCCATGTCCATTATTCACAAGCCAAACTCCCACAATTCCCCCTTTTTCCTTTTGCACGAACAGAACTTTATGCATTAGACCAGTGACTAATTTTGTTATTAGCTTCCATACTATTCCTAGCCCAATTAACAACAAACCAATTATGATTACCCAGCGAATGCCTTCTTTGATCAAACCAAGTAACCATGGGGACAGACTGCCAAATATTTTTTTGTAACCATGAATCAAACCAGCTTGTCTCCTTTTGAATCTTTTGAGTGTGTTCTTTAAGCCACTGCAGTTGTTGGTGAATTGATTCCCCATGATCGCTTAGATTGAAGCAGCACATCCCTTCAAAATCTTCATATCCATGGCCTTGTGCTAAAAGCAAAAAATCAACAGCGGCTCCATTTTGCAACACAGCATGCCTAACGCTATCTAAATCTTCTGTTAATTCTGTCTGTCCCTTTTATACAATTTTTCATTCCCTACACGCGGTCATGCGTTATTTAATCGGTTAAAAGTCTCTAGCACAAGGTAAACATGCAGCTCAGTTCAGTTGCTGTTGGTTCTTAAGTTCTTCTCACGCAGTGTCCAATTAGTCACTCTTATCTGCTCACTCCTGCATTCCTTAGTGAAGCAGTCATTGCTCTTTCTTATTTTTTCTTCCTTTGAAGTAGCTTCTAGAATGTGGCTACGTGCCTAGGCCAACATCCCGTATGGCTGGTTCACTCTATGGTCATTCTCTTTTAAATACAGTTCTACAATTTCCCCTTTTTTCTTCTTGAGCCAGCCATACGTTCTTCATGGCATCTTTAATCATGCTTGTTGCCTTTTTGGAAACACAAGGTACAATCATTAACACAATAGCGACCAATAACAGGTGGAATTCAATAATAGGTGGAATTAACAAAGAAACAAAGTCTCCCACAGAAGAGATGGAGACAACCAAGTCAATAGGCTCATCATATAGAAGTAGTCCCGTATTGTTTTCCCACGAAGCCCCATTGGCAAATGCCAAACCTGACCGGGGCCCAGTTGGCAGGGAGAGTCAGGAGGTCCTTCCCCAACAGGGAAACTCTGCAAAGTGCGTCCACCTCACAGACAGACACTCCACCCTTCCGCAAGTGGCCCCAGCCTCTGTCCCCAAAACAGGACACTGGGCACTCATTTATCCAATGTGGGGCACCTGGGGCTTTTTTACCCAAGGGCTCCCCCCACAAGGCTGGCCACACCTTGAAGGAAAGCCAAAAGGCAAACTCATCCCCTCCTTTTAAAGGACCATTGGAACTATCCATATGTCGTTACCAAGGGCCGGATAGCCACAGCAAAAGCTGAGGCCATGAAACCAGCATCCTCTTCAGGTGTTCCTACCCCGGAACAAGCATCCATCATTTCAGCAATACTGGAGTTTTTTGGCAGACTCTGTAAAATACGCTTGCAGGTTGGGTTAGAATTTTCAACACCTAAAGACAGCGGTGTATTGTGCTTTAAGCATAGTCATAATAGTAAACTGAACTAGATGCTGTGAACACAACTTCCATATTTACATTTGTTTTCATAAGGAGGCTAATACTTTAAATTACTTTAAATTACTTTAAGCAGAGTACTTCACATTTAGGGATAAAGGACTTTTGAATAAGTATTTGGAAGGAAAAAATGTAAGTAAGAGTTCTCTTAGGGATGAGTTTCTGGGGAATATAAAACCCCATCGTATCTTGCTGTTTCCTTTAAATGATTTTTAGTACTGTGAATACTGCAGGTATTCAAGCACAAATGTTTAATGAAACTAGATGTGTAAGATTTTTTTCACTAAAGACTACATGTCTTTCTGAGAAGTCTCCTTCTCTGCTCTGGCTCCGATCAGAGAGCAGAGAGTCTGGAAAGTATGCTTCAAGTGTCTGCTCTGGAAAGAGTACGTCTGCTTTTGTCAGAACCGAGCTGGCTCCATCCCGAGGCAGCTCAGGTATTTCACCACCACGTTCCCCCAACCTGAGAAAAGAGTAGAGACACCCAGCACAGAGTCAGCCTGGATCCAGCTGGGTTTATGAGGCCTGGGTTTGTGCCAGTGGTGCCAGACCCACGCTGCCTGCCCAGCTCCTGCCCCTGCCCCATAGCGTCCCAGGTCCCATCGGGTCAGGCACAGCAGGTCCAGCACCACAACCAAGGAGCTTGCACGGCCTATCAATATCTGCAGCAGTGTGAGTGAGGGGCAGAGAAACCAAATGGCCCTGTGGGGTCAGTGTAGTTGATGCTATGACGAATTGACAGACCCTCCTGCGTCAGAGCTAAATTCAGCTGGAACTTCTTGGGTGCTCCCTTGTTTCATCGTCTCTTATCTGTACTGTGTGGGTTCCCACTTTACCAGCTCTAAAATACCTTTGCCAAGCAGAGATGTGGCTAGACGTCGCTAAAAATCACTTGCTAAAGTTGTACTTCCGGACTTCAAGAGCCATCTTCCCAGGACAGTGAGAGTGGCGCTGCACAGCAGAGGGTTTGGAACTTGTGAGAGCAGACTTTAGGAAGCCAGACAAAAAGGAGAGGAAAATAAATGGATCAAGGGCTGAAAGAAAGCAATGGAGTTAATTATCAAACACTGCGGGAAGAAAAAAATAAAAAAAATAAAAAAGGAAAAAAGAAAAAAGAAAAAAAGAAGGCGAGGAGTGAGCCGGCCGGGGTTTCCCAAGGCTGTAAGCGTGGAGAGCCGGCCGAGGAAGAGGCTCCAGGCAAAAGCCCCAGCAGGTCCCGGGCCGGGGGACGCGGGGCGGGCGGGCGCTAGGGCCCGGGGGAGGCGGGGGCGCGGCGCCGGGCGGCGCTAGGGCCGGGCGGCGGGATGCCCCGGTCGGCAGCACCACCTTCCTCCCGCCGCGCCGCGCAACCCCGCACGGCCCCGCCGCCCCCCGCCTGCAGCCCCCGCCCTGCCGCACAAAGGAGCGGGCGGAGGCGGGGTGCGGGGTGCGCGGCGCGGACACCGCCTTCATGTGGCCGGGAGCCCCCGGCAGCCGCCGGCCCGCGGGGGGCTGTCCCGCGGCGCGGAGCCGCTCTCCGGTCCGGGCGGCGGGGCGGGATGGCCGCGGGGCCGCGCCGCGGAAGGTAGGGGGGGCGAGGGGGGCCGGCTTCGCCCGGCCGTGCCCGCGACCTGAGCGCGTGTGGGCGGGGTGCGCCCCCGCCCGGGACAAGTAGCGCTTTCCCCGCCTGACAGCCCGGCCCCGGGGCGCACGGGGCTGCCGGGAGGGCGGCGGCGCTCGCCCGCTGCCTGGGGAGGAAAGTTGGGGCTGTGGGTGCCCCCCGCTCCTGCCCTCCCCTCGGCTGTTGATTTGTCTCGTTCTGTTTCTCGGGGGGCCGGAGGGGAGGGAGGACCGGGAAAGCCGGGAGCCAGGCGTTCCCCCCTCCCGCAGCGCAGGGGAGATGCTGGCAGCAGCTTTGAGTTCGCAGCGCCCGAGCGGGGGAGCGGGAGGCGTGTGAGCTCCCGCCGGTGCCCGTGGCGTTCCGCCGGCCCCCTCCTCGCCCGGGGCCGCCCGCCGCCCCCCGCTGCCGCCGGAGGAGGCTGCCCACGCCCGCTGCTCAGGATGCAGTTTCGGCTCTTCTCCTTCGCCTTGATCGTCCTGAACTGTGTGGATTACGGACACTGCCAAGCCGCCCGCTGGAGACGCAGCAAGAGAGGGGAGCAGCGCCGCCTGCTCGCCCGGGACGCCCGCCCGGGGTGACGAGCGGGACCGCTTGCAGGGCAGGGGGGGGCTGCCGGAGGGCTGCGGGCCCGTCCCCTCCCCGGCAGGTGAGCGCTCCCCGGCGGCCCCCGGCTCTGGGGTGGGGGTGGTTCCGGGCTGGGAGCGGCGTGGCCGTGTGAGCGCCGACGGGAAAGGACGTCCGGCACCCGCCCGGGGCTGCCGGGGGACTCCTCTGGCTGGGAGCTCCCCGCCGCCGCTCGCCCGCTGCGGGGGCCTCGGGCCGTGAGGGTCCCTCCTTTCGCCGCCGTACCCCCGCAAACCGCTCCCAGCAGCCCGAGGGTCGCCGTCAGCCCCCGCCGCCCCGGCTCGCGTGTCCGTGGACCGCGCCGCTGCCCTCCGTGGACCATGCTCGAGGTGCCCGTGTTCCCGAGGCGGGTTCTCCCCGTCCCTCCCGCGGGAGAGCCGCGGCGGCGAAGCGAACCGCGCCTGTCCCAGCGCCCGGGACCCTCCCCGCTGTGCTCAGCCTGCAGGTCCTTTTGGGGAGAGAACCGGGGCGCTGGGGTTTAGCGTTTTTCCCAAGGTGCCGCTGTCGGTCGGCGCTGCCGCTCGGGAGCGGTGCGGTGACATGTGCCGGTACAGCACCCATGTGGCCGAGAGGGTCACTGCAGCTCTTCCCCGCCTGTCCGGGCTTGGCGCGGTTTCTTTTTTCTTCTCTGGGGTACTCCTTCAGTCCGAAGTGTTTTCGTTACCCACACAGTGTGAATTCTTTTGCTGTCCCTTTTCCTGGTGTCTTCTCGGCCACGTCTCCCCTCCCCAGTTCTGAAGTGAACGCACTCGGGTGGCTGTGCGGGGAAATCTGCATTTCTGAAAGAATTGCGCCTGTAGTGCAGTCATTTGGGAGGGCAGAGAGCCAACGTCGCCAGTGCTAAGCCCGCGCAAACAGTAATGAAACTGAAAGGAAACCAGTTTGCGCTTTCTGTGTCACCTTCGGAGCAGGCACAAATCAAAGCGTAGAGCAGTTTGGTTTTGATGGGTTTTCGACAGATGGTTTCCAGAATTTAATTTTTGTGTGTGTGGCTAAAACGACAGCAGTCCTTTAAAGCGACCAGCCTATCTGTGCTAACAAAGGGTAGACTGTGTCTTTAATTAAATGTGGAACTACTTAGAGTGCTGGCTAGACAGCGGAGGGTGATAGTGGTATTTCTGCTTCACAACAGAAGGATTGCGTTGTGGGAGCATGGAAATGAAATAGGCATCCAGCTCCAGTTGTGTGAATTGTCCTGCTGCAAAAACTTAAGCTGGTTTTAATTGATCTCGTGTTCGCTGATTGATCTGAGACCAATTGTTGGCTTTTCCAAAGGAGATTGATTTACATTAGGTTTTAGTTTAGTTATTGGATAAATAACATTGGTATTGACAGTTGACTTACTGGCACTGTTTTGTGCTGTCACCTAAGGGTTTTGTTTTGTGCTTTGAAGAATGCAGTCCTTTTCAGTTAATAACCCTAAAGAAGTGAGCCTAGCCAGTTCTAAGCACCGAAAGCAAAATCTAAGAATGCATTCAAATTCTAATAGATGTTTGCCATGACACACGCAGTCTGAAGTAATGCTTTCATACAGGACCCAAAATTCCAATAATTTCACAATTTTTCCCGTATCCCGTCTGCAAATAATCAGGCATTCACTGTGGGGGACAGGCAGTTAAAATTTCTCTGGCGTTCTGTTTTGTCTGTTACATGATCTCAGATGCTCCAGAATATCCTTTTCCTTAATGAAATAACATTTTTGGCATAGATCAAGTCTCCTGTGCGGTAGAAATCGGTTGCATTCAGTCTGGAATCATGGGCTAATATAATATGTAGATTATTTAAAAAAAAAAAAAAAAAACAAACAAAAAAACCCAACAGCTAAATGTACAGTCAGCTTTAAGTATGTACGCCTGTATTGGAGTTTGGGTGGTTTTGTAGCTGATGTGTAATATTTTAGGAAAAAAGAGTTTAGTAAATTTGGGAGGACATTCCCAGATTTTCCCTTCTGCTTTCAATTCTTTCCCAAACCAAGGTGTGCAACACTGCCGTAGAAGTGAAATGAAAAATTGAGGTTTAGAATGTGATTCCTACCTGGCATTGCTTTGTGTCTTGTTAGTCAACATTGCTCCATTTAAAAATGATTCAGTAAATGCATTACAGTCAACGGATTCTGCCGACTCCACTGCTGCTCTGGGTTACTTTCGCAGCTCATTAGAATATTGCTTTGCCTGGCTGGCTCGGAGCACAACCTTACTCCCCCTGAAACACTCCATCAGATTCTCCCTTTGGAAGTCTTTGTCCTGAGCAGGTAATTATGGTTCCATGCCTTCCGTGCAGAAGCTGTTCTATAACATATTTAATGGTGCCATAGCTTAAAGGGCAGTGGTGTAATCTCACAGCTGATTTAGCCTGATGTCGATGCTCATCCTTTCCCTTTCTTGTTTAATTGTGTCACTTGATTTTGCAGTTCTCTTTGATACCTACTCTCTTGTTCATCTCAATGAAAGTTTTTATCTTTGACTCAAAATTCTCTTTTAGAGTGGGTATAAGATGAGCAGCTTCACGTCTTAACATCTCGCTGAACACCATGGGGCACATGCAAGACCAGTGCTTTTTCCCTTGTCTTTGAGACATGAGAACAACTTTCCCCAAGAGTACCTCAAATCCAAATAGGGCTTTATAGAAATGAAGACTGATAGGCTGGCGTACTGGGAGGAGTGATGGTACTCTGCAAAAGCATTGACAGAAGAGAATATAGAGTTCATCTCCTAAAAATGAGATGCTAACAAAATTCCCTGAGCAAAAAAAAAGGTCAATGCAGAGAGGCAAGTTCCTCCACCAGCTCCCTCAGCACTCTCGGGTGGATCTCATCCGGCCCCATGGACTTATGGGTGTCTAATTGGCTTAGCAGGTCCTTCACTGCTATTTCCTGGGTTACGAGGGGTTTATTCGGATCTCCATCCCAATCTTCCAGCTCAGGGGACTGAATACCATGAGGATAACTGGTCTGACTGTTAAAGACTGAGGCAATACAGCGATGGGCATGTATCGGTCATGTTTTGGTACGGCTAGACTACAGGGTTCCTAAAAAAGCTTTGTTCTAGCAACTAATAAGCAGGTGAAAGAGAGGTCATCTTGGAGGGACTCCTCTCAGCGTGATAACTGAAGCAGCCACTTTACAAATCAGCAGCTTGAATGGATTAAAGGAACTGGCTGGTGCATTTGTTGGTGTAAGGCAATTTCTTACTAGAGCTGAAATGGATTAGTCTATAAATTTGAACTCAGAGGTGAGACTGGCAATATGCACATGAATGTAAGACCTAGAGATCATCTAGTCCAACACCCCTTAAAAGCAGAATCCCCTAGAGCACATCACTCAGGACTGCGTCCAGGCGAGTCTTGAAAATCTCCAGAGAAGGAGACTCCACAACCTCTCTGGGCAGCCTGTGCCAGAGCTCTGTCACCCTCACCAAAAAGAAGTTTTTTCTCATATTTAAATGGAACCTCCGTGTGGAGAGTTTTACTGAGAGCTGGCTGCGTGACAGGGGGCACGCAGACACCATGGCGCTAGTCGACCAGAGGAGTAGCAGATAAGCAAGAAGCTATGTAGGCCCTGATTATTGCAAGGACACCGTCCTTGCAAGTGTTGAAAACTAAACGATAACAGAATGTAGTATATCAAAGTAACCAAAGATTAGGGAGTAGGCCTTAGAACTGTAACCGCAAGCGCGCACAACAAAAGGAGCTAGTGTTGGGAGAAGTAGCCAATAATGAGCTTAGCTTTTGCAATATGTATGAACCTAATTAACAACTGTATAAAGAGGTGCTAACCGCTGTAATAAACGAGACTTGCTGATCATCTTGGGTGGTCGTGTTGCTTGTTCTCCTGCCGACTTCCACAAATGGTGACCCCGACGTGATTGCCACGGTGGAGCGGCAAGTGAGCTCGGGTCCTACAGCAGCCGGGACGGCGAATAAGCACCTAAACCAAAAAATTCCTCGAGGAGGCAATTAGTCACTGAGGAATTCGTGGAGGGGTGCCGCGCCCTGGGTGACCTCATCGGAGAGCCCGGCCGATACGTGCTGCCGAGACCTTGCAAGGCTGCAACAGCGCTGACGAGTAACAAGGAAATGCTGACGAGTAACAAGGAAATGGAAAGGCAAGCAGCATATAATTTATTTACGTGCTTTTTAAAAAAGCAACAGATTAAGGGGATAGATCCCGAAAAGGAGCTCCCTGGGCTCTTAGATTATGGGTATGTTAAGGGTTGCTTTCAAAACCCGCATACTGTTAATGAATTAGAGGAATGGAGGAAGCTGGGGGATAAGATCTGGGAGGCTGTGTTAGATGATGATAAGACGGCAAAAAAGTTGGGAAAGCAGTGGCGCGTAGTGCATAATGAATTGCTACAATATCAGATAGAAAAAAGGGCGGCTCAGCAGGCTAACGAGGCCCAGGAAAAGAATAGGGGGTATGCCGGGTGGTCCGATTGCCCCTTGCCTCCTGCCGTATCTACGGTTGTGTTGCCACCGCACGCTGGTGAAGGAGCTAACGCTCCGCCGCCTGCCCCTGACCCACCTCCAGCGGCTATACCCGTTACCCCATTGACACCCTGGCCGGAGGCACCCCCACCGCCGCCACCGATAGCCAATGCGCCTGTCCCTGGGGCGCAGAGTGACCTGGCGGAGGCCATTGCTCAAGGAAGGCGAGAGATGTGGGCGGCATTGGCAAAAGATTGCCTGGAGTCTGGGGATGGGGAGGCCATGGAGGCTGCAAAAGAGCTGGCTTGTCCGGTGGTTTTCTCTCCCTTTCCGGGGGGGGGACTTCAGGCTACCATTACGGCAATGGATTGGAAACTTTTGTCCCAATTACGATCCACGGTCAGCCAGTTTGGAGTCAAGAGCGCAAATTGGAGTATTGAGGAGGCCCTTGAGCGCATGGCTAGTATACCGATCGGGCCACAAGCGATGTTAGTGGAGGCTATTAAGGAACTGGGATTGGGATTAAAAGAACAAGCAAAGGTGAGCCAGAGTCAGGTGTTAGCTGCTCTTGCACCCCTGCAAGTCTCTGCGACAGTCAGCCCTAGAGCTCCATTTACTGGCCGTGTCAAGTGCTACCGCTGTGGAGGGTTTGGACATTTGCGGCGAGAGCGTACGTTCGGGAAACTTCAATACCAGCGCGCAGAGACACCACAGCAGCCGCGCCCCAACACAAGTAGCTGCTGTCAGCCAACCCTCGGATCAACCAGCCTGCACCCCGCCACAGCAGGGAGCCTCAGCCTGGACGTGGCAGCCGCAGTGACAGTAATGCTAATGTCACCCACACCTGAGAAAGTTCCCACAGGCATCAGGGGACCAATTATGATCTGGACAGGCTACCATCAAGGGAAGCTGGAGTGAAAACCTGGGTAAGAAAAATGGAAAAAGAAGTAACACTGTCGCTAGCTATTGTTATGCTTTTTAGAAAAGTGAGGACTGGACATAAGTAAAAAGACTTTGGGCTCCCTATATGTTTGGGGGTATGCCAGAGGACACTTTAAAGACCCTAATACATTGTTTGATGTAACGGAGTGGAGAAAGTGTGGGGACTCTCTGTGGGACAATGTTATTGACGGTGATAAAACGGCGGAAAAATTGCAAAAACCGTGGCGGGAGGTAAACAATGCCCCACCCCACCCCCACCCCCCCAACCCCCCCCGCCCACCCCCCCGCGCGCGCCGCGGCAGCGGCTGGAGCGGCAGCCGGCGCCGGGGCCGTGCCTAGCGCGGCGGAGCGGCGCGAGCGGCATTCCACCCCCCCTCCTCCCCTGCACCACCACCACCACCCCCCCCCTCCTCCCCGCGCGCGCTGTGGCAGCAGCCGGAGCGTTCGCGGCTTCAAGGCCCTCGCCACTGGTAAATATATAAAAAAAAAAAAAAAAAAAAAAAAGGGGAAAAATAGTTGTGCATAAGCTGCCTTTTGTGGGGAGAATTAACAGTAGATGCAAACATAATTTTTCAGACCTTCTGGAATAAACATTTAAGCAAGCAACAATGTTAAGATAAAAACATCACAGTACCTGTAATACTATTTAGCAGCAGAGCAGTTTTTATGAAGCAATCACAGTAAAACAGGGTGCTAATGAGCCATATATGCAATTTCCAAATTGGCTGCAAAATGCACTTGATAGGGCAACTTTACCTGATCCTGGGAGAGAAGCATTACTCATGTCTTTAAGTGTTGAAAATTCTAACCCAACCTGCAAGCGTATTTTACAGAGTCTGCCTAAAAACTCCAGTATTGCTGAAATGATGGATGCTTGTTCCGGGGTAGGAACACCGGAAGAGGATGCTGGTTTCATGGCCTCAGCTTTTGCTGTGGCTATCCGGCCCTTGGTAACGACATATGGATAGTTCCAATGGTCCTTTAAAAGGAGGGGATGAGTTTGCCTTTTGGCTTTCCTTCAAGGTGTGGCCGGCCTTGTGGGGGGAGCCCTTGGGTAAAAAAGCCCCAGGTGCCCCCATTGGGTAAAGGAGTGCCCGGTGTCCTGTTTTGGGGACAGGGGCTGGGTCCATGTGTGGAGAGAGTGCAGTGTCTGTCTGTGAGGTGGACGCACTTTGCAGAGTTTTCCTGTTGGGGAAGGACCTCCTGACTCTCCCTGCAACTGGGCCCTGGTCAGGTTTGGCATTTGCAAATGGGGCTTTGTGGGAAAACAATACGGGACTACTTCTATATGATAAGCCTATTGACTTGGTTGTCTCCATCTCTTCTGTGGGAGACTTTGTTTCTTTGTTAATTCCACCTATTATTGAATTCCACCTGTTATTGGTTGCTATTGTATTAACGATTGTACTTTATGTTTTCGAAAGGGTAACAAGCATGATTAAAGATGCCATGAAGAACGTATGGCTGGCTCAAGAAGAAAAAGGGGAAATTGTAGAAATGCATTTAAAAGAGAATAGCCATATAGTGAACCAGCCATACGGGATGTTGGCCTAGGCAGGTACCCTTCAAAGGAAGAAAAAATAAGAAAGAGCAATGACTGCTTCACCAGGGAATGCAGGAATGAGCAGATGGGAGTGACCAATTGGACGTTGCGTGAGAAGAACTTAAGAACCAACGGGAACTGAACTGAGCTGCATGTTTACCTTGTGCTAGAGACTTTTAACCAATTAAATAATGCGTGACCGCGTGTAGGGAAAGAAAAATTGTAAAAAAGGGACAGACAGAATTAATAGAAGATTTAGATAGCGTTAGGCATGCTGTGTTGCAAAATAGAGTTGCTGTTGATTTTTTGCTTTTAGCACAAGGCCATGGATGTGAAGATTTCGAAGGAATGTGCTGTTTGAACCTTTCAGATCATTCTGTATCAATTCATGCTCAGTTGTCTTAACTTCAGCAACTTACCAGGCACCTACAGCAAGAGACGGGTTGGGGTTTTGATGGCTGGCTTAAGGGCCTGGGACTAGGTCCGTGGTTGCGAGGAGTTGTACAATATCTTGCAGTTGTTATTGGGGTTGTTTTATTAGCTTTGCTTTTATTGCCATGTATTTTAAACTGCCTTCAAAATATGCTTAACCGCTTGCTTAAACAAGCTTTTCAGGCTAATTTAGTTTGCCAAAAAGAAAACTCCTATGTTGGAGGAGTTGAAGGCAAGTGAGGACTGGTAGGCTGTGAACAGCAGACAGAAGGGGACAAGGAGCATTAAAGTGTTTCCAGTTCATAGCAGGTATCCAGAAAGTAAACTGTGAGAGATGCCTTTAAAAGCTCCAGATGGTTGAATGAAGAAAGATGGCCGAGATACCTCTGTTCAGCCCATCTGGAAAGAAAGTCGGTAATGTTCTCAAAATATCTAAGCAACCAAGGCATCCTGAAACCAACGTACATGTAATTTTATGGATAAAGTAGGCTTTGGAATTTGGTATTCAGTATGCAGTGCTGATAACGCCTGTAGTCACTAAATATTGCAAAATATCTCAACATGTAGGTGATTTCTTGAGACTTGGCAGAGTGCTGAAGGAGAAGAATATCTAACTGATCTTCACAGTGATTCTCCTTAACACAGTCCTGGAGAAAGAGTACAGAAAACTCTGAAAGTATTCAGCTGGTGAGCCACGTAGCAAAAGTAAAATGTTTTGATTTGGAAGTGGAATAAAAATCCACTATCTTTTGAATATGGATGGAATGAAGACAAGTCATCTTTGGCCTAGAACAGAATAATCAGAAGTGTATTATATCAACAATGAGAGAATGAAATGAGCTGACAAATAGGAGTAGTTTAAGCATAAACCGATTATATTGAAAATATAATTAAGACTTCCAAAGGAACTGAAGAAATCATAAGCAGGCAAAATTGTTCACTTACCAGCATAAATTTGGTCATCTTTATACCAAACTCATTGAAGTGAAATGCTACCCCACGTTAGTATATCTTCAGAGGAAGAGTGGGGAATGTGTGGGTTTCCTGAGTAGTGGAGAACTTCAGAGAAAATGGTCCTGAGCGGTTAAGGACCAGCGTCCTGCGAAACAGCACTGGGTGACCTCCTGCATTACTCAGAAAAGTTGCTGCTTGCTACCCAGAACAGAGTGGTACTTGGGAAATAGTGTCTTTGCGGTCAAAAAACCTTACGTAGCCCATGAATATTTTGGGAGAGTAATATGTAGGAAAATTAGAGAAGTTATATGACTTCTGTATTTGGCACTGGTACAATCGCTTTTCCATTGCTGAGCTCTTTTTTTTTGGTGTCCATAAGCCTGTTGATAAAATGGTAAGGGATTGATCAAAGGACTGGATACTTTGCCTTGTGGTGCGGCATTCTGGAATCTTGCTCTGTTTATCTTACCCATGAGAAGGCTAAGACTTGACGTGATCAGAGTGTCTGCACTGGGGAAAAAAACATTGAAAAACTGTTAACAGTCTGGCAGGCAAAGATATGAAAAGGTCCGGTGGTTGCCATTTGAAGTTCAAAATTCCACTGCAGATTTTCAACAGTGAGAGTGATTAGCCCCTATGGTATCTTAACAAAGGTTGTGGTGGTTTCCTTACCGCTGAGAATTGAAAAATCAAGATTGAATGGTTTCTTAAATGATATGTTTTAGTAAAGCACAAGTTCTGTGGCTTCTTTGCACAGGACATTGAGCTAATTGTTCATAAAAGTCTCCTTTGACCTTGAATCTCTTAATTCTCTTAAAGACAATGACTAGAGTCAAGCTAGTAAGCTTTTTCCTTTTTTAAAGTTTTTGTTGTTACTGAAGTTTTCTGTCCAAGATTTACTTTTACATAGCTCTAGTGAAAAATAGGTATTTTTCTTGGCCAGCTTCTCTTCATAGCCCATCAGATGTTTTTTGCCTGTTTTAAGATGTTTTTTGCAGTTTTACAGTATTAGTATATTGGTATACTATGTAATATTGGTGTGTCTGTAAGACTGTATTCTGTGTTCCATTCTTTGGTACCCTGAGGACACATGCCAAGCATGAGCGTATTTTAGTTGTGCCAAGCATGAGCGTATTAATTTAATTGTTTTTATTGAGATATGTACGGGATATCTTGATAACATTAATAGAATTCAGGATTATGAAGTCATTCTTTCTGCAATCAGTGCATCTTGTAGTGGTCTTTTAGTTTCTTCCCTCCTCTTAATCCCATCTGTACACCTCATGCTTACAGTGATAAGGGTCTTGGAGACATTCCTGTTAGATATGAATTAAAATCCAATTACCAGTTGTGCCAGGGGAGGTTTAGATTACATATTAGTAAAATTTTTTCCACTGACGGGATTGTCAGGCATTGGAACAGGCTGCCCAGATCAGTGGTGGAGTCCCCATCCCTGGAGGTATATAAGAAACATGTAGATGAGGTGCTGAGGAACTTGGTGTATTAGTGAATTGGCAGTGCTGGGTTAATGGTTGGACTTGATGACCTTAGAGGTCTCTTCCCACCAAGGCTGTTCTGTGATCCTATGTGGCTGCAATCCCAGTTAGTGCAGGAGTGCCATTAAGCCGGATATTGTACCACTAAGCCCAGTTTCTGACTTCAGAGAGTTCAAAAGACCACAGACTGCCCACTACTGACACAATGACCAGGCAGCAAGTGATATCGGGGACAAAACGAGCATGGTCCTCTAAAGAAATGATGTTTAGGCAATGACTTTTTCTACTGCTTGTTTCTCTGCCAGGCCCTCTTTCTCTGATTGGTTTTGGATTCATTTGTCCGTTTCAGTCTGTTTTTTACAGAAGTGTAAAAATACCAGGTTCTTGTGGTCAACTGAAACACCAGATTCAAAAGAGGTTTGTGACACCTACCAAGTGGGTATACAAGAAAGACACAAATTAGTAGCAGTTGTTGTGGTATGGGCTGCAAGTCAGTAAGACCATAGGAAATCAGATGCTCTTACTTCTCTTGCTTACAGAACAACTTGTATTTTTGTGGGGAATGGGCTAGAGTCATTTTGTACTGTTGATTCCCTTGTGATTTCAAATAGTCATAACAATTCACTTAAAACCACTTTAGCAATATGGCTTAAATACATTTGATCCAGACAAGAGTTAAAGTAATTAGCTGACATTTGATTTTAGTTGATATGGATCCAAACCATGAAACTTTGAACGCCCTTAGAGTTCAGAAGCATTTCATTCAGTGTTTGGGTACTAGTCTGTGTTCTCAAGTAACCTTTTCAAACTTGGCAAATTTAATCCCAGATTTAAAATAATAAAGCAACATAGGGAATCAAGTCTGTAAATGCCTTTTTTTTTTTTTTTTTTTTAAAGTATAGAGGTGCTCTAGAGTATAGTTGCAGAAGGAATAGAAAATGCATTCTCTGTTTAAAGGTGTGTTTGTGTTTCCGTGCGCTGTTCACACCTGAGTATGTACTTATGTGTCTGTACAAACCATTGCTTCTGCTGCACGGACCTTACAATCTGAACAGACAGCCAGGGCAGTCATGCACTTTGAGGCCCAGAGGACGGTGCTAACTTAGAGCACGTGTGCATTTTCAGTTTTATGATGTGACGGCAGCAGCGTCTCTGACACTGGTTAACATTTGTGGGCCTTGTGGACGGGGCGAGTTTCCATGAGGGATTTGGCTGCAGGAAACCTGCCTGCCTGGCACACAGAGTTGAGGAGGGTGTTCCAGGCAGGGTTGAAAGAGAGATGTGAGTACTGAGAGTAGCTGGATGTTTTACGTTGCGTATCACGCAGCTGGTAACTTGGAATGTGATTGGCCATGTTTTGTAAGCTTATTTTTTCCTTGCAGTCTAATGCAGAAGGAAAAAGAAGAGGTTATGAAGAAATTCAAAAGGGAGCGTGTAGTTCTTTCTGCTGAACACCGAGGCGTTCATTTCTTCCTTCAAAGCAACTATATGAGAATTGTATGTGATAATAATACGTTGTATTTGCTGTGTTAAGAAACCAAGATGGAAAGGGAAGACGTTAGGGCAGGAGGGATTTTGCAGGATTTAATGATACCTGTGTACATAGGGGCAAAGAGAGAAAGTTA
Source organism: Podargus strigoides (assembly GCA_028020825.1). Taxonomy (NCBI): domain Eukaryota; kingdom Metazoa; phylum Chordata; class Aves; order Caprimulgiformes; family Podargidae; genus Podargus; species Podargus strigoides. The sequence goes on from CM051620.1 coordinate 12,680,934, forward strand.
AGTCGGGATCTTCAAGATGGCATGCCCTTGTGACACCAACAACAGTGCTGCGGTATTTGATTTCTTAAAGTGTATGTTCAGTGTCCAAGTAATTTAGTAGTAGAGCATATAATGATTTTCCTTGCTTTGGGACAAGTTGAGCTGACAGAAGGTCACAGAAGTCAGCATGCTTCCCATGAAGCTCTGAAAAGTATATAAGCAACACCAATGTGGAAGAACACTAGTTCTGTGATATATGCTTCACGATAACTTACTCTATGCAAAATAGCAGGAAATTATTCAGTTTGGTGCCTGTAGCAGCAGAGTGGGAAGTTTTCAGATTCTTTCATAAAGTTTACTCTCTGTATTACAGCATACAAACCATATTTGCTCCCCTTCAGTGTTTTGGTTTTTTTTTCTTCATGTGCACGCGGCACGCGGAGCAGAGAGCGGCGGCTGTGGGAGCAGTGGGGGCGGCTGCGGTGAGTGCTGTTCCCTTTTGCTGAGGATTTGAGAAGGAGCCGGGCTTCGCGGAGACGGTGAAGCCGGGGCAGAGCAAGGAAACCCGAGTCTGAGCGGGAAACCTGAGAGAAACCGGAGAGAAACCGAAAGGCTGACGTGGCGGGGGGCGTGACTGAGAACCGCGGCAAACTTTAAAAGCGGCCATCTCGGCAGCTCCCTCAGAGCACGCGGAGCAGAGAGCGGCGGCCTCCGAAGAGGCAAGCGCGAGGAGAGCGGCGCGCGGAGAGGATTAGCCAGATAGACCATAGACCACATAGACCACGGTCGCAACACGCTCAAAAACTGTCGTGAAAAGGAATATGGGGACTCAGACGGATCCTCCGAGCAGACATGCAGCCGTGCAGGTTTCTGGCTGCAGCGAATGCCTGAGCCTGGCACTGGTACCGGTGGGAGCCAGTGACACCGCGTGTGTGCGGTGCGAGCAGATAAATGATCTGCTTGGGCAGGTGGTTAAACTGATGGAGGAGGTAGAAAGACTAAGAACTATTAGAGAATGTGGAAGAGAAATAGATTGGTGGAGCTTCACCCTGAGGCAAGGGCAGTCGGAAAAGGGTGAGCAAGTGATGGATCCCCTCCCCTCCTGTCTTCAGACAGAAGGAGAGGGTTCAGGAGACAGGGAGGAATGGAGGGTGGTCCGTCCTCGGAGAGGCAGGCAAAAACCCTCCCAACCCCCTTCACCCTCCCAGTTGCCCTTGAATAACAGGTATCAGGCCTTGGAACTTCAGGGACAGGTAAATGAAGTTGGAGGGGTAGATCTACCTAGTGAATCACCTAGGGCTTGTCAGTCACCTTAGGACTTCTTCAATTAAGAAGAAAAGGAGAGTAATTGTGGTGGGCGACTCCCTTCTGAGGGGAACAGAAGGGCCCATCTGTCGACCGGACCCATCCCACAGGGAAGTCTGCTGCCTCCCCGGGGGGGGGGGTTCGGATTAGAGACATTAAAAAGAAACTTTCTAATCTTGTAAAGCCCTCTGATTACTACCCACTGCTGGTTTTTCAGGTTGGCAGTGATGAAATTATTACAAGTGGTGCAAGGGCAATGAAGAGTGACTTCAGGGCCCTGGGACAGCTGGTTAAGGGGTCTGGAGTGCAAGTAGTGTTTGCCTCCATGCCTCCTGCAAGAATGGGTGAAGAGGAAAGCAGGAAGAGTTCACAGATTAATGAATGGCTACGTAACTGGTGCCAAAGGCAGGGCTTTGGGTTCTTTGATCACGGGCTGCTATATGAGACACCTGGCCTGATGGTGGCAGGTGGAATGCATTTGTCCCAGAGGGGGAAAAGGCTTTTGGGGCAGGAGTTAGCAGGGCTCATTGAGAGGGCTTTAAACTAGATGTGAAGGGGGAAGGGGAGAGAACTGGGTCTGTTAGGGACGAGCCCAAGAGCAATATGCTAGGGCATGTATCTCCCTTATGAGGAAAGGCTGAGGGAGCTGGGTCTCTTTAGCTTGGAGGAGACTGAGGGGTGACCTCAATAATGTTTATAAATATGTAAAGGGTGAGTGTCATGAGGATGGAGCCAGGCTCTTCTCAGTGACATCCAATGATAGGACAAGGGGCAACAGATGCAAGCTGGAACATAGGAGGTTCCACATAATGTGAGGAAGAACTTCTTCACAGTGAGGGTAACAGAACACTGGAACAGGCTGCCCAGAGAGGTTGTGGAGTCTCCTCCTCTGGAGACATTCAAAACCTGCCTGGATATGTTCCTGTGTGACCTGACCTAGGTGTTCCTGCTCTGGCAGGGGGATGGGGCTAGATGATCTTTTGAGGTCCCTTCCAATCCCTAACATTCTGTGATTCTGTGGTCATGAGAGAAAAGAAAAACATGCATTTTTAGGTTTTTCTTACTTATTATAACTTAGTAACTAGGAGAGCAAGAGGGAAAGTCGTCGGTATGCGACCATTAACTATGTGACCGTATTGAACACTGTTATTCAAATTCTATGTGTGAGTTTAAAAATAATTCATTTAAGAAACAATACATACATCACATCTATAATACCTCGTATCTGAGGATTTCAGAGTGGTTTACAAGTCTTGATGAACCGAATCTCACAACACTCCTATAAGGGGGAAAAAAACCCTCAGGCACAGAAATTACAAATCATTTGTTAAGGCTACTCAGGAGATGAAGAAGAAGCGTCTAGATGTTATGGTTTGGGGAACCTACACACAAGTTAAAATTTCAGGATAAATACGTACAACTTACAAAATTACGATATTATTGAACTCTTTCACTTATCTTGTGTTGATCTTAAGCGGTGAAAGATGTACTGTCCGTCTCCTAGACAAAGGGTAGCACAGGATAATGGCCCATCATTTTATGCTGTTAGCTCCTTTTCATGTGAGAGTATGTTAGGACAGAGCTATGACTGAAGCCCAGAGAAGTCAGCATAATTTGTCTGCAGAACAAGGGGTTATCAACAAAGACGTCTTACTAGAAATAGAAAAAAGAGGTACTTGAGGAGAGTAACATGTGGGCATTCATAGAGAGAAGAAAGCTGGACAGCAGAGTCAAACTGAGACACATTTTGTAGCCAAGAAATCTGAATTTTAATGGAGGTCAGTGAGGGAGGGTGGACGTGCGACACTACAAATGTACCTGCTCCAGAGCCTAATCCCTGCTCCCCGAGCCACACTACTGAGAATAGTAGCCTTTAATTATATCAGCAACTGGCTTGGCCCTAGTCATAATCTTCTCCGTGCTGTCTGTGAGATCCTGACTTCAGCTGATCCAAAGACCACTTTGAGTGGCGAATAAATTTGGGCATCTCGCATCTTTACTTTTGCTTTTGAATTCTTTTGTTATGGTACAAGCTTCTCTGAGGAACCTTGAACAAGCTGGAGGTACAGATTTCCTGAGAGTGAGATGCAAGGAGACTAAAAGGGGATTCAGAAGTCTACAGGATTGCCCACCATGTGTTAAACAACAATTTCTTTGGAGTGCATGGTCACGTATTATTTGATGTGGTTAGAGAATGGCAATCCCTGCCAACAGTGAGATGAGGGATGCATCATCTGTTTGTTCCTCTTCAGCCCAGAAAGCCATCCTGGGCTGCATCAAAAGAAGCACAGCCAGCAGGTTGAGGGAGGTGGTTCTCTCCCCTGTACTCCACTCTCATGAGACCTGGAGTACTGTGTTCAGCTCTGGGGCCCCCAGCATAAGGAGGACGTGAATCTGTTGGAGCGAGTCCAGAGGAGGGCCAGGAAGATGATCAGAGGGCTGGAGCACCTCTGCTATGAAGACATGCTGAGAGAGTTGGGGTTGTTCAGCCTGGAGAAGAGAAGGCTCTGGGGAGACCTTATAGCACCTTCCAGTACCTGAAGGGGCCTACAAGAAAGCTAGAGAGGGACTTTTTACAAGGGCTTGTAGTGATAGGACGAGGGGTGATGGTTTTAAAGTGAAAGAGGGTAGATTTAGATTAGATATCGGGAAGAAATTCTTTATTGTGAGGGTGGTGAGACACTGGAACAGGGCACCCTGTGAAGTTGTGGCTGCCCCCTCCCTGGAAGTGTTCAAGGCCAGGTTGGATGGGGCTTTGAGCAACCTGGTCTGGTGGGAATTGTCCCTGCCCGTGGCAGGGGGAATGGAACTAGATGATCTTTAAGGTCGCTTCCAACCCAAACCATTCTATGATTCTTGTATGTCTTTGAAGACGTGGATTGTGAATGAGAATAGTTGCAAGATGAGCTGTAGGAAAAGTTCTATCCGAGGTCTTGTGGGCAACAGGAGATGGGAACTCGTTTAGGAGTATAAGGCAGTCAGGCTGGTAGGGTGTCATTGCAAAGGGGTTAACAGAGAGCCAAAGAACTGTACGTATACCATAGAGGGTAAGGATGCTATTCCCATCACGAAGATCTCGCCAGGTGAGCCTGGTGCCAGAGGACCCCAACCCTAAGAAAGTGTCACACTGGCTGAGCTGTTTGACACTGGGTCACTTGGCTTCTCATCCTGCCTGCCACCCACTAGGATTATTTTCTGTAAGATCAGAGTTGAAGGCTGTCATGCTGAACTTGGAGAGGCATGTGTGGGGGATGGGAGCAGAGAGGGAATGGGAATGTGGTGTGGAGCCGTGTGAAGGTGAGAGTAAACCTTATCAGCTACTGGTTCCGGAGGGTGGTGGGCTTTTTCTTTTTTCTTTCCTGGCTCTGCTGGTAAAGTCATCCATCAAACAACCTCAGTTACCCATTAATACAAGATAAAAGTACTAGAGTACCATGTTAGGGTGTGAATACTTTTAAACATTTTTAAATATAACAATTAAACATAATCCTTGCCCTTTTGGCCAGCTGCCTGTGAGGTGGCCTCTATTAAAAAGCTTTTGAGACCCCAAAGATACTTTCCTTCTGTTGCATAATATTTTTGTTTTGTTTCAGGTAAACCAGGTTTGAACTGGAAAAATGCTGTGAAATCCTGTAGCCAATTTAATATTTAAACCAGACCTGTGAAGTTGTGCTGGTTTCAGGAATGGCTTGAGCCATCCTTCCTCTGCTAACCTGCTGTGCTGACTCAGCTCCTGAAAAGGAGTTGACAGCCTGTGGGGACAGGGGTGTGTTCTAGAACTTTGCAGAAAGGCACGATAATAAAAGCTCGTAAGGGCAAAGAGTGATGCAGCTAAGGTTTGTGTTGCAGTTATCAGCCAAGTCATTTAAAAGAAAAAAAGAAAAACGAACGAACAGACAGACAAAACTCTCACAAAATAGAATTGAAGACACAGCAGCTGGTGACCTAAAATGACAATCTGCACTAAATGCCCTCCTTTGGTGATGTCTGTGCATATGGTTCTCAGCCCATGTTGGGTAGAAATTTGTAGAAAAAGACTCATAGAAGTTAAGTGTTACTTATTTTTTTTAAAAAAAAAAAAAAACAAAAAAAAAAACTTATTAGAAAGACCAAGAAGAGACTGCAAGACAATAGCTGTTCTAGGACCCTGAGACCTATGGGACAGCACGTGTTGCTCGTGTTGTACTTGTTCTGCAGAGAGTTCTCTGCTCTTAATATTTCTCTCTTCACGAGTCAGAAATTGCATTAGCGTGCTTGCTGGATTTCCATGGACATGCCATTCCAGGTGCACATATCAGGGTGCTAATGTTCTTATATTTTGTTGCTGTTGTGTGCTTACATCCCCAGCTTCAAACTAGAATTCAGCACCTGGGTTTTACTGGTGGACTTTGTATAGCTTGATTTCTGCTTTCCTGTACCTTTATTCTAAATGTATGTAAAGTCATTAAATTGACCTACATACAATGAAAAATATAGAGTTTGCATTTCTTTTTATTTGTTTGCCAGTGCAGATGTCTGAGAGTGAGTGCACTTTCAGAACCTTCGTTTCAAAACTCCTTGTAATCACGCGGTAGATAAGTAACACTTTAGAGGGAAGAGGCCCTCCAGCCAAAATAATTTCCAAGTGATCTTAAAGTGTAATTTATCTTCTTATTTTGCAGCTAGCTGTGGACCAAATCCAATTTGCAAGGGCTGTTTATCTTGTTCAAAGGATAATGGGTGCATCAGATGCCAACACAAGTTATTCTTCTTCCTACGAAGAGAAGGAATGAGACAATATGGTGAATGCTTGCATTCCTGCCCATCAGGGTACTATGGACTTCGAACGCCAGATATGAACAGATGTTCAAGTGAGTTTTTTGGTTGGTTTTGTTTTGAACCCTTACAGTCATTTTTGTAGAAAGGCCATAATTCATGCTCAGTTTTTAAGATGATATGTTGTGGAACATGGTGATATTTTCACAGATGTCTCAAGATCATTATAAAACTTCTTAGCTAAAGAACATCCCAGCTCATTCCAAGATATGTAATACTCAGCAGATTAAATAGTTGATGCATTAACCTTCTTTTTATTGTTGTTGTTTTTGTTGCTCTTATTGCTTTAGTTAGAAGGGAAATTTAGGAAAGAATGATGACTTAAGCAGATATTCCTAGTTTTAATGAACAAATTCCCACTACATGAAAATAAAAAGAATTAAGCATTAATTTAACAGTGCCTCATGTAGGTACTAGTCAGTATATGCACTAATATATGGGTGGGCTTCTTGTCATGCTTTTTGTTCCCACACAAATTTCAGGTGACCAGACACCTCACGCCAGACATGCTTTAATACGTAGTGTTGCTATTTTAATAAAACAGATGTACTATTCAAAACAAACAACTTCCTTTCACTTTTAGTACTGCATTTTATATGGAAATTTACAACCTGCTAATGTGCAACAAGATTCCCTGTTTGCCTGTTTGTGCTTAGAACTAAGCACAACTGGTAAAATCGGCGAGTGCTCTGGTACCTCTATAGGTTATTTCACTGCTGTCTGGCCGTTGTGCCGATATCGAATTTTCCGTATGCTCATACGTGAGTATTACCCATATGGATTATTAATCATTGCTGTTACCTCTAATTCATATTTATGAGGGGGTTCTTTGTGTGTGTGTTATAGCCTAACCAGAATTAGGTCACCGAACCTAAGAACCTGAAGTGAGAAATAGCTTTGCTTCCTGGAGTAATCCAGTGTCTGTTAAATGCATGGCACTCACCCCCTCAGTACTGCGGTGTGTCGCTGGGACGCACGGCGGTGTGAGAAAGTAGGGGGGTGCTGGCTTCCACATCACCCATAATGTTGAGACCCATGCATGTGAGGTCACTCTGGCAGTCTGGGCTGGATGAGGAGCACTCATGGCTGTGCTTGGACTTGTCCCATCCCATGCAGTGATGTCCTGCCTCTTTCTCCCCATTCCCCGTATGGACTCCAGGGATACGGTATTCTTCACGTCATGTTCCCAGCTGCTGGGTAATATTGCTGAGTGCTGCCTAATCTATATCAGGTGGCGAGGTTTGGATGAAAAATTAAATGAGACGCGTATATGGTTTATGTATCCCTTCTGTAAAGTAATTTAGGATCTCAGCCTTAATTTTCCTAACATGTTTGAGAATCCAGCAACTCATCCACTTTAAGGCTTTGAAAACTGGGCTGTAAAAACTTGCCCATGTAAAAAATGCTTTAGAATATAGTTACGGTGTTTGGAAATAGATGAATTTATTTAAGAAACGTGTAGATGAGGTGCTGAGGGACATGGTTTAGTGGTGACTTGGCAGTGCTGGGTTGATGGCTGGACTTGATGATCTCAAAGGTCTCTTCCAACAAAGGCTGTTCTGTGATTCTGTGATCTATATTAGCCTGTACTGTGCTTGTGAGATAGGAAAAGGATAGGATAGGGCCACCACTGATTGCAATATTTGATTAAATCTCTTTTTACTAAGGTACCCCCAGGGATTCCTCCTAATTCTCTCCAGTGGGCTGATACACATCCCAAGGGGGTCTTTCGGGGTATCTCTTTACTGGCTGATGAACCCATTCTTACCCCTTATCTCCTTAAACCTCCTCTAGCACTCCTCTAACTTACTGTTCAAGCTTGCTCTTTTACAGTCCACAGCCGGGGAGTCGGTGCCCCTCCCCCCCCCCCAGTTTTCACAATATCTGCTTCCCACTTCTCTTTGCTTGCTTCCTGCTACAGTTCCTCTAATCAGTTACTGCTTTGCCCCTCGTGCCCTGTAAGAGCTACAAATCCTAATGCCTGTGCCCTAGTGTGTAGTTCTTCCTTTCCGCAATCTCGACACCAGGAAACACAATACCACCTCTGATTGCACTTTACAATTGCACAATGTCCAGGCCTCACCGTCTGGTCCACAATTTGAACAAGTAGTTACAAACTTCATATAAATTGTCAACAATCGCACTGCCTTTCGCTTCGCTTTTCTCCGGCCGTCTCAGTCACCCGAGAACGGAACCTCACTCAACCTCACTCAACCTCACTCAACGGAACCTCTCCTCACTCGCTTCATACCGTGGTACGTCTCAAGCACACATCACACTCTCAATAAAACACACAAACCCGCAAAAACACCTCAAAACCGGTCAAGTTACCTTTCCTGGGTACTCGAACCCCTTTCTGACGCTAGTTCACCGGTTGGGGACTTGAACCCCTTTGTGACGTCAAGTTACGTTTCCCGGGGACTCGAACCCCTTTGTGACGTCAAGTTCCGTTTCCTGGGGACTCGAACCCCTTTGTGACACCAGCTCACCGGTTGGGGACTCTGCCCTCACAGAGGGATTCAAGCAAGGCCGCTGCAGGGAGGAGCCGTGCGGTGTGCCAGCTGATGCCTACCTCCAAAGATGGCCTCCCACAGGGATCGAAGGAGAATTGGAGCAGGTCTGGCTGATGTCGATCCAGTGCAGACAGATTGTTTGGTAAGTGGTTTTAGTTCACTGTGTCAGTGAGATGTTTCTGAACGCTGTATGCTGTCTACAACAGCCTTGGTTTACAGTTTTCTCTGAAGCAATTTAGAAATTGCCCCGAACATTTCCGTTGTGCTGACGTACAATTTCTGATGGAACCTTCTCAAGGCTGCAGCTTTCTTTAATGTATAAAATGTGTTCTCTTGGATTTATCTTTAGGTGCGGTTTGATGGTGTGGGTGGTCTTTCTGGCCACATTTCAGCTTTAAAAGAGATGGTCATTCTTCCTCTGCTTTACCCAGAATTCTTTGAGAGATTCAAAATACAACCCCCAAGGTAACAGACATAGTTTAAAACTATCCATTCTAATTCACCCATTTTCAGGAGAATATTCAACTGAGGTATCAATATCTGTCCACTAAATTAGTTCTGTGTTACGAAATTATTAGAGATTTAGTTGGTAGCTTTATGTATTCATGGGCAGCAAAACTCAATCCTGGTATATTGAAATATGACTTTAAATTCTTTGCTTTCAGTAACTTTAGAAGTATTACAAATAATGAGAAGCAAATCTTTCAGTGTTTTGCTGCGTTGTTCACTGAAATTCCTTTTGAGGCAGAAGTGTATTGGCTTTTCTAGTTGTTGTCTGTATTTATCTGGAAATGCAGACTACCCTCCTAGCTGTACACTCCTCGTTTATCATCAGCCATGGATGCTGTGGGAGACCAAATCCTTAAGCTTTCTTTTTAAGGGAGAATGAAATGCTGTACTATCAAATCTCACCTTTTGTGAAAACCAGAATGACTATGCAGTGCGTCACTGAAGAATGAAGTGGTGATTCAGACGTGAGCTCAGTCTCAGATTCTGCACTGCGGTTTGTTCTTGTTTGGCTCCACTGTGCTGTAACCACCCCTGTTAGCTTGTCAGCAGTTTTGGAAGTGTCCTTCTGGGACTCAGATTTTTTTTCTGAAGGTTTTGTACATGTGCATTATCCTCTGTTCATTTTGTTTCCTGCCTTGTTGAATTGTGTAGGAACACAAAATTTCCATCTGTTTTGACTCTTCTCACACATTGTCTGTTTCTGCTATCTTACAGATGAAGTGTTTTTGTTAGGAGAGAAGAGCTGTGTGTTCTAGGGGTGGGGGTTATAATATATGGTTTTCCATGATGTCTTTTTCTTAAGTGGATCTTTTGTTTGTTTGTTTTAATTGCAGAGGCTGTCTATTCTACGGTCCACCAGGGACTGGAAAGACACTGGTTGCTCATGCACTTGCTAATGAATATAGCCAAGGTGACAGGAGAATAGCCTTTTTTATGAGAAAAGGTGCTGACTGCCTGAGTGAATGGGTGGGAGAATCTGAACGACAGCTTCGTTTACTGTTTGATCAGGTGAGGCTGCAACGTGCAGTGTGCTCTGTCCGAGTTGTAACCGTAATTCTCTGTGGTCAATATTTTTAAGAAGAACTCACAGCTTTTTTGTGTTTTGTCAGTTCCTGCCATTGAAATGGGTTTGTCAGTGTTTCTTTTTTCAGTGGGTGTTTTAGGGACTTGAAATCTTGAGATGACCTGGGAAAGATTAATCAACCAAACGAGAAAATCTGGCAAAGCCTCCCACCCCACCCTGCCAAAATATAAGTAAAGCCATGAAAAAGGTTGCAGGAGGCAAGAGATGATGGTGGCTTTATATCAGAGGGAAAACAGATGCAGGCTGAAAGCATGGTCATTTAAATTCGTAACAGAAGCTTGCTTCCAGAACCTGTCATTTGATTATGTCTGGCTCTGTTCTCGGTGCTTGCCAAAGAGCTGTTTTTACTACTGGTATGATTGGTTTCCTGTTACCCAGTCTCGCTGGGTTTGCACAGGCTGCTGTCTAGTTACTCGTACCATTTACTCCCTTAGCTTAATTAGTAGAGGTCCTTCATGATAGTCGGAAAAATGTAGCTCAGTGACTTTGCAGCCATGATGTTTTTCATGCATTTTCTCTTTAAAAGAGTGCTGTTTGACATAGGTCCATATTCCTGTGTTTTCATTCTAGGCCTACCAGATGCGACCTTCAATTATTTTCTTTGATGAGATAGATGGTCTTGCTCCTGTACGCTCCAGTAAACAAGACCAAATTTACAGGTAGTATGTCTTTGCTATCTACACAGAAGTTGCTTGACCTTTGTGAGAAGAAGACCACAGCCTATTGAACTGTATGGGGCACATTCATTTATCCTGAAAACTAGTAATTGAATGCTACTACATATCGGATTCTTTTATACAGCAATTGAAAACAATTCCCTGAGCTTGATATCGGGACAAGGCCTGTGTTACCTTAGTGTTGTTTTCTGTCTTCAAACGAGTCTTTCACTAATGAGCAGCTCCTCAGTTAAAAGCTTGTCTTTTTTGAGTGATCATTGGAGAAGGTTGTGCAGAAATAAGAACACTTACTAAACCAGTGAATGAAAATTATATTTTTCTGTTAGCTCTATTGTATCAACGCTTCTGGCGCTTATGGATGGCTTAGACAGCAGAGGAGAAATTGTGGTCATTGGAGCCACCAACAGACTGGATTCCATAGATCCTGCTTTACGAAGACCTGGGCGATTTGATCAAGAGTTCCCCTTCAGCTTGCCAAATAAAGAGGTCAGAAGTTCAATTCAGCGATAATGCTGATGTGGGAAAGTCCATCTTGATAATACTACTATATAACAGTAGAGTATGGCGTTGCAGTTAAAGTAAGAATTTGAAACCTAATGCTCAAACTGTTTTCCTTGAATGAACTGGCAGAAAAGAAAATTTGAACTAATGAGACTGTCCGAACGAAATGATGCTGAATTGGATAATTTTCTTTGGTCACATATCTGTTTGCGGATAATTTCTTTTTAGTACCATTTTTTCCTCAGGATCATTAGGTCTCATACTTGTGGAAACTTACTTTTTACAGAAGCTAAAAATGCTGTTAATTTTGCTGCAGGCCCCCAGGAAGAGTTTAATAAGTTGAGAATGATTAAATTTCCTACTTAACAAAGCAGAGGGCATCTTAACTGAACTTGAAAATACATAAAAGCTTGACAGATAAGAAAAGTATTTGTATCAACATGAGGGGGTTTTTGGGGTTTGTGTTGTGGTTTTAGGGTTGGGTTCTCTTTTAAAAGAGAAAACTCAGGACAAACTAAAATGCCGCCGTTTTGTTTCCAGGCTAGAAAAGAGATTTTCAAGATTCACACACAAAGCTGGAGCCGTAAGCCGTTGGACACGTTTCTTGAAGAGCTAGCTGAACAGTGTGCTGGTGAGTTTGCAAACCAAGTGAGTTACTGCATGTGACCGAGTCCGAAGGAATCTGAGGTTGGAGCAGGCAGGCCTTGTGCCTTGTGCCCTGCTGCAGAGCGAGGTGCTGAGCCAGCCTGCATGCCCTGGGAGCACAGAAAGTTAGATGCTGCTTTTATTTTCCTTTCTTTTTGTGTCTGAGAACATTGAATGGGTTTTGGGCATCTTCCTGAGGAGCACAGTTTTGATTAGGAGGCCGCTTCATAAGCACAGGGTGTCAGGCTGGGAGCCGCATGACAAAACTCTGCAGTGCAGTAACTCTTCACATTCTCTCTTAACCTGTTAATTTTTGGCTGCATACAAAGTCTTTCAGTGTTGCACTTTTGAAACCTTGGCCTTGACTGCTGTGTTGCCTGACAGTGAGTTAACGTTTGATTCTTGTTTTGTTTATTAGGATACTGCGGTGCTGACATCAAATCCTTGTGTGCTGAAGCTGCCCTGTGTGCTTTGCACCGCCGCTATCCTCAGATATACGAAAGCAGTGAGAAAGTGCAGATAGATATCGCTTCTGTCGAAATAACAGCGCAGGATTTTGTCACGGCTATGCAGAAGACTGTTCCAGCTTCACAGAGGGCTGTGGCTTCACCTGGGCAAGCGCTATCAGCTATTTCAAAGCCCCTGCTTGAAAATACACTAGCAGGAATCTTACAAGCCTTGCAGGGAGTATTTCCCCACGCGGAGCTTGCCCTAAAGAAGGACCAACAGCAAGGTATAACAATAACATCCACTTCTTTACAGTTTTGCCGGAGCAAAAACTTGTGCTTTGTGCAATCAGTGTTCTGAGTCACTAGTCCAAGTCAAATGGAAGTCTGTGGCCGCCACAGTCACTTAATTTCCCCACATCCAGTGGGGGAAACCTGGTCCAGAAAGCAGTGGCCTTGTTGGGTTTTTCAGGTGTCTAGGAACTGCAGTTGCTGTTCCTAATGATCTTGAATTGTAATGGAAAAAACTTGCCAAGTTTTCGTGAGGAGAGAGAGATACCATATGCAAATCCCGGAACTTAGGACAGCTTTGTAGAAATGTGTGCAGTCCCCTGTGGTCTGTGGTAGGATGAACTCTTCATAAAAGAGTGTCTGGTGTGTGCCCTCAAATGAAGAAATACAAGAGAAGGGGTTTGCAGCACTGATTTAGAAGCTGCATTGATGCAAGAGCGAGATATGGACTGTGCAGGAAAGTTAACAAACTTCTCTGGTCTTTCAGACAGTTTAAATCATGCTGTAAGAAATGATGCAATTGACGGTGATGATGAATCACCATCAATCTTTGAAGAGAAGCCAACTCAAGAAGTGCTTGGCAGACCAAAGGAACAGTTCCTCAGTTTTAGCAGGTAAATGTTTGTCCCCTTGACGTTTACTTTTTCAAGATGGCTGGGTCTGTAAAGAGTTTTGGTGTGAGGGGTGGTAGATGGAGGAGTGAAGTGTGTGTGGGGGGTGATGTATATCTGCATGAAATATGTGTGAAGATTCAGGTGGGTACTGGTGTTCTAATGGAGTATACTGCCATAGCCCACGCAACTGAACGGCCCAGCCGTCTTCCAAAGTTCTTGTGGTCCACAGACTATTAGAACGTTAGAACGTTAAAACCCATGGTATTCCTTGAAAGACTCAAGGCCAACGAAATGTGCAATCTGTCTTTTGTTAACAAAAAAGGCTGCATGGATTTGTGTAACCATCTTTTGCCCTGCTGCCTTCCCGGATTGTTTAACCGGTAGTGAATAGCATATCAGAAACAAAACTGAGAAATGGTTTGTTAAAACACTGTGAGAAAAACTGCCACCACATCTGCATTTGGTACCTGTAAGCCTACTAAGTTCATGTTGACCTTTTGACATTTTAACGTGGAAGTCGTATAAGCCAGCAGTTGAAAAAAACAGATGGTGTCGTCACTGTTGGGTCAGTTATTTTTCAGAATTTCTATTGCTGTGCTGTCCTGAGAATCTTCTGACCTGCTGAGCTTGGTTCCTTCTCTGGGATCTTTGACTTCATCTGGTGAAGGTCCAGCAGTGTTGTGGTGGAGAAAACCAATGCTGTTCACAAATGTGTTTCATGCCAGTAAAGCAAGATGACTAGTAAATGAGTAGAGGTTACTGCCCAGTTGCTGTGGGTGTATTTAGCTGGCCAGTCCCCGTCTGTGACTGAAGACTATTTGTTGTGCATGGGTCCTTAACCCAGGCAAAGGAATAGCAGACATGCTGGGGACTGGCAGGATTCCTGAGGGGAGGTATGGTACAAGTTTGTAAGAAAATGGGCTTTGAGCCTTCCTGATGACAGACCAGCTTATTATTTGCTGTGATATGAGTGTATTTATGAAGTGGTTTTTTTTTAAAGAAGAGTATAGGAAGAAAACTTGATCACCTGTGTGCCTATTCATCACTTCATTTTTAAACTTGTTTTCTTCTTCTTGTTCTAGGAATGTTTATTACCAGCCACTGTCTTGCAGGCCACGGTTCTTAATAGCTGAAGAGCCGGGATATGGGCAAGCTTCGCAGTTGGCCCGTGCAGTAATCTACGCCCTGGAAAAGTTTCCAGTGTATTCCCTAGACCTGTCCATTTTGCTTGCTAGCGTCACCTCAGCGGAAGCAACCTGTGTCCAGGTATCTTTTCTCTCTTGAATCTCATAGGGTTCACAAACCGTATATAAACTGGTAAAGTAAGCAAAATCCATTGTTAATGGAGGTGGCCTGGTTTGACTGTGCTGTACTGCTGACTTTTGTCAGAAAATCCACTTTTCCTGTGGATTGAATGAGACCGAATAAGGATGTTGTAACAGGCCATTGCAAATTAAACAGCGGGGATGTTGGCAGCAGCTCGGGAAGCTGAGAGGTGGTGCTAATAGACCCCTCTTTATGGTAAGAAATCCTGCCAGTCTGGTGGGATCCAGACAGTTGTTTTCCTTGCTTCTTGCGGCTCTGTGCTCCCAGTAGATGGCTCCGCATCAGCCTGACTGCGTCGTGCACTTTGTAGCCGCCTTTTTTATTATATTTGTACAGCAATCAAGGTTTTGGGGAAAGGAAGTGTTTTGGTTTTTATATACACAGCTTCTCCTGTTGTGGTATATGCAGCAAAAGCATTAAAATGCATGGAACGCATTTGTACACTGCTGTGTTTTCCTTCACTAGGAAAATGAATTATAAGCAGACAAAGGCGTGGCGTGACTGGATGCCCATTTGTCACATTCCTTTTATTGTTACGTGACAGTTGCATCTGCAGTCGTACAACTACCACGTCCAGTCACTGCCTGGATACACCACCTTCACTTCCCGTCTTGTGCGAGGAACTCCCTGAATATTGACAATGTGAAAGGGTGTCCAGAGAAGTTGGTCACGTGAAAGGACTGTCCACTTCCCTCAGGATGCATGTCCCTAGATGCATGTCCTCTTCTGTGACTGTGGTACCATCTGCCTACAGATGGTACCTCTTGCTGGAGGTTTTGTCTCATTTGTTCAGGCACACCACCACACGTGCAGAGTTGTGAGGCTCCTTAGGAGTTACCTTAGACATAAGTAGTTTTGAAACCCGGCAGAGACGCAGATCTGTTTCTGTCTGTGTTGGCAGTCTCTGAGTCGAAATGAAAATGTTACCTTGTTGTTAAGGATCTGCTCTTTCGTTTTGTTTTGGCTTCGTGTACTCCTGTTTCTTAAGGCAGTTTGACTAATGTGTCGTTATTTATTAGCCAGTTCTGCATGGTTTAGCTTTCTCATCCAAACTTTCATTTTACCAGTTGATGCGCGAAGCTGAAAGAACAGCACCAAGTCTAATTTATATCCCGCATATCCAGTTGTGGTGGGAGGCTGTTGGAGCTCCACTGAAAGCTATTTTTACAACACGACTGCGGGCCATTTCACCGTTTGCTCCAGTTTTGCTGCTTGCAACATCTGGCGTGTGTCACGCGGATCTCCCAGAAGAGGTATTTCTGTCAATAGTTTTCTTACTTTTTAGTTCAATTGATTGTTCATTTGTAAATCCTTTAAGCGTTGAAGTAGTGTGCTCGCTGAAGCAAATTCATTCTTATATTACTCGGGCACCCTAACCAGTTCTCTTAAAATTTGCTTAGCTAAAACAGTGCTGCAAGCATTTGTCTAAAGAGTTTTCTGAGTGAAGAGATTGACTTTGACCGAGCTTCTTCCCCCTGCTCACACACTCATGCTCATTAGACAGATGTATGAATTTCCTTGAAGTTTAATTCAGGAAGGTACTCATCTTTTTGGAATAGAAGACGACTTTGTGTGGCCCTGTGCCTGAAATACCTTTTTCTCCTCATCCTTTAGGTAAAAGAATTGTTTAATGAAAATTCCGGAGAGGTTTTCACAGTCCAGTTGCCTGGTGAAGAGGAAAGAAGAGCATTTTTTGCGGACTTATTTCTAAATCAAGCTGCTAAACCTCCTGCAAAATCCACAGGTGAGGATATTCTACATATAAAACTTTTCTAACTGTAAGTTAATAACAATACAGTATTTGCTTTGGTTGTAGTTTTGTCAGTAATTTTTCGTAGGCATGTATTTGAATACCATAAATTGACTAAAAGTTTCTGATTGATTTCAGCTTGGCAGCCATTGGAAGTCCTGCCCTTGGCACCGCCGCCTGCCCCTCGACAGCTGACAGACGAACAAATAAGACAGCTGGAGGAGCAGGAGGAGGATACATTGCGTGAACTCAGGATTTTCTTGCAGGATGTGACTCATAGACTTGTCGTTGACAGACGTTTCAGAGCATTTACAAAGCCTGTTGACCCACAGGAGGTAAATTAGTTTCAATTTGTAATATCATTTTATCTATGTGTATTCCTGATTTCTCTGTCTGTGCATTTGTCAGTGTTTGTGTGTTACTTGTAGGAAGGTTCATCTTTGTTTTTAAGACCGTGCTATTCTGATGTGTCAAGAAGCAGGAAGTGAATTTTGGTTTTACTTTTGCTGACTCCTTGTGGCTCTCAATTGTCTGTTACTTGAGTATTCCCTGGAAGCCAGGGGTTTCTTCAAAAACGTCTTTAGAATGTTTCAGTTGGAAGGGACCTACAACGATCATGTAGTCCAACTCCCGGTTAGACCAAATGCCGGCAGTTTGCTCATGAAAAGGCTTTGATACGTAGGCATGTTAGAGTGCTGAAAAGCACAGAGATCTCTTTCTTTATAATTATAAACAGGACTATAGGACTTTCTAAATAAAAAGCTCTTTAATTGTCTGTGCATAGTTTCTGTGAGGAGTAGAAGCAGCAGTTTTTCAAGTAAGCTGTAAAATATAATTACCTGTTTCATGAGGGACTTCTCAGTGTAAGATCAACCATAAGGGCTGTGTGGCTCTTTCTGCTTCCCGTACACTTCTGAGGGCTCTCTTTCTTATTTAATTTATAGGCTAAGTCTGAGCTGGGGGCAGAGACTTCAAAGTCAGCTGCAGTTTTACTATAGCTTTGTGTTTCAGCACAGTTTTGTTCCCCTAAGAGTCCACTGACTTGTCTTTACTCCTAGTTTCTGAGATAATTCAAACCTAGATGTCCTCACCTCAACTAGTTATTAAGCTTCTTTTATGGTCTGAGTAAAGACGTTGACACCTCTGAGTCCAGTTATCTCATTCTCAAGTAGATGACCTAGGACAGATACTTCAGAGGTGCAATTCCTGCAACCTTTTTCTTGCCACCAAAGATAAAGAGAATCTCGCGAGGCTCTACTGAGAAAGGTTTCTTAGCTGTGATTTTCTGTAGTGAAATGAAATGAATCCGCCTCTAGGTGTCTTCCCTTCTCTGCCCCACTTGTGCTTCTGACCTCCCTCCTCCTTTTTTTTCCCCTCTGGTCTGTCTCTTCAAAGCTACTTGAAATAGCCCTTCTATTTTTGAGAAAGTAACTGGTTAATTTCCACATCTTTGAATGTATCATAAAGATTTGGGGTTTTTAAGAAGTCCTTTATTTTATTTTAGTAAAATAATTCTCAGTGGTAGATACTGTGTTAAATCTCTGAGCCTGTGTGTTTCCTTTGTAGGTCCCTGATTATGACACAGTTATTAAACAGCCCATGGACCTTTTGTCAGTTCTCTCTAAGATTGACCGGCACCAGTACCTAACGGCAAGAGATTTTCTAAAAGACATGGATCTGATCTGTAGCAATGCTTTAAAGTACTACCCAGATAAAGCAGCTGGAGGTGAGGATATGGTTTTATCCCTATTTGTGAAAAAATTAAAATGTATAAATAGATAAATGTTGTCTGTGGACAGTAGACTTGGGATGAGATAATTTTGAATATCCACAGAGAGCATTCCTTGCCAGGTTGTACAGTTTGTAGCATTAAACTGCTTGGGCATGAAATGGTGATAGAAGTGTTGATCAGTAATTAGTGCTTTTGCTTTAATAATTGACTTTTATGGTGCAAATATTCACTGAGATAACCTTTCAGAACTGTCACGGTTTAGGCCCAGCCTGCAACTAAGCACCACAGGGTCACTCACCCACTCCTCCCCGTGGTGGCACCACAGGGTCACTCACCCACTCCTCCCCATGGTGGGATAGGGAGGAGAAAAATATAACGAAGGCTCACGGGTCAGGACAAGGACAGGGAGGGACCAGTTGCCCATTCTGGTGACAGGCAAAACAGACTTCACTTGGGGAATGATCGATTTATTACCAATGAAATTGGGGTAGGTCCTTCAGGAACAGACTGCTCCAGCACGGGCTTCCCTCGGTCTCAGGGCCTTCTTCAGGCACAGCCACCTGCTCCACCGTGGCCCTCCACGGGCTGGAGGAAGGTACCTGTTCCGCCGTGGTCCTCCATGGGCTGCAAGGGGACAGCCTTCAGGGGAAGCTCTACTCTGGCACTCCTCTTCCCCCTCCTTCACTGGTGTTGGTGTCTGCATAGGTGTTTCTCTCGCATCCTGCTCCTCTCTCCACTGCAAGTCTTCCAGCAGTTTTGTTTGCCCTCCTTAAATATTTTATCGCAGAGGCGCTACCACCATCACTGATGGGCTCAGGTCAGCCTCAGCCAGAGGCAGGCGGGGCTTGAAGTTGGGGGGAAAAAAAAAAAAAGAGGAAAAAAAAAAAAAAAAAGAAAGGCCTCCCCTGTTTCCAAAGCCCCACCACACAGACCCAACACAAGAATCCACCTATGAAAAGATCAAAGCTGGTAGAAAATACTCATTTCTGATTGTAAAATTTCAGATCGTCTGCTTAGGCACAGAGCTTGTACTTTGAGAGATACTGCATATGCCATAGTGAGGGAAGAAATGGATAAAGATCTTGAACAACACTGTGAGGAAATTCAAGCATCTCGTAAGAAAAGAGGTATGTTTTTTTGACGCTAAGGATTTTAAGACTTGTCACAATATTTGTAAAAAACAATGCAAGACATGATCTTTGCTCTCTGTTGTTTATTGCAAGGTTGTAACTCTTCAAAGTGTGCTCCATCTTACTACCATGTAATTCCAAAGACGAACTCTGTTCCTGGGTGTGAGAAAATGGACCCCAAGTGTAATGAAAAGACAAAGATGCCAGCAGCACCTGTAGATTCCAGTACACCCTGCCTGCATGGCAAGTTGCATTTTATTCAGGCTATCTTGGAGAAGGTGCTAAAGTCACTGATACCTTCTCTGTTCTTATGACATAACAGGTTTTTGTGATGCCTGGTTCTTCATGCCAGAGGCTTATATTTTTTCATTTGCTTCAAAATGTGAGATAAATCCAGAGGTCATTGATTTGAGTATGGTTACAAAGTTCAAGTACGGTGGTTTGCATTGTAAGACACTGGCCTTGATGCAGCTGACGTGTAATGGCTCCCAAATGACTACCTCTTGAAGTCAAAACTCTTGTACGTGGCATTTGCTGAATACTCAACTAGTTTTTACTTAGATGAAACAGTATTTGTCCCTTTCCTGCTCTCAAACACTCAAATCTATGCCACCTCTCACAGCGATTTGCAATTGAAGGAAGAAAGGGGTAAAAAGGGGAACGATAATAATAAAGTTGTAAGGGAAAGATCATTACTTCCTCCCTTTTCCTGTGAAAAGGCCATGAAAGAACAAAGGGACTTGGGTCTCTTTCAGTTAAAACGCATGGCATGGTGTGAAGTTTCCTGGTCGTGCTGGCATGACTGAGAATGTCGTTGACTTCACCCATGTGCTTTGTGCAGCACTCCGTGAATACAAAGAGTGGTGGGTGTTCTGGAGGGCAGAAATGGGAAGTCTGGTTTAAACAAGGTGAACTGAATCAGAAAGCAGACGAAGTGTAATTCTTTCTGGACAATTTTTTCTCCAGCAAAGAGTCCCTTAAAATTGTCTCGTTAACGCTGCCCAACGTGTGTTTAGCTTTAGAAGTTGACAGCTTTATACAAGATTGGAAGGAGGACTCATCTCCAAACGCTTTTCTGTTGTTCATTGGTATATGTTTACATAGTAAGACAGGGAGCAACTTCACCCAGTAACCTTGCTTTGTGGTTGGTAGGTCTGGCGATGGAGATGCAAATGGTAAGTGAATGGTCAAAAGGGTCCTGTAGCTCCTTTTCATTCCTGAGTAAGAGTGCACGATTTATTAGATATTAACCTTCTTTAGTTCCCTTCTCTTATTTCTGTTGTATCTCTTTCTTGCATAATGATGCTGCCCCTCTAGTTACGCTAGCCAAACTCCTGTTTTTCTGCAGCTGCTGTTTTTTTGATTCTGAAGTTTGCTTTTCACATGGTACCTAATTGAAAAACAATCAGTGACTTTCTTCAGTTGTATGAGTATCTTTCCAGTAACGAGCGGCGTAAGTTCAAAAGCTGTACTTCAAGCAGTGTGGACCCAGGGGCACAGGTGGAATAGCAGACTTATGTCCTGATGTCTGCAGTCTAAGATGTGTTTCCTACCCTAAATTACTTTGGAGTTTTGCGGTGCGGTGCTGTAATGGCAACAAGACTCTCTTTTTTCCTGGTTTTACCCTGCTTTTTATCTTGTACCTGAGTTTCTAATTCTCATGGAGCACTGACTTTTGCCAGAAACAAAGTACCAGTCAGGCATTTCTCAGTGAAACAATGGTAACAGCTCTGTCTCTGTCATTGCAGAGAGAGACCGGACTGCCGGTACGGGATACTTTATTGGTACTGTATTGCAGATAAACAGAAATCCTGACTGAAGACATTTGTGTCCTTCCAGATTCGTGGGTACACGGTGTGACTCGTGCGAGTTGTTCTTGGGTGGGCGAGCCACAGGTGACAGGTGTCGAGAAAGCAACAGAAATTGTCACACAGCCAGTGACTGTGGATTCCTGTGAGCTCCAAGTAAGTCAACTTTTCCATTTTGTTACTACTGAAGGAGGACAACCAATGCCAATTAAAACAACTAACTGATGGGGGAAGTATTTAGAGCTTGGGAAATAACCTGAAGAGGACCTCTATTTCTAGTAGTGATGAGTTCAAACCTGAAGCTAACAGGTTGACATAAAGCCCGTGCTAGAAAATACTAACACCTGCTTTCCTGATGTTTGGTTTTTTTTCAAAATCCAGTGTTCGAATTTAGCATTCATGCAGTTAACAGCGTTGTAGGGGTTTTCCACTCCCTCTCAGGAGAGAAGTTGCTATCCTAGGCTACAGCTGGGGAAAGGGTTAAAAACGGGCCTAGCTGTAGGGTGGGCAAGAGGTTTCTTTGCCTGAAGTGCAGAGGGTGGAACAAGGGCGTGATCTTCTGGGGATATCGCAGTGAGGAAAACTAGGAAAAGGGCTCGGCTGGAGTCCTGGCAGTGGGGCCAGTGCAGAGGAGGGCTGCTAGTTACCTGCCATGCTGAGAAAAGGGAGTATTACATGGATGTTTCCCCTGTGTGGGGAGAATGTGACCAGATAGGAACCCCTGTGTTGGAGAGGCTTGTTAGCACAATTTCTGTCACATTTTTAAGACATGACATAATTTGGAGAGGTGAAACAAACTTTTTAACGTGGGCTTCCTAAGGAAGCAGATTTCGGGGGCTTTTGTTGTTCACGTCTGCCTGTGTATGTAGAGGCGTCGCATAGGTTTTCCATAGAGTCAGGGTGCTGTAGCACGTGCTCCAAAGTTATTGCCTGCTGGAGAAAGAGTACAGTAAAGCCCTTGTATGTGTTTCAGCTTATATACATGTCAGCTCTAAGGAGAGCTGCAGTCATAGAACACATCTTTTAGAAAACTTGTTTCATAGAATCATCGAATGGTTTGGTTGGAAGGGACCTTAAAGATGATCTGCCATGGGCAGGGAGGGACACCTCCTGCTGGAGCAGGTCGTTCAAAGCCCCGTCTAACCTGGCCTTGAACACTTCCAGGGAGGGGTAGCCACAGCTTCCCTGGGCAACCTGTTCCAGTGTCTCGCCACCCTCACAGTAAAGAATTTCTTCCTAATATCTAATCTAAATCTACCCTCTTTCAGTTTAAAACTGTGATACTTCTCTGGCTCATCTCCCTAAGACTTCAGCTGTGCTGCAGTGTATCCAGCACGTCTCTGAGCAGCAGGCTGAGGGCGCTCTCGTGCACCCAGTCCCTCTAACCTTGGAGTGTCATCGCACAGCTTGTCAGAGACGAGCCTCCTATGATCCCCCTCCAAGTCTAGTTTAAATGAGCCCCACAAACTCCTGGGCAAAGCCCCTCTTCCCCCTTGAGAAAAGTGAATCCCGTCTGATGCCACAGGCCTGGTGCCGTGGAGGCCATCCCATTATCAAAAACCCCAGCACTGTGGCACTGACTGGGCCCGTCTGTTTCTTCCAACGTCACTGCCCACAACTGGAAGGAGAGAGGGAAAATAACCTGTTCACCAGACTCCCTCACCAACCGTCCCAAGGCCCCAAAGTCTCTTTTCGTTGCCCTTGGGCTACGTGTTATGACTTCATCACCACCCACACGCAAGGACCCGTAAGGGGTGACAGTGTGAGGGCTGTGCCAGGCTAGGGCGTTTCCTAGTGATGCCCTTAACCCGGGCCCCAGGGAGGCAGCAGACTTGACAAAGAGGAGGGTCTGTCCTGCACATTGGACCTTCTGTTCCTCTCGGAAGGAAGTCACCTACAACTGTTACCCATCTTCTTCCTCATGGGAGGTGGTCATGATGTGAGTGGTGGGCCTTTCTGACCTTGGCGGCACCTCTGGTGTGGATGGGCTGTTTGCAATTATGATCATTGATGTGACAGACTGATTAGTAATAAAATATGGTCTCAAATTTAAGCCAGTCTCTTCTCTCAAGTATGAAAAATGAACTCATTCTCTCCAGGTAAATTTTGTGAGGTACTGAGTGTGTTCTCTGAAGTGTCACTCATATTTTATTTAACAGTGTAAGAAAGTGGGATGTCACTTGCATTGTATTGTTATCGTTTAGCTTCTGAAAATGTAAAGAGCCTATGCAAAGGATCTTGCACTCTTCTGAACTTGTGTTTTCCTTTTTTTCTTCAGCAACTGTTAAATTTTGTCACTGTGATAACTAAGAACTGCAATGTATTTCAATTGGAAAAGCTCTGTGCTGTTCTCAGGCAGTGCCTTTACCAACATCGGGAAGATTACGACAAAACCGAACTGGCGAAGATAAATTTTGGGTTTTGTCTTCTAGCACATTCTATCCCTGTTCTGCATGTGTGTCTTATGCGTATGTGTGTATGCACTTGGGTCATCGCGCTTGGTTAGTGCTACTCATTGCTGCTCAGTTGCCTGTGTTACAAGACTTGTTCATTCCAGTGTGCAAAGCCATCGTTGTATTTGGCATAATTTTCCTTTCAAAGAACGGGCTTGACCTTGAAGACATTGGGTCCACCCACACAGCCCTCTCACAGCAGTTAACCTCAGCCTGTCAATAGTCCATCTCCAGAACCTTTTTAGGGGTTGGGGCTATGAAAGGAGGGTGCTTTTCTCAGTCTGTTGCTTCCCCTTTCTCCCCTTACAGGCAGTCAGACACGGTAATACTTTGTAGAGTAGTCATTCCACTCTTGAAAAGAAACCAACGATGAAACACAAGAGCTGCAGACTTTTCCCTAGTCTCACCATAATCTCTTTTGAACTAGCATGGCTCGAGCATCTTTACCAACATCAGGGGAGATTTCTGCCTATGCCTGTTTAATGCTAATGAGTCCAATTCTCTGATCTCTTTCTCAAAGAGATGATTTTGGAGTTGTCAGGACTCAGCAGAAGTCTTCTGGAGGCAGCCGTGGTTCCAGTCAGGCATTCCCAGTATTGAGTTGGTTTAGACAGGCTGGATAATCAGTCTTCAGATTCAAGATCTTGAGTCCAGTTGTCTGAGATGCTTGTGCCGGACAAGAGATAGAAGTCTTGATGCCTCTTCTCTCTGGCCCTGGTCATCTTCATCTCTCCTTCCACATGTGATAAAGAGCTAGAACGGACGCTCCGTTCTGGCTGTGCAACAGGGAGGATTATTTGGATTCAGGGAGGCCATTGCTGAAAAAGGTGCCCTTCTCATCCAGCATAGTGACGCGCCTGTTTTAGCATGACAAGGGTTTTCTTTATGTTAGCTCGGGGCTTGTGAGCTTTTGTCACTTCACTTCTAATGCTTAAATTCCAAGGGACTTGATTTATTTGTTTTCTATTTCTACCTTCAGCTTTAACAAAAAAAAATCTGTGCACAGTGACTGTGCAAGTCAGGAGCAAGCTCTACTGTACGAAGAGATAGACTTTAACAAGGAGTGATTCAGAGTGGAGCAAATAACATTTCCAGCTTTTAGTTGGGACTTTTCAGGAACTGTCTCTTCTTTCTAAGTGTTGAAACCACAGTTGATACAGATCCATACAGCCTCTCGTATTTTGGATGCAGAACGATGCGTTTGAAGGTAGCAGGTATAGAAAGATACTGTGATGATGGTAGCACATGGATTTGCTAAGTCTTACTAATGTCTGTATGTGCAGGTTCTTGACCCTTTTTATGAAGAAACACTCAGGGGTCTTAAGATTTTATTCATGCTGACTGCTACTTTACTTTATCTTTTTCTCTTACTAGGAAATGAAGAAAGGAATTGCAGCCTTCAGCCGTCCTGTTCAGTGATACTTGATGTCCAGGTACTGGAGTTCGACTCTGTAATGTTTTGAGGTTTTTTCTTTTCGTACTTCGACTTTGTAATGTTTTGGTTTTTCTTTTCACTGCGTGCTGTTCTCTGCATAATTCTATAAAGATTGCTTCTACATATATATTTATGCCTATATTAAGTATATCTTAAAATTTATTAAGAAAGTTCAAATAATGTCCCGTAACTGTTTTCAGTTGATACTTTTGTCCTCTCTCTAGATGTATTTTCACGTGACAGACTGCTGTGATTGCCTTTGGAATGCTGCTGATCTGAACATCTCCGAGATAATTTCAGGACCTCTCATTTAAATAAAACAACTGAAAACTTGATTAACTCTTATCATTGCTTTCCAGTTTGTGGGAATACCTTTCTTCTGAAGTAGTCTGGGGTGCTGTATAGTCCATTGGATATTACGTAAAGGTTTTAAACCAAATCTCATTTTGGTATATGAAAAGTAATTCCTTTAGAAATCTCTTAATGCAGTTCAGAGGTAATTTTTCTTTTTTTTTTTTTTTTAATTACAGCACCTCAGGTGGCTTTCATAGAATTGACAACCTAAAGTACGTGTGTGGGAGAAACAATCTTTCCACATAAGGACTTTTCCTATGGCATATTTTTGCCTGTCAAAAAAAAAGCCAAACCTAGCTTGAAACAAAGCAAGATTTAGTACTGTAACTTTCTAAGGTAAAGTTTAGTCTTGCTTGTAATAATGACAATCTTGTTACTGGAGAATAGTAGTATTTTAATTTAAGTTTTTAGTTGCAAGTCAGGTGGCTTGCAGTCGAATTAATTGTAAATAGTTTTCTAGTTACCCGGTGCGGAGACGGGACTTGGAGAAATCAGGAACGACTCAATGCGAGTTATCCGGAAAGCTCGTTTTATTGCGCAGATACATTCACTTATATATCATTCTTTTGTCAAATCACCACGACTAAGCATATCTTATTATCTTTTTCTTAGGTTTTCATTAGACCACTTCTACATCAATCATTAACTTTTAACCTGTGCTTCAGCTTCGAATTATCATATTCTCCGCCTTGCCTAACTGTTAGTTCCCTATCTTATATAACTTAGTTCCTTGTACTACTCTTCAAGGACAGTATGTCCTTGAGGGCTAATCTTGGCCGCTAGCGCCTGCACAGTAGCTTGTTCGTGCACCTGCTCTAACACTCCATGTCCATTATTCACAAGCCAAACTCCCACAATTCCCCCTTTTTCCTTTTGCACGAACAGAACTTTATGCATTAGACTAGTGACTAATTTTGTTATTAGCTTCCATACTATTCCTAGCCCAATTAACAACAAAACAATTATGATTACCCAGCGAATGCCTTCTTTGATCAAACCAAGTAACCATGGGGACAGACTGCCAAATATTTTTTTGTAACCATGAATCAAACCAGCTTGTCTCCTTTTGAATCTTTTGAGTGTGTTCTTTAAGCCACTGCAGTTGTTGGTGAATTGAAGGGGGTCTTTCGGGGTATCTCTTTACTGGCTGATGAACCCATTCTTACCCCTTATCTCCTTAAACCTCCTCTAGCACTCCTCTAACGTACTGTTCAAGCTTGCTCTTTTACAGTCCACAGCCGGGGAGTCGGTGCCCCTCCCCCCCCCCCCCCCCAGTTTTCACAATATCTGCTTCCCACTTCTCTTTGCTTGCCTCCTGCTACAGTTCCTCTAATCAGTTACTGCTTTGCCCCTCGTGCCCTGGAAGAGCTACAAATCCTAATGCCTGTGCCCTAGTGTGTAGTTCTTCCTTTCCGCAATCTCGACACCAGGAAACACAATACCACCTCTGATTGCACTTTACAATTGCACAATGTCCAGGCCTCACCGTCTGGTCCACAATTTGAACAAGTAGTTACAAACTTCATATAAATTGTCAACAATCGCACTGCCTTTCGCTTCGCTTTTCTCCGGCCGTCTCAGTCACCCGAGAACGGAACCTCACTCAACCTCACTCAACCTCACTCAACCGAACCTCTCCTCACTCGCTTCATACCGTGGTACGTCTCAAGCACACATCACACTCTCAATAAAACACACAAACCCGCAAAAACACCTCAAAACCGGTCAAGTTACCTTTCCTGGGTACTCGAACCCCTTTCTGACGCTAGTTCACCGGTTGGGGGCTTGAACCCCTTTGTGACGTCAAGTTCCCTTTCCCGGGGACTCGAACCCCTTTGTGACGTCAAGTTCCGTTTCCTGGGGACTCGAACCCCTTTGTGACACCAGCTCACCGGTTGGGGACTCTGCCCTCACAGAGGGATTCAAGCAGGGCCGCTGCAGGGAGGAGCCGTGCGGTGTGCCAGCTGATGCCTACCTCCAAAGATGGCCTCCCACAGGGATCGAAGGAGAATTGGAGCAGGTCTGGCTGATGTCGATCCAGTGCAGACAGATTGTTTGGTAAGTGGTTTTAGTTCACTGTGTCAGTGAGATGTTTCTGAACGCTGTATGCTGTCTACAACAGCCTTGGTTTACAGTTTTCTCTGAAGCAATTTGAAAATTGCCCCGAACATTTCCGTTGTGCTGACGTACAATTTCTGATGGAACCTTCTCAAGGTTGCAGCTTTCTTTAATGTATAAAATGTGTTCTCTTGGATTTATCTTTAGGTGCGGTTTGATGGTGTGGGTGGTCTTTCTGGCCACATTTCAGCTTTAAAAGAGATGGTCATTCTTCCACTGCTTTACCCAGAATTCTTTGAGAGATTCAAAATACAACCCCCAAGGTAACAGACATAGTTTAAAACTATCCATTCTAATTCACCCATTTTCAGGAGAATATTCAACTGAGGTATCCATATCTGTCCACTAAATTAGTCGTGTGTTATGAAATTATTAGAGATTTAGTTGGTAGCTTTATGTATTCATGGGCAGCAAAACTCAATCCTGGTATATTGAAATATGACTTTAAATTCTTTGCTTTCAGTAACTTTAGAAGTATTACAAATAATGAGAAGCAAATCTTTCAGTGTTTTGCTGCGTCGTTCACTGAAATTCCTTTTGAGGCAGAAGTGTATTGGCTTTTCTAGTTGGTGTCTATATTTATCTGGAAATGCAGACTACCCTCCTAGCTGTACACTCCTCGTTTATCGTCAGCCATGGATGCTGTGGGAGACCAAATCCTTAAGCTTTCCTTTTAAGGGAGAATGAAATGCTGTACTATCAAATCTTACCTTCTGTGAAAACCAGAATGACTATGCAGTGCGTCACTGAAGAATGAAGTGGTGATTCAGACGTGAGCTCAGTCTCAGATTCTGCACTGCAGTTTGTTCTTGTTTGGCTGCACTGTGCTGCTGTTTGGCTGCACTGTGCTGTAACCACCCCTGTTAGCTTGTCAGCAGTTTTGGAAGTGTCCTTCTGAGACTCAGTTTTTTTTTCTGAAGGTTTTGTACATGTGCATTATCCTCTGTTCATTTTGTTTCCTGCCTTGTTGAATTGTGTAGGAACACAAAATTTCCATCTGTTTTGACTCTTCTCACACATTGTCTGTTTCTGCTATCTTACAGATGAAGTGTTTTTGTTAGGAGAGAAGAGCTGTGTGTTCTAGGGGTGGGGGTTATAATATATGGTTTTCCATGATGTCTTTTTCTTAAGTGGATCTTTTGTTTGTTTGTTTTAATTGCAGAGGCTGTCTATTCTACGGTCCACCAGGGACTGGAAAGACACTGGTTGCTCGTGCACTTGCTAATGAATATAGCCAAGGTGACAGGAGAATAGCCTTTTTTATGAGAAAAGGTGCTGACTGCCTGAGTGAATGGGTGGGAGAATCTGAACGACAGCTTCGTTTACTGTTTGATCAGGTGAGGCTGCAACGTGCAGTGTGCTCTGTCCGAGTTGTAACCGTAATTCTCTGTGGTCAATATTTTTAAGAAGAACTCACAGCTTTTTTGTGTTTTGTCAGTTCCTGCCATTGAAATGGGTTTGTCAGTGTTTCTTTTTTCAGTGGGTGTTTTAGGGACTTGAAATCTTGAGATGACCTGGGAAAGATTAATCAACCAAACGAGAAAATCTGGCAAAGCCTCCCACCCCACCCTGCCAAAATATAAGTAAAGCCATGAAAAAGGTTGCAGGAGGCAAGAGATGATGGTGGCTTTATATCAGAGGGAAAACAGATGCAGGCTGAAAGCATGGTCATTTAAATTCGTAACAGAAGCTTGCTTCCAGAACCTGTCATTTGATTATGTCTGGCTCTGTTCTCGGTGCTTGCCAAAGAGCCGTTTTTACTACTGGTATGATTGGTTTCCTGTTACCCAGTCTCGCTGGGTTTGCACAGGCTGCTGTCTAGTTACTCGTACCATTTACTCCCTTAGCTTAATTAGTAGAGGTCCTTCATGCTAGTCGGAAAAATGTAGCTCAGTGACTTTGCAGCCATAATGTTTTTCATGCATTTTCTCTTTAAAAGAGTGCTGTTTGACATAGGTCCATATTCCTGTGTTTTCATTCTAGGCCTACCAGATGCGACCTTCAATTATTTTCTTTGATGACATAGATGGTCTTGCTCCTGTATGCTCCAGTAAACAAGACCAAATGTACAGGTAGTATGTCTTTGCTATCTACACAGAAGTTGCTTGACCTTTGTGAGAAGAAGACCACAGCCTATTGAACTGTATGGGGCACATTCATTTATCCTGAAAACTAGTAATTGAATGCTACTACGTATCGGCTTATTTTATACAGCAATTGAAAACAATTCACTGAGCTTGATACCGGGACAAGGCCTGTGTTACCTTACTGTTGTTTTCTGTCTTCAAACGAGTCTTTCACTAATGAGCAGCTCCTCAGTTAAAAGCTTGTCTTTTTTGAGTGATCATTGGAGAAGGTTGTGCAGAAATAAGAACACTTACTAAACCAGTGAATGAAAAATTATATTTTTCTGTTAGCTCTATTGTATCAACACTTCTGGCGCTTATGGATGGCTTAGACAGCAGAGGAGAAATTGTGGTCATCGGAGCCACCAACAGACTGGATTGCATAGATCCTGCTTTACGAAGACCTGGGCGATTTGATCGAGAGTTCCTCTTCAGCTTGCCAAATAAAGAGGTCAGAAGTTCAATTCAGCGATAATGCTAATGTGGGAAAGTCCATCTTGATAATACTACTATATAACAGTAGAGTATGGCGTTGCAGTTAAAGTAAGAATTTGAAACCTAATGCTCAAACTGTTTTCCTTGAATGAACTGGCAGAAAAGAAAATTTGAACTAATGAGACTGTCCGAACGAAATGATGCTGAATTGGATAATTTTCTTTGGTCACATATCTGTTTGCGGATAATTTCTTTTTAGTACAATTTTTTCCTCAGGATCATTAGGTCTCATACTTGTGGAAACTTACTTTTTACAGAAGCTAAAAATGCTGTTAATTTTGCTGCAGGCCCCCAGGAAGAGTTTAATAAGTTGAGAATGATTAAATTTCCTACTTAACAAAGCAGAGGGCATCTTAACTGAACTTGAAAATACATAAAAGCTTGACAGATAAGAAAAGTATTTGTATCAACATGAGGGGGTTTTTGGGGTTTGTGTTGTGGTTTTAGGGTTGGGTTCTCTTTTAAAAGAGAAAACTCAGGACAAACTAAAATGCCGCCGTTTTGTTTCCAGGCTAGAAAAGAGATTTTCAAGATTCACACACAAAGCTGGAGCCGTAAGCCGTTGGACACGTTTCTTGAAGAGCTAGCTGAAAAGTGTGCTGGTGAGTTTGCAAACCAAGTGAGTTACTGCATGTGACCGAGTCCGAAGGAATCTGAGGTTGGAGCAGGCAGGCCTTGTGCCTTGTGCCCTGCTGCAGAGCGAGGTGCTGAGCCAGCCTGCATGCCCTGGGAGCACAGAAAGTTAGATGCTGCTTTTATTTTCCTTTCTTTTTGTGTCTGAGAACATTGAATGGGTTTTGGGCATCTTCCTGAGGAGCACAGTTTTGATTAGGAGGCCGCTTCATAAGCACAGGGTGTCAGGCTGGGAGCCGCATGACAAAACTCTGCAGTGCAGTAACTCTTCACATTCTCTCTTAACCTGTTAATTTTTGGCTGCATACAAAGTCTTTCAGTGTTGCGCTTTTGAAACCTTGGCCTTGACTGCTGTGTTGCCTGACAGTGAGTTAACGTTTGATTCTTGTTTTGTTTATTAGGATACTGTGGTGCTGACATCAAATCCTTGTGTGCTGAAGCTGCCCTGTGTGCTTTGCACCGCCGCTATCCTCAGATATACGAAAGCAGTGAGAAAGTGCAGATAGATATCGCTTCTGTCGAAATAACAGCGCAGGATTTTGTCACGGCTATGCAGAAGACTGTTCGAGCTTCACAGAGGGCTGTGGCTTCACCTGGGCAAGCGCTATCAGCTATTTCAAAGCCCCTGCTTGAAAATACACTAGCAGGAATCTTACAAGCCTTGCAGAGAGTATTTCCCCACGCGGAGCTTGCCCTAAAGAAGGACCAACAGCAAGGTATAACAATAACATCCACTTGTTTACAGTTTTGCCTGAGCAAAAACTTGTGCTTTGTTGTCCCGGTTTGAAGGACAGGTGTCTGCTAAGGAAGGCAGGAGCCCCCCCCTGGAAGGGAAAATACAACCCCCTTCCCCCCAAATTGTTATAGAATTGAAATTAAGGGGCTTTCAGGCAAAGGTATGAGGAAAATGGGAATAACAGTTTTTACTAATATATACAACAAAACTATAATACAGAGAAACTGGTTACAGGCCTGACAGAGTCAGGGATACAAGCTGGCCCCCTGCCGGGTAGGGTGCTGGTACCAGTCCGATCCAGTGGCAGCTGCAGTTCTCTCCGAAATGGTCCGGTTAAAGCGGTGGTCCGTAGGAAAAGAAAACAAAGTCTGAGCAATCCGATTTCGGTGGCAGCTGCAGTTCTCTTTGAAATGATCCCGTTGAAGCGGTGATCTTGTAGAAAACTGGTCCTCCTCCGAAAATCCGGCGGCGGTGCAGTCCCTGTCCTCTGGGATCCCAGCGGGTAAGGCCCCGAGCGCTGCTCCAAACCCCAAAGTTATCTCCGGCGGGAAATGCTTGGCTCCACCCCTCCCCCCCTGGCCGGGGCATCTCACAAAGAGATGGTGAGTGCTGGGGCAAGGCCCTGATGGGCGCATTAACAGAAGAATAGTCCCGAGGGGCGAGGCAAGGAACACCGGCGCCAGGCCTCAACGGCTCATGGTAATAGAATACATTGCAACCCAGGACATTTGTGCAATCAGTGTTCTGAGTCACTAGTCCAAGTCAAATGGAAGTCTGTGGCCGCCACAGTCACTTAATTTCCCCACATCCAGTGGGGGAAACCTGGTCCAGAAAGCAGTGGCCTTGTTGGGTTTTTCAGGTGTCTAGGAACTGCAGTTGCTGTTCCTAATGATCTTGAATTGTAATGGAAAAAACTTGCCAAGTTTTCGTGAGGAGAGAGAGATACCATATGCAAATCCCGGAACTTAGGACAGCTTTGTAGAAATGTGTGCAGTCCCCTGTGGTCTGTGGTAGGATGAACTCTTCATAAAAGAGTGTCTGGTGTGTGCCCTCAAATGAAGAAATACAAGAGAAGGGGTTTGCAGCACTGATTTAGAAGCTGCATTGATGCAAGAGCGAGATATGGACTGTGCAGGAAAGTTAACAAACTTCTCTGGTCTTTCAGACAGTTTAAATCATGCTGTAAGAAATGATGCAATTGACGGTGATGATGAATCACCATCAATCTTTGAAGAGAAGCCAACTCAAGAAGTGCTTGGCAGACCAAAGGAACAGTTCCTCAGTTTTAGCAGGTAAATGTTTGTCCCCTTGACGTTTACTTTTTCAAGATGGCTGGGTCTGTAAAGAGTTTTGGTGTGAGGGGTGGTAGATGGAGGAGTGAAGTGTGTGTGGGGGGTGATGTATATCTGCATGAAATATGTGTGAAGATTCAGGTGGGTACTGGTGTTCTAATGGAGTATACTGCCATAGCCCACGCAACTGAATGGCCCAGCCCTCTTCCAAAGTTCTTGTGGTCCACAGACTATTAGAACGTTAGAACGTTAAAACCCATGGTATTCCTTGAAAGACTCAAGGCCAACGAAATGTGCAGTCTGTCTTTTGTTAACAAAAAAGGCTGCATGGATTTGTGTAACCATCTTTTGCCCTGCTGCCTTCCCGGATTGTTTAACCGGTAGTGAATAGCATATCAGAAACAAAACTGAGAAATGGTTTGTTAAAACACTGTGAGAAAAACTGCCACCACATCTGCATTTGGTACCTGTAAGCCTACTAAGTTCATGTTGACCTTTTGACATTTTAACGTGGAAGTCGTATAAGCCAGCAGTTGAAAAAAACAGATGGTGTCGTCACTGTTGGGTCAGTTATTTTTCAGAATTTCTATTGCTGTGCTGTCCTGAGAATCTTCTGACGTGCTGAGCTTGGTTCCGTCTCTGGGATCTTTGACTTCATCTGGTGAAGGTCCAGCAGTGTTGTGGTGGAGAAAACCAATGCTGTTCACAAATGTGTTTCATGCCAGTAAAGCAAGATGACTGGGAAATGAGTACAGGTTACTGCCCAGTTGCTGTGGGTGTATTTAGCTGGCCAGTCCCCGTCTGTGACTGAAGACTATTTGTTGTGCATGGGTCCTTAACCCAGGCAAAGGAATAGCAGACATGCTGGGGACTGGCAGGATTCCTGAGGGGAGGTATGGTACAAGTTTGTAAGAAAATGGGCTTTGAGCCTTCCTGATGACAGACCATCTTATTATTTGCTGTGATATGAGTGTATTTATGAAGTGGGGTTTTTTTAAAGAAGAGTATAGGAAGAAAACTTGATCACCTGTGTGCCTATTCATCACTTCATTTTTAAACTTGTTTTCTTCTTCTTGTTCTAGGAATGTTTATTACCAGCCACTGTCTTGCAGGCCACGGTTCTTACTAGCTGAAGAGCCAGGATATGGGCAAGCTTCGCAGTTGGCCCGTGCAGTAATCCACGCCCTGGAAAAGTTTCCAGTGTATTCCCTAGACCTGTCCATTTTGCTTGCTAGCGTCACCTCAGTGGAAGAAACCTGTGTCCAGGTATCTTTTCTCTCTTGAATCTCATAGGGTTCACAAACCGTATATAAACTGGTAAAGTAAGCAATTGTTAATGGAGGTGGCCTAGTTTGACTGTGCTGTACTGCTGACTTTTGTCAGAAAATCCACTTTTCCTGTGGATTGAATGATACCGAATAAGGATGTTGTAACAGGCCATTGCAAATTAAACAGCGGGGATGTTGGCAGCAGCTCGGGAAGCTGAGAGGTGGTGCTAATAGACCCCTCTTTATGGTAAGAAATCCTGCCAGTCTGGTGGGATCCAGACAGTTGTTTTCCTTGCTTCTTGCGGCTCTGTGCTCCCAGTAGATGGCTCCGCATCAGCCTGACTGCGTCGTGCACTTTGTAGCCGCCTTTTTTATTATATTTGTACAGCAATCAAGGTTTTGGGGAAAGGAAGTGTTTTGGTTTTTATATACACAGCTTCTCCTGTTGTGGTATATGCAGCAAAAGCATTAAAATGCATGGAACGCATTTGTACACTGCTGTGTTTTCCTTCACTAGGAAAATGAATTATAAGCAGACAAAGGCGTGGCGTGACTGGATGCCCATTTGTCACATTCCTTTTATTGTTACGTGACAGTTGCATCTGCAGTCGTACAACTACCACGTCCAGTCACTGCCTGGATACACCACCTTCACTTCCCGTCTTGTGAGAGGAACTCCCTGAATATTGACAATGTGAAAGGGTGTCCAGAGAAGTTGGTCACGTGAAAGGACTGTCCACTTCCCTCAGGATGCATGTCCCTAGATGCATGTCCTCTTCTGTGACTGTGGTACCATCTGCCTACAGATGGTACCTCTTGCTGGAGGTTTTGTCTCATTTGTTCAGGCACACCACCACACGTGCAGAGTTGTGAGGCTCCTTAGGAGTTACCTTAGACATAAGTAGTTTGGAAACCCGGCAGAGACGCAGATCTGTTTCTGTCTGTGTTGGCAGTCTCTGAGTCGAAATGAAAATGTTACCTTGTTGTTAAGGATCTGCTCTTTCGTTTTGTTTTGGCTTCGTGTACTCCTGTTTCTTAAGGCAGTTTGACTAATGTGTCGTTATTTATTAGCCAGTTCTGCATGGTTTAGCTTGCTCATCCAAACTTTCATTTTACCAGTTGATGCGCGAAGCTGAAAGAACAGCACCAAGTCTAATTTATATCCCGCATATCCAGTTGTGGTGGGAGGCTGTTGGAGCTCCACTGAAAGCTATTTTTACAACACGACTGCGGGCCATTTCACCGTTTGCTCCAGTTTTGCTGCTTGCAACATCTGGCGTGTGTCACGCGGATCTCCCAGAAGAGGTATTTCTGTCAATAGTTTTCTTACTTTTTAGTTCAATTGATTGTTCATTTGTAAATCCTTTAAGCGTTGAAGTAGTGTGCTCGCTGAAGCAAATTCATTCTTATATTACTCGGGCACCCTAACCAGTTCTCTTAAAATTTGCTTAGCTAAAACAGTGCTGCAAGCATTTGTCTATAGTGTTTTCTGAGTGCAGAGATTGACTTTGACCGAGCTTCTTCCCCCTGCTCACACACTCATGCTCATTAGACAGATGTATGAATTTCCTTGAAGTTTAATTCAGGAAGGTACTCATCTTTTTGGAATAGAAGACGACTTTGTGTGGCCCTGTGCCTGAAATACCTTTTTCTCCTCATCCTTTAGGTAAAAGAATTGTTTAATGAAAATTCCGGAGAGGTTTTCACAGTCCAGTTGCCTGGTGAAGAGGAAAGAAGAGCATTTTTTGCGGACTTATTTCTAAATCAAGCTGCTAAACCTCCTGCAAAATCCACAGGTGAGGATATTCTACGTATAAAACTTTTCTAACTGTAAGTTAATAACAATACAGTATTTGCTTTGGTTGTAGTTTTGTCAGTAATTTTTCGTAGGCATGTATTTGAATACCATAAATTGACTAAAAGTTTCTGATTGATTTCAGCTTGGCAGCCATTGGAAGTCCTGCCCTTGGCACCGCCGCCTGCCCCTCGACAGCTGACAGACGAACAAATAAGACAGCTGGAGGAGCAGGAGGAG
This sequence comes from Podargus strigoides, assembly GCA_028020825.1. Taxonomy (NCBI): domain Eukaryota; kingdom Metazoa; phylum Chordata; class Aves; order Caprimulgiformes; family Podargidae; genus Podargus; species Podargus strigoides. Next base: position 12,717,005 of record CM051620.1, read on the forward strand.
GATACATTGCGTGAACTCAGGATTTTCTTGCGGGATGTGACTCATAGACTTGTCGTTGACAGACGTTTCAGAGCATTTACAAAGCCTGTTGACCTACAGGAGGTAAATTAGTTTCAATTTGTAATATCATTTTATCTATGTGTATTCCTGATTTCTCTGTCTGTGCATTTGTCAGTGTTTGTGTGTTCTTTGTAGGAAGGTTCATCTTTGTTTTTAAGACCGTGCTATTCTGATGTGTCAAGAAGCAGGAAGTGAATTTTGGTTTTACTTTTGCTGACTCCTTGTGGCTTTCAATTGTCTGTTACTTGAGTATTCCCTGGAAGCCAGGGGTTTCTTCAAAAACGTCTTTAGAATGTTTCAGTTGGAAGGGACCTACAACGATCATGTAGTCCAACTCCCAGTTAGACCAAATGCCGGCAGTTTGCTCATGAAAAGGCTTTGATACGTAGGCATGTTAGAGTGCTGAAAAGCACAGAGTTCTCTTTCTTTATAATTATAAACAGGACTATAGGTCTTTCTAAATAAAAAGCTCTTTAATTGTTTGTGCATAGTTTCTGTGAGGAGTAGAAGCAGCAGTTTTTCAAGTAAGCTGTAAAATATAATTACCTGTTTCATGAGGGACTTCTCAGTGTAAGATCAACCATAAGGGCTGTGTGGTTCCTTCTGCTTCCCATACACTTCTGAGGGCTCTCTTTCTTATTTAATTTATTGGCTAAGTCTAAGCTGGGGGCAGAGACTTCAAAGTCAGCTACAGTTTTACTATAGCTTTGTGTTTCAGCACAGTCTTGTTCCCCTAAGAGTCCACTGACTTGTCTTTACTCCTTGTTTCTGAGATAATTCTAACCTAGATGTCCTCACCTCAACTAGTTATTAAGCTTCTTTTATGGTCTGAGTAAAGACGTTGACACCTCTGAGTCCAGTTGTCATTCTCAAGTAGATGACCTAGGACAGATATTTCAGAGGTGCAATTCCTGCAACCTTTTTCTTGCCACCAAAGATGAAGAGAATCTCACGAGGCTTTACTGAGAAAGGTTTCTTAGCTGTGATTTTCTGTAGTGAAATGAAATTAATCCCCCTCTAGGTGTCTTCCCTTCTCTGCCCCACTTGTGCTTCTGACCTCCCTCCTCCTTTTTTTTCCCCTCTGGTCTGTCTCTTCAAAGCTACTTGAAATAGCCCTTCTATTTTTGAGAAAGTAACTGGTTAATTTCCACATATTTGAATGTATCATAAAGATTTGGGTTTTTTAAGAAGTCCTTTATTTTATTTTAGTAAAATAATTCTCAGTGGTAGATACTGTGTTAAATCTCTGAGCCTGTGTGTTTCCTTTGTAGGTCCCTGATTATGACACAGTTATTAAACAGCCCATGGACCTTTCGTCAGTTCTCTCTAAGATTGACCAGCACCAGTACCTAACGGCAAGAGATTTTCTAAAAGACATGGATCTGATCTGTAGCAGTGCTTTAAAGTACTACCCAGATAAAGCAGCTGGAGGTGAGGATATGGTTTTATCCCTATTTGTGAAAAAATTAAAATGTATAAATAGATAAATGTTGTCTGTGGACAGTAGACTTGGGATGAGATAATTTTGAATATCCACAGAGAGCATTCCTTGCCAGGTTGTACAGTTTGTAGCATTAAACTGCTTGGGCATGAAATGGTGATAGAAGTGTTGATCAGTAATTAGTGCTTTTGCTTTAATAATTGACTTTTATGGTGCAAATATTCACTGAGATAACCTTTCAGAAGTGTCATGGTTTAGGCCCAGCCTGCAACTAAGCACCACAGGGTCACTCACCCACTCCTCCCCATGGTGGCACCACAGGGTCACTCACCCACTCCTCCCCACGGTGGGATAGGGAGGAGAAAAATATAACGAAGGCTCACGGGTCAGGACAAGGACAGGGAGGGACCAGTTGCCCATTCTGGTGACAGGCAAAACAGACTTCACTTGGGGAATGATCGATTTATTACCAATGAAATTGGGGTAGGTCCTTCAGGAACAGACTGCTCCAGCACAGGCTTCCCTCGGTCTCAGGGCCTTCTTCAGGCACAGCCACCTGCTCCACCGTGGCCCTTCCACGGGCTGGAGGAAGGTACCTGTTCCGCCGTGGTCCTCCATGGGCTGCAAGGGGACAGCCTTCAGGGGAAGCTCTGCTCTGGCACTCCTCTTCCCCCTCCTTCACTGGTGTTGGTGTCTGCATAGGTGTTTCTCTCGCATCCTGCTCCTCTCTCCACTGCAAGTCTTCCAGCAGTTTTGTTTGCCCTCCTTAAATATTTTATCGCAGAGGCGCTACCACCATCACTGATGGGCTCAGGTCAGCCTCAGCCAGAGGCAGGCGGGGCTTGAAGTTGGGGGGGAAAAAAAAAAAAAAAGAGAAAAAAAAAAAAAAAAAAGAAAGGCCTCCCCTGTTTCCAAAGCCCCACCACACAGACCCAACACAAGAATCCACCTATGAAAAGATCAAAGCTGGTAGAAAATACTCATTTCTGATTGTAAAATTTCAGATCGTCTGCTTAGGCACAGAGCTTGTACTTTGAGAGATACTGCATATGCCATAGTGAGGGAAGAAATGGATAAAGATCTTGAACAACACTGTGAGGAAATTCAAGCATCTCGTAAGAAAAGAGGTATGTTTTTTTGACGCTAAGGATTTTAAGACTTGTCACAGTATTTGTAAAAAACAATGCAAGACATGATCTTTGCTCTCTGTTGTTTATTGCAAGGTTGTAACTCTTCAAAGTGTGCTCCATCTTACTACCATGTAATTCCAAAGAGGAACTCTGTTCCTGGGTGTGAGAAAATGGACCCCAAGTGTAATGAAAAGACAAAGATGCCAGCAGCACCTGTAGATTCCAGTACACCCTGCCTGCATGGCAAGTTGCATTTTATTCAGGCTATCTTGGAGAAGGTGCTAAAGTCACTGATACCTTCTCTGTTCTTATGACATAACAGGTTTTTGTGATGCCTGGTTCTTCATGCCAGAGGCTTATATTTTTTCATTTGCTTCAAAATGTGAGATAAATCCAGAGGTCATTGATTTGAGTATGGTTACAAAGTTCAAGTACGGTGGTTTGCATTGTAAGACACTGGCCTTGATGCAGCTGACGTGTAATGGCTCCCAAATGACTACCTCTTGAAGTCAAAACTCTTGTACGTGGCATTTGCTGAATACTCAACTAGTTTTTACTTGGATGAAACAGTATTTGTCCCTTTCCTGCTCTCAAACACTCAAATCTATGCCACCTCTCACAGCGATTTGCAATTGAAGGAAGAAAGGGGGAAAAAGGGGAACGATAATAATAAAGTTGTAAGGGAAAGATCATTACTTCCTCCCTTTTCCTGTGAAAAGGCCATGAAAGAACAAAGGGACTTGGGTCTCTTTCAGTTAAAACGCATGGCATGGTGTGAAGTTTCCTGGTCGTGCTGGCATGACTGAGAATGTCGTTGACTTCACCCATGTGCTTTGTGCAGCACTCCGTGAATACAAAGAGTGGTGGGTGTTCTGGAGGGCAAAAATGGGAAGTCTGGTTTAAACAAGGTGAACTGAATCAGAAAGCAGACGAAGTGTAATTCTTTCTGGACAATTTTTTCTCCAGCAAAGAGTCCCTTAAAATTGTCTCGTTAACGCTGCCCAACGTGTGTTTAGCTTTAGAAGTTGACAGCTTTATAAAAGATTGGAAGGAGGACTCATCTCCAAACGCTTTTCTGTTGTTCATTGGTATAAGTTTACATAGTAAGACAGGGAGCAACTTCACCCAGTAACCTTGCTTTGTGGTTGGTAGGTCTGGCGATGGAGATGCAAATGGTAAGTGAATGGTCAAAAGGGTCCTGTAGCTCCTTTTCATTCCTGAGTAAGAGTGCACGATTTATTAGATATTAACCTTCTTTAGTTCCCTTCTCTTATTGCTGTTGTATCTCTTTCTTGCATAATGATGCTGCCCCTCTAGTTACGCTAGCCAAACTCCTGTTTTTCTGCAGCTGCTGTTTTTTTGATTCTGAAGTTTGCTTTTCACATGGTACCTAATTGAAAAACAATCAGTGACTTTCTTCAGTTGTATGAGTATCTTTCCAGTAACGAGCGGCGTAAGTTCAAAAGCTGTACTTCAAGCAGTGTGGACCCAGGGGCACAGGTGGAATAGCAGACTTATGTCCTGATGTCTGCAGTCTAAGATGCGTTTCCTACCCTAAATTACTTTGGAGTTTTGCGGTGCGGTGCTGTAATGGCAACAAGACTCTCTTTTTTCCTGGTTTTACCCTGCTTTTTATCTTGTACCTGAGTTTCTAATTTTCATGGAGCACTGACTTTTGCCAGAAACAAAGTACCAGTCAGGCATTTCTCAGTGAAACAATGGTAACAGCTCTGTCTCTGTCATTGCAGAGAGAGACCGGACTGCCGGTACGGGATACTTTATTGGTACTGTATTGCAGATAAACAGAAATCCTGACTGAAGACATTTGTGTCCTTCCAGATTCGTGGGTACACGGTGTGACTCGTGCGAGTTGTTCTTGGGTGGGCGAGCCACAGGTGACAGGTGTCGAGAAAGCAACAGAAATTGTCACACAGCCAGTGACTGTGGATTCCTGTGAGCTCCAAGTAAGTCAACTTTCCATTTTGTTACTTCTGAAGGAGGACAACCAATGCCAATTAAAACAACTGATGGGGGAAGTATTTAGAGCTTGGGAAATAACCTGAAGAGGACCTCTGTTTCTAGTAGTGATGAGTTCAAACCTGAAGCTAACAGGTTGACATAAAGCCCATGCTAGAAAATACTAACACCTGCTTTCCTGATGTTTTTTTTTTTTTCAAAATCCAGTGTTAGAGTTTAGCATTCACGCAGTTAACAGCGTTGTAGGGGTTTTCCACTCCCTCTCAGGAGAGAAGTTGCTATCCTAGGCTACAGCTGGGGAAAGGGTTAAAAACGGGCCTAGCTGTAGGGTGGGCAAGAGGTTTCTTTGCCTGAAGTGCAGAGGGTGGAACAAGGGCGTGATCTTCTGGGGATATCGCAGTGAGGAAAACTAGGAAAAGGGCTTGGCTGGAGTCCTGGCAGTGGGGCCAGTGCAGAGGAGGGCTGCTAGTTACCTGCCATGCTGAGAAAAGGGAGTATTACATGGATGTTTCCCCTGGGTGGGGAGAATGTGACCAGATAGGAACCCCTGTGTTGGAGAGGCTTGTTAGCACAATTTCTGTCACATTTTTAAGACATGACATAATTTGGAGAGGTGAAACAAACTTTTTAACGTGGGCTTCCTAAGGAAGCAGATTTCGGGGGCTTTTGTTGTTCACGTCTGCCTGTGTATGTAGAGGAGTCGCATAGGTTTTCCATAGAGTCAGGGTGCTGTAGCATGTGCTCCAAAGTTATTGCCTGCTGGAGAAAGAGTACAGTAAAGCCCTTGTATGTGTTTCAGCTTATATACATGTCAGCTCTAAGGAGAGCTGCAGTCATAGAACACATCTTTTAGAAAACTTGTTTCATAGAAGCATCGAATGGTTTGGTTGGAAGGGACCTTAAAGATGATCTGCCATGGGCAGGGAGGGACACCTCCTGCTGGAGCAGGTCGTTCAAAGCCCCGTCTAACCTGGCCTTGAACACTTCCAGGGAGGGGTAGCCACAGCTTCCCTGGGCAACCTGTTCCAGTGTCTCGCCACCCTCACAGTAAAGAATTTCTTCCTAATATCTAATCTAAATCTACCCTCTTTCAGTTTAAAACTGTGATACTTCTCTGGCTCATCTCCCTAAGACTTCAGCTGTGCTGCAGTGTATCCAGCACGTCTCTGAGCCGCAGGCTGGGGGCCCTCTCGTGCACCCAGTCCCTCTAACCTTGGAGTGTCATCGCACAGCTTGTCAGAGACGAGCCTCCTATGATCCCCCTCCAAGTCTAGTTTAAATGAGCCCCACAAGCTCCTGGGCAAAGCCCCTCTTCCCCCTTGAGAAAAGTGAATCCCGTCTGATGCCACAGGCCTGGTGCCGTGGAGGCCATCCCATTATCAAAAACCCCAGCACTGTGGCACTGACTGGGCCCGTCTGTTTCTTCCAACGTCACTGCCCACAGCTGGAAGGAGAGAGGGAAAATAACCTGTTCACCAGACTCCCTCACCAACCGTCCCAAGGCCCCAAAGTCTCTTTTCGTCGCCCTTGGGCTACATGTTATGACTTCATCACCACCCACACGCAAGGACCCGTAAGGGGTGACAGTGTGAGGGCTGTGCCAGGCTAGGGCGTTTCCTAGTGATGCCCTTAACCCGGGCCCCAGGGAGGCAGCAGACTTGACAAAGAGGAGGGTCTGTCCTGCACATTGGACCTTCTGTTCCTCTCGGGAGGAAGTCACCTACAACTGTTACCCATCTTCTTCCTCATGGAGGTGGTCATGATGTGAGTGGTGGGCCTTTCTGACCTTGGCGGCACCTCTGGTGTGGATGGGCTGTTTGCAATTATGATCATTGATGTGGCAGACTGATTAGTAATAAAATATGGTCTCAAATTTAAGCCAGTCTCTTCTCTCAAGTATGAAAAATGAACTCATTCTCTCCAGGTAAATTTTGTGAGGTACTGAGTGTGTTCTCTGAAGTGTCACTCATATTTTATTTAACAGTGTAAGAAAGTGGGATGTCACTTGCATTGTATTGTTGTTGTTTAGCTTCTGAAAATGTAAAGAGCCTATGCAAAGGATCTTGCACTCTTCTGAACTTGTGTTTTCCTTTTTTTCTTCAGCAACTGTTAAATTTTGTCACTGTGATAACTAAGAACTGCAATGTATTTCAATTGGAAAAGCTCTGTGCTGTTCTCAGGCAGTGCGTTTACCAACATCGGGAAGATTACGACAAAACCAAACTGGCGAAGATAAATTTTGGTTTTTGTCTTCTAGCACATTCTGTCCCTGTTCTGCATGTGTATCTTATGCGTATGTGTGTATGCACTTGGGTCATCGCGCTTGGTTAGTGCTACTCATTGCTGCTCAGTTGCCTGTGTTACAAGACTTGTTCATTCCAGTGTGGAAGACATTTATCCATATTGCAAAGCCATCGTTGTATTTGGCATAATTTTCCTTTCAAAGAACAGGCTTGACCTTGAAGACATTGGGTCCACCCACACAGCCCTCTCACAGCAGTTAACCTCAGCCTGCCCATCTCCAGAACCTTTTTAGGGGTTGGGGCTATGAAAGGAGGGTGCTTTTCTCAGTCTGTTGCTTCCCCTTTCTCCCCTTACAGGCAGTCAGACACGGTAATACTTTGTAGAGTAGTCATTCCACTCTTGAAAAGAAACCAATGATGAAACACAAGAGCTGCAGACTTTTCCCTAGTCTCACCATAATCTCTTTTGAACTAGCATGGCTCGAGCATCTTTACCAACATCAGGGGAGATTTCTGCCTATGCCTGTTTAATGCTAATGAGTCCAATTCTCTGATCTCTTTCTCAAAGAGAGGATTTTGGAGTTGTCAGGACTCAGCAGAAGTCTTCTGGAGGCAGCCGTGGTTCCAGTCAGGCATTCCCAGTATTGAGTTGGTTTAGACAGGCTGGATAATCAGTCTTCAGATTCAAGATCTTGAGTCCAGTTGTCTGAGATGCTTGTGCCGGACAAGAGATAAAAGTCTTGATGCCTCTTCTCTCTGGCCCTGGTCATCTTCATCTCTCCTTCCACATGTGATAAAGAGCTAGAACGGACGCTCCGTTCTGGCTGTGCAACAGGGAGGATTATTTGGATTCAGGGAGGCCATTGCTGAAAAAGGTGCCCTTCTCATCCAGCATAGTGACGCACCTGTTTTAGCATGACAAGGGTTTTCTTTATGTTAGCTCGGGGCTTGTGAGCTTTTGTCACTTCACTTCTAATGCTTAAATTCCAAGGGACTTGATTTATTTGTTTTCTATTTCTACCTTCAGCTTTAACAAAAAAAAATCTGTGCACAGTGACTGTGCAAGTCAGGAGCAAGCTCTACTGTACGAAGAGATAGACTTTAACAAGGAGTGATTCAGAGTGCAGCAAATAACATTTCCAGCTTTTAGTTGGGACTTTTCAGGAACTGTCTCTTCTTTCTAAGTGTTGAAACCACAGCTGGTACAGATCCATACAGCCTCTTGTATTTTGGATGCAGAACGATGCGTTTGAAGGTAGCAGGTATAGAAAGAAAGATACTGTGATGATGGTAGCACATGGATTTGCTAAGTCTTACTAATGTCTGTATGTGCAGGTTCTTGACCCTTTTTATGAAGAAATACTCAGGGGTCTTAAGATTTTATTCACGCTGACTGCTACTTTATCTTTTTCTCTTACTAGGAAATGAAGAAAGAAATTGCAGCCTTCAGCCGTCCTGTTCAGTGATACTTGATGTCCAGGTACTGGAGTTCGACTCTGTAATGTTTTGAGTGTTTTTCTTTTCGTACTTCGACTTTGTAATGTTTTGGTTTTTCTTTTCACTGCGTGCTGTTCTCTGCATAATTCTATAAAGATTGCTTCTACATATATATTTATGCCTACATTAAGTATATCTTAAAATGAAGAAAGTTCAAATCATGTCCCGTAACTGTTTTCAGTTGATACTTTTGTCCTCTCTCTAGATGTATTTTCACGTGACAGACTGCTGTGATTGCCTTTGGAATGCTGCTGATCTGAACACCTCCGAGATAATTTCAGGACCTCTCATTTAAATAAAACAACTGAAAACTTGATTAACTCTTATCATTGCTTTCCAGTTTGTGGGAATACCTTTCTTCTGAAGTAGTCTGGGGTGCTGTATAGTCCATTGGATATTACGTAAAGGTTTTAAACCAAATCTCATTTTGGTATATGAAAAGTAATTCCTTTAGAAATCTCTTAATGCAGTTCAGAGGTAATTTTTTTTTTTTTTTTTTTTTTTAATTACAGCACCTCAGGTGGCTTTCATAGAATTGACAACCTAAAGTACGTGTGTGGGAGAAACAATCTTTCCACATAAGGACTTTTCCTATGGCATATTTTTGCCTGTCAAAAAAAAAGCCAAACCTAGCTTGAAACAAAGCAAGATTTAGTACTGTAACTTTCTAAGGTAAAGTTTAGTCTTGCTTGTAATAATGACAATCTTGTTACTGGAGAATAGTAGTATTTTAATTTAAGTTTTTAGTTGCAAGTCAGGTGGCTTGCAGTCGAATTAATTGTAAATAGTTTTCTAGTTACCCGGTGCGGAGACGGGACTTGGAGAAATCAGGAACGACTCAATGTGAGTTATCCGGAAAGCTCGTTTTATTGCGCAGATACATTCACTTATATATCATTCTTTTGTCAAATCACCACGACTAAGCATATCTTATTATCTTTTTCTTAGGTTTTCATTAGACCACTTCTACATCAATCATTAACTTTTAACCTGTGCTTCAGCTTCGAATTATCATATTCTCCGCCTTGCCTAACTGTTAGTTCCCTATCTTATATAACTTAGTTCCTTGTACTACTCTTCAAGGACAGTATGTCCTTGAGGGCTAATCTTGGCCGCTAGCACCTGCACAGTAGCTTGTTCGTGCACCTGCTCTAACACTCCATGTCCATTATTCACAAGCCAAACTCCCACAATTCCCCCTTTTTCCTTTTGCACGAACAGAACTTTATGCATTAGACCAGTGACTAATTTTGTTATTAGCTTCCATACTATTCCTAGCCCAATTAACAACAAACCAATTATGATTACCCAGCGAATGCCTTCTTTGATCAAACCAAGTAACCATGGGGACAGACTGCCAAATATTTTTTTGTAACCATGAATCAAACCAGCTTGTCTCCTTTTGAATCTTTTGAGTGTGTTCTTTAAGCCACTGCAGTTGTTGGTGAATTGATTCCCCATGATCGCTTAGATTGAAGCAGCACATCCCTTCAAAATCTTCATATCCATGGCCTTGTGCTAAAAGCAAAAAATCAACAGCGGCTCCATTTTGCAACACAGCATGCCTAACGCTATCTAAATCTTCTGTTAATTCTGTCTGTCCCTTTTATACAATTTTTCATTCCCTACACGCGGTCATGCGTTATTTAATCGGTTAAAAGTCTCTAGCACAAGGTAAACATGCAGCTCAGTTCAGTTGCTGTTGGTTCTTAAGTTCTTCTCACGCAGTGTCCAATTAGTCACTCTTATCTGCTCACTCCTGCATTCCTTAGTGAAGCAGTCATTGCTCTTTCTTATTTTTTCTTCCTTTGAAGTAGCTTCTAGAATGTGGCTACGTGCCTAGGCCAACATCCCGTATGGCTGGTTCACTCTATGGTCATTCTCTTTTAAATACAGTTCTACAATTTCCCCTTTTTTCTTCTTGAGCCAGCCATACGTTCTTCATGGCATCTTTAATCATGCTTGTTGCCTTTTTGGAAACACAAGGTACAATCATTAACACAATAGCGACCAATAACAGGTGGAATTCAATAATAGGTGGAATTAACAAAGAAACAAAGTCTCCCACAGAAGAGATGGAGACAACCAAGTCAATAGGCTCATCATATAGAAGTAGTCCCGTATTGTTTTCCCACGAAGCCCCATTGGCAAATGCCAAACCTGACCGGGGCCCAGTTGGCAGGGAGAGTCAGGAGGTCCTTCCCCAACAGGGAAACTCTGCAAAGTGCGTCCACCTCACAGACAGACACTCCACCCTTCCGCAAGTGGCCCCAGCCTCTGTCCCCAAAACAGGACACTGGGCACTCATTTATCCAATGTGGGGCACCTGGGGCTTTTTTACCCAAGGGCTCCCCCCACAAGGCTGGCCACACCTTGAAGGAAAGCCAAAAGGCAAACTCATCCCCTCCTTTTAAAGGACCATTGGAACTATCCATATGTCGTTACCAAGGGCCGGATAGCCACAGCAAAAGCTGAGGCCATGAAACCAGCATCCTCTTCCGGTGTTCCTACCCCGGAACAAGCATCCATCATTTCAGCAATACTGGAGTTTTTTGGCAGACTCTGTAAAATACGCTTGCAGGTTGGGTTAGAATTTTCAACACCTAAAGACAGCGGTGTATTGTGCTTTAAGCATAGTCATAATAGTAAACTGAACTAGATGCTGTGAACACAACTTCCATATTTACATTTGTTTTCATAAGGAGGCTAATACTTTAAATTACTTTAAATTACTTTAAGCAGAGTACTTCACATTTAGGGATAAAGGACTTTTGAATAAGTATTTGGAAGGAAAAAATGTAAGTAAGAGTTCTCTTAGGGATGAGTTTCTGGGGAATATAAAACCCCATCGTATCTTGCTGTTTCCTTTAAATGATTTTTAGTACTGTGAATACTGCAGGTATTCAAGCACAAATGTTTAATGAAACTAGATGTGTAAGATTTTTTTCACTAAAGACTACATGTCTTTCTGAGAAGTCTCCTTCTCTGCTCTGGCTCCGATCAGAGAGCAGAGAGTCGGGAAAGTATGCTTCAAGTGTCTGCTCTGGAAAGAGTACGTCTGCTTTTGTCAGAACCGAGCTGGCTCCATCCCGAGGCAGCTCAGGTATTTCACCACCACGTTCCCCCAACCTGAGAAAAGAGTAGAGACACCCAGCACAGAGTCAGCCTGGATCCAGCTGGGTTTATGAGGCCTGGGTTTGTGCCAGTGGTGCCAGACCCACGCTGCCTGCCCAGCTCCTGCCCCTGCCCCATAGCGTCCCAGGTCCCATCGGGTCAGGCACAGCAGGTCCAGCACCACAACCAAGGAGCTTGCACGGCCTATCAATATCTGCAGCAGTGTGAGTGAGGGGCAGAGAAACCAAATGGCCCTGTGGGGTCAGTGTAGTTGATGCTATGACGAATTGACAGACCCTCCTGCGTCAGAGCTAAATTCAGCTGGAACTTCTTGGGTGCTCCCTTGTTTCATCGTCTCTTATCTGTACTGTGTGGGTTCCCACTTTACCAGCTCTAAAATACCTTTGCCAAGCAGAGATGTGGCTAGACGTCGCTAAAAATCACTTGCTAAAGTTGTACTTCCGGACTTCAAGAGCCATCTTCCCAGGACAGTGAGAGTGGCGCTGCACAGCAGAGGGTTTGGAACTTGTGAGAGCAGACTTTAGGAAGCCAGACAAAAAGGAGAGGAAAATAAATGGATCAAGGGCTGAAAGAAAGCAATGGAGTTAATTATCAAACACTGCGGGAAGAAAAAAATAAAAAAAATAAAAAAGGAAAAAAGAAAAAAGAAAAAAAGAAGGCGAGGAGTGAGCCGGCCGGGGTTTCCCAAGGCTGTAAGCGTGGAGAGCCGGCCGAGGAAGAGGCTCCAGGCAAAAGCCCCAGCAGGTCCCGGGCCGGGGGACGCGGGGCGGGCGGGCGCTAGGGCCCGGGGGAGGCGGGGGCGCGGCGCCGGGCGGCGCTAGGGCCGGGCGGCGGGATGCCCCGGTCGGCAGCACCACCTTCCTCCCGCCGCGCCGCGCAACCCCGCACGGCCCCGCCGCCCCCCGCCTGCAGCCCCCGCCCTGCCGCACAAAGGAGCGGGCGGAGGCGGGGTGCGGGGTGCGCGGCGCGGACACCGCCTTCATGTGGCCGGGAGCCCCCGGCAGCCGCCGGCCCGCGGGGGGCTGTCCCGCGGCGCGGAGCCGCTCTCCGGTCCGGGCGGCGGGGCGGGATGGCCGCGGGGCCGCGCCGCGGAAGGTAGGGGGGGCGAGGGGGGCCGGCTTCGCCCGGCCGTGCCCGCGACCTGAGCGCGTGTGGGCGGGGTGCGCCCCCGCCCGGGATAAGTAGCGCTTTCCCCGCCTGACAGCCCGGCCCCGGGGCGCACGGGGCTGCCGGGAGGGCGGCGGCGCTCACCCGCTGCCTGGGGAGGAAAGTTGGGGCTGTGGGTGCCCCCCGCTCCTGCCCTCCCCTCGGCTGTTGATTTGTCTCGTTCTGTTTCTCGGGGGGCCGGAGGGGAGGGAGGACCGGGAAAGCCGGGAGCCAGGCGTTCCCCCCTCCCGCAGCGCAGGGGAGATGCTGGCAGCAGCTTTGAGTTCGCAGCGCCCGAGCGGGGGAGCGGGAGGCGTGTGAGCTCCCGCCGGTGCCCGTGGCGTTCCGCCGGCCCCCTCCTCGCCCGGGGCCGCCCGCCGCCCCCCGCTGCCGCCGGAGGAGGCTGCCCACGCCCGCTGCTCAGGATGCAGTTTCGGCTCTTCTCCTTCGCCTTGATCGTCCTGAACTGTGTGGATTACGGACACTGCCAAGCCGCCCGCTGGAGACGCAGCAAGAGAGGGGAGCAGCGCCGCCTGCTCGCCCGGGACGCCCGCCCGGGGTGACGAGCGGGACCGCTTGCAGGGCAGGGGGGGGCTGCCGGAGGGCTGCGGGCCCGTCCCCTCCCCGGCAGGTGAGCGCTCCCCGGCGGCCCCCGGCTCTGGGGTGGGGGTGGTTCCGGGCTGGGAGCGGCGTGGCCGTGTGAGCGCCGACGGGAAAGGACGTCCGGCACCCGCCCGGGGCTGCCGGGGGACTCCTCTGGCTGGGAGCTCCCCGCCGCCGCTCGCCCGCTGCGGGGGCCTCGGGCCGTGAGGGTCCCTCCTTTCGCCGCCGTACCCCCGCAAACCGCTCCCAGCAGCCCGAGGGTCGCCGTCAGCCCCCGCCGCCCCGGCTCGCGTGTCCGTGGACCGCGCCGCTGCCCTCCGTGGACCATGCTCGAGGTGCCCGTGTTCCCGAGGCGGGTTCTCCCCGTCCCTCCCGCGGGAGAGCCGCGGCGGCGAAGCGAACCGCGCCTGTCCCAGCGCCCGGGACCCTCCCCGCTGTGCTCAGCCCGCAGGTCCTTTTGGGGAGAGAACCGGGGCGCTGGGGTTTAGCGTTTTTCCCAAGGTGCCGCTGTCGGTCGGCGCTGCCGCTCGGGAGCGGTGCGGTGACATGTGCCGGTACAGCACCCATGTGGCCGAGAGGGTCACTGCAGCTCTTCCCCGCCTGTCCGGGCTTGGCGCGGTTTCTTTTTTCTTCTCTGGGGTACTCCTTCAGTCCGAAGTGTTTTCGTTACCCACACAGTATGAATTCTTTTGCTGTCCCTTTTCCTGGTGTCTTCTCGGCCACGTCTCCCCTCCCCAGTTCTGAAGTGAACGCACTCGGGTGGCTGTGCGGGGAAATCCGCATTTCTGAAAGAATTGCGCCTGTAGTGCAGTCATTTGGGAGGGCAGAGAGCCAACGTCGCCAGTGCTAAGCCCGCGCAAACAGTAATGAAACTGAAAGGAAACCAGTTTGCGCTTTCTGTGTCACCTTCGGAGCAGGCACAAATCAAAGCGTAGAGCAGTTTGGTTTTGATGGGTTTTCGACAGATGGTTTCCAGAATTTAATTTTTGTGTGTGTGGCTAAAACGACAGCAGTCCTTTAAAGCGACCAGCCTATCTGTGCTAACAAAGGGTAGACTGTGTCTTTAATTAAATGTGGAACTACTTAGAGTGCTGGCTAGACAGCGGAGGGTGATAGTGGTATTTCTGCTTCACAACAGAAGGATTGCGTTGTGGGAGCATGGAAATGAAATAGGCATCCAGCTCCAGTTGTGTGAATTGTCCTGCTGCAAAAACTTAAGCTGGTTTTAATTGATCTCGTGTTCGCTGATTGATCTGAGACCAATTGTTGGCTTTTCCAAAGGAGATTGATTTACATTAGGTTTTAGTTTAGTTATTGGATAAATAACGTTGGTATTGACAGTTGACTTACTGGCACTGTTTTGTGCTGTCACCTAAGGGTTTTGTTTTGTGCTTTGAAGAATGCAGTCCTTTTCAGTTAATAACCCTAAAGAAGTGAGCCTAGCCAGTTCTAAGCACCGAAAGCAAAATCTAAGAATGCATTCAAATTCTAATAGATGTTTGCCATGACACACGCAGTCTGAAGTAATGCTTTCATACAGGACCCAAAATTCCAATAATTTCACAATTTTTCCCGTATCCCGTCTGCAAATAATCAGGCATTCACTGTGGGGGACAGGCAGTTAAAATTTCTCTGGCGTTCTGTTTTGTCTGTTACATGATCTCAGATGCTCCAGAATATCCTTTTCCTTAATGAAATAACATTTTTGGCATAGATCAAGTCTCCTGTGCGGTAGAAATCGGTTGCATTCAGTCTGGAATCATGGGCTAATATAATATGTAGATTATTTTAAAAAAAAAAAAAAAACAAACAAAAAAACCCAACAGCTAAATGTACAGTCAGCTTTAAGTATGTACGCCTGTATTGGAGTTTGGGTGGTTTTGTAGCTGATGTGTAATATTTTAGGAAAAAAGAGTTTAGTAAATTTGGGAGGACATTCCCAGATTTTCCCTTCTGCTTTCAATTCTTTCCCAAACCAAGGTGTGCAACACTGCCGTAGAAGTGAAATGAAAAATTGAGGTTTAGAATGTGATTCCTACCTGGCATTGCTTTGTGTCTTGTTAGTCAACATTGCTCCATTTAAAAATGATTCAGTAAATGCATTACAGTCAACGGATTCTGCCGACTCCACTGCTGCTCTGGGTTACTTTCGCAGCTCATTAGAATATTGCTTTGCCTGGCTGGCTCGGAGCACAACCTTACTCCCCCTGAAACACTCCATCAGATTCTCCCTTTGGAAGTCTTTGTCCTGAGCAGGTAATTATGGTTCCATGCCTTCCGTGCAGAAGCTGTTCTATAACATATTTAATGGTGCCATAGCTTAAAGGGCAGTGGTGTAATCTCACAGCTGATTTAGCCTGATGTCGATGCTCATCCTTTCCCTTTCTTGTTTAATTGTGTCACTTGATTTTGCAGTTCTCTTTGATACCTACTCTCTTGTTCATCTCAATGAAAGTTTTTATCTTTGACTCAAAATTCTCTTTAAGAGTGGGTATAAGATGAGCAGCTTCACGTCTTAACATCTCACTGAACACCATGGGGCACATGCAAGACCAGTGCTTTTTCCCTTGTCTTTGAGACATGAGAACAACTTTCCCCAAGAGTACCTCAAATCCAAATAGGGCTTTATAGAAATGAAGACTGATAGGCTGGCGTACTGGGAGGAGTGATGGTACTCTGCAAAAGCATTGACAGAAGAGAATATAGAGTTCATCTCCTAAAAATGAGATGCTAACAAAATTCCCTGAGCAAAAAAAAAAGGTCAATGCAGAAAGGCAAGTTCCTCCACCAGCTCCCTCAGCACTCTCGGGTGGATCTCATCCGGCCCCATGGACTTATGGGTGTCTAATTGGCTTAGCAGGTCCTTCACTGCTATTTCCTGGGTTACGAGGGGTTTATTCGGATCTCCATCCCAATCTTCCAGCTCAGGGGACTGAATACCATGAGGATAACTGGTCTGACTGTTAAAGACTGAGGCAATACAGCGATGGGCATGTATCGGTCATGTTTTGGTACGGCTAGACTACAGGGTTCCTAAAAAAGCTTTGTTCTAGCAACTAATAAGCAGGTGAAAGAGAGGTCATCTTGGAGGGACTCCTCTCAGCGTGATAACTGAAGCAGCCACTTTACAAATCAGCAGCTTGAATGGATTAAAGGAACTGGCTGGTGCATTTGTTGGTGTAAGGCAATTTCTTACTAGAGCTGAAATGGATTAGTCTATAAATTTGAACTCAGAGGTGAGACTGGCAATATGCACATGAATGTAAGACCTAGAGATCATCTAGTCCAACACCCCTTAAAAGCAGAATCCCCTAGAGCACATCACTCAGGACTGCGTCCAGGCGAGTCTTGAAAATCTCCAGAGAAGGAGACTCCACAACCTCTCTGGGCAGCCTGTGCCAGAGCTCTGTCACCCTCACCAAAAAGAAGTTTTTTCTCATATTTAAATGGAACCTCCGTGTGGAGAGTTTTACTGAGAGCTGTCTGCGTGACAGGGGGCACGCAGACACCATGGCGCTAGTCGACCAGAGGAGTAGCAGATAAGCAAGAAGCTATGTAGGCCCTGATTATTGCAAGGACACCGTCCTTGCAAGTGTTGAAAACTAAACGATAACAGAATGTAGTATATCAAAGTAACCAAAGATTAGGGAGTAGGCCTTAGAACTGTAACCGCAAGCGCGCACAACAAAAGGAGCTAGTGTTGGGAGAAGTAGCCAATAATGAGCTTAGCTTTTGCAATATGTATGAACCTAATTAACAACTGTATAAAGAGGTGCTAACCGCTGTAATAAACGAGACTTGCTGATCATCTTGGGTGGTCGTGTTGCTTGTTCTCCTGCCGACTTCCACAAATGGTGACCCCGACGTGATTGCCACGGTGGAGCGGCAAGTGAGCTCGGGTCCTACAGCAGCCGGGACGGCGAATAAGCACCTAAACCAAAAAATTCCTCGAGGAGGCAATTAGTCACTGAGGAATTCGTGGAGGGGTGCCGCGCCCTGGGTGACCTCATCGGAGAGCCCGGCCGATACGTGCTGCCGAGACCTTGCAAGGCTGCAACAGCGCTGACGAGTAACAAGGAAATGCTGACGAGTAACAAGGAAATGGAAAGGCAAGCAGCATATAATTTATTTACGTGCTTTTTAAAAAAGCGACAGATTAAGGGGATAGATCCCGAAAAGGAGCTCCCTGGGCTCTTAGATTATGGGTATGTTAAGGGTTGCTTTCAAAACCCGCATACTGTTAATGAATTAGAGGAATGGAGGAAGCTGGGGGATAAGATCTGGGAGGCTGTGTTAGATGATGATAAGACGGCAAAAAAGTTGGGAAAGCAGTGGCGCGTAGTGCATAATGAATTGCTACAATATCAGATAGAAAAAAGGGCGGCTCAGCAGGCTAACGAGGCCCAGGAAAAGAATAGGGGGTATGCCGGGTGGTCCGATTGCCCCTTGCCTCCTGCCGTATCTACAGTTGTGTTGCCACCGCACGCTGGTGAAGGAGCTAACGCTCCGCCGCCTGCCCCTGACCCACCTCCAGCGGCTATACCCGTTACCCCATTGACACCCTGGCCGGAGGCACCCCCACCGCCGCCACCGATAGCCAATGCGCCTGTCCCTGGGGCGCAGAGTGACCTGGCGGAGGCCATTGCTCAAGGAAGGCGAGAGATGTGGGCGGCATTGGCAAAAGATTGCCTGGAGTCTGGGGATGGGGAGGCCATGGAGGCTGCAAAAGAGCTGGCTTGTCCGGTGGTTTTCTCTCCCTTTCCGGGGGGGGGACTTCAGGCTACCATTACGGCAATGGATTGGAAACTTTTGTCCCAATTACGATCCACGGTCAGCCAGTTTGGAGTCAAGAGCGCAAATTGGAGTATTGAGGAGGCCCTTGAGCGCATGGCTAGTATACCGATCGGGCCACAAGCGATGTTAGTGGAGGCTATTAAGGAACTGGGATTGGGATTAAAAGAACAAGCAAAGGTGAGCCAGAGTCAGGTGTTAGCTGCTCTTGCACCCCTGCAAGTCTCTGCGACAGTCAGCCCTAGAGCTCCATTTACTGGCCGTGTCAAGTGCTACCGCTGTGGAGGGTTTGGACATTTGCGGCGAGAGCGTACGTTCGGGAAACTTCAATACCAGCGCGCAGAGACACCACAGCAGCCGCGCCCCAACACAAGTAGCTGCTGTCAGCCAACCCTCGGATCAACCAGCCTGCACCCCGCCACAGCAGGGAGCCTCAGCCTGGACGTGGCAGCCGCAGTGACAGTAATGCTAATGTCACCCACACCTGAGAAAGTTCCCACAGGCATCAGGGGACCAATTATGATCTGGACAGGCTACCATCAAGGGAAGCTGGAGTGAAAACCTGGGTAAGAAAAATGGAAAAAGAAGTAACACTGTCGCTAGCTATTGTTATGCTTTTTAGAAAAGTGAGGACTGGACATAAGTAAAAAGACTTTGGGCTCCCTATATGTTTGGGGGTATGCCAGAGGACACTTTAAAGACCCTAATACATTGTTTGATGTAACGGAGTGGAGAAAGTGTGGGGACTCTCTGTGGGACAATGTTATTGACGGTGATAAAACGGCGGAAAAATTGCAAAAACCGTGGCGGGAGGTAAACAATGCCCCACCCCACCCCCACCCCCCCAACCCCCCCCGCCCACCCCCCCGCGCGCGCCGCGGCAGCGGCTGGAGCGGCAGCCGGCGCCGGGGCCGTGCCTAGCGCGGCGGAGCGGCGCGAGCGGCATTCCACCCCCCCTCCTCCCCTGCACCACCACCACCACCCCCCCCCTCCTCCCCGCGCGCGCTGTGGCAGCAGCCGGAGCGTTCGCGGCTTCAAGGCCCTCGCCACTGGTAAATATATAAAAAAAAAAAAAAAAAAAAAAAAAAAAAAAAAAAGGGGAAAAATAGTTGTGCATAAGCTGCCTTTTGTGGGGAGAATTAACAGTAGATGCAAACATAATTTTTCAGACCTTCTGGAATAAACATTTAAGCAAGCAACAATGTTAAGATAAAAACATCACAGTACCTGTAATACTATTTAGCAGCAGAGCAGTTTTTATGAAGCAATCATGTGGGAGTTTGGCTTGTGAATAACGGACATGGAGTGTTAGAGCAGGTGCACGAACAGGCTACTGTGCAGGCGCTAGCAGCCAAGATTAGGCCTCAAGGACGTACTGTCCTTGCAGAGTAGTACAAGAAACTAAGTTACATAAGATAGGGAACTAACAGGCAAGGCGGAGAATATTATAATTAGAGGCTGAAGCATAGGTTAAAAGTTAATGATTGATGTAGAAGTGGTCTAATGAAAACCTAAGAAAAAGATAATAAGATATGCTTAATCGTGGTGATTTGACAGAAGAATGATATATAAGTAAATGTATCTGCGCAATAAATTGAGTTCTGCTGAAAAAAAAAAAAAAAAAAAACAAAAAAAAAAAACCACAACAAAAACACAGGAGAAGGCTTTGATGGTGTCTATGGTGTCTGTAATTGCTGTCAGAGCTATGGGTACCGTGCTAGTGAATGTTGCTCCAAAAGGAGAAAGAATAGGACTGCCACCTGCAGATAGATTAAATAAGGCTATATATGTATTGAACGACATATGGATAGTTCCCATGGTCCTTTAAAAGGAGGGGATGACTTTGCCTTTTGGCTTTCCTCCAAGGTGCGATCGGCCTTGTGGGGGGAGCCCTTGGGTAAACAAGCCCCAGGTGCCCCACATTGGGTAAATGACTGCCAGCTGTCCTGCTTTGGGGACAGGGCCTGAGTCCATTTGTGGAAAGAGTGGAGTGTCTGTCTGTGAGGTGGACGCACCTTACAGAGTTTTCCTGTTGGGGAAGGACCTCCTGACTCTCCCTGCAACTGGGCCCTGGTCACGTTTGACATTTGCAAATGGGGCTTGATGGGAAACCAATATGGGACTACTTCTACATGATCAGTCTATTAACTTGGTTGTCTCCATCTCTTCTGTGGGTGACTTTGTTTCTTTGTTAATTCCACCTATTATTGAATTTCACCTGTTATTGGTCACTATTGTATTAATGATTGTACTTTGTGTTTTCAAAAAGGCAACAAGCATGATTAAAGATGCCATGAAGAACATATGGCTGGCTCAAGAAGAAAAAGGGGGAATTGTAGGAATGTATTTAAAAGAAAATGACCATATAGTGAACCAGCCATACGGGATGTTTGCCTAGGTACGCAGCTGCATTCTGGAAACTGCTTCAAAGGAAGAAAAAATAAGAAAGAGCAATGACTGCTTCACTAGGGAATGCAGGAGTGAGCAGATGGGAGTGACCAATTGGACATTGTGTGAGAAGAACTTAAGAACCAACGGGAACTGAACTGAGCTGCATGTTTGCCTTGTACTAGAGACTTTTAACCAATTAAATAATGCGTGACCGCGTGTAGGGAAAGAAAAATTTGTAAAAAGGAACAGACAGAATTAATAGAAGATTTAAATAGCGTTGGGCATGCTGTGTTGCAAAATAGAGCTGCTGTTGATTTTTTGCTTTTAGCACAAGGCCATGGATGTGAAGATTTTGAAGGGATGTGCTGCTTCAATCTAAGCAATCGTGGGGAATCAATTCACCAACAACTGCAGTGGCTTAAAGAACACACTTAAAAGATTCAAAAGGAGACAAGCTGGTTTGATTCATGGTTACAAAAAATATTTGGCAGTCTGTCCCCATGGTTACTTGGTTTGATCAAAGAAGGCATTCGCTGGGTAATCATAATTGTCTTGTTAATTGGGCTAGGAATAGTATGGAAGCTAATAACAAAATTAGTCACTGGTCTAATGCATAAAGTTCTGTTCGTGCAAAAGAAAAAAGGGGGAATTGTGGGAGTTTGGCTTGTGAATAATGGACATGGAGTGTTAGAGCAGGTGCACGAACAGGCTACTGTGCAGGCGCTAGCAGCCAAGATTAGGCCTCAAGGACGTACTGTCCTTGCAGAGTAGTACAAGAAACTAAGTTACATAAGATAGGGAACTAACAGGCAAGGCGGAGAATATTATAATTAGAGGCTGAAGCATAGGTTAAAAGTTAATGATTGATGTAGAAGTGGTCTAATGAAAACCTAAGAAAAAGATAATAAGATATGCTTAATCGTGGTGATTTGACAGAAGAATGATATATAAGTAAATGTATCTGCGCAATAAATCGAGTTCTGCCGACCTCATATGAGAGTGCAGTCTCCCTCCGTCGATTCCTACACAATCACAGTAAAACAGGGTGCTAATGAGCCATATATGCAATTTCCAAATTGGCTGCAAAATGCACTTGATAGGGCAACTTTACCTGATCCTGGGAGAGAAGCATTACTCATGTCTTTAAGTGTTGAAAATTCTAACCCAACCTGCAAGCGTATTTTACAGAGTCTGCCTAAAAACTCCAGTATTGCTGAAATGATGGATGCTTGTTCCGGGGTAGGAACACCGGAAGAGGATGCTGGTTTCATGGCCTCAGCTTTTGCTGTGGCTATCCGGCCCTTGGTAACGACATATGGATAGTTCCAATGGTCCTTTAAAAGGAGGGGATGAGTTTGCCTTTTGGCTTTCCTTCAAGGTGTGGCCGGCCTTGTGGGGGGAGCCCTTGGGTAAAAAAGCCCCAGGTGCCCCCATTGGGTAAAGGAGTGCCCGGTGTCCTGTTTTGGGGACAGGGGCTGGGTCCATGTGTGGAGAGAGTGCAGTGTCTGTCTGTGAGGTGGACGCACTTTGCAGAGTTTTCCTGTTGGGGAAGGACCTCCTGACTCTCCCTGCAACTGGGCCCTGGTCAGGTTTGGCATTTGCAAATGGGGCTTTGTGGGAAAACAATACGGGACTACTTCTATATGATAAGCCTATTGACTTGGTTGTCTCCATCTCTTCTGTGGGAGACTTTGTTTCTTTGTTAATTCCACCTATTATTGAATTCCACCTGTTATTGGTTGCTATTGTATTAACGATTGTACTTTATGTTTTCGAAAGGGTAACAAGCATGATTAAAGATGCCATGAAGAACGTATGGCTGGCTCAAGAAGAAAAAGGGGAAATTGTAGAAATGCATTTAAAAGAGAATAGCCGTATAGTGAACCAGCCATACGGGATGTTGGCCTAGGCAGGTACCCTTCAAAGGAAGAAAAAATAAGAAAGAGCAATGACTGCTTCACCAGGGAATGCAGGAGTGAGCAGATGGGAGTGACCAATTGGACGTTGCGTGAGAAGAACTTAAGAACCAACGGGAACTGAACTGAGCTGCATGTTTACCTTGTGCTAGAGACTTTTAACCAATTAAATAATGCGTGACCGCGTGTAGGGAAAGAAAAATTGTAAAAAAGGGACAGACAGAATTAATAGAAGATTTAGATAGCGTTAGGCATGCTGTGTTGCAAAATAGAGCTGCTGTTGATTTTTTGCTTTTAGCACAAGGCCATGGATGTGAAGATTTCGAAGGAATGTGCTGTTTGAACCTTTCAGATCATTCTGTATCAATTCATGCTCAGTTGTCTTAACTTCAGCAACTTACCAGGCACCTACAGCAAGAGACGGGTTGGGGTTTTGATGGCTGGCTTAAGGGCCTGGGACTAGGTCCGTGGTTGCGAGGAGTTGTACAATATCTTGCAGTTATTATTGGGGTTGTTTTATTAGCTTTGCTTTTATTGCCATGTATTTTAAACTGCCTTCAAAATATGCTTAACCGCTTGCTTAAACAAGCTTTTCAGGCTAATTTAGTTTGCCAAAAAGAAAACTCCTATGTTGGAGGAGTTGAAGGCAAGTGAGGACTGGTAGGCTGTGAACAGCAGACAGAAGGGGACAAGGAGCATTAAAGTGTTTCCAGTTCATAGCAGGTATCCAGAAAGTAAACTGTGAGAGATGCCTTTAAAAGCTCCAGATGGTTGAATGAAGAAAGATGGCCGAGATACCTCTGTTCAGCCCATCTGGAAAGAAAGTCGGTAATGTTCTCAAAATATCTAAGCAACCAAGGCATCCTGAAACCAACGTACATGTAATTTTATGGATAAAGTAGGCTTTGGAATTTGGTATTCAGTATGCAGTGCTGATAACGCCTGTAGTCACTAAATATTGCAAAATATCTCAACATGTAGGTGATTTCTTGAGACTTGGCAGAGTGCTGAAGGAGAAGAATATCTAACTGATCTTCACAGTGATTCTCCTTAACACAGTCCTGGAGAAAGAGTACAGAAAACTCTGAAAGTATTCAGCTGGTGAGCCACGTAGCAAAAGTAAAATGTTTTGATTTGGAAGTGGAATAAAAATCCACTATCTTTTGAATATGGATGGAATGAAGACAAGTCATCTTTGGCCTAGAATAGAATAATCAGAAGTGTATTATATCAACAATGAGAGAATGAAATGAGCTGACAAATAGGAGTAGTTTAAGCATAAACCGATTATATTGAAAATATAATTAAGACTTCCAAAGGAACTGAAGAAATCATAAGCAGGCAAAATTGTTCACTTACCAGCATAAATTTGGTCATCTTTATACCAAACTCATTGAAGTGAAATGCTACCCCACGTTAGTATATCTTCAGAGGAAGAGTGGGGAATGTGTGGGTTTTCTGAGTAGTGGAGAACTTCAGAGAAAATGGTCCTGAGCGGTTAAGGACCAGCGTCCTGCGAAACAGCACTGGGTGACCTCCTGCATTACTCAGAAAAGTTGCTGCTTGCTACCCAGAACAGAGTGGTACTTGGGAAATAGTGTCTTTGCGGTCAAAAAACCTTACGTAGCCCATGAATATTTTGGGAGAGTAATATGTAGGAAAATTAGAGAAGTTATATGACTTCTGTATTTGGCACTGGTACAATCGCTTTTCCATTGCTGAGCTCTTTTTTTTTGGTGTCCATAAGCCTGTTGATAAAATGGTAAGGGATTGATCAAAGGACTGGATACTTTGCCTTGTGGTGCGGCATTCTGGAATCTTGCTCTGTTTATCTTACCCATGAGAAGGCTAAGACTTGACCTGATCAGAGTGTCTGCATTGGGGAAAAAAACATTGAAAAACTGTTAACAGTCTGGCAGGCAAAGATATGAAAAGGTCCGGTGGTTGCCATTTGAAGTTCAAAATTCCACTGCAGATTTTCAACAGTGAGAGTGATTAGCCCCTATGGTATCTTAACAAAGGTTGTGGTGGTTTCCTTACCGCTGAGAATTGAAAAATCAAGATTGAATGGTTTCTTAAATGATATGTTTTAGTAAAGCACAAGTTCTGTGGCTTCTTTGTACAGGACATTGAGCTAATTGTTCATAAAAGTCTCCTTTGACCTTGAATCTCCTAATTCTCTTAAAGACAATGACTAGAGTCAAGCTAGTAAGCTTTTTCCTTTTTTAAAGTTTTTGTTGTTGTTACTGAAGTTTTCTGTCCAAGATTTACTTTTACATAGCTCTAATGAAAAATAGGTATTTTTCTTGGCCAGCTTCTCTTCATAGCCCATCAGATGTTTTTTGCCTGTTTTAAGATGTTTTTTGCAGTTTTACAGTATTAGTATATTGGTATACTATGTAATATTGGTGTGTCTGTAAGACTGTATTCTGTGTTCCATTCTTTGGTACCCTGAGGACACATGCCAAGCATGAGCGTATTTTAGTTGTGCCAAGCATGAGCGTATTAATTTAATTGTTTTTATTGAGATATGTACGGGATATCTTGATAACATTAATAGAATTCAGGATTATGAAGTCATTCTTTCTGCAATCAGTGCATCTTGTAGTGGTCTTTTAGTTTCTTCCCTCCTCTTAATCCCATCTGTACACCTCATGCTTACAGTGATAAGGGTCTTGGAGACATTCCTGTTAGATATGAATTAAAATCCAATTACCAGTTGTGCCAGGGGAGGTTTAGATTACATATTAGTAAAATTTTTTCCACTGACGGGATTGTCAGGCATTGGAACAGGCTGCCCAGATCAGTGGTGGAGTCCCCATCCCTGGAGGTATATAAGAAACATGTAGATGAGGTGCTGAGGAACTTGGTGTATTAGTGAATTGGCAGTGCTGGGTTAATGGTTGGACTTGATGACCTTAGAGGTCTCTTCCCACCAAGGCTGTTCTGTGATCCTATGTGGCTGCAATCCCAGTTAGTGCAGGAGTGCCATTAAGCCGGATATTGTACCACTAAGCCCAGTTTCTGACTTCAGAGAGTTCAAAAGACCACAGACTGCCCACTACTGACACAATGACCAGGCAGCAAGTGATATCGGGGACAAAACGAGCATGGTCCTCTAAAGAAATGATGTTTAGGCAATGACTTTTTCTACTGCTTGTTTCTCTGCCAGGCCCTCTTTCTCTGATTGGTTTTGGATTCATTTGTCCGTTTCAGTCTGTTTTTTACAGAAGTGTAAAAATACCAGGTTCTTGTGGTCAACTGAAACACCAGATTCAAAAGAGGTTTGTGACACCTACCAAGTGGGTATACAAGAAAGACACAAATTAGTAGCAGTTGTTGTGGTATGGGCTGCAAGTCAGTAAGACCATAGGAAATCAGATGCTCTTACTTCTCTTGCTTACAGAACAACTTGTATTTTTGTGGGGAATGGGCTAGAGTCATTTTGTACTGTTGATTCCCTTGTGATTTCAAATAGTCATAACAATTCACTTAAAACCACTTTAGCAATATGGCTTAAATACATTTGATCCAGACAAGAGTTAAAGTAATTAGCTGACATTTGATTTTAGTTGATATGGATCCAAACCATGAAACTTTGAACGCCCTTAGAGTTCAGAAGCATTTCATTCAGTGTTTGGGTACTAGTCTGTGTTCTCAAGTAACCTTTTCAAACTTGGCAAATTTAATCCCAGATTTAAAATAATAAAGCAACATAGGGAATCAAGTCTGTAAATGCCTTTTTTTTTTTTTTTTTTTTAAAGTATAGAGGTGCTCTAGAGTATAGTTGCAGAAGGAATAGAAAATGCATTCTCTGTTTAAAGGTGTGTTTGTGTTTCCGTGCGCTGTTCACACCTGAGTATGTACTTATGTGTCTGTACAAACCATTGCTTCTGCTGCACGGACCTTACAATCTGAACAGACAGCCAGGGCAGTCATGCACTTTGAGGCCCAGAGGACGGTGCTAACTTAGAGCACGTGTGCATTTTCAGTTTTATGATGTGACGGCAGCAGCGTCTCTGACACTGGTTAACATTTGTGGGCCTTGTGGACGGGGCGAGTTTCCATGAGGGATTTGGCTGCAGGAAACCTGCCTGCCTGGCACACAGAGTTGAGGAGGGTGTTCCAGGCAGGGTTGAAAGAGAGATGTGAGTACTGAGAGTAGCGGGATGTTTTACGTTGCGTATCACGCAGCTGGTAACTTGGAATGTGATTGGCCATGTTTTGTAAGCTTATTTTTTCCTTGCAGTCTAATGCAGAAGGAAAAAGAAGAGGTTATGAAGAAATTCAAAAGGGAGCGTGTAGTTCTTTCTGCTGAACACCGAGGCGTTCATTTCTTCCTTCAAAGCAACTATATGAGAATTGTATGTGATAATAATACGTTGTATTTGCTGTGTTAAGAAACCAAGATGGAAAGGGAAGACGTTAGGGCAGGAGGGATTTTGCAGGATTTAATGATACCTGTGTACATAGGGGCAAAGAGAGAAAGTTAAGTCGGGATCTTCAAGATGGCATGCCCTTGTGACACCAACAACAGTGCTGCGGTATTTGATTTCTTAAAGTGTATGTTCAGTGTCCAAGTAATTTAGTAGTAGAGCATATAATGATTTTCCTTGCTTTGGGACAAGTTGAGCTGACAGAAGGTCACAGAAGTCAGCATGCTTCCCATGAAGCTCTGAAAAGTATATAAGCAACACCAATGTGGAAGAACACTAGTTCTGTGATATATGCTTCACGATAACTTACTCTATGCAAAATAGCAGGAAATTATTCAGTTTGGTGCCTGTAGCAGCAGAGTGGGAAGTTTTCAGATTCTTTCATAAAGTTTACTCTCTGTATTACAGCATACAAACCATATTTGCTCCCCTTCAGTGTTTTGGTTTTTTTTTCTTCATGTGCACGCGGCACGCGGAGCAGAGAGCGGCGGCTGTGGGAGCAGTGGGGGCGGCTGCGGTGCGTGCTGTTCCCTTTTGCTGAGGATTTGAGAAGGAGCCGGGCTTCGCGGAGACGGTGAAGCCGGGGCAGAGCAAGGAAACCCGAGTCTGAGCGGGAAACCTGAGAGAAACCGGAGAGAAACCGAAAGGCTGACGTGGCGGGGGGCGTGACTGAGAACCGCGGCAAACTTTAAAAGCGGCCATCTCGGCAGCTCCCTCAGAGCACGCGGAGCAGAGAGCGGCGGCCTCCGAAGAGGCAAGCGCGAGGAGAGCGGCGCGCGGAGAGGATTAGCCAGATAGACCATAGACCACATAGACCACGGTCGCAACGCGCTCAAAAACTGTCGTGAAAAGGAATATGGGGACTCAGACGGATCCTCCGAGCAGACATGCAGCCGTGCAGGTTTCTGGCTGCAGCGAATGCCTGAGCCTGGCACTGGTACCGGTGGGAGCCAGTGACACCGCGTGTGTGCGGTGCGAGCAGATAAATGATCTGCTTGGGCAGGTGGTTAAACTGATGGAGGAGGTAGAAAGACTAAGAACTATTAGAGAATGTGAAAGAGAAATAGATTGGTGGAGCTTCACCCTGAGGCAAGGGCAGTCGGAAAAGGGTGAGCAAGTGATGGATCCCCTCCCCTCCTGTCTTCAGACAGAAGGAGAGGGTTCAGGAGACAGGGAGGAATGGAGGGTGGTCCGTCCTCGGAGAGGCAGGCAAAAACCCTCCCAACCCCCTTCACCCTCCCAGTTGCCCTTGAATAACAGGTATCAGGCCTTGGAACTTCAGGGACAGGTAAATGAAGTTGGAGGGGTAGATCTACCTAGTGAATCACCTAGGGCTTGTCAGTCACCTTAGGACTTCTTCAATTAAGAAGAAAAGGAGAGTAATTGTGGTGGGCGACTCCCTTCTGAGGGGAACAGAAGGGCCCATCTGTCGACCGGACCCATCCCACAGGGAAGTCTGCTGCCTCCCCGGGGGGGGGGGTTCGGATTAGAGACATTAAAAAGAAACTTTCTAATCTTGTAAAGCCCTCTGATTACTACCCACTGCTGGTTTTTCAGGTTGGCAGTGATGAAATTATTACAAGTGGTGCAAGGGCAATGAAGAGTGACTTCAGGGCCCTGGGACAGCTGGTTAAGGGGTCTGGAGTGCAAGTAGTGTTTGCCTCCATGCCTCCTGCAAGAATGGGTGAAGAGGAAAGCAGGAAGAGTTCACAGATTAATGAATGGCTACGTAACTGGTGCCAAAGGCAGGGCTTTGGGTTCTTTGATCACGGGCTGCTATATGAGACACCTGGCCTGATGGTGGCAGGTGGAATGCATTTGTCCCAGAGGGGGAAAAGGCTTTTGGGGCAGGAGTTAGCAGGGCTCATTGAGAGGGCTTTAAACTAGATGTGAAGGGGGAAGGGGAGAGAACTGGGTCTGTTAGGGACGAGCCCAAGAGCAATATGCTAGGGCATGTATCTCCCTTATGAGGAAAGGCTGAGGGAGCTGGGTCTCTTTAGCTTGGAGGAGACTGAGGGGTGACCTCAATAATGTTTATAAATATGTAAAGGGTGAGTGTCATGAGGATGGAGCCAGGCTCTTCTCAGTGACATCCAATGATAGGACAAGGGGCAACAGATGCAAGCTGGAACATAGGAGGTTCCACATAATGTGAGGAAGAACTTCTTCACAGTGAGGGTAACAGAACACTGGAACAGGCTGCCCAGAGAGGTTGTGGAGTCTCCTCCTCTGGAGACATTCAAAACCTGCCTGGATATGTTCCTGTGTGACCTGACCTAGGTGTTCCTGCTCTGGCAGGGGGATGGGGCTAGATGATCTTTTGAGGTCCCTTCCAATCCCTAACATTCTGTGATTCTGTGGTCATGAGAGAAAAGAAAAACATGCATTTTTAGGTTTTTCTTACTTATTATAACTTAGTAACTAGGAGAGCAAGAGGGAAAGTCGTCGGTATGCGACCATTAACTATGTGACCGTATTGAACACTGTTATTCAAATTCTATGTGTGAGTTTAAAAATAATTCATTTAAGAAACAATACATACATCACATCTATAATACCTCGTATCTGAGGATTTCAGAGTGGTTTACAAGTCTTGATGAACCGAATCTCACAACACTCCTATAAGGGGGAAAAAAACCCTCAGGCACAGAAATTACAAATCATTTGTTAAGGCTACTCAGGAGATGAAGAAGAAGCGTCTAGATGTTATGGTTTGGGGAACCTACACACAAGTTAAAATTTCAGGATAAATACGTACAACTTACAAAATTACGATATTATTGAACTCTTTCACTTGTGTTGATCTTAAGCGGTGAAAGATGTACTGTCCATCTCCTAGACAAAGGGTAGCACAGGATAATGGCCCATCATTTTATGCTGTTAGCTCCTTTTCATGTGAGAGTATGTTAGGACAGAGCTATGACTGAAGCCCAGAGAAGTCAGCATAATTTGTCTGCAGAACAAGGGGTTATCAACAAAGACGTCTTACTAGAAATAGAAAAAAGAGGTACTTGAGGAGAGTAACATGTGGGCATTCATAGAGAGAAGAAAGCTGGACAGCAGAGTCAAACTGAGACACATTTTGTAGCCAAGAAATCTGAATTTTAATGGAGGTCAGTGAGGGAGGGTGGACGTGCGACACTACAAATGTACCTGCTCCAGAGCCTAATCCCTGCTCCCCGAGCCACACTACTGAGAATAGTAGCCTTTAATTATATCAGCAACTGGCTTGGCCCTAGTCATAATCTTCTCCGTGCTGTCTGTGAGATCCTGACTTCAGCTGATCCAAAGACCACTTTGAGTGGCGAATAAATTTGGGCATCTCGCATCTTTACTTTTGCTTTTGAATTCTTTTGTTATGGTACAAGCTTCTCTGAGGAACCTTGAACAAGCTGGAGGTACAGATTTCCTGAGAGTGAGATGCAAGGAGACTAAAAGGGGATTCAGAAGTCTACAGGATTGCCCACCATGTGTTAAACAACAATTTCTTTGGAGTGCATGGTCACGTATTATTTGATGTGGTTAGAGAATGGCAATCCCTGCCAACAGTGAGATGAGGGATGCATCATCTGTTTGTTCCTCTTCAGCCCAGAAAGCCATCCTGGGCTGCATCAAAAGAAGCACAGCCAGCAGGTTGAGGGAGGTGGTTCTCTCCCCTGTACTCCACTCTCATGAGACCTGGAGTACTGTGTTCAGCTCTGGGGCCCCCAGCATAAGGAGGACGTGAATCTGTTGGAGCGAGTCCAGAGGAGGGCCAGGAAGATGATCAGAGGGCTGGAGCACCTCTGCTATGAAGACATGCTGAGAGAGTTGGGGTTGTTCAGCCTGGAGAAGAGAAGGCTCTGGGGAGACCTTATAGCACCTTCCAGTACCTGAAGGGGCCTACAAGAAAGCTAGAGAGGGACTTTTTACAAGGGCTTGTAGTGATAGGACGAGGGGTGATGGTTTTAAAGTGAAAGAGGGTAGATTTAGATTAGATATCGGGAAGAAATTCTTTATTGTGAGGGTGGTGAGACACTGGAACAGGGCACCCTGTGAAGTTGTGGCTGCCCCCTCCCTGGAAGTGTTCAAGGCCAGGTTGGATGGGGCTTTGAGCAACCTGGTCTGGTGGGAATTGTCCCTGCCCGTGGCAGGGGGAATGGAACTAGATGATCTTTAAGGTCGCTTCCAACCCAAACCATTCTATGATTCTTGTATGTCTTTGAAGACGTGGATTGTGAATGAGAATAGTTGCAAGATGAGCTGTAGGAAAAGTTCTA
Source organism: Podargus strigoides (assembly GCA_028020825.1). Taxonomy (NCBI): domain Eukaryota; kingdom Metazoa; phylum Chordata; class Aves; order Caprimulgiformes; family Podargidae; genus Podargus; species Podargus strigoides. Next base: position 12,748,030 of record CM051620.1, read on the forward strand.
TCCGAGGTCTTGTGGGCAACAGGAGATGGGAACTCGTTTAGGAGTATAAGGCAGTCAGGCTGGTAGGGTGTCATTGCAAAGGGGTTAACAGAGAGCCAAAGAACTGTACGTATACCATAGAGGGTAAGGATGCTATTCCCATCAAGAAGATCTCGCCAGGTGAGCCTGGTGCCAGAGGACCCCAACCCTAAGAAAGTGTCACACTGGCTGAGCTGTTTGACACTGGGTCACTTGGCTTCTCATCCTGCCTGCCACCCACTAGGATTATTTTCTGTAAGATCAGAGTTGAAGGCTGTCATGCTGAACTTGGAGAGGCATGTGTGGGGGATGGGAGCAGAGAGGGAATGGGAATGTGGTGTGGAGCCGTGTGAAGGTGAGAGTAAACCTTATCAGCTACTGGTTCCGGAGGGTGGTGGGCTTTTTCTTTTTTCTTTCCTGGCTCTGCTGGTAAAGTCATCCATCAAACAACCTCAGTTACCCATTAATACAAGATAAAAGTACTAGAGTACCATGTTAGGGTGTGAATACTTTTAAACATTTTTAAATATAACAATTAAACATAATCCTTGCCCTTTTGGCCAGCTGCCTGTGAGGTGGCCTCTATTAAAAAGCTTTTGAGACCCCAAAGATACTTTCCTTCTGTTGCATAATATTTTTGTTTTGTTTCAGGTAAACCAGGTTTGAACTGGAAAAATGCTGTGAAATCCTGTAGCCAATTTAATATTTAAACCAGACCTGTGAAGTTGTGCTGGTTTCAGGAATGGCTTGAGCCATCCTTCCTCTGCTAACCTGCTGTGCTGACTCAGCTCCTGAAAAGGAGTTGACAGCCTGTGGGGACAGGGGTGTGTTCTAGAACTTTGCAGAAAGGCACGATAATAAAAGCTCGTAAGGGCAAAGAGTGATGCAGCTAAGGTTTGTGTTGCAGTTATCAGCCAAGTCATTTAAAAGAAAAAAAGAAAAACGAACGAACAGACAGACAAAACTCTCACAAAATAGAATTGAAGACACAGCAGCTGGTGACCTAAAATGACAATCTGCACTAAATGCCCTCCTTTGGTGATGTCTGTGCATATGGTTCTCAGCCCATGTTGGGTAGAAATTTGTAGAAAAAGACTCATAGAAGTTAAGTGTTACTTATTTTTTTTTAAAAAAAAAAAAAACAAAAAAAAAAACTTATTAGAAAGACCAAGAAGAGACTGCAAGACAATAGCTGTTCTAGGACCCTGAGACCTATGGGACAGCACGTGTTGCTCGTGTTGTACTTGTTCTGCAGAGAGTTCTCTGCTCTTAATATTTCTCTCTTCACGAGTCAGAAATTGCATTAGCGTGCTTGCTGGATTTCCATGGACATGCCATTCCAGGTGCACATATCAGGGTGCTAATGTTCTTATATTTTGTTGCTGTTGTGTGCTTACATCCCCAGCTTCAAACTAGAATTCAGCACCTGGGTTTTACTGGTGGACTTTGTATAGCTTGATTTCTGCTTTCCTGTACCTTTATTCTAAATGTATGTAAAGTCATTAAATTGACCTACATACAATGAAAAATATAGAGTTTGCATTTCTTTTTATTTGTTTGCCAGTGCAGATGTCTGAGAGTGAGTGCACTTTCAGAACCTTCGTTTCAAAACTCCTTGTAATCACGCGGTAGATAAGTAACACTTTAGAGGGAAGAGGCCCTCCAGCCAAAATAATTTCCAAGTGATCTTAAAGTGTAATTTATCTTCTTATTTTGCAGCTAGCTGTGGACCAAATCCAATTTGCAAGGGCTGTTTATCTTGTTCAAAGGATAATGGGTGCATCAGATGCCAACACAAGTTATTCTTCTTCCTACGAAGAGAAGGAATGAGACAATATGGTGAATGCTTGCATTCCTGCCCATCAGGGTACTATGGACTTCGAACGCCAGATATGAACAGATGTTCAAGTGAGTTTTTTGGTTGGTTTTGTTTTGAACCCTTACAGTCATTTTTGTAGAAAGGCCATAATTCATGCTCAGTTTTTAAGATGATATGTTGTGGAACATGGTGATATTTTCACAGATGTCTCAAGATCATTATAAAACTTCTTAGCTAAAGAACATCCCAGCTCATTCCAAGATATGTAATACTCAGCAGATTAAATAGTTGATGCATTAACCTTCTTTTTATTGTTGTTGTTTTTGTTGCTCTTATTGCTTTAGTTAGAAGGGAAATTTAGGAAAGAATGATGACTTAAGCAGATATTCCTAGTTTTAATGAACAAATTCCCACTACATGAAAATAAAAAGAATTAAGCATTAATTTAACAGTGCCTCATGTAGGTACTAGTCAGTATATGCACTAATATATGGGTGGGCTTCTTGTCATGCTTTTTGTTCCCACACAAATTTCAGGTGACCAGACACCTCACGCCAGACATGCTTTAATACGTAGTGTTGCTATTTTAATAAAACAGATGTACTATTCAAAACAAACAACTTCCTTTCACTTTTAGTACTGCATTTTATATGGAAATTTACAACCTGCTAATGTGCAACAAGATTCCCTGTTTGCCTGTTTGTGCTTAGAACTAAGCACAACTGGTAAAATCGGCGAGTGCTCTGGTACCTCTATAGGTTATTTCACTGCTGTCTGGCCGTTGTGCCGATATCGAATTTTCCGTATGCTCATACGTGAGTATTACCCATATGGATTATTAATCATTGCTGTTACCTCTAATTCATATTTATGAGGGGGTTCTTTGTGTGTGTGTTATAGCCTAACCAGAATTAGGTCACCGAACCTAAGAACCTGAAGTGAGAAATAGCTTTGCTTCCTGGAGTAATCCAGTGTCTGTTAAATGCATGGCACTCACCCCCTCAGTACTGCGGTGTGTCGCTGGGACGCACGGCGGTGTGAGAAAGTAGGGGGGTGCTGGCTTCCACATCACCCATAATGTTGAGACCCATGCATGTGAGGTCACTCTGGCAGTCTGGGCTGGATGAGGAGCACTCATGGCTGTGCTTGGACTTGTCCCATCCCATGCAGTGATGTCCTGCCTCTTTCTCCCCATTCCCCGTATGGACTCCAGGGATACGGTATTCTTCACGTCATGTTCCCAGCTGCTGGGTAATATTGCTGAGTGCTGCCTAATCTATATCAGGTGGCGAGGTTTGGATGAAAAATTAAATGAGACGCGTATATGGTTTATGTATCCCTTCTGTAAAGTAATTTAGGATCTCAGCCTTAATTTTCCTAACATGTTTGAGAATCCAGCAACTCATCCACTTTAAGGCTTTGAAAACTGGGCTGTAAAAACTTGCCCATGTAAAAAATGCTTTAGAATATAGTTACGGTGTTTGGAAATAGATGAATTTATTTAAGAAATGTGTAGATGAGGTGCTGAGGGACATGGTTTAGTGGTGACTTGGCAGTGCTGGGTTGATGGCTGGACTTGATGATCTCAAAGGTCTCTTCCAACGAAGGCTGTTCTGTGATTCTGTGATCTATATTAGCCTGTACTGTGCTTGTGAGATAGGAAAAGGATAGGATAGGGCCACCACTGATTGCAATATTTGATTAAATCTCTTTTTACTAAGGTACCCCCAGGGATTCCTCCTAATTCTCTCCAGTGGGCTGATACACATCCCAAGGGGGTCTTTCGGGGTATCTCTTTACTGGCTGATGAACCCATTCTTACCCCTTATCTCCTTAAACCTCCTCTAGCACTCCTCTAACTTACTGTTCAAGCTTGCTCTTTTACAGTCCACAGCCGGGGAGTCGGTGCCCCTCCCCCCCCCCCAGTTTTCACAATATCTGCTTCCCACTTCTCTTTGCTTGCTTCCTGCTACAGTTCCTCTAATCAGTTACTGCTTTGCCCCTCGTGCCCTGGAAGAGCTACAAATCCTAATGCCTGTGCCCTAGTGTGTAGTTCTTCCTTTCCGCAATCTCGACACCAGGAAACACAATACCACCTCTGATTGCACTTTACAATTGCACAATGTCCAGGCCTCACCGTCTGGTCCACAATTTGAACAAGTAGTTACAAACTTCATATAAATTGTCAACAATCGCACTGCCTTTCGCTTCGCTTTTCTCCGGCCGTCTCAGTCACCCGAGAACGGAACCTCACTCAACCTCACTCAACCTCACTCAACGGAACCTCTCCTCACTCGCTTCATACCGTGGTACGTCTCAAGCACACATCACACTCTCAATAAAACACACAAACCCGCAAAAACACCTCAAAACCGGTCAAGTTACCTTTCCTGGGTACTCGAACCCCTTTCTGACGCTAGTTCACCGGTTGGGGACTTGAACCCCTTTGTGACGTCAAGTTACGTTTCCCGGGGACTCGAACCCCTTTGTGACGTCAAGTTCCGTTTCCTGGGGACTCGAACCCCTTTGTGACACCAGCTCACCGGTTGGGGACTCTGCCCTCACAGAGGGATTCAAGCAAGGCCGCTGCAGGGAGGAGCCGTGCGGTGTGCCAGCTGATGCCTACCTCCAAAGATGGCCTCCCACAGGGATCGAAGGAGAATTGGAGCAGGTCTGGCTGATGTCGATCCAGTGCAGACAGATTGTTTGGTAAGTGGTTTTAGTTCACTGTGTCAGTGAGATGTTTCTGAACGCTGTATGCTGTCTACAACAGCCTTGGTTTACAGTTTTCTCTGAAGCAATTTGAAAATTGCCCCGAACATTTCCGTTGTGCTGACGTACAATTTCTGATGGAACCTTCTCAAGGCTGCAGCTTTCTTTAATGTATAAAATGTGTTCTCTTGGATTTATCTTTAGGTGCGGTTTGATGGTGTGGGTGGTCTTTCTGGCCACATTTCAGCTTTAAAAGAGATGGTCATTCTTCCTCTGCTTTACCCAGAATTCTTTGAGAGATTCAAAATACAACCCCCAAGGTAACAGACATAGTTTAAAACTATCCATTCTAATTCACCCATTTTCAGGAGAATATTCAACTGAGGTATCAATATCTGTCCACTAAATTAGTTCTGTGTTACGAAATTATTAGAGATTTAGTTGGTAGCTTTATGTATTCATGGGCAGCAAAACTCAATCCTGGTATATTGAAATATGACTTTAAATTCTTTGCTTTCAGTAACTTTAGAAGTATTACAAATAATGAGAAGCAAATCTTTCAGTGTTTTGCTGCGTTGTTCACTGAAATTCCTTTTGAGGCAGAAGTGTATTGGCTTTTCTAGTTGTTGTCTGTATTTATCTGGAAATGCAGACTACCCTCCTAGCTGTACACTCCTCGTTTATCATCAGCCATGGATGCTGTGGGAGACCAAATCCTTAAGCTTTCTTTTTAAGGGAGAATGAAATGCTGTACTATCAAATCTCACCTTTTGTGAAAACCAGAATGACTATGCAGTGCGTCACTGAAGAATGAAGTGGTGATTCAGACGTGAGCTCAGTCTCAGATTCTGCACTGCGGTTTGTTCTTGTTTGGCTCCACTGTGCTGTAACCACCCCTGTTAGCTTGTCAGCAGTTTTGGAAGTGTCCTTCTGGGACTCAGATTTTTTTTCTGAAGGTTTTGTACATGTGCATTATCCTCTGTTCATTTTGTTTCCTGCCTTGTTGAATTGTGTAGGAACACAAAATTTCCATCTGTTTTGACTCTTCTCACACATTGTCTGTTTCTGCTATCTTACAGATGAAGTGTTTTTGTTAGGAGAGAAGAGCTGTGTGTTCTAGGGGTGGGGGTTATAATATATGGTTTTCCATGATGTCTTTTTCTTAAGTGGATCTTTTGTTTGTTTGTTTTAATTGCAGAGGCTGTCTATTCTACGGTCCACCAGGGACTGGAAAGACACTGGTTGCTCATGCACTTGCTAATGAATATAGCCAAGGTGACAGGAGAATAGCCTTTTTTATGAGAAAAGGTGCTGACTGCCTGAGTGAATGGGTGGGAGAATCTGAACGACAGCTTCGTTTACTGTTTGATCAGGTGAGGCTGCAACGTGCAGTGTGCTCTGTCCGAGTTGTAACCGTAATTCTCTGTGGTCAATATTTTTAAGAAGAACTCACAGCTTTTTTGTGTTTTGTCAGTTCCTGCCATTGAAATGGGTTTGTCAGTGTTTCTTTTTTCAGTGGGTGTTTTAGGGACTTGAAATCTTGAGATGACCTGGGAAAGATTAATCAACCAAACGAGAAAATCTGGCAAAGCCTCCCACCCCACCCTGCCAAAATATAAATAAAGCCATGAAAAAGGTTGCAGGAGGCAAGAGATGATGGTGGCTTTATATCAGAGGGAAAACAGATGCAGGCTGAAAGCATGGTCATTTAAATTCGTAACAGAAGCTTGCTTCCAGAACCTGTCATTTGATTATGTCTGGCTCTGTTCTCGGTGCTTGCCAAAGAGCTGTTTTTACTACTGGTATGATTGGTTTCCTGTTACCCAGTCTCGCTGGGTTTGCACAGGCTGCTGTCTAGTTACTCGTACCATTTACTCCCTTAGCTTAATTAGTAGAGGTCCTTCATGATAGTCGGAAAAATGTAGCTCAGTGACTTTGCAGCCATGATGTTTTTCATGCATTTTCTCTTTAAAAGAGTGCTGTTTGACATAGGTCCATATTCCTGTGTTTTCATTCTAGGCCTACCAGATGCGACCTTCAATTATTTTCTTTGATGAGATAGATGGTCTTGCTCCTGTACGCTCCAGTAAACAAGACCAAATTTACAGGTAGTATGTCTTTGCTATCTACACAGAAGTTGCTTGACCTTTGTGAGAAGAAGACCACAGCCTATTGAACTGTATGGGGCACATTCATTTATCCTGAAAACTAGTAATTGAATGCTACTACATATCGGATTCTTTTATACAGCAATTGAAAACAATTCACTGAGCTTGATATCGGGACAAGGCCTGTGTTACCTTAGTGTTGTTTTCTGTCTTCAAACGAGTCTTTCACTAATGAGCAGCTCCTCAGTTAAAAGCTTGTCTTTTTTGAGTGATCATTGGAGAAGGTTGTGCAGAAATAAGAACACTTACTAAACCAGTGAATGAAAAATTATATTTTTCTGTTAGCTCTATTGTATCAACACTTCTGGCGCTTATGGATGGCTTAGACAGCAGAGGAGAAATTGTGGTCATCGGAGCCACCAACAGACTGGATTGCATAGATCCTGCTTTACGAAGACCTGGGCGATTTGATCGAGAGTTCCTCTTCAGCTTGCCAAATAAAGAGGTCAGAAGTTCAATTCAGCGATAATGCTAATGTGGGAAAGTCCATCTTGATAATACTACTATATAACAGTAGAGTATGGCGTTGCAGTTAAAGTAAGAATTTGAAACCTAATGCTCAAACTGTTTTCCTTGAATGAACTGGCAGAAAAGAAAATTTGAACTAATGAGACTGTCCGAACGAAATGATGCTGAATTGGATAATTTTCTTTGGTCACATATCTGTTTGCGGATAATTTCTTTTTAGTACAATTTTTTCCTCAGGATCATTAGGTCTCATACTTGTGGAAACTTACTTTTTACAGAAGCTAAAAATGCTGTTAATTTTGCTGCAGGCCCCCAGGAAGAGTTTAATAAGTTGAGAATGATTAAATTTCCTACTTAACAAAGCAGAGGGCATCTTAACTGAACTTGAAAATACATAAAAGCTTGACAGATAAGAAAAGTATTTGTATCAACATGAGGGGGTTTTGGGGGTTTGTGTTGTGGTTTTAGGGTTGGGTTCTCTTTTAAAAGAGAAAACTCAGGACAAACTAAAATGCCGCCGTTTTGTTTCCAGGCTAGAAAAGAGATTTTCAAGATTCACACACAAAGCTGGAGCCCTAAGCCGTTGGACACGTTTCTTGAAGAGCTAGCTGAAAAGTGTGCTGGTGAGTTTGCAAACCAAGTGAGTTACTGCATGTGACCGAGTCCGAAGGAATCTGAGGTTGGAGCAGGCAGGCCTTGTGCCTTGTGCCCTGCTGCAGAGCGAGGTGCTGAGCCAGCCTGCATGCCCTGGGAGCACAGAAAGTTAGATGCTGCTTTTATTTTCCTTTCTTTTTGTGTCTGAGAACATTGAATGGGTTTTGGGCATCTTCCTGAGGAGCACAGTTTTGATTAGGAGGCCGCTTCATAAGCACAGGGTGTCAGGCTGGGAGCCGCATGACAAAACTCTGCAGTGCAGTAACTCTTCACATTCTCTCTTAACCTGTTAATTTTTGGCTGCATACAAAGTCTTTCAGTGTTGCGCTTTTGAAACCTTGGCCTTGACTGCTGTGTTGCCTGACAGTGAGTTAACGTTTGATTCTTGTTTTGTTTATTAGGATACTGTGGTGCTGACATCAAATCCTTGTGTGCTGAAGCTGCCCTGTGTGCTTTGCACCGCCGCTATCCTCAGATATACGAAAGCAGTGAGAAAGTGCAGATAGATATCGCTTCTGTCGAAATAACAGCGCAGGATTTTGTCACGGCTATGCAGAAGACTGTTCCAGCTTCACAGAGGGCTGTGGCTTCACCTGGGCAAGCGCTATCAGCTATTTCAAAGCCCCTGCTTGAAAATACACTAGCAGGAATCTTACAAGCCTTGCAGAGAGTATTTCCCCACGCGGAGCTTGCCCTAAAGAAGGACCAACAGCAAGGTATAACAATAACATCCACTTGTTTACAGTTTTGCCTGAGCAAAAACTTGTGCTTTGTTGTCCCGGTTTGAAGGACAGGTGTCTGCTAAGGAAGGCAGGAGCCCCCCCCTGGAAGGGAAAATACAACCCCCTTCCCCCCAAATTGTTATAGAATTGAAATTAAGGGGCTTTCAGGCAAAGGTATGAGGAAAATGGGAATAACAGTTTTTACTAATATATACAACAAAACTATAATACAGAGAAACTGGTTACAGGCCTGACAGAGTCAGGGATACAAGCTGGCCCCCTGCCGGGTAGGGTGCTGGTACCAGTCCGATCCAGTGGCAGCTGCAGTTCTCTCCGAAATGGTCCGGTTAAAGCGGTGGTCCGTAGGAAAAGAAAACAAAGTCTGAGCAATCCGATTTCGGTGGCAGCTGCAGTTCTCTTTGAAATGATCCCGTTGAAGCGGTGATCTTGTAGAAAACTGGTCCTCCTCCGAAAATCCGGCGGCGGTGCAGTCCCTGTCCTCTGGGATCCCAGCGGGTAAGGCCCCGAGCGCTGCTCCAAACCCCAAAGTTATCTCCGGCGGGAAATGCTTGGCTCCACCCCTCCCCCCCTGGCCGGGGCATCTCACAAAGAGATGGTGAGTGCTGGGGCAAGGCCCTGATGGGCGCATTAACAGAAGAATAGTCCCGAGGGGCGAGGCAAGGAACACCGGCGCCAGGCCTCAACGGCTCATGGTAATAGAATACATTGCAACCCAGGACATTTGTGCAATCAGTGTTCTGAGTCACTAGTCCAAGTCAAATGGAAGTCTGTGGCCGCCACAGTCACTTAATTTCCCCACATCCAGTGGGGGAAACCTGGTCCAGAAAGCAGTGGCCTTGTTGGGTTTTTCAGGTGTCTAGGAACTGCAGTTGCTGTTCCTAATGATCTTGAATTGTAATGGAAAAAACTTGCCAAGTTTTCGTGAGGAGAGAGAGATACCATATGCAAATCCCGGAACTTAGGACAGCTTTGTAGAAATGTGTGCAGTCCCCTGTGGTCTGTGGTAGGATGAACTCTTCATAAAAGAGTGTCTGGTGTGTGCCCTCAAATGAAGAAATACAAGAGAAGGGGTTTGCAGCACTGATTTAGAAGCTGCATTGATGCAAGAGCGAGATATGGACTGTGCAGGAAAGTTAACAAACTTCTCTGGTCTTTCAGACAATTTAAATCATGCTGTAAGAAATGATGCAATTGACGGTGATGATGAATCACCATCAATCTTTGAAGAGAAGCCAACTCAAGAAGTGCTTGGCAGACCAAAGGAACAGTTCCTCAGTTTTAGCAGGTAAATGTTTGTCCCCTTGACGTTTACTTTTTCAAGATGGCTGGGTCTGTAAAGAGTTTTGGTGTGAGGGGTGGTAGATGGAGGAGTGAAGTGTGTGTGGGGGGTGATGTATATCTGCATGAAATATATGTGAAGATTCAGGTGGGTACTGGTGTTCTAATGGAGTATACTGCCATAGCCCACGCAACTGAACGGCCCAGCCCTCTTCCAAAGTTCTTGTGGTCCACAGACTATTAGAACGTTAGAACGTTAAAACCCATGGTATTCCTTGAAAGACTCAAGGCCAACGAAATGTGCAGTCTGTCTTTTGTTAACAAAAAAGGCTGCATGGATTTGTGTAACCATCTTTTGCCCTGCTGCCTTCCCGGATTGTTTAACCGGTAGTGAATAGCATATCAGAAACAAAACTGAGAAATGGTTTGTTAAAACACTGTGAGAAAAACTGCCACCACATCTGCATTTGGTACCTGTAAGCCTACTAAGTTCATGTTGACCTTTTGACATTTTAACGTGGAAGTCGTATAAGCCAGCAGTTGAAAAAAACAGATGGTGTCGTCACTGTTGGGTCAGTTATTTTTCAGAATTTCTATTGCTGTGCTGTCCTGAGAATCTTCTGACGTGCTGAGCTTGGTTCCGTCTCTGGGATCTTTGACTTCATCTGGTGAAGGTCCAGCAGTGTTGTGGTGGAGAAAACCAATGCTGTTCACAAATGTGTTTCATGCCAGTAAAGCAAGATGACTGGGAAATGAGTACAGGTTACTGCCCAGTTGCTGTGGGTGTATTTAGCTGGCCAGTCCCCGTCTGTGACTGAAGACTATTTGTTGTGCATGGGTCCTTAACCCAGGCAAAGGAATAGCAGACATGCTGGGGACTGGCAGGATTCCTGAGGGGAGGTATGGTACAAGTTTGTAAGAAAATGGGCTTTGAGCCTTCCTGATGACAGACCATCTTATTATTTGCTGTGATATGAGTGTATTTATGAAGTGGGTTTTTTTTAAAGAAGAGTATAGGAAGAAAACTTGATCACCTGTGTGCCTATTCATCACTTCATTTTTAAACTTGTTTTCTTCTTCTTGTTCTAGGAATGTTTATTACCAGCCACTGTCTTGCAGGCCACGGTTCTTACTAGCTGAAGAGCCGGGATATGGGCAAGCTTCGCAGTTGGCCCGTGCAGTAATCCACGCCCTGGAAAAGTTTCCAGTGTATTCCCTAGACCTGTCCATTTTGCTTGCTAGCGTCACCTCAGTGGAAGAAACCTGTGTCCAGGTATCTTTTCTCTCTTGAATCTCATAGGGTTCACAAACCGTATATAAACTGGTAAAGTAAGCAATTGTTAATGGAGGTGGCCTAGTTTGACTGTGCTGTACTGCTGACTTTTGTCAGAAAATCCACTTTTCCTGTGGATTGAATGAGACCGAATAAGGATGTTGTAACAGGCCATTGCAAATTAAACAGCGGGGATGTTGGCAGCAGCTCGGGAAGCTGAGAGGTGGTGCTAATAGACCCCTCTTTATGGTAAGAAATCCTGCCAGTCTGGTGGGATCCAGACAGTTGTTTTCCTTGCTTCTTGCGGCTCTGTGCTCCCAGTAGATGGCTCCGCATCAGCCTGACTGCGTCGTGCACTTTGTAGCCGCCTTCTTTATTATATTTGTACAGCAATCAAGGTTTTGGGGAAAGGAAGTGTTTTGGTTTTTATATACACAGCTTCTCCTGTTGTGGTATATGCAGCAAAAGCATTAAAATGCATGGAACGCATTTGTACACTGCTGTGTTTTCCTTCACTAGGAAAATGAATTATAAGCAGACAAAGGCGTGGCGTGACTGGATGCCCATTTGTCACATTCCTTTTATTGTTACGTGACAGTTGCATCTGCAGTCGTACAACTACCACGTCCAGTCACTGCCTGGATACACCACCTTCACTTCCCGTCTTGTGAGAGGAACTCCCTGAATATTGACAATGTGAAAGGGTGTCCAGAGAAGTTGGTCACGTGAAAGGACTGTCCACTTCCCTCAGGATGCATGTCCCTAGATGCATGTCCTCTTCTGTGACTGTGGTACCATCTGCCTACAGATGGTACCTCTTGCTGGAGGTTTTGTCTCATTTGTTCAGGCACACCACCACACGTGCAGAGTTGTGAGGCTCCTTAGGAGTTACCTTAGACATAAGTAGTGTTGAAACCCGGCAGAGACGCAGATCTGTTTCTGTCTGTGTTGGCAGTCTCTGAGTCGAAATGAAAATGTTACCTTGTTGTTAAGGATCTGCTCTTTCGGTTTGTTTTGGCTTCGTGTACTCCTGTTTCTTAAGGCAGTTTGACTAATGTGTCGTTATTTATTAGCCAGTTCTGCATGGTTTAGCTTGCTCATCCAAACTTTCATTTTACCAGTTGATGCGCAAAGCTGAAAGAACAGCACCAAGTCTAATTTATATCCCGCATATCCAGTTGTGGTGGGAGGCTGTTGGAGCTCCACTGAAAGCTATTTTTACAACACGACTGCGGGCCATTTCACCGTTTGCTCCAGTTTTGCTGCTTGCAACATCTGGCGTGTGTCACGCGGATCTCCCAGAAGAGGTATTTCTGTCAATAGTTTTCTTACTTTTTAGTTCAATTGATTGTTCATTTGTAAATCCTTTAAGCGTTGAAGTAGTGTGCTCGCTGAAGCAAATTCATTCTTATATTACTCGGGCACCCTAACCAGTTCTCTTAAAATTTGCTTAGCTAAAACAGTGCTGCAAGCATTTGTCTATAGTGTTTTCTGAGTGCAGAGATTGACTTTGACCGAGCTTCTTCCCCCTGCTCACACACTCATGCTCATTAGACAGATGTATGAATTTCCTTGAAGTTTAATTCAGGAAGGTACTCATCTTTTTGGAATAGAAGACGACTTTGTGTGGCCCTGTGCCTGAAATACCTTTTTCTCCTCATCCTTTAGGTAAAAAAATTGTTTAATGAAAATTCCGGAGAGGTTTTCACAGTCCAGTTGCCTGGTGAAGAGGAAAGAAGAGCATTTTTTGCGGACTTATTTCTAAATCAAGCTGCTAAACCTCCTGCAAAATCCACAGGTGAGGATATTCTACGTATAAAACTTTTCTAACTGTAAGTTAATAACAATACAGTATTTGCTTTGGTTGTAGTTTTGTCAGTAATTTTTCGTAGGCATGTATTTGAATACCATAAATTGACTAAAAGTTTCTGATTGATTTCAGCTTGGCAGCCATTGGAAGTCCTGCCCTTGGCACCGCCGCCTGCCCCTCGACAGCTGACAGACGAACAAATAAGACAGCTGGAGGAGCAGGAGGAGGATACATTGCGTGAACTCAGGATTTTCTTGCGGGATGTGACTCATAGACTTGTCGTTGACAGACGTTTCAGAGCATTTACAAAGCCTGTTGACCTACAGGAGGTAAATTAGTTTCAATTTGTAATATCATTTTATCTATGTGTATTCCTGATTTCTCTGTCTGTGCATTTGTCAGTGTTTGTGTGTTCTTTGTAGGAAGGTTCATCTTTGTTTTTAAGACCGTGCTATTCTGATGTGTCAAGAAGCAGGAAGTGAATTTTGGTTTTACTTTTGCTGACTCCTTGTGGCTTTCAATTGTCTGTTACTTGAGTATTCCCTGGAAGCCAGGGGTTTCTTCAAAAACGTCTTTAGAATGTTTCAGTTGGAAGGGACCTACAACGATCATGTAGTCCAACTCCCGGTTAGACCAAATGCCAGCAGTTTGCTCATGAAAAGGCTTTGATACGTAGGCATGTTAGAGTGCTGAAAAGCACAGAGTTCTCTTTCTTTATAATTATAAACAGGACTATAGGTCTTTCTAAATAAAAAGCTCTTTAATTGTCTGTGCATAGTTTCTGTGAGGAGTAGAAGCAGCAGTTTTTCAAGTAAGCTGTAAAATATAATTACCTGTTTCATGAGGGACTTCTCAGTGTAAGATCAACCATAAGGGCTGTGTGGTTCCTTCTGCTTCCCATACACTTCTGAGGGCTCTCTTTCTTATTTAATTTATTGGCTAAGTCTAAGCTGGGGGCAGAGACTTCAAAGTCAGCTACAGTTTTACTATAGCTTTGTGTTTCAGCACAGTCTTGTTCCCCTAAGAGTCCACTGACTTGTCTTTACTCCTTGTTTCTGAGATAATTCTAACCTAGATGTCCTCACCTCAACTAGTTATTAAGCTTCTTTTATGGTCTGAGTAAAGACGTTGACACCTCTGAGTCCAGTTGTCATTCTCAAGTAGATGACCTAGGACAGATATTTCAGAGGTGCAATTCCTGCAACCTTTTTCTTGCCACCAAAGATGAAGAGAATCTCACGAGGCTTTACTGAGAAAGGTTTCTTAGCTGTGATTTTCTGTAGTGAAATGAAATGAATCCGCCTCTAGGTGTCTTCCCTTCTCTGCCCCACTTGTGCTTCTGACCTCCCTCCTCCTTTTTTTTCCCCTCTGGTCTGTCTCTTCAAAGCTACTTGAAATAGCCCTTCTATTTTTGAGAAAGTAACTGGTTAATTTCCACATATTTGAATGTATCATAAAGATTTGGGTTTTTTAAGAAGTCCTTTATTTTATTTTAGTAAAATAATTCTCAGTGGTAGATACTGTGTTAAATCTCTGAGCCTGTGTGTTTCCTTTGTAGGTCCCTGATTATGACACAGTTATTAAACAGCCCATGGACCTTTTGTCAGTTCTCTCTAAGATTGACCAGCACCAGTACCTAACGGCAAGAGATTTTCTAAAAGACATGGATCTGATCTGTAGCAGTGCTTTAAAGTACTACCCAGATAAAGCAGCTGGAGGTGAGGATATGGTTTTATCCCTATTTGTGAAAAAATTAAAATGTATAAATAGATAAATGTTGTCTGTGGACAGTAGACTTGGGATGAGATAATTTTGAATACCCACAGAGAGCATTCCTTGCCAGGTTGTACAGTTTGTAGCATTAAACTGCTTGGGCATGAAATGGTGATAGAAGTGTTGATCAGTAATTAGTGCTTTTGCTTTAATAATTGACTTTTATGGTGCAAATATTCACTGAGATAACCTTTCAGAAGTGTCATGGTTTAGGCCCAGCCTGCAACTAAGCACCACAGGGTCACTCACCCACTCCTCCCCATGGTGGCACCACAGGGTCACTCACCCACTCCTCCCCACGGTGGGATAGGGAGGAGAAAAATATAACGAAGGCTCACGGGTCAGGACAAGGACAGGGAGGGACCAGTTGCCCATTCTGGTGACAGGCAAAACAGACTTCACTTGGGGAATGATCGATTTATTACCAATGAAATTGGGGTAGGTCCTTCAGGAACAGACTGCTCCAGCACAGGCTTCCCTCGGTCTCAGGGCCTTCTTCAGGCACAGCCACCTGCTCCACCGTGGCCCTTCCACGGGCTGGAGGAAGGTACCTGTTCCGCCGTGGTCCTCCATGGGCTGCAAGGGGACAGCCTTCAGGGGAAGCTCTGCTCTGGCACTCCTCTTCCCCCTCCTTCACTGGTGTTGGTGTCTGCATAGGTGTTTCTCTCGCATCCTGCTCCTCTCTCCACTGCAAGTCTTCCAGCAGTTTTGTTTGCCCTCCTTAAATATTTTATCGCAGAGGCGCTACCACCATCACTGATGGGCTCAGGTCAGCCTCAGCCAGAGGCAGGCGGGGCTTGAAGTTGGGGGGGAAAAAAAAAAAAAAAGAGAAAAAAAAAAAAAA
Organism: Podargus strigoides; assembly: GCA_028020825.1. Lineage (NCBI taxonomy): Eukaryota > Metazoa > Chordata > Aves > Caprimulgiformes > Podargidae > Podargus > Podargus strigoides. The sequence goes on from CM051620.1 coordinate 12,763,590, forward strand.
AAAGAAAGGCCTCCCCTGTTTCCAAAGCCCCACCACACAGACCCAACACAAGAATCCACCTATGAAAAGATCAAAGCTGGTAGAAAATACTCATTTCTGATTGTAAAATTTCAGATCGTCTGCTTAGGCACAGAGCTTGTACTTTGAGAGATACTGCATATGCCATAGTGAGGGAAGAAATGGATAAAGATCTTGAACAACACTGTGAGGAAATTCAAGCATCTCGTAAGAAAAGAGGTATGTTTTTTTGACGCTAAGGATTTTAAGACTTGTCACAGTATTTGTAAAAAACAATGCAAGACATGATCTTTGCTCTCTGTTGTTTATTGCAAGGTTGTAACTCTTCAAAGTGTGCTCCATCTTACTACCATGTAATTCCAAAGAGGAACTCTGTTCCTGGGTGTGAGAAAATGGACCCCAAGTGTAATGAAAAGACAAAGATGCCAGCAGCACCTGTAGATTCCAGTACACCCTGCCTGCATGGCAAGTTGCATTTTATTCAGGCTATCTTGGAGAAGGTGCTAAAGTCACTGATACCTTCTCTGTTCTTATGACATAACAGGTTTTTGTGATGCCTGGTTCTTCATGCCAGAGGCTTATATTTTTTCATTTGCTTCAAAATGTGAGATAAATCCAGAGGTCATTGATTTGAGTATGGTTACAAAGTTCAAGTACGGTGGTTTGCATTGTAAGACACTGGCCTTGATGCAGCTGACGTGTAATGGCTCCCAAATGACTACCTCTTGAAGTCAAAACTCTTGTACGTGGCATTTGCTGAATACTCAACTAGTTTTTACTTGGATGAAACAGTATTTGTCCCTTTCCTGCTCTCAAACACTCAAATCTATGCCACCTCTCACAGCGATTTGCAATTGAAGGAAGAAAGGGGGAAAAAGGGGAACGATAATAATAAAGTTGTAAGGGAAAGATCATTACTTCCTCCCTTTTCCTGTGAAAAGGCCATGAAAGAACAAAGGGACTTGGGTCTCTTTCAGTTAAAACGCATGGCATGGTGTGAAGTTTCCTGGTCGTGCTGGCATGACTGAGAATGTCGTTGACTTCACCCATGTGCTTTGTGCAGCACTCCGTGAATACAAAGAGTGGTGGGTGTTCTGGAGGGCAAAAATGGGAAGTCTGGTTTAAACAAGGTGAACTGAATCAGAAAGCAGACGAAGTGTAATTCTTTCTGGACAATTTTTTCTCCAGCAAAGAGTCCCTTAAAATTGTCTCGTTAACGCTGCCCAACGTGTGTTTAGCTTTAGAAGTTGACAGCTTTATAAAAGATTGGAAGGAGGACTCATCTCCAAACGCTTTTCTGTTGTTCATTGGTATAAGTTTACATAGTAAGACAGGGAGCAACTTCACCCAGTAACCTTGCTTTGTGGTTGGTAGGTCTGGCGATGGAGATGCAAATGGTAAGTGAATGGTCAAAAGGGTCCTGTAGCTCCTTTTCATTCCTGAGTAAGAGTGCACTATTTATTAGATATTAACCTTCTTTAGTTCCCTTCTCTTATTGCTGTTGTATCTCTTTCTTGCATAATGATGCTGCCCCTCTAGTTACGCTAGCCAAACTCCTGTTTTTCTGCAGCTGCTGTTTTTTTGATTCTGAAGTTTGCTTTTCACATGGTACCTAATTGAAAAACAATCAGTGACTTTCTTCAGTTGTATGAGTATCTTTCCAGTAACGAGCGGCGTAAGTTCAAAAGCTGTACTTCAAGCAGTGTGGACCCAGGGGCACAGGTGGAATAGCAGACTTATGTCCTGATGTCTGCAGTCTAAGATGCGTTTCCTACCCTAAATTACTTTGGAGTTTTGCGGTGCGGTGCTGTAATGGCAACAAGACTCTCTTTTTTCCTGGTTTTACCCTGCTTTTTATCTTGTACCTGAGTTTCTAATTTTCATGGAGCACTGACTTTTGCCAGAAACAAAGTACCAGTCAGGCATTTCTCAGTGAAACAATGGTAACAGCTCTGTCTCTGTCATTGCAGAGAGAGACCGGACTGCCGGTACGGGATACTTTATTGGTACTGTATTGCAGATAAACAGAAATCCTGACTGAAGACATTTGTGTCCTTCCAGATTCGTGGGTACACGGTGTGACTCGTGCGAGTTGTTCTTGGGTGGGCGAGCCACAGGTGACAGGTGTCGAGAAAGCAACAGAAATTGTCACACAGCCAGTGACTGTGGATTCCTGTGAGCTCCAAGTAAGTCAACTTTCCATTTTGTTACTTCTGAAGGAGGACAACCAATGCCAATTAAAACAACTGATGGGGGAAGTATTTAGAGCTTGGGAAATAACCTGAAGAGGACCTCTGTTTCTAGTAGTGATGAGTTCAAACCTGAAGCTAACAGGTTGACATAAAGCCCATGCTAGAAAATACTAACACCTGCTTTCCTGATGTTTGTTTTTTTTTCAAAATCCAGTGTTAGAGTTTAGCATTCACGCAGTTAACAGCGTTGTAGGGGTTTTCCACTCCCTCTCAGGAGAGAAGTTGCTATCCTAGGCTACAGCTGGGGAAAGGGTTAAAAACGGGCCTAGCTGTAGGGTGGGCAAGAGGTTTCTTTGCCTGAAGTGCAGAGGGTGGAACAAGGGCGTGATCTTCTGGGGATATCGCAGTGAGGAAAACTAGGAAAAGGGCTCGGCTGGAGTCCTGGCAGTGGGGCCAGTGCAGAGGAGGGCTGCTAGTTACCTGCCATGCTGAGAAAAGGGAGTATTACATGGATGTTTCCCCTGTGTGGGGAGAATGTGACCAGATAGGAACCCCTGTGTTGGAGAGGCTTGTTAGCACAATTTCTGTCACATTTTTAAGACATGACATAATTTGGAGAGGTGAAACAAACTTTTTAACGTGGGCTTCCTAAGGAAGCAGATTTCGGGGGCTTTTGTTGTTCACGTCTGCCTGTGTATGTAGAGGAGTCGCATAGGTTTTCCATAGAGTCAGGGTGCTGTAGCATGTGCTCCAAAGTTATTGCCTGCTGGAGAAATAGTACAGTAAAGCCCTTGTATGTGTTTCAGCTTATATACATGTCAGCTCTAAGGAGAGCTGCAGTCATAGAACACATCTTTTAGAAAACTTGTTTCATAGAAGCATCGAATGGTTTGGTTGGAAGGGACCTTAAAGATGATCTGCCATGGGCAGGGAGGGACACCTCCTGCTGGAGCAGGTCGTTCAAAGCCCCGTCTAACCTGGCCTTGAACACTTCCAGGGAGGGGTAGCCACAGCTTCCCTGGGCAACCTGTTCCAGTGTCTCGCCACCCTCACAGTAAAGAATTTCTTCCTAATATCTAATCTAAATCTACCCTCTTTCAGTTTAAAACTGTGATACTTCTCTGGCTCATCTCCCTAAGACTTCAGCTGTGCTGCAGTGTATCCAGCACGTCTCTGAGCCGCAGGCTGGGGGCCCTCTCGTGCACCCAGTCCCTCTAACCTTGGAGTGTCATCGCACAGCTTGTCAGAGACGAGCCTCCTATGATCCCCCTCCAAGTCTAGTTTAAATGAGCCCCACAAGCTCCTGGGCAAAGCCCCTCTTCCCCCTTGAGAAAAGTGAATCCCGTCTGATGCCACAGGCCTGGTGCCGTGGAGGCCATCCCATTATCAAAAACCCCAGCACTGTGGCACTGACTGGGCCCGTCTGTTTCTTCCAACGTCACTGCCCACAGCTGGAAGGAGAGAGGGAAAATAACCTGTTCACCAGACTCCCTCACCAACCGTCCCAAGGCCCCAAAGTCTCTTTTCGTCGCCCTTGGGCTACGTGTTATGACTTCATCACCACCCACACGCAAGGACCCGTAAGGGGTGACAGTGTGAGGGCTGTGCCAGGCTAGGGCGTTTCCTAGTGATGCCCTTAACCCGGGCCCCAGGGAGGCAGCAGACTTGACAAAGAGGAGGGTCTGTCCTGCACATTGGACCTTCTGTTCCTCTCGGAAGGAAGTCACCTACAACTGTTACCCATCTTCTTCCTCATGGAGGTGGTCATGATGTGAGTGGTGGGCCTTTCTGACCTTGGCGGCACCTCTGGTGTGGATGGGCTGTTTGCAATTATGATCATTGATGTGGCAGACTGATTAGTAATAAAATATGGTCTCAAATTTAAGCCAGTCTCTTCTCTCAAGTATGAAAAATGAACTCATTCTCTCCAGGTAAATTTTGTGAGGTACTGAGTGTGTTCTCTGAAGTGTCAGTCATATTTTATTTAACAGTGTAAGAAAGTGGGATGTCACTTGCATTGTATTGTTGTTGTTTAGCTTCTGAAAATGTAAAGAGCCTATGCAAAGGATCTTGCACTCTTCTGAACTTGTGTTTTCCTTTTTTTCTTCAGCAACTGTTAAATTTTGTCACTGTGATAACTAAGAACTGCAATGTATTTCAATTGGAAAAGCTCTGTGCTGTTCTCAGGCAGTGCGTTTACCAACATCGGGAAGATTACGACAAAACCAAACTGGCGAAGATAAATTTTGGTTTTTGTCTTCTAGCACATTCTGTCCCTGTTCTGCATGTGTGTCTTATGCGTATGTGTGTATGCACTTGGGTCATCGCGCTTGGTTAGTGCTACTCATTGCTGCTCAGTTGCCTGTGTTACAAGACTTGTTCATTCCAGTGTGGAAGACATTTATCCATATTGCAAAGCCATCGTTGTATTTGGCATAATTTTCCTTTCAAAGAACAGGCTTGACCTTGAAGACATTGGGTCCACCCACACAGCCCTCTCACAGCAGTTAACCTCAGCCTGCCCATCTCCAGAACCTTTTTAGGGGTTGGGGCTATGAAAGGAGGGTGCTTTTCTCAGTCTGTTGCTTCCCCTTTCTCCCCTTACAGGCAGTCAGACACGGTAATACTTTGTAGAGTAGTCATTCCACTCTTGAAAAGAAACCAACGATGAAACACAAGAGCTGCAGACTTTTCCCTAGTCTCACCATAATCTCTTTTGAACTAGCATGGCTCGAGCATCTTTACCAACATCAGGGGAGATTTCTGCCTATGCCTGTTTAATGCTAATGAGTCCAATTCTCTGATCTCTTTCTCAAAGAGAGGATTTTGGAGTTGTCAGGACTCAGCAGAAGTCTTCTGGAGGCAGCCATGGTTCCAGTCAGGCATTCCCAGTATTGAGTTGGTTTAGACAGGCTGGATAATCAGTCTTCAGATTCAAGATCTTGAGTCCAGTTGTCTGAGATGCTTGTGCCGGACAATAGATAAAAGTCTTGATGCCTCTTCTCTCTGGCCCTGGTCATCTTGATCTCTCCTTCCACATGTGATAAAGAGCTAGAACGGACGCTCCGTTCTGGCTGTGCAACAGGGAGGATTATTTGGATTCAGGGAGGCCATTGCTGAAAAAGGTGCCCTTCTCATCCAGCATAGTGACGCACCTGTTTTAGCATGACAAGGGATTTCTTTATGTTAGCTCGGGGCTTGTGAGCTTTTGTCACTTCACTTCTAATGCTTAAATTCCAAGGGACTTGATTTATTTGTTTTCTATTTCTACCTTCAGCTTTAACAAAAAAAAATCTGTGCACAGTGACTGTGCAAGTCAGGAGCAAGCTCTACTGTACGAAGAGATAGACTTTAACAAGGAGTGATTCAGAGTGCAGCAAATAACATTTCCAGCTTTTAGTTGGGACTTTTCAGGAACTGTCTCTTCTTTCTAAGTGTTGAAACCACAGCTGGTACAGATCCATACAGCCTCTTGTATTTTGGATGCAGAACGATGCGTTTGAAGGTAGCAGGTATAGAAAGAAAGATACTGTGATGATGGTAGCACATGGATTTGCTAAGTCTTACTAATGTCTGTATGTGCAGGTTCTTGACCCTTTTTATGAAGAAATACTCAGGGGTCTTAAGATTTTATTCACGCTGACTGCTACTTTATCTTTTTCTCTTACTAGGAAATGAAGAAAGAAATTGCAGCCTTCAGCCGTCCTGTTCAGTGATACTTGATGTCCAGGTACTGGAGTTCGACTCTGTAATGTTTTGAGTGTTTTTCTTTTCGTACTTCGACTTTGTAATGTTTTGGTTTTTCTTTTCACTGCGTGCTGTTCTCTGCATAATTCTATAAAGATTGCTTCTACATATATATTTATGCCTACATTAAGTATATCTTAAAATGAAGAAAGTTCAAATCATGTCCCGTAACTGTTTTCAGTTGATACTTTTGTCCTCTCTCTAGATGTATTTTCACGTGACAGACTGCTGTGATTGCCTTTGGAATGCTGCTGATCTGAACATCTCCGAGATAATTTCAGGACCTCTCATTTAAATAAAACAACTGAAAACTTGATTAACTCTTATCATTGCTTTCCAGTTTGTGGGAATACCTTTCTTCTGAAGTAGTCTGGGGTGCTGTATAGTCCATTGGATATTACGTAAAGGTTTTAAACCAAATCTCATTTTGGTATATGAAAAGTAATTCCTTTAGAAATCTCTTAATGCAGTTCAGAGGTAATTTTTTTTTTTTTTTTTTTTTTAATTACAGCACCTCAGGTGGCTTTCATAGAATTGACAACCTAAAGTACGTGTGTGGGAGAAACAATCTTTCCACATAAGGACTTTTCCTATGGCATATTTTTGCCTGTCAAAAAAAAAGCCAAACCTAGCTTGAAACAAAGCAAGATTTAGTACTGTAACTTTCTAAGGTAAAGTTTAGTCTTGCTTGTAATAATGACAATCTTGTTACTGGAGAATAGTAGTATTTTAATTTAAGTTTTTAGTTGCAAGTCAGGTGGCTTGCAGTCGAATTAATTGTAAATAGTTTTCTAGTTACCCGGTGCGGAGACGGGACTTGGAGAAATCAGGAACGACTCAATGTGAGTTATCCGGAAAGCTCGTTTTATTGCGCAGATACATTCACTTATATATCATTCTTTTGTCAAATCACCACGACTAAGCATATCTTATTATCTTTTTCTTAGGTTTTCATTAGACCACTTCTACATCAATCATTAACTTTTAACCTGTGCTTCAGCTTCGAATTATCATATTCTCCGCCTTGCCTAACTGTTAGTTCCCTATCTTATATAACTTAGTTCCTTGTACTACTCTTCAAGGACAGTATGTCCTTGAGGGCTAATCTTGGCCGCTAGCACCTGCACAGTAGCTTGTTCGTGCACCTGCTCTAACACTCCATGTCCATTATTCACAAGCCAAACTCCCACAATTCCCCCTTTTTCCTTTTGCACGAACAGAACTTTATGCATTAGACCAGTGACTAATTTTGTTATTAGCTTCCATACTATTCCTAGCCCAATTAACAACAAACCAATTATGATTACCCAGCGAATGCCTTCTTTGATCAAACCAAGTAACCATGGGGACAGACTGCCAAATATTTTTTTGTAACCATGAATCAAACCAGCTTGTCTCCTTTTGAATCTTTTGAGTGTGTTCTTTAAGCCACTGCAGTTGTTGGTGAATTGATTCCCCATGATCGCTTAGATTGAAGCAGCACATCCCTTCAAAATCTTCATATCCATGGCCTTGTGCTAAAAGCAAAAAATCAACAGCGGCTCCATTTTGCAACACAGCATGCCTAACGCTATCTAAATCTTCTGTTAATTCTGTCTGTCCCTTTTATACAATTTTTCATTCCCTACACGCGGTCATGCGTTATTTAATCGGTTAAAAGTCTCTAGCACAAGGTAAACATGCAGCTCAGTTCAGTTGCTGTTGGTTCTTAAGTTCTTCTCACGCAGTGTCCAATTAGTCACTCTTATCTGCTCACTCCTGCATTCCTTAGTGAAGCAGTCATTGCTCTTTCTTATTTTTTCTTCCTTTGAAGGGTACCTGCCTAGGCCAACATCCCGTATGGCTGGTTCACTATATGGCTATTCTCTTTTAAATACAGTTCTACAATTTCCCCTTTTTTCTTCTTGAGCCAGCCATACGTTCTTCATGGCATCTTTAATCATGCTTGTTGCCTTTTTGGAAACACAAGGTACAATCATTAACACAATAGCGACCAATAACAGGTGGAATTCAATAATAGGTGGAATTAACAAAGAAACAAAGTCTCCCACAGAAGAGATGGAGACAACCAAGTCAATAGGCTCATCATATAGAAGTAGTCCCGTATTGTTTTCCCACGAAGCCCCATTGGCAAATGCCAAACCTGACCGGGGCCCAGTTGGCAGGGAGAGTCAGGAGGTCCTTCCCCAACAGGGAAACTCTGCAAAGTGCGTCCACCTCACAGACAGACACTCCACCCTTCCGCAAGTGGCCCCAGCCTCTGTCCCCAAAACAGGACACTGGGCACTCATTTATCCAATGTGGGGCACCTGGGGCTTTTTTACCCAAGGGCTCCCCCCACAAGGCTGGCCACACCTTGAAGGAAAGCCAAAAGGCAAACTCATCCCCTCCTTTTAAAGGACCATTGGAACTATCCATATGTCGTTACCAAGGGCCGGATAGCCACAGCAAAAGCTGAGGCCATGAAACCAGCATCCTCTTCAGGTGTTCCTACCCCGGAACAAGCATCCATCATTTCAGCAATACTGGAGTTTTTTGGCAGACTCTGTAAAATACGCTTGCAGGTTGGGTTAGAATTTTCAACACCTAAAGACAGCGGTGTATTGTGCTTTAAGCATAGTCATAATAGTAAACTGAACTAGATGCTGTGAACACAACTTCCATATTTACATTTGTTTTCATAAGGAGGCTAATACTTTAAATTACTTTAAATTACTTTAAGCAGAGTACTTCACATTTAGGGATAAAGGACTTTTGAATAAGTATTTGGAAGGAAAAAATGTAAGTAAGAGTTCTCTTAGGGATGAGTTTCTGGGGAATATAAAACCCCATCGTATCTTGCTGTTTCCTTTAAATGATTTTTAGTACTGTGAATACTGCAGGTATTCAAGCACAAATGTTTAATGAAACTAGATGTGTAAGATTTTTTTCACTAAAGACTACATGTCTTTCTGAGAAGTCTCCTTCTCTGCTCTGGCTCCGATCAGAGAGCAGAGAGTCGGGAAAGTATGCTTCAAGTGTCTGCTCTGGAAAGAGTACGTCTGCTTTTGTCAGAACCGAGCTGGCTCCATCCCGAGGCAGCTCAGGTATTTCACCACCACGTTCCCCCAACCTGAGAAAAGAGTAGAGACACCCAGCACAGAGTCAGCCTGGATCCAGCTGGGTTTATGAGGCCTGGGTTTGTGCCAGTGGTGCCAGACCCACGCTGCCTGCCCAGCTCCTGCCCCTGCCCCATAGCGTCCCAGGTCCCATCGGGTCAGGCACAGCAGGTCCAGCACCACAACCAAGGAGCTTGCACGGCCTATCAATATCTGCAGCAGTGTGAGTGAGGGGCAGAGAAACCAAATGGCCCTGTGGGGTCAGTGTAGTTGATGCTATGACGAATTGACAGACCCTCCTGCGTCAGAGCTAAATTCAGCTGGAACTTCTTGGGTGCTCCCTTGTTTCATCGTCTCTTATCTGTACTGTGTGGGTTCCCACTTTACCAGCTCTAAAATACCTTTGCCAAGCAGAGATGTGGCTAGACGTCGCTAAAAATCACTTGCTAAAGTTGTACTTCCGGACTTCAAGAGCCATCTTCCCAGGACAGTGAGAGTGGCGCTGCACAGCAGAGGGTTTGGAACTTGTGAGAGCAGACTTTAGGAAGCCAGACAAAAAGGAGAGGAAAATAAATGGATCAAGGGCTGAAAGAAAGCAATGGAGTTAATTATCAAACACTGCGGGAAGAAAAAAATAAAAAAAATAAAAAAGGAAAAAAGAAAAAAGAAAAAAAGAAGGCGAGGAGTGAGCCGGCCGGGGTTTCCCAAGGCTGTAAGCGTGGAGAGCCGGCCGAGGAAGAGGCTCCAGGCAAAAGCCCCAGCAGGTCCCGGGCCGGGGGACGCGGGGCGGGCGGGCGCTAGGGCCCGGGGGAGGCGGGGGCGCGGCGCCGGGCGGCGCTAGGGCCGGGCGGCGGGATGCCCCGGTCGGCAGCACCACCTTCCTCCCGCCGCGCCGCGCAACCCCGCACGGCCCCGCCGCCCCCCGCCTGCAGCCCCCGCCCTGCCGCACAAAGGAGCGGGCGGAGGCGGGGTGCGGGGTGCGCGGCGCGGACACCGCCTTCATGTGGCCGGGAGCCCCCGGCAGCCGCCGGCCCGCGGGGGGCTGTCCCGCGGCGCGGAGCCGCTCTCCGGTCCGGGCGGCGGGGCGGGATGGCCGCGGGGCCGCGCCGCGGAAGGTAGGGGGGGCGAGGGGGGCCGGCTTCGCCCGGCCGTGCCCGCGACCTGAGCGCGTGTGGGCGGGGTGCGCCCCCGCCCGGGATAAGTAGCGCTTTCCCCGCCTGACAGCCCGGCCCCGGGGCGCACGGGGCTGCCGGGAGGGCGGCGGCGCTCACCCGCTGCCTGGGGAGGAAAGTTGGGGCTGTGGGTGCCCCCCGCTCCTGCCCTCCCCTCGGCTGTTGATTTGTCTCGTTCTGTTTCTCGGGGGGCCGGAGGGGAGGGAGGACCGGGAAAGCCGGGAGCCAGGCGTTCCCCCCTCCCGCAGCGCAGGGGAGATGCTGGCAGCAGCTTTGAGTTCGCAGCGCCCGAGCGGGGGAGCGGGAGGCGTGTGAGCTCCCGCCGGTGCCCGTGGCGTTCCGCCGGCCCCCTCCTCGCCCGGGGCCGCCCGCCGCCCCCCGCTGCCGCCGGAGGAGGCTGCCCACGCCCGCTGCTCAGGATGCAGTTTCGGCTCTTCTCCTTCGCCTTGATCGTCCTGAACTGTGTGGATTACGGACACTGCCAAGCCGCCCGCTGGAGACGCAGCAAGAGAGGGGAGCAGCGCCGCCTGCTCGCCCGGGACGCCCGCCCGGGGTGACGAGCGGGACCGCTTGCAGGGCAGGGGGGGGCTGCCGGAGGGCTGCGGGCCCGTCCCCTCCCCGGCAGGTGAGCGCTCCCCGGCGGCCCCCGGCTCTGGGGTGGGGGTGGTTCCGGGCTGGGAGCGGCGTGGCCGTGTGAGCGCCGACGGGAAAGGACGTCCGGCACCCGCCCGGGGCTGCCGGGGGACTCCTCTGGCTGGGAGCTCCCCGCCGCCGCTCGCCCGCTGCGGGGGCCTCGGGCCGTGAGGGTCCCTCCTTTCGCCGCCGTACCCCCGCAAACCGCTCCCAGCAGCCCGAGGGTCGCCGTCAGCCCCCGCCGCCCCGGCTCGCGTGTCCGTGGACCGCGCCGCTGCCCTCCGTGGACCATGCTCGAGGTGCCCGTGTTCCCGAGGCGGGTTCTCCCCGTCCCTCCCGCGGGAGAGCCGCGGCGGCGAAGCGAACCGCGCCTGTCCCAGCGCCCGGGACCCTCCCCGCTGTGCTCAGCCCACAGGTCCTTTTGGGGAGAGAACCGGGGCGCTGGGGTTTAGCGTTTTTCCCAAGGTGCCGCTGTCGGTCGGCGCTGCCGCTCGGGAGCGGTGCGGTGACATGTGCCGGTACAGCACCCATGTGGCCGAGAGGGTCACTGCAGCTCTTCCCCGCCTGTCCGGGCTTGGCGCGGTTTCTTTTTTCTTCTCTGGGGTACTCCTTCAGTCCGAAGTGTTTTCGTTACCCACACAGTGTGAATTCTTTTGCTGTCCCTTTTCCTGGTGTCTTCTCGGCCACGTCTCCCCTCCCCAGTTCTGAAGTGAACGCACTCGGGTGGCTGTGCGGGGAAATCTGCATTTCTGAAAGAATTGCGCCTGTAGTGCAGTCATTTGGGAGGGCAGAGAGCCAACGTCGCCAGTGCTAAGCCCGCGCAAACAGTAATGAAACTGAAAGGAAACCAGTTTGCGCTTTCTGTGTCACCTTCGGAGCAGGCACAAATCAAAGCGTAGAGCAGTTTGGTTTTGATGGGTTTTCGACAGATGGTTTCCAGAATTTAATTTTTGTGTGTGTGGCTAAAACGACAGCAGTCCTTTAAAGCGACCAGCCTATCTGTGCTAACAAAGGGTAGACTGTGTCTTTAATTAAATGTGGAACTACTTAGAGTGCTGGCTAGACAGCGGAGGGTGATAGTGGTATTTCTGCTTCACAACAGAAGGATTGCGTTGTGGGAGCATGGAAATGAAATAGGCATCCAGCTCCAGTTGTGTGAATTGTCCTGCTGCAAAAACTTAAGCTGGTTTTAATTGATCTCGTGTTCGCTGATTGATCTGAGACCAATTGTTGGCTTTTCCAAAGGAGATTGATTTACATTAGGTTTTAGTTTAGTTATTGGATAAATAACGTTGGTATTGACAGTTGACTTACTGGCACTGTTTTGTGCTGTCACCTAAGGGTTTTGTTTTGTGCTTTGAAGAATGCAGTCCTTTTCAGTTAATAACCCTAAAGAAGTGAGCCTAGCCAGTTCTAAGCACCGAAAGCAAAATCTAAGAATGCATTCAAATTCTAATAGATGTTTGCCATGACACACGCAGTCTGAAGTAATGCTTTCATACAGGACCCAAAATTCCAATAATTTCACAATTTTTCCCGTATCCCGTCTGCAAATAATCAGGCATTCACTGTGGGGGACAGGCAGTTAAAATTTCTCTGGCGTTCTGTTTTGTCTGTTACATGATCTCAGATGCTCCAGAATATCCTTTTCCTTAATGAAATAACATTTTTGGCATAGATCAAGTCTCCTGTGCGGTAGAAATCGGTTGCATTCAGTCTGGAATCATGGGCTAATATAATATGTAGATTATTTAAAAAAAAAAAAAAAAACAAACAAAAAAACCCAACAGCTAAATGTACAGTCAGCTTTAAGTATGTACGCCTGTATTGGAGTTTGGGTGGTTTTGTAGCTGATGTGTAATATTTTAGGAAAAAAGAGTTTAGTAAATTTGGGAGGACATTCCCAGATTTTCCCTTCTGCTTTCAATTCTTTCCCAAACCAAGGTGTGCAACACTGCCGTAGAAGTGAAATGAAAAATTGAGGTTTAGAATGTGATTCCTACCTGGCATTGCTTTGTGTCTTGTTAGTCAACATTGCTCCATTTAAAAATGATTCAGTAAATGCATTACAGTCAACGGATTCTGCCGACTCCACTGCTGCTCTGGGTTACTTTCGCAGCTCATTAGAATATTGCTTTGCCTGGCTGGCTCGGAGCACAACCTTACTCCCCCTGAAACACTCCATCAGATTCTCCCTTTGGAAGTCTTTGTCCTGAGCAGGTAATTATGGTTCCATGCCTTCCGTGCAGAAGCTGTTCTATAACATATTTAATGGTGCCATAGCTTAAAGGGCAGTGGTGTAATCTCACAGCTGATTTAGCCTGATGTCGATGCTCATCCTTTCCCTTTCTTGTTTAATTGTGTCACTTGATTTTGCAGTTCTCTTTGATACCTACTCTCTTGTTCATCTCAATGAAAGTTTTTATCTTTGACTCAAAATTCTCTTTAAGAGTGGGTATAAGATGAGCAGCTTCACGTCTTAACATCTCACTGAACACCATGGGGCACATGCAAGACCAGTGCTTTTTCCCTTGTCTTTGAGACATGAGAACAACTTTCCCCAAGAGTACCTCAAATCCAAATAGGGCTTTATAGAAATGAAGACTGATAGGCTGGCGTACTGGGAGGAGTGATGGTACTCTGCAAAAGCATTGACAGAAGAGAATATAGAGTTCATCTCCTAAAAATGAGATGCTAACAAAATTCCCTGAGCAAAAAAAAAAGGTCAATGCAGAAAGGCAAGTTCCTCCACCAGCTCCCTCAGCACTCTCGGGTGGATCTCATCCGGCCCCATGGACTTATGGGTGTCTAATTGGCTTAGCAGGTCCTTCACTGCTATTTCCTGGGTTACGAGGGGTTTATTCGGATCTCCATCCCAATCTTCCAGCTCAGGGGACTGAATACCATGAGGATAACTGGTCTGACTGTTAAAGACTGAGGCAATACAGCGATGGGCATGTATCGGTCATGTTTTGGTACGGCTAGACTACAGGGTTCCTAAAAAAGCTTTGTTCTAGCAACTAATAAGCAGGTGAAAGAGAGGTCATCTTGGAGGGACTCCTCTCAGCGTGATAACTGAAGCAGCCACTTTACAAATCAGCAGCTTGAATGGATTAAAGGAACTGGCTGGTGCATTTGTTGGTGTAAGGCAATTTCTTACTAGAGCTGAAATGGATTAGTCTATAAATTTGAACTCAGAGGTGAGACTGGCAATATGCACATGAATGTAAGACCTAGAGATCATCTAGTCCAACACCCCTTAAAAGCAGAATCCCCTAGAGCACATCACTCAGGACTGCGTCCAGGCGAGTCTTGAAAATCTCCAGAGAAGGAGACTCCACAACCTCTCTGGGCAGCCTGTGCCAGAGCTCTGTCACCCTCACCAAAAAGAAGTTTTTTCTCATATTTAAATGGAACCTCCGTGTGGAGAGTTTTACTGAGAGCTGTCTGCGTGACAGGGGGCACGCAGACACCATGGCGCTAGTCGACCAGAGGAGTAGCAGATAAGCAAGAAGCTATGTAGGCCCTGATTATTGCAAGGACACCGTCCTTGCAAGTGTTGAAAACTAAACGATAACAGAATGTAGTATATCAAAGTAACCAAAGATTAGGGAGTAGGCCTTAGAACTGTAACCGCAAGCGCGCACAACAAAAGGAGCTAGTGTTGGGAGAAGTAGCCAATAATGAGCTTAGCTTTTGCAATATGTATGAACCTAATTAACAACTGTATAAAGAGGTGCTAACCGCTGTAATAAACGAGACTTGCTGATCATCTTGGGTGGTCGTGTTGCTTGTTCTCCTGCCGACTTCCACAAATGGTGACCCCGACGTGATTGCCACGGTGGAGCGGCAAGTGAGCTCGGGTCCTACAGCAGCCGGGACGGCGAATAAGCACCTAAACCAAAAAATTCCTCGAGGAGGCAATTAGTCACTGAGGAATTCGTGGAGGGGTGCCGCGCCCTGGGTGACCTCATCGGAGAGCCCGGCCGATACGTGCTGCCGAGACCTTGCAAGGCTGCAACAGCGCTGACGAGTAACAAGGAAATGCTGACGAGTAACAAGGAAATGGAAAGGCAAGCAGCATATAATTTATTTACGTGCTTTTTAAAAAAGCGACAGATTAAGGGGATAGATCCCGAAAAGGAGCTCCCTGGGCTCTTAGATTATGGGTATGTTAAGGGTTGCTTTCAAAACCCGCATACTGTTAATGAATTAGAGGAATGGAGGAAGCTGGGGGATAAGATCTGGGAGGCTGTGTTAGATGATGATAAGACGGCAAAAAAGTTGGGAAAGCAGTGGCGCGTAGTGCATAATGAATTGCTACAATATCAGATAGAAAAAAGGGCGGCTCAGCAGGCTAACGAGGCCCAGGAAAAGAATAGGGGGTATGCCGGGTGGTCCGATTGCCCCTTGCCTCCTGCCGTATCTACGGTTGTGTTGCCACTGCACGCTGGTGAAGGAGCTAACGCTCCGCCGCCTGCCCCTGACCCACCTCCAGCGGCTATACCCGTTACCCCATTGACACCCTGGCCGGAGGCACCCCCACCGCCGCCACCGATAGCCAATGCGCCTGTCCCTGGGGCGCAGAGTGACCTGGCGGAGGCCATTGCTCAAGGAAGGCGAGAGATGTGGGCGGCATTGGCAAAAGATTGCCTGGAGTCTGGGGATGGGGAGGCCATGGAGGCTGCAAAAGAGCTGGCTTGTCCGGTGGTTTTCTCTCCCTTTCCGGGGGGGGGACTTCAGGCTACCATTACGGCAATGGATTGGAAACTTTTGTCCCAATTACGATCCACGGTCAGCCAGTTTGGAGTCAAGAGCGCAAATTGGAGTATTGAGGAGGCCCTTGAGCGCATGGCTAGTATACCGATCGGGCCACAAGCGATGTTAGTGGAGGCTATTAAGGAACTGGGATTGGGATTAAAAGAACAAGCAAAGGTGAGCCAGAGTCAGGTGTTAGCTGCTCTTGCACCCCTGCAAGTCTCTGCGACAGTCAGCCCTAGAGCTCCATTTACTGGCCGTGTCAAGTGCTACCGCTGTGGAGGGTTTGGACATTTGCGGCGAGAGCGTACGTTCGGGAAACTTCAATACCAGCGCGCAGAGACACCACAGCAGCCGCGCCCCAACACAAGTAGCTGCTGTCAGCCAACCCTCGGATCAACCAGCCTGCACCCCGCCACAGCAGGGAGCCTCAGCCTGGACGTGGCAGCCGCAGTGACAGTAATGCTAATGTCACCCACACCTGAGAAAGTTCCCACAGGCATCAGGGGACCAATTATGATCTGGACAGGCTACCATCAAGGGAAGCTGGAGTGAAAACCTGGGTAAGAAAAATGGAAAAAGAAGTAACACTGTCGCTAGCTATTGTTATGCTTTTTAGAAAAGTGAGGACTGGACATAAGTAAAAAGACTTTGGGCTCCCTATATGTTTGGGGGTATGCCAGAGGACACTTTAAAGACCCTAATACATTGTTTGATGTAACGGAGTGGAGAAAGTGTGGGGACTCTCTGTGGGACAATGTTATTGACGGTGATAAAACGGCGGAAAAATTGCAAAAACCGTGGCGGGAGGTAAACAATGCCCCACCCCACCCCCACCCCCCCAACCCCCCCCGCCCACCCCCCCGCGCGCGCCGCGGCAGCGGCTGGAGCGGCAGCCGGCGCCGGGGCCGTGCCTAGCGCGGCGGAGCGGCGCGAGCGGCATTCCACCCCCCCTCCTCCCCTGCACCACCACCACCACCCCCCCCCTCCTCCCCGCGCGCGCTGTGGCAGCAGCCGGAGCGTTCGCGGCTTCAAGGCCCTCGCCACTGGTAAATATATAAAAAAAAAAAAAAAAAAAAAAAAAAAAAAAAAAAAGGGGAAAAATAGTTGTGCATAAGCTGCCTTTTGTGGGGAGAATTAACAGTAGATGCAAACATAATTTTTCAGACCTTCTGGAATAAACATTTAAGCAAGCAACAATGTTAAGATAAAAACATCACAGTACCTGTAATACTATTTAGCAGCAGAGCAGTTTTTATGAAGCAATCATGTGGGAGTTTGGCTTGTGAATAACGGACATGGAGTGTTAGAGCAGGTGCACGAACAGGCTACTGTGCAGGCGCTAGCAGCCAAGATTAGGCCTCAAGGACGTACTGTCCTTGCAGAGTAGTACAAGAAACTAAGTTACATAAGATAGGGAACTAACAGGCAAGGCGGAGAATATTATAATTAGAGGCTGAAGCATAGGTTAAAAGTTAATGATTGATGTAGAAGTGGTCTAATGAAAACCTAAGAAAAAGATAATAAGATATGCTTAATCGTGGTGATTTGACAGAAGAATGATATATAAGTAAATGTATCTGCGCAATAAATTGAGTTCTGCTGAAAAAAAAAAAAAAAAAAAAAAAAAAAAAAAAACCACAACAAAAACACAGGAGAAGGCTTTGATGGTGTCTATGGTGTCTGTAATTGCTGTCAGAGCTATGGGTACCGTGCTAGTGAATGTTGCTCCAAAAGGAGAAAGAATAGGACTGCCACCTGCAGATAGATTAAATAAGGCTATATATGTATTGAACGACATATGGATAGTTCCCATGGTCCTTTAAAAGGAGGGGATGACTTTGCCTTTTGGCTTTCCTCCAAGGTGCGATCGGCCTTGTGGGGGGAGCCCTTGGGTAAACAAGCCCCAGGTGCCCCACATTGGGTAAATGACTGCCAGCTGTCCTGCTTTGGGGACAGGGCCTGAGTCCATTTGTGGAAAGAGTGGAGTGTCTGTCTGTGAGGTGGACGCACCTTACAGAGTTTTCCTGTTGGGGAAGGACCTCCTGACTCTCCCTGCAACTGGGCCCTGGTCACGTTTGACATTTGCAAATGGGGCTTGATGGGAAACCAATATGGGACTACTTCTACATGATCAGTCTATTAACTTGGTTGTCTCCATCTCTTCTGTGGGTGACTTTGTTTCTTTGTTAATTCCACCTATTATTGAATTTCACCTGTTATTGGTCACTATTGTATTAATGATTGTACTTTGTGTTTTCAAAAAGGCAACAAGCATGATTAAAGATGCCATGAAGAACGTATGGCTGGCTCAAGAAGAAAAAGGGGGAATTGTAGGAATGTATTTAAAAGAAAATGACCATATAGTGAACCAGCCATACGGGATGTTTGCCTAGGTACGCAGCTGCATTCTGGAAACTGCTTCAAAGGAAGAAAAAATAAGAAAGAGCAATGACTGCTTCACTAGGGAATGCAGGAGTGAGCAGATGGGAGTGACCAATTGGACATTGTGTGAGAAGAACTTAAGAACCAACGGGAACTGAACTGAGCTGCATGTTTGCCTTGTACTAGAGACTTTTAACCAATTAAATAATGCGTGACCGCGTGTAGGGAAAGAAAAATTTGTAAAAAGGAACAGACAGAATTAATAGAAGATTTAAATAGCGTTGGGCATGCTGTGTTGCAAAATAGAGCTGCTGTTGATTTTTTGCTTTTAGCACAAGGCCATGGATGTGAAGATTTTGAAGGGATGTGCTGCTTCAATCTAAGCAATCGTGGGGAATCAATTCACCAACAACTGCAGTGGCTTAAAGAACACACTTAAAAGATTCAAAAGGAGACAAGCTGGTTTGATTCATGGTTACAAAAAATATTTGGCAGTCTGTCCCCATGGTTACTTGGTTTGATCAAAGAAGGCATTCGCTGGGTAATCATAATTGTCTTGTTAATTGGGCTAGGAATAGTATGGAAGCTAATAACAAAATTAGTCACTGGTCTAATGCATAAAGTTCTGTTCGTGCAAAAGAAAAAAGGGGGAATTGTGGGAGTTTGGCTTGTGAATAATGGACATGGAGTGTTAGAGCAGGTGCACGAACAGGCTACTGTGCAGGCGCTAGCAGCCAAGATTAGGCCTCAAGGACGTACTGTCCTTGCAGAGTAGTACAAGAAACTAAGTTACATAAGATAGGGAACTAACAGGCAAGGCGGAGAATATTATAATTAGAGGCTGAAGCATAGGTTAAAAGTTAATGATTGATGTAGAAGTGGTCTAATGAAAACCTAAGAAAAAGATAATAAGATATGCTTAATCGTGGTGATTTGACAGAAGAATGATATATAAGTAAATGTATCTGCGCAATAAATCGAGTTCTGCCGACCTCATATGAGAGTGCAGTCTCCCTCCGTCGATTCCTACACAATCACAGTAAAACAGGGTGCTAATGAGCCATATATGCAATTTCCAAATTGGCTGCAAAATGCACTTGATAGGGCAACTTTACCTGATCCTGGGAGAGAAGCATTACTCATGTCTTTAAGTGTTGAAAATTCTAACCCAACCTGCAAGCGTATTTTACAGAGTCTGCCTAAAAACTCCAGTATTGCTGAAATGATGGATGCTTGTTCCGGGGTAGGAACACCGGAAGAGGATGCTGGTTTCATGGCCTCAGCTTTTGCTGTGGCTATCCGGCCCTTGGTAACGACATATGGATAGTTCCAATGGTCCTTTAAAAGGAGGGGATGAGTTTGCCTTTTGGCTTTCCTTCAAGGTGTGGCCGGCCTTGTGGGGGGAGCCCTTGGGTAAAAAAGCCCCAGGTGCCCCCATTGGGTAAAGGAGTGCCCGGTGTCCTGTTTTGGGGACAGGGGCTGGGTCCATGTGTGGAGAGAGTGCAGTGTCTGTCTGTGAGGTGGACGCACTTTGCAGAGTTTTCCTGTTGGGGAAGGACCTCCTGACTCTCCCTGCAACTGGGCCCTGGTCAGGTTTGGCATTTGCCAATGGGGCTTTGTGGGAAAACAATACGGGACTACTTCTATATGATAAGCCTATTGACTTGGTTGTCTCCATCTCTTCTGTGGGAGACTTTGTTTCTTTGTTAATTCCACCTATTATTGAATTCCACCTGTTATTGGTTGCTATTGTATTAACGATTGTACTTTATGTTTTCGAAAGGGTAACAAGCATGATTAAAGATGCCATGAAGAACGTATGGCTGGCTCAAGAAGAAAAAGGGGAAATTGTAGAAATGCATTTAAAAGAGAATAGCCGTATAGTGAACCAGCCATACGGGATGTTGGCCTAGGCAGGTACCCTTCAAAGGAAGAAAAAATAAGAAAGAGCAATGACTGCTTCACCAGGGAATGCAGGAGTGAGCAGATGGGAGTGACCAATTGGACGTTGCGTGAGAAGAACTTAAGAACCAACGGGAACTGAACTGAGCTGCATGTTTACCTTGTGCTAGAGACTTTTAACCAATTAAATAATGCGTGACCGCGTGTAGGGAAAGAAAAATTGTAAAAAAGGGACAGACAGAATTAATAGAAGATTTAGATAGCGTTAGGCATGCTGTGTTGCAAAATAGAGCTGCTGTTGATTTTTTGCTTTTAGCACAAGGCCATGGATGTGAAGATTTCGAAGGAATGTGCTGTTTGAACCTTTCAGATCATTCTGTATCAATTCATGCTCAGTTGTCTTAACTTCAGCAACTTACCAGGCACCTACAGCAAGAGACGGGTTGGGGTTTTGATGGCTGGCTTAAGGGCCTGGGACTAGGTCCGTGGTTGCGAGGAGTTGTACAATATCTTGCAGTTATTATTGGGGTTGTTTTATTAGCTTTGCTTTTATTGCCATGTATTTTAAACTGCCTTCAAAATATGCTTAACCGCTTGCTTAAACAAGCTTTTCAGGCTAATTTAGTTTGCCAAAAAGAAAACTCCTATGTTGGAGGAGTTGAAGGCAAGTGAGGACTGGTAGGCTGTGAACAGCAGACAGAAGGGGACAAGGAGCATTAAAGTGTTTCCAGTTCATAGCAGGTATCCAGAAAGTAAACTGTGAGAGATGCCTTTAAAAGCTCCAGATGGTTGAATGAAGAAAGATGGCCGAGATACCTCTGTTCAGCCCATCTGGAAAGAAAGTCGGTAATGTTCTCAAAATATCTAAGCAACCAAGGCATCCTGAAACCAACGTACATGTAATTTTATGGATAAAGTAGGCTTTGGAATTTGGTATTCAGTATGCAGTGCTGATAACGCCTGTAGTCACTAAATATTGCAAAATATCTCAACATGTAGGTGATTTCTTGAGACTTGGCAGAGTGCTGAAGGAGAAGAATATCTAACTGATCTTCACAGTGATTCTCCTTAACACAGTCCTGGAGAAAGAGTACAGAAAACTCTGAAAGTATTCAGCTGGTGAGCCACGTAGCAAAAGTAAAATGTTTTGATTTGGAAGTGGAATAAAAATCCACTATCTTTTGAATATGGATGGAATGAAGACAAGTCATCTTTGGCCTAGAATAGAATAATCAGAAGTGTATTATATCAACAATGAGAGAATGAAATGAGCTGACAAATAGGAGTAGTTTAAGCATAAACCGATTATATTGAAAATATAATTAAGACTTCCAAAGGAACTGAAGAAATCATAAGCAGGCAAAATTGTTCACTTACCAGCATAAATTTGGTCATCTTTATACCAAACTCATTGAAGTGAAATGCTACCCCACGTTAGTATATCTTCAGAGGAAGAGTGGGGAATGTGTGGGTTTTCTGAGTAGTGGAGAACTTCAGAGAAAATGGTCCTGAGCGGTTAAGGACCAGCGTCCTGCGAAACAGCACTGGGTGACCTCCTGCATTACTCAGAAAAGTTGCTGCTTGCTACCCAGAACAGAGTGGTACTTGGGAAATAGTGTCTTTGCGGTCAAAAAACCTTACGTAGCCCATGAATATTTTGGGAGAGTAATATGTAGGAAAATTAGAGAAGTTATATGACTTCTGTATTTGGCACTGGTACAATCGCTTTTCCATTGCTGAGCTCTTTTTTTTTGGTGTCCATAAGCCTGTTGATAAAATGGTAAGGGATTGATCAAAGGACTGGATACTTTGCCTTGTGGTGCGGCATTCTGGAATCTTGCTCTGTTTATCTTACCCATGAGAAGGCTAAGACTTGACCTGATCAGAGTGTCTGCGTTGGGGAAAAAAACATTGAAAAACTGTTAACAGTCTGGCAGGCAAAGATATGAAAAGGTCCGGTGGTTGCCATTTGAAGTTCAAAATTCCACTGCAGATTTTCAACAGTGAGAGTGATTAGCCCCTATGGTATCTTAACAAAGGTTGTGGTGGTTTCCTTACCGCTGAGAATTGAAAAATCAAGATTGAATGGTTTCTTAAATGATATGTTTTAGTAAAGCACAAGTTCTGTGGCTTCTTTGTACAGGACATTGAGCTAATTGTTCATAAAAGTCTCCTTTGACCTTGAATCTCTTAATTCTCTTAAAGACAATGACTAGAGTCAAGCTAGTAAGCTTTTTCCTTTTTTAAAGTTTTTGTTGTTGTTACTGAAGTTTTCTGTCCAAGATTTACTTTTACATAGCTCTAATGAAAAATAGGTATTTTTCTTGGCCAGCTTCTCTTCATAGCCCATCAGATGTTTTTTGCCTGTTTTAAGATGTTTTTTGCAGTTTTACAGTATTAGTATATTGGTATACTATGTAATATTGGTGTGTCTGTAAGACTGTATTCTGTGTTCCATTCTTTGGTACCCTGAGGACACATGCCAAGCATGAGCGTATTTTAGTTGTGCCAAGCATGAGCGTATTAATTTAATTGTTTTTATTGAGATATGTACGGGATATCTTGATAACATTAATAGAATTCAGGATTATGAAGTCATTCTTTCTGCAATCAGTGCATCTTGTAGTGGTCTTTTAGTTTCTTCCCTCCTCTTAATCCCATCTGTACACCTCATGCTTACAGTGATAAGGGTCTTGGAGACATTCCTGTTAGATATGAATTAAAATCCAATTACCAGTTGTGCCAGGGGAGGTTTAGATTACATATTAGTAAAATTTTTTCCACTGACGGGATTGTCAGGCATTGGAACAGGCTGCCCAGATCAGTGGTGGAGTCCCCATCCCTGGAGGTATATAAGAAACATGTAGATGAGGTGCTGAGGAACTTGGTGTATTAGTGAATTGGCAGTGCTGGGTTAATGGTTGGACTTGATGACCTTAGAGGTCTCTTCCCACCAAGGCTGTTCTGTGATCCTATGTGGCTGCAATCCCAGTTAGTGCAGGAGTGCCATTAAGCCGGATATTGTACCACTAAGCCCAGTTTCTGACTTCAGAGAGTTCAAAAGACCACAGACTGCCCACTACTGACACAATGACCAGGCAGCAAGTGATATCGGGGACAAAACGAGCATGGTCCTCTAAAGAAATGATGTTTAGGCAATGACTTTTTCTACTGCTTGTTTCTCTGCCAGGCCCTCTTTCTCTGATTGGTTTTGGATTCATTTGTCCGTTTCAGTCTGTTTTTTACAGAAGTGTAAAAATACCAGGTTCTTGTGGTCAACTGAAACACCAGATTCAAAAGAGGTTTGTGACACCTACCAAGTGGGTATACAAGAAAGACACAAATTAGTAGCAGTTGTTGTGGTATGGGCTGCAAGTCAGTAAGACCATAGGAAATCAGATGCTCTTACTTCTCTTGCTTACAGAACAACTTGTATTTTTGTGGGGAATGGGCTAGAGTCATTTTGTACTGTTGATTCCCTTGTGATTTCAAATAGTCATAACAATTCACTTAAAACCACTTTAGCAATATGGCTTAAATACATTTGATCCAGACAAGAGTTAAAGTAATTAGCTGACATTTGATTTTAGTTGATATGGATCCAAACCATGAAACTTTGAACGCCCTTAGAGTTCAGAAGCATTTCATTCAGTGTTTGGGTACTAGTCTGTGTTCTCAAGTAACCTTTTCAAACTTGGCAAATTTAATCCCAGATTTAAAATAATAAAGCAACATAGGGAATCAAGTCTGTAAATGCCTTTTTTTTTTTTTTTTTTTTAAAGTATAGAGGTGCTCTAGAGTATAGTTGCAGAAGGAATAGAAAATGCATTCTCTGTTTAAAGGTGTGTTTGTGTTTCCGTGCGCTGTTCACACCTGAGTATGTACTTATGTGTCTGTACAAACCATTGCTTCTGCTGCACGGACCTTACAATCTGAACAGACAGCCAGGGCAGTCATGCACTTTGAGGCCCAGAGGACGGTGCTAACTTAGAGCACGTGTGCATTTTCAGTTTTATGATGTGACGGCAGCAGCGTCTCTGACACTGGTTAACATTTGTGGGCCTTGTGGACGGGGCGAGTTTCCATGAGGGATTTGGCTGCAGGAAACCTGCCTGCCTGGCACACAGAGTTGAGGAGGGTGTTCCAGGCAGGGTTGAAAGAGAGATGTGAGTACTGAGAGTAGCTGGATGTTTTACGTTGCGTATCACGCAGCTGGTAACTTGGAATGTGATTGGCCATGTTTTGTAAGCTTATTTTTTCCTTGCAGTCTAATGCAGAAGGAAAAAGAAGAGGTTATGAAGAAATTCAAAAGGGAGCGTGTAGTTCTTTCTGCTGAACACCGAGGCGTTCATTTCTTCCTTCAAAGCAACTATATGAGAATTGTATGTGATAATAATACGTTGTATTTGCTGTGTTAAGAAACCAAGATGGAAAGGGAAGACGTTAGGGCAGGAGGGATTTTGCAGGATTTAATGATACCTGTGTACATAGGGGCAAAGAGAGAAAGTTAAGTCGGGATCTTCAAGATGGCATGCCCTTGTGACACCAACAACAGTGCTGCGGTATTTGATTTCTTAAAGTGTATGTTCAGTGTCCAAGTAATTTAGTAGTAGAGCATATAATGATTTTCCTTGCTTTGGGACAAGTTGAGCTGACAGAAGGTCACAGAAGTCAGCATGCTTCCCATGAAGCTCTGAAAAGTATATAAGCAACACCAATGTGGAAGAACACTAGTTCTGTGATATATGCTTCACGATAACTTACTCTATGCAAAATAGCAGGAAATTATTCAGTTTGGTGCCTGTAGCAGCAGAGTGGGAAGTTTTCAGATTCTTTCATAAAGTTTACTCTCTGTATTACAGCATACAAACCATATTTGCTCCCCTTCAGTGTTTTGGTTTTTTTTTCTTCATGTGCACGCGGCACGCGGAGCAGAGAGCGGCGGCTGTGGGAGCAGTGGGGGCGGCTGCGGTGCGTGCTGTTCCCTTTTGCTGAGGATTTGAGAAGGAGCCGGGCTTCGCGGAGACGGTGAAGCCGGGGCAGAGCAAGGAAACCCGAGTCTGAGCGGGAAACCTGAGAGAAACCGGAGAGAAACCGAAAGGCTGACGTGGCGGGGGGCGTGACTGAGAGCCGCGGCAAACTTTAAAAGCGGCCATCTCGGCAGCTCCCTCAGAGCACGCGGAGCAGAGAGCGGCGGCCTCCGAAGAGGCAAGCGCGAGGAGAGCGGCGCGCGGAGAGGATTAGCCAGATAGACCATAGACCACATAGACCACGGTCGCAACGCGCTCAAAAACTGTCGTGAAAAGGAATATGGGGACTCAGACGGATCCTCCGAGCAGACATGCAGCCGTGCAGGTTTCTGGCTGCAGCGAATGCCTGAGCCTGGCACTGGTACCGGTGGGAGCCAGTGACACCGCGTGTGTGCGGTGCGAGCAGATAAATGATCTGCTTGGGCAGGTGGTTAAACTGATGGAGGAGGTAGAAAGACTAAGAACTATTAGAGAATGTGAAAGAAAAATAGATTGGTGGAGCTTCACCCTGAGGCAAGGGCAGTCGGAAAAGGGTGAGCAAGTGATGGATCCCCTCCCCTCCTGTCTTCAGACAGAAGGAGAGGGTTCAGGAGACAGGGAGGAATGGAGGGTGGTCCGTCCTCGGAGAGGCAGGCAAAAACCCTCCCAACCCCCTTCACCCTCCCAGTTGCCCTTGAATAACAGGTATCAGGCCTTGGAACTTCAGGGACAGGTAAATGAAGTTGGAGGGGTAGATCTACCTAGTGAATCACCTAGGGCTTGTCAGTCACCTTAGGACTTCTTCAATTAAGAAGAAAAGGAGAGTAATTGTGGTGGGCGACTCCCTTCTGAGGGGAACAGAAGGGCCCATCTGTCGACCGGACCCATCCCACAGGGAAGTCTGCTGCCTCCCCGGGGGGGGGGTTCGGATTAGAGACATTAAAAAGAAACTTTCTAATCTTGTAAAGCCCTCTGATTACTGCCCACTGCTGCTTTTTCAGGTTGGCAGTGATGAAATTATTACAAGTGGTGCAAGGGCAATGAAGAGTGACTTCAGGGCCCTGGGACAGCTGGTTAAGGGGTCTGGAGTGCAAGTAGTGTTTGCCTCCATGCCTCCTGCAAGAATGGGTGAAGAGGAAAGCAGGAAGAGTTCACAGATTAATGAATGGCTACGTAACTGGTGCCAAAGGCAGGGCTTTGGGTTCTTTGATCACGGGCTGCTATATGAGACACCTGGCCTGATGGTGGCAGGTGGAATGCATTTGTCCCAGAGGGGGAAAAGGCTTTTGGGGCAGGAGTTAGCAGGGCTCATTGAGAGGGCTTTAAACTAGATGTGAAGGGGGAAGGGGAGAGAACTGGGTCTGTTAGGGACGAGCCCAAGAGCAATATGCTAGGGCATGTATCTCCCTTATGAGGAAAGGCTGAGGGAGCTGGGTCTCTTTAGCTTGGAGGAGACTGAGGGGTGACCTCAATAATGTTTATAAATATGTAAAGGGTGAGTGTCATGAGGATGGAGCCAGGCTCTTCTCAGTGACATCCAATGATAGGACAAGGGGCAACAGATGCAAGCTGGAACATAGGAGGTTCCACATAATGTGAGGAAGAACTTCTTCACAGTGAGGGTAACAGAACACTGGAACAGGCTGCCCAGAGAGGTTGTGGAGTCTCCTCCTCTGGAGACATTCAAAACCTGCCTGGATATGTTCCTGTGTGACCTGACCTAGGTGTTCCTGCTCTGGCAGGGGGATGGGGCTAGATGATCTTTTGAGGTCCCTTCCAATCCCTAACATTCTGTGATTCTGTGGTCATGAGAGAAAAGAAAAACATGCATTTTTAGGTTTTTCTTACTTATTATAACTTAGTAACTAGGAGAGCAAGAGGGAAAGTCGTCGGTATGCGACCATTAACTATGTGACCGTATTGAACACTGTTATTCAAATTCTATGTGTGAGTTTAAAAATAATTCATTTAAGAAACAATACATACATCACATCTATAATACCTCGTATCTGAGGATTTCAGAGTGGTTTACAAGTCTTGATGAACCGAATCTCACAACACTCCTATAAGGGGGAAAAAAACCCCCAGGCACAGAAATTACAAATCATTTGTTAAGGCTACTCAGGAGATGAAGAAGAAGCGTCTAGATGTTATGGTTTGGGGAACCTACACACAACTTAAAATTTCAGGATAAATACGTACAACTTACAAAATTACGATATTATTGAACTCTTTCACTTATCTTGTGTTGATCTTAAGCGGTGAAAGATGTACTGTCCATCTCCTAGACAAAGGGTAGCACAGGATAATGGCCCATCATTTTATGCTGTTAGCTCCTTTTCATGTGAGAGTATGTTAGGACAGAGCTATGACTGAAGCCCAGAGAAGTCAGCATAATTTGTCTGCAGAACAAGGGGTTATCAACAAAGACGTCTTACTAGAAATAGAAAAAAGAGGTACTTGAGGAGAGTAACATGTGGGCATTCATAGAGAGAAGAAAGCTGGACAGCAGAGTCAAACTGAGACACATTTTGTAGCCAAGAAATCTGAATTTTAATGGAGGTCAGTGAGGGAGGGTGGACGTGCGACACTACAAATGTACCTGCTCCAGAGCCTAATCCCTGCTCCCCGAGCCACACTACTGAGAATAGTAGCCTTTAATTATATCAGCAACTGGCTTGGCCCTAGTCATAATCTTCTCCGTGCTGTCTGTGAGATCCTGACTTCAGCTGATCCAAAGACCACTTTGAGTGGCGAATAAATTTGGGCATCTCGCATCTTTACTTTTGCTTTTGAATTCTTTTGTTATGGTACAAGCTTCTCTGAGGAACCTTGAACAAGCTGGAGGTACAGATTTCCTGAGAGTGAGATGCAAGGAGACTAAAAGGGGATTCAGAAGTCTACAGGATTGCCCACCATGTGTTAAACAACAATTTCTTTGGAGTGCATGGTCACGTATTATTTGATGTGGTTAGAGAATGGCAATCCCTGCCAACAGTGAGATGAGGGATGCATCATCTGTTTGTTCCTCTTCAGCCCAGAAAGCCATCCTGGGCTGCATCAAAAGAAGCACAGCCAGCAGGTTGAGGGAGGTGGTTCTCTCCCCTGTACTCCACTCTCATGAGACCTGGAGTACTGTGTTCAGCTCTGGGGCCCCCAGCATAAGGAGGACGTGAATCTGTTGGAGCGAGTCCAGAGGAGGGCCAGGAAGATGATCAGAGGGCTGGAGCACCTCTGCTATGAAGACATGCTGAGAGAGTTGGGGTTGTTCAGCCTGGAGAAGAGAAGGCTCTGGGGAGACCTTATAGCACCTTCCAGTACCTGAAGGGGCCTACAGGAAAGCTAGAGAGGGACTTTTTACAAGGGCTTGTAGTGATAGGACGAGGGGTGATGGTTTTAAAGTGAAAGAGGGTAGATTTAGATTAGATATCGGGAAGAAATTCTTTATTGTGAGGGTGGTGAGACACTGGAACAGGGCACCCTGTGAAGTTGTGGCTGCCCCCTCCCTGGAAGTGTTCAAGGCCAGGTTGGATGGGGCTTTGAGCAACCTGGTCTGGTGGGAATTGTCCCTGCCCGTGGCAGGGGGAATGGAACTAGATGATCTTTAAGGTCGCTTCCAACCCAAACCATTCTATGATTCTTGTATGTCTTTGAAGACGTGGATTGTGAATGAGAATAGTTGCAAGATGAGCTGTAGGAAAAGTTCTATCCGAGGTCTTGTGGGCAACAGGAGATGGGAACTCGTTTAGGAGTATAAGGCAGTCAGGCTGGTAGGGTGTCATTGCAAAGGGGTTAACAGAGAGCCAAAGAACTGTACGTATACCATAGAGGGTAAGGATGCTATTCCCATCACGAAGATCTCGCCAGGTGAGCCTGGTGCCAGAGGACCCCAACCCTAAGAAAGTGTCACACTGGCTGAGCTGTTTGACACTGGGTCACTTGGCTTCTCATCCTGCCTGCCACCCACTAGGATTATTTTCTGTAAGATCAGAGTTGAAGGCTGTCATGCTGAACTTGGAGAGGCATGTGTGGGGGATGGGAGCAGAGAGGGAATGGGAATGTGGTGTGGAGCCGTGTGAAGGTGAGAGTAAACCTTATCAGCTACTGGTTCCGGAGGGTGGTGGGCTTTTTCTTTTTTCTTTCCTGGCTCTGCTGGTAAAGTCATCCATCGAACAACCTCCGTTACCCATTAATACAAGATAAAAGTACTAGAGTACCATGTTAGGGTGTGAATACTTTTAAACATTTTTAAATATAACAATTAAACATAATCCTTGCCCTTTTGGCCAGCTGCCTGTGAGGTGGCCTCTATTAAAAAGCTTTTGAGACCCCAAAGATACTTTCCTTCTGTTGCATAATATTTTTGTTTTGTTTCAGGTAAACCAGGTTTGAACTGGAAAAATGCTGTGAAATCCTGTAGCCAATTTAATATTTAAACCAGACCTGTGAAGTTGTGCTGGTTTCAGGAATGGCTTGAGCCATCCTTCCTCTGCTAACCTGCTGTGCTGACTCAGCTCCTGAAAAGGAGTTGACAGCCTGTGGGGACAGGGGTGTGTTCTAGAACTTTGCAGAAAGGCACGATAATAAAAGCTCGTAAGGGCAAAGAGTGATGCAGCTAAGGTTTGTGTTGCAGTTATCAGCCAAGTCATTTAAAAGAAAAAAAGAAAAACGAACGAACAGACAGACAAAACTCTCACAAAATAGAATTGAAGACACAGCAGCTGGTGACCTAAAATGACAATCTGCACTAAATGCCCTCCTTTGGTGATGTCTGTGCATATGGTTCTCAGCCCATGTTGGGTAGAAATTTGTAGAAAAAGACTCATAGAAGTTAAGTGTTACTTATTTTTTTTAAAAAAAAAAAAAAAAACAAAAAAAAAAACTTATTAGAAAGACCAAGAAGAGACTGCAAGACAATAGCTGTTCTAGGACCCTGAGACCTATGGGACAGCACGTGTTGCTCGTGTTGTACTTGTTCTGCAGAGAGTTCTCTGCTCTTAATATTTCTCTCTTCACGAGTCAGAAATTGCATTAGCGTGCTTGCTGGATTTCCATGGACATGCCATTCCAGGTGCACATATCAGGGTGCTAATGTTCTTATATTTTGTTGCTGTTGTGTGCTTACATCCCCAGCTTCAAACTAGAATTCAGCACCTGGGTTTTACTGGTGGACTTTGTATAGCTTGATTTCTGCTTTCCTGTACCTTTATTCTAAATGTATGTAAAGTCATTAAATTGACCTACATACAATGAAAAATGTAGAGTTTGCATTTCTTTTTATTTGTTTGCCAGTGCAGATGTCTGAGAGTGAGTGCACTTTCAGAACCTTCGTTTCAAAACTCCTTGTAATCACGCGG
Source organism: Podargus strigoides (assembly GCA_028020825.1). Lineage (NCBI taxonomy): Eukaryota > Metazoa > Chordata > Aves > Caprimulgiformes > Podargidae > Podargus > Podargus strigoides. Next base: position 12,793,861 of record CM051620.1, read on the forward strand.
TAGATAAGTAACACTTTAGAGGGAAGAGGCCCTCCAGCCAAAATAATTTCCAAGTGATCTTAAAGTGTAATTTATCTTCTTATTTTGCAGCTAGCTGTGGACCAATTTGCAAGGGCTGTTTATCTTGTTCAAAGGATAATGGGTGCATCAGATGCCAACACAAGTTATTCTTCTTCCTACGAAGAGAAGGAATGAGACAATATGGTGAATGCTTGCATTCCTGCCCATCAGGGTACTATGGACTTCGAATGCCAGATATGTACAGATGTTCAAGTGAGTTTTTTGGTTGGTTTTGTTTTGAACCCTTACAGTCATTTTTGTAGAAAGGCCATAATTCATGCTCAGTTTTTAAGATGATATGTTGTGGAACATGGTGATATTTTCACAGATGTCTCAAGATCATTATAAAACTTCTTAGCTAAAGAACATCCCAGCTCATTCCAAGATATGTAATACTCAGCAGATTAAATAGTTGATGCATTAACCTTCTTTTGATTGTTGTTGTTTTTATTGCTCTTATTGCTTTAGTTAGAAGGGAACTTTAGGAAAGAATGACGACTTAAGCAGATATTCCTAGTTTTAATGAACAAATTCCCACTACATGAAAATGAAAATAAAAAGAATTAAGCATTAATTTAACAGTGCCTCATGTAGGTACTAGTCAGTATATGCACTAATATATGGGTGGGCTTCTTGTCATGCTTTTTGTTCCCACACAAATTTCAGGTGACCAGACACCTCACGCCAGACATGCTTTAATACGTAGTGTTGCTATTTTAATAAAACAGATGTACTATTCAAAACAAACAACTTCCTTTCACTTTTAGTACTGCATTTTATATGGAAATTTACAACCTGCTAATGTGCAACAAGATTCCCTGTTTGCCTGTTTGTGCTTAGAACTAAGCACAACTGGTAAAATCGGCGAGTGCTCTGGTACCTCTATAGGTTATTTCACTGCTGTCTGGCCATTGTGCCGATATCGATTTTTCCATATGCTCATACGTATTACCCATATGGATTATTAATCGTTGCTGTTACCTCTAATTCATATTTATGAGGGGTTTTTTTGTGTGTGTGTTATAGCCTAACCAGAATTAGGTCACCGAACCTAAGAACCTGAAGTGAGAAATAGCTTTGCTTCCTGGAGTAATCCAGTGTCTGTTAAATGCATGGCACTCGCCCCCTCAGTACTGCGGTGTGTCGCTGGGACGCACGGCGGTGTGAGAAAGTAGGGGGGTGCTGGCTTCCACATCACCCATAATCTTGAGACCCATGTGAGGTCACTCTGGCAGTCTGGGCTGGATGAGGAGCACTCATGGCTGTGCTTGGACTTGTCCCATCCCATGCAGTGATGTCCTGCCTCTTTCTCCCCATTCCCCGTATGGACTCCAGGGATACGGTATTCTTCACGTCATGTTCCCAGCTGCTGGGTAATATTGCTGAGTGCTGCCTAATCTATATCAGGTGGCAAGGTCTGGATGAAAAATTAAATGAGACCCGTATATGGTTTATGTATCCCTTCTGTAAAGTAATTTAGGATCTCAGCCTTAATTTTCCTAACATGTTTGAGAATCCAGCAACTCATCCACTTTAAGGCTTTGAAAACTGGGCTGTAAAAACTTGCCCATGTAAAAAATGCTTTAGAATATAGTTACGGTGTTTGGAAATAGATGAATTTATTTAAGAAACGTGTAGATGAGGTGCTGAGGGACATGGTTTAGTGGTGACTTGGCAGTGTTAGGTTAATGGCTGGACTTGATGATCTCAAAGGTCTCTTCCAACGAAGGCTGTTCTGTGATTCTGTGATCTATATTAGCCTGTACTGTGCTTGTGAGATAGGAAAAGGATAGGATAGGGTCACCACTGATTGCAATATTTGATTAAATCTCTTTTTACTAAGGTACCCCCAGGGATTCCTCCTAATTCTCTCCAGTGGGCTGATACACATCCCAAGGGAGTCTTTCGGGGTATCTCTTTACTGGCTGATGAACCCATTCTTACCCCTTATCTCCTTAAACCTCTTCTAGCACTCCTCTAACGTACTGTTCAAGCTTGCTCTTTTACAGTCCACACCCGGGGAGTCGGTGCCCCCCCCCCCCCCCCCCGCCACTTTCCTGGAGAGTCGAACCCCTTTGTGACGTCAAGTTACGTTTCCTGGGGACTCGAACCCCTTTGTGACACCAGCTCACCGGTTGGGGACTCTGCCCTCACAGAGGGATTCAAGCAAGGCTGCTGCAGGGAGGAGCCGTGCGGTGTGCCAGCTGATGCCTACCTCCAAAGATGGCCTCCCACAGGGATCGAAGGAGAATTGGAGCAAGTCTGGCTGATGTCAATCCAGTGCAGACAGATTGTTTGGTAAGTGGTTTTAGTTCACTGTGTCAGTGAGATGTTTTCTGAAAGCCTGTGAAAGCTTTCAGTAGTACGCTGTCTACAACAGCCTTGGTTTACAGTTTTCTCTGAAGCAATTTGAAAATTGCCCCGAACATTTCCTTTGTGCTGACGTACAATTTCTGATGGAACCTTCTCAAGGCTGCAGCTTTCTTTAATGTATAAAATGTGTTCTCTTGGATTTATCTTTAGGTGCGGTTTGATGGTGTGGGTGGGCTTTCTGGCCACATTTCAGCTTTAAAAGAGATGGTCATTATTCCACTGCTTTACCCAGAATTCTTTGGGAGTTTCAAAACACAACCTCCAAGGTAACAGACATAGTTTAAAACTATCCATTCTAATTCACCCATTTTCAGGAGAATATTCAACTGAGGTATCCATATCTGTCCACTAAATTAGTTCTGTGTTATGAAATTATTAGAGATTTAATTGGTAACTTTATGTATTCATGGGCAGCAAAACTCAATCCTGGTATATTGAAATATGACTTTAAATTCTTTGCTTTCAGTAACTTTAGAAGTATTACAAATAATGAGAAGCAAATCTTTCAGTGTTTTGCTGCGTTGTTCACTGAAATTCCTTTTGAGGCAGAAGTGTATTGGCTTTTCTAGTTGGTGTCTATATTTATCTGGAAATGCAGACTACCCTCCTAGCTGTACACTCCTCGTTTATCGTCAGCCATGGATGCTGTGGGAGACCAAATCCTTAAGCTTTCCTTTTAAGGGAGAATGAAATGCTGTACTATCAAATCTTACCTTCTGTGAAAACCAGAATGACTATGCAGTGCGTCACTGAAGAATGAAGTGGTGACTCAGACATGAGCCCAGTCTCAGATAGTGCACTGCAGTTTGTTCTTGTTTGGCTGCACTGTGCTGCTGTTTGGCTCCACTGTGCTGTAACCACCCCTGTTAGCTTGTCAGCAGTTTTGGAAGTGTCCTTCTGGGACTCAGATTTTTTTTCTGAAGGTTTTGTACATGTGCATTATCCTCTGTTCATTTTGTTTCCTGCCTTGTTGAATTGTGTAGGAACACAAAATTTCCATCTGTTTTGACTCTTCTCACACATTGTCTGTTTCTGCTATCTTATAGATGAAGTGTTTTTGTTAGGAGAGAAGAGCTGTGTGTTCTAGGGGTGGGGGTTATAATATATGGTTTTCCATGATGTCTTTTTCTTAAGTGGATCTTTTGTTTGTTTGTTTTAATTGCAGAGGCTGTCTATTCTACGGTCCACCAGGGACTGGAAAGACACTGGTTGCTCGTGCACTTGCTAATGAATATAGCCAAGGTGACAGGAGAATAGCCTTTTTTATGAGAAAAGGTGCTGACTGCCTGAGTGAATGGGTGGGAGAATCTGAACGACAGCTTCGTTTACTATTTGATCAGGTGAGGCTGCAATGTGCAGTGTGCTCTGTCCGAGTTGTAACTGTAATTCTCTGTGGTCAATATTTTTAAGAAGAACTCACAGCTTTTTTGTGTTTTGTCAGTTCCTGCCATTGAAATGGGTTTGTCAGTGTTTCTTTTTTCAGTGGGTGTTTTAGGGACTTGAAATCTTGAGATGACCTGGGAAAGATTAATCAACCAAACGAGAAAATCTGGCAAAGCCTCCCACCCCACCCTGCCAAAATATAAATAAAGCCATGAAAAAAGTTGCAGGAGGCAAGAGATGATGGTGGCTTTATATCAGAGGGAAAACAGATGCAGGCTGAAAGCATGGTCATTTAAATTCGTAACAGAAGCCTGCTTCCAGAACCTGTCATTTGATTATGTCTGGCTCTGTTCTCGGTGCTTGCCAAAGAGCCGTTTTTACTACTGGTATGATTGGTTTCCTGTTACCCAGTCTCGCTGGGTTTGCACAGGCTGCTGTCTAGTTACTCGTACCACTTACTCCCTTAGCTTAATTAGTAGAGGTCCTTCATGCTAGTCGGAAAAATGTAGCTCAGTGACTTTGCAGCCATAATGTTTTTCATGCATTTTCTCTTTAAAAGAGTGCTGTTTGACATAGGTCCATATTCCTGTGTTTTCATTCTAGGCCTACCAGATGCGACCTTCAATTATTTTCTTTGATGAGATAGATGGTCTTGCTCCTGCACGTACCAGTAAACAAGACCAAATGTACAGGTAGTATGTCTTTGCTATCTACACAGAAGTTGCTTGACCTTTGTGAGAAGAAGACCACAGCCTATTGAACTGTATGGGGCACATTCATTTATCCTGAAAACTAGTAATTGAATGCTACTACATATCGGATTCTTTTATACAGCAATTGAAAACAATTCCCTGAGCTTGATATCGGGACAAGGCCTGTGTTACCTTAGTGTTGTTTTCTGTCTTCAAACGAGTCTTTCACTAATGAGCAGCTCCTCAGTTAAAAGCTTGTCTTTTTTGAGTGATCATTGGAGAAGGTTGTGCAGAAATAAGAACATTTACTAAACCAGTGAATGAAAATTATATTTTTCTGTTAGCTCTATTGTATCAACGCTTCTGGCGCTTATGGATGGCTTAGACAGCAGAGGAGAAATTGTGGTCATCGGAGCCACCAACAGACTGGATTCCATACATCCTGCTTTACGAAGACCTGGGCGATTTGATCGAGAGTTCCTCTTCAGCTTGCCAAATAAAGAGGTCAGAAGTTCAATTCAGCGATAATGCTAATGTGGGAAAGTCCATCTTGATAATACTACTATATAACAGTAGAGTATGGCGTTGCAGTTAAAGTAAGAATTTGAAACCTAATGCTCAAACTGTTTTCCTTGAGTGAACTGGCAGAAAAGAAAATTTGAACTAATGAGACTGTCCGAACGAAAGATGCTGAATTGGATAATTTTCTTTGGTCACATATCTGTTTGCGGATAATTTCTTTTGAGTACAATTTTTTCCTCAGGATCATTAGGTCTCATACTTGTGGAAACTTACTTTTTACAGAAGCTAAAAATGCTGTTAATTTTGCTGCAGGCCCCCAGGAAGAGTTTAATAAGTTGAGAATGATTAAATTTCCTACTTAACAAAGCAGAGGGCATCTTAACTGAACTTGAAAATACATAAAAGCTTGACAGATAAGAAAAGTATTTGTATCAACATGAGGGGGTTTTTGGGGTTTGTGTTGTGGTTTTAGGGTTGGGTTCTCTTTTAAAAGAGAAAACTCAGGACAAACTAAAATGCCGCCGTTTTGTTTCCAGGCTAGAAAAGAGATTTTCAAGATTCACACACAAAGCTGGAGCCGTAAGCCGTTGGACACGTTTCTTGAAGAGCTAGCTGAACAGTGTGCTGGTGAGTTTGCAAACCAAGTGAGTTACTGCATGTGACCGAGTCCGAAGGAATCTGGGCTTGGAGCAGGCAGGCCTTGTGCCTTGTGCCCTGCTGCAGAGCGAGGTGCTGAGCCAGCCTGCATGCCCCGGGAGCACAGAAAGTTAGATGCTGCTTTTATTTTCCTTTCTTTTTGTGTCTGAGAACATTGAATGGGTTTTGGGCATCTTCCTGAGGAGCACAGTTTTGATTAGGAGGCCGCTTCATAAGCACAGGGTGTCAGGCTGGGAGCCGCATGACAAAACTCTGCAGTGCAGTAACTCTTCACATTCTCTCTTAACCTGTTAATTTTTGGCTGCATACAAAGTCTTTCAGTGTTGCACTTTTGAAACCTTGGCCTTGACTGCTGTGTTGCCTGACAGTGAGTTAACGTTTGATTCTTGTTTTGTTTATTAGGATACTGTGGTGCTGACATCAAATCCTTGTGTGCTGAAGCTGCCCTGTGTGCTTTGCACCGCCGCTATCCTCAGATATACGAAAGCAGTGAGAAACTGCAGATAGATATCGCTTCTGTCGAAATAACAGCGCAGGATTTTGTCACGGCTATGCAGAAGACTGTTCCAGCTTCACAGAGGGCTGTGGCTTCACCTGGGCAAGCGCTATCAGCTATTTCAAAACCCCTGCTTGAAAATACACTAGCAGGAATCTTACAAGCCTTGCAGAGAGTATTTCCCCACGCGGAGCTTGCCCTAAAGAAGGACCAACAGCAAGGTATAACAATAACATCCACTTCTTTACAGTTTTGCCGGAGCAAATACTTGTGCTTTGTGCAGACAGTGTTCTGAGTCACTAGTCCAAGTCAAATGGAAGTCTGTGGCCACCACAGTCACTTAATTTCCCCACATCCAGTGGGGGAAACCTGGTCCAGAAAGCAGTGGCCTTGTTGGGTTTTTCAGGTGTCTAGGAACTGCAGTTGCTGTTCCTAATGATCTTGAATTGTAATGGAAAAAACTTGCCAAGTTTTCGTGAGGAGAGAGAGATACCATATGCAAATCCCGGAACTTAGGACAGCTTTGTAGAAATGTGTGCAGTCCCCTGTGGTCTGTGGTAGGATGAACTCTTCATAAAAGAGTGTCTGGTGTGTGCCCTCAAATGAAGAAATACAAGAGAAGGGGTTTGCAGCACTGATTTAGAAGCTGTATTGATGCAAGAGCGAGATATGGACTGTGCAGGAAAGTTAACAAACCTCTCTGGTCTTTCAGACAGTTTAAATCATGCTGTAAGAAATGATGCAATTGACGGTGATGATGAATCACCATCAATCTTTGAAGAGAAGCCAACTCAAGAAGTGCTTGGCAGACCAAAGGAACAGTTCCTCAGTTTTAGCAGGTAAATGTTTGTCCCCTTGACGTTTACTTTTTCAAGATGGCTGGGTCTGTAAAGAGTTTTGGTGTGAGGGGTGGTAGATGGAGGAGTGAAGTGTGTGTGTGGGGTGATGTATATCTGCATGAAATAAGTGTGAAGATTCAGGAGGGTACTGGTGTTCTAATGGAGTATACTGCCATAGCCCACGCAACTGAACGGCCCAGCCGTCTTCCAAAGTTCTTCTGGTCCACAGACTATTAGAACGTTAGGACGTTAAAACCCATGGTATTCCTTGAAAGACTCAAGGCCAACGAAATGTGCAGTCTGTCTTTTGTTAACAAAAAAGGCTGCATGGATTTGTGTAACCATCTTTTGCCCTGCTGCCTTCCCGGATTGTTTAACCGGTAGTGAATAGCATATCAGAAACAAAACTGAGAAATGGTTTGTTAAAACACTGTGAGAAAAACTGCCACCACATCTGCATTTGGTACCTGTAAGCCTACTAAGTTCATGTTGACCTTTTGACATTTTAACGTGGAAGTCGTATAAGCCAGCAGTTGAAAAAACCAGATGGTGTCGTCACTGTTGGGTCAGTTATTTTTCAGAATTTCTGTTGCTGTGCTGTCCTGAGAATCTTCTGACGTGCTGAGCTTGGTTCCGTCTCTGGGATCTTTGACTTCATCTGGTGAAGGTCCAGCAGTGTTGTGGTGGAGAAAACCAATGCTGTTCACAAATGTGTTTCATGCCAGTAAAGCAAGATGACTAGGAAATGAGTAGAGGTTACTGCCCAGTTGCTGTGGGTGTATTTAGCTGGCCAGTCCCCGTCTGTGACTGAAGACTATTTGTTGTGCATGGGTCCTTAACCCAGGCAAAGGAATAGCAGACGTGCTGGGGACTGGCAGGATTCCTGAGGGGAGGTATGGTACAAGTTTGTAAGAAAATGGGCTTTGAGCCTTCCTGATGACAGACCATCTTATTATTTGCTGTGATATGAGTGTATTTATGAAGTGGGTTTTTTTTAAAGAAGAGTATAGGAAGAAAACTTGATCACCTGTGTGCCTATTCATCACTTCATTTTTAAACTTGTTTTCTTCTTCTTGTTCTAGGAATGTTTATTACCAGCCACTGTCTTGCAGGCCACGGTTCTTACTAGCTGAAGAGCCAGGATATGGGCAAGCTTCGCAGTTGGCCCGTGCAGTAATCCACGCCCTGGAAAAGTTTCCAGTGTATTCCCTAGACCTGTCCATTTTGCTTGCTAGCGTCACCTCAGCGGAAGCAACCTGTGTCCAGGTATCTTTTCTCTCTTGAATCTCATAGGGTTCACAAACCGTATATAAACTGGTAAAGTAAGCAAAATCCATTGTTAATGGAGGTGGCCTGGTTTGACTGTGCTGTACTGCTGACTTTTGTCAGAAAATCCACTTTTCCTGTGCATTGAATGAGACCGAATAAGGATGTTGTAACAGGCCATTGCAAATTAAACAGCGGGGATGTTGGCAGCAGCTCGGGAAGCTGAGAGGTGGTGCTAATAGACCCCTCTTTATGGTAAGAAATCCTGCCAGTCTGGTGGGATCCAGACAGTTGTTTTCCTTGCTTCTTGCGGCTCTGTGCTCCCAGTAGATGGCTCCGCATCAGCCTGACTGCGTCGTGCACTTTGTAGCCGCCTTCTTTATTATATTTGTACAGCAATCAAGGTTTTGGGGAAAGGAAGTGTTTTGGTTTTTATATACACAGCTTCTCCTGATGTGGTACATGCAGCAAAAGCATTAAAATGCATGGAACGCATTTGTACACTGCTGTGTTTTCCTTCACTAGGAAAATGAATTATAAGCAGACAAAGGCGTGGCGTGACTGGATGCCCATTTGTCACATTCCTTTTATTGTTACGTGACGGTTGCATCTGCAGTTGTACAACTACCACGTCCAGTCACTGCCTGGATACACCACCTTCACTTCCCGTCTTGTGAGAGGAACTCCCTGAATATTGACAATGTGAAAGGGTGTCCAGAGAAGTTGGTCACGTGAAAGGACTGTCCACTTCCCTCAGGATGCATGTCCCTAGATGCATGTCCTCTTCTGTGACTGTGGTACCATCTGCCTACAGATGGTACCTCTTGCTGGAGGTTTTGTCTCATTTGTTCAGGCACACCACCACACGTGCAGAGTTGTGAGGCTCCTTAGGAGTTACCTTAGACATAAGTAGTTTGGAAACCCGGCAGAGATGCAGATCTGTTTCTGTCTGTGTTGGCAGTCTCTGAGTCGAAATGAAAATGTTACCTTGTTGTTAAGGATCTGCTCTTTCGGTTTGTTTTGGCTTCGTGTACTCCTGTTTCTTAAGGCAGTTTGACTAATGTGTCGTTATTTATTAGCCAGTTCTGCATGGTTTAGCTTGCTCATCCAAACTTTCATTTTACCAGTTGATGCGCGAAGCTGAAAGAACAGCACCAAGTCTAATTTATATCCCGCATATCCAGTTGTGGTGGGAGGCTGTTGGAGCTCCACTGAAAGCTATTTTTACAACACGACTGCGGGCCATTTCACCGTTTGCTCCAGTTTTGCTGCTTGCAACATCTGGCGTGTGTCACGTGGATCTCCCAGAAGAGGTATTTCTGTCAATAGTTTTCTTACTTTTTAGTTCAATTGATTGTTCATTTGTAAATCCTTTAAGCGTTGAAGTAGTGTGCTCGCTGAAGCAAATTCATTCTTATATTACTCGGGCACCCTAACCAGTTCTCTTAAAATTTGCTTAGCTAAAACAGTGCTGCAAGCATTTGTCTAAAGAGTTTTCTGAGTGAAGAGATTGACTTTGACCGAGCTTCTTCCCCCTGCTCACACACTCATGCTCATTAGACAGATGTATGCATTTCCTTGAAGTTTAATTCAGGAAGGTACTCATCTTTTTGGAATAGAAGACGACTTTGTGTGGCCCTGTGCCTGAAATACCTTTTTCTCCTCATCCTTTAGGTAAAAGAATTGTTTAATGAAAATTCCGGAGAGGTTTTCACAGTCCAGTTGCCTGGTGAAGAGGAAAGAAGAGCATTTTTTGCGGACTTATTTCTAAATCAAGCTGCTAAACCTCCTGCAAAATCCACAGGTGAGGATATTCTACATATAAAACTTTTCTAACTGTAAGTTAATAACAATACAGTATTTGCTTTGGTTGTAGTTTTGTCAGTAATTTTTCGTAGGCATGTATTTGAATACCATAAATTGACTAAAAGTTTCTGATTGATTTCAGCTTGGCAGCCATTGGAAGTCCTGCCCTTGGCACCGCCGCCTGCCCCTCGACAGCTGACAGACGAACAAATAAGACAGCTGGAGGAGCAGGAGGAGGATACATTGCGTGAACTCAGGGTTTTCTTGCAGGATGTGACTCATAGACTTGTCATTGACAGACGTTTCAGAGCATTTACAAAGCCTGTTGACCCACAGGAGGTAAATTAGTTTCAATTTGTAATATCATTTTATCTATGTGTATTCCTGATTTCTCTGTCTGTGCATTTGTCAGTGTTTGAGTGTTCTTTGTAGGAAGGTTCATCTTTGTTTTTAAGACCGTGCTATTCTGATGTGTCAAGAAGCAGGAAGTGAATTTTGGTTTTACTTTTGCTGACTCCTTGTGGCTCTCAATTGTCTGTTACTTGAGTATTCCCTGGAAGCCAGGGGTTTCTTCAAAAACGTCTTTAGAATGTTTCAGTTGGAAGGGACCTACAACGATCATGTTTTCCAACTCCCAGTTAGACCAAATGCCGGCAGTTTGCTCATGAAAAGGCTTTGATGCGTAGGCATGTTAGAGTGCTGAAAAGCACAAAGATCTCTTTCTTTGTAATTATAAACAGGACTCTAGGAGTTTTTAAATAAAAAGCTCTTTAATTGTCTGTGCATAGTTTCTGTGAGGAGTAGAAGCAGCAGTTTTTCAAGTAAGCTGTAAAATATAATTACCTGTTTCATGAGGGTCTTCTCAGTGTAAGATCAACCATAAGGGCTGTGTGGTTCCTTCTGCTTCCCATACACTTCTGAGGGCTCTCTTTCCTATTTAATTTATTGGCTAAGTCTAAGCTGGGGGCAGAGACTTCGAAGTCAGCTGCAGTTTTACTATAGCTTTGTGTTTCAGCACAGTCTTGTTCCCCTAAGAGTTCACTGACTTGTCTTTACTCCTAGTTTCTGAGATAATTCAAACCTAGATGTCCTCACCTCAACTAGTTATTAAGCTTCTTTTATGGTCTGAGTAAAGCCGTTGACACCTCTGAGTCCAGTTGTCTCATTCTCAAGTAGATGACCTAGGACAGATATTTCAGAGGTGCAATTCCTGCAACCTTTTTCTTGCCACCAAAGATGAAGAGAATCTCACGAGGCTTTCCTGAGAAAGGTTTCTTAGCTGTGATTTTCTGTAGTGAAATGAAATGAATCCCCCTCTAGGTGTCTTCCCTTCTCTGCCCCACTTGTGCTTCTGACCTCCCTCCTTCTTTTTTTCCCCTCTGGTCTGTTTCTTCAAAGCTACTTGGAATAGCCCTTCTATTTTCAAGAAACTAACTGCTTAATTTCCACATCTTTGAATGTATCCTAAAGATTTGGGGTTTTTAAGAAGTCCTTTATTTTATTTTAGTAAAATAATTCACTGTGGTAGATACTGTGTTAAATCTCTGAGCCTGTATGTTTCCTTTGTAGGTCCCTGATTATGACACAGTTATTAAACAGCCCATGGACCTTTCGTCAGTTCTCTCTAAGATTGACCAGCACCAGTACCTAACGGCAAGAGATTTTCTAAAAGACATGGATCTGATCTGTAGCAGTGCTTTAATGTACAACCCAGATAAAGCAGCTGGAGGTGAGGATATGGTTTTATCCCTATTTGTGAAAAAATTAAAATGTATAAATAGATAAATGTTGTCTGTGGACAGTAGACTTGGGATGAGATAATTTTGAATACGCACAGAGAGCATTCCTTGCCAGGTTGTACAGTTTGTAGCATTAAACTGCTTGGGCATGAAATGGTGATAGAAGTGTTGATCAGTAATTAGTGCTTTTGCTTTAATAATTGACTTTTATGGTGCAAATATTCACTGAGATAACCTTTCAGAACTGTCATGGTTTAGGCCCAGCCTGCAACTAAGCACCACAGGGTCACTCACCCACTCCTCCCCACGGTGGGATAGGGAGGAGAAAATATAAGGAAAGGCTCACGGGTCAGGACAAGGACAGGGAGGGACCAGTTGCCCATTCTGGTGACAGGCAAAACAGACTTCACTTGGGGAAAGATCAATTTATGACCAATGAAATTGGGGTAGGTCCTTCAGGAACAGACTGCTCCAGCACAGGCTTCCCTTGGTCTCAGGGCCTTCTTCAGGCACAGCCACCTGCTCCACCGTGGCCCTCCACGGGCTGGAGGAAGGTACCTGTTCTGCCGTGGTCCTCCATGGGCTGCAAGGGGACAGCCTTCAGGGGAAGCTCTGCTCTGGCACTCCTCTTCCCCCTCCTTCACTGGTGTTGGTGTCTGCACAGGTGTTTCTCTCACATCCTGCTCATTTCTCCACTGTGAGTCTTCCAGCAGTTTCGTTTGCCCTCCTTAAATATATTATCACAGAGGCACCACCACCATCACTGATGGGCTCGGGTCAGCCGCAGCTAGAGGCAGGCGGGGCTTGAAGTTGGGGGGGAGGGAAAAAAAAGGAAAAAAAAAAAAGAAAAAAACAAAAAGAAAGGCCTCCCCTGTAAGGCCTCCCTGTTTCCAAAGCCCCACCACACAGACCCAACACAAGAATCCACCTATGAAAAGATCAAAGCTGGTAGAAAATACCCATTTCTGATTGTAAAATTTCAGATCGTCTGCTTAGGCACAGAGCTTGTACTTTGAGAGATACTGCATATGCCATAGTGAGGGAAGAAATGGATAAAGATCTTGAACAACGCTGTGAGGAAATTCAAGAATCTCGTAAGAAAAGAGGTATGTTTTTTGACGCTAAGGATTTTAAGACTTGTCACAGTACTTGTAGAAAACAATGCAAGACATGATCTTTGCTCTCTGTTGTTTATTGCAAGGTTGTAACTCTTCAAAGTGTGCTCCATCTTACTACCATGTAATTCCAAAGACGAACTCTGTTCCCAGGTGTGAGAAAATGGACCCCAAGTGTAATGAAAAGACAAAGATGCCAGCAGCACCTGTAGATTCCAGTACACCCTGCCTGCATGGCAAGTTGCATTTTATTCAGACTATCTTGGAGAAGGTGCTAAAGTCACTGATACCTTCTCTGTTCTTATGACATAACAGGTTTTTGTGATGCCTGGTTCTTCATGCCAGAGGCTTATATTTTTTCATTTGCTTCAAAATGTGAGATAAATCCAGAGGTCATTGATTGAGTATGGTTACAAAGTTCAAGTACGGTGGTTTGCATTGTAAGACACTGGCCTTGATGCAGCTGACGTGTAATGGCTCCCAAATGACTACGTCTTGAAGTCAAAACTCTTGTACGTGGCATTTGCTGAATACTCAACTAGTTTTTACTTGGATGAAACAGTATTTGTCCCTTTCCTGCTCTCAAACACTCAAATCTATGCCACCTCTCCCAGCGATTTGCAATTGAAGGAAGAAAGGGGGAAAAAGGAAAAGATCATTACTTCCTCCCTTTTCCTGTGAAAAGGCCATGAAAGAACAAAGGGACTTGGGTCTCTTTCAGTTAAAACGCATGGCATGGTGTGAAGTTTCCTGGTCCTGCTGCCATGACTGAGAATGTCGTTGACTTCACCCATGTGCTTTGTGCAGCACTCCGTGAATACAAAGAGTGGTGGGTGTTCTGGAGGCCAAAAATGGGAAGTCTGGTTTAAACAAGGTGAACTGAATCAGAAGGCAGACGAAGTGTAATTCTTTCTGGACAATTTTTTCTCCAGCAAAGAGTCCCTTAAAATTGTCTCGTTAACGCTGCCCAACGTGTGTTTAGCTTTAGAAGTTGACAGCTTTATACAAGATTGGAAGGAGGACTCATCTCCAAACGCTTTTCTGTTGTTCATTGGTATAAGTTTACATAGTAAGACAGGGAGCAACTTCACCCAATAACCTTGCTTTGCGGTAGGTCTGGCGATGGAGATGCAAATGGTAAGTGAATGGTCAAAAGGGTCCTGTAGCTCCTTTTCATTCCTGAGTAAGAGTGCACGATTTATTAGATATTAACCTTCTTTAGTTCCCTTCTCTTATTGCTGTTGTATCTCTTTCTTGCATAATGATGCTGCCCCTCTAGCTATGCTAGCCAAACTCCTGTTTTTCTGCAGCTGCTGGTTTTTTGATTCTGAAGTTTGCTTTTCAAATGGTACCTAATTGAAAAACAATCAGTGACTTTCTTCAGTTGTATGAGTATCTTTCCAGTAACGAGCGGCGTAAGTTCAAAAGCTGTACTTCAAGCAGTGTGGACCCAGGGGCACAGGTGGAATAGCAGACTTATGTCCTGATGTCTGCAGTCTAAGATGTGTTTCCTAACCTAAATTACTTTGGAGTTTTGCAGTGCGTGTGCTGTAATGGCAACAAGACTCTCTTTTTTCCTGGTTTTACCCTGCTTTTTTTCTTGTACCCGAGTTTCTAATTCTCATGGAGCACTGACTTTTGCCAGAAAGAAAGTACCAGTCAGGCATTTTTCAGTGGAACAATGGTAACAGCTCTGTGTCTGTAATTGCAGAGAGAGACCGTACTGCTGGTACGGGATACTTTATTGGTACTGTATTGCAGATAAACAGAAATCCTGACTGAAGACGTTTGTGTCCTTCCAGATTCGTGGGTACACGGTGTGACTCGTGCGAGCTGTTCTTGGGTGGGCGAGCCACAGGTGACAGGTGTCGAGAAAGCAACGGAAATTGTCACACAGCCAGTGATTGTGGATTCCTGTGAGCTCCAAGTAAGTCAAATTTCCATTTTGTTACTGCTGAAGGAGGACAACCTATGCCAATTAAAACAACTGATGGGAAGTATTTAGAGCTTGGGAAATAACCTGAAGAGGACCTCTATTTCTAGTAGTGATGAGTTCAAACCTGAAGCTAACAGGTTGACATAAAGCCCATGCTAGAAAATACTAACACCTGCTTTCCTGATTTTTTTTTTTCAAAATCCAGTGTTCGAATTTAGCATTCATGCAGTTAACAGCGTTGTAGGGGTTTTCCACTCCCTCTCAGGAGAGAAGTTGCTATCGTAGGCTACAGCTGGGGAAAGGGTTAAAAACGGGCCTAGCTGTAGGGTGGGCAAGAGGTTTCTTTGCCTGAAGTGCAGCGGGTGGAACAAGGGCGTGATCTTTTGGGGATATGGCAGTGAGGAAAACTAGGAAAAGGGCTTGGCTGGAGTCCTGGCAGTGGGCCAGTGCAGAGGAGGTCTGCTAGTTACCTGCCATGCTGAGAAAAGGGAGTATTACATGGATGTTTCCCCTGGGTGGGGAGAATGTGACCAGATAGGAAGCCCTGTGTTGGAGAGGCTTGTTAGCACAATTTCTGTCACATGTTTAAGACATGACATAATTTGGAGAGGTGAAACAAACTTTTTAAAGTGGGCTTCATAAGGAAGCAGATTTCGGGGGCTTTTGTGTTCACGTCTGCCTGTGTATGTCGAGGAGTCACATAGGTTTTCCATAGAGTCAGGGTGCTGTAGCATGTGCTCCAAAGTTATTGCCTTCTGGAGAAATAGTACAGTAAAGCCCTTGTATGTGTTTCAGCTTATATACATGTCAGCTCTAAGGAGAGCTGCAGTCATAGAACACATCTTTTAGAAAACTTGTTTCATAGAATCATCGAATGGTTTGGTTGGAAGGGACCTTAAAGATGATCTGCCATGGGCAGGGAGGGACACCTCCTGCTGGAGCAGGTCGTTCAAAGCCCCGTCTAACCTGGCCTTGAACACTTCCAGGGAGGGGTAGCCACAGCTTCCCTGGGCAACCTGTTCCAGTGTCTCGCCACCCTCACAGTAAAGAATTTCTTCCTAATATCTAATCTAAATCTACCCTCTTTCAGTTTAAAACTGTGATACTTCTCTGGCTCATCTCCCTAAGACTTCAGCTGTGCTGCAGTGTATCCAGCACGTCTCTGAGCAGCAGGCTGAGGGCCCTCTCGTGCACCCAGTCCCTCTAACCTTGGTGTGTCATCGCACAGCTTGTCAGAGACGAGCCTCATATGATCCCCCTCCAAGTCTAGTTTAAATGAGCCCCGCAAGCTCCTGGGCAAAGCCCCTCTTCCCCCTTGAGAAAAGTGAATGCCGTCTGATGCCACAAGCCTGGTGCCGTGGAGGCCATCCCATTATCAAAAACCCCAGCACTGTGGCACTGACTGGGCCCGTCTGTTTCTTCCAACGTCACTGCCCACAACTGGAAGGAGAGAGGGAAAATAACCTGTTCACCAGACTCCCTCACCAACCGTCCCAAGGCCCCGAAGTGTCTCTTCGTCGCCCTTGGGCTACGTGTTATGACTTCATCACCACCCACACGGAAGACCCATAAGGGGTGACAGTGTGAGGGCTGTGCCAGGCTAGGGCGTTTCCTAGTGATGCCCTTAACCCGGGCCCCAGGGAGGCAGCAGACTTGACAAAGAGGAGGGTCTGTCCTGCACATTGGACCTTCTGTTCCTCTCGGAAGGAAGTCACCTACAACTGTTACCCATCTTCTTCCTCATGGAGGTGGTCATGATGTGAGTGGTGGGCCTTTCTGACCTTGGCGGCACCTCTGGTGTGGATGGGCTGTTTGCAATTATGATCATTGATGTGACAGACTGATTAGTAATAAAGTATGGTCTCAAATTTAAGCCAGTCTCTTCTCTCAAGTATGAAAAATGAACTCATTCTCTCCAGGTAAATTTTGTGAGGTACTGAGTGTGTTCTCTGAAGTGTCACTCATATTTTTTTTAACAGCGTAAGAAAGTGGGATGTCACTTGCATTGTATTGTTATTGTTTAGCTTCTGAAAATGTAAAGAGCCTATGCAAAGGATCTTGCACTCTTCTGAACTTGTGTTTTCCTTTTTTTTTTTCTTCAGCAACTGTTAAATTTTGTCACTGTGATAACTGAGAACTTCAGTGTATTTCAATTGGAAAAGCTCTATGCTGTTCTCAGGCAGTGCGTTTACCAACATCGGGAAGATTACGACAAAACCGAACTGGTGAAGGTAAATTTTGGTTTTTGTCTTCTAGCACATTCTGTCCCTGTTCTGCATTTGTGTCTTATGCGTATGGGTGTATGCACTTGGGTCATCGCGCTTGGTTAGTGCTACTCATTGCTGCTCAGTTGCCTGTGTTACAAGACTTGTTCATTCCAGTGTGGAAGACATTTATCCATATTGCAAAGCCATCGTTGTATTTGGCATAATTTTCGTTTCAAAGAACAGGCTTGACCTTGAAGACATTGGGTCCACCCACACAGCCCTCTCACAGCAGTTAACCTCAGCCTGTCAATAGTCCATCTCCAGAACCCTTTTAGGGGCTGGGGCTATGAAAGGAGGGTGCTTTTCTGTCTGTTGCTTCCCCTTTCTCCCCTTACAGGCAGTCAGACACGGTAATACTTTGTAGAGTAGTCATTCCACTCTTGAAAAGAAACCAACGATGAAACACAAGAGCTGCAGACTTTTCCCTAGTCTCACCATAATCTCTTTTGAACTAGCATGGCTCGAGCATCTTTACCAACATCAGGGGAGATTTCTGCCTATGCCTGTTTAATGCTAATGAGTCCAATTCTCTGATCTCTTTCTCAAAGAGAAGATTTTGGAGTTGTCAGGACTCAGCAGAAGTCTTTTCAGGAACTGTCTCTTCTTTCTAAGTGTTGAAACCACATCTGGTACAGATCCATACAGCCTCTTGTATTTTGGATGCAGAATGATGCGTTTGAAGGTAGCAGGTATAGAAAGAATGATACTGTGATGATGGTAGCACATGGATTTGCTAAGTCTTACTACTGTCTGTATGTGCAGGTTCTTGACCCTTATTATGAAGAAATACTCAGGGGTCTTAAGATTTTATTCATGCTGACTCTGCTACTTTGTCTTTTTCTCTTACTAGGAAATGAAGAAAGAAATTGCAGCCTTCAGCCGTCCTGTTCAGTGATACTTGATGTCCAGGTACTGGAGTTCGACTCTCTAATGTTTTGAGTTTTTTTCTTTTCATACTTGGACTTTGTAATGTTTCGGTTTTTCTTTTCACTGCGTGCTGTTCTCTGCATAATTCTATAAAGATTGCTTCTACATATATATTTATGCCTATATTAAGTATATCTTAAAATTTATTAAGAAAGTTCAAATAATGTCCCGTAACTGTTTTCAGTTGATACTTTTGTCCTCTTCTCTAGATGTATTTTCACGTGACAGACTGCCGTGATTGCCTTTGGAATGCTGCTGATCTGAACATCTCCCAGATAATTTCAGGACCTCTCATTTAAATAAAACAACTGAAAACTTGATTAACTCTTATCATTGGTTTCCAGCTTGTGGGAATACCTTTTTTCTGAAGTAGTCTGGGGTGCTCTATAGTCCATTGGATATTACATAAAGGTTTTAAACCAAATCTCATTTTGGTATATGAAAAGTAATTCCTTTAGAAACCTCTTAATGCAGTTCAGAGGTAATTTTTTTTTTTTTTTTAATTACAGCACCTCAGGTGGCTTTCATAGAATTGACAACCTAAAGTACGTGTGTGGGAGAAACAATCTTTCCACATAAGGACTTTTCCTATGGCATATTTTTGCCTGTCAAAAAAGCGCCAAACCCAGCTTGAAACAAAGCAAGATTTACTACTGTAACTTTCTAAGGTAAAGTTTAGTCTTGCTTGTAATAATGACAATCTTGTTACTGGAGAATAGTAGTATTTTAATTTAAGTTTTTAGTTGCAAGTCAGGTGGCTTGCAGTTGAATTAATTGTAAATAGCTTTCTAGTTACCCAGAGAGAATTATATAAGCATATTACATAAAAGTGAGTATTTTGTTGATGAGAAATACATTTAAGTAAAAGCAAAGCAATACCCCGTTTTGAAGAGGTATGCCTCTTCAAACCAGCAGAGAAAATTTCTTTCAGCTAATTTGACAGGTTTTTTAAGAAAAAGTTATAAGACAGGCAGAATTCAATTTTATGAGAATGAAATTTTGTACCTATTGCGATGTGTGGCACGATCCATTGCTGTTGTGTTATGTCACCTCACGCACACGACAGCTGGTGATACTGAATGCCTAACTGTGCAATCCCTCTGCGCGTGTTTGCTTTCTTCCTGTATTTTCCTTTTTCTGTTTGTTTCTTGCGTGTTTGTCCAAATGCTTGTGTCCTGGACAGAATTTTTTCTTTTCCCTGTATAGCTTGGATAGCTAATAATAAAACGTGAATCACCTTTTTGGGTTTTTTTTGGTCTGCTCTGTTTTAATCACAGAACAAATTTGATCATTAACAACTCACACGTAAGATTCATGCTGGGTTTTAAGACTTTAAAATCAGAACTGGCTGTGAGCAGCTTACTCCACTCTTGGTGTATTGGTTATACAGCAAAGGCGGGAAGCACAGGAGGAAGAAAAATTACACTGGAAATGTACATTTTAATGTAATGTATTACACTGGGAATGTAGTAAAGAATTAAGGGAAAAGGACGTTAACTGGATCTCCACCTTGGCTGCTGCCACCGATTGTGGCTGGGACTGTGGGGGTGGTTTGCTGAGCACCTTCCCCAAGAGAACCCTTTGAAAAACTGACCAGGAGCGAGAGTGTGGGAATGAGGAACCAGAACCATTCCTGGGATCAAAGCTTTGGCTCTTCAGAGCTTTGATCAAACTCCTTCCTGGCTCTCATCTCCACAGGATACAAAATGGAAATTAGGCTTACTTGGAGCTCACAGGAATCCACAATCACTGGCTGTGTGACAGTTTCGGTTGCTTTCTCGACACCTGTCACCTGTGGCTTGCCCACCCAAGAACAGCTCGCACGAGTCACACCGTGTACCCACGAATCTGGAAGGACACAAATGTCTTCAGTCAGGATTTCTGTTTATCTGCAATACAGTACCAATAAAGTATCCCGTACCGGCAGTACGGTCTCTCTCTGCAATGACAGAGACAGAGCTGTTACCATTGTTCCGCCAAGAAATGCTTGACTGGTACTTTCTTTCTGTCAAGAGTCAGTGCTCCATGAGAATTAGAAACTCAGGTATAAGAAAAAAAGCAGGGTAAAACCAGGAAAAAAGAGCGTCTTGCTGCCATTACAGCACCGCACCGCAAAACTCCAAAGTAATTTAGGTTAGGAAACACATCTTAGACTGCAGACATCAGGACACAAGTCTGCTATTCCACCTGTGCCCCTGGGTCCACACTGCTTGAAGTACAGCTTTTGAACTTATGCTGCTTATTACTGGAAAGATACTCATACAGTTGAAGAAAGTCACTGATTGTTTTTCAATTAGGTACCGTTTGCAAAACAAACTTCAGAATCAAAAAACCAGCAGCTGCCGAAGAACAGGAGTAGTGTGGTTGGCAGGACCAGGGAAGTGATCTTACCCCTGTACTTAGCACTGGTGAGACCACACCTCGAGTACTGTGTTCAGTTTGGGGCTCCTCACTACCAAAAGGGCACTGAGATACTGGAGTGTGTCCAAAGAAAGGCAACAAAGCTGGTGAAGGGTCTGGAGCACAGGTCTTACGAGGAGCAGCTGAGGGAGCTGGGGCTCTTAAGCATGGAGAAAAGGAGGCTGAGGAGAGACCTCATCCCCCTCTACATCTCCCTGAAAGGAGGTTGCAGAGAGGTGGGGATGAGTCTTTTTAACCAAGCAGCAAGTGACAGGACAAGAGGTAATGGCCTCAAGTTGCATCACAGGAGGTTTAGATTACGTAATAGGAAGAATTTCTTCACCAAAAGGGTTCTTAGATGTTGGAATGGGCTGCCCAGGGCAGTGGTTGAGTCCCCTCCCTGGCAGTGTTTAAGAGTCGTGTTGACCTAATAATACTCAGGGGTATGGTGTAGTCGAGGACTGCCAGTGTTGGGTTAATGGTTGGACAAAGAATAAGCAGATTACCGGAGCTGAACACAATCTCAAGCCAGAAGAGCCAGACCTCAGCAGACCAGCAAGAGCTTTGAGTTCTGAAAGTCAACACGTCAAGAAGGACTGACAGAAACCCTCATGAGGAGCAGCCAGAGCACACCATTGGAAATGGTTCTTACATCACTTGTGCAAGAGCCATGTTAGGTCAACAGCACTAGCACTGGGGCTGGAACATTAGAAATGTCACGTTATTCCTTTGTTCATTTGGTCTCTGATCTAACATCACCGATCCCCTGCAGTCATCCTGTAAGTACACTATTGTTGATGTAAGAGTTAGGTTTTGTAAGAAGTGTTCCAATGTAAGTAGAGCAGCACTTCATACCATGAGGGACTGTTGAAGAGCACATTTTGTGTTCTTTTCATTTACTCCTATAAACACAAAAATTGGAGTCAGCTGTCAATTTTGTTGAAATTAAAAGGGTGAATGTCACTTTAGTGTTACAACTGGAACCAGATTACTTTTGAAAGAAAGGAAGAAGCAGTAAGTTATGCCTTGAAGAGTTTGTAGATTTATTGCAAATGCACAAACCAAAATCAGTTACTACAACCACAGCTAAGAGACGGTATATATTGTTTTATTTTTCATGCAGCTAATTCTGGCAGATAGTAATTACCCCACCCCAGACCAGCACACGTATTTAATTGTCACTTTGTCTCTAAAGCTGATATAAAATCCAATAACATCACATGATCTAAACCAATTTAAGTGTACTTCATTATTATTAGGACTATTCTTACGGATTACTCGGAGCCTTTCTTGCTTGTCTTGATTTTTCCCTCAAGAAAAGCCCATCTTAGTAATGTTTTGTGACACCAGATGCACGTTTAAAATGAAAACACAGTAAAAAAAAAAACCTTATTGAAGGTCAATGAAACCAAATTAGACAAAACAACTGGAGTTTGTTTCAGTTGCCTTTGGCTAGGATGCTGCCTCTTCTGCATGTAGCCACATCATTGAGAAAGTACTCGCCAGAATAATCTGGTAATAACAGCAGAGTACACACCAGTACTAGCTGCATACTAGCAACTAGGTAATCTTTTCAAAACACTTATCTTCAAGCTGGCAATGAGGCCATGCCTGCAGCAGTGTCTTCCTTACTTGGCTTTAAAGGCTCTCTAGCCTGTCTGACTCTTCTAACGCATGTCGTCCTGCTGGTAGCATTAGTTACTGAAATCAGTAACTAATGGAAAGCTATTACTTCAGAGTCTGACCTCTCTCCCATTTGTCCCAGCCACCCTTCCAGCAGAGCTAGGAAGCATTTCCCTTGTCAATCTGTAATAACAGTAAAAAGGGGGAAGGAATGGCCATGGCTGTACTTTCTAATGGGGAGATGGGTTAAGGGCTCTGTTGTGACTTAGTCCAGTTCCGTGTATATCTGCAGATGTCTATTTGCTTAGCATGAGACATGGACCAAAACTTGCAGAGAATACATGTTCCGTCTTTCAAAATGTTTCCTCCTGTGCCGAAAAGAGGGATGAGCCATGTCCTTTGATTTTACGTCTTGGGGCTGTTCATCAGCCAGTTGTTTCTCTCTGGAAACATCCCATCCCGTGAACTGCATGGCTATAAGGATTTCCAAATTTGACCACTATCCTCTCTCACCCACGTCATATCTCAACTTGTCTCTCTGAAGTAGACAGTGGTTTTGGAACACGTATTTTATCCTGACCTCCGAGAAATCCCGATTTTGATCCTGAATCTTAACATTTAAGTGTGCCCTCCTTCTCTTATTTATCACCACTGTTTTGTAGAAGTATTTGCACACACATTTTTACACTGTTCAGCTAAGAAAGGAAGTATCATTGAGAAACAAAGCTCAAGATCTAACAGGGTAAGTCTTGATTAATTTAGGTGAAGTGCAGAGGCACAGTTGTAAATGTGGGCTGTGAGGAACCTGCAGTGGATGTTTTGTTTGTCAGTTTGATGTTTCTGTCGTGCTGCTAAGTTTGGAAACCAACAGCTTAGAAATCAGGAAGCCGCAGTTTATGAAGGATTTTTCTTCTTCTTCTTCTGATGTGAAGTATTTCACATTTCATAAAGAACTGTGCAGATTCGCATGCTGTCTTAAATTGCTGTCAATGGTCTTTGCACCCTGCAGAAACGCTGCTGTATGGATTGCAGCACTGGTTTCTGCCATTGCCTGATAAGATGGAGATACATGAGAAGTTTAAGAGTCACAGCGTTTTCGCGTCACCCATACAGAGCAAACACCGGGATGGTAAGGGATGAAAAGACCTCCATAAGACTGGGGTACCCTCAGGAGTGGCAGGAGCAGAAGCAGCTCTCGCCCATGGCCTCAGGGTGGCACTGGCGCTCCGCTGCCGGGCGTGCCGTGGGGAGCAAGACCTCTCCCCAAATCTGCAGCTTGCTTATTCCTGCCCGGCAGGATCATTTCCCACTAGAAATTCATCCTGTTTTCAACTCTGCATGTTTCTTAAAAGTATCCCTAGAAAACTAAAGGAAAACAAAAGAGCTATGCAGTATCATGCTTGGCTCTAGCCAAGCTGTAAGCGGCAAGAGAAAGGCTTTGCGTAGTAACTCCGCATTTCTAATTCTGCATGAGAATATTCAGATACAGCGAGACACATGCAAACACACATAGTACTGTTCTGATTTTGTTCAGAGGTAAACCTGAAGCGTCAGGCTGTTTTTTATTAAAACTGCTCTTACTCCTATCCACAGTGAAAAAAACCCACACGAATATCTATGTAGGTTTCTTGGACAATTTCTTGGATAAAGTCTCTTAGACAAGGTTTCTTGCATATTTTTGTCTTTTTACATATATATATATATACAAAACTGCTATTCAGGCAATAAATCAAAATCTGTTAGGATTTCTATGAGAACTTTGCTAGGTATAGTGGATCTGACATTTAGATAGGATGAGGGGTAACGGTTTCAAACTGAAAGAGTGTAGATTTAGATGAGATCTTAGGAAAAAAAATCTTGACTGTAAGGATGGTGAGACACTGGAACAGGTTGCCCAGAGAAGTTGTGGCTGTCCCCTCCCTGGAAGTGTTCAGGGCCAGGCTGAATGGGGCTTTGAGCAACGCGGTCTAGTGGGAGGTGTCCCTGCTCATGGCAGGGGGCTTGGAACGAGATGATCTTTAAGGTCCCTTCCAACCCAAACCATTCTGTGATTCTGTGATATTTCCTTTGTAGTTTTGCACGAGAGAGGTTTTGGAAATGAGTCACTGTTTTGTTACTGAAAGCTATGACAGCAAAATTTCTCATCTCTATTGAAGCTGTACACCATTTATTATGGTTCTTTCAAATTATGTTCTTATTAGCAAGAATGTCTGCCATTTACTGAAATTAATTTTGAAAAAGCAGGCTTTTCAAATGGATCATCTCTGATGCCTCTATTGTAGAAACTAAGTCGGAAGCTGTTATGCATGCTTGAGATCCCTTTCCATTTGGCCTTTGCCCCTGTTCTCCATATTTCCACATCCCTTAAATGAAAAAGGAAAAAAGTGAACTTGGAATGCTATAAAAATCTCTATGGTAGAGAAAAGTGCAAAGGTCCTTGAAACAGCAGCAGCCAAAGGTGTTCAATCGATCAGGTTCAGTGGAGTCCTGTTACCAACTTGCATCCAGAGTGAATCTGTGCATCTGGTCCTCTGAGGGAGCTATCTAATGCTGCTTGCTTTCAAAAGAAAAGGACATGGGAGAAAATTGTGTTAGAGTTCTGCAAGCTTAATGAAAGGTTGGTTTGTTTTGGTTTGTGGTTTTTTTTTTTTTTAATGGATAGGTATAGTTGGAGAAAGGACAAAAATTCTTAGTACCTCTCTGTCTTCACTGTGTGACACATTTGTGTTCAATGCATTTGGAAACCCATATATTTTATCCTTGATATCAGCTTAAATAGTCCATGAGTTCAGTGTAAAAGGCAAACAGTGTATTTGAGCATTTTAATCAGCAGTGGTGTATTGTGCTTTAAGCATAGTCATAATAGTAAACTGAACTAGATGCTGTGAACACAACTTCCATATTTACATTTGTTTTCATAAGGAGGCTAATACTTTAAATTACTTTAAGCAGAGTACTTCACATTTAGGGATAAAGGACTTTTGGATAAGTATTTGGAAGGAAAAAATGTAAATAAGAGTTCTCTTAGGGATGAGTTTCTGGGGAATATAAAACCCCATAGTGTCTTGCTGTTGCCTTTAAATGATTTTTAGTACTGTGAATAATGCAGATATTCAAGCACAAATGTTTAATGAAACTAGATGTGTAAGATTTTTTTCACTAAAGACTACATGTCTTTCTGAGAAGTCTCCTTCTCTGCTCTGGCTCCGATCAGAGAGCAGAGAGTCTGGAAAGTATGCTTCAAGTGTCTGCTCTGGAAAGAGTACGTCTGCTTTTGTCAGAACCGAGCTGGCTCCATCCCGAGGCAGCTGAGGTATTTCACCACCACATTCCCCCAACCAGAGAAAAGAGCAGAGACACCCAGCACAGAGTCAGCCTGGATCCAGCTGGGTTTATGAGACCTGGGTTTGTGCCAGTGGTGCCAGACCCACGCTGCCTCCCCAGCTCCTGCCCCTGCCCCATAGTGTCCCAGGTCCCATCGGGTCAGGCACAGCAGGTCCAGCACCACAACCAAGGAGCTTGCACGGCCTATCAATATCTGCAGCAGTGTGAGTGAGGGGCAGAGAAACCAAATGGCCCTGTGGGGTCAGTGTAGTTGATGCTGTGACGAATTGACAGACCCTCCTGCGTCAGAGCTAAATTCAGCTGGAACTTCTTGGGTGCTCCCTTGTTTCATCGTCTCTTATCTGTACTGTGTGGGTTCCCACTTTACCAGCTCTAAAATACCTTTGCCAAGCAGAGATGTGGCTAGACGTCGCTAAAAATCACTTGCTAAAGTTGTACTTCCGGACTTCAAGAGCCGTCTTCCCAGGACAGTGAGAGTGGCGCTGCACAGCAGAGGGTTTGGAACTTGTGAGAGCAGACTTTAGGAAGCCAGACAAAAAGGAGAGGAAAATAAATGGATCGAGGGCTGAAAGAAAGCAATGGAGTTAATTATCAAACACTGCGGGAAGAAAAAAATAAAAAAGGAAAAAAGAAAAAAGAAAAAAAGAAAAAAAAGAAGGCGAGGAGTGAGCCGGCCGGGGTTTCCCAAGGCTGTAAGCGTGGAGAGCCGGCCGAGGAAGAGGCTCCAGGCAAAAGCCCCAGCAGGTCCCGGGCCGGGGGGCGCGGGGCGGGCGGGCGCTAGGGCCCGGGGGAGGCGGGGGCGCGGCGCCGGGCGGCGCTAGGGCCGGGCGGCGGGATGCCCCGGTCGGCAGCACCACCTTCCTCCCGCCGCGCCGCGCATCCCCGCACGGCCCCGCCGCCCCCCGCCTGCAGCCCCCGCCCTGCCGCACAAAGGAGCGGGCGGAGGCGGGGTGCGGGGGGTGCGGCGCGGACACCGCCTTCCTGTGGCCGGGAGCCCCCGGCAGCCGCCGGCCCGCGGGGGGCTGTCCCGCGGCGCGGAGCCGCTCTCCGGTCCGGGCGGCGGGGCGGGATGGCCGCGGGGCCGCGCCGCGGATGGTAGGGGGGGCGAGGGGGGCCGGCTTCGCCCGGCCGTGCCCGCAACCTGAGCGCGTGTGGGCGGGGTGCGCCCCCGCCCGGGATAAATAGCGCTTTCCCCGCCTGACAGCCCGGCCCCGGGGCGCACGGGGCTGCCGGGAGGGCGGCGGCGCTCGCCCGCTGCCTGGGGAGGACAGTTGGGGCTGTGGGTGCCCGCCGCTCCTGCCCTCCCCTCGGCTGTAGATTTGTCTCGTTCTGTTTCTCGGGGGGCCGGAGGGGAGGGAGGACCGGGAAAGCCGGGAGCCAGGCGTTCCCCCCCTCCCGCAGCGCAGGGGAGATGCTGGCAGCAGCTTTGAGTTCGCAGCGCCCGAGCGGGGGAGCGGGAGGCGTGTGAGCTCCCGCCGGTGCCCGTGGCGTTCCGCCGGCCCCCTCCTCGCCCGGGGCCGCCCGCCGCCCCCCGCTGCCGCCGGAGGAGGCTGCCCACGCCCGCTGCTCAGGATGCAGTTTCGTACAACTACCACGTCCAGTCACTGCCTGGATACACCACCTTCACTTCCCGTCTTGTGAGAGGAACTCCCTGAATATCGACAATGTGAAAGGGTGTCCAGAGAAGTTGGTCACGTGAAAGGACTGTCCACTTCCCTCAGGATGCATGTCCCTAGATGCATGTCCTCTTCTGTGACTGTGGTACCATCTGTAGGCAGATGGTACCTCTTGCTGGAGGTTTTGTCTCATTTGTTCAGGCACACCACCACACGTGCAGAGTTGTGAGGCTCCTTAGGAGTTACCTTAGACATAAGTAGTTTGGAAACCCGGCAGAGATGCAGATCTGTTTCTGTCTGTGTTGGCAGTCTCTGAGTCGAAATGAAAATGTTACCTTGTTGTTAAGGATCTGCTCTTTCGGTTTGTTTTGGCTTCATGTACTGCTGTTTCTTAAGGCAGTTTGACTAATGCGTCGTTATTTATTAGCCAGTTCTGCATGGTTTAGCTTTCTCATCCAAACTTTCATTTTACCAGTTGATGCGCGAAGCTGAAAGAACAGCACCAAGTCTAATTTATATCCCGCATATCCAGTTGTGGTGGGAGGCTGTTGGAGCTCCACTGAAAGCTAGTTATACAACACTACTGCAGGCCATTTCACCGTTTGCTCCAGTTTTGCTGCTTGCAACATCTGGCGTGTGTCACGCGGATCTCCCAGAAGAGGTATTTCTGTCAATAGTTTTCTTACTTTTTAGTTCAATTGATTGTTCATTTGTAAATCCTTTAAGCGTTGAAGTAGTGTGCTCGCTGAAGCAAATTTGTTCTTATATTCCTCGGGCACCCTAACCAGTTCTCTTAAAATTTGCTTAGCTAAAACATTTGTCTAAAGAGTTTTCTGAGTGAAGAGATTGACTTTGACCGAGCTTCTTCCCCCTGCTCACACACTCATGCTCATTAGACAGATGTATGAATTTCCTTGAAGTTTAATTCAGGAAGGTACTCATCTTTTTGGAATAGAACACGAATTTGTGGCCCTGTGCCTGACATACCTTTTTCTCCTCATCCTTTAGATAAAAGAATTGTTTAATGAAAATTCCGGAGAGGTTTTCACAGTCCAGTTGCCTGGTGAAGAGGAAAGAAGAGCATTTTTTGCGGACTTATTTCTAAATCAAGCTGCTAAACCTCCTGCAAAATCCACAGGTGAGGATATTCTACATATAAAACTTTTCTAACTGTAAGTTAATAACAATACAGTATTTGCTTTGGTTGTAGTTTTGTCAGTAATTTTTCATAGGCATGTATTTGAATACCATAAATTGGCTAAAAGTTTCTGATTGATTTCAGCTTGGCAGCCATTGGAAGTACTGCCCTTGGCACCGCCTGCCCCTCGACAGCTGACAGACGAGCAAATAAGACAGCCGAATGAGCAGGAGGAGGATACATTGCATGCACTCAGGATTTTCTTGCGGGATGTGACTCATAGACTTGTCGTTGACAGTCGTTTCAGAGCATTTACAAAGCCTGTTGACCCACAGGAGGTAAATTAGTTTCAATTTGTAATATCATTTTATCTATGTGTATTCCGGATTTCCCTGTCTGTGCATTTGTCAGTGTTTGAGTGTTCTTTGTAGGAAGGTTCATCTTTGTTTTTAAGACCGTGCTATTCTGATGTGTCAAGAAGCAGGAAGTGAATTTTGGTTTTACTTTTGCTGACTCCTTGTGGCTCTCAATTGTCTGTTACTTGAGTATTCCCTGGAAGCCAGGGGTTTCTTCAAAAACGTCTTTAGAATGTTTCAGTTGGAAGGGACCTACAACGATCATGTAGTCCAACTCCCAGTTAGACCAAATGCCGGCAGTTTGCTCATGAAAAGGCTTTGATGCGTAGGCATGTTAGAGTGCTGAAAAGCACAGAGATCTCTTTCTTTGTAATTATAAACAGGACTATAGGACTTTTTAAATAAAAAGCTCTTTAATTGTCTGTGCATAGTTTCTGTGAGGAGTAGAAGCAGCAGTTTTTCAAGTAAGCTGTAAAATATAATTACCTGTTTCATGAGGGACTTCTCAGTGTAAGCTCAACCATAAGGGCTGTGTGGTTCCTTCTGCTTCCCATACACTTCTGAGGGCTCTCTCTCTTATTTAATTTATTGGCTAAGTCTAAGCGGGGGGCAGAGACTTCAAAGTCAGCTGCAGTTTTACTATAGCTTTGTGTTTCAGCACAGTCTTGTTCCCCTAAGAGTCCACTGACTTGTCTTTACTCCTAGTTTCTGAGATAATTCAAACCTAGATGTCCTCACCTCAACTAGTTATTAAGCTTCTTTTATGGTCTGAGTAAAGACGTTGACACCTCTGAGTCCAGTTATCTCATTCTCAAGTAGATGACCTAGGACAGATACTTCAGTGGTGCAATTCCTGCAACCTTTTTCTTGCCACCAAAGATGAAGAGAATCTCACGAGGCTTTCCTGAGAAAGGTTTCTTAGCTGTGATTTTCTGTAGTGAAATGAAATGAATCCCCCTCTAGGTGTCTTCCCTTCTCTGCCCCACTTGTGCTTCTGACCTCCCTCCTTCTTTTTTTCCCCTCTGGTCTGTCTCTTCAAAGCTACTTGAAATAGCCCTTCTATTTTCAAGAAACTAACTGCTTAATTTCCACATCTTTGAATATATCCTAAAGATTTGGGGTTTTTAAGAAGTCCTGTATTTTATTTTAGTAAAATAATTCACTTTGGTAGATACTGTGTTAAATCTCTGAGCCTGTATGTTTCCTTTGTAGGTCCCTGATTATGACACAGTTATTAAACAGCCCATGGACCTTTTGTCAGTTCTCTCTAAGATTGACCGGCACCAGTAACTAACGGCAAGAGATTTTCTAAAAGACATGGATCTGATCTGTAGCAATGCTTTAAAGTACAACCCAGATAAAGCAGCTGGAGGTGAGGATATGGTTTTATCCCTATTTGTGAAAAAATTAAAATGTATAAATAGATAAATGTTGTCTGTGGACAGTAGACTTGGGATGAGATAATTTTGAATACCCACAGAGAGCATTCCTTGCCAGGTTGTACAGTTTGTAGCATTAAACTGCTTGGGCATGAAATGGTGATAGAAGTGTTGATCAGTAATTAGTGCTTTTGCTTTAATAATTGACTTTTATGGTGCAAATATTCACTGAGATAACCTTTCAGAAGTGTCATGGTTTAGGCCCAGCCTGCAACTAAGCACCACAGGGTCACTCACCCACTCCTCCCCACGGTGGGATAGGGAGGAGAAAATATAAGGAAAGGCTCACGGGTCAGGACAAGGACAGGGAGGGACCAGTCGCCCATTCTGGTGACAGGCAAAACAGACTTCACTTGGGGAAAGATCAATTTATGACCAATGAAATTGGGGTAGGTCCTTCAGGAACAGACTGCTCCAGCACAGGCTTCCCTCGGTCTCAGGGCCTTCTTCAGGCACAGCCACCTGCTCCACCTGCTGTAAGGCCTCCCTGTTTCCAAAGCCCCACCACACAGACCCAGCACAAGAATCCACCTATGAAAAGATCAAAGCTGGTAGAAAATACTCATTTCTGATTGTAAAATTTCAGATCGTCTGCTTAGGCACAGAGCTTGTACTTTGAGAGATACTGCATATGCCATAGTGAGGGAAGAAATGGATAAAGATCTTGAACAACGCTGTGAGGAAAGAGAAGAGGTATGTTTTTTTGACGCTAAGGATTTTAAGACTTGTCACAGTATTTGTAAAAAACAATGCAAGACATGATCTTTGCTCTCTGTTGTTTATTGCAAGGTTGTAACTCTTCAAAGTGTGCTCCATCTTACTACCATGTAATTCCAAAGACGATCTCTGTTCCTGGGTGTGAGAAAATGGACCCCAAGTGTAATGAAAAGACAAAGATGCCAGCAGCACCTGTAGATTCCAGTACACCCTGCCTGCATGGCAAGTTCCATTTTATTCAGACTACCTTGGAGAAGGTGCTAAAGTCACTGATACCTTCTCTGTTCTTATGACATAACAGGTTTTTGTGATGCCTGGTTCTTCATGCCAGAGGCTTATATTTTTTCATTTGCTTCAAAATGTGAGATAAATCCAGAGGTCATTGATTGAGTATGGTTACAAAGTTCAAGTACGGTGGTTTGCATTGTAAGACACTGGCCTTGATGCAGCTGACGTGTAATGGCTCCCAAATGACTACGTCTTGAAGTCAAAACTCTTGTACGTGGCATTTGCTGAATACTCAACTAGTTTTTACTTAGATGAAACAGTATTTGTCCCTTTCCTGCTCTCAGACACTCAAATCTATGCCACCTCTCACAGCGATTTGCAATTGAAGGATGAAAGGGGGAAAAAGGGGTATGATAATAATAAAGTTGTAAGGGAAAGGTCATTACTTCCTCCCTTTTCCTGTGAAAAGGCCATGAAAGAACAAAGGGACTTGGGTCTCTTTCAGTTAAAACGCATGGCATGGTGTGAAGTTTCCTGGTCGTGCTGCCATGACTGAGAATGTCGTTGACTTCACCCATGTGCTTTGTGCAGCACTCCGTGAATACAAAGAGTGGTGGGTGTTCTGGAGGGCATAAATGGGAAGTCTGGTTTAAACAAGGTGAACTGAATCAGAAGGCAGACGAAGTGTAATTCTTTCTGGACAATTTTTTCTCCAGCAAAGAGTCCCTTAAAATTGTCTCGTTAACGCTGCCCAACGTGTGTTTAGCTTTAGAAGTTGACAGCTTTATACAAGATTGGAAGGAGGACTCATCTCCAGACGCTTTTCTGTTGTTCATTGGTATAAGTTTACATAGTAAAACAGGGAGAAACTTCACACAATAACCTTGCTTTGCGGTAGGTCTGGCGATGGAGATGCAAATGGTAAGTGAATGGTCAAAAGGGTCCTGTAGCTCCTTTTCATTCCTGAGTAAGAGTGCACGATTTATTAGATATTAACCTTCTTTAGTTCCCTTCTCTTATTTCTGTTGTATCTCTTTCTTGCATAATGATGCTGCCCCTCTAGCTATGCTAGCCAAACTCCTGTTTTTCTGCAGCTGCTGGTTTTTTGATTCTGAAGTTTGCTTTTCAAATGGTACCTAATTGAAAAACAATCAGTGACTTTCTTCAGTTGTATGAGTATTTTTCCAGTAATGAGCAACGTAAGTTCAAAAGCTGTACTTCAAGCAGTGTGGACCCAGGGGCTCAGGTGGAATAGCAGACTTGTGTCCTGATGTCTGCAGTCTAAGATGCGTTTCCTAACCTAAATTACTTCGGAGTTTTGCGGTCGGTGCTGTAATGGCAACAAGACTCTCTTTTTTCCTGGTTTTACCCTGCTTTTTTTCTTGTACCCGAGTTTCTAATTCTCATGGAGCAGTGACTTTTGACGGAAAGAAAGTTCCAGTCAGGCATTTTTCAGTGGAACAATGGTAACAGCTCTGTGTCTGTCATTGCAGAGAGAGACCGTACTGCTGCTACGGGATTCTTTATTGGTACTGTATTGCAGATAAACAGAAATCCTGACTGAAGACGTTTCTGTCCTTCCAGATTCGTGGGTACACGGTGTGACTCGTGCGAGCTGTTCTTGGGTGGGCGAGCCACAGGTGACAGGTGTCGAGAAAGCAACGGAAATTGTCACACAGCCAGTGATTGTGGATTCCTGTGAGCTCCGAGTATTCCTGTGAGCTCTGAGACTGCTGTGATTGCCTTTGGAATGCTGCTGATCTGAACATCTCCCAGATAATTTCAGGACCTCTCAATTAAATAAAACAACTGAAAACTTGATTAACTCTTATCATTGGTTTCCAGCTTGTGGGAATACCTTTTTTCTGAAGTAGTCTGGGGTGCTCTATAGTCCATTGGATATTACATAAAGGTTTTAAACCAAATCTCATTTTGGTATATGAAAAGTAATTCCTTTAGAAGTCTCTTAATGCAGTTCAGAGGTAATTTTTTTTTTTTTTTTTAATTACAGCACCTCAGGTGGCTTTCATAGAATTGACAACCTAAAGTACGTGTGTGGGAGAAACAATCTTTCCACGTAAGGACTTTTCCTATGGCATATTTTTGCCTGTCAAAAAAGCGCCAAACCTAGCTTGAAACAAAGCAAGATTTACTACTGTAACTTTCTAAGGTAAAGTTTAGTCTTGCTTGTAATAATGACAATCTTGTTACTGGAGAATAGTAGTATTTGAAATTAAGTTTTTAGTTGCAAGTCAGGTGGCTTGCAGTCAAATTAATTGTAAATAGCTTTCTAGTTACCCGGAGAGAATTATATAATCATATTACATAAAAGTGAGTATTTAGTTGATGAGAAATACATTTAAGTAAAAGCAAAGCAATACCCCATTTTGAAGAGGTATGCCTCTTCAAACCAGCAGAGAAAATTTCTTTCAGCTAATTTGACAGGTTTTTTAAGAAAAAGCACCTGGGTTTTACTGGTGAACTTTGTATAGCTTGTTTTCTGCTTTCCTGTACCTTTATTCTAAATGTATGTCAAGTCATTAAATTGACCTACATACAATGAAAAATACAGAGATTGCATTTCTTTTTATTTGTTTGCCAGTGCAGATGTCTGAGAGTGAGTGCACTTTCAGAACCTTCGTTTCAAAACTCCTTGTAATCATGCGTTAGATAAGTAACACTTTAGAGGGAAGAGGCCCTCCAGCCAAAATAATTTCCAAGTGATCTTAAAGTGCAATTTATCTTCTTATTTTGCAGCTAGCTATGGGCCAAATCCAATTTGCAAGGGCTGTTTATCTTGTTCAAAGAATAATGGGTGCATCAGATGCCAACACAAGTTATTCTTCTTCCTACGAAGAGAAGGAATGTGACAATATGGTGAATGCTTGCATTCCTGCCCATCAGGGTACTATGGACTTCGAACGCCAGATATGAACAGATGTTCCAGTGAGTTTTTTGGTTGGTTTTGTTTTGAACCCTTACAGTCATTTTTGTAGAAAGGCCATAATTCATGCTCAGTTTTTAAGATGATATGTTGTGGAACATGGTGATATTTTCACAGATGTCTCAAGATCATTATAAAACTTCTTAGCTAAAGAACATCCCAGCTCATTCCAAGATATGTAATACTCAGCAGATTAAATAGTTGATGCATTAACCTTCTTTTTATTGTTGTTGTTTTTGTTGCTATTATTGCTTTAGTTAGAAGGGAAATTTAGGAAAGAATGATGACTTAAGCAGATATTCCTAGTTTTAATGAACAAATTCCCACTACATGAAAATAAAAAGAATTAAGCATTAATTTAGCAGTGCCTCATGTATATGCACTAATACTAGTCAGTATATGCACTAATATATGGGTGGGCTTCTTGTCATGCTTTTTGTTCCCACACAAATTTCAGGTGACCAGACACCTCACGCCAGACATGCTTTAATACGTAGTGTTGCTATTTTAATAAAACAGATGTACTATTCAAAACAAACAACTTCCTTTCACTTTTAGTACTGCATTTTATATGGAAATTTACAACCTGCTAATGTGCAACAAGATTCCCTGTTTGCCTGTTTGTGCTTAGAAGCACAGCTGTTAAAATCGGCGAGTGCTCTGGTACCTCTATAGGTTATTTCACTGCTGTCTGGCCGTTGTGCCGATATCGAATTTTCCGTATGCTCATACGTGAGTATTACCCATATGGATTATTAATCATTGCTGTTACCTCTAATTCATATTTATGAGGGGGTTCTTTGTGTGTGTGTTATAGCCTAACCAGAATTAGGTCACCGAACCTAAGAACCTGAAGTGAGAAATAGCTTTGCTTCCTGGAGTAATCCAGTGTCTGTTAAATGCATGGCACTCACCCCCTCAGTACTGCGGTGTGTCGCTGGGACGCACGGCGGTGTGAGAAAGTAGGGGGGTGCTGGCTTCCACATCACCCATAATCTTGAGACCCATGTGAGGTCACTCTGGCAGTCTGGGCTGGATGAGGAGCACTCACGGCTGTGCTTGGACTTGTCCCATCCCATGCAGTGATGTCCTGCCTCTTTCTCCCCATTCCCCGTATGGACTCCAGGGATACGGTATTCTTCACGTCATGTTCCCAGCTGCTGGGTAATATTGCTGAGTGCTGCCTAACCTATACCAGGTGGCGAGGTTTGGATGAAAAATTAAATGAGACCCATATATGGTTTATGTATCCCTTCTGTAAAGTAATTTAGGATCTCAGCCTTAATTTTCCTAACATGTTTGAGAATCCAGCAACTCATCCACTTTAAGCCTTTGAAAACTGTGCTGTAAAAACTTGCCCATGTAAAAATGCTTTAGAATATAGTTAAGGTGTTTGGAAATAGATGAATTTATTTAAGAAACATGTAGATGAGGTGCTGAGGGACATGGTTTAGTGGTGACTTGGCAGTGCTAGGTTAATGGTTGGACTTGATGATCTCAAAGGTCTCTTCCAACGAAGGCTGTTCTGTGATTCTGTGATCTATATTAGCCTGTACTCTGCTTGTGAGATAGGAAAAGGATAGGATAGGGCCACCACTGATTGCAATATTTGATTAAATCTCTTTTTACTAAGGTACCCCCAGGGATTCCTCCTAATTCTCTCCAGAGGGCTGATACACATCCCAAGGGGGTCTTTCGGGGTATCTCTTTACTGGCTGATGAACCCATTCTTACCCCTTATCTCCTTAAACCTCCTCTAGCACTCCTCTAACGTACTGTTCAAGCTTGCTCTTTTACAGTCCACAGCCGGGGAGTCGGTGCCCCTCCCGCTCCCCCCCCCCCCCCCCCAGTTTTCACAATATCTGCTTCCCACTTCTCTTTGCTTGCCTCCCGCTACAGTTCCTCTAATCAGTTACTGCTTTGCCCCTCGTGCCCTGGAAGAGCTAAAAATCCTAATGCCTGTGCCCTAGTGTGTAGTTCTTCCTTTCCGCAATCTCGACACCAGGAAACACAATACCACCTCTGATTGCACTTTACAATTACGCAATGTCCAGGCTTCACCGTCTGGTCCACAATTTGAACAAGTAGTTACAAACTTCATATAAATTGTCAACAATCGCACTGCCTTTCGCTTCGCTTTTCTCCGGTCGTCTCAGTCGCCCGAGAACGGAACCGCGGATAGAGCTCCTCACTCGCTTCGTACCGTGGTACGTCTCAAGCACACATCACACTCTCAATAAAACACACAAACCCGCAAAAACACCTCAAAACCGGTCAAGTTACCTTTCCTGGGTACTCGAACCCCTTTCTGACGCTAGTTCACCGGTTGGGGACTCGAACCCCTTTGTGACGTCAAGTTCCCTTTCCCGTGGACTCGAACCCCTTTGTGACATCAAGTTCCCTTTCCCGGGGACTCGAACCCCTTTGTGGCACCAGCTCACCGGTTGGGGACTCTGCCCTCACAGAGGGATTCAAGCAAGGCCGCTGCAGGGAGGAGCCGTGCGGTGTGCCAGCTGATGCCTACCTCCAAAGATGGCCTCCCACAGGGATCGAAGGAGAATTGGAGCAAGTCTGGCTGATGTCGATCCAGTGCAGACAGATTGTTTGGTAAGTGGTTTTAGTTCACTGTGTCAGTGAGATGTTTCTGAACGCTGTATGCTGTCTACAACAGCCTTGGTTTACAGTTTTCTCTGAAGCGATTTGAAAATTGCCCCGAACATTTCCTTTGTGCTGACGTACAATTTCTGATGGAACCTTCTCAAGGTTGCAGCTTTCTTTAATGTATAAAATGTGTTCTCTTGGATTTATCTTTAGGTGCGGTTTGATGGTGTGGGTGGTCTTTCTGGCCAGATTTCAACTTTAAAAGAGATGGTCATTCTTCCACTGCTTTACCCAGAATTCTTTGAGAGATTCAAAACTCAACCTCCAAGGTAACAGACATAGTTTAAAACTATCCATTCTAATTCACCCATTTTCAGGAGAATATTCAACTGAGGTATCCATATATGTCCACTAAATTAGTTCTGTGTTATGAAATTATTAGAGATTTAATTGGTAGCTTTATGTATTCATGGGCAGCAAAACTCAATCCTGGTATATTGAAATATGACTTTAAATTCTTTGCTTTCAGTAACTTTAGAAGTATTACAAATAATGAGAAGCAAATCTTTCAGTGTTTTGCTGCGTTGTTCACTGAAATTCCTTTTGAGGCAGAAGTGTATTGGCTTTTCTAGTTGGTGTCTGTATTTATCTGGAAATGCAGACTACCCTCCTAGCTTTACACTCCTCATTTATCATCAGCCATGGATGCTGTGGGAGACCAAATCCTTAAGCTTTCTTTTTAAGGGAGAATGAAATGCTGTACTATCAAATCTCACCTTTTGTGAAAACCAGAATGACTATGCAGTGCGTCACTGAAGAATGAAGTGGTGACTCAGACATGAGCCCAGTCTCAGATTCTGCACTGCGGTTTGTTCTTGTTTGGCTCCACTGTGCTGTAACCACCCCTGTTAGCTTGTCAGCAGTTTTGGAAGTGTCCTTCTGGGACTCAGATTTTTTTCTGAAGGTTTTGTACATGTGCATTATCCTCTGTTCATTTTGTTTCCTGCCTTGTTGAATTGTGTAGGAACACAAAATTTCCATCTGTTTTGACTCTTCTCACACATTGTCTGTTTCTGCTATCTTATAGATGAAGTGTTTTTGTTAGGAGAGAAGAGCTGTGTGTTCTAGGGGTGGGGGTTATAATATATGGTTTTCCATGATGTCTTTTTCTTAAGTGGATCTTTTGTTTGTTTGTTTGTTTTAATTGCAGAGGCTGTCTATTCTACGGTCCACCAGGGACTGGAAAGACACTGGTTGCTCGTGCACTTGCTAACGAATGTAGCCAAGGTGACAGGAGAATAGCCTTTTTTATGAGAAAAGGTGCTGACTGCCTGAGTGAATGGGTGGGCGAATCTGAACGACAGCTTCGTTTACTGTTTGATCAGGTGAGGCTGCAATGTGCAGTGTGCTCTGTCCGAGTTGTAACCGTAATTCTCTGTGGTCAATATTTTTAAGAAGAACTCACAGCTTTTTTGTGTTTTGTCAGTTCCTGCCATTGAAATGGGTTTGTCAGTGTTCCTTTTTTCAGTGGGTGTTTTAGGGACTTGAAATCTTGAGATGACCTGGGAAAGATAAATAAACCAAATGAGAAAATCTGACAAAGCCTCCCACCCCACCCTGCCAAAATATAAATAAAGCCATGAAAAAGGTTGCAGGAGGCAAGGGATGATTGTGGCTTTATATCAGAGGGAAAACAGATGCAGGCTGAAAGCATGGTCATTTAAATTCGTAACAGAAGCTTGCTTCCAGAACCTGTCATTTGATTATGTCTGGCTCTGTTCTCGGTGCTTGCCAAAGAGCCGTTTTTACTACTGGTATGATTGGTTTCCTGTTACCCAGTCTCGCTGGGTTTGCACAGGCTGCTGTCTAGTTACTCGTACCACTTACTCCCTTAGCTTAATTAGTAGAGGTCCTTCATGCTAGTCGGAAAAATGTAGCTCAGTGACTTTGCAGCCATGATGTTTTTCATGCATTTTCTCTTTAAAAGAGTGCTGTTTGACATAGGTCCATATTCCTGTGTTTTCATTCTAGGCCTACCAGATGCGACCTTCAATTATTTTCTTTGATGAGATAGATGGTCTTGCTCCTGCACGCACCAGTAAACAAGACCAAATTTACAGGTAGTATGTCTTTGCTATCTACACAGAAGTTGCTTGACCTTTGTGAGAAGGCGGCCTCAGCCTATTGAACTGTATGGGGCACATTCATTTATCCTGAAAACTAGTAATTGAATGCTACTACATATCAGATTCTTTTATACAGCAATTGAAAACAATTCCCTGAGCTTGATATCGGGATAAGGCCTGTGTTACCTTAGTGTTGTCTTCTGTCTTCAAACGAGTCTTTCACTAATGAGCAGCTCCTCAGTTAAAAGCTTGTCTTTTTTGAGTGATCATTGGAGAAGGTTGTGCAGAAATAAGAACATTTACTAAACCAGTGAATGAAAATTATATTTTTCTGTTAGCTCTATTGTATCAACACTTCTGGCGCTTATGGATGGCTTAGACAGCAGAGGAGAAATTGTGGTCATCGGAGCCACCAACAGACTGGATTCCATAGATCCTGCTTTACGAAGACCTGGGCGATTTGATCAAGAGTTCCTCTTCAGCTTGCCAAATAAAGAGGTCAGAAGTTCAATTCAGCGATAATGCTAATGTGGGAAAGTCCATCTTGATAATAATACTATATAACAGTAGCGTATGGCGTTGCAGTTAAAGTAAGAATTTGAAACCTAATGCTCAAACTGTTTTCCTTGAGTGAACTGGCAGAAAAGAAAATTTGAACTAATGAGACTGTCCGAACGAAATGATGCTGAATTGGATAATTTTCTTTGGTCACAAATCTGTTTGTGGATAATTACTTTTTAGTACAATTTTTTCCTCAGGATCATTAGGTCTCATACTTGTGGAAACTTACTT
Source organism: Podargus strigoides (assembly GCA_028020825.1). Taxonomy (NCBI): domain Eukaryota; kingdom Metazoa; phylum Chordata; class Aves; order Caprimulgiformes; family Podargidae; genus Podargus; species Podargus strigoides. The sequence goes on from CM051620.1 coordinate 12,833,264, forward strand.
TTTACAGAAGCTAAAAATGCTGTTAATTTTGCTGCAGGCCCCCAGGAAGAGTTTAATAAGTTGAGAATGATTAAATTTCCTACTTAACAAAGCAGAGGGCATCTTAACTGAACTTGAAAATACATAAAAGCTTGACAGATAAGAAAAGTATTTGTATCAACATGAGGGGGTTTTTGGGTTTTTTGTTGTGGTTTTAGGGTTGGGTTCTCTTTTAAAAGAGAAAACTTAGGACAAACTAAAATGCCACCGTTTTGTTTCCAGGCTAGAAAAGAGATTTTCAAGATTCACACACAAAGCTGGAGCCCTAAGCCGTTGGACACGTTTCTTGAAGAGCTAGCTGAACAGTGTGCTGGTGAGTTTGCAAACCAAGTGAGTTACTGCATGTGACCGAGTCCGAAGGAATCTGAGGTTGGAGCAGGCAGGCCTTGTGCCTTGTGCCCTGCTGCAGAGCGAGGTGCTGAGCCAGCCTGCATGCCCCGGGAGCACAGAAGTTAGATGCTGCTTTTATTTTCCTTTCTTTTTGTGCCTGAGAACATTGAATGGGTTTTGGGCATCTTCCTGAGGAGCACAGTTTTGATTAGGAGGCCGCTTCATAAGCACAGGGTGTCAGGCTGGGAGCCGCATGACAAAACTCTGCAGTGCAGTAACTCTTCGCATTCTCTCTTAACCTGTTAATTTTTGGCTGCATACAAAGTCTTTCAGTGTTGCGCTTTTGAAACCTTGGCCTTGACTGCTGTGTTGCCTGACAGTGAGTTAACGTTTGATTCTTGTTTTGTTTATTAGGATACTGTGGTGCTGACATCAAATTCTTGTGTGCTCAAGCCACCCTGTGTGCTTTGCACCGCCGCTATCCTCAGATATACAAAAGCAGTGAGAAACTGCAGATAGATATCACTTCTGTCAAAATAACAGCGCAGGATTTTGTCACGGCTATGCAGAAGACTGTTCCAGCTTCACAGAGGGCTGTGGCTTCACCTGGGCAAGCGCTACCACGTATTTCAAAACCCCTGCTTGAAAATACACTAGCAGGAATCTTACAAGCCTTGCAGGGAGTATTTCCCCACGCGGAGCTTGCCCTAAAGAAGGACCAACAGCAAGGTATAACAATAGCATCCGCTTCTTTACAGTTTTGCCTGAGCAAAAACTTGTGCTTTGTGCAATCAGTGTTCTGAGTCACTAGTCCAAGTCAAATGGAAGTCTGTGGCCACCACAGTCACTTAATTTCCCCACATCCAGTGGGGAAAACCTGGTCCAGAAAGCAGTGGCCTTGTTGGGTTTTTCAGGTGTCTAGGAACTGCAGTTGCTGTTCCTAATGATCTTGAATTGTAATGGAAAAAACTTGCCAAGTTTTCGTGAGGAGAGAGAGATACCATATGCAAATCCCGGAACTTAGGACAGCTTTGTAGAAATGTGTGCAGTCCCCTGTGGTCTGTGGTAGGATGAACTCTTCATAAAAGAGTGTCTGGTGTGTGCCCTCAAATGAAGAAATACAAGAGAAGGGGTTTGCAGCACTGATTTAGAAGCTGTATTGATGCAAGAGCGAGATATGGACTGTGCAGGAAAGTTAAAAAACCTCTCTGGTCTTTCAGACAGTTTAAATCATGCTGTAAGAAATGATGCAATTGACGGTGATGATGAATCACCATCAATCTTTGAAGAGAAGCCAACTCAAGAAGTGCTTGGCAGACCAAAGGAACAGTTCCTCAGTTTTAGCAGGTAAATGTTTGTCCCCTTGACGTTTACTTTTTCAAGATGGCTGGGTCTGTAAAGAGTTTTGGTGTGAGGGGTGGTAGATGGAGGAGTGAAGTGTGTGTGTGGGGTGATGTATATTTGCATGAAATAAGTGTGAAGATTCAGGTGGGTACTGGTGTTCTAATGGAGTATACTGCCATAGCCCACGCAACTGAACGGCCCAGCCGTCTTCCAAAGTTCTTGTGGTCCACAGACTATTAGAACGTATTGATTTAACCCATGGTATTCCTTGAAAGACTCAAGGCCAACGAAATGTGCAGTCCGTCTTTTGTTAACAAAAAAGGCTGCATGGATTTGTGTAACCATCTTTTGCCCTGCTGCCTTCCCGGATAGTTTAACCGGTAGTGAATAACATAGCAGAAACAAAACAGAGAAATGGTTGGTTAAAACACTGAGAAAAACTGCCACCACATCTGCATTTGGTACGTGTAAGCCTACTAGGTTCATGTTGACCTTTTGACATTTTAACGTGGAAGTCGTATAAGCCAGCAGTTGAAAAAACCAGATGGTGTCGTCACTGTTGGGTCAGTTATTTTTCAGAATTTCTATTGCTGTGCTGTCCTGAGAATCTTTTGACGTGCTGAGCTTGGTTCCGTCTCTGGGAAATTTGACTTCATCTGGTGAAGGTCCAGCAGTGTTGTGGTGGAGAAAACCAATGCTGTTCACAAATGTGTTTCATGCCAGTAAAGCAAGATGACTAGGAAATGAGTAGAGGTTACTGCCCAGTTGCTGTGGGTGTATTTAGCTGGCCAGTCCCCGTCTGTGACTGAAGACTATTTGTTGTGCATGGGTCCTTAACCCAGGCAAAGGAATAGCAGACGTGCTGGGGACTGGCAGGATTCCTGAGGGGAGGTATGGTACAAGTTTGTAAGAAAATGGGCTTTGAGCCTTCCTGATGACAGACCAGCTTATTATTCGCTGTCATATGAGAGTATTTATGAAGTGGGGTTTTTTTAAAGAAGAGTATAGGAAGAAAACTTGATCACCTGTGTGCCTATTCATCACTTCATTTTTAAACCTGTTTTCTTCTTCTTGTTCTTGGAGTGATTATTACCAGCCACTGTCTTGCAGGCCACGGTTCTTACTAGCTGAAGAGCCAGGATATGGGCAAGCTTCGCAGTTGGCCCGTGCAGTAATACACGCCCTGGAAAAGTTTCCAGTGTATTCCCTAGACCTGTCCATTTTGTTTGCTAGCGTCACCTCAGCGGAAGAAACCTGTGTCCAGGTATCTTTTCTCTTGAATCTCATAGGGTTCACAAACCATATATAAACTGGTAAAGTAAGCAAAATCCATTGTTAATGGAGGTGGCCTGGTTTGACTGTGCTGTACTGCTGACTTTTGTCAGAAAATCCACTTTTCCTGTGGATTGAATGATACCGAATAAGGATGTTGTAACAGGCCATTGCAAATTAAACAGCGGAGACATTGGCAGCAGCTCGGGAAGCTGAGAGGTGGTGCTAATAGACCCCTCTTTATGGTAAGAAATCCTGCCAGTCTGCTGGGATCCAGACAGTTGTTTTCCTTGCTTCTTGCGGCTCTGTGCTCCCAGTAGATGGCTCCGCATCAGCCTGACTGCGTCGTGCACTTTGTAGCCGCCTTCTTTATTATATTTGTACAGCAATCAAGGTTTTGGGGAAAGGAAGTGTTTTGGTCTTTATATACACAGCTTCTCCTGTTGTGGTATATGCAGCAAAAGCATTAAAATGCATGGAACGCATTTGTACACTGCTGTGTTTTCCTTCACTAGGAAAATGAATTATAAGCAGACAAAGGCGTGGCGTGACTGGATGCCCATTTGTCACATTCCTTTCATCGTTACGTGAGGGTTGCATCTGCAGTCGTACAACTACCACGTCCAGTCACTGCCTGGATACACCACCTTCACTTCCCGTCTTGTGAGAGGAACTCCCTGAATATTGACAATGTGAAAGGGTGTCCAGAGAAGTTGGTCACGTGAAAGGACTGTCCACTTCCCTCAGGATGCATGTCCCTAGATGCATGTCCTCTTCTGTGACTGTGGTACCATCTGTAGGCAGATGGTACCTCTTGCTGGAGGTTTTGTCTCATTTGTTCAGGCACACCACCACACGTGCAGAGTTGTGAGGCTCCTTAGGAGTTACCTTAGACATAAGTAGTTTGGAAAACCGGCAGAGACGCAGATCTGTTTCTGTCTGTGTTGGCAGTCTCTGAGTTGAAATGAAAATGTTACCTTGTTGTTAAGGATCTGCTCTTTCGGTTTCTTTTGGCTTCATGTACTGCTGTTTCTTAAGGCAGTTTGACTAACGTGTCGTTATTTATTAGCCAGTTCTGCATGGTTTAGCTTTCTCATCCAAACTTTCATTTTACCAGTTGATGCGCGAAGCTGAAAGAACAGCACCAAGTCTAATTTATATCCCGGATATCCAGTTGTGGTGGGAGGCTGTTGGAGCTCCACTGAAAGCTAGTTTTACAACACGACTGCGGGCCATTTCACCGTTTGCTCCAGTTTTGCTGCTTGCAACATCTGGCGTGTGTCACGCGGATCTCCCAGAAGAGGTATTTCTGTCAATAGTTTTCTTACTTTTTAGTTCAATTGATTGTTCATTTGTAAATCCTTTAAGCGTTGAAGTACTGTGCTCGCTGAAGCAAATTTGTTCTTATATTCCTCGGGCACCCTAACCAGTTCTCTTAAAATTTGCTTAGCTAAAACATTTGTCTAAAGAGTTTTCTGAGTGCAGAGATTGACTTTGACCGAGCTTCTTCCCCCTGCTCACACACTCATGCTCATTAGACAGATGTATGAATTTCCTTGAAGTTTAATTCAGGAAGGTACTCATCTTTTTGGAATAGAACACGAATTTGTGTGGCCCTGTGCCTGAAATACCTTTTTCTCCTCATCCTTTAGATAAAAGAATTGTTTAATGAAAATTCCGGAGAGGTTTTCACAGTCCAGTTGCCTGGTAAAGAGGAAAGAAGAGCATTTTTTGCGGACTTATTTCTAAATCAAGCTGCTAAACCTCCTGCAAAATCCACAGGTGAGGATATTCTACATATAAAACTTTTCTAACTGTAAGTTAATAACAATACAGTATTTGCTTTGGTTGTAGTTTTGTCAGTAATTTTTCATAGGCATGTATTTGAATACCATAAATTGGCTAAAAGTTTCTGATTGATTTCAGCTTGGCAGCCATTGGAAGTCCTGCCCTTGGCACCGCCGCCTGCCCCTCGACAGCTGACAGACGAACAAATAAGACAGCCGAATGAGCAGGAGGAGGATACATTGCGTGAACTCAGGATTTTCTTGCGGGATGTGACTCATAGACTTGTCGTTGACAGACGTTTCAGAGCATTTACAAAGCCTGTTGACCCACAGGAGGTAAATTAGTTTCAATTTGTAATATCATTTTATCTATGTGTATTCCGGATTTCTCTGTCTGTGCATTTGTCAGTGTTTGTGTGTTACTTGTAGGAAGGTTCATCTTTGTTTTTAAGACCGTGCTATTCTGATGTGCCAAGAAGCAGGAAGTGAATTTTGGTTTTACTTTTGCTGACTCCTTGTGGCTCTCAATTGTCTGTTACTTGAGTATTCCCTGGAAGCCAGGGGTTTCTTCAAAAACGTCTTTAGAATGTTTCAGTTGGAAGGGACCTACAACGATCATGTAGTCCAACTCCCGGTTAGACCAAATGCCGGCAGTTTGCTCATGAAAAGGCTTTGATACGTAGGCATGTTAGAGTGCTGAAAAGCACAGAGATCTCTTTCTTTATAATTATAAAAAGGACTATAGGACTTTTTAAATAAAAAGCTCTTTAATTGTCTGTGCATAGTTTCTGTGAGGAGTAGAAGCAGCAGTTTTTCAAGTAAGCTGTAAAATATAATTACCTGTTTCATGAGGGACTTCTCAGTGTAAGATCAACCATAAGGGCTGTGTGGTTCCTTCTGCTTCCCATACACTTCTGAGGGCTCTCTTTCTTATTTAATTTATTGGCTAAATCTAAGCTGGGGGCAGAGACTTCAAAGTCAGCTACAGTTTTACTATAGCTTTGTGTTTCAGCACAGTCTTGTTCCCCTAAGACTCCACTGACTTGTCTTTACTCCTAGTTTCTGAGATAATTCAAACCTAGATGTCCTCACCTCAACTAGTTATTAAGCTTCTTTTATGGTCTGAGTAAAGCCGTTGACACCTCTGAGTCCAGTTGTCTCATTCTCAAGTAGATGACCTAGGACAGATACTTCAGAGGTGCAATTCCTGCAACCTTTTTCTTGCCACCAAAGATAAAGAGAATCTCACGAGGCTTTCCTGAGAAAGGTTTCTTAGCTGTGATTTTCTGTAGTGAAATGAAATGAATCCCCCTCTAGGTGTCTTCCCTTCTCTGCCCCACTTGTGCTTCTGACCTCCCTCCTTTTTTTTCCCCTCTGGTCTGTCTCTTCAAAGCTACTTGAAATAGCCCTTCTATTTTCAAGAAACTAACTGCTTAATTTCCACATCTTTGAATGTATCCTAAAGATTTGGGGTTTTTAAGAAGTCCTGTATTTTATTTTAGTAAAATAATTCACTGTGGTAGATACTGTGTTAAATCTCTGAGCCTGTATGTTTCCTTTGTAGGTCCCTGATTATGACACAGTTATTAAACAGCCCATGGACCTTTTGTCAGTTCTCTCTAAGATTGACCGGCACCAGTACCTAACGGCAAGAGATTTTCTAAAAGACATGGATCTGATCTGTAGCAATGCTTTGAAGTACTACCCAGATAAAGCAGCTGGAGGTGAGGATATGGTTTTATCCCTATTTGTGAAAAAATTAAAATGTATAAATAGATAAATGTTGTCTGTGGACAGTAGACTTGGGATGAGATAATTTTGAATATCCACAGAGAGCATTCCTTGCCAGGTTGTACAGTTTGTAGCATTAAACTGCTTGGGCATGAAATGGTGATAGAAGTGTTGATCAGTAATTAGTGCTTTTGCTTTAATAATTCACTTTTATGGTGCAAATATTCACTGAGATAACCTTTCAGAAGTGTCATGGTTTAGGCCCAGCCTGCAACTAAGCACCACAGGGTCACTCACCCACTCCTCCCCACGGTGGGATAGGGAGGAGAAAATATAAGGAAAGGCTCACGGGTCAGGACAAGGACAGGGAGGGACCAGTCGCCCATTCTGGTGACAGGCAAAACAGACTTCGCTTGGGGAAAGATCAATTTATGACCAATGAAGTTGGGGTAGGTCCTTCAGGAACAGACTGCTCCAGCACAGGCTTCCCTTGGTCTCAGGGCCTTCTTGAGGCACAGCCACCTGCTCCACCGTGGCCCTCCATGGGCTGGAGGAAGGTACCTGTTCTGCCGTGGTCCTCCATGGGCTGCAAGGGGACAGCCTTCAGGGGAAGCTCTGCTCTGGCACTCCTCTTCCCCCTCCTTCACTGGTGTTGGTGTCTGCATAGGTGTTTCTCTCGCATCCTGCTCCTCTCTCCACTGCAAGGCTTCCAGCAGTTTCGTTTGCCCTCCTTAAATATATTATCGCTGAGGCGCTACCACCATCACTGATGGGCTCGGGTCAGCCTCAGCTAGAGGCAGGCGGGGCTTGAAGTTGGGGGCGAAAAAAAAAAAGGAAAAAAAAACCCCAAAAAACCCAACACAAGAATCCACCTATGAAAAGACCAAAGCTGGTAGAAAATACTCATTTCTGATTGTAAAATTTCAGATCGTCTGCTTAGGCACAGAGCTTGTACTTTGAGAGATACTGCATATGCCATAGTGAGGGAAGAAATGGATAAAGATCTTGAACAACGCTGTGAGGAAATTCAAGAATCTCGTAAGAAAAGAGGTATGTTTTTTTGACGCTAAGGATTTTAAGACTTGTCACAGTATTTGTAAAAAACAATGCAAGACATGATCTTTGCTCTCTGTTGTTTATTGCAAGGTTGTAACTCTTCAAAGTGTGCTCCATCTTACTACCATGTAATTCCAAAGAGGAACTCTGTTCCTGGGTGTGAGAAAATGGACCCCAAGTGTAATGAAAAGACAAAGGTGCCAGCAGCACCTGTAGATTCCAGTACACCCTGCCTGCATGGCAAGTTGCATTTTATTCAGACTACCTTGGAGAAGGTGCTAAAGTCACTGATACCTTCTCTGTTCTTATGACATAACAGGTTTTTGTGATGCCTGGTTCTTCATGCCAGAGGCTTATATTTTTTCATTTGCTTCAAAATGTGAGATAAATCCAGAGGTCATTGATTGAGTATGGTTACAAAGTTCAAGTACGGTGGTTTGCATTGTAAGACACTGGCCTTGATGCAGCTGACGTGTAATGGCTCCCAAATTACTACCTCTTGAAGTCAAAACTCTTGTACGTGGCATTTGCTGAATACTCAACTAGTTTTTACTTAGATGAAACAGTATTTGTCCCTTTCCTGCTCTCAAACACTCAAATCTATGCCACCTCTCACAGCGATTTGCAATTGAAGGAAGAAAGGGGGAAAAAGGGAAAGGTCATTACTTCCTCCCTTTTCCTGTGAAAAGGCCATGAAAGAACAAAGGGACTTGGGTCTCTTTCAGTTAAAACGCATGGCATGGTGCGAAGTTTCCTGGTCGTGCTGGCATGACTGAGAATGTCGTTGACTTCACCCATGTGCTTTGTGCAGCACTCCGTGAATACAAAGAGTGGTGGGTGTTCTGGAGGGCATAAATGGGAAGTCTGGTTTAAACAAGGTGAACTGAATCAGAAGGCAGACGAAGTGTAATTCTTTCTGGACAATTTTTTCTCCAGCAAAGAGTCCCTTAAAATTGTCTCGTTAACGCTGCCCAACGTGTGTTTAGCTTTAGAAGTTGACAGCTTTATACAAGATTGGAAGGAGGACTCATCTCCAGACGCTTTTCTGTTGTTCATTGGTATAAGTTTACATAGTAAGACAGGGAGAAACTTCACCCAATAACCTTGCTTTGCGGTAGTACTTCCTATCTAAAGTAAGAGTTTCCTGCTCATAAAATGTGGGAGCTGATGGTTTTGTGAAATTTTGTAGCTGGCTTTTTAAAATCTGATAGCAAATTGACCTCCTTAACTTGCAGCCCTTTCTCTAGGCATACGTAGGGAGAGAGGCAATGAATGGTACTTGAGCTCCTTTGATCGTTTTCTTTGTAAGTCAAGCAAGATGAGGATGCTGGATTTCGAAGGAAGAAGTCTTTTGGTAACATTTCTAATTACTTTTTGTGGTATGTCTTTGTAGACAGGTCCAAAAGAAAACGCGGAAAGAAAAACTTGTCACATATCCCAAAAAAGAGGTGGAATTCTCGATTCAATAAAGAGAATAAAGCTCCGGAAGACCAAAGTGAAGCAGGGAGTGATGAAGAGTTTCCAGAAAAAGACGTTTCTGACACAGATCATGCTGAAGTTGTTTCCTCACAGGATTTTTCTGTGGAAGAAAATGAAAACGTATTTCAAGAAAGACCAAAAACAAGGAATGAAAATAAATCTGGGACAAAGAAGGAGAGAGTTCTCCTTGTGGCTAAATCTGCTTCTAAAAGAAAGAGTGTCACGCTTCCTGAACGTCCCGACCGAAAAAAGGAGAGTGAAATGCTGGATTGCCAAAGAGGAGGAAGGTCTGAAGATGGAGGTGCAAATGGTAAGTGAATGGTCAAATGGGTCCTGTAGCTCAAAAGCTGTACTTCAAGCAGTGTGGACCCAGGGGCTCAGGTGGAATAGCAGACTTATGTCCTGATGTCTGCAGTCTAAGATGCGTTTCCTAACCTAAATTACTTTGGAGTTTTGCGGTGCGGTGCTGTAATGGCAACAAGACTCTCTTTTTTCCTGATTTTACCCTGCTTTTTTTCTTGTACCCGAGTTTCTAATTCTCATGGAGCACTGACTTTTGCCAGAAAGAAAGTACCAGTCAGGCATTTCTCAGTGAAACAATGGTAACAGCTCTGTCTCTGTCATTGCAGAGAGAGACCGGACTGCCGGTACGGGATACTTTATTGGTACTGTATTGCAGATAAACAGAAATCCTGACTGAAGACATTTGTGTCCTTCCAGATTCGTGGGTACACGGTGTGACTCGTGCGAGCTGTTCTTGGGTGCGCGAGCCACAGGTGACAGGTGTCGAGAAAGCAACGGAAATTGTCACACAGCCAGTGATTGTGGATTCCTGTGAGCTCCGAGTAAGTCAAATTTCCATTTTGTTACTACTGAAGGAGGACAACCAATGCCAATTAAAACAACTGATGGGAAGTATTTAGAGCTTGGGAAATAACCTGAAGAGGACCTCTATTTCTAGTAGTGATGAGTTCAAACCTGAAGCTAACAGGTTGACATAAAGCCCATGCTAGAAAATACTAACACCTGCTTTCCTGATTTTTTTTTTTCAAAATCCAGTGTTAGAATTTAGCATTCATGCAGTTAACAGCGTTGTAGGGGTTTTCCACTCCCTCTCAGGAGAGAAGTTGCTATCGTAGGCTACAGCTGGGGAAAGGGTTAAAAACAGGCCTAGCTGTAGGGTGGGCAAGAGGTTTCTTTGCCTGAAGTGCAGCGGGTGGAACAAGGGCGTGATCTTCTGGGGATATCGCAGTGAGGAAAACTAGGAAAAGGGCTCGGCTGGAGTCCTGGCAGTGGGGCCAGTGCAGAGGAGGGCTGCTAGTTACCTGCCATGCTGAGAAAAGGGAGTATTACATGGATGTTTCCCCTGGGTGGGGAGAATGTGACCAGATAGGAACCCCTGTGTTGGAGGGCTTGTTAGCACAATTTCTGTCACATTTTTAAGACATGACATAATTTGGAGAGGTGAAACAAACTTTTTAACGTGGGCTTCCTAAGGAAGCAGATTTCGGGGGCTTTTGTGTTCACGTCTGCCTGTGTATGTAGAGGAGTCACATAGGTTTTCCATAGAGTCAGGGTGCTGTAGCATGTGCTCCAAAGTTATTGCCTTCTGGAGAAATAGTACAGTAAAGCCCTTGTATGTGTTTCAGCTTATATACATGTCAGCTCTAAGGAGAGCTGCAGTCATAGAACACATCTTTTCATAGAATCATCGGATGGTTTAGTTGGAAGGGGCCTTAAAGATGATCTGCCATGGCCAGGGAGGGACACCTCCTGCTGGAGCAGGTCGTTCAAAGCCCCGTCTATGAAAAATGAATTCGTTCTCTCCAGGTAAATTTTGTGAGGTACTGAGTGTGTTCTCTGAAGTGTCACTCATATTTTTTTTAACAGTGTAAGAAAGTGGGATGTCACTTGCATTGTATTGTTATTGTTTAGCTTCTGAAAATGTAAAGAGCCTATGCAAAGGATCTTGCACTCTTCTGAACTTGTGTTTTCCTTTTTTTTTTCCTTCAGCAACTGTTAAATTTTGTCACTTTGATAACTAAGAACTTCAGTGTATTTCAATTGGTAAAGCTCTATGCTGTTCTCAGGCAGTGCGTTTACCAACATCGGGAAGATTACGACAAAACCGAACTGGTGAAGGTAAATTTTGGTTTTTGTCTTCTAGCACATTCTGTCCCTGTTCTGCATTTGTGTCTTATGCGTATGGGTGTATGCACTTGGGTCATCGCGCTTGGTTAGTGCTACTCATTGCTGCTCAGTTGCCTGTGTTACAAGACTTGTTCATTCCAGTGTGGAAGACATTTATCCATATTGCAAAGCCATTGTTGTATTTGGCATAATCTTCGTTTCAAAGAACAGGCTTGACCTTGAAGACATTGGGTCCACCCACACAGCCCTCTCACAGCAGTTAACCTCAGCCTGTCAATAGTCCATCTCCAGAATCCTTTTAGGGGTTGGGGCTATGAAAGGAGGGTGCTTTTCTCAGTCTGTTGCTTCCCCTTTTCTCCCCTTACAGGCAGTCAGACACGGTAATACTTTGTAGAGTAGTCATTCCACTCTTGAAAAGAAACCAACGATGAAACACAAGAGCTGCAGACTTTTCCCTAGTCTCACCATAATCTCTTTTGAACTAGCATGGCTCGAGCATCTTTACCAACATCAGGGGAGATTTCTGCCTATGCCTGTTTAATGCTAATGAGTCCAATTCTCTGATCTCTTTCTCAAAGAGAGGATTTTGGAGTTGTCAGGACTCAGCAGAAGTCTTCTGGAGGCAGCCATGGTTCCAGTCAAGCATTCCCAGTATTGAGTTGGTTTAGACAGGCTGGATAATCAGTCTTCAGATTCAAGATCTTGAGTCCAGTTGTCTGAGATGCTTGTGCCGGACAATAGATAAGTCTTGATGCCTCTTCTCTCTGGCCCTGGTCATCTTGATCTCTCCTTCCACGTGTGATAAAGAGCTAGAATGGATGCTCCGTTCTGGCTGTGCAACAGGGAGGATTATTTGGATTCAGGGAGGCCATTGCTGAAAAAGGTGCCCTTCTCATCCAGCATAGTGACGCACCTGTTTTAGCATGACAAGGGATTTCTTTATGTTAGCTCGGGGCTGTGAGCTTTTGTCACTTCACTTCTAATGCTTAAATTCCAAGGGACTTGATTTATTTGTTTTCTATTTCTACCTTCAGCTTTAACAAAAAAAAATCTGTGCACAGTGACTGTGCAAGTCAGGAGCAAGCTCTACTGTACGAAGAGATAGACTTTAACAAGGAGTGATTCAGAGTGCAGCAAATAACATTTCCAGCTTTTAGTTGGGACTTTTCAGGAACTGTCTCTTCTTTCTAAGTGTTGAAACCACAGCTGGTACAGATCCATACAGCCTCTTGTATTTTGGATGCAGAACGATGCGTTTGAAGGTAGCAGGTATAGAAAGAATGATACTGTGATGATGGTAGCACATGGATTTGTTAAGTCTTACTAATGTCTGTATGTGCAGGTTCTTGACCCTTTTTATGAAGAAATACTCGGGGGTCTTAAGATTTTATTCATGCTGACTGCTACTTTATCTTTTTCTCTTACTAGGAAATGAAGAAAAAAATTGCAGCCTTCAGCCGTCCTGTTCAGTGATACTTGATGTCCAGGTACTGGAGTTCGACTCTCTAATGTTTTGAGTTTTTTTCTTTTCGTACTTCGACTTTGTAATGTTTTGGTTTTTCTTTTCACTGCGTGCTGTTCTCTGCATAATTCTATAAAGATTGCTTCTACATATATATTTATGCCTATATTAAGTATATCTTAAAATTTATTAAGAAAGTTCAAATAATGTCCCGTAACTGTTTTCAGTTGATACTTTTGTCCTCTTCTCTAGATGTATTTTCACGTGACAGACTGCCGTGATTGCCTTTGGAATGCTGCTGATCTGAACATCTCCCAGATAATTTCAGGACCTCTCATTTAAATAAAACAACTGAAAACTTGATTAACTCTTATCATTGGTTTCCAGCTTGTGGGAATACCTTTTTTCTGAAGTAGTCTGGGGTGCTCTATAGTCCATTGGATATTACATAAAGGTTTTAAACCAAATCTCATTTTGGTATATGAAAAGTAATTCCTTTAGAAACCTCTTAATGCAGTTCAGAGGTAATTTTTTGGTTTTTTTTTTAATTACAGCACCTCAGGTGGCTTTCATAGAATTGACAACCTAAAGTACGTGTGTGGGAGAAACAATCTTTCCACGTAAGGACTTTTCCTATGGCATATTTTTGCCTGTCAAAAAAGCGCCAAACCCAGCTTGAAACAAAGCAAGATTTACTACTGTAACTTTCTAAGGTAAAGTTTAGTCTTGCTTGTAATAATGACAATCTTGTTACTGGAGAATAGTAGTATTTGAAATTAAGTTTTTAGTTGCAAGTCAGGTGGCTTGCAGTTGAATTAATTGTAAATAGCTTTCTAGTTACCCGGGGAGAATTATAGAAGCATATTACATAAAAGTGAGTATTTTGTGGATGAGAAATACATTTAAGTAAAAGCAAAGCAATACCCCGTTTTGAAGAGGTATGCCTCTTCAAACCAGCAGAGAAAATTTCTTTCAGCTAATTTGACAGGTTTTTTAAGAAAAAGTAATAAGACAGGCAGAATTCAATTTTATGCGAATGAAATTTTGTACCTATTGCGATGTGTGGCACGATCCATTGCTGTTGTGTTATGTCACCTCACGCACACGACAGCTGGTGATACTGAATGCCTAACTGTGCAATCCCTCTGTGCGTGTTTGCTTTCTTCCTGTATTTTCCTTTTTCTGTTTGTGTCTTGCGTGTTTGTCCAAATGCTTGTGTCCTGGACAGAATTTTTTCTTTTCCCTGTATAGCTTGGATAGCTATTAATAAAACTTGAATCACCTTTTTGGGTTTTTTTTTGTTTGCTCTGTTTTAATCACAGAACAAATTTGATCGTTAACAACTCACACGTAAGATTCATGCTGGGTTTTAAGACTTTAAAATAAGAACTGGCTGTGAGCAGCTTACTCCACTCTTGGTGTATTGGTTATACAGCAAAGGCAGGAAGCACAGGAGGAAGAAAAATTACACTGGAAATGTACATTTTAATGTAATGTATTACAGTGGGAATGTAGTAAAGGAATTAAGGGAAAAGGACGTTAACTGGATCTCCACCTTGGCTGCTGCCATGGATTGTGGCTGGGACCCTCTCCCCCTCTCTCTCCCCCCCCCCGTCTCTCTCCCCCCCCCGTCTCTCTCCCCCCCCCCTCTCCTCCCCCCCCCCCCCTTCCCCGGATTTATAAGGTCGTCTGCGAAGTCCATGTGCACCATCCTGTGGCTGCATCCAGTCAGAGCACTGTGACTCCCAGTAAGAAGTCTTGAGGATCCCATTAATCAGTAAATAGATTCTGAAACTCTCTGCAGCCTTCAAATGCCTTTATACTTTTATTTTGAATCACCTGTTTGCATCAGGAATGAAACTAATATATTAAATTTATACAAAGTATATAATTTCAAGGGTAATTCTGCTGATTTTATTTGTATCAATTTATTTTTCCTGATTTACAATTTTACTTTTATATCAATTGTCCACTTTTTAGAGTGAATCATGCTTGTTACCATTGAGCTTTACTCGGCTTCCTCTGGCAAGCACATTAGATCTTCTTGCATAATTACAAGGATGAGTTCATGTTGTTCAAAATTTCAAGATAAAAGTTAAAAGGTAAAGCTTCCTTGAAAGAATTTGTATAAGTTGCATATCTGGAAATAGACTAAAATCACAACATGCACAATATTAATGTCCAAATGATTTACCAATGTTTCCTTCTTGTCTTCTTTCAAAATAAACTCTAGAGTTTTGAGAATAAATTTACTGAATGTGAATTTGCCCCGTAATTTACCTCCCACTGTTTTGAAGTGTGATTTCAAAAGAACAACAATGATTTAGAGCCACCACGTTTTAAAAGTATTCACACCAAAAAGATATCAACCATCCTTTGTTTGGCTAGTATAGATTCCACTAAATTTCTATAAATAGGATTATATGGGAATGATATTGAAAACACAGCTTGAAATGATTCCACTAGTCCAAGGCCAGTGCCACAAAGAAAAGAATCGGCGCAGGCTGGTGAGCTCAAAGTGAGCTGGGCTGAATATCTAATGGTATGATTGAACCAGCTAATGGGTCACCCACAGCAGTATTTGTAGGAACTGAACAGAAACCAAAACAATGGATATTCAGGGTAGGTGTGGGGAACAATTGCACTCTAATTATCAATCCTCAGCTTTTTAGAATATCTTCTGCTTTTTAGGATATACTTAGAATATTTTTCTGACTTTTTCCGATATTTTACTGAATGCAATGTTAATTGTGGTGACATTTTTCACAAGACCTTTGGGAAACGAGAATATCAAGTTTGGGGGATATTTTTAAATTACAAATAATTAAAACCTAATCAAGTCTTGTATTCTTTTATTACAATGATGATTTGAAAGGTGACTAGTGTTTTTATATCCTAAACTAATATGTCTTACAAAGAGATGTACATTTTTAAATGCTCTCCTTCCCCTAGCATCCAAAACCTCCATATTTGCATGACTTGAACTAGTCCTTAGGCCTAACAACAATTCCTATGACTTTTCTTTTTTTTTTTTTCTATAAAAAGAACTGAAGAACATAAAGACAGAGCTAATACTTGACTGACTTTTTCTTTAAATTTAGTAATTCTTATTAAATATGATGGTACATACAGTACTCTTTGGAAGGTAGTTTGCCAAGATCTGTCTGTCAGCGCTTGCGATAATTAAGTGATTTATGAAGTCATGTGCTGAGAGATCGGAGAAGGACTTAGGACTGACTATGTTCTTCCCAAATTAAAAACACAGGAAAAAAAAATTAATGAAAAATGCAATTGTGATACATGATCTTTAACATACTAGCCATGCTTGCTTTTTAATGTTTCTTGTCTTCAGTGGTTAAAACAATTTCACAGTTATTCTGTGATAGGAATACATGGTGAAATGACTTCTGAAAAGGGTAGCTATTTTTTGTCTTTTTTTTTTTTTTCTAGTGACTTTCATTGTCCTACTGCTGTTTCTATTATCAGCCCCACAAATATGGCTTTTTATAGCTCTGTTTTTAGACAAGAACTGCCAGAGTAGTCCAGCTTTGTTTTGTTATCTGTTGGCATGTCTGATAAGTCATTTTCATTTCCTTGATACTTTTTAGAAGACTTCAGTGCTGTCAGCATGTTAGTGAGCTGCTAGGTTTATTCATCTGAAGTTAATTACACGTATTGAGGTAAGTGAAGGGGATATGCAGAAAGCCAGATTGATGCCATGGCCATTGAAGCGTAACTGTTCATGTTCAGGGTTGGCCCTGCACCTCCAAACATGCAGGAAAAGGAGCAAAACTGGGCAAAAGGAACATAGGGAGATGAAAAATACAAATATTACTTGGTCATGTATTTTTCTGTTCATCTCTCAGTAGGAGGGTTCCAGAAGGTAATGGGAAGAATGATGAGTTTAGTGTTTCATAAAGTTAGTTTTTCATTTTGCAGACAAATTAGATCCCTTTAGATGTGTGAGGTGAAATTCATCCATCCTAGGTTTACATTTCAATATCTGAGCTAGTTGCTGAGCCCTTTTCTAGCCAATGCTGAGGAACAGACATAGTTTTATGAGCCTGGAGACACATCCAGAAGGTATCTCCCTCTTCTTAGCCTCTGGCAAGTGTAGCTTATCCAGATCCATTTAGGGAGAGAGTTGAGCCACACGTTATAGTCCTTGAGCAGTAGGGAGGCTGAGTTCAGACTGCTGAGAAACTTGAGTGCCAGCCACTAATTCCTGTGCCAACAGCCTCCTCACAGCTGCAGTGGAAAGGCAGTCCACCAGAAAAGTGATGTTGTCCTCTCTGACGTGTATATGTGCTTACACAGTAGGAGCCCACCTTACCTCACTGAACAAGGAGGAACCATGTGTGCTCATTCTCCCTCAGGCTGTGAGGAGAAGGAATCTTGCTGGGCAATGCTGTTCTGGATCCATGAGCATTACACAAGATCACAGAATAATTGAGCTTGGAAGGCTCCTCTGGAGATCATCTAGTCCAACGCCCCCTGTTCAAGAGGGGTCAGCTAGAGCAGGTTGACCAGGGTCATGTCGAGTTATGAGTATCTCTAAGAATGGTGACCCCACAAACTCTTTGGCCAACCTACTACAGTGTTCGACCACCTTGACTGTAGGGGAACAACAAAAAGGTGTTTTCTTGTATTCAGATGAAATTTCTTGTGTTTCAATTTGTATAAATTTTCCTTTCCACCAATGAGAAGTCTGTCTCCCTCTTCTTCATTCCCTCCCATCAGATATTTATCCATATGGATAAGATCTCCTTGAACCTTCTCTAAGCTGAACAGTCCCCACTCCATCAGCCTTTCCTCTTTATGAAAGATGTTTCAAGCCTTTGATCATCTTTATGGCCCTTCACTGGACTCATTCCAATAAGTCCATTATGTCTCTCTTGTACTGAGGAGTCCAGCACTTGACCCAGTATCCAGATGTGGCCTCACCAGGACTGAGCAGAGGGGAATGATCACCTCCCACAGTCTGATGGCAGTGCTGTTCCCCATGCAGGCTGGGAGACACTTTGGCCTTTTTGCTGTGAGAGTACATTGCTGGGTCATGGTCAACTTGTTCACCAGGACCCCCAGGGCCTTTTCTGCAGCTTTGTGTACTGGTGACTGGGGTCCAAGGGCAGGACCTTGTACCTCCCTTGGCTGAACTTCACAAGGTTCCTGTTTCACCATCTCTCCAGCCTGCTGAGGACGTTCTGAATGGTAGCACAACCCTCTGGTGTATCAGCCACTGCTCCTAGTTCTTTACCATCTGCAAAATTGTTGAAAGTTCACTCTCCACCTTTGACCAGTTCATTAATGAAGAGGTTAAACAGTATTGGCTCCAATCAGTCCCTGGGGTACATCACTAGTGACTGACCTCCAATTGGACTTTATGCTGCTCATCACAACCCCTTGAGCCCAACAATTCAGCCAATTTTCAATTCCCATCACTGTCACTTATCTAGCCCATGCTTCATCAGTGTGTCTATGAGGAAGTTATGGGAGAAAGCATTACTGAAGTCAAGACACAGTTTTGCAAATCCGTAATGCAAAATCTGTAATCTCACTTGCTCCCAGACTGCATGCTGAGACTTCATCAACCAACCTGAGAGAGCGCTGCATTTGATGGACAGGTCCTGGGAGGCTGCCAGCATGGAAGCAGGGTGCCCTGAGGAAAGAGGAAAGACCAGACTTTCTGATATTTGGCTCTACCAACAGGTGGAAATAGGTATGCAGAAATACAGCATTAGACTGGCAAAAAGGAAGCACAGATTTATTTTCACTGGATAATGCTGTAGTACAGACTAAGTTGCAGCCCACAAATGATGCAATATAACACAGAGAGGGAAGTGTTCCCCCCATTTCTTACTGGATAAGCAGAAGACCTATAGATTCTGGTTGTCTGTGCCAAAAGTAATTTTCTTTGGAATGAAATCCAGGCTGAAATGAGTGTTTAAACCCAGTAAGAGCTGGAAGCAATATCATGGTGGTCTCTGTAATATATAACTTCAATAATGAATATAAGAGATGTCTGGAACACAGAAGAATTCCTTTCCAAATAACATGTATCTTAAGCTACTACCTAAAAGAAGCAGAGCTTCTTGTTTGCCTCCTACTGAGCTTCTTGTCTGAGCCCCTATCCTATACACTCTTGAACACTGTAATTACACGTCTCTGGTCTGCCTCAGTCTACTTTAAGCACTTTTCTAGTACACATGGCCATTAGAGTAAAATTCCTGACATGAGGAATAAGATTTGTTAAATGCTGTCCAATGACATGTTTTTCCATCTTGTTGATTAATGCAAAACTATGGATTTTCAGGTTTTCTAATTTGCAATTTTAAGAAAAGCATGTCTGTTCATTAGACTCTGAAAAATAATTGTGAAGTTTACTCCTATAATAATATTGCATGACAACACACAAGTTTTTTTCCTGCTGAACAAACACCTGAACAAAACCCTCCTTTAAGACAGCAGTTTATATTTCTCACAAATTTTATTCACCAAAACTGTTTCCTTTGTTCAGTTTTAAACAGCCTGGTTCTCTTTGCTGCTTTTGTTTTAAGGGATTTGAAGTGGATGATGAAATTCAGAGATGATTGCTTTGTTCTCCTACATATTTTTAAGCATTACAATTGAAATTTTCAAGAACAGACTTAGTTTTTCAATATTTATTTAAGCATATGTTAAACATAGAAAGTTAGATTTCCATTAATAAAATATTGAATTGACCTTAGCAGAAATTTTATGAAAGAGAAATGGTACTGCGATTTCTGTTTGCCAAAAAGGCTATTATTGTAATAGCCGTGTATCAGAGTAATTTAATAGAAAAAGTGGATGGAGAAAACCAAGAGAAATATTAATATTTTTATTTGTTGCAAACAGCTCAATAAAATTGCCCCCACTCAAATAGTCACTGAAGAAGTTCAGTTTGACTTCCATTTATATATTTCAGGGTCATTTAAGCAGCTGAAAAAGCTATCAGTTAATTATTCCAATAAATATCAATACTAAGTATCAGTATACTGGAAATCTCACTTATGAGGTACGAGAACGAGAATTTCCAGCAGTTTGAAACATTTTTTTTTCAGTTGCGAAGCAAGAACAGATGGGGGCAGACTTGGACAAAAAATACCTTTATGTGTTACCAAACCTCTCTCTTTCCAGCTTCTGCGGATCCAAATTCAACTACTGTGCCTGCTTTAATAGTCCCTATGCTTCGATCTACATTGTAAGAGTTGAGAAATGATCAGCTGTAAAGACCTGTATTAGCTTCTGTGCAGAAGGGTTCCACTCAGTCAAAGCCAACTCATGTAAAGCTCCTGTACTACCATGGGATGGAGTGCAGTGCTGCTCAGGACTGCTGCTAAAGTCGTTGAATGGTACCTACACTGCAAGGGTATGTGTGACTTGTCAGTGAGTTGTCCCTGAGGCTAAGATGGCCTTTTGCCGCCTCAAGATTTGCCAACAATTGTTGAGATAAAGACAAGAAGGAGGCAAAGTTTAGGTTCTACCCTGCATGTGTTGCAGAACTAGCTCTGTCTTGCATGTGCACCCAGGACACTTCCCATTGAACGTGATTTAAGTGCCTTAAATATAAAGCCAAAAATAACATGAAATTTCACAGGAGGAAAGCAAGCTTATATACTATCTGACGGTTTAAAGAATTATAGGGTATTGTGACAAAGAATCTGAAAGCTGAAAAAAGGAGATGCAGTAGACTACAACCACAAAAAGCAGATAATATCTCAAAAGCTTTTGGGTTAGCATTTTTGGTTTTGTTTTCTCCCCTCGCTCTCAACACACAGAGGCTATATTTTATGCAGTTGTGCAAGTTTTTGCAGCATCTGGATCTTGCACTGAACACCTCAATCCATGTTCTTCACAAAACTCGGGTAACAACAGGATGTTCAGCAACACTCCGTCCATGATCATACTCAATTTTCCAGTATTTGTTCACTATACTGTAGTGACTGACTTTTCATCTCAGGCTTTTTGACAAAGTACTGTAATCCACATGTCATCTCTTTTTTTTTTTTTTTTTTTTTTTTCCTGTTTCCTTTAGATTATCACTGTTTGGGCCCTTTTTTAATCTTTAATTTATTGGTGGCATCCTTCATGAATGCTAGTTTAAATGTTCTAGTAATATCACACTGGCTGCTGCAATGTTCTTTATCTTACACTTCACAGAAAAAACTTGTACATGGCCTGTTTAAATTAGCACAGTGCTTAAGGTAAGTCAGATTACAACAGGGCCCTGAGGAAAATAAAGCCTTGAAGAGGACAATGTTTCTTACAGTACAATCTTCAGAAACACTGGTAGAATAGTAGATGTTCTTCACTATCTACACAAACAAAGTCTCTGTCCCAAGGTTTGCAGTCTTGGCCGAAACATCTGCTTTAGGCCACTGGGCCTTTCATAATGTTGATAATAATAATAATAACAGTAATTCAGCACACAGAAAGGAGTTACTACCATTTGGGACATCAGCAAATCTATCCCTTCAAATAATCACAGAATCACAGAATGTTAGGGATTGGAAGGGACCTCAAAAGATCATCTAGTCCAATCCCCCTGCCAGAGCAGGAACACCTAGATCAGGTCACACAAGAACATGTCCAGGCAGGTTTTGAATGTCTCCAGAGAAGGAGACTCCACAACCTCTCTGGGCAGCCTGTTCCAGTGTTCTGTTACCCTCACTGTGAAGAAATTCTTCCTCACATTTATGTGGAACCTCCTATGTTCCAGCTTGCATCCGTTGCCCCTTGTCCTATCATTGGATGTCACTGAGAAGAGCCTGGCTCCATCCTCATGACACTCACCCTTTACATATTTATAAACATTAATGAGGTCACCCCTCAGTCTCCTCTTCTCCAAGCTAAAGAGACCCAGCTCCCTCAGCCTTTCCTCATAAGGAATTTCCTTCATCATCTTTGTGGCTCTGCGCTGGACTCTCTCAAGCAGTTCCCTGTCCTTCTTGAACTGGGGGGCCCAGAACTGGACACAATACTCCAGATGTGGCCTCACCAAGGCAGAATAGAGGGGAAGGAGAACCTCTCTTGACCTACTAACCACTCCCTTTCTAATACGCCCCAGGATGCCATTGGCCTTCTTGGCCACAAGGGCACATTGCTGGCTCAATAGCAAGGTTTGACTTAGAGAATTAGTTCTTAAAATCTGGAAGCTCTGAATACTTTTGCACTGAGAAGCAAGCATTTGAGTCCTTGTAGTAACAAACCGTATGTTCATATTGCTTCTGCATATGGTGATTTGTTAGAGCTAATATTAGCATGTGTAAGAGACTGAGTATACAGGCAATTAGACAGCAGATTAATTAAATCAAGATGGATCATGATCCTATTCTGTCTTGTTCAATTCTTTTTTCCCTGATGCCAGCCAAAGAAGTAACTTGCCTCTGTCTTCCATATAGCACAGGTAACTCTCCGTGAGGGAGTCAGACTGTTCTTTGACTGACATTAATCTTTGGAGAGCTGCCTCTCTCATCTTCCCTGCTCTCCATCATTGTTTAGGCTGCCAGCCTGGGAAGTCTACCTGGGAAGATGAATAGGAGAAGTGGGGTTTTGGGGCAATGCACCTTCCTCAGTAAAATATTTCTTCACTGGACCTTAGATATGCAAACTGTAGGAGTCTACAATGAGGACTTGAATCTATGTAATGATAAAAGCAACTTGGTTGGGATTTGACTGCATTCCATTAAAATCATGAGCGAAACTCATTGGTAGGGAAGAGGAATCGAGGAATCACGGAATCACAGTCCAGCTTATTTCAAGCAGTTACAAGCATCTTTGAATTTCAGTAAGCTTCAGGCTCAGCTGTTGCACACAGCAGCTCTCCCTGAGCAGTTCTCCACCAGGTCATGCAGAGCCATCCAGATGTCTGTCCATTAGCTGCTTCTGTATCGTACCATGGAATGAGGAACAGGCAATACAATGCATTTTGTTACTGACATCAGCTGTTAAGCATAAGGGTACATTTCATAAAATCATGGGTTTGCCCTTCTCTACAGTCTGAAGTTCATTTTCTTTGCACTATATCTGCTGATAGTTTTGAAAACTTGGATTCTGTGATTCTGTGATTCTGTAATGTGCCGGACAAATCAAGCCCTGAACTGAATGTGCTGTTGAGGATGTTTGTATGACTGGCTTCTCTACAAACCACAGACTGTTTCTGTAGCTTTGCTCGGGTAAACGTGGCTCTCGCTGCACGGCACAGGGCTGGTTGCATAAGGCAGTGTGCCGTTTGGCCTCCACATCCGCCCACATTCTGTGCTGAGCAGTTCAACAGCACCCAGGAACCAGGGCCTGGTCCAGCCCTCAGCAAGCTGAGCCAGCAGCCTGCAGAGCTTGGCACTGAGGCTTGCTGCAGAGGGAGCTTCTTGCTCTGAAAGGTTGGGAGGAAGGAGAGCTTAGAGAGGAGCTTGGAGAGGACTGCGGAGCTGAGGAGCTCACAGGCTGACTGCACTTGTCAGGTACCTGGCACACTAGTAATGAGAGCCTGCCAAAACCGAACATATGGCGTTTCACATAACAAATTTACAGCTACAGAATCACAGAATGGTCGGGGCTGGAAGGGACCTCTGGAGATCATCTGGTGCAACCCCCTGCCAAAGCAGGATCCTAGAGCAGGTCACACGGGAACACGTCCAGACAGGTTTTGAATGTCTGCAGAGACAGAGACTCTACCAACTCTCTGGGTAGCCTGTTCCAGCACTCAGTCACCCCCAAAGTAAAGAAGTTTTTCCTCATGTTCAGATGGACCTTCCTTTGTTCCAGTTTGTACCCATTGCCCCTGTCATGGGGCACCACTGAAAATATTCCACAGAAGATTCAAAATACATAAAGGGCAATATTTTTCCAGAGCCACAGAGCCCATGGGTTGCATTCAATACAGGGGTCTGCTGTCTTTCTGCGTTAGAGAGCGTGTGCCTTGCTTCCCCCCTGAGGGGTTGTCCAGCGAGCAGCAAACCAGTCAAGGTCTTGAGAGAGCAAGTTTCAGCTCGGCTCCTCTGCAGGCTTCCTAGATGACTTTAGATATCCAGGTTGCCCGTGTGGGTTTTACCTCCTGTACGGTGGAGCTCAGCTGGTGACACTTAGAGAATGGTGGATGTGGGACTGGAGGACCTGAGAATGTGCTGCCAGTTATAGAACCTATTGAACATAAAGATGTATAAGCCACCTAGTAGGGCATATGGTCACAAAATGTTAGGTAACTACTGGTGAAATCTTCAGTGCTGATGGTCCTCTAGACACCTGTGTGGGTTAACAGGTTTTTTTTAACGTCAGCACCTAAATTCTCTATAAATTTCACTTTGAATTCCTCATTCAGTTTCAGACACTGTCTCTGCCCCTTTCTGCTGCAGGGGGTGAGCAGAAGCTACCCTTGTACCATGGGCTGAGATGTCAAACACTGAGATACGTGATCGACTGTGGTGCAAGACACAAAGTAGGGAGAGCCATCACTGGAGCTTATGGGAGGTATATAAATACTTCAGGACACCTGAGAGCTACAATATCTGTCATATTGTAAGCAGTGGAATAAAACTCGGGTTTAAGTGGAAATACTCAGCTGCTGCTGCTGCCTTTGTTCTCATCTGTTGTGGCTGCAGTAACTGCTACTCCTTCTTGTGATCTCATTTCCCTGATGGGAGCAGGTTGCTGCCTTGCTGCGACTCCTTGGGTGAAATTAGTACTTTTCAGGACAACTTAAAAACAGTAACACCCAAAAAGCAGGAAGAGTCTGCTGAAACATGCGGAAAGTAATTATGTATGATCATTTATATATACAGATTACAGTTCAACTGACAAATAGCTCTGGTCCCCTTGACTGCTGATAGACAATTCAGAAACAAAGCTATCCTTGGGTAAGAGGCCACTTCGAAGCTTGACAAAAAGCATAAGGGGAAAGGAAAAGGAAACACATTTCTTGGGACATTTAATAATAGCTCATCATCACAGTCAGTTCTGCATGATACAATTGACTACTCAAAGAATTGGCTGGATAACCAGGAAGTTCTTTCCCATCAACACACTAATTGAAAATACAGGCGGGAAACTTCAATAAAATAACCAGCAGTAAAACATAATTAATGCTATTAAATGGTGGCTATTAGGGATGTCATTCAGTTGTTCACACATAGGTGTCTAGTGCCATGTGAAGTATCCTACAGTATTCAAGACATCCTTTGGGACTTAGTCTCTAGATATGATTTCAAGGGGTGTGGACTTCCCCATAGGCCCTCTCTGTCCCATAATAATATCTCAAATACCCTGAAGCATCTTTGATGGCACTTAACATATATGTGTATGCAACAGAAACAAGCCCCTGGTTTCTGAGTTAGGATTCCAATTAGATTAGTAGAAATAGATGCCATCACCCTGCTGTGATGGTTTTTCAGATTATCTGCAGATGGGGGAAAAGAGCACTGCATCAGTCCACGTGCCAAACGTCCTCTTTGCAATTACTAGCCCATTGTTAGGTTGTTAATCATGATAACTACTTGGAAAAGGTATCATCAAAGAGCCTTTAAAATGTGGACAATTTGACCTTAATTATAAGATTTTTGCTCCTATATTACATGGCTTCCTGAAGCTATGCACATGAAGACAGCATTGCCTTTTTTTATTTTATTTTTTTTTTCAAAAGAAACCGTAATCAGAGAGAATTAGGAAAGATGTTTTCTGTGCTGCATCTTCCAAATACAATTTCCAACTGAACCATAAGAGATTTTTTTTTCTGTGACTATGTAGGAAATGAGGTCAAGGGGATTTTTATTTGAATGGTCTCTGGAATGGAATACTGATGCTGCTATAAGGAATCAACAATCCTTGGAAAATAATTTCTTTGGAGAATGAACAATAGCACAATCATGCAGACACATGTACAGCAGGTGATGAAACAAAATTTGAAAAGTGTAGTACATATTTTATCATGAAAATCAGACATTTAAGTGGGTAACAGCACCCTTCTGTAAATGCTTTCTTAAAGCATATTTTGTAATAGACAATTTGCCTGCTGGAGTGTAATGGAAAATGAAATATTGATTGTTTTTTAATAATCAACAGGATCTTGTTGATTTTGGCAAAACAAACAAAGCACACATACATCCCAAACTGCAGTAACAAACAAAAGGGTGCAGTACATTATCTTCAAAAAGCAGCTGGGGTGACAAGGCTTATAAAACAAAACAGGCAACAGGAAAATGTAACATTAAGATCTTAAATACTTGCATGTTTCTTCCTTTCCAAGTTAACCCATAAAAGCTAGTAGGTTCCATCTGCAATATTTAAATGAATTTAAAGAAAATTTTATATTATTTCTAGAAATACTTAGCAGGCAAAGCAAGGCTGTTAGGGCACTTTGAGAACAGAAATTGAATGGACTCCTGATTTTGCAAACTACTAAGAACTTCTTCCGAGTGGAATCACTTAATATTTCCCAGGCTTTGTTCAACATCACGCTTCATTAAACTGTCGCTAATAAACGTGAAGAGCTCAGTTTAGCCCCATTGCTGGACTCCAATGACAAAGCGGTTGTTCAATCAAGCCTGCTTATCTGCACGTGTATTTATTTTTAGTCGATACGTGCAGTGTTTGCATATATATATAAATGTTGAATAAATATTTTAGAAATTGAAGCTATGAAAAAAAGTTGTAATTACCTCACAATATAAAGGATGGGAAAGCTATGCGTGTATGGGAGCATTTTTATATAAGAGGCAATACAATGATTTGTGCTACTCAGCATACAGTGCCTGCTTCAAATGTGTGCTCCCAAAGCCAAGCATTTAATTTTAAGTGTGTGCTTATGCAACTTGAGTTTCAACAGTACTGGAAACTCACAGCTCCCATGGACAATATGAGCATGGATACCTAACTGCAAAACAACAGGTATTTTTCTAGAGGACATTCAGTTTGACAGTTATAGGTATTTTCTTCTGAATACATTTTAATTTTACTGAGGAACTGCAAATATAAAGATTAAGTATCTGTATGTGAAATGCTGTCTTTATAGTATGAATTCATTGTATAATTGAGTCCTGTGATATTCTTTGATATTCTTACATTATCTCTTGCATTAATGGCTCAGTTTAAAAATGAATGTGTAAATATTTATGTACAAGTTTGTAGAGAAATCTAATGGTTTAGAATCACTCGGCTTCTCTGGGACATCAACGATATTTTTATCTGCACTGTGCATGTACAAAAGGAGTTACAACATTGGCGGTTACTATTTCTGTTTTTCTAAGTGACACATACAAGTGAAAAATATAAGCCACATCACTCACCAGATAAAGACAAATTTTAAAAGTTTGATTTGTGGAAACATTCAATGGTTGTTTTATTGTAAAAGGTTAGAAGTTCTCTCACTCTGTTTGAATAGTGGTGTGGTGTAGCTTTCCTTGTACATGTGACACATGCTTTTTCACTTATAGAAGTGGTCTAGTTCTAATTATACACTGGGAAGAAAATACTCATAATTGCAACAATTGATTTCTCAGTCTGTCTTGCATTAGGCAAGCATTTTTGCAAACCATGTTGTCTCAGTTTTTCCTATCTCTAAAATTAGAATAATTCTTAGAATAATTTCCTTGAGGTCCCTTCCAACCTGGCATTCTATGATTCTTATTTAGCAAAATTAGCATTAAAAACTTGTATTTGATTCCTGGTGCTATCTGAAATTATTAGAGTATTACCACATAATCTGATCATTCTGCCTTCACAGGGAAAAGGAAACCGCCATGTGTCATAGCTGTCTGTGCAGACGTAGAAAGAAGCCAGTCACTCATTCTTCTTTTTCTGAGTCCTTGGCCTACCCTCTTTGGCTATGTCTATGCTGGTATATCAAATCAGTACAGGGACCATTCTCTGGTCCTAAAACCAAGTGGCACAACACAGCCTCCACCCCTATGCCCAAGTTCTGATTTCATGTTATTTTCTGAACTACGCTCAGGCAATTTTCTCAGAGGTCTAAGGGGACATGCTGACTATTAAACCAGTAATTGTGGGACAGTATTTAACACATCCCTAGCACTCAGTAGTTATTAGCGAGGATATAAGCAGAAAAGAAATAAATATCAAGACCAACATTCCTCCCACATGACTTTTTCCCCAAACCCCTTCCTGAATGTAATCTCATAGAAAAGGGTAGTAGGACAGACCCACTGGTATTGCAGATGCTGCTATGACACTACCATGTCTTTTTGATGCTGACAATTTTATTTTCAGATTTTATGGAGACCTAAAATGCAGACAATCAAATTTTGATACACCTGAAGTGGATTACTTCATTATTTCACGAGCAAAATGCCTTCTATGGGACTAGTTGCAGAACCAGTTGTGCTCAATATTATACACATGGTATTTGATCTTGATAAAGGTATTCCAAATTTTGTGTCTTGTAGGAAATATGACAGAAGAAAAATAGGATAAATAAGACACTGAATTAATGATCCAACTGCTACTTGAATTTAATTAACTTTTGCATTATTTGAAGATGTTCCGTAAATGACTTGCAAATGTACGTGTGCAGAGGAGTAGCACTAATCTGTGCTATTAAGGCATAAAGATTTATTGGAGGATCACACAAGATCTATCGTAACAAAAATATGATCATGTAAGAGACTAAGTCTTACAAAACTGCCTATCTTTATCATGAAGTAACTACTGCTGATGCCAGTTTTTTTCTCCTTTCTGATTTCTTGCTTCAGTCCACGCTGTGATATTCATGCATCTCTTGAAATGCCTCACTTCTGTGTGTAATCTTACATTTCCCCAGGTACTTCGCAGGCAGCAAGGTGCTCTATTATATTCAAATTTCTGTGCCCTCCGAAGTGCATGCGAGTTTGACACTGACTCTCGTGGGATGTCTTGGAAGGTATATATCACTATATGCGGACAAACAGCAATTTAATTGGAAAGGATACTTTTCATAGCTTGTTAACTTTTCACCCTTTTTTCCAAAATAAAAAATTTCACAGCACAGATAATTTGAATAACTTTGTCACATTGAAGAGGGAAAGAATTATATCCTGGATTGCACATCAAGTTGAGAACACAATATGGAAATCCCCATTGAACAGCAGGCAAGTAATGGTGCTCAAATTGTGATAGAGGCTAATGTATCTTGCAAACTAAAATGCCATCTCCAATCTGTAACATAATGATATGCACAGATTTCTCCCTGCCCCCATCCCCACTCTTTTTGCTCAAGTCGAAAGTGCACTCTGTAATGCATTATTAAGCTAAATTCTGACCCAGTTTCTTAATTATCTGTAAGCTACAGGGAACTTGTAGCAGAATATTAACTAAGGCAAGAGATGTCAGACGGAAGAATCCACGATGGCATTAGAGAGAATCATTAGCATTTTGCTAAGAAAATCCCTCACATTCTAACCCAGCCTAACATGTAGAATTTCTATCTTAAAGTAGTACAAAGTGTAAACCAACCAAGATACCAAAACAACTCAGGGGGAAAAAAAAAAAAAAAAAAAAAAGAAAAGAAAACAGAAGTATTTGGAGAAGCATTCCTGGATTTACAAAATCAAAAACCTGTGGCATATTGACACATTTCTTGGACAATAGGATTTTTTCCAACCATTCTTAATGGATATCATCGACAATTGTTACAATCTCATATAATGCTAGATGCTGAACCATTTCTTTTAGATGAACTGTAGAGTATAATCTGCTATGGGTTATATATGTGTACCAAAATTCTTTGGGGTGCAATAGGGATAAACAACTGTCATGCTAAATGACAGTTTGAAAGAATCCTCCAAACACTTTTATGCCTGGTTAGTATCAAGTTAACAGTTACAGTTTTATACCTCTCTGCACTGCTACATATTAGTGGAATATGAGAAGTTCTCTTGGTGAAAAATTAGCTACAGATACACTATATCAGAAACAAAGAACAGATGGACTTCTACCTACAAAGCTGCAGGCATATATGATTTTGCAGACTTGCTGTCACTCTCATGTAAAATTGTTTGAGTAGGTGAAAAACATACTACAAGAGCAATATATTTAGTGAGAACAATTTTTAATATAAAACATATTTCAAAACTATTTGAAGAAAAAAAACTTTCCCCAGTCTAATTGAAGGATTTGTGGTATGCTCATACAGAAAGGCAAGCTTTAATTGTAAAATGTAGACAGCAGAGAAAGTCTGCAATATATATTTATAATTTTGTGGACAAGGATGTATTTATTCAGTTCACAGATCAAAAGAAACAAATGCAGTCCAATTAACACAGAGTTGAAGAGTCACCTAACTCAGCAGAATATCGAATTTGTTATACAGTTTTAAAAAATATTTTTTCCACAAATTGATCAATGAAGAAATTCCACTGTTTGAAAAAGAGTAAATATCAGTTAAATATACTTTTTTTTTAATTAGTAATAGTGTCAAATGCAACTCGTGGCAAGTCTTTAGTTTGCAAAACATTTGATGATTAAAAAGTGCTAATAAGCTTAATGTACATTGAAGTACCTTGCTTCAATTTGAAGTGTGCTTTCTCTACTGGAGCATCTGTATGTGTCATTGCTAATGCTACCACTGTGAATTTCCCTCTTCAACTTGCCAAATATTATTATTCTTCTAGGAATAAAGGTGTCCAAATTTTCTCCAGGGTGACAAACAAGTCTGAGACACCTTTCCTTTACAGGTAAGGAAAAAGATATAAAAATCAACATTTCATGCTTGAGCACTTAAACCAGTGCATAGGCATCTACACAAATAGCCTGATTCTCAAAGGCCAGCTTTTGCAGAAGTACCACATGCTTTTCCATTTTCCATGGTCTTATATTTTCCTTTCTAGACTAATCTGTGTGTTCTGTCAGGCCCAAATATTCATACCAAAGTATCCTCTACAGAGAATGAACACCTTTTTTCATGCATTTACAGTTCGTTTGTGTTGATCGCAATCAAGCCAGCATTTAGTCAGCTGTCCCTTGGCCCAAGGAGTGAGTAACTGCAGCAGCATGTGCTCCTGGGAAAAAGCTGGACACCGGGAGGATCTTTACCAATGTAAATATATCATGCAAACCACCTGTGACATCCTGACCCCACAGTGTTTGATTCTTTCATCTCCTGAAGTGCTTTGATAGGGTGGTGGACTGTGAGGGCGTCTACATGGCCTCTTAGGTGGGAAACCATTCTGACCGATGCAGACATGGCTGGACAGACAACCTAAAGGCCTTGTCTCCATCATTGCAAAGTCCTTAGTGAAAATACGCTGGTATCTATTGTTCTTCGCATAATCACCAGTGCTATTATTGTTAAATGAATGAGAGCCCCCCTCCCCCAAAAGCAAAATCATCTATTTAGACACAGCAACATTTTGCCTCCTTGTGTCATGCCATGTGGTCGTTGCTACTTCTCTCACAAAAATGTCCAGAAAGAGGGGTTTTTTTATTCTCAGGACTCTGTTTCTTCCATCACTTCCATCACAATCGTTCGAGGGCCAGTCAGAATGAGGTTGCTCACTGTCCTATAATCCACATGGAGAACGTTGAGGCCATTGACAGACACGACAAATTGACAAACCTGAGGAGAAAGGCGAGTAGCAAAAAAAGTTATGCATTAGGCTTTTTTTGTAAGATTATTTACACAGATGTACGATCAGCTCCTGGGCATGCAAAAACTCCAGAGCTCTTCATACTGTCTTATTCAGCACTCTTAAGAAAAATGCATTTCTTAGAACTAATATAAGTTAATTTTACATAAATTTTTTTTGAAATATCACTGCAACTTTCAAATCTGTGGAATTTTGAAGTCCTACATCAAACTTTTTTCTTATAACAATGATTTTTCTTATAACAATGATTTTTTCTTACAACAATGAAATTTTCTGATATCAATGGTGCTTTGCAAACAATATGGGACAAGACAGTTCTGGCCATTGCAAAGAGTCTGTTATCCTTAATTTGTCTCAAATACTTTCATAAAGACCATTTTAGACAGCTCTTGGTAGTTACAGTGAAAATATGCATCATGTTTCCAGGCTCAAGGCAAGGTCTGGATGATGACTTCACTAGATTCAGTGTCAGAAACTCCACTGGTACAACATGAACCCAAAGGATCCAAATTCTAGGAAATAATACCATGGAAGATGAAGTCAGTAGCAGGACAGATAAAAATGCCACTGCCATTTTCAGGAGATATTCCTACACAGATTTAGTTCTTTTTACTTTGTATATAAACAGGTTTTGGTTTTCTTCAGCAAGGATGGCTCATTAATTAATTTCAAATATGCTAATATTTTATTTTTAAAAGCTGTAATAAATTCAAACATTGACAGTCTTGTACCATCAGACAAAGCCAAAAAAATCTTGATAGAAATATTTTGACCAACTACACTGGGTATTTTAAAAGAGTTAGCGAAAATCAGAGAAAAAGTCATATCAACATTGTGAAGACTTGACAAGGAAAAGAAAGATAACAATACTAATTCCTCAAAAACATTAAGTCTTCTCTGTATCTAATCATATTATTACAGTATTTGGTAAAAAGGCTGCAAATCCATAGTGTCTAGATCTGTGGTTTTAATTATAAAAATATGGAGCCTAAAGCAACACTAATATCATCCTCATGTTTCAGTGAGAACAATACACTCACCAGAAGGTTATCTTACTCATAAGTGATCTTGAGTCTGTATGAAAGAAGCTGTGAAGCAAGTATCACTAGATACTTTATTTTATGTTTCTACTTTTCCTATTTAGGCAGAAATGTGACACAGAAACACATGCAGGAGAGATGGGAAGCAGCTCTGGTGTCTTCCATTGCTAGCTCTAAAAAAGATTTTTCATAAGTCAAGTCATTTAACTTTTGTGCATCAGCTACCTTCCCTCTCAAGTAAAATGTGTGGTGAAACTCAATTCGTATTTGTGCAAGATGTTCCATTTAAGGAAAATTATAGAGGAAGCAAAGCCAATTCAAAACTGTAACATTTCATCAAAAATGCCACGGATTATTTTAATCTCTGATCCTTAGAGTGGCAGCAGCAGCCCCTGAAGGGAGGGCAGACCTCTCTTTTGCACCTTACCCCTTCCAACTCAGAACTCCTCTGCAGAGCTCAAGATCCTGGAAGTCAGACTTACTGGGAGTCTCAACAATTATCACCACATGACAATCAGTGACACCACTTAGCCAACATCCATGCAGTATGGATGTATCTTTCCTATACATTCATATGCTGTTTTTTAGTTGCAAGTAGCTTTGGGAAAACAGTCCAGTCTTTGCATGCAGACAAAGCCACCTGAATTTTAAGGATTTTGGTAGAAAAGGTAACCCATCATCCTCTGCAGTGTGCTTTGATTAGTATTTAAGAGGCATACTTATTTAGCTTAAAATGCAGATTTTTGCAATATCTATAGGTTTCAGCTCCCAGCGGTATTTTTTAATGCTTTCTATGGCTTTCCAAGATTGTATCAAGTTTTACTGAATTATAGCTCTGGCTCCAGAATAATATTTGTGTTGATTTAAAACAGACCTGCAGAAATAACATTGTCTCTTCTGGCTTAATTCAATTTTTGGAAGTTGAATGGTTGACGTTTCTTTTACTGCTGCATATTCTCAGACTTCTCAGGTTACTGGAAATCCAATGCATGGAACTTGTGTTTGGCCAGGGACAGGCATGCAAGCGTGTGATGGATAAATCCGCATGCTGGATCATGTCAGGGGCATTTGGGGGCCTCCAGGGAACATCCCTGGCAGAGGAACAGACTTTCCAGATCAACCAGCTACTTGTACCAGGGCTGCAATGCCGTAAATGTGGCCGGCACAGGCACCGCAGCAGTGAAGAGCAATCTGGATGCCAAAGAGTGAACTTCTTACGCAAAAGACAAGAGTTGACATGTCGGCGTCCTCAATGTGTTTGCTTTAATGCATGCCCTTGGCAGTATTATTAATCAGCAATGCATACAGGCTGAGAACAGTCCCCTTCGTGCCATCCTTTGCACTGGATCCAAATGGCTTGTTTCACCATTTCCAGTGAATAGGACTAGATGCAAGAAGTCCACTCATAGAATCATAGAATAATTGTGGTTGGAAGGGACCTCCAGGGTCATCAAGGTCACCTCTGTCATCAAGGTCACCTCTGTCCATGGCCATCGCTTGGCCAGTGCCCCTAAGGGCTCAGTGTCTGCAAATTCCAGATCCAGCTCCCTCAGGGATAAAGAAATGTGGAACCTTTTGCTGCGTCTTCCAGTCCTGACAAGGAGAGGGAGGTTTGCACAGTCCTGGTCCCTTTGGTAGGCTGAGTGCCCTTGACACACTCAGTTTTCTTCTGCCCAACCCAGTTTCCCATCCAGTACTGCATCCAGCAAAGGGAAATGAAATGCAGTGCTGCTTCATGCATTTTGGTCATCTTCAATCCTGCCCCAAAAAGGTCCACATTGTGCATTGCTCTCTTTGTGGAGTTAGAAAAATAGTGAGAGCAAGCGAGTACCCACAAACTAGTCTTGATTGACTGAGTATATCATCCCTCATATTATTATCTCAAGAATTTTCTTAAGGAGACTGGTTTACAAAATCACAATGATTTAATGTTACATTTATAAAAACACATTTCAAGAAGCCCTAAGTGCTCAGCTCACAACTACAGCTGTTAAGGGCTTTGTAACTATAAACAAGTAAAATTTCTCTGTTGGTTTCCACACATCAGTAACTATAATAGTTAACAAAGTACAGTTAAAAGAGCCTCAAAGAGCCTTTTATTGCTCATTTCCTCATAGCTCTCAGAGGAGGCTGATAGGAGATAAAGATCCATTTTTATCCCTCAGACTTCAAGAAATGACAAAGCCCAGAACAAATTCCGACCATTTTGTTGGTCAGGATGTGGCAATCCAAAAACCACAGAAACAATAATAGTTAAATAAAGGAACACCAAAGTGAAAAGATCCCCTTAATTAAGTTCAAATATTTGAATGTTGCAGTAACAAATATTTATTATTAAGCATTTCAGTTTCCCACCCTGGCATACAACAGCCCACAGATGTAGGGGCAGCAGCAAAGGCACCTCTCTGTTCACCTTTCTGTCTTTCTGCGGGTTTTCACTGGCACATATAGAAGGTTTAACCAAATCCAGGTGGAGAGGAAAAATTCAGTGCTGGACTTACAGGACAGTGCTGGACTTCCTTGAACAGAAAAGATCTGGGAACTTATTGCTTAGAGAAGTTTGCAAAGATTTGTCATGCTGTTTATCATGAAACTGAAGATGACAAGAAGAGGAATTACAATTATTTACTGTAATGTTTAATGGCCAAAATCAGGATTGTGCTGTACTTGGAGCTACACAACCCTTCATCCCCCTCACTGGTTATTGCTCCTCCCTCCACAGTAAGCTTTGGCTGCTGGCCCTGCCTTGGTCTTGCCAAGATGCCCTGGAGATGTACGTCCACACCCACTGATTTTCCTGCTGGGAAAATGGCCCACCAGCCAGACCGAAGCCCTCCTCCCTCGCGGGGGGCTGCCTGCACCGGGGACGGATGCCTGAGCCAGCCTTGAGCCAGAGCTGCTGACTCTGATGAGGATGACTGTGGGATGCTCCTGAGCGATGTCTGAGGTCGACTGCAGGCATGGGCGTGGAATTGCACAACTACCTTAGAGCCAATTATTGCAAAAAAACATCGCATACCTGTCACTAATTCTTACTTAGTGTTCGGCCTCAGGATGACCTTAATATTTATGAATGCTTTAGGAATATTACTCCAGGATAGGCAGTTAGCCTATATCCTTGGATATTCAGATACTGTTTGCGCTGTCAGCTTTAGTCACCCATCCTTGTGCAGCCAGGCCCTGATTGCTAGACTTTTTAAAATTCAGTATATGTTTTAAAAAATCCTTTAAAAATTTCCTTTCTTTTTCTAGGCACACTTTTTAGAAGGGTGTTGTGAAAGATATGAAGAGCTGAAACCTCCCACGCAGAAATTGGTTTAAGTGATGATTGCATGGTTCTTTGGAACAGTCCTAAAAAAGCATTTAATTTTACAGATGCAGCGAGCACAACAGTTCATCACTGGTCACAAAGCAAGTAACTGCCACGCAGAGTCAACAGATAATATAACTCAAAACAGTGGGACAAGACCATGATTACACAGTAACTTTAATTTGACATGAATTTAAAAAAGAACTTGAGATGTAGAGGAACACGAACACCCGCACCACCATCCAGGAAGTGCGTGGCTGGGGGTGTCTGGGGACTGCTCTTCTGCACAGCAGCAAGTGTGTCAGCAAACATGTGTGCCCCATTTCAGCAGCTGTGGGTTAAGGCTCTAATTCTCAATGGATTTATCGTTTCCATTTCGGTGTCACGATCAGTGTCTGGAATCCACCCTGCTTTTTTCTTGCAAACTTTTATTTAAGAAAGAGAGCATAAATACTATTACAAATTAGGACCTAATAGGCACCAAAGAAATCAGTGTTACCAAATACAATATAGGCTTGAAATTCTTGAATACAAAACTAAATTATGCAACAATACGCTAGAGATAGTGGCAAAAATACTGTTTTTCAGCAATACCAATGCTTTATCCAATTACCTGGGTGGTGATGGGACCATTTAGGGTCTAAGACTGCAATGCACAAAGTTGCTACTAGCACACTTGAGTTTTCTTCCTCCACCACCACCAAGGGCAACAAAACAGCAAGGTTTTTATGGGGCTGTTTGACACCAATAGCTGCTCCGGCATCAGGTCGTAACAGTATGAAGAGATACTGTAGATGTGGCAATTACATGAAGAAAAATCTTAGAAAAGGCTGGAGA
Source organism: Podargus strigoides (assembly GCA_028020825.1). Lineage (NCBI taxonomy): Eukaryota > Metazoa > Chordata > Aves > Caprimulgiformes > Podargidae > Podargus > Podargus strigoides. The sequence continues at coordinate 12,869,692 of CM051620.1, forward strand.
GAGAGTGTGAAATCAAGCCCTGCACTAATCTTTCACTCCACAGCAGCCACGATTTCACCCCTGGACTCTGCACAGATCTGAACCAGATTTCTAGCAGCTGGCAGTTCAGGCCAGAGCCGTGTCCTGCTGCAAAGCAGATCCCTTTGAAACCAAGGTACCTCAAAAGTTATTATCACATTGCACAGAAACATGCAGTTGCTGGGAAATCTGTGCGTGGCTCAGGGGTGGCTCCATCATCCACCGTGAGACAGACTGGACTTAACCATTTGCTCTGTTCATAAACTGTATGCACAACAATTTACAAATAGTTATTGGATGGTTTAGGATACCCTCCCTTGACTGATATTTCTTATCTGATGTGACGCCAAAGTCACACAGATAATTTTTACTTTTAGATAACCCATTCCCAAAATACATGGAAAATTGTATTGGTTTCTTTTTGGTCTTTTTTTTTTTTGAACCTTATTAGCATCAAATAGAAATGATGAATCCAGGCAAATGTAGGAGTTATTTTCAACCCCAGAAATTTCTTCAGCAATTTTCCTAAGAACTAAAATAAAAGCTGCCAAGTATAACTTCTTTCCGAGCTGTCTAAAGAAAAGTGTATTTTGACAATTTTACAGAATAAAAATGATACCAGAATTGACAATATAACTATTTTAAAAAAAAAAAAACCACAAAAAACAACAGTCCAATGTTTTAGTGGTTTTGCGTTTCTTCTTCCTAATGAAAATTAAAATTAAATCCATTACAGAAACAGCCTGCTTACATTTCTGTTCTAGAGACACCCTGAATAATTATAACTAAATGTTTGGTTTTTTTTCTGCAGGGAAAAGGATCAGCTGGCCAGCTTGACTAGCTCAAGCTTATAATTGTTTCATTACAGTATTCTGAAACTCACTGTGATCTTCCAGAGGAGAGGTTCTTCATGTGTGGTTAGCAAAACCACCGATTTTCTATGTGTAACCTGCATGAGAGACCTGCAAAATCCTCATTTGTATTAAATGTCAGGCAGTGCTATCAGTGATAACCTCTTCTTACAGGCACCCCTGCAAACTGGGGCTAAGAATTAACATTTTGCAATTGTCAGTGACCTGGAGATGTCTGAAGCAGAACACCCAAGAACTCAAGCTGTTCACTCTTTATAGGTACTTTTTAAAACTCTGGGCCAGTTCTAAGATAGAAAACTTCCTGGTTGATTCCTGTAGTATGGCCACAGCTCTCACCCGTGGAAGTTACTGAACTGCTGAAACTGAGAAGAAAAAAGCAAAGCAAAAAAAAGAAAATATATTCATTACTATCGCTTGTTTAAAAAAGCAAAGTAACTGCTTGTTTTTTCTTGTCTTGCTGACAGATTTCAGCAGAATTTTGAGATTTGGAGAAGGCTTCAGTTCTACAGGAATATAATGTCTGAAACTCAGCTTACCATCTTTCAGCAATGAGGAATCACAGAATCACAGAATGTTAGGGATTGGAAGGGACCTCAAAAGATCATCCAGTCCAACCCCCCTGCCGGAGCAGGAATACCTAGAAGGAAGGGGACATCCAAGCTTCCAGTGTTTCAAAGGAACAGTTATGCTTCCAATGTGATTTCCCCTCCCCTGCATTCCCCTTGCTCCTCCCAGGATGCTGGGAACCATTGCTCCCATTCCTGCCTCCCAAGCACTGCTGCACTCTCAAGCAAACAGATGGAGACCAAGACATCATTTTAAAAATCTAATTTAAATATGAAATATGAAGGAGCTGAGAAATGAGTAAACAGTCCCATCTAAAGCCATAATTTTGTCACAGAGGAATTAAAAATGGCAGTTTCTACTTTTTATTGCAGTTACCATTTATAAAAAAGCTATTTACAAGAGGGTAACCACACAAGTTTGCCCCGGTGGTTGTTAAATCTCTTGAATAAATCTCCTGAGCTAATTACATCATCATCTTCTACCTCTCACATGACACCATGGATTTGTACAGAAAACACTTCATGACAACACCAGAGAATGAGATTTCCCTCTCCTTAGGGATTAAAGAACTAATCTTACTTTTAAAAGAAACATGGAAAAAAAGGTTTGTTTATTAAAAGCTGGAGCAGCAACCTGATCTGGGACCCCATAAATCTTCCTGCCAGCAGAAAGGGATACCCTCAGTCTGAATTGCCATAGACTCTGCGGATCCGAGTATCAAACCTCTTCCGAAGAGGAGGAGGGTTTGTAGCAGGTCTTGGTGCCTGCACTCCCAAGAGCTGCTCCTCTCCTTTTGTGCTAGCTCAGGGGAGCAAAGTGCCAAATCCAGGCACTGTTGCTTTTAATCTTGTGCCAGCAAAAATAAATAAATGAAAGGACTTGTCTCCAGGCAAAATAAGTTCCCTGATGTGCCTGGCATGGTTGGAGGAAGGAGGCAATAGATACATATCTGGTTGGAGGTAAAGGCAAAGGGAGATGAAAAGGAGGTGAAGATAAGATCAACCTTTCTGGCAGCAGCTTATACTTAGATCAGTAAACTGCAGCTTAAATTTTCAGATAACTTAAAGTCCCAGTGAAGTCAATGGCAAGATGGATGTTAGGCTAGAAGGAACAAACAGAGAAATCTGAGGCAGGAGAATAACGGAGGAGAGACGGTGCAGGGCTCAACTTCTTTTACACCCTTACGCACACAACCTGCATTTATGCTGATACAGGGGCTCTTCTATTTTAATAGATAACCCACAGCCATAAAGTAGAGGAATTCCCATGCTCAGCAAAGAGTTCAGGCCACAGAGATGCTGAAAGTGCAGCCACAGAAGAGCCAAACAAGACTAACTTTCTAAATAAAAGCAAATACGGGCAGCACTGAAGTATTTGCTTCCACTCTGATAAGATTTACATTGTCACACTGGAATGAGGAAAAGTGATGAAAATCAGAAGTCCTAAAAGCTATGAAGTTATGTTTCCAGTTAGATTTTTTTATCTTTTTTTTTTTTTTTTTTTTTTTTTTTTTTTTTTTTTTTAAGAATTCATGTAGTTTTGCTAGGATTAGTAAATCGAAGCTGGAATCTAACAATTCAAAACCTACTGCATGTCACCGGAAGGTTAAAAAATCATGCAATGTCCTTTTCTACATAACTGAGGTTACTGGATGAAACAGAATAAATTGCAGCTGTGTGTTCAGCCCAGTAAATATCTCTAGCAAATGTGTAATTGGCTGTAGAGTGGGTGGTGTGGGAGTAGGCAAGTATCCAGGTCTTGCATAAACACAGGATTTTCTCTCTAGAGGGATGCATTTCTTGTTCAATCTTTACACCAGTGTTAAGCTGGCCCACTGTTCCAGCAGTGGGCTAGAAACGGTACCAGCAGAGCATGATACAATGCAAAGCAGAGAAAACCAGCTCCAATTGCAAAACTACAAACATAAACATGTAATTCTGGCTCTCCATCTTGATCTGTGGCTGTGATCTGGTCTAGTTGGTTTGCCTGAGCAAGGCTTCTTTAGGTACTTTCATTGCATACAGTCTTTACATACTTTTTTCACTTTTTAAAGGAGCTGAATTTTTTATAGTATTCAAAACTCATTGGTATAACTAACAAATTATCAGAAATTAAGCAACATAATATAAAACAATAATATTTAAAAACAATAAATATATCTAATAATACATAATATAATATGATAAGTCACATAATATAAAATTAAGTCATAGATTCTCAAAGGGCCTCATCACTGATTCAGATAGTCTTTCCTTCTCTCCCCACGGATGGGAATCAATTGGAATTTTGGTGGGTTTTTTTCACCAGGAATAGAATGCAAACTCCACAAATAGAGTGGACAAATTAGAGGGTGAAAAGAGCTGACCTAATAGCCCATGAGAATAACTCTTGTCTTGGGGCAGGCAGGTTTCAGTCTGCATGCAAGGCTTGGCTCTGAAGTGGCACGGTTTCCCCAATGGATTGACTGGCAGACAGACACTGACGTATCAAATGGGAATTACTCACATAGGTAAATTAAAGCTATCTGTAGATATCTGGAGGGTAATAACAGCAAGGACCTAATACCCTGAAATGCAAACCTCCCGTAAATAGGGAATAGGGAAATATAGGTCACTGCTTCTCATGGCCCTAATTGAGAATTGGTGTGTAAAATGATTGACTTAATCTGAGTTCCAGAGGAAAATATCCACAGGTAAAGCAGAGCTGGACTGGGCCACATCAGGAAAGCAAGTCAGTGACTGCTACTTAACTTTATAAGCGTTCTTATCGTATACTGCAATTTGATATCTACCACAGAATAGCTCTGAAAATGTGAAATAACTCCAATGGCTAAAGGTGGCTACGGGTGAAATACTGCTTCAGTAGCAGAAGAACATGGTGTCTTATCTTAGAAATAATGTCTTTTTATGTTTGGGTTGGCCTTTTAGTGTTCTTTGGTTTTTCTAGTATATCTATATCTAAACAGTTGCTAAAAGAAAAGCACACATAATGAATAAGGAACTTAAAAAACTATATATCAGTTTACTTACAAGGTCAAATGTAACTAGGCTAAACTAACTAAATGTAGTTCATTTAGGGCCCATATTAGTTAAAAGCAGTCCCTACACCAGCCCAAAAAAGGGAGTTACAAGGCCAGCCAGATTTATGCAGGGCACTCTCAGCACCCTCCTGTATCACAGCTGTATGGAGCACAACCAGTCTGTGCCACTGGAGACAAACAGGTGCTCTCTGTTTCCCCAGACAAAACTGCAATTGTTTTTCCATTTGATTAGCTAAACAGAGCCTCAGCTTTAATGCAACATGTTTCCTGAATCATTTGCTTATATCATGAAAGGAACCCAGCTTGTGTCTTAAGCACAAAGAAGGAAAGCCAGAGAAGTGCGGGGCAGTGTCTGTAAAGCAGGCAGCCAGGGAGCAGCAGCATCCCCGAACTGCTCGGGGCAGAGAGCTGTGATAGCCACGATGCTGTAAACCCAACAGCATCTGAGGACTCCTTCAAGACTTCAAGTCAAATGGATATTGCAACTAAACCTAATAATACAAAAGGCTTGATTGAGAGCAAAAGCAGTTCAAAATGCCAACATTTTGCTGTACTAGCCTCTAATTTTATGTCTTTTTAATAGACTCTTAGGATACTCTTTAAGATTTCAGCCATTCTGCAGATGAGTTTTTCAGATGACAGTCCTCTCTTTAGAGAGCCTGGACTACCTAAGAGTGACCTGCAATAGCCTAAGGAAGCTCAAGCAAGGGTAAGATCCCAGCTGTTCTGGCTGGCACTAGATCTCACCATTCAATGGACTATGGACCACGCTGGAATTCGGAGGCTGCATCAAAATACAAGCACAGCCCTGTTTTACAGTGTGGCTGAAACCAAGACTGCTTTCTCTCTTTTGGAATTCCTACAGCTGTAAGACTTCACAAACAATCAAGAAAGCACTTTCATAAATGCAGGGTGATCAGATATCTGGGTTATCCTGCCATAAAACACCACTTATTTTAAAAGAATTTTTAAACCTACTTTTTTATTAAAATAATGTGAGTAAATTTTAAAAACCCACTGATTTCCAATTACAAACTTGCAGACAATTTTTTTTTCCTGAATTGCATTTGCTATTGATGAGAGGGAGCCCATGTACAGAGACAAGTATAGTAGGTCCCTTGTTGCCCAACAGCATTTTGGGTGACCAGCCTACAAACAAGTTCAATTCTAACGTCAACTACACTGCTGCAAATGCAGAATAAAGAGCTCTGAGGTATTATGAAACTTCCTATATTTGCATAAGGTTTCGGTTGTTGTAAAGAAAAAAAAAGTCATTTTATTGTCCAGTAAAACTCTGTTAAAAGAGTGTTTCGAAAAAATCACACAGAGTTATTGAAAATCTAATACTTCTCTGCAGGCCAAAGTTCAGGTCTGGGATAAGCAAGTACAACCTTGCTAAACCTTTGTTCTATAAGTTTAGAGGGGGAAAAAAAGGAAATTCACTGTTAAAACTATACCCACTCCTGTTACATTTCATGCAGGAATCCCCACTGTCTTAATATCTTTCTCTATAGTGAATAACATGGGTTCTGTTGTTTAAAAACAGCACTGAAAATCATGAAAAGACACTATCTTTTCTTTTGTATGTGCAGTTTGGAGTTTACATTCTACTGGAGTCACATTTGAGCATGGCGCTGCCCGACTGCATGGGATTGGATCTTTCCTCTTCAGGGTTATGACTTTTAACTTGCGGAGTTTTATGTAACGGTCCCTGATAGTCACAGCAAGCACTTAGTCTTTAGTCCGATGTAAAGCTGGCTGATTTTTTTTTAGGTGATTTTATGTCCACTGACTCAGGAGAACAGAAGCCCAGGGTCCATTGAAACAAGTGCAGTCCTGCTCTTCATCTACTTGATAGTGACTGTGCACTCAGAGACATCTGTGCAACGGTGGAGTTCACTTAACCATCCAAAACAACTTCAACAGAAGTACTGGGGCCTCAGAAGAGATGTCTTCAAAACTAACTGATCCTTAAACAGCTCTACAAGAATACCTATGTATTCTGGTAGGAAAATGGTCAGTGTAGTTGCACAGAGAGTTTGTAACAGGGTAAAGAAAAAAATCCAAATCTAAATTGTCTTCCATGTGGCCATCATGGTGCAGGTTCCACCAGCAGACCAGTAGTACAGTGTCTCTAAGACAGTGTCCTGCCACTCATATTGGTCCAACAATGATGGGGCTTCCACCATAGAAGAGGAATAAAATAGACTGCGTAGCTGGTGCAGTGAAGGGGCAGAAGAGAGATCAATTCACAGCTTACCCAATGCTGCACTGGGATTCCCAACAACGAGGAAAAAGGGGGGCTGCTGAGAAAACATCTAATGATTTCTATCAACCCAAAGACACTGTACTAATGCAAAGGATGATCAAGACCACAAGGACTTTGTTGTTGCACTTGTAGTATTCTGTAATGAAAGCAAAGGAGAGATTTGCCAAAGCTTTTCTCCTTTAGGCAATCAGACAAAGTTCTGAGAGTGACACAAAATGCAGCTCCCAAAATCACATTTTTCTTCAGTAAGTTAAGCCCCTAGTTTGGCAAAAGGGCTGAATTCACAAAACTCTCAGACAAGAGGAGATGGATGCAGTGCAGCCTTCTGCCCAGCACTCATAGAACCACGTTACTATCATAATTTTGATGGCAATAATCCCTGTATAGTCAAGAGTATCAGGGTTTTAGGGTAGGTGCAACCTATTGAAAAGTGCTAACAAGACTCACTCTAAAAAAATTTGGGAACTACCCACTGAAGTTAATTAAACGCATCCACTGGAAAAAGAAACTTTGGGACAGTTACAGAGGCATCACTATAGCTCACCAGCAAACTCCTTGAGCAAATAACCACCAAGATCAAAAAGAGAAGGCAGACACAGAGCAGGAGCACCCAGGCACAGCTTCATGCATTGATTGGGAAAGTAATGGTGACTGCTACACCTTCTGTTAAACAGTTGTCAGGGTCAACCAATCACTAATCCATTTTTCATGTCAGTAGCAGAGTTGCGTATGTTCACATTCAGACTATTTGATCTCTTCCAACTTCTGTTGAAGCATCATACTACTGACTAACACAGCTGCCTTACTATACTTTTATTTAGAGTCTTTTAGAAAGATTTCTACTAAAGATCAAGTGAAAAAAAAACCTGCATCCACACTGTTCACCATTGTGTTCTTACTATGCTCTTAACACATCCTAATGAGACAACCACTCTTCTTGAGCATGACTTACTAGATATTCAAAGCTAATGGCTACCTTTCTCAGTAAACTCTCCAATCTCTGTGATGGAGAGCAGCATATAAAATCTGAGGTTCTGGTTACAGCTGCAAAAAGTGAAAGACGGAGCTAAAACTTGTTTGAATTTTCTTTGGTTTTGCAAAACCAGAGTTGATTTTATGGTAAAACACCAAATCTAATTTCTTAAAATTAGATTTCTCTAAAGTCATAGGTGCTTGAATACAGATTCCACATTTCTGTGGGGGAGAATGGACCTTGATGTTATAGTTTATAATTAAATACTATCAGAAAATGAGGCACTCACTTATGGAGACATGTTTGAAATTTATATTTACATCTATATTCAAGCCCTGCAGTAGTGGCATTCAACGCACGCAGTGCTACGTACATTTAGCTCTGCTGTTTCTCTATGTACAGACAAGCTACGAAAGCAGTTTGTCAGCAACTTTTTTTGAGTGTTCACATTACCAAATACACTCATTCTGAATTCACGGTAATGTAATTATCAAATTCAGCAGCAAGCTGATAACACAGTTAAAGGAAAATACCAACCTGCCTCAGTGTTTTCATGCTGTAATTGAAAACAGATGGCAACTTGTGTAATTTATGCTTTTCTACAGTCAGTAACATGTTGGTATAAGATAAGAATTCTAAGACTGAATTGCATCTGCTTCAACAACACCATATGCTAGCGCAGAGTATAAATATTTATCCAAACCTACTTCATCTTCTCATTTAAAGCTCAGTCACATGAGACAGTGAAAGTACCCTTCGGATACCTTCAATTAGCACTGAAGCATCTCTCCAGTGCTTTAAAAGGTTAGAGTCCCAGCACCAAACACTGGGGGTTTGCCCTTTCCTAAGCTTCATGGAGAGGGTTAAATGGAGGCATGTTCATTGTGCCCTATTTATACAGTATAAATCCCAGTCTTTAAGCTCCCACTAGGCTGCCTTTAGCTTCTCTACTTTTCCCACTATCCTGCCTTTAGCTTCTCTACTTTTCCCACTATCCTGTAAAACATTGGAGATTGGCCACAGCCAAAACTGGGATATTTTTTCCAGGGGGAATAATTTATTTTTTTTTTTTAGGATTTTATCTTGCTTGTCAGTTAAGCAATCGCCAGTTTTGAGGTCAGATTGGCAAGCACCATGGAATGTGTTTCACGTTTCTCTGCAGCATGGGGTACTTTCAGTCTCCTGAGAATTTCACAGTTCAGATTTCTTCCTATTGCAGGAATCAAAGGCATTGGCAATTCCTCTGATATCACATGCTTTTGGGTTGGTTTTCCCCCCCACTTGGCACCTTATAATAGATAGCTTTTAATCTTTTATGTTACAAGCCTGTAATATTTTGTGACTGTGGCAGTATTAGGACTCTGTGGACTAATCAGACAGTACCGATGTTCCTTTGATTGCAGGGAGACTGAGCTTGATGACCTTGATGGACCTGACAGCAATATCTGCTCCATGAAACTCAAGTTAAACTCGATATTTTGCTCTTATTCTGCTAGTGAAATAATTGGAGGACCTGGACCTGAAATAATAATTTGTCAGTGTAGAAGTTGATGGCACAGGCAGATAATTTTTGAGGCTGACCTCCTCCCTGCGCCAACTTTTAAAGATCAGGAGAGCAGAGCCATGCTGAAAGTCTTAGCTGTACACCATAACCAAGCAGAGCTCAAAACAGGAGGGTTTGGTACCAGTGACAATATGTGGTCCCCCAAACTCCCTGCTACTAACTGAAAGGAAGAACTAGAAGCAGGTAGAAGAGCTTTAACAGCTGTTGCCAATTTGTATGATACAAAGACCTTAGGTGTCACAGCTATAAATACGAATTTGCTCACAATCAGTTTAAGAAATCAGATATTGTTTAGCATTCCTTAAAGGTTGGGCACCGATTTCTCCAGCCAAAAGGAAGAACAGATAATCAGAAAAATGAGTGATTAATTTATCTCTTTCACAAGCCTCACACTAAGATAGGTCTCCTTGTTTTGTCACACTGTGGCAGTGATGTCACACTAAATAACAACATGTGATGCGTAATTTAAGTCACTGGTCTGAAGTCAAGTTGTGTAACTTTTCAAAGAATATTTGTACCTTAAGAACAGAATTTAACTTACAGAATAAAACACTGAAAAAAGGGGGAAAATAGTTTCCCTGACAACAACTGGCAATATTTAGCAGTGTCATCCACAGAGACCTGAACTTTGCAGCCAGTCAATGCTGAATATTAAAGGAACCTGGGAACTTCAAAATCCTGCTGTTCCTGTCTTCCACTGCTGTCGACAGCAGCCAGCAAAACAGAGCTGCAAATAACTTAGAAGTACGCATCGCAACACTGACTCCTTTCATAGCCCCATGTCGCCTCCAGCTCCCACTTGTTAATGCGCTTACTGCAACCACGCTCTTCACAAGGCTGTCACAGGCAACTGCACTTCAACAAACCAGGTCGAAAAACACTTTAATAAAGCTAATTGACAAGATATTTATTAAATTATTTGCTCAGCTTCATACTTGAAACCTCAGACTGTAAATGATAAACCTATTTACCAGCCCCAGAAGAGGTGTGAAGACTTAAAGCCAAAAATATCACACTTCCTTACACCTCTTCAGCAGACCAAGTTAGTATGGATTTTCTCAGAATTAAATTGTCTGAAAATTCTCCCAGAAGAGGATGTCATGTATAACAAGATGGCAAGTGCTGCCACACAGAGGTGCACACATGTGACGAGACCTGGGCATCCCAGCCACCCAGTGCTGTGCCCACCACACAGCCCCTGTGTGTGGTCACAGCTCCATCAAGTTCATTGATATTTCTACTGAGAGTCCCAATTCACAGGGCTTTGCAGCAGGCCAGGAACCCAGCCAAGGTCAGACTGAAAGCAAGGGACCACAAAGTCCTTCAGGTAGGTTGAGCCTGTAATAATTACTGCTTTATATAACACATGATAGAGTTTCAAGTGTACAAAATGGGGTAGTATAATGTGACTGTAGGCAGCAGTCCTCACTCAACAATTTGTCCAGCATAATGCAAAGACAGGATTATAGTGCTCTCCAAGAGAGGTAAATGCAGTATCACAAGCTTTACAAATAAAGACTCTTCCAAAAACGATTACACTGGATACATCTCCTTAGGAGGAAAAACCCTGCTGCTACTGCCAAGAACTTTTCTACAAACTGCAACGCCAAGTCTTGGCTCTTCTTCAAATTCTTGCCCTTTTCATCATAGCCAACTTTCCTTGTTAGCGCTTCTTTGGTGTAGCGCTCAGAGCAACACTGGCAGACAAAAGCCTCTTGCACCAGCCCACCAGAAGTTACCAGGCCCAATAGTCCATTTTTGAAGTGCCCCTCCTGCAGCTTCCACACAGGGGAAGGTTTATTTTCAAGGAGCTGTCATCTAAAGCCTATCATACCATTCCTTTGAATTTGCCAGATTGGAGAGTTCTGTAAGCAGATGGATTAAGTGACACAGATTTTTTTAAAATTTCAAACACTGCACTGTAATTTACATACCTATTGCCATGGGAACACCTCAACAAAACCCCTTATTTTCAAGGAAAATTGACATTTCTTCACCAAGGGCTAAAGGTATTCAGCATTTTGGAAAATGGGGTGCCAATTTTGGTGTCTGTTTTGCCAATTAGTAGGCCCAGTAAAAAGGACACAGCCAGCAGCAGAACAACAATCCAGTCTGTAGGTTCTATTTCACGTAAAGGGGTCAGTATATAGAGGATTGCTGGGGGTACAAACAAGTCAGATAGATCACGAATAACAGACATCAAACCCAGCAACCCCAGGAATGACACAATATCGCTCATAATAGACGGAACAAACAGAGACACGAGATAACCCACAGAGAAAATGGGAGACAACCAGGAGAACAAGGTGGTTACATATGACAGAAGTAACCCCATGTTGCCTCCACACAAAGCCCGCGTTTGTATGTGCCAGACCTGACTGCGATCCGGTTGCATGAGTGGTCAGGAGGTCCTTCCCCAACAGGAAAACTCTGTGAAGTGCGTCCACTCCACAGACAGACTCTCCAACCCTTCCTGCAAGTGGGCCCAGCTTTTATCCCCAAACAGGACACCTGGCACTTGTTACCAAAATGCAGGGCACCTGGGGCTTGTTTACCTGAGGGCTCTCCTTGCAAGGCCGGCCGCACCCTGGAGGAAAGCCAAAAGGCAAACTCATCCCCTCCTCTTAAAGGGCTGTGGGAACCACCCATATGTCAACCTTAATTCAGGGCTGGGGGTTCAGACCCCAGCACTTCAGTGTCTAAACTGGGACTCGTCTAATATACGGCCATAATGTTTTATGTGCAATTCTGCTCTGAAAAGTGATTTTATATAAAGATAACACCTTTGCAAGTAAACAGATCTGTCTTTTGTGTGAATTCAAGGCAACATATCCCAGTTTTACTGTCTAAAATACTGTTTGCTCTCCTCAGAACAGCAGACTATTTTACAATTGCATGTCTTGAATGGTTCAGGTAAACCTCTGTAACCCCACCAGAGTACATGAGCACATGGAAAGCATGAATGGAAGATATAAGGACATGATTTTGTACATAAAACCAGTTACAGGGGTGAAATATGAAAGAACCCAACTTAACTGAAACTTCCTAGTGTGTAGTCATGGGGCTGCCAGCATGAAACCAAAAGTAAAAACAAACCGAAGCGCCACTATATTAATCTCTAAGATGTTGAGTGCAGAAGTGAAATCTCTAAGATTATACATATGACACCACAATGTTATTTTTACAAGTCAGGTTTCAGAATAGATCTACTATATTGCTAACTGCTATATTCAGAGAATAAAAGATACTGCACTCCCAAGTTCAGGATCTAGAACATACACACAAATAAATTCATTATTTTTAAGTCCTTTAAATTTTAGGCAGGATTACTATTTGAAAATTATACTCTTCATATAAAAACTGTAACTGTATATTATATTTTGGTATTGTAGAAAACATGTCAAAAATTCCAGCTCCCTCCGGAATCAAGCCGTTTGCCAGCAGGACGTGTCAGGGCGCTGCCTGCGCCAACAGGCTCGGCAGCTGCAATTCCCCCTCCCAGGGGTTTAGTCTGTCCATACTCAAAAAAAGTAAATATTTCAAAGACAGTACATTCTTGTAAGTTTTATTTAAAAAAAAAAAACCAACAAAACAGCAGCCAGAGAGGAGAAAGCCCTGTAGTGCATTTGCTGAGGAGGATGCCACGGCAGGTCTGGCATTGTGCAATTGGCAGGATGTGCATCCCTGGAGCTGTGGCAGCTGCCAGCTTGGTGGGTGTGAATATACAGGCGAGAGGCAGCTTGAGTGAGTGTGATGGGAAAGGGAGGTGAATTAGAAGGCAGGACAAAATTGGCAGCAAACTGGGATGCATGTGGAATACATCTGAAACCTTCATCTGTGTTGTTCCCATACAATAAAACATGACATAAACTGATATTTTAATCTTTGTGTCTGGCCCAGCCTAGACATTAGAGTAGGTCTAGCAAGAAAGGTCTTCCCTTTCTTGCTGTACTTGGCATAATGCTTTGCTTTTATTTTTCCCACTATACAAGACAGCAATTAATTTACAGATATATGCAGGATATGATCCAAACCCGCAGGTAAGTCAATGGGCTCTGCATCAGCAGTACAAAAGCCTTTGTATGGAGTTTGCATTTATTTATTCTTAAATTATATATGACACTATTTCAACTCATTCCAAAATATGAAAGTATCATACATTCTTCTTTCCAAAATGTCTTGAACCTCAACTGGTTTACAGTGAAAAATGGGTTACGCTAGCTTCACATTCAATAGGTATGTCTGAATTTGCCTCTCCCTATATAGGCAAAGTCCAGAAGCTGCATACCAGCAACCACATAAATTGCACAGTAAAGAGGGAAGCTAAAACTGTGCTTTATTGGAAAAAGGTGAAAATAACAAAAAAAAACCCCCAAAGAACCAAAATCCTGCCACCACCAAAATCAACCACCAACCAAAAAACCCCAAACAAACCCGAAACCAAAAAAAAAGGGGAAAAGATCAGGAAAGCAACTTGGAAAGGATAAACAAGTTTCATTGTGGAAAGGCAACATGAAGAATCTCAAGGACAGAAGAAAAGAAACAGGAGGGGGATGAAAGGCAGCAAAACTCACTGTGCACAAATGCCTGAAACTGAGACGGCAATCCTCAACCCTGGAAACAAAAGCATCTCTCCCTTCCCAAGTACAGGCAGCATAGACCTTCACTGAGCAGTACAGGTACCCCCGGTACGTCATCCTATTTTAAAAACCCACCTTCATCCCAGCTGCAGCTGCCGGCCCACTGGGGTCCACAGCCTGGATGTGGCAGGGCTTGCTGCCCCGCACCACAAAGCCCCAGCCCACCGCATCACCAACAATCTGGAAGGAGAAAAGAAGAACATGATCACCATTGGGCAGCTCGGTGAAATTCAAGGGGGTAACATCTAAATGGTTCAAGATGTAATTTCAACATCTCTGTACTTTCAACAAATAGAAAAGGATGTTGTGTACTGGCTGCTATATCACTCATGTGAAAGGCTCTATCCAAATAATTCATAGAACCATAGAATCATTTTTCTTGGAAAAGACCTCTAAGATCATCAAGTCCAAACATTAACCCAGCACTGCCAATTCACCACTAAACCATGTACCTCAGCACCTCCTCTGCACATCTTTTAAATCCCTCCAGTGATGGGGACTCCACCACTGCCCTGGGCAGCCTGTTCCAATGCTTGACAACCCTTTCAATGAAGGAATTTTTCCTAATATCCAATCTAAACCTTCCCTGGCACAACTTGAGGCCATTACCCCTCGTCCTATCACTGTCACCTGGGAGAAGAGACTGACCTGCCCCTCACTACAACCTCCTTTCAGGTAGTTGTAGAGGACCATGAGGTCTCCCCTCAGCCTCCTCTTCTCCAGACTGAACACCCCCAGTTCCCTCAGCCACTCCTCATCAGACTTGTGCTCCAGACCCTTCACCAGCTTTGTTCCCTTCTCTGGAGACACTCCAGCACCTCAGTGTCCTGTTTGTAGTGAGGGGCCCAAAACTGAACACAACATTTGAGGTGTGGCCTCACCAGAGCTGAGTACAGGGGGACAATCAGATTCCTACTCCTGCTGGTCACACCATTTCTGATACAGGCCAGGATGCCATTGGCCTTCTTGGCCACCTGGGCACACTGCTGGCTCATATTCAGCCGGCTGTCAACCAACAGTCCCAGGTCCTTTTCTGCCAGGCAGCTTGGGGTTGTTGTGACCCAAGTGCAGGACCCAGCACTTAGCCTTGTTGAACCTCATACAGTTGGCCTCAACAATTCCTCTTGCTTTTAATGAACATTTTTTGTTGAACTAGGAGGCTATAAAAATCAATGCTTCCAATCACTAGGTTCAAAAATGTCTTTACAGAAAGGTTTTCTCTAATAGTGAACATGAATCATAGTCTAGAAAGACCTAAGCAGAAAACTTGATTTGGGTAAGTAATCCTCTCCTGCAGTGCAAATATTACCAGGAGCACAAAGTCTAGATGAGTTTGCATAACACAAATGTTATTGGCTTTATGTAATTTTACACTCCATTTAAGTCAGCAGTACTGTATTGGCATAGAGACAGGATAAACAAGTGCAGAATCAGACCTGAAATGTGTGGAAGTACTGATAACAGAGTTTGGGATTATAAAGTACAAACCTTAGCAAATGCAAATAAGCTTTAATTATTACATCAGAAAAATGTCTGTTTGGATTACCTTATGCATACAACATGCAGAAAATAAAGAAAAATAGCAGAGACATACCGTAAAAGTTTTTCTTACATATGGGGCCCCAGGCATCAAGAGCTCATCAGCAGTCACGGGTCTCTTTAATACTGTGGAGGTACATAAATTAATATTCAATATAAGCATTAATCTAGAGTTTTTCCTAATAAATAAGAATAGTGTTGGGATACAACATCTTTTTGGTCTCACTTCCCATGCGCCCTTTCAGTTCTTGAAGATTTGCTTGAAAGTAGTTAAAGAGCCAAGGAAAAGATAGCAGAATAACTGGG
Source organism: Podargus strigoides (assembly GCA_028020825.1). Lineage (NCBI taxonomy): Eukaryota > Metazoa > Chordata > Aves > Caprimulgiformes > Podargidae > Podargus > Podargus strigoides. The sequence continues at coordinate 12,885,480 of CM051620.1, forward strand.
TACAAATGATGAGATCTTTGGAAAATCGAGGCATTTAGCCAACAGACTTTGTTGTCTGCAATCAAGATCCACTAAACAGTACCAAAAACATCAGAAGTGGCTGTTCTCATGTCCAGAGTTGAAACGAGTGACAGACCTTCCTGACATGGAGCAGCTTTTCTTCCCAGCTCACTCTGTGCATGTTGGGTGCTCTCTGCTATTTCATCTCAGTCAGGTTTGAATCACAGAATTAAGTAATAAGAAAATTCTGCTTGAGTCAGGAAATATCTCAACAGAGAGATTTCTGCAATTGTAGGCACAGACATTGCCTAACCCCATTTTATCTCCAGCTGGCTGGGATTTTACATGAAAGGAAATACCAGTGAGTTTCTGCAGGTGATTCCCCATTACCTTGCTACGTAATGGGGTAATTTTTGCCTGAACAAAGGAATTGTAAAGTTCTGCCAGTCAAATTGATATCATTCTGCATACCAGTTTTTATGTCTATAAATGCCTCACAAGATGGAGGACAACAGGAAGATGTATGTTGTTCATCATATTTGCCTGCTTCATCTCTAAAATGACGGCTGTTTTTCTTTTAGTGATAAATAATTTTGATGATGTCTGTCTTTTCAGTCACAGGTGGAAGATAAAGATTTCCACAGACGGTATTCAAAGACATTAATGAGTTTTTTAATGACATTCATAGGAGCAGGGAGAATTCTAGCATACAAACCAATATGTATTTTTTTTACTTTCCCATGGATTTTGACAAACTGTCATATACCCAGCATTACACTTTGCAGAGCATGCCTGGTTAATGTAAAAAACCTGAATGATTAAGTTCATTTGACAAGTCAGAATCAGGTAAACCATCCACACAGGACTCCCTTGTGTGCCTCCCTTCATTATAGCTCCAGAATTTTTTTTTGTTTGATGATTGTTTTTCCACTTGACTGGTCAAATCATGACCTGGGGGGTTTTTTAAGTGTTTGCCTGCAAGAGAACTCAACTGACAATAAATATACCTCTGCCTTGTGCTTATGAGCATGCAGTTCAGCAACATGCTCTGGGTCTGGATAGCAGGAAACTATTTGTGAAAAAAATCACTTTATAGTCCAGCAGAGGATTAAGAATTCCTCCATAACATTTACATCTGACAGCCTTATGTTAACCTAAGCAAGATGATGTGTGGATCTGTATTTGCGCTACGGGAGAAATTACCCTACATTGCCAGTAATTGTATAATTCTTAAAAGTAAGTCTGTTTATAAGCCCACTGCTGTCTTCTTTTACATATGAGTCTGTTAAAGCTATTCAGAGTCTGAAAACGAGTCCTAACAGAGAATTTATTTTCAAAAATAAAGAATTCATGCAAGGGCAACATCAGCCTATCCTTTTTTTCTAGTGTTGTGTTATCATCTGCATCAGAATAAACCTGTTCTCACTATTCCTGGGTTGACACTTCATATATAATCAGAACCATAAATGAATTGAATAGTTGGCATACTTCAGATAACACAAATATTTATGGACAGCACATGAATGCTGCTCCATCTGTCCCAGAAAATTTTCCAGGAAGTAATTAATGATGCACTGGGTCCAAAGAGCTCCCCATACAAAGTCTATCAGAGTGTTTCTGGCAAGTATACCTGAGAGATATTCTGCCAAAACATAATAACATGGCACTCTTCATACAGAGGCAAACACACTGTATGTAGGGTCAAACACATCGGAAGGTGGTGTTGAACACCCAACAGCAGCGTACTCCAGTGGTGCAATGACCACCAGCACTGAGAGAGTTTCCCCAAGCTGGACAGCAGCTCTGGTGTAGGAGCTTATGCCTCCTGCAATCATACTGAGTCCTTCAAATTATTTTAATTTAGAGCCTCATGCTGAATACCCAGCAGAGCCTAAGGAGAGGGAAGGAAATGTGCTAACAGGAGAAAGAAAGAAAATGTCCCCATAACTATGCCTTTCTTTCTAATGGCCACTCTGCACAGCAGGACTGAACAGCACTTTAGCTCACTCATCTCCACAGTAAACTGTCAACGTTTTGAACAGGATTCATATAGTGCTTGAGGCACACACTAGTAATCACTTCAAATGCCAGCATCCCTTTGAAAGCAAAGCTTACACATATCCACTGAGGCCTTCCCCCATTGCACAGTGCTCCCCACACTGTCGGAAGAGGCCTGGTAAATTTGAAAAAATAAGGAGCACAAAGGGCAGCAGGGACTCTGCTTTGAAATTCAGGGCTGTTTCTGAGGAAAACAGAAAGGCTAAACCAATATCTTTCCTGGTCTCTTTTCCCCTTCCCAGCTGTACAGTAAGAAACAATTTCAAGTGAGCTGTGGAAGAATGGGTGTGCTGAACCTTCCGGCATTGGATAGGAAATCCTTTCAAAAGGAAAATAAACTTCAACACTACTTTTACCTTCCTAAACAGTCTGGTGTAAGACCTAAACAAACAAAAATGTTGAAATGGTCCCTGTCAGGCTGAAACAATGCTGCCTCTTTTTTCAGTCAGCTGTTTTCTGAGTTTGTTATTTCATAGCAACTCAAGTGGCCACTGGATAGTTAAACTCTCCTCTGACTTGCACCAAAGGAGTGTCTCTAGGAGAGGATTTGAATCGGTTCAGAGCTTGGCAATGAAGAGGCCAAACTGGGTCTCTGACTGCATGTCCTAAGAGAAAAACTGCAGCTCAAATCACAATCATGGGCTTGATGCAGAGATTATTGGAGGCAGACATCTGGCTTGTGTTCAGCAGGACTTAAGGCCAGAGGATGATAATAGCCCCCTCTGGCCTACCAAACCTGTGACACTGTGAATTTTTAATCTGTCCTTGAAAAGATAAACTTAGACATGATGCTAGGCATTCTTTACATTGCCTTCTCCCCAAATAGATGTCTGCGCCCTGTCTCCTGTGCACTGTAAGCAATGCTGGTGCTCACCAGATTTGGGGTTGCAGAGCACGGGGGGACTGCTGCTGAGTGTTGGGCTACTGCTGAAGTACCCGCTGCTGCCACAGCTACTCATGCTGCTCCTCCGAACTGCCGACACGATCTTTATCTCCTTGGTGGGACTCACTACAAACAGAGAGAAAATATATAGAGAAAGGGAATTAGTATTCATTGTCAAACACATTTCCTTGGTTTCTTTAAAAAAATAGCAATAAGCCACACTTTTGCTGACAGTACTGGGAAGGCTTTAGTGTGTTTTACATAGAAGAGTCACTGCATGAGTACACTATACTCATGTATATTGTAGCTAACATGATGGCTGAACTGCTCCCATTTCAGTGTCTTCTAGGAAGACACTCAATATAGGGAAATAATTTTTTCCATTTTCCTTCTACTTCCCATATATTCCTTTGCTTCTTGCTAGATATAGCTGTACAGCAAACACTGCAGGACCCCTTCGTCTCACTTTTACTTTTCTTGAAAACTCCACATCAAATATATAACTAATTACTGTGGGCTTGGAGGGATTTTCATGGACACTGATTTTTGATCAGCATCTCATGTTATTGATACAGGCTCAAAACCACCCCAGGGAGCTACAGATTTGGTAAATCAAGTGAATGGACAATCCCTATGAACAGGGATACAGAATACCCTGCCCTGCTTTCTTCAGATAAACACTGAAACCCCTTGGTCAAAAAAGGATTGTTTAACATCCAATGGAGTTGTCCTACAGGCAGCAGTATAGCTGATGAGTCACCTGAGAGAAAACTGGTGTGTTTTCTGTTGTCATGGTTCTGCTTGCGCAGGCAAAAGGGGCTGTCATGGCTTTCAGGCATCAAGCGAGATTTCTCAGTGAGGAGCTCCATTAATCGCCGTCTGCGGCGGAAATTCATTCTGCACTGGTAGAGCAAGTTGCTGTCCATAAAATGGTGCTTGTTGGACACTGGAAAAAGAAATGGATAGAAAGTTTATGCCTGGCAGGACTGAAATCAGAGCATACATGTCTGCAATGTGTGCACTGTACATTTCGCTGTAAGGAAGCAAAACGAGGAGCTCTCCTCTTCCCTCTGCACACTCAGGAAAATAATAGAATTATAGAACGGTTTGGGTTGGATGGACCTTACAGATCACCTAGTTCCAACACCCCTGCCATGGGCAGGGACACCTCCCACTAGACCAGGTTGCTCAAAGCCCCGTCCAGCCTGTCCTTGAACACTTCCAGGGAGGGGGCAGCCACAACTTCCCTGGGCAATCTGTTCCAGTGTCTCACCAATGCTCACAGGAAAGAATTTCTTCCTAATATCTAGTCTAAATCTACCCCCTTCCAGTTTAAAGCCATTACCCCTCGTCCTATCACTACATGCTTTTGTAAAAAGTTCTCCAGCTTTCTTGTAGGCCCCTTCAGGTACTGGAAGGTGCTATAAGGTCTCCCCAGAGCCTTCTCTTCTACAGGAAGTGGAGTAAGTGGAGCAAGTGGAATAAGTGGAGTAAGTAAAAAGGAGGAAGGCGGTCAGCTTTACATGGGTAGCTTCACTATACATGCTTCTATAGCATCAATAACAAAGTAGGAACTTTAGGGGCCATTGCTGAGAGGAATCTTTTACTACCTTGATTAATGACAAGCACTTCTTTTTGTCAAGTGGAAAAGGAAGCACTTCATCTTTCCATGACAGGTTGCGTAATGGTCCATCTCCACGCATGCTCCCTCTGTACCCTGTTAGTTGCTGCTGGTCACTACAGAGTGGAATTAGCTCTTCACATTGAGTTTTTTGTAAATTCATCAGCCCTGTAAGCTCTGAGTGACTACCTTGTTTGGAGCTACAAGGCAGCAGAGAATCGAGACCTGTGTATTTCCTCTGTCATGTTCACCACAGACACTGTGTCCCAGACACTTCCTGCAGGCCACTTCCTCCCCTTTGCACAGATATGCAAGGTTTGGGAACAGGAACCCAGCCAAAAATAATTTCTTACATAATGAACAGAAGTCTTAATTACAACTTGTTTTGACACCGAGAGCAAATCTCAGGTTGCTGGTGTCAGAGCAAGAGCACCAAGCCTACCCACAGACTGCAGCAGTGCTGTAATATCTGCGTGGTCACTACCACTGATGCTGCATCTTAATAGTGATGAAAAATGCAGCAGTTGGATGGAGCTCTGTGCCAAGTCCTGAAAGTGCTCCAACTCCTTATGCACCTGATTAGAGGAGCACTCTGGAGCACTCCCTGCATTAGTACTGCAGAGTCTTAAACAGCTGCATGTCCTGGTTTCCCAGGAACAGACCCATGGGCCAGCCATGGCAGGCAGACCATAAGTAGCCCCGAGACAGCTGGGAGTTTGTCAAAGCAGCTGACTCAAGCTGACTCACAGGTGTATCTCATACCACTCACATCAAGCTCATTGTAAAAAGAGGGAGTTCACAGAGAGTGAGTTCCTTTTCTTGGAGCTCATCTTTCTTGACCTCCTGCTCATGTTTCTGCTGATCCTAAGGACAAGGCTGAGTAGAACCTTGTATACTTTATGTTGGTGATTGTATTAGTTTTTTTATTGCATTTAATCTGTTTATATTTCAACCCAAGGGGCTTCTCCCTTTTTACCCTGATTCCCATTCTCAGCTGGGGAGGGGCAATCGTGTGGTAGAACAACTGCTACAGTTTAGCCCCATGTACAGGCTGAATGTAGACATTGCAGTAGATGTTTTGGCTGAATTTTCTGTCATCACATAGCTCCTGTGATCACATTTCACAGAAATGAATTTCCACAGTTGACCTTTTCCATGAAGGATCTAGATTCTGAGTTTACCTAGTTTGTAAATTGGATGATTTAGTATTGGAAGAATTGCAAACTGGTGGGTTATACATATTTATATGTAAAGTGTAAACAACAACATAGCTATGTACTCTCAGAAATCAGCCAGGTCTTTGAGTACATGACTCAGTCATTTGGCCTCAGTCTTCTACTGCAGACTTTGAACTTTTGCCTTGCTCTTTGCTCTGTCTCACACGTGGGGTCCAAAAGCAGCAGATCAAGAGCCTGGAGGCCTGCTGGCCTGCTTTCCTTTCACCCTTATCCACAACCCATTCTTTCTTGCTCTCATCCCTTGCTAATACCTCTGTGTGTCCCAGATTGCTCTCCACGAGCTCCACAAGTACACCACATACATGATGGCCTTGCAAAAAAGGCTGTATTTAGACATAAACTTCCAGTAGGTCATTTGATGCTTGTGAGCTGAAGGAATAGCCTCAGAGGAAAAAGCTCAGTCACCTTCTCTAGTATATTCATGCCAGGGATGTCAAGCCATCCAGACAATAAAGAAGATGCCACTCCTAGACATGATCCCCAGGGCACAGCCCTGCATATGGATACAGATACACCCATATGGGGTTAGACCATATGTCTGTCTTGCAAAGAAGCATGTCTCTTGCCTGCCTGGGCCACTGGCAGACAGGGGACACTACACTGTCTGTACAAATGGACTTTTGCCTTTGGGACACAAGGAAGAATCAGGACACAGGAGCTTTCTGAACTGCATGTGCTTGTGCGCAAGCTGCTGTGTAGAACACTGCCTCAGAGCCCTGCAGTGTGGCACAGGCTGTAGGGCATTTCTTAGAGTTTTGAAAAGGTAGTTTTGAAACTGTCTTTTTTCATGAATAAAGCAGAAAGGTCATGCCAGTTGGCCAAACTGCAATGTTTCAAGTTCCACTGACAGAAAAGACACCTGTTACTTAGAGTGCCTGGTTCTGTTGCAGAGCTTCAGAACAGACAGTGCCACTTCAGTTTGGTGCTGAACCTGTTGTTTCCTCCAATCAGCCATATGCATCCTCCATGAGAAAAATGGCTTTGCTCAGCCAAATTTAGCACTGTAACCAATTTGTTACTGTGTTCTGACATGTAAATATTGCAGGCACATGCCGCTGCTGTGTGCATCATTTTGGATACATATAGTATGCAATACTATTAAACAACACTCACTAATGATCACCATTTTTGAAGAAAAAAAATAGAGGAGGAGAGATTTGGAGACTTGCCTACATTCACAAAAGGATTTGCTGTCAGAGGCAGAGTTAATACGTAGGTGTTTGCAGCTACCAGTTCATTTTCAGACCACTGACACAATAAGTAAAAGTAGCAACTTCTAGCAATATCCTACCACGTTATTAGAATAACCTGATGCAAATACAAAAAACTTTGTGGGGGTTTTCTTATGATGTCTTAAAGAGTTCTGTGAAACTTAGAGACAAACTCTACTTATTCAGCAAACTACTGTGTGTTAAGTGAAAGAGGGCCCTACAAATACTCTCTTGGAAGTAGAATTTCTGTTGTCAACAACTGGCAATATAAGAAATATCTGTATGGTTTCTGATTCAAATTAAATATTATGGCAGTACAGTTTTTAATTAAAACTATTCTGTTCTGTATATATCATTAACTTAAGTGCTCTGACAGTCTTCAGGAATTATGATATCAGAGCTCAAGACACACTTGTGTGGCAGACATCATAAAGCACTCTGAAATTCTAGAATAATTATTGACCATGAAACTACATAATATAAATGTTTTTATGCCAAGCTACGGAGCATATTTTAGAATAACAAGACTTGCTTCAATGAAGTATCTTAACGTATATTTACAATAGCCAAGTTTAGGTCTTACATTGAAGTAATTCATCCCTGCTGTAACTATTTTAGTCCATGGAAAGGCAAATTTTTATACAATAAATGAATAAAAGTGGAAAAGACCAGTGATTATATATTGTAGAATATTTTTATCTGATTTACACAATGAAGGGTTTGTAGCCTGAATGTTTATAACAAGCAGTATTAGTACAGAATCTGAAGTGCTCATTGATTTTCATAGATTAGTTCCTTGTCTACTGATAGTTCACATTTCATGTGAGAGTGTTAGAATAACAGCATGCATCCTCAGTTTGAGCAAATAACATATTTGTAGCACCATGTAACGTTTTACATATTCCTTGACTAAAAGGTAATATTTATGTACATTTAAAGAGAAGCTCAAAAAATAAACCAGAGTAGTTAGATCAAACTGTACTTACATCGTCAAATAAAATATCTCACCAAAATTATTGGCGTATATTTCTGACATATTCATGATTTTGGATGAAAGGTCCATGCTGGGACATTCCCTAAGGGTGAGTGTATCTGGAATGGTGTGGAAAAAAGGGATTTCCAGACCATGGATCAGAAGGCAGAGGATGAGGAAGGGGAGGCAGACATGGGTGCAGGCTGCCTCTGAAGCACTCCTCAGGTGCAGTGGCTGACTTTGAGCATTAATCAGGAGGAGCTACACATGCCCTCGTCTGTGATGAATCACAGTTATGTGCATGCTGGAAGCAGAGCATGCACAGAAGGTTGGTTTTGTTGTGCTTTGTTCATGCCGGGTGAGAGGTGTCGGTACAGTCATGGGTGCTCAGCTCAGCTGTTTTAACAGTCCACGTTTTGCTGCAATCAGCAGAGAAAAGTGGGAGTGAAAAACTTCTCCCAGATGATTGCAGAATGCTGAGAGGACTGCACAGACTTGCTCAGAAGGGATTTCTTTTAAGGTAATTTCTTTAAAGGTTGTTACCTCGAGCTAAAGCGGAATGTTGACTCAGAGGCACCAGCAGATAAACTCATGGTGCCCGACAAGACTCCTGCTTCAGGTATCTGTTCCTCCTGTGGAAGCTGCTGCCTCCCGATAGGGCTTGACTCAACTACTCCTAAATTAGTTCACTGTCCTTCATAATGCAGCATAGAAAAGCAAACTGGCACCCATTCCAGTTTGTCTTCAACTGTCAGGCCATGGTTGATGAGGATCAGCACCTGTATTTGCACATGAGGGTGATGTAAAGAGCAAGATGGGGTGACTTCATGGGTTTCTCATTCCAACTTAGCAGTGTACATGTGGCAACATGTTCATGTTATGATGTGCACCTTATGAAATAGAATGAAACTGTATCAAAGAGAGTAAAGAAAGTATATGGTGACTGTCAACCTCCAAATGATAAAACCACACAAGACTGTTGGTGGTCCTGCAGGGAAAGGCACCAGTGTCAAATGTTGGAGGTACGGTCACAACCCAGCAGTCTGATCTTTCACATACACAGGCCATAAAATTTATACCAGAAACAGATTTTTAAAACTATCTTTTAATCTTACAAAACTTAGTTTAATCTGATTTAAAAGCACTTTACTCTTCCCCTTATGAGGTGTTCAAGCCTGCAGGTACTTTCCCTGCCAGGCAATAAAGATTTAGCTCAAGGCTGTATTTGTTTAACTTTAGCTGCTAATCCTTGGATTTTGTCACACCTTCATCAGAAAGTTACATAAGATCTGGTCAGAAATCTTTGTAAAGAAGTCTGTGAAGTGATAAAGCCAACTTTCAAACAAATCTTTGATCAGCAGAATAAATAACACCTCTTAAATTCTGACTCATTTTTAGCCCCCCTTGAGTCCTCTTCAGACTCTATCCTTCCTAAAATCCAGCTATCAGAACTGCATGCTCACAATTACAAACTCACTCCCCTTCTCTTACTTGCTGTTTGTCCTCCTTTTCGTACATCTCAGGCTCATAGTAACAGTTACTACAACTGTACTGTGTGAAAAGCGTAAGCCGGGAACAATTTGTGCCCTGTACATCCTCCTTTCCCTGCACAGTGTTGCTTCACACCAGGGACTGGAGCCTGTATTCTCATTTCCTAGATGTATTGCCTTCTAGTTATACCATCAGTTATATGAAAACACACCTCTTTTTGGGTAATGACCATTTAATTAATAGTGTTCAATTATTTGTTTACTGTCTCACGTATCCATAGAGTTTGAAAACTTCATGGGAGAGGATTTCAGCTGGTCATTCCCCATTTACATTACTGTTAAGAAGATAAAAATCAGGCTATTTATTTTGGCATTCCTCTGATCAGGAGCACCTAATGTTGCAGCTTTAGTAGCTCTTGTGCCTGGCTGCTTCACAGTTTCTGTCCAGATATGTAAAGTATAAACTGCAACGTCCGTGCAAATCTTCTTTCAGCTTCTGACATAAAATCCTGGGGTCTGCACAGGATCAAACAGCCTTTTCTTCTTTTGCAAGGAGGCTGATGCACAGCAGAGACAGAAATATTAGCTTTACATCGATTTCGTAGAACTGAGGAGGCTGTAGAAAGTACAAAAGCCTATTTTAATAAATGGCGTGACTCATGCTTTAAAAATCAGGCCATTTTCATAACTGTCTTTTCTCCCAAATCCCTCCCACAACTTCAGTTCCCCATGATTTTTAGCTCTGATTATCTGTGTATATCTCCACCATGGTAATTAATGCTTTCTACCAGCTGAAAGCTGCACTTCCCAGTAGGCCATGGCCAGTGATGTGCTCCAGCTGCTCTGCACCCCCCCAGCAACACAGCACAGTCACCAAGTGAGCCCATGGCTGGAGCCAGGGAATGGCTGCTCCATGAAGAGGGAGCAGTGGGAAAGAGATCAAAGTTCCCCAAGGAGCCGGATGAACAGCAGCTTTTCTCAAGAGAGCAGAGGACACATCGAAGTGTGCGCTTGTTTGTGCGAGCGTGTGCTTGTGCTGTGGTTCAGAGGAACAGGTTATAAAAGCATTAGCAGAGTATATGGAGCTTTCACCACTGATATGTCATGTCTTTTCTCGCTTAAAGACAAAAGCAGCACTGAACTCTTTCCAGCAGTGCACACCACATTTCCAAGCCTTTCACTGCACGAGGCAGCAGCCCTGGTCTATTCACAAGTATAATTTATCTTTTTACTGAGCTAGTTTCCTCTATTAAAATGACATTAAACCCAGTTCAAAGCTGCAGGAGATCATTCTGGACCTTCACTATTACTGACTGCAATGGTCTGTGCCTTCATGTAGCAAGTCACAGGTGACCATACCAGTTTTGACCTCTGAAGCAGCAGGACATTGCCCCAAAAGAGGACGATGAGACGTGCTGGTAGTATACAGGGAGATGCTGGTTTATCTGAAGGAGGGCATGGCCTGAGCTGCTCCTAAGTGTGCCTGGGGAAGGGTCTGCCTCCAGCCCCATGTACTTTTGCTTCCTCACTCCCCTGTCCTAAGCAGAACCAATGTTGAAAAGGGAAGGAAACAAATCAACGCTATAAAATTATGGTTCCTTAAAATAATGCCTCTCTCTGTGGATAGCACACAGCTTGCTGATCCCATCTCCTCTGTGCCTCAAGCCTTTTGCCAGCTTGGTTTCATTCCCTTGCCAGAGAAGCGATTAAAGTGCGTGTGTCCGCTTTGGCTTGCACAGAGCGAGGGTGAGCCTGCGAGCTTGGAAAACACCCACCAGCTGCTGAGACCCCCAGAGCATGGCTGCTGGGTTTCCAGCTGGTCCTCACCCTGCTCCACGCTGCCCACCTCTGCTGCATGGCCCCAACACTCCTGCCCTGTCCCTCTTGCTCTGCTGCCTTGCACAAACACACGTGCGGCTGGAGGAGAACAACCAACACTTTATTCTGCATTGGACAATGCTTTTCCCACTCCTCTCAAAGACTTCCTGTTTTTCTAAAGCTAATCTGGCATCTGCAAATGCATTTTAATAATGGCACCTATTCAGATTCATTTCCTTTTACACATTGATGAATTCCACCTGCTTGGAGCTTCCTCAAATCAAGGAAGAAAGACTACAGCTGTTCAGAGCAGGCCCAGCACCATATAAACTTGACTCTCACACCTCCACCTTTCATGAATGTATATATGCTACATAGACTGTAGATAAGACCACCTGTGAATGTACTCAATCAGAATATTAAACTCTTGGCAGTGTAGCTGTACTAAATGGTATTGTTTTCTCATTTGGGTTATAAGGATTTTGCTTTGAATGGACAAGGGATCTAAGCTTGAACTCCTCTCATTTCTACTGACCCTCTCGTATAAAACTGCAAGGCAGATCCTGGCTCTGAAATACAAAATCCAGAGAGCTGTTCCAGCCCATACTAGGTAAGGGTGAAGCCAGTAAGTGTGTTCAGAAGTAGGTCCTGGACCTGTAAGTAGTTTCAGAAAAAAAGCTATGGTATAATTAGAGAACCATGTCTCCTGAGCTCTTTCGATGTACTGTGGTATATTCATGTAGGCAAAAAAGCCTAGACAACTTTTATACTGGCTTTAAAGTATCAGGATTATGATAGACAACTGTCAAAAGTTCCTTGGGAACTGAAATACAGAGTATCCTGCTCTAATTAAAGTGGTATGTTCTGCTCAGTGCATTAGCATTTTATTTCAGCTGCCTTAAAATAGGTATGCAGATAAGTGTTTCTATATACATTTTGTCTTTCCAGTAGGTTTGCCATCTATTTCCAGTCTATTTTCAAACACACGCAACTTACTCTAGCATGAAAAGCCAGCGTTGAATCACACACATTTCAGCAGTCTTTTCAGTTTGTATATGAGGATTTATCGTCTTTAATTTAGCAAGTTTATAGAACATAGCCAACTGCTTTTCTTTCCTTCCAAATAAAGTATGGAAAGTACAGTCTGTGGCAAGGGAAGCAGAAGATGAAAAGGCCCATCTGGGTATCTTTTTTCTGTTGCAGCTCTTAAAAATTGAAACCCATTCTCTGTCAGAAAAATAGAATTCCGTAGTTAATATGAAAAGAAGTCTTCATATGTCATTTACATAATGCAGAGAGCGTGTGGCTCTTTCAAAAACCAAACCCATTTCTGCTTTAGATAAAGACAACTGCAAGAAGAGCACGAGAAGACAATGGAATAGGAAGCTGGAAGATTATACAATTACATGTAAAGTTCTTATTCTCTGACATTCTACCAGGGTAAAATAATGAAAAATATGCAAAGTGGTCTCCAGGTTTAGCATAAGCAGTTGAATTACTGTGGGTGAGGTCTCTACATATGGGAACTGCCATGGAAGAACTACCACACAAATAAACAACTGAGTGCCTCTGCATGGCATCGGCGCAGGGGAAACTGGGCCTGGAATGAAAACAAAGTTGTGTTGCAGGTCTTCAAAGACTAACTGAAGGTTTGTGCTTTATTGAGATAAATCAAGGAACCACCTGTAAAAATGTGATGGTTTACAATTTTTAGCATGGAGTATACACAATGAATGCTTGGATATATCCAACAGCTGATATGATCCAGGTGTTAGATAACTAGAAAAATGATATTAAAAAACACTTTATGCTAGTTTAGAAGGAGAAAACCTATAACTTTTTAAGTCAAAGATCTATGAGATGGATCAACGGCACTTATAAATTGCTACCTGCAGTTGGCATTTCGAAGAAAAAGGGGTTCCAAGGAGAAATCCCAAATTAAGGAAGAAGTGTAGATTTTACATATATGGCAAGTTTTCTCTTACAAAGAAAGAAATGTCAGCTACACACAAGCAATTGGACACTGAAAGTAAATGTAGCAACACACACTTTACAGAAACTTTAGTTGAGAGAGGGAAAGCTTTTCAACAAAAGCAAAAGAAATAATACTTGGTTAGATATTTAATCTACTTCCAAAATTATAATAAACTTGCAACTGCATCATGTATCATGATGCTTAAGACCAAATGCACTGATTGTCTTGTTAAACGAAATTTTGCTGTATAAAAGTACAGAGTCCTAGCAAAGAATACTGAAAATTAAATATGTTTTAAGACTTTTCTGTAGAGACAGGGAGATAGCTTATGTCAATATTTACTGTTCTCACTAAGTCACTACAAAATGTTTGTTTTCATCTCTGAAAGCAATTTGCACAATGGAGTTTTGCTGATAAAAGATTAACTCTTGAGAGCTGGTAAGCACCTGCTCCTCTGCTAAGCCAGTAGAACATGTCCTTGCCTTGAACTCACTAGGTCTTGCCAAGTGCAATTAACTCAATAAAACTTTTTAAAGCAGAAAGCTATTCTAAAAGGGGGTGGGGGCAGAAGACACATATCATGCTTAGGACATCTTGTCACATATTACTATCGTTATAAAATCTGAGCATTGATAATACAGAATCACAGAATGGCCTTGGCTGGAAAAGACTTCTAAGATCATCAAGTCCAACCATTAACCTGGCACTGCCAATTCACCACTAAACCATGTCCCTCAGCACCTCATCTACACATCTTTTAAATCCCTCCAGGGATGGGGACTCCACCACTGCCCTGGGCAGCCTGTTCCAATGCCTGACAACCCTTTCAATGAAGAAATTTTTCCTAATATCCAATCTAAACCTTCCCTGGTGTGGGATGGGGCCTGGAGAGCAGAGCCCCTGGTGCTGCCTGCTCAATTGATAGGCCGGGACGTGTTGGAACTCGTAGGCCATAAACAATGGGAAAGGAATGCGGTAAAACCTGAACAAGTTTCAGGCCCCATGCCTAATAGGCCTTAACGACTTCGCCCTCAAGATCAGGTTGCTAGTGTGACCGTGTATCACTGACAAATCAGATACAACCGTGTAAACAGTGTATGTTCAAAAAGACCAATCTGTTTGGAACATGCAGCTCATGTGGGCATATATAAAGAAATGGTTGTGCACAATAAACCGACATTTTGCTTGCATCAAGCTGCGTCCCGTCTCTCAATCGCGGCACTCTGGCACAACTTGAGGCCATTACCCCTCGTCCTATCACTGTTACCCAGGAGAAGAGACTGAACCTGCCTCGGTACAGCCTCCTTTCAGGTAGTTGTAGAGAGCAATGAGGTCTCCCCTCAGCCTCCTCTTCTCCAGACTGAACACCCCCAGTTCCCTCAGCCACTCCTCATCAGACCTGTGCTTCAGACCCTTCATCAGCTTTGTTGCCCTTCTTTGAACACACTCTAGTGTGTTTCAAAGGAAGATAGCTGCCAGTCACTCATCTCCGAAAGAGATTCTTCCACCCCTCACTCATTCAGGAAAGCGAAGTCTATGGCCTTTCCAGAACCCATCACAACTGTTCCTTTGCTGGTCTATGGTTGGAAATCTGCATTGCTACCCCCCAGAGCAGTGTAGGCAGCCATGCAAACTGTTTTTTGCTGAACCATGCTGCAATCACTGCCTTGGGAAGGTGCTGGAGGGCTGTCTGAGGGAAAACACCACGAAGCGCATGCACTCAAAGGTAAGAAGCAGCTTGGAAAAATAGCAACAGCAAAAGAGAGAGAATGTGATCTGGCACAGGAGGGTGAGGCGCTGCTGCTCAGACCTGCATTTCTTACAGGCTTGACCAGGAGAGTGGCACATGCTGTACTGTTTGTGGTGCAGGGCAATCACTACGTGTTTACATTCCACAGCATATTGTAAAGTATTTCTAAATGTGCTGTGATTTGGTTGTTGCCACCAAAGAAATGTAAATATTCATCTTGCAAAGTGCAAGTGCTATCCTAAGAAGGCATAGGTTCCTCTTAACATTATTAACTAGATTTTAAAATGGAAAGTATTAATCACTTGAGATTCTAGACCTTAAACCTTTCTGCAAGGCAGGCAGACGTTTCTCCATCCCCCCACCTTCCGCACCCTATGAATCCTCGGATGAGGACAGGAGGACACTGCCTGTCATGCCAGTGGTGCTCTGCTCTGGGGCTGCAGGTGCAGGTTAAGTGCTGCAGCAAGTGCCGTAATCAAGTATGAGCCAAAAAATGATGCTAGAAAGAGTTCTGTGGATAACCTCTTTCTTCCTTGGACATTTCAGTATCTCCATTTTCCAGACTGAGCAAGGGGTTTGACAGTGTGTGGGTGCTCACACTGTCCTCTGCCTGCCCTCAGCCCATCCTCACTTTGGTGTAATATACCCTGGAGCCGGCAGAGAACTTCTTTCTTCTCCTGCTGCATGTGAATTCTGATCACAGTAGCTAATCTGTCTCACCACTTCCATATGGCACATTTGAAGTTTTTACAGCATTTGTACAATTCCTCTTAAACCACTGTTTTCCTTTTTAAAATTAGCATCACTGTTTGTTTCCTGTGTGGAACCTGGTTTGCATCTGACCAATTAAAGTCAAGATAAATGTGACAGGAAGCTGTTCTGAATACAGTACCTCAGCTGCAAAATAGAACTTCTCTGAACAACAGAAATGAAAATAAGTATCAATAAAATAAATTGCACGATTCAGTTGTGGCTGGAAAATTACTACAGAGATTGGCAACTTGATGATAATATTTCTATTACTTTCTGTTGCATTAGGCAAGGTAATGAATACATCATAGGAAGAGCAGAGCAAACTTTATTTTATTCCATATTGTGGATATCAAACAATACTGGTAGCAAAAGATTGCCTTTAGGGCAGAAAAATGTTTTATTCTCCAGTCCTGTTCAGTCAAGTCTTTCTGCTGGTTCTGCCAACAAGGATGCCAATTAACGTCAAGTAACATTTTGGTATTCCTGATGAGATACAAAACAGAGGGAGCATAGTATGGTGAAATGAATTTACTGTACTGAGATAGAAAAATATTTTTTTTCTTGGTAATTGGACCTAGAATTCAGAGAGATGGAGGGGAAAAAGAGAATACCACTCCTGCTGTTTTACAGTTTATATCCCCAATCCTGTAGAGGGAGTTCTCGTTTCGAGCTCCCTTCTTAGAGGAAGCCAGCACTACATGAACCTTCAAAATGCACAGGTCATACCCACTTGCTAAGGTGAACCACACACCAGCTCTGTGGTCATTCTGCTAGTACTTCTATCAATATTCCTAACACTATCTAGACAAATTGTTTCAGTGAAAACCAGAGGAGAATGAAATCTGCTTAGGAGCATGCACAAAACATGACCACTGGTAAAGATAAATCTCTAGGACATCACTGAGTTTTATTTTACTTCCAGCTTCCTCATCAAGTCAACGTAAAATCCCAACTGAGTTACCTTTGCCCCAGTAAAAGCTGAGCAAAGAAGATGACAGTACCTTGTAGTGAGAAGGCCACTTCCTCAGCAACCAACTAATTCCCAATGCTCCTGCTGTGGTCACTTCATGAGTTTCAAATCTCTTTCTAAGAGAGCACTTTTCCTGCACTCTTGACTGCTAGAAGAGGACAGGCAGGGAATAAATCTGCAAAACTGGCCAGGGCAATCCATAAAGGTGAGAAGAGCCAGTGTCACTCAGGAATCCCCCCAGAAACCTGGCTTGACAGCGGCTAAACTATTTCCCTGCCAAGGCACACTGCTGAGCATTTGCCTTAGATAATGAAACAATGGCTGGTCTGCAATAAATGTCACATCCTGACTTTCTTAGCTCTGCAAAGATTTCAACAGTAAAGTAAATCCAGCTTTGCACCAAATTTCAAGTTCTGACTTTATTTCCTCTGCAAAAACATCAATAGCAGCATAAATCTACTCCTGTCTATTCCTCCTCCCCCCCCCCCCCCCCTCCCCCCCCCCTTTTTAAGGAAGGTTTACCTCATATATAATACACAGAAAATGCTCGCATAAAAATAGGAATGAAATCATTGTTGCTCTAAAGAGAAGGGGTGGCATACCTTCCCTGTCTGTCAAGCTCCAAGCAGTTGGCACCCTATAAATCATAGGAAGAACAGGGGTAATTATAGAACTGGAAGCTGATTACTGTGAACATTGTAGCTCCTAGTAATTGGAAGCTAAAGATAATGTGAGCATGATTACAGCCATGAAGGAACTGTGCAGGTCACTTATGCCCACATTTTTCCCTATTCCTTAAAACTAGGTTTCCTCACAAAGCAACAAGTAACCTAGTCAACCTAGTACCTTGTATATTAACAACCCGTTAATATCATGAATTGTTTGTTCTCTGTCAGAATTACTGTTGATGTGACAACATTCGGATCACTAGGTTCTCATTACTTTCCGTGCATTAAGCAATGTAGCTAACCGCTACTGCCAGCTTGTTCTGTCATCTCCTGGCACCCCTTCATCACTCCCAGAGTGGAAAGTGCCTGGTCAAAGAAGGGCAACTTGCACCTAGAGTAGATGATAACAACATGTAAAATGGGTTTTAGTGCCAGAAGTGTTTGTTTCTTCATTCTCAGGGCAGTACAGAGAGAAAACTGTCTCCTCCACCCTTAACACAGGGTACTCCTTGGTGAAGGTGCATCTGACAGTCATATTGTGCTGGACCATGAGGAAATATTTGATTCCTGACTCAAAGTTACACCACCAGGACAAATTTAATAACACTTCAGCTGAAAGCGATACCCTCTTTCTTGCCCAAACATACTAGAATGACTGCAACATGACCAAGAGGAAAGCTGTTCTTCTGGCATCAGATTGTGCTCTACTCCTGATCTCAAGCACAAAGATATACAGAACCAGTCATTTTTATTCTGCATAGAAAAATTAGCTTATTTATGGCTCTAATCCCTACGTGATCCTTACATAGCTATTTACCTCAATTATATGTATCACTGCTACCAAGTTCTAAAAGTTAGTTACCACAAGTGTAGGAGTATTGATTTTCATCCACATCCTTATGTTATTACGTAATTCCAAATTCTGCATTTGAGGCAGAATTTTCAGAACTAAGACAACAAGCTGCTGAAAGAGCCACCCTTTTATTAAAAACAGTTACCTAGACTCCTACCTGAAATTATTTATAACTTGGACATATTATGACCAAGAAGAGCCCCTCCACATGATTTGACCTGAAGAAAGTGCTACAAAAAGTATAACTTTTGCTACCTGGCAGTAGATTTCTCACCGTGCTGTATAATCCCGTGCTCCAAAAGTCTGCGGCCGAGCTGCTCTGCTTCAGTCCGTGTCGTGGTCTCACCTTCCTGGATTAGCCAGTCAATGAACTCCGATGCCACAAAAGTCCGTTCGTACTTGACTCCTTCCTCTTCCCTGGCTTGCAAAAGGGTATTTTCAGAACTCATCAGCCTGGGGGGCGGGGGGGGGAATAGGTAGGGAAAATGATTCTTCAGTAGTTCTCCAGATCTATTCTGGCAAATCTCAGTGATGTTAAGCAAACTACCAAAAAACCTACCAAATCTTTCCTCAAGCTATCCATCTAAACTTAGGATATGAACTATAACTGTTTAGTGAAAACAACCCTAGGCTTTATATCCCTGTGTGAAGTTAATGCCTTCTTGTCTTTTTTCCTAAAAGAAAACAACGGCTTTCTTTAGCTTCTCTAAAAGTTAATGTGTAATCAACTTGGAGACAAAATTAGACTAAAAGCACCAGATTGTGACTAATGTGTTCAAAAATTTCTAATTAATTTTTACCAGTAGCAGAACTATGCCCCAAAGTCATTTAGATCATTTTGAAAATTCTCCCCAAAAGCTTTAAAACAGCCGCAGAAACAAATAAGATAAAATAAAAAGGGTAGTTTTGTGGTTAGAAGGGTTGATAAATATTTAGTGTCCAACATGCAGTGATACAGTTGCAATCAGTGATATTACATACCTGAACACATTTTTACACATTTTAACACCTGTGTCTCAGAGTCTCTGTGCCTCAGCTGGCTCCGTGTAACACAGAGTCCAGAGGAACATCGTGAGGTCTCTCTAAATCTGTCTAAAAATTGGCATATACCTAGCTTAAATACACTAAGAAATTCTTCTCCGCTCAAGTAACCTACATAAATGACACAGTATAAAAAAAAAAACCAAAAAACAAAAAGAAGGGAAAAAAAACGCCTCACTATTTTGTTAATGCAAAAGTAAGGCTGACAGATGAAAGAGAAGATGGATTAAAAGAAGAAATTATAATCACTACCTTTCAACACAGAATCTCATTTTTTTGTTGTTAGGAGACCAAGCACCATAGCCTCCTTATTTATTAATTTCATTATTCTTCATAATTATTTTATTTATTCTAGGCTAATAACAGGACTAGTGGTAAGACTTTCAGAATAATAGCTCATGAATGGCATGGTTATTTTTTCCACATAAGACTAACAAGTCCCCTCCTTTCACCAACTACTTTGAAATTAGGGGCACAACTGAACTACAAGAAAAATATTCTGGAAGCACTTAATCTTTGCCCTTCTGATCAAAAATTTGAATGTCATGTAAATACATACATGGGCTATCTCTCTCTTGAACTGCCAGCGTGTCCAGAGTTCATGGAATATAACAGCATCTCCTTTAGAAGGCATCAGAAAAATCTGTGCCATAAGAACACAGAGAAAAGTTTCATTGGAAATTACAATGATGAGGTTTGACAGGACCCAGCCCTTGTGATTTCACCTTAAAGGTTTATTCCCTTGACTTTAATGAGACCTAACCAGAAGCCTGGATTGGCTGGATCTGACCACCAGGCAGCAGATCACCAAATCAGGCAAAGGCTGCTCAGCCACAGCTGTATGTCAGTGGCAGACAGAATGAACTGCTCGTCTAGATGTTGGGTGCATCATTGTCAGCACTTTTGAGCTGAGTAAGAACTAAGAAAGTCAAAATTAGCTGAAGTCAGAGACGAGGACAAAACCAAGAGTATGTACCACAGGGAATAAGAACTCTTGTTCTTGACTCCAGAACACTTGCAAAGACACTATTATTTTTTGTATTTTCATTTACAAGCATCTGCATGCAAGGCAACATTTTGTCCCACACTAATCATGTCTAATTCAGACAGTGTGCTAAGGGACCATCTTTAAATGTGTCTCATTCACCAGGCATTTTTTCCCCTAGAAAAAAATGTAAACCCAAAGCTTGTGTCTTTTCATACCATCTGCTGCATGGTTACCCAGAACTGGTTACCCAGGCTCTGCAGGCACTAAACAAAAAAATCTTTAGGATTGTGTTAATTGTTCTTTGATAAATGTATAATTAGTTGACCAGCTTATTGAAGTCACAGATAGAGAGGTCCTTGAAAAAGAGATGCTAATTGTTAGATTTTTACAGAGACATAAAAGAAATCTGGAAAAATATCAACTGGAAAAACACTCAGCTTGACATTTCACACCCTTCTGCATGTGCCCAGAATAGCACTGCAAAGGATTTGGACTTGTGAACAAACAGACACGACAAATTGACAGTTTAACAAACCCAGAAACAGCAATCCATAGACTTACATCCCTAACTGAAGTATATCACTAACTCCACGGCTGTCAACAAAGCTGTACCAATTTACATCAGCCAAAAACCTGGCCTCAAAACCTGGCCTTTCATCAGCCCGAATTGGTAACTGCCTCTCTCTCTTCCATTTTCTCCTTGTTTCAAAAAAACATGAGAGCATTCATGTCAAAACATACTATTGGCTAAAACTGGCATTGTCCTGCATTAAGGAAATGTATTTAGCCAAACAGTGAAATTCAAACCCTTTTTCAAAAGATTTAAATTTTAAACTTGTTTTATCTAAATAACTGCACCAAAGGATAAATTCGACTTAGCCACTGATGACTTAAAGTGAAAGTGATTCAAAGAATGCAGTCTCAAAATTATCTGAATTATTTCCTGAAAATTAAAACCATAAATCTGCACTTCCTTCACTGTGAAATCTGGTTGAAAAATCTCAGTTGAAGTCAATTTCATGAGATGACTTATAGCTCCTAAACCTGACAGAAACAACAATCCTGTGTGCCTGACCAAAACAAAACGGGCTGAGAATTGCAAAAATCATAAAAATAGGGTGCTTGCACAATTTGTTTTTCTGTTTGTTTTTTTTTTAAAGGCATGAAAGGTCTGTGCTGGAGTTATTTAAGATTTTCAGGGAGGGTTTTGTTGAATGGGAAACATGTTTATCTCATTCGATCTACCTGGTCAGCCCTGTAGAGTATGAAAACTGATACTATCCTTGAACCTAATAAACTATTCAACAGTTTTCAGACAAGACCGTAGGAAATCCAGTAGGTTTCATCTGTAGTTACAAACCTGAGCCTGAAAGCATAGATCATAGAATCACAGAATCATAGAATCACAGAATAGCCCTGGTTGGAAAAGACCTCTGAGATCATCAAGTCCAAACATTAACCCAGCACTGCCAATTCACCACTAAACCATGTACCTCAGCACCTCATCTACACATCTTTTAAATCCCTCCAGTGATGGGGACTCCACCACTGCCCTGGGCAGCCTGTTAGAATGCTTGACAACCCTTTCAGTGAAAAATGTTTTCCTAATATCCAATCTAAACCTCCCCTGGCACAACTTGAGGCCATTACCCCTCGTCCTATCACTGTTACCTGGGAGAAGAGACTGACCCCCGCCCCACTACAGCCTCCTTTCAGGGAGTTGTAGAGGGCAATGAGGGCTCCCCTCAGCCTCCTCTTCTCCAGACTGAACACCCCCAGATCCCTCAGCCACTCCTCACCATACTTGTGCTCCAGACCCTTCACCAGCTTCCTCGCCCTTCTCTGGACACATTCCAGCAGCTCAGTGTCCTTCTTGTAGTGAGGGGCCCAAAACTGAACACAGTATTTGAAGTGTGGCCTCACCAGAGCTGAGTACAGGGGGACAATCACTGCCCTGGTCCTGCTGGTCACACCATTTCTGATACAAGCCAGGATGCCACTGGCCTTATTGGCCACCTGGGCACACTGCTGTCACATTCCTCTGCCCATGAAACAACCTGCTGATCCTCCTAAGCATTTTGCTCATTTTACCCATTAAGGGTGCAAATCTGCATGGACTGATGTTGGATAACATATCCGCAATTTTGGCAAGCACAAATTATGCTGGCTTCTGAATGTAACAGTACTTCAGCCCTAGTGTGGTGGGTGGACAACAGCAGGAAATAGTTAAGCTTAGTTAAGATCAGCAAAATCTACAAAATTAGACACAGATTTTTAAAATATGTTGGATTCAGAGAGATTTCCTTTGGCATAGTTTCATTTATCTCGAAATTAGGCCTACAGGCATTTTGATAAACAAGTTGAATATACTGGTCAGTGACTTCACGTTTGTGTATAAATACTTTTCTCCAGTGGTTGCCATTTAACAACTATTTTAATTGCACTGAATTAATATTTTCTTTCTCAACACTATCAGCAAACTGATAGAACAGATATACTACACATACACACATTTCATTGCAGAACTCTTTCTGTAGTAATCTGACTTTCAGTATTAGAGTTTAAAATGCATCCAATGAAACTGTGAAAGTGTTGCTAATAAGCATGCATGGACAAGGGACATAAAATCTGGGTGCTCTGCACACTGGATTTGCTACAATAAGCAAAGTGAAGCCCAGATAGCCCAGGTACATGTTCTTACCTCCCATGAACATAAAATATTTACAGTGATCCATGGAGAATTTTTACTAGCTTTGACTGTCATACACTGGTTTTGAAATGCAATGTATTTTTAATCTAGACTATATTTAACACTCAGGGCTGGTTTTAAAAGTTTCTGAACCCTTTAGATACGTTGCCTAGGAGCAATCACCTCATGCAGATGCAGTTATATTTAGATATAGGTGCTGCTTTTGACACTAACTTCTTTTCCAAGATGAGAACAATCTATACTGATGTGAACATTTTTCTGTTAGTATAGTGTTAGACAAACTGCACACTAGACATTGGTTTGAGGATAGTTCTTCATGCAAAGAAATGGAGATGGAAGTAGACACTGGTAGAACAATTTTCCCACCATGGCTCCTTTCATGCAGAGGACTATTATCAGCCTCACCAACAAAAAATTATTTTTCTCACAGAAGAATAGAAATAGAAATATAGAAAACAAATACAAAAACAACAACAAAAAAGGTTTGCTACTGTAGACACACTGATCAGCTTTTCATAGTATGGTCCCGTCTTGCAGGCACTGCCTGTTACACAGGAGCAAATACTGTGCTTAGTAAGGCACAGAAGATTTTGGAGGTGGGTGATTCAATTAACCTGCCCCAGTGCATCCAGTGAAGGACTTTATCCAGTGGTGTATTTTCTTGTGTTTTATTGTTTTGCCAATTAGTAGGCCCAGTACAAAAGACACAGCCAGCAGCAGAACAACAATCCAGTAGGTAGGTTCTATTTCCCGTAAAGGGGTCAGTATATAGAGGATCGCTGGGGGTACAAACAAGTTAGATCACAAATAACAGACATCTACCCCAGCGACCCCAGGAAAAACACCGTATCGCTCATAATAGATGGAACAAACAGAGACACGAGATAACCCACAGAGAAAATGGGAGACAACCAGGAGAACAAGGCAGTTACATATGACCGAAGTAACCCCATGTTGCCTCCCCACAAAGCCCGTGTTTGAATGTGCCAGACCTGACTGCAATCCAGTTGCATGAGTGGTCAGGAGGTCCTTCCCCAACAGGAAAACTCTGTGAAGTGCATCCGCTCCATAGACAGACTCTCCAACCCTTCCTGCAAGTGGGCCCAGCTTTTATCCCCAAACAGGACACCTGGCACTTGTTACCAAAATGCAGGGCACCTGGGGCTTGTTTACCTGAGGGCTCTCCTTGCAAGGCCGGCCGCACCCTGGAGGAAAGCCAAAAGGTAAACTCATCCCCTCCTCTTAAAGGGCTGTGGGAACCACCCATATGTCAACCTTAATTCAGGGCTGGGGGTTCAGACCCCAGCACTTCATTTATACAACTTTTTTTTTTTTTAACTTTAAATAGTCACAGTCACTGAGTCTCAAGGAATTTGATATGACAGGTGCAACAAAACGAGTGGCATTTACAGTTATTGGTTTATATTTCAGTTTATTTTCTCTTTCACTTTCAGAGCCTTCTAACTTTGAAAATAATATTGAAAATTGGGATTTTCCCCGAGTGCTTTATTCTAAGAGGGAAACAAAATTACTCCAGCCAGAAAACACAGCATCACTCCCAGCTGCTGCATGCTTCTGCTCTAACCCAACAGGAGAACGGGTGGGATTCAGTCTAGAGCAATACTTCAAGCTTTCTGATAAATAACACATCACAATTTTTGCATTAGTTTGTAGCATATGCCAACATGCATTTTATTCTCTCTGCTTGAAAGTACCATGTCACAATCTCTACATCCTGAATAAAAATATAATTAATTATAGACTGAGAAGTATGGTTAAGCTGCCTAGTTATTTGATGGAAGTAATCCAGTGGGATATTCAGTATCTCAGCATAATCACCTGTTTCAAATCTTAATTAGATGCTCTTGGCTGCATTGGTTGGATTTTTTTTTGAAATTACTTTTAATATAGCATTTATAATGTAGAAGCTTTGTAGATTGGGACACTGAAGATTAATTCCATGTATTATTTAAAATCATACCTCCTGGTGAAGCTGTAGATATGAAGTCTCAATAGATATGTAGCCACTTGTTTGGTGTATTTTGATGTATTAATGTTTCAGGTCTTGTGGTTACAGTTTTACATGACAAAGCATCCTTTAGTAATTATTTCTACAGAATTGAGTGCAAGGGCTTAAATTTACATTGGGTTCTCATATAGGATGTATTTACAACTCAGAACATCAGAAAATGCTATTTCACTTTAAACAAAATGCTACAAGTGAGCATGGTAGAAAAGTAAAAGAGAAAGGGGAAAGAGAGAGAACACTTATCAGCTGAAGTCATGGGATTACCCAGACCCATTCCTGCATGATTTGAAAACCTCTGCCTATTCAAAAATAGATTAACAAATATCATTTGCCTCCCATGGTATTATTATCAATACATTACAGATATAACATATAACATACTTTTCATACAGTCTTTGTCCTCTCATGAACACCTTCACCTCATTGTCCAGTGGAAATGTCCCGTCGTCTTTTCGGAAGCGGTAGAACAGTTTGACATCCTTGAATTCCTTATGCTCATCACAGACTGAAATGTAAAATAAATTTAAAAAAACCCTTCATATAGATGCTAAGAAGTTGAGGATCCATTTAGCAGATACCACTGCTGAAATTCAAGCAAGCACGTGTGGATCCTAATCCCCTGTACTTCTGAGCATACAGCTTTCTTCAGTTCTCATAACTGATGAAAGGCCAGAGAAAGTTTTCAGAGAGGTAACCAGATTTCTAGGTGAGGAAGATAGGTGTTCATCAGTTTTGTGGGTATTACTGTGAACATAAAGAACAAAAAAAGCACCCTTCTGCTATATACTGTGAAAAGCTTTTGACGAAAACAGTCTGTTAGCTTGTTTGTTTAAAAGGCCACCAGTGTAGAACACCCAACAATTTAAAAATTGGCAGACTTCTTAAGATTACTTGTATCAGATGAGAAATGCTGTAGGAAACCTGAGACTTGCTGCAGAAACAGTTAAAATCAAAGCCTTCTGTCGTCTTCAAATTGTTTCGCTTGCTCTGCCATGCCAGCTAACAAATAGTAGGTACAACAGGAACGCACTAAGAAATGCTAAATAAGGCTTATAAAACAGCAGCTGACGATGGGCTCTTGTAAATGCAGAACAGAGCATAAATTAATGGGAAAGATACCCCAACTAAGCTGCTCCTAGCAGAGCTGTCAGCCACATACATGGGCTCACCTTCTGCACCACAGGAGCAGGAACTGGTACCCCTTCCATTTCACAAGGGTGTTGAACAGATGCTCTGAGCATCCTGCAGATCCTGATTGAACCTCTGTGAATTTACCCTAACTCACTTTGCAAACTATTTTATTAATTTTGAGTGCAATACATGAACATTTTCAAGAAACACCTGCCCCATGTGTAATATATACACACATATATAAAATTTGTGTGGAAGTTACAGTGTGCAATTGAATCTTGAGGTAGAAGACATCTGAGGGGTATTAAAGCTTTAAACAAGCATTCAGCAATAAAACATCTATTGCTCAAATTAAGTCACTCAGGCATCCACACAACTCTTTACTGACATTTTCTCAATAGAGGATTAAGTAGTCAGATTTGAATACCCTGTAATTACTTTATTCTTTAACTATCTACCGCGAGTCCCAGTTTCCATAACAACCCAGAATTTTAATTTCATAGCCAGGCAGAAGCTGCTGTAGAAGTGGCACTCATTCGATATGTGCATTTCTTACTTCAACCAAGGTGGTGTTAATGTATTGCAGATAGCAGCAGTATTGCTGCATAGTGACCCCTGCATAAAGTCAACATTTGGCTCTTCACAGTCACTCAGTTTTCTCTTAAAAAAGAAACAAATGGTAAGTTTTGCCTTTTTGAAACGGGTAATACTATATGTTTGAAATCAAGGGCTTGGATCTTCTTTGTTTGTGTGCTTCCTAGTCTTTCTGTGCACCAAAAGGCAGCTAAATGCTACCACTGAATTGGAAGTCTCCTTTTCATCAATGTAAATTGTTACTCATGAAGCTGAAAGGAACAGATCTCAAACAGACAACTTTAGGAGAAAATTAATCAGGGAACAGTCAGACCACTAACTTTCTTGCAGCTGTACCAGCACTAATGTTTGTGCAGCTTGTGTGAGGGACAGGGCTGGAGAACTAATCCACATGAGAAAAATGATCTTTGTTGCCAGCTGATTTTTCAGATGTGTTTTTCAGCTTGAAAACTGTGCTCTGGGGAACAGGGAGGTGAGGGCAGCAGGGAGAGAGGGGACAGGATCCAGCTGGGCTGCTCTGGAGGCAGGGAAGCAGCAGTACTGTCTCCAGTGACTTCCCCATCCTGTACTGCCATGAGGAACATCACTCCACACTTCTCCATCTCTCCATGTCCCACAGGACACAGGAGACCTTGCTGAGCAGCATCGTTCAAGGGAGATGTTCCCTTTCTGGCAGGGAAAGGATCCTACCTATCCTATACTTGGTTGAAGAGCAGGAGCAGGGTATTGCACTTACCATGGTGGATAATGCTGTGATCCAATAATTTCTGCACCAGTTTAATTGCCGTCTCTCTATCTGAGGCCTCTTTATGGTCAATCAGCCAATCAATCAGCTCTTTGGCAACGAAGCAGTTTGGATATGTCTTAAGGTGGTGACGTCGATCTTTAATGACCTTCTCTTCATGCAGTCGGAGCCTGGGGGTCAAATCACCTTGTGAATATCATTTGCAAAGAGCCTCTGTAATTAGCAAGACTGGGGATATAGAGTGGAGCAGAGGCACCTGAGCTCTGGTCACAGGATGGGTTTTGCAGGTCTTGGGTGGAAGGGAAAGAGGTTTGGTCACACATCCAACTTTAAAGCCCATGCTTGGAAAAACTGTTTTTCTGCCCAGTGGAAAACATTAAAAAATTATGAACATTAATTATGAACAGCACAGCATAATAAGCCCATTAAAATACTTCCTGTAGGTCAATTAAACTGCAAATAATTTGGAATTAATATTCCCACATTATCATTAACACCTTCCACGTTACTCTTTTATTTTACGGTAACACTAGTGTAGATTATTTTTTTATATATCTCTTTTATTTTTTCAGTTGTAGTTTCTTCCTTATTTGGGTAACTGCATTTTGCCTCTAGCTGTACAACAAGCATAGCATTTATGATTTAAAATTCAGGCTCAAAGCTGTTCCAACACCATGTTATCCAGTATAACAATGTTATCTAGCTTAAAAAGTTGCCTCCTACTCTAAATAAAGGAGAACTGATTTCTCACTGCTAGTAAGTGCTAGCTTCTGCAAAATGTCTTGAAGCCAAGTTGGTTGGCTGGTTTTGAGACAACTGGGACAGAATGATTCACCTTGTTAATGAAGGTTCTGGGGTTTTGCATCTTTTTTTTTAGTCATTTTTCCCAAATAAACAAAACGAGAACATTATCAATAAATTAATGGATAGAGGTTTTTAAAAACTTTTTTAAAGTTTTCTGCTTCCTTGTTTCCATTTTAATTAATAATTGTAATTAATAATTCTGGTTTTGTAGTGCCATGTCTATACAACAGTTCTGAAGAAAGCATAGAAACCAGAAGGCTTGGGCTCCTATGACAAACAGAAATATTGCCATTCATTTCCAAGTGGCCAGGATCCTACCCCGTAAACATGCTCACTGACTTCAAAGAAATTCTGAATAATGTTATAACTGTAGGGGGTAGAACTATCTCTGTTTCTAGAGAGGGAAATAGCACAAAAGGGCATTAACATGGACCTCAGGAAGCACAGAGCAGGAGTCCAGCCATAAGACCAGTTTTCGTCTCAATGTGATTCCAGTATGAAACAATTATTCCTCTTTCGAATCAAAGAAAAATATTTGGCTGAAATCAGTGAAGAAAACATCAGTAGGGCATTAGACAAGGCTTACATAGGCTTCTACCTAAAAATAGTAGCAAAGCAGTGTTTTTGTTTTGCAACATTTAGCCTTGAGCTACACTGGAATAGCCAATCCATGATACAAATTCAAAACCAGCTTTGCAAACATCATAAAAAAAATGAAGACTTCTATATTAAAAATACTGAAAAATCACATTAGTATTCTGGAAAAAAAAAGTGCCCGTAAATGTCCCATGCACTGTGAAATTCTCTGAGCTAAAATACCTTTGCTTAAAACATATTTTCCAGATGTGCTCTAACAGCTGTTGCCATACTTAGAAAGAAAAGCCTACACAGTTTTAATTATAGAACATGCAATTATCAGTATGTCTGACTGAGCTTTACATTTAAAATATATTCCAGGATCTGTTAATGTTCATCCAGTCTTATGTCACATAATCATCTGCAAGAATAAAACTAGGGAAAGAGTGTATAATACATATGCAGGCAGCTTGACCCAGCTTTCAGTCATTGGTGTAAGTCTAAATGGATGAAGTTCCCCTGAAACAAGAGGAAAAACCCCTTCTATGAAATTCTTTGGCCAAACACCATGTAGGAGTATGCCAGCAATGGTCTGGTATTCCACAAACAAGCCAGTAGCCAAGAGCCCCAGAAACGAGTGTTTATGTCTTAAATTCTGACTGAAGGCTTTCCTGCAGTTGGTGGGCTTATAAATATTTCAAGTTCTCTGTCACATCAAATGCCAGGGGTCCCCACTACAACCGTTTTCATCACTCAGGGCACTTACAGGGTTTCACTATAAACTTTTTTGCCTATATTCACAAAACTCATAGAAATATTGTTATCTTAATTATCTCCACCCACTTGCTGAAGTGGATCCAAATTTGCTAAGAGGTTATGAAATCATTAAGTTAAACAGAGCATGACCACATAAGCCTCAAGAAACCCGAAAAAGCAAATTTATCCACAATTTCCAAATGGAAGTGGGAACTTTTTCTACAGTCTATAGCAATTGTATCCATACCAAATTATGTCCAGACTAATTTATTTGGAACAAAGAACAGAAAGGGAATTCAGATTTTCTCCCTGGTGGTGTATGCTGTTCTCTGTCAGGGATCCCTCACCTCTACAAACCTGCTAAAAATCAAACTGTATGGAGGAGAAGCAGCTCAATAAACTGAAATTGTACCTAGTGTAAACTGCAAGTATTAAAGCTTCAGGTAAAGTTATTAAGCATGTATTGCAGTATGCAAATCAAAAGTTTGTGCAGGAATTGTAAAAATGCATCTGTGTTCAGTCATATTTATTAGGAGCCAAATCAAATGGGATAAAAAAGGAAAAAAATGTAGCAGTGAATGCAATTACACACTGGAACCAATGCTCAAGTGAAGTGGTAAATTCTTTATCCCTTGGCACTGGGAAACAGGCTTCTCACTAAAAAACCTTGATGTTTTCCCTTTAAGTAATGTTAATCACTTTTTGTCAGCTAGTCTGCATGATAACTTGACACCAGTTACATTTCTCTTGCTACAAGAAGTTTTTCTCAAGAGTTTCTTAGGAACATTAGCTCATTGACAAACCCTGACCAGCCTGAGGGGAGAAGGGGGAGAAGAGAGGAGGTGAACGAGGGGCGATGGGGGACACCTTGATTCAACAAGCCTTTGAAAAGTTGTCCCTCTTTCTATAACTTAATGGCTTAACTCCAGAAAACAATCTCATGTACACCAGTACATCTTCTATATATTATTCAAGATCACCTGCCAGATTTTGCACTTGGGGCAACAGTCTCCCCTACCTGCAGAAAACAACGTGAGAACCAAAGCGTTTGAGCAATTGCCTGTGAACTGTAACAGCCATAGGCAACCCTGTGATATTGACAAATTGATAGCCATGGCTCTTATTCATGGTCACAACAAATACAGACAGTCTGCATTTGCATGCATGCGTGCCAGAACAGTTTTCTTGGGGGCTTGTCTAAACAGGAGCTACACCTAATTAACAACATGTAGCGACTCTTGCTCCAAATAGAAGTGCCTTCCCCCTGCGTAGCATGGAATGGGCTAACCCGGAACACACTGCTCCTGTTTTGCAGTAAACGTTTTCAGAGTTAATCAAGAACAATGTCATTTGTTGAGAGGCCATTAGGCTTTTTCTTTGCCAACTGTCAGAAAAGTCATGATAATGCAAACAAGATCTTTGCTTAAGGAATGAAGAATAGGGCACTAACTCAGGGAGAAGCCACTCTCACAGCTACATGAAACTTGCATTTTGTTTTCCACGAGGGAAACTACACATCTTGAAGTTTCTTCTACCTTTTTCTGAAGCAATGGGTAAGGATTTTGCAAAGGCAGCACCTGCACAAGAGTCTAGCTTTTCTTTTAAACCCCAGAAAAGACCAGCTCGCTGGCTGAAGGCAGTGATGATGTCACTAAATGGACCACAGTCCAAATATCTCACCCAGCTATACCCCTCTGTTAAGTCTAGTAGTTTGTGCTTGGCTAACATACGTCTTGCAGAACACCACTCAGACCTGATTTCTATGCATGAAAAGACAAAAAGCCTCTGCTCTTCTTGGTAATTTTCTGAATAATTCATCTACCATTCCCTAGTACATCTCATGTAGTCCCTACATTTATCCTAGCACGGCTCCATAAAAATGTGCAGGAAATAATTTGGTTCCTGACACTCAATAGACAACACGGTAGGAAGACCTTCATATTGTGCTCCACTCATTCACCTCTTCCAACCAGACAGATACCTTCCCAAAGAAATCATACACACACATACACGTGCATACATATATATGACATATGTGTATGCACATTGTGTATATGATAGATACAAATATATCATATACACACTGAACAAAGACATATCAGATCTCTTGAAAATTAATAGTGATATGCAGTAGGGAAAAGCATTGCAAGTGGTTTCTGTCATCCTCAAATTCATTCACAAGCTGCATATATTTGAAACTTCTATCAGAGAAGGATTTACTTATTTCCAAGTAAAGCAATTCACAGTGTCTTTTGTGACAAAAATATATGGACAAAAAAATATCTTGCCAAAGGCAAGGACAATTCACAGTGTCCAAAGAGCACCAGTTTTCCATACCTCTTCTCCAGGTCATAGGTGCTCTACTGGCAGGTAGAATTGTCCCTTTCTGTTCGAAACAGAGCAGTTTTGTATCCTCCCAGAGGTCACAAAGTTTGGCTGTTTTCTGAATATAAGCACATGAACTGGCTTATAGTACAGTAGACAGGCATCTTACTAAAACACACCACCTTCCGAAGTGTCTCAGTGACTTAGAAGCATAATTCCCACTGAAAGTTAAAACTCACACGTCAGCTATAGCCCCAATTCATTACAAAACAAGTGAGCATATGGCAGCGTTTGTGTATATATACATACCCCAGAAAATACAGAACTACTTGGAATGTCCTTTACTTGAAACTTTTGCTTTTGCACTGTCAGCAAAAACAATAAAACGGGTCAGTGATGACATAAACTTTGTACATAGAAGTGATCGTGAAGGTACTCTGCAAATGCAATGTGTATTGCTGGGACAAGTATTTCCAGCGGAGCTTGCCAAGTCTCCGCTCAAGTGTCAGCAGTTCGCTGCTGCCTGTTCCTCTTTCTATTTATGCTTCAGCTCTGCAGTCGCTTAGTTCTGTTACTTGATATTTGCAGGAGCTAAAATACCCTTTAAAACATGGGGTCATACTGGAAATAGAATGAAGATATTTCTGTACTGGTAGCTGTAACAGAGCAGGAATTCTGCCATCTGAATAGGGTTAGAAAGGGTCTCTTAAAAGCAGCTCCAGATATTAGTTCTCCTCATTGTGTTTATCTCTGCTTTTTTTTCCCACAGCCATGTAGTCCATGTGAGGAGATGCCAGAACACAGAGCCAGAGAGATTTCAGATAAACCATTATCTTGGCACACTGCAGAAGAAAGCCCAAAGCTTCCAAAGAAGTGATGGTCCACCAGTGTTCCTGGGGCTTTCAATAAAACATTGGGTCTGCCTCTCTTATGAAGTTCTTCTTTGTAAGTTCAGAAGGTAATAAGGTCACTGAGCATGCAACTGAGTGTGCACAGGGACATCCCCAATGCTCAGGACACCTTACTAACACCAGTGGGGGTCAAAGCAAGCTCGGGGGAACAGACCCAAGCATGGCTCAGGATCTAGGATGAAATCAAAATGATGTCTCTTGGAGACACTCCTACAGCCCACAAATTCAGGCCAGAAATTCAGACCCACAGCCTCCCTTGTAAGTACTCTAGACTGCAGAGGAAATTAGATCCATGTGTTTGTATCGATCTGTCCAAAAACTAGAGACCACTCACAAACCCAGTGTTTGAATTCTTAAACCTCAAAGGTATATAATCCAAGCCTGTAGCTGGTCTTCATTTTAAACAACATAGCATAACATTACCGATCTGGTAAAACAGTGAAAGTAAATAGGATTTTAAAATAACTTTTATATCAAGTTTTGGAATGTTTATGTTGACATGTGTTTTAGGGTTTGAACCCCTAAAGGAAAGGAACATGCTCAGTGGACTGCTGACTCCTCTCCACTTTTCTGTTTGGGTTGTGATATACGCATGCATGAGGGCAGTCCAACAGCATCACCAAATCAGAGCAATATTTGTTCACCTCTCTTCTCCAAGAAGCAGGAAAACTTGATATCTGGCAAGGTTACCAATCTAACGACACTTTCTCCTCATGTCCATAGGAAGCTGTGAATCTCCCTGACTGCCAAGCCATTTCACTTTCATTTCACTTTTAATCAAAATGTGTACAAACATGAATAATACTTCCAACTGCCTGCACACTTGAATGTTGAGAACTTCTGTCTCGCTGCAAAGCGTAAAACTGGGTTTTACAAAGACAAAAACATAAAATACAGGCAAGTTATTATTTCACCAGCCCCTAGTCATAAGGAAAGTGGAAGTCTGCCTGTCTTGCTCCAGCTGCTTGCTTTCTGGGCTGAAGCTGTCAAAACTCAGATCAGAGTTTTCGTACTCTATAAGGAAGTGAAATATAATCGTGATTCTCACTCATGTGTGGATGAGCTGGGATGCACACATGGGATGAACAAATACAGGTCAAGATCTGTGTGATAATGCTATCATAGAATCACTGAATCATAGGATCGTTTTGGTTGGAAAAGACCTTTAAGATCAGCAAGTCCGAATGTTAACCTAGCACTGCCAAGTCTCACCACTACATCATATCTCTAAGCACCACATCAACACATCTTTTAAATAACTCCAGGGATGGTGACTCAACCACTGCCCTGGGCAGCCTGTACCAGTGCTTGACAACCCTTTCAATGAAGAAATGTTTCCTAATATCCAATCTAAACCTCCCTTAGCACAACTTGAGGCCATTTGCTCTTGTCCTATCACTAGTTACTCGGGAGACTGACCCCACCTTGTTACAACCTCCGTTCAGGTAGTTGTAGAGAGCAATGAGGTCTCCCCTCAGCCTCCTCTTCTCCAGACTAAACAACTCAGCCGCTCCTCGTAAGACTTGTGCTCCAGACCCTTCACCAGCTTTGTTGCCCTTTGTCTACGGTTAGCCAGTACTCAGGGCTAAACCGCAGCAGTTGGTCTATCACCCAAGACTCCCTCCCCAGCTGGGAAGGAGAATCAGGGAAGAAAAACGGAAAAGGCCCATGAGCTGAAGTATAGACAAATCTAATAGAGTAACAAAACAGAAACAACAATCAACACAAAACATAAAGGGTTCTACTCAGCCTGGTTCAATGCTGACAGAAGGAACAGAACACCTCCAACAAAGAGCCTCAGGGAGAGGAGGAGGAACCCCACCCTTACTGAGCTCCCTCCTTTTATAATGAACATGACTAGGCGGTAAGGGATACACCTGTGAGTCAGCTGACCTGACTGGAACTCTCAGCTGACTCGGGGCTACTCATGGCCTGCCTGCATGCCTGGCCCATGGGTCTGTGCCTGGGGAACCAGGACACCCTTCTTTGGACACACTCCAGCAGCTCAATGTCCTTCTGGTGGACCCCCAAAAGAACCAGTGTACTTTTCACTGAAAAACAAACTGTCTTTGCTTATGTCCATCAACTAGGGTTTATTCACATTATTTTTCTGTATCTCCATTGCAAGGATATTCTTAGGCTTACTAAATCAGTAAGTACCGTGGGGATTAATTTTCTGGGGCAAGAACATGAGCAGTGTCTTCCCAAATCTAAACTAAAGACATCTACCATAACTGAGAGGTAATCAACTGAAATTTCAAAGTGCAGACCAGAGACCTTAGGACAACTGTTGTTATAGATGTCCCTCGACAAGATTAACACAGTAGTCAAAAGCCCATCAACTCTTGCGGGCTTATGCTGAAAATCACTCTCAAAAAAGGAAGTATTTTACAGATAGAGAACTGAGGAAGGAGCGGTGCAGGTCTCCTGGTAAGCCAGTGAAAATCAATGACTTCTGTGTCAGGGAAAGCAAGCCTGTTATCTTAGTAACATGGCTGGAAGAGGTGAATGTTCCTTTGAAATGCTAAATGGGCTAAACAGAGAAAATATGGGTCAAACAGCCCAATCCCTACTGCTGCAGCCATTCCCGCTAGCACTGCCATTCAGGAGCCTGGAAAGACAGACCAGGAACTGAAGAACAGGATGATGGACTGCAGGTCTGTGCCACTGGAGGCAAGAAGAGGGGATGTAAGAAGGACGCAATGGGCTGTGGGCACTAGAAAGCCCTGCTGTGTGACAACCACCCTCTCGGATGCATGTTGCATCCCAAATGAGTAGGGGAGCCAAAAAAAGCTACAGGCTGAGGTCCCTTATGCACCAAGGCTGACATCTCTTTTACACTTATCCACGGGGAAAAGCTGAATATGCCCTTGCACTGAGTGCTGCACGTTTCAGACCTCCTGAGAAACGAGGAGGTCTTTCCACCCACCCATCTCCCAGTGCATCTGGGGAAAGCAGGTCCATAACACCCAGAAAGCACTGTAGTGCTGAACATATCTGCACTGCAAACAGTAAAAGGGGTCGTTATCTGATGGAGGTAACCCAAGAAATCCACAGGAGAACTGCAATTAGCCAAGTGCCTGATCTCAAGTGCAGTTGTGATATTTCTCCCACCCTGTCAATGGGTGACAGTTTTGCTGAGACATTTTATGGCTTTGGGTAACCCCTGATCTCAAAGTCCTTCCAAGCATGGCTGCTCTCAGCCTGAGCACCTGCAGGAGCTCTTCTCCCTGTTATTTTATGCTCCTCAGAGTAGCATCAA
Source organism: Podargus strigoides (assembly GCA_028020825.1). NCBI lineage: Eukaryota > Metazoa > Chordata > Aves > Caprimulgiformes > Podargidae > Podargus > Podargus strigoides. The sequence goes on from CM051620.1 coordinate 12,921,613, forward strand.
CTATTTGCACTCCTTTCAGCAGTCCTTGGCAATCCTGCTGAAAGCAAGAAAAAAATGTTTGCCTTCATCATTAATGATACGTCATACTGCAGTAGTATCTCAATTGCTTTTAGCAATCGTTTTCCATCTCTACATAAAACACTTAACCAATTACTGTGCTGTGTAATTGTGAGCATCATTAAGCACAAATAGCCAGTATCTGACAGGTAATAAAATGAGTAATAAAATACTTAGTGCTGTGTACTATTGTTAACAAACCCAATTTTATATTGAGGCTATGATTCAAGACTTTTTACTTACTTCCAACAAATGTATAGGTTCATCTTAAAATGTGTAGATGCAATATTCTTTCAATATACAGTTTGTTGTATTAAAACCATCACATCTTGTTTATCTCTTCCATTCTAAATGAATAGCTTCCTTTTTTTTTTAGGTTTAGTATAACTGTATTATTGAGCTTTATTTTTATTTTGAAGGAAGCTGTGAAAGCAGTAAGTGAAAAAATACTGACTAGAAAAGGCACCCCATATTGAATTACTTTAAATAAAAATATAATCTTACCATAATTTGGAACTGATTCATGGGGGTTTTTTACCTCCTACGGCTGGCAATACTGCAATATGCAGGATGTTACACTGATAGAAGACATGTCAAGGGAATTCTTTCCACTGTCTTCCAGAAGTCTATTGAAATCCAGTGGCTGACCACTAAATTAGAAAACAAGATTGGAACTGATGCAAATTTTTAAACACTGAAAGGTGATTCAGTTGTTAGTGGGTGACCTTCACATTGCAAGAACAGAAACTGAGGAACAGGTACGACTATAAAATGTAAGGCTGTACATTAACAACAAAGTGCTCTGCTGAAAACTGAAAACTTGGAGGCTGAAAGCGACAGAGAGTAAGAAATACCTGAATATGCAGTAGCTAAACTTTCACTGACTACAGGCTATCAACAGACTGAGACAATACAAAAACCAGAGGCAATCTTAGGTGGTACTAACTAACCAGTTTCCAGAAATGATGGGAAATCCAGTTGTTTGTGTCATTGTATATGATACTACAGGACATCATCTAAATATCGTGCTCATCTAAATAAATGCTCATGCCATCCTCATTCAAAAGCAATAAGCTTAAACAGATGTAACAAAGCGGCGCTACGCTGGTATGAGAAATGATGAGCCAGTGTCATGAGCAGAGAGAAAAAGATACTGGTTTGGGAGTCTAGCCTTATCTAAACAAAAAGTGAGAGGAACAGAATTGCTGTCTATAGTCTTTCAGGTAAGTTAAAAGCAGAGTGCAAGAAAAGCTATTTAAGTGATGCTGAGGAAATCTAAGGTAAAATTTGGACAAAGTTTTGGAGCAAAATTTTCTAATTGTTACTTCAGGTAAGAACTTAAATAACTTTTAAAGAACTGTAATAAATATACCAAAGGATTATGTGTTATAACATTCTGCAGAAGACCTTCCAGTCCCATCTTTTACAATTACATGATTTACACCGATTTCTATGAACAACCTTGGGAATATTACAGTATCAGAGGCTGGCCTTTGAATGCACTATACCAGGACTCACAGACTAGAGTCCTGTTTCATGTCAGCTGCCAAAAAGAAAAGTTCAAGTACTGCCTATATTAAGACATTTGTTATTTATATTAAGGCTTTTACTAAAAGTGGGTATGCAGATATACAGACAGTGTTCCCGTGCTTGCCAAAGCACAGGTGCTGTAAGTATGACGCGAGATGTCCGTATTTGTGAGCATGTTTCCTTGCAACAATTACTTGTTTTTCACTTTTACTGTGCAAGCATACAAGAGTTCCTAACTGGCCTATTACCCTACAGTCAACACCAAACTAGTGGCATGTTTTCCTCCAACATCTGAAGGAAATCCCTCAACCTTTGTGACACACATCTGTGTCAAAAACCAGCTGGGGATCTGCTGTGACGAAATCCTGCCAGTAGGCTAGCAGCATCCATAGAGGCCCAGGGTGTTGTCTGCATCCTTGCTAAATCAAAGCGTAGAAGCCAGGAGAAGCTGCAATGGCACAGCATCCGTCTGCCAGCTCCACGGCCCAACTCTGCATTTTACCCTTAGGTGAAGTCTCTACATGTCTGTACTCAGTTGGCCTTCCTATCTCCACGTGCAACATCCACTCGTCCTGCTGAGACCCACGAGGTTTGCAGGAGCATCCAGCCCCTAATCTGAGAGCTTGTGAAGATACCACCAAGAACCTGACTATATAGTCATAGTCACCCTGGTCTTAAGCCTGGAATTTGTCTAATTTTATATAGCGGCAGATGATTAATTTTTTTTAATGTATTTATTGAAATGATATAGAGTATGTAATTATTAAAGTAAATAATTCAAAGTAGGATAGAAGCCTAAATAGACTCATGTTACAGCCTTTTTCAGTTGTCATGTTTGCTTAAGAAATACAATGGTTTAAGTGTAAAATATAACATAGTATGACCTTCACAGACAGCTGGAGGCAACAAATCAGTACAACCCTAATTAACATTCTGCTCATTTCTATATGTTTTTCTTAAAGAGAAACCTGTAGCATCCAGTAAGGTTTCACTGTGAGTGCCAAATGAAAAAGAAGAAATGAATCACCATCTACAGAGAAAAAACAACAAATATCTTGGAAAGCTACTGACTGCCCGAAACCTCACTGAATCAGTTCCAAATGCATCTATGCCAAATGGTAACAATGATTTTACACAACAATTCTACAACGTAACACTACTGTATTCATTTTTTAAACACTGAGAGGATTGCTCTCTGACACAAATGTTTTAATGATAACCATCCTATCTGCTTTAAATCTCTTTCTTTAACTAGGACATACAAACATGTAATGTGAAGAATTACGGTATGTGAATTTAAGGGGATTACTCAATGGCATGAAGTTACTCACTGCTTAAATTCTGGCAAGTTAATGAAGAACTTTATAATTAAGGAAAATGTATTAATACAAATCCTAGTTAAAGACTAATTCTATTTAAAGGATTTTACTTTTGCAAAAATCTAGCCTGGGGGTGGTTTATTTCAATGAGCTCAGCTTTCTTCCACATCTGATAAATGAAATGAACAGAGGCACAGCTGCTGCATAACCACTCTTTATGAATAGTTCCTTCTGTCAGGACGCTATCAAGGATCTTGTCTGGTTTGATTAGGCCTTGTTAAATGTTCACAAGTAGATGAGCTTTGAAAAGATAAATATTACAGAAGCGTTCTTCCTCTGCTATTAAGTTTAAATGGAAATTTCCTTTAAAATAATAAATAAATCAATAAAGAGCCCAGAGAAGTTCTGCTCTGTGGAACAGCTTGCTCCCATTGCTGGGCCATGTGTTTGCCATTTCTCATTCTCGGCAAAACTTCTCTCTCCACACATGCAGAAAGCTTACTGAACAGGTATGTCTGTGCTCTGACAAGAAATTCAAACTGTGGCTTCTCACTGCTTTACTAACTCAGAACATGCACCCTGATCCTTACTCATCAAGTAACAGCATCAGCTTTACATACAATATCAGCCTCAGATGCATGCTGGTAGACTTAGAGTACAACAATATGGTTATGTTTACAGCATGCTCCCAAGTCTGGGTCAGGCCTGAACTTGAATCCAAAACACATGCTGCGCAGACAGTTAGGGATAGGCTACAGATGAGCAACAGGACAAGCAGAGGTGAGAGGTTAGGGCTGCACTGTGCCTTTACACAGACTCAGGTATTCATCTATCCTCAGTATAAATCACCCAACACTGTGTGTTACTCCTAAATCCAATTCATTTACTCAAGATGAGCCTTGACATCACCTGTCCTGAAGAAAGGCAGGATCTGTAGGAGCCTGGATATAGTTGCTCCTCAGGTGGTATCAATGACCAAGGCTGGGCTCATGAACCACGGGCACTTCTTGATGTAGCTACCCAGACACGTGGAGGCAGGCTAAACAGCATGCGAAGGTTTAGTCCATTACTCGCCCTGGATATCAAAGCACAAAACAAACAGTGTCAATTAGGTCCTAAATTGAGCATAGCTACAATGGGATTTCTGAATGCTGAACTATACAGGATTTCAGTCCATATGTAAGTAGACTGTGCACACATGCACTGCTGAAACTGCAAAAGGTTTGTCACCAGTGAAGACATGAAATCATTGGCCAAGTGTTCAACACCTTTCTGTGACTTTTTCCACAGGTCTGTCATTTGCTGAGGTGGAATACTGATATTTTACATTCAAATATGTGCTGTGTACAGTCTTCAGCCTGAAAGCAAAATGTCACAATTTCCAGTCCACTGGCTCCTTGGTCACTATATGTTTAAATAAATTTTTCTCTCTGTGTTTATTGTGCTTCTCCCAAACAGTTTACACAATCATTTTTTCTTCCTCCTTTGCCCCAGTAACGTGTTTCCCAAGAGTATGTTGTTACTGGCCTCATACAAACTCAGATGTTCCATATTCACCAGAAAAGAAATCAACACAGAGTACAAACATATTTCATGTGAAATTATGTACGATATTCTGTTTCAGCTGGTGTTGATTTCACAGAATCACAGAATGGCAGGGACTGGAAGGGACCTCTGAAGATCATCTAGTCCAACCCCCCTGCTAGAGCAGGATCCTAGAGTAGATCACACAGGAACATGTCCAGACGGGTTTTAAATGTCTCCAGAGAAGGAGACTCCACAACTTCTCTGGGCAGCCTGTTCCAGTGCTCAGTCACCCTCACAGTAAAGAAGTGTTTTCTTATGTTTAGATTGAACCTCCTGTGTTCCAGTTTGTGCCCATTGCCCCTTGTCCTGTCACTGGACACCACCGAGAAGAGTCTGGCCCCGTCTTCCTGACACCTGCCCTTGAGAGTGATACATAGGGTTGTTCTTCCCCAGATGCAGGACTCTACACTCACTCTTATTGAATTGCATTCAGTTTCTCCCTGCCCAGCTCTCCAGCCTGTCCAGGTCACGCTGGAAGGCAGCACAGCTCTCTGGCATGTCAGCCACTCCTCCCAGCTTTGTATCATTTACAGATTTAATGAAAAAAAGTCATATTAAGTTCGTAATATATTAGTTTGCAGCAGCTCTAGCCCTTCTGTAGCCAAACAAAGTGAATGCAAGCAACTATTTTTCAATCACCACTGTTTGATTCATTACATTAAGCACAAAGTATAGCATTTGGAAAAACCATCACTTTATAGAAACCCAAAATTATTGGATTTTCCCCCATTATGAAATACTTTTAAAGGATCTAGGCCTTGCAGCACTGTGATAAAACACAATGGCACACAGAGAAAGCAACAAATCTCACAGCTTTTGTGCATACTGAAAGAAATATTATTATTTTCAAAAAGGTGGAATCATGGTTGGGCACATGCCTGATTTAATCACATCTTTGATCACATGTGTAAAGGCAAGGGAATATATGTCTTTACCTTCCAAATGGACTATCGGATGAGACATGCCCCTCCAAGGGGAGAAAGTGTTAACAGTTCTAATACCTTCTTCCCTCAACGCAGGACTGAAAATCCACTTTCCACAAGCAAAGCTGGAGCTGCAGGACTATTGAAAACCAGGAATTTATGGCCACAAATGAAATCCCAAACTGGGCCCCTTGTGCAGTGGGAGAGGATCCAAGAGCACTCGATCCGTTTTTTGTATCGCTGTGCAGGCAGTGAGGATGGGGGAGCAGGTGGCTTGTCCTGAGATTACTGTTCCTCTTGTAATGCCAATACAACATAGCCAGCAGGATTTCTGGCACTAACGTGATCTACTGGCCTTCCATCATCTACTACTCCATACGCTGCCTCCAGTCTTTTCTCTATTCTCATCCTTCAACGACTGATATAAAACCAGTATGTCCTAAGTATGCACACTTTGGCTTCTGTTCCCCAAGTTCTTAAGAAATGTACCCACAGATAACCTCACAGACACCTTGAAAAGCTCTCTTGGTGGTGAAAAGAGTTGCCATTAGGTTGTCATCATTAGCCAAGCAGCAGTATGATACCAATGGCTCCTATTATGGAGCCATTTTTCTTGTCACAGAGATCTACTTATTAATTTAACCTAATCTATTTCTACTATTTTCCAAATGACCTGAAAGGTCTGAGTTTGTCCAAATGCTATTAGTTTTGAAAATACTTCAATTGTCTAAGACAAGCCTTAAAACTTATATCCCTAAATAATTCTCAAAATGGTATTTGTACAATCTTTTTTGGGATTTGTATGTGATAATGCTACTTTGAGCTTCTTCACATCACAATCTCCCTCTGTTTGTACTGACCAAGCAGCAAAATACCAGTTTAAGCTAGGAGTTACTCCTTCTACATCCTAGTAAAAATAAATTCATGTCAGCTAGAGGAAAGTATGAGTTAATTACCTCCTGAGCATCAGGAAACAATTAACAGTTTTCTGTTATATCATCCTGATTTCTAAGACATGCAATTATATGCTACTGCAGAAAAGGATGTGTGATTATCAAGGGAAGGATCTTTTCTGAAAATAAATGAAAGGAAATTGTTCCACCACTGACAATAAGCACTATAAATAATTATTAGTTAATATCTTCTCAGAAGTCATTTCCATTATTTGCAATATTAACTTTGAGTGACGTGTTGGCCATGTGTTGTCAGATTGGCAGTGTTAGATTAATAGGTGGACCTTAGAGGTCTCTTCCAACCAAGGCTATTCTGTGATTCTTCTCCCAAAAAGGTTGAGCGTAAGTGCTGGACTCTGATCCCTCAGACAAGTACTCACAGCTTCAGCTTCCTGTAAATATTCTGCAATACTCACTGGAATTAAATTAAAAATCATTGTTTTTAGGAACTATATTGTAATTATGCCTTGTGTTTGGTTTGCCTCTTAAAACGGAGCTGAGAATGGTTTGTGGAAACACAAAGGAATACATAGGCTTGCTTTAAGCAGCCTCAAAGCTTTGAAGACATCAGTAAAAATGTGAAGAGTGACAGGTACAACGTACAACCACTTCTTTTTAATTCCTTCCAGTAAACTAATTTGGCCCAATATGCAGGAAAGTGGTGCAAATACAGAGCCCGTGCATTCTGCAACAGTTCAGCTGAAAACTAATGGAAACATTACAGCAATATACCTGTTTTGGCAATGACCCTTAGTGTGAGAAGCAGTGAAACAAACCCACATAAACCTCCACAATTCCAAGCCAGAGGCCACTATGCTAGATGGCAGCTGTGTTACTGGGGCTGGGAGAATCTTCCCAAACCAGCTACATTATATACAATCCATAAAGGATAAATGTGATCATGTTAGTGCTGCTTATCAGCAGAACTTTGGTCTCTGTAGATTCCTCATGCAATGCACCTCCAGGACAGCTACATCTCTTCCCCAGAAAGTTCAAGTTGTGTTCCAAGTTCTCCTTCCCTATTATCTTACACCTAAAGGCTTCTTTTATGCACTGTCCTTGACAAACATCATCTTGTCTGGCTCTCATCTAGCTGGAATGCTCTTGGAAAATAGTTTCCACAGCTCTTGATCTCAATAACGTTGCCCATCTACCTGATTCCTTCCACTGCCTCCTCCTCTTCTATCACATCAAACACAGTACTATCAATCATGCTTATTTTCTCTTTCAAGCTCCCACCTTTGCTATCACCATCTTTCAGGTGGTGTTGGCTTTTGCTCTGACTAGCAATTTAGTTCCAGTTTTGCCATTTGGTTTTAAATCTTTAAGTGAACACCTTTGTGCTTGCTACCTTAGTGCCCAGGAGGCATCCTCACCCAAAGAGCCACAGAACTCTCTGGATGTAGTCCCCCAAATTCTGTCCAGGACTGCTATGATCTCTACCAAAAACTTGACATCTAAACAGGGGATGGGCAGGAGAAGAATGGATGAAAGGGGTGAGAAGGGGCTCTTGGACTGGCACAGCTGTACTTCATGATCAAGGTGTGACTCCATGAGAAACCAATCTCACTGTGGGGCCCACCAGTAAAAGAGGGGGACTGTGGAGCTCCTCACCCCAGCTGACCTTATGCCTTGCACTGTCATTGGTGGTCATCTGACATGATAGTAACCTGGCTGAGCTCCCCAGACTGCTCACCCTGGGGTCAGACACACACCAACACACGTGCATCAGGCCAAGCAGCAGGAGCCCTGGGGGTCCAGGGGAGTTGGGCTGCTCTTTTCTGCAGCAGCAGCTGCACACATCAGCTCAACACTGCTGTAAAATCCACAGCAGGACCTACAGTCCCCTGGTTCTCCACAGAAACCAGAAAAGTCACATGTGCCTGCAAATCCTGTGACACAGCTATGGTAGCCCATGTAATCACCCACACAATTGCAAGGAAATGGAGAATTACAGCCTTGTTATGTGAAAACCAGCTTCTATATTTGCTCTGAATTAGCAAGCCAAATCAGGCATATTTTTTCATTATTTGAAAATGCACCTTTGAGATCTGCGTGCATTTACTGGACTGAGGCACTGTTAAGAAGCAAACTACAAAGACTGTAAAATTATAGGGCTGATAATTAAGGTAGGGGGTTGCAGTGTGGAGTAGTGCAGTCACATTAGTAGCAATGTGATGTGCTGGTCATATAAATTACATAGTGTGAATTTCAAAACCTATTAAATGTCAATATTTATCTCTATTCCTGCACCATACCCTGACAAGAGTGCAGAAGTAAAGGGAAAAACCTTGAAAGAGAAATAATCTAGCCAAATTGCAAACACAGTTTCTGTTCCTATCTCGTAACAACATGTGCATTGGACATCTAAACTCAACATGATTTTTATAGTCTGTCTTCTACTGAAGTCTGAAATTTTTAAATGGGAATCCAGTAAATGTTTGACCTACGTTGAGTTTGGGCAACTTAAGCACTGAGGAGGCAGAGAAGCAAACCCAGCAGTGACTGCTGCCACTGTTCCCTCTCTCTGTCCTTGACATGTGTTTCTGCCACCTCCCTCACCCCAGTGCTGGCATTGGTCTGGCCTCATGCTGAGCCTGTTTAGAAGGTTAATTTTTTCTTATTTGGCTTCAGCTGCTTTCGTTCCCTGAACTTGTGATCCCAGACGAACACCAGTGCGAAGTGCAAGGGAAGCGATAAGAGCAGGGCAGCAGCAGCCCGCAGTCAGATCTGCTGTATCAGAAAACCACAGCTTTAAAACAGTGACGTGGGGTAAGCCAGCACCTATTTCTCTCCCCGTACTTCTTCAGAGAAAGCTTTTATGTGGTCATGCAGTAAACTGGTTTGTAAAACTGACCCAACTGAAATACCAGCCATCCAAAAGCCCTGCTGATCACTTCCCCAGTGCAGGTCACTGTATGGCAAAATTCCAGAGATGCTTAAGCCAGACTGAAGGAGGGGAAGCACAGAGGAGGGAACCAGGAGGCAGAAATGTCGGTGTGGGTACAAGGCAGAGAGGACCACTGCTTTTAGTGACAGTACTAGCTCCAGGTTTTAGCCATCCAAACTAGTAGTGCCTCTCCAGTTCTCCTTGTGTAGCTGCACCATGATGAAGAGCGCAGCTGAAGAACAGAGAAACAGATGTAAAGAAGCAGACCTGCTAGTGACCACTGCCTGAGGAGGTTCCTTCAGCTTCACAGGTTTCTCTAGAGCCTGCACAAGCCTGTAACACAGTCTGTGGGTTATCTTTTCCCTTTCTCCATGCTTCCATGCAACTCAATGCTTCAGAGTTTTCAAAAAATAAAGGAGCAAGACTGTACATTATTTTACTCCTAGTCCTGCTACATAGCACTCTCCTGGCAATGTAGATTTAAATATTTTATTTTTCTTTAACTCTGAGGTGAGTTTTATTCTTTATGCTGCAAGGATCAAAAGCATATTCACAACAGGGGCCTGTAATGATAGGACGAAGGGTAATGAGTGGAAGCTGAGAGACAGACTGGATATAAGGAGGAAGTTCTTTACCCTGAGGGTGGTGAGGCACTGGAACAGGATGCCCAAGGAGGCTGTGGAGGTTCCATCCCTGGAAGTGTTCAAAGTCAGGTTGGATGGAGCCTTGAGTAACCTCATCTAGTGAGAGGTATCCCTGCCATGGCAGGGGGATTGGAACTAGATGAGCTCTGAGGTCCCTTCCAACCCAAACCATTCTATGATTCTATGAATATAGACTTTTCTCCTTAAGGCCACAGCAAAAATGTGGGATTTGAGGGAAAAGTCAAACCTCCAAACAGTTAAAGAAAAAAAATTAAAATCTAAAAGTCATGACTGTTGTTGACATTTATGAAACTGATTAAAAATCCCTTCTCAGCTTTCCTTTTCCTAGCTAGTAGAGGCAAACTGCCTTTGTAAATCTGTCTCTCCATTCCATTGTAATACCAATAGTCTTAATTGAATCACTGTAACTAAGAATCCTCATGAGCCTGTGTTCAAATAGGTTTAAGCTGTATTTAATTCCAGTGTTTTATACATTAAAATTGTTTAAAATATATGGTTTATATGTCCTGCTCTTAAAAAAAAAAAAACAAACCAAAAAACAACAACCCATGACTAACATGTGAAGTGCATCCTTCACTCAACCAATGCCAGACCTGAAGCTTTGCAGTTTCTGTCTTTATTAACCTTTAGAGCCTCGATGCATTTTTTCTTCAGGGACCAGGTACACAAATTTGCTTAGCTCTTGCTTCTTACCCAGCCTTTCATCTCCTTTGTCAATTCTTCATCAGTTTAATATCTTCCCACAAAAGTTTATTTTGAGAAGATGACTGTACTCAAGCATGGCCTTGAACACAGGAAAAAAGGTATCTTTCAGTTAGCAAAAGAACTCACACAAGCCTGCTCTGCCAGGAAGAAAGAGGTAAAAGAGCTAACCACAACACAAAGGTTACAAAAATAAACAGCAGAATAAGTGGCAAAAAATGTAGAAGGGCCCAGAGGCTCAGGAGGGAATGTCTGCTTCTGAGAGCAAACCCTAAACCAAGAGCTACTAGCTAAACTGGCACTCAGTGCCTGGACACTCAGTGATGGGGATGAAGAAGTCGATGTCAGGAGCTTAGGTGGACTGAGGAGAGGCTAATGTTTGCTACTGTGACAATACCCTTCGCTTTCTTAGGTTTTACATCACAGAAAGCACTTAAATTCTTCAAGTTTTACACTTAAACACTGTACAACAGGGTCTCTGAAATTTGCACCAAAGAGTATTGGAGTCTACAGATATAAGAAATATTAATTAAAATGAGATGCACTGATTCCTCCCTAGCTTATCTAATAATGAAAGCTGTTTGACCTCCCTCGTGGCTTCAGTCTGGTCTCTCCCTCTACAGATGTGACTCTGGAGGGAGAAAAGAGCAGATCCTTTCCTGAACACAGCACCCAGAGCTCCCCCCCCAATCCCGGCACACACAGCATCACCTGTGCATCTCCACACTTGGGAGGTATTTTTCTCTGCACTTTCGGGATGTCACTCTTGGGCTTGGTGTCTGACCTCCCAAACCAGAAATCCCAATCCCGACAGAGTCCCACTTTGGTTCCTCAAGTTTGGTGGCTTCACACAGACCCTCCCTCGCCAGTCAGAGCCTGCTACTGCTGCAAGAAACCACTACCAATTGCAGCCAACATTTGTGTTGCAAGGGCTTTATTTTTCTTCAGAGCATAGTGCCTATCCGTGCCAGGACTTGACAAATAGCTCAAATTCCTAGGCGTTATCGCTACCCAAACAGTAAATAATAATGACAAGTGATAGGAGGACTTCTCTGTCATGGTGCCAGCCTATGACCACTGCCCCCACAGAAGCAGGGATCGTGTAGTAAATGCAAAGCTAGATTGCTTTTAATATGTTAATTATGCCTTACCTCCACATGCATCAACATCAGAACAGTTTCCCTCACATATTCATGGGCAGCTCCTCTAACATAAAATAAGTTAAAAATACTCTTGCACATGCCACACACAGCCAGGATCTTTTGCTTGCCTGCTGATCTCTGCTAACCTAAGACAAAAGTTAATGATTGACTACATCTGGAATGGAATACATAAAATCTACAGCACAAACCACTTGTACAACATCCGCCTTCTTGTGTACATAGTGAAAGAGCGATCACTATTTGCACGTGCATTGTTAACTACTTGATCTCTGAGTTGTGCTTGATGAAAGCTGCTGATGAGAATGACTGAATTATTAAAAGGCACAGCTTAAAGGAAAGAACTTACCAAACAAAAGCCTTACATCTTGATTTCTAGAAATGTTGAATAGCCACAAATTTTATGGGAGGACAGGAGAAATTGAGATTTCTGGCCCAGGAATCACATACATATACAGACACACTTAAATATATATGTACCTATGCATGCATGCTTATAAATGCATATGGGACCTGATGTCATTAAAAGGAGTACAAACAGGCAAGACTGAAACACATGAGAAGGTGCATCAGGTATCAATGATTCTAGAAAAAAAAACCATATAAATTTGAGAAACACAAGCTTTTTATAAAATTAAAATAATTTATTTTAATTAAAACAAACAATTGAAGTGTTTTGACAGAGCAGAGTTAGCAGGAATCTTCTTGATTTCAGAGCACTTTATTTTGCAGCTTTACCAACCTTCACTTTGAAACATTTTCTTTTTCAGTGCGTTACTCTGGTGGAACCTGAGAGAAGATATTGCCAATTTTTTGGTTGCTCGATTTTGGAAAACAAATTAATGAAAGCAAAATTATTTGGACAGAGTGTTCTAGAGCACTCTTCCACGGAGATCTGATGATATAATCTCCTGTGTCCTACCTGCCCTGAGGAAGTCAGCAGAAAAGAGCCTTCTCAAGTGAGACAACTGAGAACTATTTTTTTCAGGGTTAATTTTGAGTGTGATCAGTAGCTCTTGGCTGAGGGAAATGCAACCACCAGTGGAGGTTGCAAGAACAAAGTGCAGGGAGCAGAGAAACACATCATCCCTTTAGGTGGCAGTACAATATTGGATTGGTTTAGGCAGATCAAAAAGTCTCATCTTAATGAATTCTGTCTCTAAAATAGGCACATATTGTTTGTTTAATATCTGAAGATTGGTCGGGACCTGACTTGAGAAGTGACCTCTAGACAATTCTTACATTCCTTTGAGTGTATAAGCTTACACAGTTGTAGTAGCACATCACTAGAGCATTAATATACTTTTAAACACAGTGATAGCATTTTTAAGTTATGTAATCATATGGTTAATATATTTCTCTCTTATAGCAATACATTAACACCAGGACTGTCTTGATTACAGTTCTCTAGATGTCATTATTATGTGTCCTGGTTTCTTTGCACATTAGAAGGCCAATGAACTTTTGAACCCTACACTGTGAAAAAGGTTGATGATTTATTGCTTAGAATAAGAAAAAAAAAATATGGACCTGTAGGTGCTATCACCCTTCAGAAGTTAATGACTCTCAAAGTTATGCACTGCAATATGTTAAGAAGTTTTCTTAAAGTGATAATCTTCCTGAAGGGAGAACTTTGGAAGACCAGTAAAAACCGGTTTTGACTTTTCTCTTGAAGCTTCAAAATATCTAGCTGTTTACCACATAAAACCTCATCTGCAAGATGAAACTCATATACAAACTCTGGTAAAAAGGCAAACAAATTCCTGTTGAACCATATCTTCATTTTGTCTCTTCCAAAATAAAGAAAAATGTCTGAGAAACATGCTTCATACTTCCCTAAGCAGAAAGAAGCTGAATTATGAGAATTATTCTATCAAAATCACTGGCTCATCTAACCAGTTTCATAATTATTTAACTATTTGATGGAAGCGTGAATTGGGAAACATGTTGCTTCTTGTAAAGGTGACAAAGTGGTATCCAGAAGTCTACAGACACATTAAATGTCATTGAAGTTACATCTACTACATACACAATGGCAATTTCTGATTTTTAATATATATATATATATGTGTGTGTGTGCTCTTTTAATATTGCTGCTTGGTCAACTGAAGACACAGACTAGGCACATTTTCTGCAGGAAATGAGGGACTCCTGGAAGATATACCATATTTTGGTGACAACCTGGCATCAAGAAACAATTAGCAGACAAGGAAGATTTCAAACACCCCTGACTTGTAAGACAGGCAGTCAGCATGTAGATCAAAACACAGAATCACACACACAGAATCTCACAGAACGTTAGGGATTGGAAGGGACTTCAAAAGATCATCTAGTCCAATCCCCCTGCCAGAGCAGAAATACCTAGATCAGGTCACACAGGAATGCATCCAGGTGGGTTTTGAATGTCTCCAGAGGAGGAGACTTCACAACCTCTCTGGGCAGCCTGTTCCAGTGCTCTTACTATGAAGAAGTTCTTCCTCAAATTTATGTGGAACCTCCTATGTTCCAGCTTGCACCCATTGCCCCTTGTCCTATCACTGGATGTCACTGAGAAGAGCTTGGCTCCATCCTCATGACACTCACCTTTTACATATTTAGAAACATTAATGAGGTCACCCCTCAGTCTCCTCTTCTCCAAGCTAAAGAGACCCAGCTCCCTCAGCCTTTCCTCATAAGGGAGATGTTCCACTCCCTTCATCATCTTTGTGGCTCTGCACTGGACTCTCTCAAGCAGTTCCCTGTCCTTCTTGAACTGGGGGGCCCAGAACTGGACACAGTACTCCAGATGAGGCCTCACCAGGGCAGAGTAGAGGGGAAGGAGAACCTCTCTTGACCTACTAACCACCCCCCTTCTAATACACCCCAGGATGCCATTGGCCTTCTTGGCCACAAGGGCACATTGCTGGCTCATGGTCATCCTGCTGTCCACCAGGACCCCCAGGTTCCTTTCCCCTACGCTGCTCTCCAACAGGTCAGTCCCCATCTGATACTGGCACATGGGGTTGTTCTTCCCCAGATGCAAGACTCTACACTTGCCCTTGTTATATTTCATTAAATTTCTCCCTGCCCAACTCTCCAGCCTGTCTAGGTCTCTCTGAATGGCAGCACAGCCTTCTGGTCTGTCAGCCACTCCTCCCAGTTTTGTGTCATCAGCAAATTTGCTGATAGTGCACTCTATTCCCTCATCCAAATCGTTGATGAATATATTGAATAGTACTGGTCCCAGTACCCACCCCTGAGGGACTCCACTAGATACAGGCCTCCAACTAGACTCTGTCCCATAACATGCCCTTTGAAACTGCTTTTGGTTGCCAGAGGCAAGATCAGCTCTAAATTAATGCTCAAACCTAGACAGAAACTTTAATTCTTCTGCCAAAAAGCGCTGAAATGGGCACAACCTGTTGCCTTTGACCTGGAGGGAAATGAGCTTGGAATTGCTCTGCTTCCTATAAAATTCTTATCAACTTCAGTAGTGCCATTATACATCCCCGTTAATATGTTTCCAATGATGACTATCCAAAGCACTAAGGCTCTGACACCTTCCTTCAGGCACACTCAGTGAGATCGAGGAATCTCAGGGACATTCACTTCCCTGGGGCTGCCCCCAGGCAGGTGTTTGCAGGCAGGGACGTAGCAGGGTGGAGGCTTCAAAGGGCTCTCCCAGTCCAGAGGAAGCTCATCCCAGGTCACACAGAGTCACAAAGTGGTAGGGGTTGGAAGGGACCTTCAAAGATCATCTAGTCCAACCCCCCTGCTAGAGCAGGATCCTAGAGTAGATCACACAGGAACATGTCCAGATGGGTTTTAAATGTCTCCAGAGATGGAGACTCCACAACTTCTCTGGGCAGCCTGTGCCACTGCTCAGTCACCCTCACAGTGAAGAAGTGTTTTCTTATGTTAAGACTGAACCTCCTGTGTTCCAGTGTGTGCCCATTGCCCCTCGTCCCGTCACTGGGCACCACTGAGAAGAGTCTCACCCCGCTCTTCCTGGTCTCCTGCACAGCAGCAAAAAGCTGTCGAATGGTCTGCCCTGAAGTGCCACACTGCTGAGCTCTTCTGCTTTGTTTCACGGCTGTCAGTCTAGTAGTTTAAAGGCTTGCTAAGAGCAAAGCTCCAGAAGTCCTCACTTTAAAAAATATGTTTCTATTAACCAGAAGAGTTAGGTATTTGCTCAGCCAGCTACTGGGTATAGAGGCAAAGGACACTACTGGATGTGAAAATTTACCATGTTAGCTAAAATAGAGCTCAAGATCCTGTTTCTTTTTCCATTAATCACTGAACCCATGGACCAGGACTTACATAATGGCCCCATCTCCCACAGACTGCTCATGACTGAAGCTGGTGGGTACAAGCCCAAAGCCAGCAGGTGCCAGCACCCATAGCACACTCCAGGGCAAAGGCTCCTGACCTCACAAAGGAGAAACACAGATCACAAGCAACTGAGGGAGAGTAACAAGGAGAAGGAAAAACCTTAGGTCTCTTCCTCTCCCTCCCCTAGCCAGTGTGCACTTGCCTGAGGAGGGGAAGGGGGCAGAGGGCTTCTGTCCCCACCCCTGATGCTGCCAGTGTGCACAGCCAGGCTCACCACGACACTGCTCAGGTGACTTCAGCCCTCACTGCACGAGGATGTCCCTGCCAGAAAGGGATGGATGTGCAGCAAAGAGGCCACAGGAACCGGGACTACAGGGCAACACATGAGGCTGGGGCGAGACGGGCAATAGGAACCTTATAAAGAACTCAAATCAAGTAGCTCTCATAAGTATTTGAATTTAGACACACATGCTATTCCATCTAGTACATGACTGCTTTAAATACCTACATTTGGTTGAGTTTATGTAAGCAACACCATGCTTGCAGTTTCATTTTACACTTTCACTCCTAAGTTATGTGTTCATCTTGCAGTATGCAACACTTGCTCATATGCACTTTCACACAAATACACACAGAATCACCTGTCTGGCTGCATCACTCCTGCGGGGGCTTATCTTGCATTTGTAAGCATCACTAAGAATAGAGTACAGTATGTTTTCTTGAGTGCATGTGTGTGCTGGTTTTCTATCATCTGTTTGCCTGCCCCAAAGGCTGCTGAGATAGCCTGTCTTTGATCCTGAAAACCCTCCACAGTTTCACTGAGCCTTAACAATTATACACTTATCTTGGACAGGAAAAGGGAAACTTTAAATGCAGGGTTGGCTGAAACTTGTCTACTGGCCAGTTTTCTATTGCATATTTTGCGGCTTTTATTGTCTGGAAAACTGAAAAAAAACCCCTAACCCCTTGCATAGAGTATCCCAACAGAGAAACAGAAACAGAACAAAGCTAACAAAAAATAGGGGGAAGAGAGACAATTTGGGATGCAGTTTCACGAGACAGTTCCAGCTGACCCAACAGCTCACTGCTGCCAAAATGGGAGACTTTGCTTCTTCTCCACTTTTCTTTTACATTTAACTATGAGGTATAAAGAAAGATTAATGTGATCTTAATAGAAATTTTGTATTAGCCTTACATCTTCAACTTCTAGTGAGATAAACTAGGAATAGCAGGATTCTTATCAGACACTTGGATGAACAACTCTACACTAAGTCCACCATGCACAGCCTCTGTGCTGAGGCACCCTGTCACCCTAGGTTTCACTTCAGGCTACTTTGAAGAGGAAAGCTTGGAGAAGATACTGGCGTGTACTGGAGCCAGACCACTAAAACAAAGTGTCCTTCCCAAACACGGTATCACTGGTGTGAATTACAAGGTGTCAGTGGTCCCCTACCCTGTGGGGGCAACCAGTAACAATGTCAGTGTCTGTACTAGCAGCAATGATGGCACAGCACCTCCCAAATCAGGCAATATTTCTATCATTTTGCAGTACTTGTCTGGCATTTGAGCAAAATGTTCAAAGAAAATTCAAGCAAAAACTACTGGGAAAATATTTCCACAATTTCTTTCTAGTTACACATATAACACTCGATAATAATAGGATTTTTCTTCCCGGATCACAAGCTGTTCCACCAACAAGCCAAAAGCCTTAAAATTTCTTTTTCTCCTCTGCAGTGTATGGGTACAGCTGGCACTCTAAATACACCACAGAAATTAAAAATTAACTGAGTCAGGCATTTTTTGTTAACGGTTTCCGTGCTGCGCCCAGCTCCAGTCACACAGCACTGTTAATTACCGCTGGCACTGACAGTCGGGATCCCCTTCCATCTGCTGGGACCAGCTGATGCAAAATAAAAACAAACCCTTGGAACAAGGCGCACCTCCGGAGCGTCACTGCCGGGACGCTGCGAGAGCCGGGGAGCACAGGGGAACTGTGCAGGAGCGGCTCCCTGCGCTCTCCCTGGAGTGCTGGAACACTTAATTGCTTATGGTTTCTTTGGGGTCTTTTTAATCTTTAAAGATGCAACTCTCCTCCTGCATCACTCGGTCCCCGTAGCAACGCAGCAGCCTTTCTCCCAGACACCCCCTATCCCAAGCGGGGAGCGAAGCTGCCCGGGGCAGAAGACCCCCGAGGGGGTGACTTACCCCCGGGCTCGCAGCGCCGGCTGCCACCTTCCCTCCCTCGCTGCGGAAAGCGGGGCCGGAGCCCGGGGCGCGCTGGCAGCCGGGCAGGTGCTGCGATGCGAGGAAAGCCCGAAGGGACAGACCCACGCCCTCCGCCCCGCACATCCCCCTCCCGCCTTCCGCGGGCTGCTGCGGGCCCCCAGGTACGTGTCCCCGGCAAAGCGGAGGGCAGGCACCGCTTACCGGAGCTGCTCGCCGGTGAGCAGGACCTCGGCCATGTGCTCCAGCTCCGCCGCCTTCTGCTGCATGCTGCTCATGCCCTCCTCCATCGCCGCCGGCCTGCGGGCACAGCACCGCCGGGTGAGGGGGGACCGCGGACGCTGCCCCCGCCGGCAGCTCCAAGGGGGCCTCCCGCCCGGCCCCGGCGGCTGCAGAGCTTGTCCCCTGCGGCGGGGGGGACACGACCGCGGCAGCTCCCCCCGGCGCTGCGGCTCACCTGAGCGGGGCAGGTCACGCTCCCCTCGGCAGGCTCGGATCCCCCCCGCTTCCCCCGTTATTGTGTCACGGGCAGGCGGAGAAACGCACGGCCGCAGCAGCCGCCGCTACAGCCAGGCTCGCCGAGGCAGCAGCGTCCCCCCCCGGCTGTCACACGGCAGGCTCGGCGCTGCCTGCCCCCGCGGGAAGGGGCCGGCTCCGGCCGGGGGCTGCGAGCCAAGCGTCTGCCGCCGCCCGGGCTCCCCGCCCGCCCCGGGGAGGCGCGGGCAACTCGGCCGCTCCCGGCCGGGATGGGGTGGCAAGAGGCGGCCGGCACGGAGGGGCGCAGCGCTCCCCTCCCGTGACCCCTTCCCGCGGGTGCCCTTCAGCGCGGGGCTGCCAGGAGGGAAAGTGCGCTGGGTAGCAGCCGGGACAGCAGCGGGGTGCGCTGGGCTGCTGCTCAGGCAGTGCGCGCTGTGCCCCGACACTCATCCTCAGCCATGGGGGAGGAGCAGAGATGGAGCTCTAGGTCCGGCTTTTCACCCACAAAAACCGCTGCTGCTCTCCCACCTTCCCTATTTTTGCTCCTCTGCCACCCAGAGGTTGTTTCCAACCATTGGTCCCCTGCCCATCTCACCTCTTTTGTCTCCAGGCGACAGCTGATGCGGAATTCCTGAGAAGGCAGAGGAGCATTTAGTCTTGGCAATGGGAAGTGCAAGGTCATGAGCACGGTTTATCAACATTTTTGATAGGGAAAAAAAAACCAACAACCTTTTTTAAAAAAAAAGTCCAGGAGGCATCTTCTGCAGTGGTCCAACCATGGTTTCCATTTGCAAACACCTGCAATTAAGATATACCTTCATTGCCTACTCATTGCCTTTATTTTTGCCTGCACATATTCTGTGTGCATAGAAACTGCATATGCTTAAGTGTTTGCAATAGTCATTGATTTAGGACCAAGACCATCGTTTCAGAACCAAGAGAAGAGCCAAGAGGGAATCAGGTGACCCTGGTACTAACCAAGCCAGAGACAATGGGAAGGAGGTGATTCTTTCTTTGGCCCATAGCAGACTTGCAATATTTATTACCAAAGGCGGCTCTGGATGTAAAATAATGGCCCTGGAGTCAAGGAAAAAATTTACAAGTACTTGGAAAAGGAACTTACAGAGGGTTACTAAGACAGCAGTCACATCCAGCTCAGGAAATTGTTCTAAAAATAATTGGAAGCTAGACAAGCAGTTGCAAGACATTTCATATATGCTTTCCTCACTGTTCCCTAAGCATCTGTTTACAGCCACTGAGATGAATACTGGACTAGATGGACCTTCAGTTCAACCCAGTATAGTCATTTTAATGAGCACTTTTGCAGGTCTCAGAGCACCAGAGATCCACGGATGGCAAAGGGAAAAAAACAGAATCTGCCTTCATCTCATTTGTGGAACAGGCCAGGGAGACGGGACACCTCAGGACTATAAACACTACAGCTTGAGCTTACTTGCTGTAAATTTGGAAGACATTTAATCTGCGTACTTGCAAACACCCTCCAATTCCACTCAAATTGCAAACATGTAATGTACAGATTCACAAAGCTGGAAACAAAAAGGGAATTGAAACAACCATCCCATCTGACCTTAACTTTAGGACAAAGAATGTACACAGTAATTTTTATCAAGCACTTTATCACATGACTTGAAGGAAAAACAATTTCAAGATAATGTTACTGTACATCACAGCATTTCTGGGTAAGCCCTCAGCTCCATCACTGGGGTTTGACTGATTCAGCCGCTCATCACAGCTACAAGTGTTGCCTTAAAACTACATTCCAAAGGCTCAAGAGGAGGAAGAGGGAGACGAAGAGGGGGAAGAAGTTGTATTCAGGCAGTGACAAGCTGTTGGCTTGACTCAGGGTGCTTCTGGAACCTGAAAATGCAGGCCAGTGCAATTTCCTGTACTGAATTATTTAATGATTATACACAGCCATGTTTGCCTTTGCACACTGACATCTCATTTGTAATTTGTTCCACATGTTCACAGTGAAATTTCTTACCATTACAGTGTGGCTAAAAGGAGGGAATTGGGTATCAGTCACTCCAAGCCTCTAACCCTAAAATGGCTAATTAGCATAACCCCGAAGGGTTACATTTCAGCCAAAAGCCAGTAATGAGCTACATAAAATAACCTGTTTAGATATTCACAGCTTGTTTGTTTTGAATGCACAGACAGCTATAGAACTTAAGGTCTAGCAAAAGATTAACTTGTCTTGACCCTTCCTCCCAGGGGAGACTGGCCACCAAGACAAAGACACTCCTCTAAAAGGTGGAGTAGCCTGAAATCCTGACAGCAGGACAAAGACATCCCTCTGAAGTAACATCCTGGAAGTGGATTGATTTCTCTTTTGTAAATACAGGACCAATTTTAGGAGTTGGTATCTATTTTACATATGAATACATACTTGGATTTTACCACAGCACGGCTGGAGTTAAAGGAGATGAATGTAGCCAAGAGTGAGGCATTCCTCAGCCAACAGCATGGCAGATCTTTGAGAAGGAGTCCTGGGACACTCAAACTCATCCTCCACATCAGGACAGTGAGAAGAGCTGTGTAGGTCTGGCAGAGAGTTGGTATCACAGTTGTGAGGGAAAGATCAATTAATGGTTAAACTTGATGATCTTAGAGGTCTTTTCCAACCAAGGCTATTCTAAGATTCTGTGACTTCTGATGACACTGGAGGCTCTCTGGCATGCAGTAAGGTATTGGGCTACACATTTGAACCCCCAAGGTCATGAACAGGAACACTGTATTAGAGAACTATTTTTAGAAAACCTTCTAGTAATTTGTGTAAACTTTCTTACCTTACTGAATAAATGCCCAAGTGGTGAAACACTAAGTGTTTGCATAGTGAAATAAGAATATTGCTGTCACTGCTTAAAATAATATTGCATCTGTGGCCTACATTTTGACTTCATAAATTTATCTGAGATTTGATAAATTAATTCTTTAGTCTCACTAATTAACTTTCTGAAAGGTTATTTTAACATGAGACATTCACATTAATAAAATATCAATATTCATAGAATGGTTTGGGTTGGAAAGGACCTTAAAGACCTAGTTCCAACCCCCTGCCACAGGCAGGGACACCTCCCACTCGACCAGGTTGCTCAAGCCCCATCCAACCTGGCCTTGAACACTGCCAGGGATAGGGCATCCACAGCTTCCCTGGGCTACCTGGTCCAGTGTCTCACCACCCTCACAATAAAGAATTTCTTTCCAGTACCTAATCTAAATCTAACCCTCTTTCAGTTTAAAACTGTTACTCCTCATTCTGCCACTCCATGCCCTTGTAAAAAGTCCTTATCCAGGTTTTTGTAGGCCCTTTCAGGTACTGGAAGGTGCTATCAGGTCTCCCTGGAGCCTTCTCCAGGCTGAACAACACCAACTCCCTCAGCCTGTCTTCATAGCAGAGGTGCTCCAGCCCTCTGATCATCTTCGTGTCCCTCCTCTGGACCTGCTCCAACAGCTCCATGTCCTTCTGATGGTGAGGGCCCCAGAGCTGAATATAGTACTCCAGGTGGGGTCTCATGAGAGTACAGGGGGAGAATCACCTCCCTTGACCCGCTGGCCACAGTTCTTTTGATGCAGCCCAGGATACAGTTGGCTTTCTGGGCTGCAAGTGCACACTGGGCTCATGTTGAGCTTCTCATCCACCAGTATCCCCAAGTCCTTCTCCTCAGGCCTACTCTCTATCCATTCTCTGCCCAGCCTGTATTTGTGCTTGGGACTGCCCCAACTAATGTGCAGGACCTTGCACTTGGCATTTTTGAACTTCACATGGTTTGCATAGGCCCACCTCTCCAGTCTGTCAAGGTCCTCCTGGATGGCATCCTTTCCCTCCAGTATGTTGACTGCACCACACAGCCTGGTGGTGTTGAAAACTTGCCGAGAGTGCACGCCATCCCACTGTCCATGCGGCCCACAAAGATGTTAAACCACATCAGTCCCAGTATAGGTCCCTGAGGAACACCACACATGACCGATCTCCACTTGGACATCAAGCTGTTGACTACAACTCTGAATATGATCATCCCATCAATTCCTTATCTACCAATTCATGTGCATACTTCTCATTTCTCCTACAGCTTTGTTCTCGAGTCTCGCACAAGGTTGCCTTTCCCTTGCTGTGGTGACTAGAGCTTTTTAAACAGGAAAAAGACAGACAAATCATTAAGGCATCGATCACCTCATGCAAAAGATGGTGAAGTACTTGAGGGAAAAAAGGAATTAGCAGATGAGCTGGTCAACAGGTTAACAACTTCGTACTTCCTAACATCTTTTGTATAAGAGACAGCATTACATAAATATCAAATTAAAAATACTCAGTCCCTCTTACTGAGGAAGGCAAATACAAAATAGGTTTCTGGCTTTTACATCAGCCTTTCACTTAAGTAGGTCTTACAACACTCACGGAAGATTAGTGTGGTTGGGTTTTTTTTCTATATTTCTGCCTACATTTGGCCATACCCAGGCCTAAATTGTAGCAGTTGTCTTACGACCCAATGGCCCCTCCCCAGCTGAGAAGGGGAACTAGGGAAAAAAGGGAAAAGCCCCATGGGTCAAAGTAGAAACAGATTTCATAAAATAACAAAAGTAATACAATGGCCAACATAAAATATACAAGCTCATACTCAGCCTCATCCTTAGGCTCAGCAGCATGAAACCAAGAGGAAGGAGCCCCAGGAAGAGGAACTTCACCCTCAGCAAACTCCCTCCTTTCATACGGAGCTTAATTTAAGTGGTAAGGGATACACCTGTGAGCCAGCTGCCTTGACTGAATCTCCCAGCTGACTCAGGGCTACTCATGGCCTGCCTGCATGGCTGGTCCATGGGCCTGTGCCTGGGGAACCAGGACAATTCCCATGCTTATTTGCAAAGAGAGCTCACTTGTCTTTGTGTTTCAGTCAGTTCACTTCCTTAGCACTCAGGGCCTGGCAAGGGGAACCAGAAGAACTACCAGATAGTGGTACTGTCCAGTCTCCCCTCCTCTTTTCAGGCTATCTACAATAGTGTTTCCCATTCTTGGCAGTGCACAGATTACATTAATTGCTGATCATTTGCTGCTCTAAGTTTGAACAATTTAAGTTGTCTGCTAGGAACTGGTCAGAAGAATCAGTGCTTGCGTGATTCAAAGGGCTGAATGCATCTGGCCAAGCTAATTTTAGCCTTGTGATAAACCACAGGAAAAGTCAGTAAGTTTTCAGAAAGAAAAAAAAAAAAAAAGATATGTTTTAAACTTCTCTTTTTCTATTATAACACCCAAGCTCCTGCAAAAGTCACCATGGTGAGATAACAGGAGGAATTTATCACAACCTGTCCAACATTTCAGCACTAGAGTGAGACTCATACCTGTTTAGATTCTGACATTTCATGCGTTACTGACCTGGTAATTGTTATAATAGTGAGTTGAAGTATAGAGAAAAAGGCATTTTGATCTTGAGATATGCAGAGACTACCTGAAAGAGATACCTGACTATCCTTACTCAGCTCTTCCATTTTGTATTAGATGTTCAAACGCTCACTGGGCCAGACAGAGATAGCAAGATTCCTGGGGAGACTGATGGCTAAAGCACAACAAAGAGATTGGTACATGTTTTAGAGCTTGCTCCTGTGAACAGACGAATATTTTATGTAAACAAACAACTTCAATAAGATAAAAGATCAGAAATTCACATCAGACCAGTAGACCCAATAACTCAAGTTGACAGCATTGTCTGCTAAACTAGCATTTTGCACTACCCAGTGACACTGATGCCATTTGTTCCATACACTCAAGTCCCTCTACTTATCTATTATACCTGGAATATTTTCTAATGCCTCTTCATGTATACAGTAGTTTTGCAATAATTTCTAATTTTGAGCATCACAAAAATATTTCTCTCTCAAAAAGCACCTGTAAAACTGTTTGAAACCTTAATCTTTGAAGATCTCATATGTTATTTCCAGTAGTTCTTTTTTGGTTTGTTTTCTCTTTATTTTATTCTGCATTGAATTGTTAGCAATTGTAAGCTCATTCAGCCTAAGCTATGTCTACACTATATGTTTAGCCCAGGCTGTAGTCCAGAGCTTTTGTAGTATCCAGCTTAGTGAACCAGCTGGGAGGTGTGAGTCAGGCGGGAAGTGTGACTGAGCTGGAAAGGAACTGCTTTCCAAATCACATCTCAAGTGTGAAGACAACACCTACCTTCTAAGTGGTAAAAGCCAGCTTCTTCAGCTGTCCCCCAGCTATATCTGTGTTAATGCATACCGATGTCTGGCTGAAAGATCAAAAAGGTTTGCTTAAACCACTGTGGCTTCAACTGACGGTTTGACTCTGCACTGTAATCAGCCCTGAACACTCAGGCACCTTTTTTGTTCTCCTTTTGAAGGCAACACCTAAGAACTGAGATTCAGTCTAAGACACTGTTCCTCACTAGTCCTTTGCTACCTATTTTTGTTTCTCAGTCCGAGTTCCTGTTGACTGTTGCTCTTTCCACACTGCCTGTGACAGAGCACACTCTACCTTAGCAGATCTGGCACTTCTGTACCCTACAGTGAGCACCACAGCCAGGGTTTGGGGTGGGTGGTGGGTGCAAGCATGCAGTGTGCATGTATCTGTGGACATGTGGTTCTGGTGGCAGGAACAGATGCAAACAGTTTGACAGCATGCCAAACAGCTGCTGCTATGAGATACAGAATCATACTCCTCTATGATTGATGAGGCTTTTATTAAAGAAAAACAGTCTTTGTCAAACAGTACTCTACAAAGCAGAGGTTTCAGCATTGTCTCCATCCTCAACCACATCACATCTTGCTGTGAGGTGCGGCTGTGCAGCACACAGAGCCAGTGGCTGAGGAACACCCACCAGCAAAGCTGAAGGGCATCTCTGGGGCGCAGCCAGCAGGCACAGCACATTGCAATTATGCCACCATTGCTGGCAGACATCAGAAATGCTACAAGCCGATGGCATCACTCAGCTCTGCTGGGGTAACCACCACCAGCAGCTACTCTGGGTCGCCTGACTCCGGTCTGTTTTCGTCTGTGAAATGAACTGTTCCCAGTAGATATATTTTTAATCACTCTGCCACCCAGTGGTCCTTTCAGGAAATCATGAAAATGCCTGTTAGAAAATCAGTGCAAATTGAGGCTCAACAAAACAAAAAGACTGTTAAATGAAGCTAATGGTAATTTTATAAGGGAATAATCTTTAGGCAATATAATTTTTGCACGGGATTACAAACACAGAGTCCATAATTAATTTTCCCCCACAGTGAACACCAACATAATTACACAATCTAGTCAAAACGAAAAATTAAAGCCAGTAAAATACTAGATTAGTCAATATTCTCATATACAGCAGCACCTTGCAAGGAAGCATTTGTCTGGGACCTCCTAGGTTCTCAAAATATTTACAGATCTCTTGGAGTGCTGAAGCAATGAGATAAACTCAGTAGAATATGTTTATAAAATAAATCAGATATATCAAAATGCGCTGATATCAGATATGACTGATCCCTTTATTGAACCAAAGAGAGGGTATGTTTGGTGCTACAGAGAAAAAGAATTCTTTGCTGCTGCTCTGTGCCAGGGAAATGGGGTGCCAAAGGAACTGATAGAAGGAGGCACCTACAGACACAACTGGGACGAAGCAGATGTATAGCAAGGTTTTCTCATAAGAACAGATTTGGGTCTCTGGAATTACAGAACCTGGTAATAATATTGCCTCGGCTGAACTGTACTGGGAACAATCTCCTGCTCTCAACATCTCAGCAGAAAAAAAAGCATCTGAAAATCAGTCTGTAGTTGTGTCTGGGAAGAACTTCACCAAGGCAAGTTCACCCAGGGAAGTGTGGTGAAATGAGGAGTAAAAGGTACAGGAAAGAACTGTGAAGAGAAAAGGAATGAAGAGAAGAGAGTTCCACTAAGAACAGAAGTGGAACTTGAGCTGAAGAAAAGAAGGGGGAGAGAATCAGGAAAGGAAGAGAAGAAGCTGGCAGTAAGACAGCAGCAACAGGGCCAGGCTGGGGTAGGAGGCAGAAGGAATAAATTGTTGATGTCCCTCAGAGCTTTTCCTCTCTGTATTACACTGTCTTCACAGTGGGATGCTGCCTGTCTCCACAGCAACCAGCAGAGAGACGAGACCTTTCCTCCTTGCCTGCATTGACTTGTCTCTCTGGAGAGGAGCCCTCCAAACTGTCACTTTTAAAGACATCAGTATAGAAAACTGGCCTGGAAACATCTCAGGAGACCCACTTCCTGCACGGCCCCACCATGGAATAGGATCGGCTACACCTGTACTTCTTCTATTATGCAATTTGGCAGACCCCAGCACCCACTCCCCAAGGAACGGAACTTGCATAGCATTTTTAATTAAAGATTTCTAAGTTTCTTAATTGCCCTTGATGTTTCATTCAAATTGTAAATGTGAGGGGAAAACTCATTTAGCTCTCCAAAGAGGGTTTGAAGGGCAGTATCTCCCCTGAAGCCTCACACAGCATCTCTTCTCAAGCAGTTCATGATGGGAGCAGCCTCATCATCCACTTACCAAACAATTTCCAGGGGAAAGGCAATTCTGTTAGGTAAGGTCCATGCCAAAACTGGTGATCCAGCTTTCAACACTTAGAGGGGAGAAGATGAGGGGACAAAGATCTCTCCTAATTGTACAGGCAATTAAGCTCAGAGTTAAGAGTCATTGCAGATCTGAGAGGCCAAAACATCTGATGAACGGAAAGTTACTCCTATTTTCTTGGCTATAGCTTACCACATGATGTCAAATTGTTCAGCATCTCAAGACATTGATATCCCTTGTGATATACTCACTACTAACCATTACTCACAGAGTTACAAGAAAAAAATTCCAGCTTCTCATTGACACAGTGATTACAATGGAAAAATGTTTGGCCTCATGACAAGCTCTAGTATTCAGCAGCAGGAGAAAAAAAAGTACAGATGGTTAGGATTTACACAGAAAAAAAAATCACAAATATAATTGATACATAAACATTCATGCTTTAGGTGTAGCCCCTAGTAATGCTTGATGAGGAGGGTAGACGGAAATTTTTAGGACAATGTTTCTTGCAGAAATGTCTGCAGAGTTTTTTGCACTTTCACACTAAGCAGATGTTTTGGGGCTAAAAAGGACATGGGACTAGAAGGACTCCTAGGGATATTGGGGAGCAGGATGGGCAGGGGATAGCCTGCTCATCTAACATTTCAGCATGAGGAGGAAAGTTGAGAATGACAAAACTGAGCTAACCGGTAATCCTTGGAAGGCTCCAGTCTGAGATCTCATTATTCAACACGACTCAGGGTGAGACTAGAAGCCCCCACGAGCAGAAACAGGAGAAACAACTAGAATTTAACAGAATCAGATATGTGTTCTGCAGTTTATAGATCATGCCAACACTGGGGTTTTTTTTGACAGAATTTTTATGATGTTCTCATTTATATTGTTGTTTGACTTTTTCCCTGTGTAAAGCTTCTGCTCCCTTTGTTACATGAGCTTTTCCTATATTGGCTTCTTCAAGGTCCTCATTCAAGTTTTCATCTTGCTATTCTTCACTGTCATTTCCTGTGCCACCGTACTCCTCCATCATATATTCTTCACAAGCAGAATATCTGATGCATCTTCCTGTGTTGTGGGATTTTTAAAATTTATTTTGCATAATATGGCTATGGTTTTCACACTAATTAATTATCTATTTATTTATTTTAGATTCATACAGATATTATAGGTATATATGCTTCCTGAAGTAGCAATGAGCTATCTGGTGATTTGTGGTGCTTTGCTGGCTGACATCATCAGGTATGATGGTTTTACTGGGACATGATAACACAAATTAATCAATGCCTGGAACATAGAATATGCAGGCCATTGCTTTGCTATTTTAGCTATTCATTAAAAACAAAATGCAAAAATATGTCTAATTCAATAACCACCTCCAATGGAGAGCAGAAGAGTGTACGGTCTGGTGATTTAGGGGGTCTGAGTTTATTTAGGGCCCCGAGCTATGACTAAAACCAGAACATTGTGATTAACAGAGACAAGCACATCTAACCTTTATGAATGTGTCCAACTCTTTTGTGAATTACACTCATCTTGACTTCCACTACATCTCACAAGTTCCATAATGTGTTGCATAGAAAGGTATTCTCTCCTATCATTCATACTTTCTGTTCACTTCAACGATGTTGCCCAGTTCTTACATTTCAGACAGACTAGACAATCGTTTTTCAAGAGATGTGTGCACCATGGATTGATACAATAGCCTAAGTATATTTTATGGTGGTTTTTCTCTCTTTCTTGTTTTCCCAGGGAGAAAATGTAGCACATTCATTGTAGACAGTTATTCTCCCAGTGTCTCACAGGAGTCTGGGGCACGGTGAAATGGCATTCAGAGCTCTTGTGCTTTCACTCCAGTCACACCTATAGTTCCAGCTGCCACGGTCATGTTCTGGGTTGAAGCACAGTGGGCGCATCCACTGACAGCTATTTCTAGACAATGAGAAACTGTCATTTAATGGGTGAAAATGTAACATATGTTCTCAATTTAAATATTGCAGATGGCATTTCAGCCGAAAAAATAAATCCTTGAACTAAGTTTTGTGAGGCTTTAAACAAACTGAGCCTCTCTTGTGGAATAATCTCCAAGAACTGTAACTGTGAATTGTGTAATTATCACCAGGCTGATAACGTGTTACAGTATTCAATTTTGGCGCCGTGCTGGTTTTCCCAGCCCTGGCTTTATTATCTTTTTATTTTCACAGCTACCAATGCTGTCCTTTGAAGGTCATTCAGAAGTTTCTAGTGTGTAGATCTTTCTTTGACATTTAAACACCCCATTTCATGTAGCCCAATTTTCTCACTACATTTTACTGTAGAGCTCCCAAGCCCTTCAATTGAAATCACACCTGGGAAGTCAATTCTCCTAACATGCTGCGTGATGACTAGAGTCTGATAACGTACACTGCTATAACATATGTTATGTTATGTTATCTTGCAGCTCATTGTTTTACATCTTAGTTGTGGAGCTCTGGAGTTATTTGAACTTCCTTTCTTTGATTTGTTACAGCTGCCGTTCATTTAGTTTGCTGTTCACATCCTTGATGTTTGAGTCCTAGGAAACATTATAAAGGGCCAGGAACCTCAAAGGCAAGACTATAATAACCTTCAACAATCCATCTTCTGTTTTGTTAACTTCACTCAATGTGAGTCAACCAGATTCTGTTAGTACTAATTTCCATTAACATTAGTCAATTGAAAAACTACACCAAACCTTATCTTGCTTGAGACTTGACTTCATCCTTACCTCCCCAGCCCAGCTGAAGATGAGCTGCTATTTAGTGGTTCAGTATCCTTCTCTCTCATACTGTGACCTGTTAGAAGAGGTGTACCTCTCAGCTGTACACTCACAGCAGTCACTTAAATGTGCACCTGGGGGGGCTGAATGCAGTTGGTGATCAGGTAAGATGGGTGATCAGGTAAGATGGGATGGCTGAATTAACTGTTTCCTCAACTCTTTCTTCCATTCTGCTACAGAAGAGGTTCACCCCTGTTTGTACCATTATGTTACGTGCTCCTGAACCCTTATAGTTTCAGCCCACCATACCAGCTCGAAGTGAAGACAGTACTCATTTATGCTACAGCAACTCCACAGCAAATAAATAATCCTACAGGATTATTGTAAAATAATTGCAGGATCCTACCAAGATCCCTCACCATAGCATGCATTTCCTCATAAATTGACAGAAATGTTGACAGTTCAGCATCTCCTCATTTTCTCTAATACAAATTCTCAAAACCCAAATTCATTAAGTGATTCATCTGTGTTTCAAGAAATGGACTTTATGAATTTCTACACAAATCAGTTTTTGTCAGTTAGGTCACTGCTCTAAAGCGTTCTCAGTGGAAAAAAAAAGCATAATACAAGTAGTTTCTAGAGAAATGATCCATGTTTTTGTATAGATTTATGTCCATGGTTTTGCTGATAGGCCAGTTGGCTGCTGCCTCTCAGAATGGATCAGAGCTGCTTTCCTCTAAACAGGGGCTCCAATGTATTGTCCAGCCACTGATTTCCATAAAATTTCTAGGAACTTTACTGGCCAAATTTGCCTGAACTTGAACAGCAATTTCCAGAGCAGTAAATGAGGGTCAGGCAGAAAAAGATGGCAGGCAGCAAAAGCATATACTTTTCAGCTCCTTAGGAAACAAGATAGAAAGCATCTACAACCAGAACTACTAGGATGAACAAAACTGGTTGGAAAAATTAAAAACTAGTATAAATGTTTGGCTCAGTCTCAAATGTTCCTGACCACAGATCAGTGCCAACTCCTGAATAATGTTCAATAGTGTTCTTCCTACTGGGTTTCTGTTACTTAGCAGAACTCAAGCTACACACTCAATGAATTCATGCCTTGGATTCAGTTCCTTGGCTATGTCAGAATCTCTTTTTAGAGTGAAAAGGAGAAAGGAGAAGCAATAGGCATGCAAGGTCATTGGAAAATTGCACAAAATAAGGTATAAATTAAAACCAGGATAACTAAGCTGCTATTTAAACAGTTAGTAACAGTGTGAGCATTTACTTGAGAGAACAGTGACTTTCTAGTTTAGCTTAGAGGTGTGCAGGAACAGATTTACATTAAAGCAAAATGTCAGTCTGAAATAAGACTGTACATAGCAGTTTGCACCTATGCATTAATAGAAACTAGCCAAAGTGCCTCAGGTTTCCTGTGTATACAATGACTGCATTTCCACCTTCCAATAACTGAAAGAAACCATGAAAACATGATAGATGGCTGAATCTTTGAAAAAGCCACTGCACGTGTGATAGAGGTAACTGCCTCATTACTTCAGCCAAAGTTTTCTCCAAGGCCAATTGCCTCACTGGCACCACTCAGGCAAAGGGCCTTCTGAAGGTGGAATATGCCTGACTGGGTCACACATAACAACAGTTGCTCCCTGCTGGGCTGGATACTGAACCAAGCCAGCTCCATCCCACCAGTTCCTGCTTCTGGTTCCAACATGAACATGGTACGACCTCCTTGCCTGGGTCATTCAGTGCAGACTCATACCAAGCACAGAGGGATTCTGCAAGCGGATATACACAAGTTATGAGTACAAAGTACTTATTTGTTAGCTAATGCATGCAGCAGACAGCTAGGACTAACACACCACTAGGCTGAGCATTAGTATGCCCCACAGCAAGATCTTGTTGAGCCTTTGGGGAGCCAGCCCTCCTGCACGAGGTGAGGAAGAGGCGTCTGGTGCTGCTCCTTGCAGAGGACTGACTCCCAGTGGTGCTGAGCTGCTGCCTCCTGAGTCTCCGCTTTTATTTTTTTCTTATGGTTTAAGGATTTCTTGAATCTCTGAGCTGTGGACTATTTCCATTGCAATAATCACGCTTGTCTGTGGTTTTTAGTCATCTCTGTCATGGCTTTAGGTCAAGCACTTCTTCACAGCTCCCTCAACCAGAGAGAGCCCAGGTCAGACCACAGCACAAAGCCCACCCGGACCCTGAATCAGGGGCAGACCAACCCTTCTGCAGGGGCTGTGCATCCCTTTCCTAACGGATCATAGCAGATACGCACCCTCGGGTAGAGCATCCCCGCAGAAGGAGCAGAGGTGGGTGATGCCCATGGGTGCCCACCTGCCTTGCCCACCCACGGTCAGGCCTGGTAACGGGCACCCTTCCACCCTTGCTCTCACACCCTGGTGTCAAGGAAATACCTAGAGGGTGCTGCCTCAGTCAGAGCGGGGCAGGTACTCCCATATTGGGCCTGGTTTTGTTGTATCTTATAGATATATTCTATTTTGGGCATTTTGTGGATTTTTATGGTATTTTATTGGCATAGAGAGAGATTTTATTGCAGCCCAGCCTGGCTCTAGTGCAGCCGGACAGAAATCGGGAGGTTTGTCCCGAATCAGACCCGACGGTAGGGCAGCTGGGCCGGGCCTCGCCGGGCGGGAACCGGCTGCCACTGAGGAGAGCGAGTCCCCGGCGGTCTAACCCCCAACCCGCCCCGCCGTCCACTGCCGGGCGCATGGCCGTCAACCAGAGAATCAACCGAGCCGGCGCCCGCCTCTGGAGCCGTCCCGCCTCGCCACGACCGGCCCCGCCTCGCCGGGGGCGGGGGAATGCTTTGGCGCGGCTTTCGGAGCGGGGTCGGTTTAGCAGGCGCCATGCGGAGCCGCTCGGAGGTGGACGCCACGCTGCAGACGGCCAAACTGAACCCGGCGGAGCTGATGCCGGTCGTTCAGTGCCTCAGCTTCACTCCGCAGGCGGGCAGCGGCGAGTGCTGCCTGCTGCAGCTGGAGCCGGGGCTCTGCGCCGAGCTGGAGGCGGGACGCAGGTACGGGCGGGAGGGGGGTGTCGCCTCCCCGCCCCGGCGCGGCCAACTAGAACTGCAGTTTGTAAAAAAATACCAGACAAGTATCCTGGTAAAAAAAAAATCTTTATTTTTGTGCTTTCCCCCGCCCAGCCTAGTAATCCGTGGTGAAAAGGATGAACAAGCGGTGCTGTGCAGCAAAGATAAAACCTACGACGTGAAAATAGCTGATACCTCAAATATGCTGCTCTTTGTTCCTGGTTGCAAAACTCCAGATGAGCTGAATGCAGATCAAGCATCTTGTAATATTATTCACTCACAGGTATGTCTTTCCGAGGTTTTGTTTGTTTGCTTTAATTCTCTACTTTCTTATTCTCTATAATTTCTTGTAGTTTATCCAATACGCTTATGTGAGACCCGGCTGGGATTCAGTTGCCTAAACATAGGCTTCTAATGCCATTTTAGATGCTTTGTGGTATTTGGTGTAGCTACAAGCTGCCGCTGCAGAAGAACGTGAGTCTCCTGTAGTTCCTTTGTATATTGAACAGCCCCAGGAGGATGTCTTTATAAAGATGCTTTATACACAGGGAGCATGCTATACCTTAGGGTAGCAAAAATGGCTCTAGGGCGCTTCTTCAGGCAACTGACCTTTATCCATAATGTATGATAATTATTGTTTCTAAGAAGTTAAAATTTGGGTTTATTTTCAGTGGGTAGTAATTACTTGTGGTAGGTATTAAAAGCTTTCAAAGAAAATCTAATTTCTCAGTGTTAGCAGCTATTTTTAAAATATCTCTTTGCAAAGTGTTTCTTAGGAGTGCTTTCCCCAAAAGGTAGATTATACCATGTCATGCCTGAATATTATTTTTTAAACACAGAAATATATTCAAAGGTGACTCTCTTTCAACTAGCATCTGGAAAGATTTGTTGGAATGAATGATTTTAAAGTTCTCAGTTTAAAGAATTCATTGTTCTCTGCTCTTCTGAAGCATAGTTAATAAAGTTCTGCTAAAAATAGTTGGGCAAATATTATTACTAGGTCAGTATTCACTGTAATGGATTTAATGACATCATTGAGGAGTAATCCTGCTTGTCCTTAGATGAACATAATAATAAAAACATTTCTTCCATGAAGTCAGCGGTTCAGCTGAAAGTTAATTCTAACTGAAGTAGATTAATGAGAAAGTAATATTCTTCCATATTCTTTTTTTGCTATGTTTAATGATCTCACTAGTCCTCTGAAGTCACACATCTCAATATAATATAAATGTGATTTGCTTAGGAATTATTTTTAGACTTATTTCTAAGAGCTTTCTTAATGCTTTCAAAAACGTTACGTGGTGTATTGGCACTGCAAATTGTGAAACACAGCATAAGACACTGTGTTTACTCAGAGTTCTGGGGCTTCACTGCCCTTCTGTAGTCTCAGTACTGCTCTTTGTACAACTTGCAAGGCTAATACTCATAGCCAAAGCATCTACCATTTTATTCACCTCACACAGACCAGCTCCAGTTAAGAGCTTTGAATTATAAATTAGAATTATTTATTTTCTTTTCTATGCAGAGTACCTTCTCGTTCATTACCAAAGGTCTCAGAAAAGAACTTGGCAGGAAAAAAAATCTAACACTTAGGTATTATTGGACATGGAGGATTATTTGACATGGAGGAAAAAAAAGCTTAGACGTTTATCAGGAAATTAGTATTTACCTGAATTTTGTGCCAAGCAAGCTATGGAATAGTTAGATTAAAAATTGAGAGCTTTCTCTGTATTAGAATTTGGATAGGACTACTTCTACATGTGGGTGATTTGCTTATGGTTGATTTAAATGGAACATTATTTTAAAGTTCTGTGTTTTTTTAATGGATGACCTTAAAAAAAAAAAAAAAGTAGCCTGTCATAGCATTTGGGGTATTTTAAAGTACTACCTGGGGGCTTTTTC
Source organism: Podargus strigoides (assembly GCA_028020825.1). Classification (NCBI taxonomy): domain Eukaryota; kingdom Metazoa; phylum Chordata; class Aves; order Caprimulgiformes; family Podargidae; genus Podargus; species Podargus strigoides. The sequence continues at coordinate 12,956,665 of CM051620.1, forward strand.
ATGGAGGCTTTTTTACAAGGGGCTAGTAGTTAGGTCACAAGTCATGAACCTGGAGCCTGTTCTGCCACTGCCATTCTGTACCCACTTCTGTTGGTTTGGTGAATAACACAAACAATACTGGAAGGCCTTGTATAATCTGTCCTCTTCAAAGAATCTTCTAGGAAGTCCAAGCTGTACCCCATGAAACACCTCAGGATTACTCTGAAGGTAAAGTTTTATTAGATTAGTGTTGTTGAATCAGTTGCGCCTGAGGTTCCTGTTGCATGAATTTGTCTGTTGAATCGGAATAAAGAACAGAGATGTCTTGTTGTGAGCAGGTGTAGCTTACTGTCAAATTAATGTCTGTTTTACTTGGGCTTCATGATATGATGGCTCATTAAGGTGTAAAAAGACCATGAAGTAGGTCCCAAGCATGGGAAGAAGCGAGGAAGATGGAAACAGGATAATACAGGAGGGGGTTTATGGCAGTAATGTAATTTAGTGTTAAGAGGAAAAGAAATGCTGACAAAGATTGTGCAGGAATATATCCCGTGTTGATATGTCATTTGCATGTAGAGATGAGTTTTTCCTTTTGTTTCCTATGAACATATCTTTATCAACAGTGGATTTTTATTCTTCATTTCCTGCGGTAAATTTTTTTCATTGAAAATATTACAATGATTGTTTCATCTTTAGAATTATTATTCTCTTAATAAATTCTTGTTCTCAGTGACTAGAATAACACTTTTTGCTTTTATTTTTTTTTTAAACTGCTTTGAATCCAAATGGTAGAGTAAGATCTTTTAAGAGTCACTGCTTTTTTTCTTGTAGATTGCGGGCTTCTCCAATAACTACTGGGAATTAAGGAGATGTCGACCTAAACTGAAGAAACTGAGGAAGCTTTTAATGGAAGATCCATATGAAGGGCCAGATAGTCAGAAAGATCAGACTTTGACATTTTCAAAGGTAACTCGGTTACGTATATTACTTCCTTGTAATTGATAATGGACAAATTAAAGTGTAGATACATTCTTAACTAGAAAAATGCCTTTCCTCCCATGTTTCACAGTGCTGCTTTAATTTTTTAAGCCTACTATTCTGAACAAGTTGGTAATTATTAGCACTTCCACTGAGTAGCAGGTAACCAGCCTAAAGAAACACCACCGAAAGAGACTGGGGATTTCTTTTTTTTATGTAGGGAGTTTCTGGACTAGATGATCTTTCGAGGTCCCTTCCAACCCCTAGGATTCTGTGATTCTTCAAGACAGTCTTCAGAGCCTTTTCTAAATTCCTTGAGAGGTATATGACTACTAAGGTATAGCACAGCCTTTCCTTATTCTTTGGGGCTGTCACGTATGCGCCAAGTATGAGGTTGGAGGACACGCACGTGCAAGTCACTTGCCAGTCAGTAATTTACGATGTCAAGGAGAAGCAGGGAGTTGCAGAGAATGACAAGGATAACATGAGGCAGAGAATATGACTGACACTACAAGAAGGGAAAACACGAAATCCGGTCCAGCTGCCCCTTTATGTTTCCAGGAAATCCAAGTTAGGATCCAAGTAGTAATGGAGAGATTTTACAGTGAAATTGTAAGGCATACTCAAATGATCGCATGTGTCTGAGTTAAGGATAAGCAGCATAATAAATACACTATTTGGATATTGCTGGTGTGGACAAGATGCAAGTCAGCCCATTCCATTTAATGTTTGTAAGGGTGATGCAGCTCATAAAAGCATCATAGCTGAGAGAAGTGATTTCTTAAAAACAGCTGTTGTGATGCTAGCCAGGCCTCAGAGGGAACAAATGCCAAGGACTCCTGTGCAGGGTCTTATCTCAATGGCAGTATCTAACTCGTAAACACACATATTGACCTAGAGATGTATTTGCTCTAAATTGCTAGCAGTGTTTTTTGAAGTACTGTATAATATGGTTGTCCCATGCTGAAATACTGATGCGAGTTCAGTGCTGCTTACCCTGTTGGTTTCAACATGCTGTCTAATAGGAACGGCACAGCAGGAGGAGGAGACCTTTCTGTATTTATTAAATGCTTTTTTGGCATATAGATGTTCCAAACTTACTCTTGGTTTGTTCCATTTGTGTTCCTATAGTCTAATAGATCTCAAGTGCTTAAGTCTGGTGTTCCTTCCCTTCAATCCTCATTACACCTTCTGTTCTTTCCATGTTTCCTAAGTCTTTAGCACAGTATCCACAACACCCTCCCATCTCACCAAGTAACTGAGCTGCAGGGAGCTGTATGCACTGTGGCTGAGTCTACATGTCTGCTGTTTGGTTAGCAGACACCAAAACACAACATGTAACTGTTGAGGTCATGCTGGAGAAGGCTTTCCTTCAGCAGAAGTACTAAGTTGGAAATCTGACTTCTATCCAGAAGTGCTAAGGCTGGCTTTTCTTTGAATCTCACAGATTAAAATATGTGATTTAGGAAAGAGAGAACACATTCACCTTTCTTTCTTGCTGTAATACTTTACTTATGATGCCTACCTGGGCTAGTTTGACATTCTGGGAATAAAGGTATATTATTTATGCATGGCACAAAGACTTCCCTGTAGTTAGTCTGTTTTTTATATTGAATAACCCTTTGAGAAAATGTTGTTACAGGAAAAATGTTTCAGAGAGTGTGGTAAACCTTAGAAAATTCAGAGTCTGAGGAAAAAACATCAACCTTTTAAGTCTTTCATTATATCTGATAATGCATTTAGCATACTTGCTGAAGCAAAGGAGGAGTAAGGATAATCTGGGTTATTTCCTTCTTTTTTTCCCTTTGTTGCAGTATACAACAGAAGATTTGTTAAGTCTGATTCAAGCAAGTGAAGAAGAAATAATGCACCAATTGGAGGTTATAGATGCCTGCAAAATTGAAGGTATTAGTCTCTAACTAACATTATCACCTATGAGGAAATAACTCTTGGTTATTTCCCAAAAATATCTGTGTCTCTTTTTCTTAGGCCCATTCCACATCCTTGTCTTTCAAGGTGCAAGTTACTTTAAAGTACTAAGGTCTGCTTCCATATTTCCTATGTCCTCTGCTGCTATGAAGCTGAACAAAAGGATAAAACCAAGCAGGTGCTGACCAGTCTGTCTATTCCCAGGGTAGTTCCTTCTTTGCTTCTACAAACACTAGCATCAAGAGTATCCCACCCAGAGCATAAATATTGTTTGGCTGGTTGCCCTCTTTGTGGATGAGTGGGTACTGCTTTCTGCAGTTCTAGAGGCAAAACTAGCTGATCCTTAGGTAACCCCAGTCCTTTCATAGTCTTTTCTTCCTCCTAGTCTGGGTTCATCTCAGAAGTCTTCCTACCATGTGAGGCAAGGCTGGAGCAACTGGCTCACCTTGGGACAGGTCCTACGCATCCTGTACTTGGTCAAGTCCAAACACTCACCTGGATGCTAGGTGACAGCAGTGACAGAGTCATAGAATAATCTAATCTAGCGCAGAACTGAGCTGTGGAGGTTATCAGATCCAAACCCCTGCTTTAGAACAGGGCCAGCTTGGATCTGGCTGCTCAGGGCCTCAGCTAGTCAAGTTCTGAGTGTTTCCAAGGATGGAGATTGCACAACCTCTGTCCGGGCTGTTCCAGTGTTTGACTGTCTGTAAGGGGGGGCGGGGGAAATCTCCCAACAACCAGCTGGGATTTCCTTTGTTGTGACTTGTGCTTGTTGCCTCCTGCTCCATCTTCTTTATACCATCCCATTAGGTAGATGAGGACAGTCTCACAGATGACATTCCTTGTCATTTACAGCTGCACAGCACATTTATACTAGATCTGTGCTTTGTCACATGTGGATTTCTGTGAACTTGGCTGGACCTGAACTGCAGGGCCAGTGCAGCGGGTTCTGTTCATGTAGTTCTGCATCTGAACTAATAATTAGTTTTTTCAGGTCTGATTTATCTCGGGATAGGATTTGTAGTGCCTTTGTGTCTGTGGCAGTTAATCTACCGAAACAGTTAGAAATTCAATCATCTCACTTATTCATTTCTCCTTTACATTTGCTCTTACTATTCTGTTGTTTTTCTCAGTTTTAATCCTGAAAAGGACAGAATGCTGCCTCTGTACTTTGTAAAGGTGTGACCTAAATGTCCAGACTCCTCTAATGTATCTTCAGTGGAACAGAATTAAATTGTTAATGTTTTCCTTCGAACACTGTTTTGTGGTTTTCTATTTGGCAGGATATTGGAGAATTCTAGAATTTGACTATGAGATGAAACTCTTGAATCACGTGACTCAGCTTATAGACTCGGAGTCCTGGTCTTTAAATAAGGTTCCTTTACGTACCTGCCTTGAGGAACTTGGATGTCTAGAGCCCACGTAAGCAATTACTTTTAGCACTTAAAATTGTCTACAGTCATTATTAACTATGACTACTTGCAACTGTTATTAATTATCTATTAGAATTATAGTCTTATAACTCTAGATTCCAGTTACCATGGTGTTAATGATGTCTTTTCTTTGGCTCTAAAATATACCAGGGCATTAGTAGTTCAGACAGACAGGTTTGTAAATAGATTTTAGTGCCCATTGCTGACGTTTCCGTTGATTCAATAGCAGAATTGTAATTGATGGAATTGTAAATTATGGAAGCAGCATGTACTTCAGCTGTAAATTGCTGACCATCCTGAAATACTTGTTCTGAAGCCGTAGCTAGCCAAAAATGTTTAGTTTACCTTTTGTGCAATGTTTGAGATGGTGGTATATTTTCTGGTGTAATACTGAATTCAGATCTTAAGAGTTGAGTTTACCGTACTGCCATTTGGAGTAATGAAATAATTTAAGATTACCAGTCTCAAATTTACAATATCTAGAGTTTTCCATTTATTTGGCTTTTGTCTCAAAAAGAAATCTTGCTTTAGTATTAGTGTCTGCAGTTAGGTTGTAACTTTATGCCAGATGTCTAGAAAAATGCCTGCTATTCAGTGAGGAATAATTAACTGCCAAATCTGTGACTTGCATCACTTCTCATTGGAAAGAAGTGACATTGGCAGAGTCTCTTTTCCTTATTCTCCTTATGCCTTTTAGTCTTTGCTAGAAAGTGGAAGAGATTTTTGGGGATGACATGCTGAATTAACTCCCATCTGTCCTTTTTGTGCTCTTTTGTCCTCTTTTAACTTACTTCTAAGTTTTTATCAATTTGTTCATTTCAGCCATCAAGATGTGTCCCATCCTTCATTCTCTTTGATTTTTTTTACTGTACCTGTTCCTTTGTCATCTTCTTGGTAACTGTTACTGTACTGTCCTAATGAACAATTTTAAACCTTGATTTCTGATTTTTTTTTTTTTTTTTTCCCCAGAGAGATGATAGAACAAATTCTATTAAGCTATGGAAGGAAATACATTGATGATGGTAGGTTTGGGAAAGCATGCATATTTTAGTTTTGCGTGAAGGAAATGGTTATTCACAAGTAAATGCATATTTTGTGAAGGTGCCCCAAACAAACGAATTTCTACAATGCCAATAAAAGAAGGGAGCAAAGAGTGAGCTAAAAATCAGGAAAATTATTAGGGAAAGTGTCATAGGAAAAAGGACTCTTAAACTATACAAGACACCAGGGAAAAATCAGGAACTATCAGAGGTATCTGAAGCGATGTATTAGGTGTCTACAAGCCATAATTTCGTGGCTAAAGACAGATCACTTGTAAAATTTAGATGGAATCTCTCTTTAGATACCCTAGGAGGTCTTGGAGATCATGTGTTTAAGCAATTTCTTGTGCTATTATGTCAATGGCATGTAGATCTCCCTGCATTCAGCTTGCTTGAAGTAGACATCTGCCTTTGGTCCCTTGAACTGCACCACAAAGTCCATTGATTATATTGACTAAATCTGCATTGCCCATCTCACATACAGACATAATATTTCAGTGCCTTAATCTCAGGCTGAATTCTTCCCCACCATTGCTTTCGTCTCACCTTTGGCCAGTAGGCAAGTAGGAGCTGCATTCAACCTTAAAGGAAAGTAGTTGGAGAGACACAGATCATCTTCTTTGTATATTTAGGCAGGTTGCACAAGGAACAAGTTTGAATTGCAGGAAGTCCAGATGACTGAAAAAGTGGAAGAAAGTGTTTATGACTGATGTTGTTCAGAGAATTTTAGCTGAGTCAGTGTGAAAGAAAATAAATTCTCATTATTCCCTTTATCTCATATTATAACATTGATTAAGGACGTGAAAGTTTTAATTGTTCAGTGACAGACAGCAAACACTTTAATACAAGCCATTCAGAAATAGGAATGAAAGCTGTAGGAGAAACAGTATTACTGTGGAAGGGGAAAAGATGGGAAGCAAATACATTCATTGATATGAATGAATACTGTAGCTCAGACAGTGCTGTGCACGCACATAGTATTCTGCATAATGTGTTCTTGAGAATGAGAAGATACCATCATTTATCCAAAGTAATACCAACTCAGGTGGGTACTGAGGAAAAGAAAAAACAGGATGCTTGGTCTGTAGAAGACTGCAGAACAGAACAGAAATATGAGGATCTTCTCTGTTTTTCTATCAAAAAGCAAGAACCAAATTTAACCTGTTTTTTGTTTCTCACCAGGGGAGGTTTACTTTGAAATGCGTGAAGATAAAATATGCAGAGCTATAGCACAAATGCTTTTGCAAAATGCAGTTAAATTCAATCTATCAGAGTTTCAAGAAGTCTGGCAACAAAGTGTCCCTGAAGGGATGACAACAAGGCTTGATCAGCTTAAGGTAAAAGCATAATGAAGTATGGATTCTTTTGTGAGTAGGCTGTTAACTGACTTGTGTCATGGGTAGATTTTATCAATTAATGGGTATTGATTGTGTTATTTCTGCCAGCTTTTGAGTTAAAGTACTTCTGACATCCTCAATGAGCATCAGTAGCCAGGAATCATGACAATTCAGGTTTCTGTGAGTCTGGCATCTTTCACTGTTTGAAGAAAAGTTGCAGCTGTACAGTTAACACTTGTAAACATAACTAGAACAGAAGCTGAAGCTATTGTCAAGCAGACTGGAGTCACAGCCAGCGGGGCAGCAAGCACTATGGAAATCTTTCTGCTCAAAGGAGGCAGAGAGATGCTGGAACTCAGTGGATTTCCCCCTCGCATCTTCTTGGAATGCCTGTATTACAGCGCCTTTGTGATACTTTTTCACTTTGCCTCTAGTAGTGCAGTTTAAGAAGGCATTGGAAATGCAAAGGGCAACTGGTGTGCATTATTGCCAGAAAGTGAGTTTAATGGTTTTAACAGTTTCTCTCTACTGATCTATAGGGCTTGGCTCTTGTGGATAAAAGCTCAAGACCAGAGACCATCTTTCTGCTAAAAGTAGAAGACTTACCTGAAAATAATCAGGAAAGATTCAACAGCTTATTCAGCATACGGGAAAAGTGGACAGAAGGGGATATTGCCCCTTATATACAGTAAGGATATATTTCTTTTTATTAAAATGCACACTGTTATATTCTTCCCTTTCTGCATAGCTGTCTTCTTATCAGCTATGATTTGCCTCAAATACTACACTTTGCATTTTAAATAAATACAAATTCTGTATGAATAGAAACCCTTCCCCAGGAACTGTAGCTATATTAATTGGATTTAAACTTGTGTATAAAGCTGATCTTACTTAACTTAAATGGGTGACAACTCTGTCTTATGTGACTGAGGCAGACTTCATCCAAAGGATAAACCTCCTGTCATTTATAATTGGACTCTCCATTTACAACACAAGAACTAGAGAGCAATAGTGCTTCTTATACTGCGTCCTTTGTTCTTTTGGTGGGGAACACTTACACTACAGTGCTATCTGGAAGGCCAAGCAGATAGAGATGGTAACCTGGAAGTAACTGCATCAAACCTTTATGAGTAGCTCTACATTTACTGTAATATAATTAAGTAGTTCAAAGCTAACTGTTTTGCTAGATTGAAAACCCTTTAGAGAACAGTAATAATCACAGAATCACAGAATTGCCTTGGTTGGAAGAGACCTCCAAGATCATCAAGTCCAACCATTAACCTGGCACTGCCAATTCACCACTACACCATGTCCCTCAGCACCTCATAATAAAAACCAACCAACTCCCCCTAAAAAACAAAATCCTTTTTTTTGAAGTAAATAGTGTAGCTTTGCCTGTTGCTTCAATGTCAAGCCAAGTTCTAAACTTTAGGTAATTTAAAGCATTATATGATAGTTACAGTAGTTTGTGGGGCTTTTTTTCTCCCAATACCCTAATCCAGTATATTGCTGTATTTACAAGTATTTCATGGATTCATCTTCTATCAGAATATCTATTAATGCCAATGTCATCTGCTTTATTTCCTCTATAGAGACTTATGTGCAGAGAAGCAGACAGTTGGTGCTCTTCTGACAAAATATGCTCGCTCCTCAATGCAGAATGGTGTTAAAGTTTATAATTCTAGAAGACCCATCTCATAACAAGTATTGTTTTAAGAACTGAGAATACTGAATGGAGTAACAGTGAACTTTGCTTCTTCCTGCCTTCTGGGGAAAGGAGTTTGTCAACCGGTATTATACAGTGTTCTTGAGTTTAAGTGGCTAAGCTTCTTGCACAAGCTTTGGTTTCTGCTCTTCTAAGTAGAATGTGAGGGCATTTGCCTCTTCTAAGAAACTGTAGTGTCAGCGGCCCATGCCCCTCTGCCTTTGCCCGCCTTTTTCCTTTGTGTCTGTAGTTATGCCAGGAGTAAAGCTCCTTCTTGAATACACTTAAGCTGTCTATCCATAAACTGAAATCTGACATTAAAAATTAATACCTTGATAATAAGTGAATCAGTTGATTTCAACAGTGAAGTGGAATGCTTAGTCTTTTGCCCACTAGTGAGCATTCTTAAAGATTCAGGTTTTGTTGCAGTGTTGCCATTTTTTATACTGCAGACCCTGATAAGCTCATGAACAAACTATTACTGACTGAGACTACACTAGTCTTAATTTTGGAAGGTGGTTCTTTTTATGGTCATGTCTGTGAATAACATTGGCACAAGTTCTTGACCCTTTAACACTTCACAGAATTGCTCTTGAAATATTACAAAAACCCCTAAATTCCAATCAGGTGTGAATATATGAGAGAACAGTTGGACATTGTGTTATGAACTTCCCCAAAACTGCCATTTAGAAAGTAGCTGATGTAAAACTAGTGTTTTACAGAAGATTACCTTTTGCTTTTTAAAGAGAACTTAAAAAAATAATCATATTAACAAAGTTTTGTATAACTTTGTATAGCAAATAACTGCATATAGAAATTGCACCTTGAATTTAGGGTGGAATATTATTGTGTAGAGCCATGAAACACGGTATTTTTGATATTGTCATAAACGTGGAGTGCCTGAAATTGAAATTTTGTTATCATTAAAAAGGATTGTTTACATTTGTCAGTGAACCAGAGCTTAATATTAGACATTTTTCAGTTTATTTTTTTTAAAACTTAACAATTGTAGTTTTTTTTATACAAAAAACATTTGCTGCATCAAACTCAGATGTAAGGTATAAAAAACTTTGAAACTGCTGGCATGCCAACTGTAGGGTGAGCAGGGAGGGGAAAGAAACTATAAATCAAATGTAACTCTTACGATGGACGTATGCATCCCTGCAATTTTGTTACAGATAAAAAGCCGAATAAAAACTATTTCCTGAGCCCTGCTTATTCCTGCCCATGGATGCAAGATCAGTTCTCTGTGCCCCACATTTCTGTACAAGTGTGGTGTTTGACCCAGCTGTGTACAGATTCAGCTGGCTTACAGTGGCTATCTGCCAGGAAGAACTGCCTTGTTCATGATCTGGTTTCAACAGCTGTGGTTCTTTTAATATCACCAGAAGCTTCTTTCATGAATGTGAAAGCCTTGGAAATAACTTCCATTGCATCACAGAAGGTTCCTTACTTGAAATACACAAGACAATAGTCTTGTAGTCTGTGATACAACAGTGTGTATTTACATTGGGTTTTGTTTGTGAAATCAGTAAGAATTTAAGTATTAGACAAATAGAGCTGTATTGTAATACCTAGGTAATGATTCAGATTTAGCTAAACTATTTTTGCACATGTAATCATTCTGCATGTCGACAGTGCTACCGATTTGTTTTGTCACACATTGAAAATGAGATGATGTTTCCTAAATTTCAAGAACTGGTGCTGCTGAAAGGGCTTAACTCCACTAGCTGCTTTGATGCAAGCATAAAATTAATAAAAAACTTGCTTATACTAGAACAGTTCTCTGTTACAAAATTCATCTTGTGTCCTGGTACTGTAACTGAATCCATGGCACACTGGGGTGGGAGGGAAGAGGACCAAGAGGTCCAATCGGACCCAATCTCATTTTGTGGCTCTGTGCCATGTCTCCAGCAGTGTTGTTATTGTCTTAAATCCCTTTCTGATTCAAAAGTGAAGACTGATGTGTTTTAGTATCATCCTGAGAAGACACTGACTGCAGGCCCAGGGCGGTTCAGCAGCGTCCCCTTTGCCTTAGCGTGAACAGCCCCAGGCCCACTCTAGACGGCAGCTAAGGGCACAGCTGCGCTTGAAATAAACCCCAGTCTGTAAGTCAGACCCCAGCAGTTATTTTACGGACCGGACCCTTACACGTTACCCGAAGTTCCCCGGCGGGGCTGTTCTCTCAGCGTGCAGAGCAGCAAGCGCGGCCGGCAGCCCCGCCCCCGCCTCCCCGAGGCCCCGCCCAGGGCAGGGTCTGCGCATGCGCAAGTCGCACCCGCCGTGCCCCGCGCGCCTGCCGGCTCCTGCGCTGGAGGCCGCAGGGCGCATGCGGAAGAGGACATGACCCTGGCTCGTACGCGTTGTTTGGATTATTTTATGGGGTTTATTTTCTTCATTTTTTTTTTTTCTTTTGCGTATGCATGTGTCTGACATAGGCACACACCCTGTTGAAAAACAACATTCCGAAAGACTGTTCATCCCTAAAGAAATGAAGTTCCGTTACACGTGCTGTGACCTCTCAACCGCTCGGGGTCAAAGGTTGCTAACAAAATGGCGGCCGCTACTGACGGGAAGAGCGCTGGCGGGGCCCGGCTGGTGTGCTGCTGAGGGCGAGTCTCGCGCGCCCTGGAGAGCCCTCGCCGTGCCGCTGGGCCGCCCCTGCCCTCCATGCCGGCCGACCTCAACCGACTGTCCCTGACGAGAGCGACCCACGGGAGCCCCTAGCCCAGCCGCCGCTCGGGGCAGCGTCCGCAGCGACGATAAGGCCGGGTCGCGGGGGGCTCTGCGGCGCCGCCTGCGCTCCCCCCTCCGGGTTCACTCGCTCCTCGCACTGCCTCTCCCACCCGTCAGGGGAGGGTGCTGCCCCAGCCGGCTGTCCCTGGAGCGGAGACGCTTCGGCCGCGCCTGTCCAGCCGGGGTATTCCCGATACGGTAGCTCCCGCCTGCCCTGTTTGTTCAGCCGGTTGGTTTGCGTGGCTGCTGCGGGAAGGAAGCGCGCGGCGCTCTGAGCCGGTGTCGTGCCCCCAGGGGAGCGGGGTGGTGTGCTGCGCTCGTACGAGGTTATGTCGAAAGACTGAATGTTGTTTCTAGTGTAACTGTAGTGCTTATTCGAGCTGAAGATGCCTGACTGCTGGGAGTCACAGTCCCACTGGGGAGATGAGTGATCAAATACGGCCTGGCACAGGGAAAAATCGAAGGACCCATCCATTGAGGAGAATGCTGATGCCCGTCTGACAGTCAGCAATGTGTGTTTAGTGCTGCTGTTCAGGATGAATAGGAAGAAAGGAGACAAAGGATTTGAGAGCCCAAGACCATATAAATTATAAGTATCCATTTTTCTCTAAAGTTGCTACCCTTGAGACCAGTGCATGTTTGAAACAGGCCACAGGCCGGTCAGTAATTATTTGCCTGGAAAGGTTGGAGCTGTTGCTTATGGTGTAGCTTGCACTCAGAAAATGTGCGTCGTAGGTATATGTTTTATTGTGTAAGTGGAGGCACTTAGTGAGTCTGTCAACCATGCAGTCTCATAAAGATATTTACACTGTGTTCTTCAAACCTTGGAGATCTCTCCATGCCGTATCAGCACTACACACCATGCTGCCATGTTTCGTTCTTACTGCTATGTCAAACCCTTTTGACTTAAGGGCCTTTTTATATAGAAAAAATGCTTGCATTTGCGGCAAGTAGCTTTGTTAAACAAATTGTCATTTTTACACAGTCATTATTTTGTTTGTAACCGAGCTGTAAAGCAGTTGGTTGTTGATTTCAGTGAATTTCTGTTTATGCTTCCTTGATTTCTTGATAAATCTGTAACACAAATGTATTTCTAAATAGAATCGCTCTGGTTATCATATACATTTTAATGTGTGGGTCATATTTGAATCCATCATTGGATACTAGATGCTATCATTCTCTTGTAGGAATTTTTACTGAGCTTGCTCAATTGAAGCAGAGTCTCTTTTTAATGCACAAGGTACATGAGTACGTGCATATAATGTGTGATATGGCATAAAAGTTGAAGTATTGCAAGCTTATATCCTGAGCCCTGAATAGCACTACTGTGAAGTGTGGTGAAGATGCCACCTACTACAGAAAATATGTAGAAATAACTTACAAAGTTTTTTAAAAAGTTGAAATTATTGATTTTTCTTCCATTTTTTAAATCAGAGTTTTATTTACCTGGAGTTCTAATACATCATTCAAAATTTAAGCAAATGCATTTGACTTCTTTTAAATATCTATCTTGATTGATAAATAATCGTTATTTAGAATAATAGTTTCTTATGACTTATTAAAAGCACATACTAAATCTTTTCTCATGTATAGTACTTGCTTACATAAATTATGTGTGAGCGCCAGCTCGCCAGATGAATTTTTCTACAGATCTCTGATTGCAAATATTAGAGCTGCATACTCTTTCTAATGCTGCACATCACTAAATTATTAGAACTTGATTCTGTGCCATTAGTAATACTATATTTTTACATACCGTTGCATGATGTTCAAAAGCAATGTTATCTTCCCGTGTTACTAGTAATATTCATACTGGTATGATACTATACTTTGATTTTATTGGAACTTTTCTGACTTAGTGTGCAACTTCTATTCCAAATCTATTCATTATTTGGTTTGGACATTATAAGATATTTAGACCATCATGAGTTCTCCTTATAAATGTATGCTATGTGCAGTATTTATCTATATGTACATACATCCTGTGTGAGCTCTCTATTTCTTTTAAACTGAGTTAAAATATTTTAAATGCTGGCATTTGTGCAAAACCTTACTTATTTTAATCTTTTTTTTTTTTTTTCAGCACAACTCACCAGGTAGTTTGTATCAACAACATAAATTTTCAGAGAAAGTCTGTTGTAGTAAGTATTTTTTAATAAAATGTGAAAGTAGAAATTAAAAGACTGGATTTTCTTCATACTTTTAGAGGAAACGACTGCACACACAAGTTAATTATGTTCTTCAGCTTCTTTATAGTTTCTAATCTGATGCCTCATAAGTCTGTCATTCCTTGAGGTGTGTCAAATAAAATGACTTCTAATTGTGAACACTTTAATCTCTGTAAGAAAAAGCTTTCTAAAAGAAAGTCACTGCATGGTAAATAATATTACAAAGCAATTTGCTATTCAGAATTGACCTTCGACACAGTGTTAGCTGATGTTAGGGATAGGGTTATAGAGTTTTTTAGCTTATGTGTCAGTTCACTGGGACTTTTAAGAGACTTTAATAGTTTCAGGCCTCAATTCATTGAGGCTTTTTTGGAATTTAGGTATCTGCTTAAATGGATTCTGCTTAGGTTTTAAAAATCATTGTCTCAAGCTCAGATACCAAAACGTAAAACATAGTGATGCTAGTTAGTTGAAGTCTCGTCAATAGAGGCAGATAATTTCCAGTAAAACAAGCATGATTGTCAGTCATTTTGAAGTTTTTTGGTTTGTTTTGATATGAGAGAAAATGTATTCTAGACAACTAAAAGGGCAAACCAATTTAAAAAGATAACATTTTAACCTAAGATTTTCCTTTGAAAGGCATTAATAAGAATTTTCTTTATATATCTCTACTTTGTGAATTAGTAAAGATTTTACAGAAGGTTTTCATTCGTGTTTTCATAGGGTTATGTGGAACTGACAATATTTCCCACAGTTGCAAACCTGAATAGAATCAAACTAAACAGTAAACAGTGCCGGATTTACAGAGTACGAGTCAACGATTTAGAAGCAGCTTTCATCTATAATGATCCAACGCTGGAGGTTTGTCACCATGAGTCAAAGCAGTAAGTGATGTGTTTAAAATTCTATGAATGTAGTGTCTTCTGTTGCTCTTAAGCATGACCTGTTTTACTGAACTGGCAAGTTTTACCTTGTGATTTCCTAATGGTAACATAAGTTTCAGACAGAAACAGTTAACTTTTGGTATTGCGACTTAGTTTTGGAAAAGTATTTTGGCAATAATTTTGACTCATGGTGCTCTTCTTTAGAATTTTTTACTAATATTTTTTTGTGTTGTTTTGTAAAAGTGTCAGAAACTTTTTGAAAGTACTTCTATGGGGAAAAAAAGTGGTGGATGCCAGTAGTGTTCGTCACGCTTTATGAAACTGTCCTTCTCATGTTGTCTTTTTCCTTGTAAGAAAATCTTTGGCTAAAATGTTTTGTCTTTAATGGGCTTCCGGTTTATCTATGCCCAGCTTCTACCCACATTTATTTGAAGAAAATTTGGTTACATTATTGTGGCGATAGCACTTTTTTTATATTCTTGTATAGAACATTTTACGTTCATGTGAGAGTTCCACGTGAGAGGACTGCCCTTAGTTTTAGGCTTTGTGGGGTTTTTGTGATTTTTTTTGTTTGTTTGTTTTTTACTCCAGCATAGTTGGTTAAATCAGTTTGGTTGCATCGTTATATTATGTAGACCAAAACTATCGTGTTCTGATAATTTGTCCTACAAAAATTATCTTGATTTTTATGATGTACAGTGTCAGATCGGGTGATCATTTTTGTTCTTTCCTATTTTTAAACCTAAGAATATTCATATGGTGTCAAAGTTCTTGGGAATATTTCCTATTTTCCTAATAAGATTTTGTAAGAATTTTCTGATTTTATTAAATATGTCTAGATAGTCGTATTGCTTTGAAACAAATAATAGGAATAAGGCAAATAATGTCACTGTATCAGGTTAACTATGTGACTACTAAATTAAGATGCTTGTTACTGTCCTTCAGCTGTTTGTTGTGTCCCCTTGGACAGTGATTGCTCTGAGAGATTTGCTAGCTGAAAAGATGGAGAGGGCTTAGTACGCAGCTTCAGAGGTGATACCACCTTGACTAACTCATGATGCTAATGAAGGCAGATAGGAACTAGCTGGACTTACTCTGAAGCAAACTGCAGAGAGTTCATACAGTCCTGCTAATTAGATTTGTGGGAACAGTGGCATTCTCAAATGATGTAGCTGCATCTATAAGAGTTCTCTACCTGTTGCCTTCTGCTGTTCAGTTACTGAGATTCAAGCGTTACTTTTTATCCTAAGTTATACGTCATTGGATTTTAACTGTTTGTTTACGGCAGACACTCTATATTCCTTTATTCATCACTTATGCAAGAGTTTTAGTAATTCAGTTTGCAAATACAATATTTGTTTGCGTAGGACACTGAATTGGCTATCAGGGTTGGGAAATTTTGTTTCAGTTGTGATACTGAACCACTTGAGTCTATTAATTCTGCAATTCATGTCCATTTTGTGACTTGATTTTTTTTGTTGTTGTTGCTATTGCTTGGTAAGTCAAAAATTCAGAATCCTCGTCAGGGGGAATTCTGATTGTTTTGAAGAACTAGAAAGTAAGCCTTTTGGCCTTTTCTAAGGAATATGACTTTTATCACTTGTTAGCATCATAGATTAGCGTGGAAGTCCTAGAATGTTATCTATACTCACTTTGAAATTTGAAAGGAAAAGTTTCAAATTTATTCACCATCTGATATTGAAGAGCAAATATAAAAACATGTAGCTTTCTACACGTTTTGGGGAAATGGGGAAAGAGACTTTGGCAAAAATCTCATATCTGTTTGTTTTTCAGTAAGAGAAGCACTATGGGCATATGTTTTCACTAAGTATTCTCTTTTGATTTTACTGAAACTTATGTTCACATTTTCACACCTTCTTTTGGCATCTTGGTTGAAATTACACTGCTGAATTGTTAAAGCACTTCTAATGGAAGTGCTATATACATTTACCGGTGGCTAATATGAAATCACAGGGTCCTTTGGGTTGGAAAGGACCTATTGAGATCACCTAATCCAATCCCCCTGCTCAAGCAGGGTCAGCTAGAACAGGTTGCGTGGGACTGTGTCCAGGTGGGGTTTGAGTATCTCCAAGGATGTAAACTCTGCAGTCTCTCTGAGCAGCCTGCTCTAGTGTTTGATGACCCTCACAGTAGAAAAGCATTTTCTTATGTTCAGATGGAATTTTGTGTATTTCAGCTTTTGTCCACTGGCAGGACCAGAGGCAGTGGGCACAAACTGAAACATAGGAGGTTCCCTCTGAACGTCAGGGAACACTTGTTTTGCTGTGAGGATGACTGAGCACTGGGACAATTTGCCTAGAGAGGTTGTAGAGTCTCTGTCCTTGGAGATATTCAAAAGCTGTCTGAACGTGGTCCTGGGCAACTGATTCTAGGTGGCCCTGCTTGAGCCAGAGGGTTTGGACCAAATGGCCTGCAGAGGTCCCATCCAACCTCAACCGTTCTGTGATTCTGTAATAACTGAATCCTGAACAACTTCCGGAAGATGTGAGAAAGGAACAGTGCTTAAAATGATCAGAGTGAGCACTCCACTATGTTAAAAAAGTGATCAGGAGAGAGAACTTCATGATTTTGTGCAGAAAGTGAGTTTCTTTGTTTAGAGTCCTAGTTGTATAGTAGAACTTCATCCTTTTTTTTCATGTTATACTGTTTAAGAGCAGCAAATGAAATTTGACGACAATGCATGCAAGTGAAATCCAGTCTCACACAGGTCTGCAGTGGTCTGTGGTTTTCACTGCTGCAGGTTTTCACATTGCTGTTTGAACTTAATTGAAAGTCTCTGTATTTCATAGCTCCTGTGTTATTCATAGTTATTTGGTGACCTCTGTCTTTCATGTTCTCAATAAAAAACTAGTATGCCTCTTCTTTATCTTGGAAGTCAAAGGCTGCATGGGTTATGAAGTATTACATGAGATGTGTACTTTTTCCGTTTAAATATCTAGTCACAATTGGGTATCGAGCAGGGTGGTAGCTAAGTTCTGATTAAATACAGCCTCTCTGCTCTTAAGACAGAATTTCAGACAGTAATAGAATCATGGAATGTTTTGGTTTGGAAGGGACCTCAAAGATCATCTAGTTCCAACCCCCCTGCCATAGGCAGGGACACCTCCCACTAGACCAGGCTGCTCAAAGCCCCATCCAACCTGACACTGCCAGGGATGGGGCATCCACAGCTTCCCTGGGCTACCTGGTCCAGAGTCTCACCACCCTCACAGGAAAGAATTTCTTCCCAGTATCTAATCTAAATCTAACCCTCTTTCAGTTTAAAACTGTTACTCCTCATTCTGCCACTCCATGCCCTTGTAAAAAGTCCTTCTCCAGGTTTTTGTAGGCCCTTTCAGGTACTGGAAGGTGCTATAAGGTCTCCCCAGAGCCTTCCAAGTCCCTCAGCCTTTCTTCATGGGAGAGGTGCTCCAGCACTCTGATCATCTTTGTGTCCCTCCTCTGGATGTGCTCCAACAGGTCCATTTCCTTCTCACATTGGGGGCCCCAGAGCTGAATATAGTACTCCAGATGGGGTCTCACGAGAGCAGAGGAATGCTAGAAATCTAAAAACTCTAGAATTAGTACCACAAAAAAAAGGCATAAGTGTTTCCTCTTCCCTTCTTTACAAAGAACTGCTAGAAACAATAGTGGTTTGTAGTAGTCTTTTTATGTAATCATTTGGTCATCTCTTCCAAGTTACCATTTGTTACATCATGTTTAGTGATGATGTCCTTTGTGCACTTGTAGCTGAACTAGGTGTATCAATTATTTTGAATAGGACACAGATTAGTCATCAGGTTTTGTTTCTAGCGTTCCAGGGATAGTTACCTTTTGCAGTTTTCTTCAGTAGTGTATTGAACCAGTAAACGAGAAATTACGATGGTACTTGGCAAGCTATTTAAAATAATTTGGTTTGTGTTTCCTCTTTCCTTTGGCGTTTAGCAAATAAAAAATTAGTTCAAGTTTTAAGGTTCTATATACAAACATTTTATTGCTTTTGATGATGCTTTTGGTTTTCTTAAATGTTGATTTCTAAAAGAATACATAAAGTATGTAGAAAAAGCTGTTAGTGTAATGGACGCTTTCCTACCTTTTTTATCAAAGTTAAGATATTTTAAAGACTTCTTACTGCCTTAGCAACAAAATTCAATTAGAAATGGAAAATTCTCTATTTAAAGCCACAGTAATTATTACTTTGAAAAAATTTGCTACAGCATCCATGACTTGAGAAGTTATGTTCACTGATATGAGGTGAAGGTGAAATGGTTAATTGGTGCTTTTTTATGTTGTGCAAATTTTGACATGCAAGAGAACTTAGTTAAAAGAGCTTTGAGAAAGTCAAAATTAAAGAGAGTTTTACCTGTGAAATACAAGCAGCACCATCTGAAATTTTCTGTCTCACCACGATGTTCTCTGCTACTTCTTAGGTGAGATCTTCTGTCAGATCAGCTCTTTGTGTTCTGAATTTGGGCATTCACCTTGTTTTCAGTTCACATAATATTTCTGGGTTTTATCATCTATTGTTGAAAAAATTATTGATGTGTGGTCTCTGTCATTTCACATTTTCAGTGTTGCAGAAGGTGAAACAAGTTTTTTTGTTCTTTTATATTGTCACTTCTGCAGAATGACAGAAAAAAGACCTTACTAAAAAGGTAATTAAAATTTGATGAATTTTGTAGGAAATGTTAGAAACCTTTAGTTAGTACATTATATATATTTTCTGCTTTGATGCCATTGCCAGTTTACCTGTCAGTCCCTAACCATAATTTCAGGTAACAACTAAAAGAATTTTTAAAGTTTTATCTAAAAATAAAGTCGGTCTTTCATCTTGTGATTTTCTCTTGAGGCTTCAGGACATCATAACTTTTTCGTATAGGAATAGGTGGATGAACTTACATAACACAGTCACTTGCTCCCAGACTGAGCAGACATCTGTACAGTGCTGGAAGGTATAAAACAGTTCACATAGTTTTACCATGTGTACACAAGGTGGCAGAGAATCCCATTTTGCTTATACTTGTAAGGAAGAGTTTGAAATCTTGCAAAGACTGCAGATAGTGTCAGAGAATGTCTGTTTGAGTCTTAGGGCTATTGTTAGTGTTACAGTCACTTCTGTCCTCCTCATCTTCCCTCTTTTCCTTGTCAACTGTTGCTTTCTTGATTCTGTCAATGTAAGGGAAGTGGGATTTATTTTTCTGAGCTACAGTATACAGAAATCCCACGGCGTGTATTCTGACTACTGAGACAACTGGTTGTGTCTCAGCCCCTTTTATGTTAGAACGGGCAAAGGAGGCCTCTGTGGTTTTGATTGTATGGGTAAGATTGTAAACTGTTAAATAGCCACAGCAAAAGTTAGGAGTTTTGATGCAGTGGTTTGAGCTGTGATAAGTGAAGTTTGTGATGATCCTGCTGTTGCCTGGTTATGTGCTTCACATGTTTGTGTGATAACCATGGTGCAGGGTTGAGAAGCTATTTATTATTACTTCTATGTAAAGGAAGATATGTTTTTCTATAGCTAGCTAACGTGCACATAATGTTTTCATGTGCATAGATACTCTATTCAGTGTAAATTCAACCTTTGGCAGTTTATACCTGTTCATTCACTACTTCAGCTTTGCTTTTTTTTGCTTCCTCCCCCCTCCCCCTCCCCCCCCCCCCCCGCCCCCTTAACTTAAGCCTGGGGTTTTTAAGCATGAAAAATATGAAGTTTTGATATTCTCCAACTTCACTGTTGCTTTAGTTACAAGCAGCAGTAGGCTGTGAGAGAGAGCAATGTGGTAGTCCTCATGTCTTGCAATATTCTTTCTTCTGAGAAGCCAGTGATCAAGCCTTTAGCCTATGCACAAAATAGAGAAGTTACTGGTGGACTGAGCCTGTGTTGTATTGCTGCAATAAATAGCCTGCGTTTTCTCTAGGTAGATGCTTATCTAGGTATAAATTCATTATAGGCTTTATTAGAAATAAAGAGAGGTGTAGAGAACTTTTGAAGAGCTGGTAAAGCCCTTAACCTTCAGCAAGAATGAAAAATAGGTTTTTCAGTGTGCCAAAGATTCAGATTGTTGCCTTATAAATTACCTATATGTGTACATATTTTATGTATATATAAAATGCACACTATATATATGCTACATAATGTTTTGGGATTGGACTCCAGATGTTAATTGTAGCTGAGAAACAAAGTAGCATAGTAAATGAATTACAGGTAATGAAGATTAATGAATTACATGTGGATCAAAGAACTTGTTTTGCTCAGTTTATTATAAATGCTGTAGGAAGAAAGTGGTTCTTAGATGATATGTTCGGGGTGTGTAACAGTTAAGTAGCATGACTGCAGCTAGTAGTGAGAGATGCTGTGGAAATTTGACATTGGAGGTGTTTGGAATCGATGAGAAGCTTTAAAAAGTAAGTCTTCAAAAAATAAGCAATAAGGATTGCTTTTTTCTAGTCAGCCAACAAGCCTGCACTTGGGCTGTAATGAAGTGTTTTGGGTGAATTCTGGTAATAAAATGTATCTCTATGAGAAAAAAATGTAAATATGTATTATTTTTTTATTGTCAGTCTACACTTAGCATTAAGAAAATTTATCTTTGTTCCTTGGGCTGTAACTTTTGACATGTGCTCTGTTTTTGTTAAAATGACCATATCCAGTTTACTGAGAATAGTTCAACCTATGAAAAAATTAGTCTGTGGTACTAAGCCTTTAATGGATTCTTTTTACAATGAATCACCCATTTGAATAGGAACACTTCACAAAAATAGAAATATCAGCATAGACTGTTTTCCATAAAATGTTAAGCCCTGTGGAGTCTACCTTTCTTGCTATAAAATCATAACCTTTTCCTGTCTGTGAACCCATTGATGTTTAAAATGTAACCACAAGCTCATCATGATCCTCAGACTGTGAACAAATTCTCACTGATATATTGGAAAGGGATCTCTCATCAGTAATTGTGAATTTTCAGAACCAGTTTACATTAAAATGAAAAATGTTGAGACTTTACAATCTAACAGACTTTTACTGGTGTCTTCTGTTGCTAATTTCTTTAATTATTAGGATCGTCTTAAGTCATGCAGTCCTTTTTTAAAGAAAGTTTTTCCAGTGGTATTTGCTTGCCTTCCTAGGATGCCATTTAAAGACAACTTAAAGCAACATCAGCTGAGGTGGTTATCCTTTTGACAGTCTCCTCAGTAGTAGCACTTCTTTGATCTCTCAGTATGTCAAATCAGGGAGCTAAACCAACTGAAAGCTGTCTGCAAAAAATAAAGCAACATTTTTTGGCACTTTCAGCTGCATCACTGCAGAGTCAGATGAGCAGTGGTCTCAGTGGGGGAGTAGGAATGTGTGGCTGAGACTAGGAGACAGCACATCAGCTGGAGTTTAAGTTGGTTTGAATTGTTCTGTAACCATAGCTGAAGTTATAGTATATTTCAAGGTACAAATTCAACCTTGTGCTTTTAAAACTTGTTGGCATTATATCCTTTCTTAAGGTACATTTCAGCTATGAAAAAGGAAAAAATTATTGTATTTTAAAACTTGGAATTTGGGTGTTTCTATGCTCATATGCTCCCATTTACTATTCACGTCCTATTTTCAGAAGCTTCCAAGCAAAGTAGACAAGTTTACTGCTCCTAACATTCTCAGTCTTGGTAGTGGTGCCAGGGAATTTGTGCACTATTATTGCCAAAGATCAAGAACTGCATGAAAATATGTTCTCAATATATTTCAGTGTTTTAGCAAAATGTTTTAGGTGTGGAAGGCTGGGAATATAAGCATGGTGTTTGACATACCTAGACTTATAGGATTATTCTGGCATGGTCCAAGTAAGGTACTGTAATTTGGGTTGACTGCTGTTTTCTCTGTGGGTGGTGAATGGAGAACGGTTAGATGAAAGTAAAATCCTGAAATGAGATCATGTCTGCTTTGTGTGGACTTCAGACTCCATGGAAGAGTGCAGTCCACAGCCAAAAGTTAATTTGCTCCACTGTACAGTAACGCTGCAGGTAGCTTTATGCTTGATTGTGGCTCTGCCCCCACAGTGGTTGGATTCATCAGTAGTACACACTTAATTGCTTGAAATTCTGGAAAAGAAAGGTGATCAGTAATTCAGCAGTTTCTCTTCAGGTGCAAGCTTTTGAAGAACTCTGTGAACTAGAGGATTAGAGTTAAGAAGGGTGTTGCTTCCATGAAATCCATTTTGAGAAAGTATGAAAGCTGTAGTGTAAAGATGCAAAGCCAAGGTTATTTCTGAACTTGACTGGTCAGTCCTCCAGTATCTGAACATAACCACATTAAATAATAAGAAGATAATGTCCTGCTCATAACCACTATAAGAGCAGACACATGCATATTCCTGTGCATTTCAGTAGAAAACAGTTAATCTAAGCCCTAACCGAAGTAATGGTATTACTTCAGAATGAAATGTGCAGTCCACTAGCAGCTAATAATATAGTAGCTTGGACAGCTCAAACTTGATTACAAAAGTTTGTGTCTGCATCCTAAGTAAATGAATGATGGTAACATTTTTTAAAAAACTGTTTCTAGGGACTAAAAAGTATAATATGTATTTCTGTGGTTTAGTGTATGGAAGCAAAACCTCTAGCATCTAGTATTTTATGTGATATTTAAAAGAGTGTAATATAAAACTATTATTATCCATCAAGCTAAGAGCAGGGGCAGGTGGGGTGTGGAAATACCATTGTCAACCTAAAATCTTACTACTTTTGGAAAAGCAACATAAAAGCAAAACTGAAATATATGAGTAGGCAGATCTTCAAGACAGATCTGTATAATAAAGATTAAAACTTAATCCAAAATTTTCCAAAACAAGAATTTTTAATTGCTATTCCAATAAGCATAAATATTGCTCTTGCTGGGATTTAGCACTGAGCATTTCTCATTTAATTTACTGAGGATTTTTGCTGCTTAAGTCTTTTTGATCATGGATCACTTCTATAAGAGCCTAGTTTCAAGTTCTGGTTTTTGAAATCTAATCTTTACACCTCTTTCCCTTCACTCCTTCAAAAACACAACACAATGCTTGGTTGAACATGCACCATGAAATTCAGTACAGAAATTCTGTAACTTCAGAAGTTGCTTTTTTTGTAGTTCAGCATGAACTTTAAGAATTAACTGGGTATTTCTGACAGGAGGAATCTCAACTATTTTTCCAATGCCTACGCTGCCGCAGTGAGTGCTGTGGATCCAGATGCTGGAAATGGAGAACTCTGCATTAAGGTTCCCTCAGAGTTGTGGAAACATGTTGATGGTAAAGTAAAGAGACCATACTGAAAGCTTAATTTAAGATGCCATAAAGTTGTTAGCTGTGAGATTGCATAGGAAAATAGTAAATTTAAGTAAAGAGAAATAGCATAACATTATGAAATGGTGGTTACTGTTTCCTTTTTTCCAGCTGAAGTCTGAAAAATACCTGCACACTTCTTGGTAATATGGAGAAGTGGTTGCAAGGTTTCTCAATAGCCTTTACAAACAAACTTGTGGGTGGTTGTGAGCCCAGAAGCATACACAAGAGTATGGGTGTAATGGAGTATTTTGGGTTCTAAATTACAACTATTTGAAGCTGCTTACAATATACATGCGCCAACAAAGGAGAGAATTTATAACGATATGCCCATATATGTGTTGTTTAAAAATCTGTATTAATTTTTTACCCATCTCACTTTGAAGAATGGTTGATGTAAAACCAATCCAATACTGAAAAGTAGACTGCTTTATAAATCCGTATACTAGATCCTGGAACAAGAAACTTTTTTAATAATTTGCCCTCCAACATTGATTTTTTTCTTACATGGATTTTATTAGTTTCTTGTATTGGTTTTCTTATATGGTTTTATCAGTTTTTCTTGTGGATCTGTGAGAGAAAAAACAACGACATGAAACTGGTTCACACAGTGTTGTCAGATACATCTTAATGGGAAAGACACTTGTTTTATTTCAATTTTTGTTTAAATTGCTGTTGTGTTACTTGCAAGCCTAGAAGGGAAAATATTTGAACAGGTATAATTTTTCTTTTCAAAATTTGAATGCCAAAATATGGTGAGACTTGTTAAACAAATTTCACCATATGCCCGAATTTCTTTTCTTGCCAGCCTATTCATAGGTGTGATTTCTGTCAAACTAAACCAAAGCAAAGACATTTCAGTTACAGGAAAAGCTTTAACTATAATAAGAGGTTTTAAGAAACTGCAACTTACAATAACATGTCTATTAGTAATGTGCCTGTTACATGCAGTTTTTGTAGAAATTTATTTCAACAAGAGAGAAAAGAGATCATGGTTAGGGTACAATTGCTGTATAAAGATTCTTTACTATTAGGGAGTTGGAAGATGAAATGTAACTCCAATTCCATTTTTTATTAATTAATAAAGATTCTTATAAATTCATATCCCTAAGCTTCAGAGGTCTCAGTTTTATATGCTTTTGAGCTGAGCTTTGTAAGTGGACCTGGAGGCCCATGAGAATGAAGTAAACACATAATCTTGAAAAACCAAGAGTCTAAAACTGAATGGTTGCTCTGAAATTACTTCCATGTAAATTGTATATATTTACTCTAATTTTGGTCTTGGTATGGCAGAGTTAAAAGTCCTGAAGGTGCATATAAACTTTTCTCTGGACCAGCCAAAAGGAGGCCTTCATTTTGTGGTACCCAGCATGGAGGGCAGCATGGCTGAAAGAGGGGCTCATGTCTTTTCATGCGGTTATCAAAATTCTACGAGGTAAGAAAACTGTCTTTGAATGTTAGACTGTATTTCCTATTTAATCTCAAAGTGCAGGAAATACAAATAATTCCTTTGAATTCTTGTAAATTTGAAAAATTCTGAAACTTAGTTAGTATGTGAAAGGAGCTTACCCATGTGAAGTAGCGTCTAATGATGACTAATTGGGATTTCTAGTCTTTATAGCTCAGCAGAAGGTATTGGCAAAGAAACTTGCAGTGCTTTATAAAATTAACATATAGTAGGAGTCAGTGTGTCAACATGCAAGGTATTTAAGAATATAATTTGGAATTTGAGAGAGAAAATGTGAAAAAGGAAAGTATAATTGTTAACCATTTTTTCCCCAATCCTGATTTCCCTAGATTTTGGTTTCCTTGTGTTGATTCATATTCTGAGTTGTGTACCTGGAAACTTGAGTATACTGTAGATGCTGCAATGGTGGCTGTTTCAAATGGAGATTTGGTGGAAACTGTGTATACCCATGATATGAGAAAGAAGACTTTTCATTACATGCTGACTATTCCAACTGCAGCTTCTAACATCTCCTTGGCGATAGGACCTTTTGAAATCCTTGTTGATCCATACATGCATGAGGTAATCATCTTCATAGAGGCCTACTTTTTTTTGTTTGTTTTTTTTTTTTTTAAATGAAGGAGCTAGTGACAAATTTTTATGTTGCAACCAGTATGTATTGTTCAAATATGATTATGTCTAGATACAACCTCCATGAGTACAGTTATATGATAAAACCTGTCTAGTAATGCCTGTATTTAGATTTATCTCCAAAGTAAAGTCTTTGAATGAGCAGTAATTCCATTTATGCCTGAAATTATGGGGCTAAATTAGTTGGAGTTGGTAACAGCATATTTCTCAAATTAGCTTTAAACCCCTCCTGTTGCTGACAGTAGATCAAAATTATTGCTACGCGATTGAGTAGTCTACTGAGCTAAATCTGACATTGAATTTTCATTCTTAACACATTGTTGCCATAATGTTGAAGTCCACCAGTTTATATTTACATCTGTAGTGTCAGATTGGGTAAGGATGGACTTGGCAGGCAGATTAAGTTACTAGTTCAGCATAAGGACTGGCCTGATAGGAAAATACTGGGAAATAGCTCTTTTATTTGATCTACAGGCAAGCATCAGATTTTAGTACTCTGAATGGTATTCTGTTGACTTTTACTGGTGGGACATACTCACTTGTGAAAGATATCGGTTAAAAAAAAACCCAAACAGTTGTTGATATTTGAAAAACCCAAACTGATGAATTTCTGTAGAGTTTGACTTCTATAGAGCCAACTTGAAGTAATATATCATTCTCAACTTGGTTCCCTGTCACTGATGTAGTCAGTGCCATTGGCTGCGTCATAAGATTGTGGAAAAAAACAGTAATATGAAAGGTTACCTGAAGACTTAGCTGTAACAAGTCTTCTAAAGAGTAACACTGCTTGACTGGTTTGAAAATAGGTAATTCTTTACTGCATAAAAGAAAAATATTGTCTCCAAAAGGCATTGGATTGGAA
Source organism: Podargus strigoides (assembly GCA_028020825.1). Lineage (NCBI taxonomy): Eukaryota > Metazoa > Chordata > Aves > Caprimulgiformes > Podargidae > Podargus > Podargus strigoides. The sequence goes on from CM051620.1 coordinate 12,983,116, forward strand.
AATCAAAGAAAGGTGTCACATATTTTTAAATGATAGACATCACTAGGTAGACATTGTTATTGTGTATTGTCTGCTAAAAATTATTTTCCTGTTGTTGCTCTCACAATTAAGATGGACATCCGGTGCACATTTCTGCCATGATAGTCATTATCACAGCTTGAAAACGCTTTTTTCGGTTTAATTTACAGCAGCTATATTTCTGTTGTGTGGTGGGTTTTTTTTTCAGTTATGTAATATACTTGATATTTATGGATTTAAATGTATTTGTCAGTCTTGTACCAAACTTTCCTTTGTAGGTGACTCACTTTTGCTTACCACAACTTCTCCCATTACTCAAACATACCACATCATACCTTCATGAGGTGTTTGAATTTTATGAGGAGATTCTTACCTGCCGCTATCCGTACTCCTGTTTCAAGACTGTGTTTATAGATGAAGCTTATGTTGAAGTAGCTGCTTATGCATCCATGAGTATTTTCAGGTTAGTATTTGAGAAAATTACACCTTCTAAATCCACAGGCCGAGAAGGTCTAGATCTGAGACTATTGAGAAATACATGAAGCTCTTATTATTTTTATAGTCTGAGTTTTGACCTCTCTAGTTTGGAAAGGCTGGCTTTTCTTGACGTTACAGGTTTTTAACACCATTTCCAATTTTATCTGTTACAAAGATGTTGGATTTGTATCTTCAAGAAAAAACTGGCAGTGGTTTTCTTTCTGAATTAGAAACACCATGCATGAAATACTTAATATCAAATTAAGTGCAGAAGTTCGATTATGTTGTATTTTTCTTCAGTTGGGGTGGGGTACCAGGAATCCAAAACAGTTTCAGCAGTTAAAGCAAACTACTTTGGCTCTGCACAGAGAGTTGTATGTAGATGATAATAGCAGGAGATCTGCCTGGATTAAGAGTATTAAAAAAAAAAGATGTTACTGTCTCATTGGAAAACCAGTGAAGGAATTTTATTTGTTTTGACTTTTAAAGCAAGGTCTCTATTTTGTGCTCATAGTGTGTTATTTTCTTTTTATGGGGGTCCAGCACAAATCTCTTGCACAGCGCAATGATTATAGATGAAACTCCACTGACAAGGAGGTGCTTAGCACAGGCCCTGGCCCAGCAGTTCTTTGGATGTTTTATATCCAGAATGTCCTGGTAAGTATTTTATCATTGCACTCTCTAGAAAATGGGGAAAATCTAGGAAACTCAAATTTGAATTTGTGTTGCATTTTATCAGAAGAATAAGTGAAACAGTAAATGTAGGAAACCGCCCCCCCCCCCCCCCCCCCCAAACCCCAAAAAAACCCCACACTCAGTAAATGAAAATACATGAGAATGGCATGTGAGATATAAAGGTTCCAAAGGCTATAGAGATTGAATGTGTCTTCTCAGAAATTGTTGCTACTGAATGTTGTAGTGGGCTTTGGCACCTGAAAATTTACAGAGGAGACTCTTTTGTGTCATCAGTAAATTTCTGTCAGACGTTTTGGATGAAGGAATGTAGCCTGCATGATAAGTACTTGTGGAGCACAGAAATAATAAATTACAAAGAAGTTCAGGGAGAGAAATGCAGAAATTAGTGTCAAATAGGCAAATTCATTGGAGTGTTAAGCTGCCTATAACTCCATCCTTCAGAAAATCTCCCACAAATAGCTCCTACAGTTCTGATCAGTGTTTATTTTAAAGCCTTTTGCATACACTTTCTGTGTCAGGGACAAGGAGCCCATTACCTTTTTTATGGCAAAAGTGTGTCTCCCAGAGTATCCTTGGCTTAAAAAAAAAAAAAGAAACCAGCATGTTTTAAAATTGGTGTTTGTACTATTATAATTTCTTTTGCTCTCATCTGTATTTCTAGTCTACCTCCATGGTAAAGACAATTTTTTCCTGCCTCGTAACGATTCACCTTATCATAGAATCATAGAATCACTATGGTTGGAAAGGACCTCCAGGATCATCAAGTCCAGCCTTTATCCCATCATCTTCCTAACCACTAGACCATTAGACCATGGCCTCAAGTGCTTCATCCACTTGTTTTTTAAACACCTTCAGGGACGGCGACTCCACCACCTCCCTGGGCAGCCTGTTCCAGTGCCTAACCACCCTCTCAGTAAAGAACTTCTTCCTAAATATCCAATCTAAACTTCCCCTGACACAACTTGAGGCCATTTCCTCTCGTCTTATCATTAGTAATTTAGGAGAAGAGACCAACACCAGCCTCACTACAACCTCCTTTCAGGTAGTTATAGAGAGCAATAAGGTCTCCTCTCAGTCTCCTCCAGACTAAACAACCCCAGTTCCCTCAGCCGGTCTCCATAAGGCCTGTTTTCCAGACCTCTCACCAGCCTCGTTGCCCTTCTCTGGACTCGCTCCAGCACCTCAATGTCCTTCCCATACTGCGGTGCCCAGAACTGGACACAGGACTCAAGGTGCGGTCTCATGAGTACTGAGTACAGGGGCATGATCACCTCCCTACTCCTGGGTCACACCGTTTCTGATACAGGCCAGGATGCCATTGGCCTTCTTGGCCACCTGGGCACACTGCTGGCTCATGTTCAGTCGTATGTATCATAGCATCATAGAATGGTTTGGGTTGAAAGGGACCTCAAAGATCATCTAGTTCCAACCCTCCCACTAGATCGGGTTGCTCAAGCTCCATCCAACCTGGCTTTGACACTTCCAGGGATGGAGCATCCACAGCTTCCTTGGGCATCCTGTTCCAGTGCCTCACCGCTGTCAGGGTAAAGAACTTCTTCCTTATATCCAGTCTAAACCTACCCTCTCTCAGCTTCTACCCATTACCCCTCGTCCTATCATCACAGTCCCTTGTAAAAAGTCCCTCCCCAGCTTTCTTGAGGCCCCTTCAGGTACTGGAAGGCCGCTATGAGGTCTCCCTGGAGCCTTCTCTTTTCCAGGTTGAACAAGCCTAACTTTCTCAGCCTGTCCTGCTAGGAGAGATGTTCCAACCCTCTGGCCATCTTGGTAGCCCTCCTCTGGACTTGCTTCAATAGCTCCATATCTTTCTTGTGTTGGGGGCTCCAGAGCTGGACACAGTACTCCAGGTGGAGTCTCACGAGGGCGGAGTAGAGGGGCAGAATCACTTCCCTCGACCTGCTGGTCACACATCTTTTTATGCATCCCAGGACACGGTTGGCTTTCTGGGCTGCAAACATTTATGTCTTTAGTTTATTCACTTCCTCATACTCAGTGTGTCATCCTTATGTTTAGAATTCAATGTCATGATAATTTTTGTCCATATTTTTCTCTTTTAGAACATAACTCTCAAAAGAGGTGTTAACTGGGTGTCCACCAAATTATGAGCTAGGTATTCTGTCTATTTGCAGTCCAAGTCTTTCGCATTGCATTGAGATGTTTATCAAGAAATTAAGATGATGTAGATTAGCAGTTGTCTTAACTTTAATGTCCATTTCCTCTGTTTTATTGTTACTGTTTCAGCTAAAATAGTTTGGTTTTGTATTTCAATCTGGGCTTCTGTGGTGAAAGTTCAGTTTTCACTGGCTTTTCAGTTTCATCAGTCCCTTCCAGGTGCCAAGTTACATAAATTGGTTCACAGCTCATCAGACTCCTATTGACTTAGAGAAGTTATATAACCTGCTGAAATCTGTGGCTATTTTGAGCTGGTCAAAAATACCACTCCTTACAAAATACCTTCTGAAGTGCTGTAATTCATGCTTATTTCTTATTATAGGTCAGATGAATGGGTGCTAAAGGGAATCTCTGGTTATATTTATGGCCTTTGGATGAAAAAGACTTTTGGTGTTAATGAGTATCGCCACTGGATTAAACAGGTAACAGTGTCATAGGAGTATTTTCTATATCTTTCCGACGTTTTACGTCAAAGAAGATGTAATATAAAGCCAGAATATAGTACAGTTTTGCACTGCAATCCAAACAAATGTATAGTAGTGACAAAACTTAGAGCTAAAGTATTTTTACCACTTGCTGTAAGGAAAAGCACCCAACATGTTAACAAAAATACGTTTTTGTGACTGCCTTATGAATAATAATTTTCATTGTCTCTCCGTTTAGTTTTACTCTTTTTGCACAAAGACAAAGTAAAAAAAAAAAAGATTGTACTTTTTAAAAACACCTGATGTATAAGATTCATAAGGAGATATATTTGGTGAAATTGTTATACTGTGATGCCCATCCATGTGGATTAGAAGGGCTTCAGTCTTAGTACTAAACAAATAATGAAACCGTAAAAAATCCCTGATGAAGAGATTTCCTTTCTTGGAAAAGAAATTTCTGTCTGTACCTTGTATTTCCAGACATAATGCTCTGTAGGTACTTGCTAGTGATAGCAACAGTGACTCTTCATTCTTTGCCAGTAACATTAACTCACAGAAAGATGTGTATCTTCTTCTTCTTCCTTCTCTCACCATGTACTCTTACCCTTCCTCTTCCAAGAAGTAGATTACTAACCCTGTGGGCTCCATTTACATCCCTTACTCACATGGGGACCCAATACCATATAGTTATCTGTCTAATGTACATTGAGCTCACCAGTCATGTGCTGTCAATGCTAAAGGTGTGGGTGCTACAGGCAACAACAGAACTGGATGAAGGTCTACCTGAGAGTTCACTGCTGTGTGCAGCAGAAGTTGCTTCTGGATATTAGTTGCTCATGTTCTTCCCTATGAGTTAGTTAAGTGCTTCCACATAGACCTAACAGGTGCTGCTGTCACAGCCTCCAGTTCTGCCCTTCCTGCTTTGAGTGTATTATCACTATGTGAAAGTGTGTAAGTTAATAAATATCCATATTTGTCAACATTTGGAAATTCCTTGACTAACATTGGGTTGCAGACAGACATCAGTTCACTCTCCGTGTGCTCAAGCTGACCCAATTTGATTCAAAAGCCATGTTGACTGCTGGGTGATAGTAAGCCCATGCAAACATGCTGCCTTGAAGTGTCCTTGTTAACATGGGCACAGGACCACACAAATTCAAACTCATGCTCCAGTTCAGTGCCAGCTTCTGTTTAGCTTAGGTCAAGGTGAGCTTCTGTATGCTGCAGTCTACTGTGTAAGTATACCCAGAATTAGTTTCCACTGCAAGGAGATGGCGACCACCTTTACTTCATTTGGCCAGAGACAATTTATTTACTGAACAGTAATACTCTTTGGATATGTTGTAGTTAAACATTGTTATAGGTTGACCCACAGTCCAGACCCAGAACAAGCGTTAACTGCACTTCCTACTGTTTTATTATTGCTTACTATGCTGAAGAACATCCATGATTTTATAAGTCTTTGTGTTTGTAAACAAGTTTAATTAGGAAGTGTGGCTTGAACAATGATATGAAAAGCTTTCCCGTCGTCTTTAAATAATTTCTCTACTTTTCAAAATTATTCTTGCTTACATATGTTGTACTTTTTAGGAGTTAGATCAAATAGTGGCATATGAACTGAAGACTGGTGGAGTTTTACTGCATCCAATATTCGGAGGAGGAAAAGAGAAAGACAAGTATGTTTATTTAAGCCACAAGTCATTACAGGGTATGTTTTTATGGGGCCATTAATATATGCCTTGGGTGTGTTGTGTAGCACAAGGCCAAAGGCTGAAGAACTTGAGCTGCCCATGGCATGTATTACCAGTCTCATAAAGTACATCTTGAGTATATTGTATCACTGTTGTTTTATTTTTCTTTCACTTTAAATCTTGAAGGGAATTAAATATAATGAATGTTTTTAATGCTGTTACGAAACTACTTTTTAGTAAGAGGATGAGAGAGAATATGGTGCCAGAATTTTGACCTGAGCTATTTCTGGAGTGATTAGTAATCTTTAGGCTTTTTACAGTATCATCAGTTTTCTTTTTCTTTGTTCTTTTTCTTTCCACTCTCAGTTACCACCTTGCAATCTTATACTGAGATTTCTTGTCAATTGAAAAAAAAAAAGTTATTAAATCAGTCATCTCTGAAGCACCACTGGTAACTGTGAACTGGCTGGGTTTGTATTTTCCCAATGACTGTAGCTTCATTATTGCTAGCTTAGGAATTTCCCCTTTACCTCTTTTCTGATACTCCTGTACTACCCAGTGAGTAGTACTAACTACTGGAGGTAGAAAAGTATTAGCTAGATGCCAGATCAGTAAGTTGATCCAGGTTTCAATGACAATCTTTTGCTGGGTTTTTCTTTCCTTGGAGAAATTAATCTAGTTAGGACATGGCCTCACAAAGAGTTGCTCTTTGGAAACTCAGGAGAAGCATGTGTAAAACTGTGAGGCTGAGCATGTGCACATGGAGTGGGAGAATATGTGAATCTCTTTAAGTCTTTACTGCAGCAGCAGCTCTGTATTATGAAAATACAACCTGAATTGTCTGTAGCAGTGGTTCTCTTTTGAGTGTGTGCAAATCCAGGTTTTGTTAATTTAAAATTAAAACTCTGGATTTAGAACTAAATGAAATATGCAAATAACCCATTTAAAATTTGAATACTGATTTTTTCCTGAGAGATGAAAATAGAATAAAGTGTTTTCTGAAATCAGGAATAGGACATATTGGGTAGTTTCCCAGCCAGATGAATCCTGAACAACCAATGTGTTTTCTGGATGTTGACAATCTCAGATGCAGCTTTTGTATGTGTACCAAGCTATTATTAAGTTTTGCTTGCCTGCTCATGATGGATTTTATTTAGTTCACTATCCTGTTACTTCAAGTAGTGAAGTAGACCAAGTATCTAGATGTTTTTGTCACATATAGCTCTTGAAAAGAAAGTTACAGCTAGCTGCAGTCATTTTAGGTATCCTATTGGTGATGATGTCTTTTTTTTTTAAGGAAAATTTGGGGTACTGAATTAGGTCTTGGCAGACTTTTGAATTGGCAGCATTACAATTTGGCAGCATACACTGCTATACAGAGAAACTAAATTCAGATTAATAGGATCAGATGAAACTAGAGAAAAAGGGCACATTTTTAAAAAAGGAAATCCACTAAAATGAAAGTTTCTTTGTAACTGTTAATTTTATTAGTTTTATTGTATTTATTCTAGATTTGGACACAAATAATTGGCAAAATCCTGTTCTAATGCCCTTAAATGTACATTTCCTCTATGTGATGGATCACTGTTAGACACTGTTTCCACAGCTATTTCACTACTTCATTGTATTATAGCTTGTTAGTAATAGTCATCACTTAAATATAAATTGCACCTCGCTGTTTCTTGTAGATTGCAGAGTTCCCTTGTATGTAAATTATATGTTCCTGACACTGGAAAATTATTTGCATTTAGGGAATTATTTTCATAATGATGTCTAGAACATTTCTTGCCAGTATATATTTTGCACTTCTTTGTTCTGGTTGTTGTTACGTGGTTTCCTGTCTACATTTGTGTTAGAACAGTCCCAATTAATAATAATATGAAGAAAAAAATCAGATTAATTAATAATCTCATTTTTCAACTAAATTAGAATACAGAAAGAAATCATTGGGGAAAAAAATTTTCGGACACGTGAATTAGTTTCTGTGCAAAACAAAGATTCTTCCTGTTTTGTCCAGTGAAACACAAACACTGCTCTCCAGAGCACTTATTTCAAAAGAAAAAATTCCAGAGCTTGGGAAAATGAAAGAAGGGAAACTGCAGGTTAACTGCTGTGCAGATCAAAGCTCCAAAATGAAACTTTGTGTACAATGTTTTCATTTTGTGTTCTTCCCTCTTAGATTTTGGTTCTTTTTGATCTTTGATTGTGGTGTTACCACCCTGTTGTAAAAGTCAAAAACCTCCAGAAATTTATAATTTGAATGACCGGAGTGGGTTCCAGAGCTTGAGCAGTACAAATTTCCATGGAAGAAATAGTTCAGTTTTCACTTTGACAAAGGTTCTAGGTCCATATTGCTAATTTTAATTCTCATTTGGCACCAATTTAATGAAAGTTTTAGAAGCATAATGATTGAAGAAAAATATAATCAGAAGAAATGTATTAATATTGAGTGAACAGTCAAATGCAAACTTGCCTCAGTTTTGATTTACAGTTAAATAATGTAACCAGTACCAAAATCAATCAACACTTAGTAAATTTAAGAAGGCCAAGTATGTGGATCCTGGCTTAGCTGTAATTTTCAAGAAAAGAATTTTACCAAAGTCAATCAGCTGTATAATTTGAGGCTGGATAAATAGTTTTATACTGAGACCAAATTATTATGTAATGTCTGAGCCACAACCTCAGTTTCCTCCATGCATTTCAATTCTTTCATGATTGCTAACCCTCCCCTACCTTGGGATAGAGAAGTATGCAAAAATAACAGGACAATTTTGATAAGGTGAACTTTAGCAATTGCCTATCAACTAGAAACAGCAGGTAGTAAACCTAAGTACCTTCTTACTCATGTATTCAGTATGCCTAAGAAGAGTAGCACTTGGTTAAATTTAGAAATACTTTTCTTTTTGTATCTTCTTAAGATGTTTAAACACATTCATGAGTAAAGTCAAGGTAGTCTCCCAGTAAATAGAAGAATGGAAAAAAATATTAAGGTTGCAGCTACTTTGGTCTCCCAAAACCTTAAGAGCTGCAGATAAGGAGCTAAGTGCTGGTACTGTCCAGGTGAAATGCTTCTTGCTGGCATACGTCTTTCAACTGCATGAAAAGACTGGTCGAAGTTAAAATGGTCTATCTAATAGGTCTTTGAAGGTTCTGGAAGACCAGTCTCTTCCTGAGGTAGCTGGCATGAAACATCAGGTTTATAGCACTTATCTTTGCTTGTTGCGATTCATGAATTATTTTATTCTGTCTTGTAGTGTCATCTTCTGAAGTCTTTGGACAAATGAGGTGCCTAGTCCATCTGGAAATGGTTTAGTTAGATTATCTATAAGTGAGAATCACAGAAGAAAGATCCAGTTTTGAGCCCAGAAATTTTAAGTAGCTGGCATTTTCTATGTCGCAATGACCTATTTGTGATTATTCACCAACCAGCATAAAATAAGTCTGTATTCCCACTTCTGAAGAAGTTGGCCTGACATGGTGTGGGTCCAGTTTCTTAAGGTCTTTGTTACTCATTTATGGAAAACTCAGATGTCCTCTGAAAAGAACTAAAAGAAAAAACATAGAACAACAAAATACAGTTGCCACAGACTTAGTTCATCCACAAAATAAAGTCAGACTTCTAATTGTCTCCACTTCTCAAATAATTGAAAGGGGGCAAAAAGGTCTTATTTTTCTTGAGAATTACAGTAATGCAGCTACTTTTCTACTTTGAAACTGGGCTATAGGTCAGAATGTTTGTGTTCTGAAATGTAAAACCTGGTGGAGAAAATTAACTTTAAAGGTCATCAAAATTAAGTCTTTTGGTGTTTTATTGCTGTACAGCCACGAAGGCTATCCAGAAATCAGTTCTGTTTTTAAAAGTTTCAGGGTTTCACCATTTGTTTGTCTTCTGATATGGAATGAAATTAAACCATTTAAAATATTTTGCTTATAGACATGAAGGGTTTGTGTGAAGGAGCACTACAGATAGTTCAAGTTATGGAAACAGTGTGGCAGCTGTAACACGATGCTCTGCCTAGTCTTCCTTGGCATGTTATCTGATTTCGAAGACATCAGTTTGCCAAAGTATTGAAAGCATAAAGTTGCTAACTAAAATAAAAAACAAGAAATTCCTTTGGCTGCTAACTTGAAAGTCTGCTGTGAATTTTAAAATTCTTACTTCTCTTTAATTGCAGCAATCATTTATTTAAATATAAGATACTATGTACAATTACTTTGAAATGGAAGTGAGTGGGGGAATGTCAATTCATTACTGGTTCTGCGGCTGTAGTCACAGATTCCTTGCTCTGCTTGCTACTGTTACCACTGCTTACAGCAATGCATGGCATGTACAACCTGTCATTATTCTCTATACAGTATTTGCTGTAGACACCATGTCATCTTTCTGTACAAGCTTGTGGTCATTTTAAGCGTGTCAGAATTTATAGCTTTAAAGCAGTAGAAGAGATCCGAAATAATTGTTGGTGCAGCTATAATCTTGGTTACTAAAATATATTTTAAGTTTCATTCCATAAAATGCAAAATAGAAAGCTGTTTATTTTTATTTTTTAGCCCTGCATCGCATTTACATTTTTCTATTAAACACCCTCACACACTGTCCTGGGAATATTACACTATGTTCCAGTGTAAAGCACATCTTGTTATGAGACTGATTGAGAACAGGATTAGCATGGAGTTCATGTTACAGGTAGGTATTTAAATGTTTGTGTGGAGTATAGACAACTTTTTGTCTTCAGTTGCATTTCTGTTCATTAAATGGCATTTAAGAAAGAATAAAACAGGTCATTGTAGGGTTCCATTTGTATTTTCAGTTTTAGCAGGAGAGAACAAACGTAAAATGTTAGGACAAACATTTATGTTAGGATAAGGCTAGCTATTATTCTTATATATGTCTTGTAATACTTTTTATATATTGCACATTCTCTTTAATGTTAAGGTATTTCAGTGCTTTGGATTATTGTGAGTGGTTATTACACTGAGGACCTGTTTTATTTACACTGACTGGTGTTACTGTGAGCTAGGCTAATCAAATTATAAATAATGACAGTAATGAGAATCGTGCTTCTGCTCAGTCCACTGTATATAATTTTTGGGGAATATAGATCTTCATATTAGAAGAAGCACTTGAATAGAAGATTTTCATTTTATTCTGAAATGCTTGACTTCTGCAGAGCTGTAGTTTTTCTTGTTTGCTAAATATGTTTTATGACATGCCTTAAAGATGGGGTGCCATAAACAAATACCTGGTTAGATACTGAGTGATACCTTTTCCTATCAGCTTCAGACTTTTTGATGATGTTTTGGTTTGTTTGATGGGTAACATGTATGTGCTTGTGCTAAGTGCTATTACAGGCAGTTGTCAGGTTGAAAATACAGCATAGGCACCTTTTTTTAAACTTTCATTTACATAAATCACAATTATTCTTCGCAGTTTTTAAAAAGGAATAGCAAAGCAGAGAACTTGATTACTATTTTATTTCTAAAAAGCAGATATATTCAGTGATCTGTTTTACTGTAGATAATTTTTGAAAATTAATGGTCTTTTAGTGGATTTTTTCTGTGTATATGTAACTTGAGGAAGTTATTTCGTTCAGAAAGCCTGGGTGGAAAAAGTTGATTAAAAATGCACCTCTTACCCTCTGCAGTATAATCTGGTAAATAAAGGCCACACTGTCTTGCAGTGACTAACCTCACAAATTACATGGTTTAAAAGTATAGACGTACTTAGAACTAGAGAATGGATGCCAAAAAAACATTTCTGTATTCTAATTTGAATTAACTCTCTGTTCGAAAGCTGCGTGATAAATTGTACCTGTAGCAGTGATGAGCAAAGAAGACATTTTTAGTTTAATTTTGTTACGGTTAAACATTTCTCATGTTAAGAAGTTGGGGATTCAGGGCTTTTCTCAGCATTGTGGATGGTTTGCCTGAAGTGGAAGCACATTTGTATCTGCAAATCACAATTTCTGATATGGACAAGCAATTTTCTGAATTGTCTTTATTTCAAAAAACTTTTTTTGAGGCCAGTTATCAGAAAAGTATTTTATTGGCATTTAGTTGCAATTCAGCTGCAACACAACAGAAAAGCTTATTTTATATCTTGAAGTATTTAGTGAAAGAAATAACTTTTTATCGTTTTAGGTTTTCAACAAGTTGTTGAGTCTGGCCAGCACTGCTTCATCTCAGAAGTTCCAGTCACACATGTGGAGTCAGATGTTGGTTTCCACATCTGGGTTTTTGAAATCTATCTCAAATGTCTCTGGCAAAGACATCCAACCTTTAATAAAGCAGTGGGTGTATCCTTTTTATTCTTGGTCTGGATTGTTAATATGGAGAATGAATTTTTTTTTTAATTGGCACTATTAAAGGAATGTGAAGAAAGGTATGAAATATCCTTGCTTAAAGCAGTTAAGTACATTATTCTTTAAATTCGAAATAGATGGGAGCCACTGGTTCACACTCCTTTCATAGTCATTTAGAGTATGCTAGCTTTTTTGGGTGTTCTTTACTAGAAAGGATTTCATAATTTTAAGTTCTACTTTGAAAGAAGCACAAGAACTCTGCTGGAATTTAAGGCCAAATTATTCTAAAGGGATTCCAGAGGACACTGCCCATAGAAATATGCTGAAGTCGGACATGGAAAATGCTATAGTCTGGTGCATTTTAAGATGTGATTTCCAGTAAATCACTATGAAATAAGTAACCTAAAGCACAGACTGATAGTTTAAAATAAACTAACATTTAGTAGCTTCATAGCTTATGTTAGTATTGTAATTTCAGGTAAAATAAACCCCTGTGTGTTGATTCTTCAAAATTTCGGTGATATTAGTCAAGAAATAGGATTTCTTATTTTGGATTGATAAAGAGGATAAATTTGAATTTGCTTCATTTAACGGGTTTAATTGGTAGTTTTAATTAACATAACTGCAGACTAAAATCATACATGACTGCAGCAAACCCATACCTTACTGTTCTAACAGAGAACAAAAGTAGGTATTTCTATTTAGACATTATTTGAGCTGGCATTTTAATGTTCATGCATCTCAATATTTAACTAAAAAACACTGTTTAATTAATGTTTATAGAGTGATGTGAGAAGTTAGTATTTTATCTACGTGGAATGTATTCGTAAGTATAAATACACATTATTCTAATTTTCATACTTAGCTGTGCCAAGCATTTGAGGAAAAGAGGGGATCTATATGTACTTATAATCACACTGCAGCTATACCTAAATGTTAGCATTGCTATCTGAGCTGGGTGAATCTTAACTACATCTGTTCTGTAAGCAAGGAAGAGTCATAGCTCGCAGATTTGAGGATTTTTCAGCTTCACTGGAATTTGGCCCCACTTGACTTGTTTAATCCTACAGTTGCAACCTCCTTACCACGCTTCAAACACTGTTCCACCTGTGATGATAGATTTTCCAACTTGTAAGACCACAGCAGGTCTTTGTATTGTTGGGGAGCATATCTTATTACTGTTAACTAGCACTATCTTATACTATTACCATATTAATGAGTTTAAACCTTGTGCTGAAGAAATCACTAAAAGTGCCTTCAGCTGTACCCGATAACACAGACCTTCATGAAGGCAGCCACTGTGAAGAGAACCAGTCTGGGGTATCTAGCCAAGTTGACCATATTTTGGGAGAAAAGTTAATAATGCATGTATGACGAGAAGCCTTTTTGAATCTGGCAGCTCCTTCCTTAAATGTCAGGACATAAAAGAACAAGTTTTCCTTCCCTGCTTTTGTTTTATATTGTCAGAGGCTTCTTGGGAGTGTGCACTAGACTGAAATACTTCATTCTAGTATTTTAGTTTTACTAGAAATAAAGTGTAATAATGGCTGTCATACAAATAATGAATGATGAAGTTTTTCACAGGAATAATTGTCTTGAAGAAATCGTTGCCTGGGAAAAAATGTTGAGTCAGATCATTACTTTTTATCAGTTCTATTGTATACTCTCATGTATACGTGAACTCATAAATATATGTATACACACGCATGTGAGTTCTCACAAGGACCCAGTTTGAAAAACAGCAATCAAATAGTTGAATTAAATGTAGTGTGGGTAGAAAACAGAAGTTGATGTCTACATTTTCCCCTGAGTTTTATTTGATTGGAATATATAGTAAAACAGATCATATTGAAATTACTGAAGTCTTACTTACTTTCTCTGCCAAGGACATTGGATGTGATGCAGTCCAATATAATTTTTCATAATAACTTTGTTTCTTACTGGATAATTTTCATTGTATTTCAGTTTTTCTCCTCAAGGTACATGTTTGTACATTAAATAACTGTTTAAAGAAAAAAGAAACCTAAAAAAGTACATGAAAGACCATAAGTGTTTTCATTTCCTGATTTTCTTGGGATAGGAAATCTAGGAATAAAGAGCATAAAGCAAGTGTAAAGAGTGAAAACATTGAGAATTATGTTTGTTTATAACTTCTGCATTGTGCATTAGTATTCCTATACTGCTTACTAGGGATCAGAGTGGAGTGGTAAAATTTTATGGCAGCTTTGCATTTAATAGAAAACGCAATGTATTGGAATTGGAAATAAAACAAGACTACACATCTCCTGGGACTCAGAAATATGTGGTAAGGTTAATTTTCCATATTTTACATACATGTGCAAGTATGATGTATACATTAAAAAGCATAATTTTAATGTTGTTAACAAAATCTTCTGAACTTGAAGGGTCCTCTTAAAGTAACAGTGCAAGAACTTGATGGATCATTCAACCATACGTTGCAAATAGAAGAAAACAGTCTTAAACATGATATACCTTGCCATTCTAAGAGCAGAAGGTAAGAACTAAAATACAAACTGCAAGTATTTTTAGTATGGATATATGAAAACGTACAGTGCATTGATGATAAATATATGCTTTTTAAATTTTATGTTTATATTTTGTTAATCTTACTGAATAAGATTTACCTGTGATGTAAGGGGAGAAAGTAGAATTTAGTACTGTTTAGGGACAGCAACAAATATTACACTTCATATGCAGTTCTTAATTATAAGTAAAGGTCTTAAATTTTATGAAAGTCTTATAAAGAGCTTATTTATATAGAATGAGTTGAATGAAGACTCTAATTAATCAAATTATTCAAAATGCCTTTGAACAGGAAAGACAAATTAGAGAGAAGACAAATGTAGGCCAGAGGGGTGCCTCATGTTAAGATATATGAATGAAGCACTTGCATAGTTTTCTGTTAAGAGTGCCAGGGCTGTTCACTGACATGAGTGACTCTAGCATGAGTGAACGTGCTGCTCTTAATGAGCAAGAAAAGTAACATTATTCCTGAATAGATTATCTCAGTTTCCTAAAGCATTTTAAGAACTACTTTGACCTCTCCTTCTCTGAGCTGTATTCTTACATGTAATTGTAAAAATAGTGGGAGTCAAATTTAAACCAATGTAAACTACTGTTGATTATTATTTGAACAAAACCGATGCACAGCTTGACTTTGTGAATATTTTTTGCTAGAGAGAGTGTTATTTTTCAGTGTGGTGAAATACAGAGAGTACTTTTGCAGGCTTAAGCTCCATTTATAAACATGTTTGCTAGTATGGTAATTTTAAAATATCTTCCCCCCCCCCCCCCCCCCCCCCCCCATTTTCTCTTTTTTAATAGAAATAAGAAGAAAAAGATTCCACTCATGAATGGAGAGGAGGTGGACATGGACCTTTCTGCTATGGAGTAAGTTAGCTCTTTGGAGTTTCTCAGTGTGAGACTGAGCCATGTTCCCTTTGTCTCAAGTATGCTATTTTGAAGGATTTAATAGTAATCTTGTGCTTTATTATAAGATTGTCAAATTTCAGGACTATACCACATTTCTTTGCCTTCTTTGAGACTTTTCTGTAGCTGGGAAAATGCTGGTGAAGTGTAAAATGTATGGTTTAACTACTGTATAGTAATCAGTTTAAAAAAAATCTTAGGCATGATAAGGTGATAGAATAAATTACTTGATTCTTTCTTACACATTTCTAATGATATATTTCAGCTGGGTTTATAGGTAAGATGTAAACAAGAATGTTCTTGAAACAAAGTAAGAGCCATTTTTGTTGGACCTTGATGACAAACATTTAATTAGCACCGAGATAGATAAGTTCCTGATATCTGTGGTTAATTCCAAAATAATCCTTTTAGATTGAAAATAAGTGATGAAATGCTTCATACTGAAATTCATACTAGGATTAATTTCAGTTGGAACTGTTTAGCTCTTTGGAAGCAAATTCTTGCTCAGTGTAAATGCCTGCTTTACCTTCCCGGAGCTGGAGCCAGTGGTGCTCTCAGAAATACTGAAGGTGTTGGTACCTTGTGCTGACTGATCCATTTCTGATCTTGAAAACTAATGGTGTCTCTTTGAAGAAGTATAGATTGCTTGTCACCTTGAAAGTGTTGGAGATTCTTGAAAATTCAACCTCATCTAAAATATGATGAGAAATTATTTTATAAGGGATATTTTCAGTGAGCAGGTAATTGTTATCATTTCTATATGATAGTTGACATATGAATAGTTTTCTAATTATATTTTTGATCAATTAGCATAAATATTTGTGAGTAGTTTTGATCAATTATGTTCCAGTAGCTATTGCATTACACTGACCTGAGACCGTAGCGATCTTAGAACTACCTTTGAGCTGGTATATGGTTTTCTGCAAGTCACTTATGCTTTGTTTGTCTACTAACCTTTTAATCTGCAGTGCTGTCATTCTTTTGTCCAGTTTGTTCTCCTCTGCTCCAAGAATATATATTTGTTATTTTCTATTCTTCTAAATCATGTGCATGCACTCTTCCTTTCACTATTCTTTCTTTTCTAACTACTATCTTGACAGTAATTCTAGGTATTCTACAGATGTATATAGAAGTATGCATCATAGTGGTACTCTTTTCATCATTCCGAACTGTTTCCTAATTCCATGTCTGTATTTTGCTGTTCGCAATTTTATGTGGAAAAATGAGTAAGAGACTTTATTATAGAGTTTGTGCTTGTTGCTCCCATAAGTCAGTTCTGCAGTCGTGGTGCTGTGTGAATACTAAAATATAAGATGCTTCTTTGGGTAGAATACAACTGAGTAATTTTATCTGTAGGACTCAAACATTAATCCTGTCAATACTTTCACTTTTATTATCATTTGGCTTGGCAGTTCTGTGCATTTGCATGGTCACCCTTGTCAGCTTTCAACATCATAGTATGTGTGTGTTTGTAAAGCGCTTTTGCATCTATTGATAAAAAATAGTATATACAAAACCAGGTGTTTATCACCAGATTTTCTTTGTTGGATTTTTTTTTTTGGTAGGCTTAAACTGCAGAAGGTGATAAAGTGCTGCTCACCTATGAAAGTTACAGTATCTGAGGAGGTAGAATTAAATATATTGAGATTATATAGTACTTCACCATGAACTCAGGTCTGTAGCTTAAAAGTATTAAAATGCTGTGTTCGCTTTGACGCATTAGAGGTTTGGGCAGACTGCCCTGGGAAGCTACAGAATCACCATGATAGAAGCAGGAGATTGGACCAGGTGGCTTTCAAAAGTCCCCTTAGGGTCTTTTATGGTTATTAGACTCTAAATACTTTAAAAAAACAACTCATAACAAGTTAGAACATTTTTTGAATTTCCATAGTCTTGAAATGTTGTACGCTATTAATGTTTCTCATGTCTGTCTTAGTGCTGATTCCCCTTTGCTCTGGATAAGAATAGACCCTGATATGTCAGTACTGAGGAAGGTAGAATTTGAACAATCTGATTTCATGTGGCAGTATCAGCTTCGATATGAGAGAGATGTGGTTGCACAAGAAGAAGCCATTCTGGCACTGGAAAAGTTCCCTACTCCGGCATCACGGCTTGCACTGACTGATATACTGGAACAAGAACAATGTTTCTACCGAGTGAGAATGCTGGCCTGCTTCTGCCTTGCAAAGGTGAGGTTCTGTGGGTGGGAGTAAGGGAAGAAAGCCACTAGACGTTGTAAACGTTTGAAAATGGGTCAAAACTCATCACAGTTCTTAAACTGGCTTGATATTTAGCCTGTTAAAAGTGTTTGCCAAGTATTTTTAACATGACTGATTTGAAAGGAAAGCTGTATTATTTTAGTCTGTAAATGGAGACTGCAGAAGGCTTTCATAATTGTCAAAATTGAGATGTCAGACATGAAAACCACAAGGGATTTTTCCAGATTTCATTAAGTGGCAGAAATGAAAGACTTTTGTTTAATCTTTTTCAGAGCCAAAGTGTATTTTTTTATTTTACTGGGAAGTTCCTTGGCCTGTCTGCTGGGAACTCTGAAGTGCTGAAATTCATCTGTGTGTCTAATGTGAATTCAGATTGCTGCTCAATATACTGTTTCAGGTTGAATAGGGGCACAAAATAAACATCATATTGGTCGACCATTATATATTAAAACCCCGAATAATTGCCTTGTAAAGGGAAGGTCTTTTTTGTTTAGACACAAAATTAGCATTACGAATGAAAATTAGAGAACCCTATAAATCAACTGAGTGGAAACACAGAAGTATAAGAATTTCTGGAAAGGTGTGTTATTGACATACTTTTATGGACATAAAGGCATACTTATTGACAACTTGTGGAGTTCAGATCATTGGCATATAGCTTGCTTTCTGCCGTGTACCTATTGTGAATTCAGTGCCTGCATAGAATTAAATCCTTTGGCCATATTTTGAAAAACAAAATCCAAGAAGTATTTATGACAAAATATTTTAATATTATGAAACACTGATGTAATACTGCCAGTGTATGTGCTCGTGTTGGTACTGCCAGTATCTGACTTAAAATATGCATGCTTCGTAATGAATTCACTTGGAATATTTAAAAGTGTATATTCCACAAGTAAATATTAAAAGAGTAGTTGTTACGATGTTGAAATGCAATAGTTTTTTCTATCTTTACTTTGAATTCTCAGGCAATTGGGCTGCAGGTAATAATAACCAGTTTTACTTGGTTGTAATTGTATGAAGAATCCTGGTTCTACAGTTAACGTTGGTGACTTACAGAAAAACAGGTTATAAAGAAGCAGAAAGTATGGCTGTGACACTGAATCAAGGTGAAGGAGGACAGATAGAGTTGTAGACATGTTTATGTAAGCTACCTAGGAGGAAAGTGTGACATATACTATTACTAGTTCCAACATCAGGGTGTTATTAAGAATCACTTCCTGTTGTCATTAACTCAGTTTAATTTTCACATCTTGTGAATATTCAAGATTTGCATTCTTTATTGAAGAAAAGGCAAGTCCCTCATGTTTACTAGGGGGAGGGTTCTTTTTTGTTGATTTACAACTTCTATCTGAATTGTGGTTACTATTCTAAAGCATTCCTGGTGTACTCGTGTTGATACAGAAAAATTACAGGTGATAATGCAATTATGCAGTGAAATTTACTACAATTTCTGTATGTACAGAATATTTCATTGTAAAACAGCACTTCAGTCTCTCAGGCATAAAGTATCCAGGTAACATATTAAATTCTCATTGATAAAGAAGTTAATGGGAGGGGAGGTGTGTGTCTGCACATGAATACACTTTGCGTAGTTCATAACAAATAACCCTACAGAGAAAGGAGAAAACAGTGTCACAGTATTAATTCCTGGGAGTGTGCAGGCTGATTTTTCCATTCAGATCCATTGCAGTGTTGGTGATGTGCTATAAGATTAAAAAATCGACACCACCACCATGAACTTCTCTCCCCCACAAAACATTGAGAAGTTTCATAGCTGTGCATGACAGTTAGATCTTAGGCCAGTTTTTTATGCTATATTGAATTGCAGGATGCAGAAATGGAGTGTACCTGCCATCTTTTTAAGTAGAAATAATGCCAGACAGGCTACTTGCATTATGATGTGGGGCGTGTGCTAAGGTAGTTAACTCAGAGTGTATGGTGTATCAGTCGAATAAATAGAAAACTTGGATTCTGTCAGTATTTAAAAAGAAATTCAAATGAGTCAGAATACATACTGAAAAGATGATGATTTAACTGCTTCTGATTTAAATTGAAAATACTGTTGTTCATCTATGGATTTTGCAAAACAAAATGCTTAAAATAAAAACTTAAAAATATTTAAAAATTTACACCCCAACATTAATGGAATATTTTGTAAATATAGTAACCTTTGATAATATTTTTGGGGTTGGGTTTTATTTTACACTGCTACAAAAATTTCACATTTACACTTTTAAGTTCATCATTGTGGTTTCTAAGCAGTCTTTGGAATTAAGCTTCCTCTGAGGAAGAGTTATTAAGTAGTTTACAGAAAAAGCTATACCTGCATCTTTAGTTTGAAGACTGCAGTTATTGCAAAGGGAACATCTAGTCTGACCACAGTATTTTTTCTCTCTGACTTTCCTTTGAAACCTTACTTATTTTTAATAATAAAGGACCCATCTTATGTAATAGCAATGGTGAAATGGATTGCTACCCATCTTCAGATAGCCTCTTGCTTTTCTTTTTCTTGTTGCATATGTAATACCCTTTGAAATAAGCTAAATAATTTAGAAGGAAATAATCAAATTCATTTTGTTCTGTGTGAAACCAGATTTTTCCTTAGTTTGTGGTGGGGCTAAAACAATGGAAACTTCTGCTACGTTGTGGAGTGCATTGACCCCATTTGTTTGCACGTGCACACACATGCAGTCTGTCATCAGGCTTAATCCATCATCAGTCATAGGTGTTCTTGTCTGCAGACTTTCATTGCCCCATACAGCAAATGTTTGGATGCTGGGAAGGATCCCAGGATGCTGGGAAGGCACAGAAGCATTTTTTTTGGCAGTGAAAACTTAGCTAATATAAGATAATACATTGATGAAAATATGTATCTATCTGAAGGACGGTATGTTCTTGGCAATTATCCATTTTGATTATGGGAAACGTGTGTTTTTCTAAAGCCAAACTAAACTCGCAGTGGTGATGTTAATACAATTTCCTTTCTCCCCTAATTACACAGATTGCAAATTCCATGGTAAGTACGTGGACAGGACCACCAGCCATGAAGTCACTCTTCACCCGAATGTTTTGTTGTAAGACTTGTCCAAACATTGTGAAGACCAACAACTTCATGAACTTTCAAAGCTACTTTCTGCAAAAGGTAAAACTTGTTTTTTTCACTGAATGTTTTAAAGGAAATGTCAAAATACAAAAATGTTCCTACAGTTGACAGCTACAGAAACATGGTTAGCACAGACCTGCTTTACCACTTCATAAAAATCCAAATAGCTGGTTCTTTCTTATATGGCATCTGTTTGTTCCATCTTAGGCAAAAATCAGTTAACAAAATCTTAACAATATTTTCTGAGTAGCTAAAGTTAAATTAGCAGTTTCTTTAGAAGAAAGGAGTACATATAATTATTTCTAAATATTTGTGAGATCATGCTTAACTAAAATTTATTGCACAGTGACAAAGCCACTCATTTTGTCTTTTAGGTGAATTCAGCAGCTGTCTTTATTCATAAGTGGCAATGATATCATACTGCAAATAAAATCTCATAAATCTTATTTTTCATTTGTGGGCTTCTTAGTTCAAGGCTCTGCGTAATCCTTCTTGCCCTCTCCTTTCTCTTAGCTATCAGCATCATGGAATCATAAAATGGTTTGGGTTGGAAGGGACCTTAAAGATCACCTAGTTCCAACTCCCCTGTCATGGTATTGCTGCAGCTTATTTTGCTATTAAAGCAGGGTTTTTTACTGAGTCCTGTTGTTGCACAGTGGATAACAAAATGGATGATGATTGTTTTCTCTCAAGGTTCACTTTATAATTATCGGGTGATTGAGTTGTTATTTCACAGATTTCATATTCCTGATGATGGAGAAAACTCAAATTTTGTTTTCTTACTCGTTCCAAAACTGCTTCATCCTTGTCCCCACCAGTCTCTTTCTTGGACCTTCTTTTGTATTTTTCTGCGCTGTCATTGTTCATTCTTTCCCACTAAATCTTAACACTTTTCTTCCTTTTAATCCCATGTCACAAGTTTATAGATCTAGAGTAAGATTTGTAAATCTATGTGAGTGGAGTCTAAGAGAGCTGCTTAGATCATTCTAAGATAAATACCTACTCGGGCTAATACCTCTCTGGCTAATAATTATTTAGACTTCACTGACTGTGTTGGATCTATACCTCTCAATGGTAATGGAAGCTTAGACATCATGTTCACATGAAAACACTCAAATTCAGTGTCTGTCTCAGAATTAGTTCCATCATCATTTTGTGTTTCATTATTTTTCATTTGTTATCTTCTTCATAGTGCCTTGACTTGAGAGTCTTTTCTTGGATATACAGTTTTTTTCAAATGTCTGCATGTTGACTAATTATTGAGCAATAATTACATAGTTTATTTGATCTGAAAATCATGTAGCATGTAGTATGACTTTCAAATAGCACTTATATACAACTTCTCAGAGATTTGCTATTGTAAAGTTCTTGATTGCTCATTTTCAGGATGTAACTCTTTTCAGGGTGTAACTATCATTTCACTAATGTAAGAATGATGTTAGTATTAATTTTATTACACAGACTATGCCTGTTGCCATGGCCCTTCTGAGAGATGTTCACAACCTCTGTCCTAAGGAGGTTCTAATGTTTATTTTGGATTTGATTAAGTATAACGATAACAGGAAGAATAAGGTAAAGAATGTGTTTATTTTAATCTCTCACTTTTTTTGTTGAAAAATGTCTTAGTTAATATACTGCATGATATTTTATGCCACTAATGTAAATATCTGGCTAGGAGAGTTGATGAAAAGGTGATACACTAAACTAAACAGTAAATGTTACAGAATGTTCTGTAGCTGACATTTCTATGGCAATATTTCTTGGATGTTTCAAAGCTTTTTGCTTGTTGGAGTTACTAAGGACCTGCCCATCTTCATTTGCACTCATGCTTTTCTTGCTTTATTCTTTCTATTCAAAAGACTTGTATTTTGAGAAAATGTGTGTGAGGCTAACATCTAGTATGCAAAGTTAAGTGCTGGTTTGTTGGGAATTTTTTCACCTTGAGAAGAATATTTGAAAGAGCAAGGAAAGGTAATCTTTTTTTTAACACTATTTAGAACTCTGGGGTTATGGATTCTGAATGTCAAGTCTAGCTCACAGAACTGGATTGTTTCAATCTAGTTAAATAACAGCTGACATCTAGGTTAATATTGTTCCATTGCTAAACTGAAGCATCTTGAGTTGAAAGTGTTGTCACCTAAAGTTCCTTTCCACACAGACGACTTGTGAAGGATGATTAGAGGACCTTTAAGGTCCTGAAATGATACAAAATGGGGGTTTAGATTAGATGTTAGGGAAAAAATTTTCACTGGAAGTGTTGTCAGGCATTGGAGCAGGCTGCCCAGGGCAGCAGTAGAGTCCCCATCCCTGGAGGTGTTTAAGAGCCGTGTAGTTGAGGTGCTGAGGGGCATTGTTTAGTGGGGAATTGGCATTGTTAGGTTAATGGTTGACCTGATGATCTTAGAGGTCTCTTTCAACCAAGGCTATTCTGTGATTCTGTGAAAATTCCATCTCCCTAGCTACAGTGGAAGTCTACAACTGCTAGGAGCTTAGCATAATCTTCCCAATTAAGTAACCAAACTTAATTCACCTGAGAAGTTTGTGGGGTTGCTATCTAGACAAACTGTCTGATTTTCTGAGGTGCTAAGCACCCATTACCCTTGGTAACCTTGGTACTGAATACACAGACAGGTAGTTTTAGATGCTTACATTTAGAAATAATGGCTTTTATGTTCCATATCTGGAAAATTTTCAGTGCGTGATTTTTCCAAAACAAAGTATTACTATTAAGATGCTCGTGTTACTATTAATATGCTCTTATTACAGAGTGAAGATTAATGATAGATAGTATGTCTGTTTGCTCAATCACTCTCAAATTATTTTTCAGAACAAATTTATTTCCTGTTTATCTCATGCAGTTTCTCACATGGTTTTTTGTTTTAGTATCTTGTTCTGTAACAGTGCTTCAACATTTCTCAGCTTTTAAAGAATACATATTGTTATATTTGTTTGTGTTTAAATGCTGTTTTTATCTAGTTTTCAGACAACTACTATCGTGCTGAGCTGATTGATGCCTTAGCCAACTCTGTAACTCCTGCAGTCAGTGTGAACAATGAAGTTCGAACATTGGATAACTTAAATCCTGATGTTCGACTTATTCTTGAGGAAATTACCCGTTTCCTAAATATGGAGAAGCTTCTTCCCAGTTACCGGCACACCATTACAGTCAGGTGTGATTTAATAATTGCTGTACACATGGAGAGCAGACACAGAAAAACTACTTTTTGGGGGTTTATGTACCTTCTGTAATTAGTAGTTGGGATTTTAGCTTGCATGTCTTAATCTTAAATGTCAAATTCCTTCCAATTTCCAAAAGCTGATAGTGCAAGTTTGTCTTGAGTACTTGTTTTTCAACATTGATTTCTATCAGTGTAGACTTTCACTAGGAGGCATAAGGTGATCATGCTTGTGCCTCTTTAAGAGCATTTATGAAATTTTTGCAAAAGGTAGCCTTGTAACAATATCTGTAGAGTACACAATATAATCTGAGCTGCATTTTCTCTGTAAGTTAGTACAGTTCTACTGAAACTAAACAATGGATTTGACACGATTTGTGTTTCTGCCTAATTCAGAGTTAGTGAGACCTATGTGTTAATGCTGTGAATGTTATTGTAGCGTGTTAATTTGGATAATACAATTCTAGAAAAATTGCAGTACTTGATTTTGAAGAAAGTAATATTATTCTTCTTGGCTGGCATTCCAGAAACCTAATGTTAATTTCCTCATTCTACCACATCTAGCTGTTTAAAAGCTATTCGAGTGCTTCAGAAGAATGGTCATGTCCCAAGTGATCCTTCTCTCTTCAAGTCATATGCAGAATATGGGCACTTTGTAGATGTCCGAATAGCAGCATTGGAGGCTGTTGTTGATTACACAAAAGGTACTTTTTTCAAGTGCTTTGACACTTTGTAACACTTGTGATATAGTAGAAAAATGTAATACTTACCTCGTTAATATTAGGTTGAAATAATGTCTACCAGAAGAGCTTATGTGATGACAGATGTATTGCTAAGAAGCTGAGATTGCTATTAATGGTCTGTCCTAGAAAATGCAAGTTTTATGAAGATGTGGTGAGCATTGTTTCTCAGTGTCTTGCAAATTGAATCAGATATTAACCTTTGAAATAATGAGTAGATAGCACAATGAGCAGTGGTAAGGGGTTCTTTTAACACTTCATTTTCAGTGATTTTGATTCAGTTGAGCTCAGCCATAATTGCTGTCAAAGTTCATGGTTTTGCTTTACCTTCTTGTTACCTCTCTTTGTTTTGCTTTTTGCATGCATCTTACGGTTATTAATTTTGGCAACTTAGGTTATTTTCATGGTTATTGGTTGATTCTGCTTTTACATTCCTTATACAGAACTTACATTTGTGAGATGTTTCCATTCTTTTAATATTGTCTATCTTAGTTGACTATTGTAGGTCCTTTCTTAAATGCCATTTGAAGTTGAAATTCAATCCTGACTCATTTCTCTAGAGGCAGTTAGAAAATACAGCTTTAATGATTAGCATTTTGCAAGTCTCTTTCTCTGTCAGGCTGCTCGCTTTGTTCCTCCCTTCATAGAGTGTTAGTGGAAAGATTTGCTGGAGGACGGAAAGCTTACTCATCAACCTGCTGCCTTTAGAATAATCTCGTCACTAATTCATCCCACCCTTTGGAAAGAAAAACTGATAGAATAACGTTTTCTCATTAAATTCTTGACCTTTTCTGGATTGTGTTTATAGTTAATAACTGACTCGGATAAGAAAGGGTTTGTACTGCAAAGTAATATAACACATCTTTAAAACAGCTGATCAAATGAGTTGCTGTATAAGCAAGATAGGGTAAATTGCTGGAAATATTCTACAGAAAGGTAAAACTGGAATGGTGAAAAGTAGTAGAAAGATTACTTGAAGTCTGTGATGGAGTTGAACATAATTTTTGATTGAGCTCACTGTGAGATCTGGAAATGATGGATTAGAGTATTACTGTACCTAACTGCCTTGCCAGCAACTCTTTCTCTGATGCAGAGGTAGCAGATGCAAATATCTATCTGCTATAAAGTCACTACAGTTGACAACACAGCCTACTACCTAACTGGTCATCAGTATCATTTCTCAAATACAGCCTTCCAGCACTGAATACATTATCTTCTGCTCCTGGTAGGTTTTTGGTGAATGGGTGAATCCAGAAGCTCAGTGTGCTAACTGACTTCTTCAGCTACCCGTATAGAAGTTAGTGGTGCTCGTGTCACAGAACCCTAAACTGAGCTTTGGGAGGAGAAATGATTTGCCATCTATTGCCAAGAGTTCTGATTCTCATTGTTCCCGGTTACCTGGTTTCCAGTTCATACTGGATGTAAACCAGCAGCTATCAAATGCCTATTGCTTGTGCCAAAGCTAGCTTTTTAACAGTTCTTGTAAAGGAAGCTGACAGATTTTGTAATTTCCATAAAAAGGAAAGTCTGTGTTTTCTGGGGCAGTGTGGAACTCCCATGTTTTTCTGTCAACTCTCAGGGTGGGAATAGCACTACCTTTTTTTAAGTTACTTTAAAAGAAATAATTTCTCCATGGAACTGAATAAGTTGTTTTCTTTGCTGTTAATAGTAAGGCTTTTTTTGAGACATGGTAATGCTGTAAAATGCTTGAGGCAGCATATAAGGACTTGGACAGTTGATCTAAACTGGCTTGAAGTGAACAGAGTTTATTAACTTTTTTAAGTTAGCTTCTGATAGGTATGTGACTATTAGTAGTTATATGTATACAACAAAACAGTTGCATATTTATAAGAGGTAGCAACAAACAGTTCTGAATAAATATCCATGATTACCTAATCTCACGAATGTTAAAGTTTAGAGTCTCAGAGGTGCTTTGCTATAATTGAGAACTGATATACCATCTTGTAATTTGAAAAATCTCAAGAGGATTTTTACTTCAGAGAGCAATGGCTTGTTTTTATGTCTACCAGAAGAAGGAAAATCTATACATCTTCCTTTTCCCACAGCTTCTCCTAGACAAACTGGCCAGATACAGACAGGATGGGTGGTCTGTGAGATGGATGGGAAATTGGGTCATGGGCCGCACTCGGAGGATGGTGATCAATGGTTTTTACTGAGGCTGGCAGACTGTCACTGTGGGGTCCTCGGGGGAACATCTTAATAGATAATCTGGACAACAGGATTGAGAGAAGCCTGGCCATGTTTGCTGATGGCACTGAACTGGATCGTGAGGTGGACAATCAGAAGGGAAAGCCATCTTAGAAAGATAACTGGACAGGCTGGAAGAGTCGGCAAGCAAGAACTATATGAAGTTCAGCAAGGACAAGTGCAAGGTCCTGCACCTGGAACAACATAACCAAAGAGCCCAGTACAGGCTGGGATCTGTGTGACTGAGAAGCAGCATTGCTGAAAGGGGCCTTGGGGTCCTGGTGGACAACAAGCTGATCATGAGTCAGCATTGAGCCCCTGTAGCAATGAAGGCAAATTGGATCCTGGTCTGCATCTGCAGGGTGCGTTACTAGCAGAGATAGAGATGGGATCATCCCACTCGGCACCTGTCAGGCCACATCTGGAGTGCTGTGTCCAGTTCTGGTCCCCACAATTCAAGAAAGATGTGGGCAGACTGGAGAGGGTCCAAAGGAGGCCACAAAGATGATCAGAAGGCTGGAGAACCTGTCCTGTGAGGGAAGACTGAAGGAGTTAGGTCTTTTCACCCCAGAGAAGAGAAGGCTCAGAGGGACCTCATCACAGTACTCCAGTATTTAACTCTTCTCAAGGAGCCACATGGAGAGGATAAGGGGCAACAGGTACAAGTTGCACCAGGAGGGGTTTCATCTTCATATAAGAAAGAAATTTTTTACAATGAGAACACTCAATCAGTGGAACAACCTCCCCAGGCACATGGTGGAATCCCCATTGCTGGAACTTTTTGAGATGCAGTTGGACAGGGCGCTAGACTTTTTTTTCAATCACAAAAGTATGATGTGCTTTGGTTCTGTTATCCCGTACTACTACTAAAGGATTCATCTCCTAGAATTCTCATTTTGTAATCAAAAACCGTTTTAAAATCCATTTTGTTAGCAGTTGAAATAATTGCATCTTGCTTATGATTGTGACTTAATGTGTTCGCCATGTTGTGAGTCTTTGCTGCACAGTTATACAATGTTGTTTTTATTCCATGCAAAATAGCTTTTGTATGCAGTGTTCTAGCTGCCTTCTATCCCAAGCAGGGTAGCTGCCAGGAAAAGCAGCTCTGCATGGAGTTGAGCACAGACAGTCACTAATCCCTTAAAAGTACGTCCTAGGCATAGCTTTTCAAAGATTTCTCTGATTTTTGTGGGAAATCTGAGGTTGCAGTTCTGGTCTGTATGGATACAGATTTGCTCTGGTATCATCCAGAACTGTGCAGCTATGATCTAAATGGTGCTGAACATGAGCTAATACATTCTGCCTCTAAACAGGGCTTATCAGCCACGTTCAGTGCCTCACCAGTATAATCAGTTCTGTTCTCGTTGGACTGTAGGAAGAGCAGAGCCGACTTGCAAGTGCCCTTCAAAAGACTAATCGGGTATCTTCTAAACAATACTATAATGTAGCTTTTAATTGCTTGGCTGCCTCCTCCCAACCCAGGATTTAAAGAACTTTTAATAGAACTGAAGTGCTGATTCTCATACTATAATTTAAATAATTGCCTCTTCCTTTAACAGCAACTTACCCTAGTGAAATAACAAGGGAATAATAGGTATTAGAATTGATTGGACTAAAAAAGTTGTATTTAAAAATTGTTGGCTGAGAACTGACTGAGGTCAGGAAGAAAAGTTGAACTGAGGTATTTACAAATGAAAATTCAGTAGGCTTGGGGAAGAAGGAAGTACATTGCTAGGACCACAACATGCAAAGCAACAGAAATGTTTTTGGAGCCATCTATACAGGAATAATTAATACACCCCAGCTTCTGAAGTAAAGCAAAGCCTAAGCAAGCTCTCCATTGTTTTGAGGAAATGAGAAGAGAATACTTCTGTAAAATCTTACCATTATGCACCTGAGAAAAAGATTACATAAAAATTCTTTGATTTTTTTGTGTAATCATTGATGATGATATCCTGTTGTGTTTCCTATTTTGCAATATTACTCTGAAAATTGATGGAATTTTGTAATGTAATTTAAATTTTAAATTAACAAGCTGATTTTGTTTCCAACAATGTCACGCAGCAATTTTTTAGAAGCATGTGCTGATAGGTCTCAAAATACCTTTTAATTGCAAAGTATACTGATTTAAAAAACTAAGGAAGGCTACTGAGAGAAGTATGCTTGCAGTTTTGTATAAGCCCTGTAGTCTTCCTCTTTCGGTCCTATTTCTAGATAACAATCTTTCAAAGATTCCTTTGTATGAGAATTGTATATTCTATATTCCCTATATTAAACATTACACTTCTCATTATTAAAAGGATATTTGAATACATTCATTTTAGGAAGCACACAACATGAAGATGATCATTTACTCTGTGATCTTCCCGATCAATGCTCATGAGTGACAGAGTTACCTGCTAATAGTCAAGTTGGGGGTTATTAAGCAATTGAGGCATGAAGGAGTTTTGTGGATGTTCCTATTTCACTGTAAACTACCTTTTACTCTGTATTTTCATTACAATTAATTACATTCCTCTATAGTTGCAGCGATTCAAGCTCTTCGTGTGCTAATTCAGGAAGTTGTGATTGTCTTGATCAAAATCCTTCCAGTTTATGTATTTTTATAGGGATTTTATTTTATTTTTCTGTGCAGTTGATAGGAGCTATGAAGAACTACAGTGGCTGCTTACTATGGTTCAGAATGATCCTGTACCCTACATAAGGTTAGTGAGTTCATAAAGAGACAGTATTTTTACTAATGCTGAAGCTAGTAAATAAATTATTGGCCTGGAATCACTTGAATACATCAAATGCTTAACTGATTAATACTTCTTCATAAAACTATTTTTTCTTCTTGTTATTTTTTATAAATTGAAACTTACTTTGATGTTTCAACAATTAACATCTCAAAAATTAATATAAGCTGTTCTTACTCTCCATTATATTATTTTGTCTTTAATGTTCTACTCCTTTGGTGGCAGTCTGAAGTTAGAGGTTGTTTCCTGATCATAAATAAAGTATAAATCTGATGTGCATATGGCAAAAAGACTTTGTGATATTTAGAAAAGACAAAGGTTGAGACATAGTGCACACAATGTTTTGCCAGCAAGGAGTGTAAAGCAATTGTTAGACTGTAGATGGGGTGAAAGGATAACGTGAAAATATGGTGTAATTTCTAGTATTGCCTGTTTCAGCTGTTTTCACCAATGAGCAATTGGATATTTTAGCACGTTCGTTATAAACCTTTGAACACTGAGGTTCATAATCATTGTTTTTCCCCAATGCTTTCTTCTTACGGCCACCATTAAAATACTGAGTTTTCATGATTATCAGTTACTTTTTCTCTGTAGGTGATTTCTTAGAGAGATCATAGCTGCATAGAGTGTTCTGTATTTTATTTCTGTTGTTCTTGTTAATGAACAATGCAGTTAAGTGTTGCTAGAGGAGGTTTAGCTTTAGTCCAGGAAGATTTAATTTCATTTG
Organism: Podargus strigoides; assembly: GCA_028020825.1. Classification (NCBI taxonomy): domain Eukaryota; kingdom Metazoa; phylum Chordata; class Aves; order Caprimulgiformes; family Podargidae; genus Podargus; species Podargus strigoides. The sequence goes on from CM051620.1 coordinate 13,013,279, forward strand.
TATCTTCGTAAAGAGGAGTTTAGATTTTGAAATGAGTGTTATATGTAAACCTCTTCTAAAAAAAAAAAGGAAAAAAATATCTGTAAGAATTTTCATGTCCCAAATGTGTAAGGGGAAAGCTGGCTGTACAGGGAAAGTAGTTAAAATAAGTAATGGAACAGAAAATTATTCTCATTCATAAAATATTTTCAAGGCCAAGTTGTAAGAAAGTAAGTGGGGAAAAACATATCTACTTTCAACTCAGTATGTAAATATTATAAGCAAACATGGTAAGTGCCGAATTCTTATACACCAGTGTAATTTAAGAAGTGACAGTATTCCTTTCCAGAAAAATGTGCAAGTCACTGGTTTTGGTCCTGCCATTTTGTATCAGTCATAAACATTTAAAGTTATTTAAAAATTCTTTATTGCGTATGTCAGTATGTAATGAGTTATTTGCCAGTGTTGCTCCTTCTTTGTAGTTATCAAGTCAGTGTGCAAAAAATATTGTTACTAAACAGAAGAGCATAATGTAACCTACAATTTTGTAGCCAACTGTTAAAAATGATGTCTAATAACGACCTGCTGCTTTGCACCTTACCTTTTGTCTTTAAATTATGTTGATGATGGTAAATCTGTGTATATGCATGTTGTGGAGAAAAGACCTAAAAGCATAAAACATTAGTTCAAATTTTGGAAGAAATCTTGTATTTGAATAAGTTTGTAAGAATATTGCAAACTGAACAGACTATGTTTTCTTAGTCTGTTCATTTGGATTTAAAAAATACGGGTTTTTTCTATTTCTTTTTCAGGCATAAGATTCTGGATATGCTGACAAAGAATCCACCTTTTACCAAGAACATGGAGACCCCTTTATGTAATGAAGCTTTGGTAGATCAGCTGTGGAAACTGATGAATTCAGGTTGGGTTTTTGTTTGGTTTGTTTTTTTTAATGTAAGGTTTTTTGAAATAAGTGTTAAAGACTTGCTTCACAATATGCCAAGAGCTCTCTTAGTTTCAATAGTTAGGAATTGAAAACTCAGTCTCAGAAGTTCAGTGTCGTATATGTACCTTGAGAACTTTTAGTGATGCAGGGTACCCAATGTTTTTCATTCTTTTGTCTGCTCCTGTAGTGTGTTTGGCATAGAATGATTCTTTGACCCAGACATTTGAAGCAAATGTTTCTTCAAATGGTGGTGTCTGTGTTGGCTTTTTTTTTTATCGTTTGCTTTACATTAAACAGTCTCTCTTCGTCCTCTTTTACTAAACTCAGAGAGAATACGAGAAGATAACATTTGTATAGATAATTTAAACAAGATTTTTAGAAATATTATAAACCTAAGACTCAATTTGCCTTGTGTGATTAGGAAAGATCCTAATGAGAGAAGGGCTTGCATCTTTACCATTGACCTGTTTTTTATTACAGAAGCAGTTTTATCTAGACCTGACAAACTGCCCTTTAACATCTGGCACATTACTACATAGATTACATATAAATGTTTCTGTAGCTTTTTTAGGTCATTGAAAGCTGTCTGTTCTCTGTGTGTCATTATTTTTAGTGTTTAAAAGTGTATAGCTGCACTCCAGGGGTTGAAGTGGGGACTACTAGTAGTTCAGTTTTGTAAGATTCGCCAAGTGTGAGGCACAGAAAATAAACAGTTTTGATGTTCCCATCAGAGAGTTTGTTTTTCCTTTTTCTTGAGAGAAGAGTGTGTGCAGTGTTCTTTACAACCATTACCTCTTTTTGCAAGTAACAAAAAGGGTATACATTCTTATTATGATTCATGGGGCTTTAAGTACTTGCATTTCTATGCATTGAGATGACATAATGTTTCAATTTACTTTCTGTAAGGGATAACTGTATTGTTCCAGGGTGCCCTGAAAAAATGTTTGTTAATGTGAGACAAGTTAGTAGCCAGATTTAAAGCTGCATGATTCTAGAGTCATGAGTTGCTTTCATTTACCATAAGCACATGCAATAGAAAACGGACTCTGATTGATATATGTATTTTTTTTTCTTCTGTGTTAACCTGCATTAAATTGTTAATGCTTACAAGTTCCAAAGATTGCAGAGAAATTCAGCAACCGGTTGTATTTAAGCTTACTTGTTCCCCTGGAAAAGGAGAGATACTGAATGGGAATTCATCATATCATTTTAGGATGTGCTAGTTCAAGAAGTGGAGTAAATTATTTATTGTTAAAATATTAGAATAGTTTTAAAAATAATATTTGTGAATGTGTCATTCTCTGGAGAGTATTTTAATGTTGGAAATGTCCAGATTAATATTAATACCACGTTCTCCTTACCCAGCTGTTCGTGAAACTCATCAGAGTTGCTTGTAACTGGGTAAGTGTACATACAGCTAAGCTTACTCAAAACACTATTTAGCCCCATGAAACTTAGTATTTACAGGGACAGATCTTGTAATTTTATTTTGTGCTAAGTCTTGCAGAGCCACATGAACATGGCATTTGGCACATCTGTATCTTGTTTATCAGATACAGTTCTATTCCTGCTGTGGAACAATATGTTCAATAAACTTGCAATCAGTCAAGAGCTGGGCTGAGTTAACACCACAGTCACTGTACTTGCAACATTACACCAGATGTTAGATGTCTTTCTGTTGTGACTGGTGTCAAACAAGCTTTGACCATTTGTGTGTGAAGATATAAGAGCAGTACACAGTTTGCAGTGAAAAATAAAATCGATGAAGCATTGCTTTGTGCAGTAAGAACACATATCTCCAGTATGAATATAAATTTAAGTATTGAGTATCCAGTAAAGTATGTGACATAATAGTGACATCAAAACCCACGTTTATGCGTTGCTGATTTGTGGTGTCTGTCAGGGTGATTTCCAGAGGATACACATCTCAGTCATGTTTAAGGCTTCTGCTGCATTTCATGGAATACAAAGGCAAGTGTGATCAAATGCAGTGATGCAGCAAGTCAGTTTGGTAACAAAATGTTCTATTTAATCGTCCAATAGTAAAATCTAAAGTGAAACTTCAAAAATAAAAACGTGTGTGATTATTATTTTCCTTTTATTTTTCATGATGTTATTATAGCACTTGGTTTCCTGGTCTTGTTCTACTAAACATGTCCAAGTTACAACCAAACCAATTTAAAGCTTTCCTTTTAAACAGGATCTGACAGGTGAGTTTGAGTCAATAAGAGGCAGGAATAATGAGGGAAGTGTACCTTAAGAACAGAAAATGTCATGCTCTGATGGATCTAGATCACTTAAACTGTTTTATTTGTGGGTGAGGAGATTACATCTCTGTGTTAACAGTAATCTTTTTTGGATTTTAGGGACTTCACATGACTGGAGATTACGATGTGGTGCTGTGGACCTCTATTTCACACTTTTTGGCCTCAGCAGACCTTCTTGTTTACCATTACCAGAGCTTGGACTTGTTCTTAATCTGAAAGAAAAGAAGGCTGTACTTAATCCAACGATTATCCCTGAAGCAGTTGCAAATAATCAGGAACCTGTGAATAGTACTAACAATCATGGACAGTTAGTAGGATTTCAGAACACCGTAAGCACAAACCATCTGCATACATCCCATTCAGCTGGCTCCGAGTCCTTGCGTTGGTTACTGATTTAATTTTATATTGCATTCAAGCTTCTCATGCTTTACCTCAGCTACCTTTATACCTTGTTGCTCTTTATTCCTTCCACTTGCAAAGCTGGTGCATACCATAACTTTTTTGACTTTTTTTAAACTGTTGCGCATAGCATATGCAAGCTTTTTACTGTTTTTTTTCTAGTCTCATCAATTCTGTTTTTTATAAAACTTTTCCTATATTGCTTATGAGACATGAAGTGATTCACAGAAATGTTTGATGCTGTGATGAAAACTTTTTAAATTAGGCTAAGAATATTGCTGATACGCAAGTTTTGCAATTTTCTAAAACAAAAATTTTTATCTGTAAAATGTATTAAAATACATAGATATACCTCTTTTTAAACAACTTTAAGATGTGAAAGTTGGAGCTTTAACACATCTACATTGAATACTTGAATCTGACTATGTAGCACTGTACTCTGAAGGATTTTCTATATCCGATTGGGAAAAAAAAAAACCCTTACGTTGATTGAAACTGCTTAGGAGCAAATCCTGAAAGAGACTGTGAACATGTGGTTAGCATGTTTCAAACTCTTTGCTCCCTTTTGAAAGGAATTGTTTACTATTACTTTATCAATCCCATAGTTAATTTCTAAATTGTTTTTATTCAGAAGTATATGGAGAGTGCAAACTACCATAGTGCCTTGCAGGCTATTTCCAGTAGGGGGAGAAAATTATGATGGAGTCAAATATCATTAGAGCTATCCTCCATATTTACAGAACATGTAATAAGTCCTAATTTGCTCTGCACAGACATCAGAAGTAAATAACAGGAGACATTTTGTTGGCATGTTTTTAGGCAGCAGGTCAGTGAACACCCAAACTTTTTTAGCAGCCAGACTGTCTTAATCAAAAAATTTCTTCTTAACTCCTCTTTTTCCTATACTGTCCTCTCCCTTGTGCTAGCACAGTTGTTGCTGTGTAGTGAGCTGGATTAGGTGAGGATCTGGTTGAAAAATACCTTTTTTTCATGAACAGATCTTAGGTGCTGTTTTGCCAATCACTAGGCCTAGCACAAAGGATGCAGCCAGCAGCAAAACAAACCAGTAACCAGATTCTATTGCACATAAAAAAGTCAGTATATGGGTGATCGCTGTGGGTACAAACAAGTCAAACAGATCACACATAATAGACATCAACCCCAGCGACCCCAGGAATGACACAGCACAAGCAATAATAGGTGGAATAAACAAAGAAACAAGGTATCCCATAGAAGAGATGGGAGACACCCAAGTCAATAGGCTGATCATATAACATAGAAGTAGCCACATATTGTTCCCCCACAAAGCCTGCGTTTGCAAATGCCAAACCTGACTGGGGCCCAGTTGCAGGGAGAGTCAGGAGGTCCTTCCCCAACAGGGAAACTCTGCAAAGTGCATCCACCTCACAGACAGACACACTACCCTTCCTGCAAGTGGTCCCAGCTTTTATCCCCAAAGCAGGACACCTGGCACTCATTTATCCAGTGTGGGGCACCTGGGGCATGTTTACCCAAGGGCTTTCCTTACAAGGCTGGCCGCACCTTGGAGGAAAGCCAAAAGGCAAACTCATCCCCTCCTCTTAAAGGATCATGGGAACCACCCATATTCAACCTTAATTCAGGGCTTGGGGTTCAGACCCCAGCACTTCAGGTGCTGGGTCAGCTTCCTGGTCCAGTTTATTATGTAGTTACATAAATGCTTGTGGTGGCCCAGGACAGAAATGTGTGAGGAAGGGGAAGAGACTGCTTCTTTTAGCAGCAATACTGGCTTACACTAGGCTGAAAATACAGCATTAGTATAAGCTTTAGTTCGCACTTCATCCCTCCTGCCTTCTCCTGTGCCTCATCTCTATTCTCCTACCCCTTACTTTAAGTTACAGTTTTCACTGTAACTTCCCCACAATTAAGGGAACTGATGTAAAAAAAACCCAAACCAGTAATAAAAAACAAAGGCTGCCTCTCACATTGGCTAAAGTTTATCCAGAAGTTTCACAACAACAGTGTGTTAGGTTAAATAACAGGGATGAAAAAAGGGAAATATGTATTTGAAGGGAAAAAATAATTAACAGGTGATAGAATACATCTGATTCTTTAAAGCAGAATGTATATTCTGACAGCTTAAACATGTTGAGTACTGATAGACTTGTGATACTGAATTTGCTGACGATGGTAAAACTTACCCACTTCATAGAATTGAGTTTGAATTGTTCAGGGAAAGAGTTTGTGGGGCTGGAGTGCCCTTTGTGGGATAGAGGAAGAGCAGTGCAATGGAGCATCATTTGCTCTTTAGAGACTGATACAGCTTTTATCTATCTTTTAGTGGGCTTTTAATTGTTTGTTTCTGTGAGTAGTTTATTTTTCCTTCTCTATCTTGTGTATTGGACTTGTTGGAACACCTGTCTCCTGTTTCAATGACTATATGTGTAACTTAGACTCTCCTGCTATTTTATATTCCTTTCACCTTGTTTTTCTCATAATCTAAGCAGTAATTTATGAAGTAGTTAAACTATTTTTAATAAATATTGTTATGAAATTTTAAAAAAAGCTATAGTTGCTTGTTATGACTTGTATTCAACAAAGTAAGCATTAGCTTTTAAAACTAACTAAAAGAAGATTTAGCTAAATCCCATGTGTAGATCAGAGGCTATTGGAGTTTTTCAACTGAGATTTGGACTGAGGAGAGACTGCGAGGCACAGATTTATAGAAAGGCTATTCAGAGGCAGCAAATGTTGTTGCACACCAACAGTACCATGATTGTGAGAAGGGACAGAAAAGATGCCAATGCTAGATATGCAGAGGGACCAGGGATAGAAGTAAAGAGAAACTATGTTTGTAGGAGAGGTTGGCACCAATCCATACAGGGTTTTAGAAAATACTTTTTGCCAGAACTACAGGGAAAACTCTTCAAATCACCCACTCCACTCAGAAGTGTTTTCAGCTATCAGGTCTCTTTTAGGCTGAAACATGGCTCTTGCTATCTTCTAATTTTGGTCTTTTAATGCTGCTTCAGGAGGATGATCATCTAATTAAGGAAACAGCATCCAGCATTTCTGGTCATCAGCAGGGGGTGAAGAGGAAGGCTGATATGCCACTCGGGTCTCCATTGGAGCCAGGGCAAATACTAGAGAAGAATGAAGACAGTAAAGTCAAACTCAAAATCAGAGTAAGAAGTGGAAATTCAACTTGCACAGTATGTAGGGTATTCAGAATAACAGCAGTGGCTTCTGCTGACTTCCCTTAAAGCTGTGTTCAAACAAAAGACATGTTGTGTATGTGTGTACAGTAGTTGTTACGCTTACTTTGGCAAAATCATTTCCCATCAAATTCTTCATTGGCTGGCAAGAACTAAAGTTGCCAGTTATTGCTCTTGTTCACACAGCTTCACAGTAAATTAGAAAGAAGACACTGACCCTTTTTAATTTTATCAAATTTTTATTCCCTTGCAGTGGTAGATATCACTTCCTTTCCCTCTCACCCCCAGTTTAACTCAAAAATAAAATATTTTATTTGTGATAGTGGTATTCCTATGGATTATTAGCATCTGCTTATTTTTATTCCCCTGATATCTTAGTTCTCAAACTCTCAAGAAGAGGAGGAAATTGATATGGACACAGTTCATGACAGTCAAGCATTTATTTACCATCATTTGAATATGTTGGAGAGACCATCCACACCAGGTATGAGTAAATTTATTAGTTGAAAAATTCATGCTATCATTTTACCATTTCAGTTGTGGGGGTTTTTTTGCTACTGCTTATTCCCATACATACAGTGTTGTTAAGTGTTAAATATTAACTGAATTCAAGGAATTACGTAAAGGGTGCATAAGAACATTTCTTTAGCTCACAGTATATTTATAGATAACTGTGTACATATGTATTTTTGTACATATCCAAGTAAGGCAAGTATGTATCGTGCTTATAAAAGTGAAAAGCTAAGGAATTAATAAAATAACATAAAGCTGAACTAGAACCTGATAAGCAATTAGGTAAGACTTACTTTGCCATAGTTGTCATTTAAAAAATAATAATTCTGAAGTTTAATGTGAAAATAGCAAGAGTATTCAGGTAAAAAAAAAAAAAACAAACTCTAATCTTAATGATTTATAACTTAACATCAGTAGTTAAAACACATGCAAGCCTCAAGGATGCTTAGGATGCTTAGAAGGGCTTTTCAAAGTTGAAAAGATTGCATCTGTAAGTAAAATGCTTTCATTTCAAGCACTTCTCTTTTACAACTTCTCTTAGTATCTGTTTCATAAAATACTTGGCAAAGTTACTTCTCAAAGAACAGTGTTTCTTTAAAACCTTGAGGGACACTGACCTTCATTGATGATCTTCCACCTTCTTTGCTTATCTGTAACTAGCAAAGAAATTTGGTGGTTAGTCTCATTTTCTCAGAATATTTTAACTACATTTCTTAATTTTAGTTCCAGAATGTGCCAGTGGAGTTAAGTTGAGGTAGTGTGACTGTGTAACAAGCATTTTGAGAGATCTTCGGTACACATCCAAAACAAGGTTTTCAGGTTGCAGTACTGCAATGTGTAGAAGTGAAGTATTTGGCCTTAGAAGTAGAATTCAGAGTAATTATCCTGTTGCTTGTTTTTCTCTTATTATCCAGTGGTTGCCTAATGTAAAACACGAGTAGTCCTTAGAGCAGGATCTGGAACATTGGTTCCATCTTGAGTGCCCTAGGTCCTGAGCTATGCTGACAGGCGACCTCATCTGCTTTCCCTCTGGCCCTGTTCAAGAGAAGGTCTGGTGGATGTTCCTGCTCCGAGATTCCTGCTGAATCTGATGCCTTGGTGCTGGCTGGGGGTGTGGAAGCTGTGGGCTTACACTCCCTTAGGGCCTAGGACTTAGGTTTTTGCTTCCTTGGCAGATGCTCTAGCCACTAAGGGGTTTTGTTTTGTTTTTTTGAGAAGGTAACTGCTGTCATTGCTCAGCTAAAAAATTAAGTTCATATGGGGACATAAAACACAGGGAGGTCTAGTTTCTGGATTCCAGATGGTCATTGGTTAATGACGTGTGCCAGTACAGCCAGCTCCACCAGGATGGGTTTGTTGTTACATATGTAGAGTAGCAAAACTCAAAACTCTTTGCCTAAATCATAGGCATTTCAGCAGAGTAAAGGGGAAGGCTGCATGTAGATTGCTCTCATGAACTTAGGGGCCTAATTCTGCACAGCCTTTACTTTAAATCTCTCGGAGCTGCTTTGCATTTTGTCCTCAGTGTTATGGTCAGCCATCACATTTCTGTTATGGCAGAGAATGACACATCCAGGGCAGGCAAGTGCGAAGCTGATCCGCTGAGGATTAGTATTCATAACTCTTAAATGATATTTTGCAACAATTTTTTTACTAGATTTACACACTCTACGGAATATAAAGTCATATACAAAACTCTGCCAAATACTTCACAAATAGGGCTTACGGGACCCTCTGTACTCCAGCTCTGTGCTCCGGCACTGTTGCATATTAAGTATGCACTACAGTTCAGAAAGAGTAGTCTGATTGCAAGTGGAGTAATGGCTAGTTGACTGCTGCTTTTGCAGACCTGCAGCAGACACAAACTACTTCAAGTTTCACTTGTGTGCTGAATGACTGTCTCACCTCTGCTGTTGAGGCATTAAGCGCACTGGAATATGTTTTCTTTTGTAGGTAACAGATGAGACAACTGCTGTTTTTTTTGCCACAGAATTCATTTTAAGTAAGCCTTTGAAAAGCATTAGTTTGAAACACTTCAGATTAATTTCATTTTCTTTGGTTTGTGCGGTTAGAAACAGTTCCATTTCAGATATTCTTTGGTTCTAAGATTTCACCTGTTTCTTATTCATAGCATTTTTTTTAGAAGCAGAGATGTATGAATTTCAGGCTGAGTAAATAAAGCCAGTTCAATCTTTAGGAAATGGCATACATCTGAGAAGAAATGCCAAACAGATGGAGAAAAATAAAAGCATACGTAAATAAAATTGTTCACACACAGGAGTGCTCTGTTTTACAAAAGAATCGCAGTAATATTTCATGAGGGCCTTTGCACCACCAACGAAGGATTGGTCCACTTCTGTGCATGGTTATTGTGAAATAGAGTGACAACAGGTTCTGAAATGGTTTCAGTATCTTGTGAGTAAATCTGTAAGATCTTGTGTCTGCCTCAGTTCTGTGACTTACTTGGAAGGCAGCAAGCTTAGTCCATATGCAGTTTTCCCCTCACAGCTGTGGATTGTGTCCCCACATGTCACATGAAGTGTTAGGTCATCAGCCAAACACAGCCTGCGAACAGCAGCTGCCAGGAGGAGGTTCATGTTGGGTCTAAATCCTGCCATATCTGTGAGGATTTTTTTTGTGGGTTTGTTTGCTTGGTTTTTTTTACACTCCCCACACCACCCCGAATGATAATTGGGATTTTTTCAAGTTGATGTAACCCCCATAAAGCCAGGAAAATACTATTTTCCTTTAAAATACTATTTTCCTTTAAAATACTATTTTCCTTTAAAATACTATTTTCCTTTAAAATACTATTTTCCTTTAAAATACTATTTTCCTTTAAAAGCTTTTCTTTATGTAAGGTTCTGCTCATGAATATGAAAGGTTAGGGTTGAGACACACTGGAAGAGCAATAGAAGAAGTCTTGTACTACAACTCTGGCAGGATTGCGGGTTTCAGTGCTATAATTGTGGCATCTTTTGTAGTTGTTCATATAGAAAATGTTTTAAATCCTACTGAAGCATCCTGTCTATGATAATAGAACTGTGGTCTCTGGTAGTTATAAGGGAGTCTCAGCATTTTTCAAGAAGTCGTTAAAAAAAAGTATCAATTGTTAACTGTCTGAAGAATGCTGTGTTGATTATTCATCTGCACTAAGGACTAGAAACACAGTAGCCTCCTTTGGGCCTCTAAAGCTGTGCAAGGTCACATTTGTAATGTGAGAACAGTTTTTTATTTGCTACTAATTCATCAAGAATAGTAATAATGCTTCATACTCTTATCCTAAGATCAAAGGAATTTCAAGATCAGATTTGGTGTAAGCAGTAGATTTGAAGTCTCATTTCAGACTACAAGGTGACTTGTCATGTGTTGTTGGCTTCAGTGAAATCAGATTAAGATACACTTCTTTATATACTTAAATATTTGACTCATCTGAAAGTACAATACTTCAATATTAACCTTGAAAATGTTATGCTGTATGTGTCAGTAGTTATTGATTGGCCTTTGCTTTTCTGCTTCCAAAATAAATGCCTGACTGTAGCCTGTGTGATCTACCAGTGAAGTTCCACATTGTTATGGCTCAACAGGTCATTACTGATGACCATTTAGTTAGAATTTTCCAAACTCTTTTTGGTAGATGATTGATACGATGCAGTATCTATTTCTCGCTTATTTTTATTTCTATAAAGGAAAAAAAAAAAGTAAATACAGCAATGTTCTCTTTGTACACTGGCAGTCCTTTTTCTGCTCACATTCAGGAACAGTGAGTGGACTTTGGGACACATCCTGACCATTTAAACTCTGATGAGAAAAATCTTTTGGCCATTCTATTAATCTATTTGCTGTTTTTTAGGATAATCAAACTGGAAATTTCCACTGCTGAACTTGTAGGTCACTCTGTTTACCATGTAGATGTACATGAAACTTTGAATGTCTAGGCCACACTCATACGTGTTGGCTGGATTGTGGTCTTGTTTATCACAATTACTGCCTGCAGTTTGAGGAAGCAATGATTTAGCTAGATTGGATTGTTTCTGGAATAATTTGAAACTGGATACGGCACATACTGCAGTAAAGTGTAGAGGGTAACTATGGTAGTCATTATGTTTAAACAGTACATTTACAACAGTAGATTTGAGCCTGTGGTGTAAATACGGACTGCCTGCATTTCAAGCGTGGATACAGCAGTTAATAGGAATTTAGTCTGAACTGTATAAAAAGCTCAGACTCTGCAGCTCAGCGGAGTTACCAGAGCTAGCTATAAGAGTACCAGTACCTCAAAGTTCAGCTGTTGATGGCTCCCTGCCAAAAAGGGTTACTGAATCATCAGCACACAGACAAATATATAAATGAACACTTCTTGGATATGAGGACACCACTGACAGTGATGGATTTTTGCTTTACTTTTTAAGGAGGGGAAAGCTGTTACAACTGTTCTGTTAGACAACCCTTTAAAAATGTATAATAATAATATAGTATCTGTTTGATAGTGTCTGTAACACATATGTTGACTTTATTGCCTAAAATGTAACTGCTTCCAAACTGGTTATTCATAGGCTTTGAGGTTCTGTAAACAATTTTACCTCACTGAAGTAATATGTGGTTAATTGTACACTTCACAAGGAAGGGTGTTTTCAAGTGCTTTATCCCAAAGTGCATGAAAGCAGCTTAAATAGAAACATAAGCCCTGAAGATAAAGTGACAACATGAATGAGGCTTGCATCAGTGTGTGACCACAGTGTGTCAACTACATGATTTAATAAAATAACATAATATTATAGTTGTGACTGTCTCTGAGAAAACAACTGATCACTCTCAGGCCTCGAAGGTGGATAAGGCTAGAAATTAAATTTTCAAATTAACTGCCTAAAACTGTTAGAGGCACAAGGTATTCTGAATTGACTCACTGATTGAAATTTTTCTGTAGAGTAGGGAATATTCTGGAATATTCTAGAATTTTCTAGAATACCGGAGTAAATGTAGTAAAGATAACACCACAATTAGGCTGTTATTTTAATGTAAGGATAAACCAATATAGTTGTTAAATGAAAGTCAAACAAGGAAATAAATAACAGTTTTTAGTTAAATCACCAGCTTGACTTTACAGTACTTTAGCAGAGGCTGTACTTTGGTATAGGTATAAGGAATTATCTATTTGTATATGAGTCCCACTAAAACATATGAAGTCAAGTGAATCTATACATTGGAACTAGTTAATTTGGCTCCAACATAAAAAGTTTAACTGATTTGTTTAGCACATACTCAGAAAACTTTTGGGTGTGTTTTTTTCGTATTTTTTTTTAGCTAGACCTTTACTTCTTACTCTCAAACTTTAAATTTTGCCACATGGTCCTTAAAAGAACACTCTACTACACAGAAAATTGATAACATTTTTTCACAGATATATAATTTCAGTGTTCTGCTTCTTAGCACAAATGACAAGACACTTGCAGTCTGGAAGGCTGGAATTACTTATGCATGGTAACTTTCTGTATGTGCTTTGTTGGTACTTCACCAAATGCATAAACACAGCATTGAATTAAAAAGTAGTGTGTCTTGGATGTTTCCATGGTAACCCTAAAAAAGAAAAGTAGAGATCAGGAAAAACAAGGTAATTGTCAAAACAGTTTTCAAGATCTTTTCAGCTTTTTTAGTGTTCTCTCTTTAGAGAAAATGCTAGCCAGAGCTGCAGTTCAGCTGCTAGGCAAAGAGAGTGCATTATTTTTCTCATTAGCAAGCTTTCTTTGGGTTCTGGGAGGTAAGTGTTTGCACGCTTGTGTTGATGTCTCCTTCCCAGAAGTGGTCGGTGTCAGGTTCTGGAGCACCCACCTGTCATCAGCTGAAACACTGGTCCCATAGGCCTTAGTCTTTGCTCTGATTTGTGAAGTTGATTTCTGCCTCTCTGACATTTGAATAAAGCAGGGTGCAAATGGGGTCATTTTTAACAAGTGTCAATTTGGAAAAGTCCTATGTGAGCCAGCTGTTTTAAATAGATTGTACATGCAAAGCAACAGAGACTGTAAGTCTGTGGTATCGCATCCTCTTCACACAAAATCAGACATGTGAGAGAGACCATCTGGAAGATCTTATGAAAGCTTGTTGGCACATTGATGTCTCAAGTTATGTATTCCCAACTTGTAAAGGTTTGGTAACAAAGTAAGAGTGAAATAGGTAAAACACTGTACACAACAACATTGTTCAACATTCATGCGCCAATGATTCTTAAAAAGAAAATAGCTTAGCCTAGATAATTGACAAACAGGATGTTGTAATTACCTGACAGTGATTTTTATTATTACAGAAAATGTTACTTTAAAGGTTATCAAGATCTAAACCCCTTTCATTCTAAAGCTAAACTACGAGATATCTACGGCATTTGTATTGGTCCCTGTGACAAAGTTTCTGATCTTTCTCCCATGGGAGACTAATCCTGTCTAATTTTAAACACCTACCCAGCTAGCTGGAACACCACAAAGCTGGTAATTACATTGGGATCTCCACATCCCAAACAGAAACGGATCCAAGTGGATAGACACATGTATGTGCATTTTCTTCCAAGGAATGCCACTAACCACTAAAGAAGTGAGCTCCTGGGCTCACCCTCTGCTTATTGTGTGTTTCTGTGATTTGAGAAACCTGAGTTCCTGTCCTGCTCCCTCTGCCAGGAGGACATGGGTTCTCTGCAGGAAGAGGGAGTGCTCCATGCCTCCTCGCAGCAGTCCTGCTATCCCTGTTGATATGAGGATGATATTAATGCCCTGTAAAGCAATTTCTATGTAGCCTTGCTTTCCTAGTTTGGCAGGTTCTTGGTGTGGGCTTTAAGTAGATATTAATTAAAAAAAAAAAATAGAATGAAGAAGAATTGTTCTGCAAGTTTAACAGTGAATTTTACAGGTACAAATCTGTAAAAATTTTTACAGAGCTTTTAGAGGTCTGTCTGTTTTACAGACAGTAGTTCAGTAGTCTGCATATATCCTTTCTGAGCCGTTGTCCAGGACCAATATATTTGATTCCTGATTTCAAAGCACTCTTTAACAGCAGGAGAAGATTTTCTGGATAGTTATTTTTGCATTTAAAAACCCAACAGATTGTAGCTATCATTGACCTTTATGAAGAAAGTGTATGTGTACTCTTAGTAGTGGCTCAGTAAAAGTAGATCTTTGTAATGACATTCTTTAATTTCTTATTGACATTTGTGCCACATTACCAATGTTGACTGTCTCCTTAACTGTCAGTAGCCCTTGTGTTGCATCTGAATCCCGTTTCTCCCCTTCCTGAAGACCTTCCTGCCTTTTTCAGTTTCCAGGTGCTCATCACCACCCCTTCAGTCCTGTTGGCTTAAGCTATTGTATTTGCTCCCTAACCTCTGTAAAAATTGTCAGTAGTATGGGAACATTAATGACATGTTCAAAGCCTTTTCTGGAAACAAGAAAAAAGCTACTGGTAGCAAGTATAGTAACGGATTTTGAGTTTGCATGTTTAGATGGTAATGTAGGTTTTATCTAATATTTCAGAATTTCTTATGTTTGAAAACAATGCAAGTTAAACAATTATTAATCCCACTTTATCAATTCTTTTTAGGTAAAGAACAGTCTTCGGTAGAGATGAACATACACCCTGTCTCAGCAGCTCCACTCTCTGTGTTTAGTAAAGAATCAAACTCCTCCAAACATAGTGATCACCATCACCATCACCACCATGAGCACAAGAAAAAGAAGAAGAAACACAAGCATAAGCATAAGCATAAACATAAACATGATAATAAAGAAAAGGAAAAAGATCCCTTTGCTTTCTCTAACAGTCCAGCCAGTGCACGATCAATCCGTTCCCCGTCACTTTCAGACTGATACCAATGGCTTCTCTGGAGTTCAACTTGCAATATTCTCTGAGTACTTAGAAGGATGTATATAACTATAGCTTCTGTCTTTTTTTAATGGAAATACGAATATGTGAATTGCCTTAGCAATTCAGAAGCTCTGCCACCATCCTCGTTTGAAGCCTTCTATTTGCATATGCGGTTGTTGAAATAATGTGATTCAAAAAATATGGTTTATTATTCCGAGTAATTTTGTATTTCACTGTTTTCCACACCTCCCACTATTTTTTTCCATTTTAAACAAAGAAAACAGCCTTTTATGTAAGGGCTTCATGTCCACTGGCAACCCCCTGCACATCATGCTGACCATGTGTACTGCCAGAATCAATTATGTTTCAATCCTTTGAAGAATGTTATGAGGCAGAGTATGTTTTAAGCAGAAGCCAATTGTCAGACCTTTGGTGAAGTGCTGTTTCCAGAGTAGTATTGTATAACTGAGTGTAGACCTCCTGAGAAGACACGGATTTTCTGTAGTCTTCAGTTGAGCTGTTTCTTGCTTTAACCATTGCAGTGTAATGTCAGAATTTCAAGAACCATATATAGAACTTATGCCTTTTTCAGATACTAAAAGTCTTTGAAAATTCCTAGCTGCTTTTAAGCTGCAGGTATTTATTATGGACATGACCCTTAGAATATAATGACATTCTGCAATTATGTTTTTGGAGTTTTAGCAAAATGCTTAATGCATGTTTTGTCCTGTAATCAGGCTTTTAAAAATTCAATAAAGTTTGCAAATTATTTTGACAGAGGCAGAATTGTTTCTTCAGGCTTGACATTGGAATATGCTTTTGGAAAATGGCTTTACTAAAATTAAAAAAAACCCACATTTTTGAAAAGCTTAAAAATTAAAAGATTGAAAAAAATATATTTTATCCTGTTGAGGGGTGGATTTTTTGGAAGCGTTCTCTACGATCAGCTCATGAATCCACAGGAGAAACACATTAGTAGATTAAGCTAGGTCTGGGACTTTAAATGACTGATACATTTAAATTTCTTTAGCTGTGTTTTATTTACACTCAACAAATGTTTTATTTAAAAACTCAAGTTTTTAGAGTTTTTGATAATAGGGATAAATCATCTCTACCACTTTTTCTGTGTTTTCTTTATTTGTATGTAGAGGCAGGGTTTTATTTCCATGCACTGATTCACTTCTGTTGCCCAGAGCTCAGTTCACATTTGGCTTTCTAGAAGATGGTTGTGTTTGAGTTAAATGTTTTTAAGGGGTTTTTTTCCCAACTTGCTATAAGAGACTGATTTTGTGTCTTTGGGTGAAGAGAGAGTTCAACAGGGACTCTTGAAGATTTTTTTTTTTTAAGCCATATGTTTCATGAAAGTTAATAAATACTTTTATATTATATACCTGCTGTTGAATCCTGTAGTTTTTGTAATAAATTATCTGTAGGATGGGAGGATGACAGACTTGGGTATTTTGTGATAAACGTGCACTTATTTTGTTAGTCAAACATGGTATCTCTTTATTACTGGGTAGTTGTGCTGAATGTTGTACTCAGAACACATGTAAAGATATGTTTGGACTGGATTTGGATGTGATGGACCTGGGCAGCATCACAGCCTCTCCCCATCTGCTGCCACACCAGCAGCTCTTCTCGTGAGCTGAAGCCCACCTTGGTGTGAAGCATGGGTAAAAGGAGGTACTGAGCATGTTTTGGGCAGAGTAACCGTGTGCACAGCTCTTACCACCCCTCGTGGGTCAGCGAGCCGTGGTGTTGGCACCATGAACTGTGAATCACTGGGAGAGGTTGGGAGGCTATAGTAATAGCTTGATGGAAATACTTTTAGGTGTTTTTCCCTTGGTTAAGGAGTGAGGTAACGGTGCCAAAGGTGTTTGTGGGAGACCTGGGCTAATAAGGAATGAAAGCTGGCATTGTTTGGGAGAGCAAAGGCAGATGCATTTTTGTTTTCAAAATGAGGTCATGGGTAACTTAGGCTGGTGCTGTTTCTGCTTTTGGACACCTGGATTTACACTCTTAGCCTGGGGAGGGGAACGTATTGTTTAGTGATATGGGCACAGAACTGAGGCAGAGCTGTAACACAGTGATTCTACCATCATATATTTGGCTGTATGACTTTAAGTGAATGTATGCTAAGGACATGACACCATGATAAAGACACCATTAATAGAAAATTAGAGGGGAAAAAAGTCTGAAACGACTTTGCCAGTGCAGTTTCTTAGGTTATGTCATGGTCCTGGTTCAGAATATCGATTAAGATGTTGGATGGAATACAAAGCAAGTCTGAGGTCTGCAGGGGCTACTGCATGGACAGGCAGTGCTTGCAACCTGGGAGATGTGCTCAGAAGTCAGAACAATTGGGCAGGTTGGACAGGTGATCCCAAAGCAGCAAGTAGGGAGGTGATCGTGCCCCCTGTACTCGGCACTCGGGAGACCACACCTTGAGTCCTGTGTCCATTTCTGGGCACCGCAGTATGGGAAGGACATTGAGGTGCTGGAGCGAGTCCAGAGAAGGGCAACGAGGCTGGTGAGAGGTCTGGAAAACAGGCCTTGTGAAGACCAGCTGAGGGAACTGGGGCTGTTTAGTCTGGAGGAGAGGAGACTGAGAGGAGACCTTATTGCTCTCTACAACTACCTGAAAGGAGGTTGTAGTGAGGCTGGTGTTGGTCTCTTCTCCCAAATTACTAATGATAGGACAAGAGGAAATGGCCTCAAGTTGTGTCAGGGGAAGTTTAGGTTGGATGTTAGGAAGAAGTTCTTTACTGAGGGGGTGGTTAGGCACTGAACAGGCTGCCCAGGGAGGTGGTGGAGTCACTGTCCCTGGAGGTGTTTAAAAAACGAGTGGATGGAGCACTTGAGGCCATGGTCTAATGGTCTAGTGGTTAGGGAGATGATGGGATAAAGGTTGGACTTGATGATCCTGGAGGTCCTTTCCAACCATAGTGATTCTATGATTCTATGAAATACCCTAAGCTTGAGGGAAAATGAAGTGTGCAAAAACAAGCTATTCCCCCTTCTTGCAAGGTGCAGGGAGGGAAAAAAAAAAACATCTGGTTCCACAGAGGTGAGCAGCTGGATACTGCTGCAGAAAGCAAAGCTCACTTGAGGGTTAACAGGAATTTTTTATATTAGACATGAAAGTAGCTATTCTGTCAATTGCCAATAGAATTGAGCAACATGTTGTAAGAACCAGGTGAGCAAATTCCCCTAAATGGAAACAATAGATAACATTGCATATAAGAAAAAAAAAAAAAAAAAAAAAAAAAGAATAAAGCGAACTGAGTATTCCCAGTCTAGAATAAAAGAAGTCTGAGGAAGGAACTCTCCCTTCTAATACTTAGACATGTTGTAACAATCTTCTATCAGTTGTTCTTGATATTTCCTGTGGGAAGGAGTAGATTAGCTTTATTTGCAAGAAAATTTATTTTTGTTGAATGTTAAGATGTAAAATACTCCAACAGGCACCTAATGATGATGTCAAAACTCTTTTCTTGTAGGATTTTAAGCAGCAGATTGGCAAATGCCTGCAGGGGATGTTTATGGGATGTGTCACCCTGCCACAGGGCAGGGACCTTGCTGCTGTAGTTTGTGTTCATGGTTTCTTTGATGTTCCGTTTTTGTTGGTGAAATTACTGCGGTGGCTCCCTGGATGTGATGGGCACTTGTGGGAGGCTTAGGAAACAGAGGTCTTCGCCTGCCAGAGATCTTGCGGATGGCAGTTTACCCTGGGTTTTTCTTCTACTGAAAAAATCAATGACTAGTTTAAAATTATAATCTGACATCAATTCAAGTTAAAACTTTGTATTTGGATGGTGGATTAAGATCTTTATGCCTGCTGCCTTCAAACCTCATAGGCTGGCTGTAACCTATGCAGTTGTTTTGGTCTGGGTTCTGATTTTCAATTAAAACTTCTGGTTTGTAGTGCACTCCCCTTGAAACAAAAGGAGAAATATTTTATTTAGGTGGGGTAGTATCGAAATACTGGAAGAATACGGGTCACACACATAAAGTAGAAATGCTTACTTTGTTGAAAATGAGCAAAGAGGTCAAAGTCTGGAGAATTTATTTTGACATCTGAGTTTTTAGCATTAATTCCTTTGTTCATTATAAGTGTTATAATATACATAAATGTAGGGCAAGTGTAGTGTACTATTAAAAAGCCTATATGCATTTTTAATGCAGACTTAATTTATCTTGTTTTTTTTTTTCTTTATTTCTCAGCATAATTATAGAATAAAATAGCCATGAAGTAACTGCTGCATCTCTTAGATTTGTAGACACGCTCAGGTATCTAATCAGATATAGCTTTTTTCCTTAGGTGTCTGGGTCAGCGTGCACTTCAACTGTGATCGGTTCACTACCAGGCCCTGTCGGTCTGTCCTGGTGCTGAAGAGGAAGGACAGGAGGATAGAACTTCGGTGAGTTCTTGGGTGAGCTGGTACTGTCTTTCTACCATAAATTGTGCCGTCCTGTTGAAGTGCTGGGGTCTGAACCCCGAGCCCTGAATTAAGGTTGACATATGGGTGGGCCCCATTGGCCCTTTAAGAGGAGGGGATGTGGCCAACCTTGCAGGGAAAGCCCTTGGGTAAATGAGCCCCAGGTGCCCTGCATTTTGATAACGAGTGCCAGGTGTCCTGTTTTGGGCATAAAAGCTGGGACCACTTGCAGGAAGGGTTGGAGAGTCTGTCTGTGGAGTGGACGCACTTCACGGAGTTTCCTGTTGGGGAAGGACCTCCTGGCTCCTCACGAAACTGGATTCGAGTCAGGTCTGGCACGTACAAACGCGGGCTTTGTGGGGAGGCAACATGGGGTTACCTCTATCGTATGTGATCACCCTATTGACTTGGTTGTCTCCCATTTTTTCTATGGGTTACCTTGTATCTTTCTTTGTTCCATCTATTGCGGGTCATGCTGTGTCATTCCTGGGGTCGCTGGGGTTGTTATCTATTATCTGTGATCTATCTGACTTGTTTGTACCTCCAGTGATCCCCTATATACTGACTCCTGTACGTGCAATAGAATCCACTTACTGGATTGGTTTTCTGCTGCTGGCTGTGTCCTTTGTACTGGGCCTACTAATTGGCAAAACACCTGTAAAGTACTCCAGCCGGCAGTAGGATTTGTGTCAGTGATCACAAGGTATCCTTACACTGTTTAGCTTTTTAGGATGTAAAAACTATTTGGGTTTAGTTGATTTTATATTCACAGAATCAGATCATTTATGTAAATTATAAGGAATTTTTAGCCGTCAATATTTTCAGTTCCTTAAGACAGTTAAGTCACAGAAAATTAGGAACCTGATTTTTAATTCAACATCAGGATTGCACAGAAGCCCTGAAAATGCACACAGTAAATATAAAAGTTTTACATGAGATATAATTGCTTTCATATTCATATATGTATAAATATATATATTATTCATAAAACATATTTATACATTTGTTTCCTGCTTTTATGATTTAAATGGCAGTTAATAATACATGAGTGCTTGCATACACATTAAGCCATGGCAGCTGATACATAAAGTCTGTGTTATTCCATAGTCACCTGATATGCTAAATATAGTTTCAGTGACAGTATTTCCAAGGTTTTCTTTTATTATTATTTTTCTGCAGATAAATCTACAATGTTAGTAACCTTTGTGGATGTAGATGAGTCAGAATTTCTTTAGAAAGACTTTGTATTTCATGGAAGCATACTTCACCTAGTGTGGTGCTTAGGAAGAAAAACATGAATATTTTTGTGGTAAACATCATAAAGTGACAGCAGAAATTGAAAGCATATTTAGCTGATTTTTTTTTCATTTCTGAGTCAAAGTGAAACTGTCTGGGTACGGGCTGGTCTAACAGCTTGCCTTCACTGCAGCAAGGAGCTATTTCTGCCCCCAGCTCCTGACCCTGCGGTCCCATGTTGGACTTTCTGGGTGCTGACTGGGCTCTTCTAGGGCCCACTGCAACTCTCTAACCTGTGAATAAAATCAGGCTCGTTCTCGCTGCGTTAGCGTGCTGGAACTTCTGGGCAGAGGCTGAGGAGGCAGCGAGGCTGATGCAGGGCTGGTGGAGCTGAGGGTGGAGTGGGGAGAGGGAGGGAGGCGCGAGCAGGAACAAGGCCCCCTTTGGCCGCAGCAGTCCGTGCGTTTGGCTCGGCGGCTCCTCGCAACTTTGCTCCGAGAAAATAGGGTGATAGGGTGAAGTTTTTACATCTGCCCCTCTTGGGGAGTCTTAATTTTGTTGTCAATTGGTTGAGTGAATGTTTCTAATTGGATTCATTTTGGGAATTTTGGAAGGCTGGAATGAGATGAGCTTACGTGACTAGCAGTTATTTTTTTCTTTGCTGTGTTAAATATAAAAAAAGGAATGGTCTCAACAACAAAAGGCAAAAGAAACATCCTTCAAAAATTACTCTGAAGGTCATTTCAGCTCAAATAAAGGTTTTTATATTATTTTTATTTTTTAAAATTTATTGTTATTCTGTTCGATTTTACTTGTATCCATAGAATTAAATGGATGAGTTCATGAGGTCTTGCTTCACAAGAGTGTTCATGTGAAGCATTTCTTTTTGAAAATGCACTTTTCATTTTCTAAACGTTCCTATATTTTGTAAATAAATCTTACTGAAAAATATAAGGAACTCATAAAACTTCTAAATAAAAACATGCCCTGAAAAGAAGGAACACAGCTGAAAGCACATTAGGAATGAAAGCGCATTTCAAGACCTGATTGACTCTCCCCCTTTTCAAAAACTTATTTCAGGGAAAAAAGCCTCTTCTGGAAGTTATCTGTTCCTCACCTTTCCAGGAAAAGGAGGGATGACTCAAACTCACTCATACTTTAAAAACTATTTGGATTTATGTGAGTAACCCTCTGTTTCTCATGGGTGCTGGTAGGGCTTGGGCCAGGCCTTGCTGTGTCTGCCTGGGTGTGGGTTTCAGCACCGGACCTCAGGGGACACCATGAGAGCAACAGAAAGGTGGCCACAGTCTTCCTTCAAGCACCCAGCTACAGCATGCATAGAAGCAGTCCTGAACTCGTTTTACCTTACAATGGCTCTGCTGAGTTTCTTGTCACTTATTTTGCTAAATCTTTTATGCCTTTTTTTATGCCTTAAACTTTGGCAGTATAGAAGAGACTTTGGTCTTTTGGTAGCTCATCTCCCACCCTGGAGTCAAACTGAAGTGTATGTGGGAAGAAAGTTTTTTAGCAGTTTTGGAAATATTTGAGTTCAGCTTTTCAAGTTGACAGGCAAGTAATTTAATTCCTACTTTTCTGTACACTGAAAAACTGGAGGTATGGAAGAAGGAAGAAGAGGGACTGATGATCTGTCAGCACAGTGAAGAGAGACTTGGAGAGATTAAAGGTGGCATCCTTCAGTGTATTAGAAGGGGTGTGGTTAGTAGGTTGAGAGAGGTTCTCCTCCCCCTCTGCTCTGCCCTGGTGAAGCCACGTCTGGAATATTGTGTCCAGTTCTGGGCCCCACAGTTCAAGAAGGACAGGGAACTGCTTGAGAGCATCCAGTGCAGAGCCACAGAGATGATTAAAGGAGTGGAACATCTCCCTTATGAGGAAAGGCTGAGGGAGCTGGGTCTCTTTAATGAGGTCACCCCTCAGTCTCCTCTTCTCCAAGATAATGTTTATAAATATGTAAAGGGTGAGTGTCATGAGGATGGAGCCAGGCTCTTCTCAGTGACATCCAATGATAGGACAAGGGGCAATGGATGCAAGCTGGAACATAGGAGGCTCTGCATAAATGTGAGGAAGAACTTCTTCACAGTGAGGGTGACAGAGCACTGGCACAGGCTGCCCAGAGAGGTTGTGGAGTCTCCTTCTCTGGAGACATTCAAAACCCACCTGGACATGTTCCTGTGTGACCTGACCTAGGTGTTCCTGCTCTGGCAGGGGGATTGGACTAGATGATCTTTTGAGGTCCCTTCCAATCCCTAACATTCTGTGATTCTTGCACTTAAATATGATGGAGGCTTCACATGAGCATGACAGGAATACTCAGTCTGGGCAGATTTTCAGGCTTGGACAATCCTGCTCCGTGCGCTGGGGTCCTGAAGCAACTCCTGATAGTTACCTGTCTACCATGGAGAAACAGTGAAGCTGTAAATCTTATGGTATATTATTGAAACTCTTACTTAAATGAATTCGTGTAAGGCATCCATAATGCTTTATATTGTTAAAAGAAGCTCCAGGTGTGGCAAGTTGTTGCATGTCTCGTACCTATAATTCTTGGGGCTTCGACATTCATCAGAGGGACGTGACTGTCCCAGCTTTTTGGATCCTGGTATCATTCACGCTATTCTGTTGTTTTTTGTTTGATTTATTTTTTATCTCCAGCATTCCTCTCTGTCAAGGCAACATTCTTCTCTTCCTTCAAATTACAGCCCAGGTCCTCTATTTGCATGTGACAGGATAAAATAGACAAGAAATACTTGAGCTTACCCGAGCTGCAGTCACAACTGCCAGGACTTTTTCTCCAACCCCTCCTTCTGCATGATGACCGATCTGTTCATCAGCCACATCTGATGTTCAGGTGAGTTGATTGGGACATTTCATGCACCTGCTCATGCTGTACCAGCATCTTGCCAGGGTGGAGAAGGGGGAAAGACTGGAAGGTGAACTGTTTGTGTAGCTCTCACAAGCTGAATTCACTGCACAGACAAGGGCCATCTTGCTGCCCATCAGCTCCAGGCTCCTTCTGTTCTTCATGCCCCCCTCTCCTTGCTTTTATTCCTCCCCTCTTCCTTCTCTCCTCTTTTTTTCCTTTTTTATAGCCTCAGACATGAGCTGCTCAGGGTGTTGAGGTTTCAAACCCCATTGGGATGAAGAGCAGAACGAGGAGATGGAAGAATATTCATGCAGAAGGTATCAGTACAATCTACCAAATAGTGTTTCATGCCCTTGAGACAATTACAGAGGTGGTTAAAACTGTATGTGCATCTGTGTGGGTGGGGGCAGCCTGATAATTAGCTGCTGCCTACTCCCATAGTGTGTTTGTATACTTTTTCAGAGGTTTTGACTTTCTCCTGTGTGTTTTCTACTGCTTGGATGGAGAGCGTTCTACCCTTGGCTGCCCGGTGCAGCTCCAGTGCAGTGCCACTGCCTGGCATGGCTCTGCTTGCCGGGCTGGGGGTCATACTGGCACTCCAGCAGCAATAACTGACTTGTTTGATCAAAACGTAAGCAGCGATTCACCTCCACACACAGTTCATGTCCAGCCCCGTGTTTACAGGCTGGCCTGTAAACAGGCGGCTGAGCAGCATTTTCAACTTAGAGAAAAACAGGTAATTTTGTTTAGGATTGGGAATTTTTTTCTTTTTAAAAGGCTAGACTTCTGCTAAATCTATTAATCATGTGAAGTTGAGCTAATCATGTACTATGTCCTTTCCAATAAGAGACTGTAGATTTTTTCAATATAAATTTTTCTTTGAATGATTGCAGGATTTTAATATGAATTGACCTTACATGGCACTGATCATGTCCTTTGGAGTTAATAATGCTCATAGGAAGGTTTGAATCTGAAATATAGCAAAACCTTGGTAGGGCATATGGAAATGAGAGGCCCCATTGTGAGCTCATGACCTCTGTGAATGAACAAGCATGTCAGCACTGTAAAATGAGATACACTTAATAGCTTTTTACAATGGATGCTTGTGTATGATACACATCAGCATACTGTGAAGTGACTTGTTATGATAAGACTATAATATAGAACTTTTCTGTTGAAATGGTTCTCTATCCCTACTTCTTGGGAAATATTTGTTCAAATAAATATGTGGGCTAGTGAGGCAACAGATAGTTATTTGTCTCTCAAGTGTGAGTAATGTAATACGAACAAGCATTAATGACCTAACTCCTTAATTCAACAGGAGATCCTTATTTTTCTTACATGCTGGCTTATTTCTTAATAATTTGGAATCTGTTGCTCAGTGTGTGTTGTGTGTTCCCAGAGGAGCTGAGTGCAATCTACAAGCTTTGGATAACTCAGTTCTCAACTTTATCATCTCTTGGACTCTCTGTTGGACTTCTTCAGCTCAGTGGCTGGCAACTATGTGTATCTGCTCCCTGAATCATCCACTAACAGCTGCCTGAAATAATTAAAAGACTTGCAGTTTTCAGTAGACATGAGATGTGGAATTGGCCAGACCATCCACGTGATTTAGAAGTCTTTGCCCAATTTCCAGCATGGTGAAATCGAAGCCCTGTGAATTTCTGTGAGACTTACCATTTTGATACATGGCTGAAGCAGTTCACAAAATTGCTGCCCCCAAAGCAGAGGCAGCAGCAGGGAATGGGCACTTTGGGCTCAGCTGTTCCATAGTGAAGTCTGGTGGTCTAGACTGGCCCCCAATGAAGGTGAGAGAAACACAAAATAGAAAGTTAGGCTAGCCCAGGGAGTGAGGGAACTAAGCAAATGGATCAAGAACTGGAACAAGGAACCAATGACAGAGAATAAAGTCAAAGGAAGATCTAAGAGGGAACAGCAACAAGCTGGGCATTGAGGGACAATGGGCAAAATGACAAGACAAAATCCCTTTGAACCACAATGCCCCCCTGAAGTTGGATTGTAACCAGAGGCTCAAAAGTCTCAGTGCTCCTGGGCATCAGGTTTCATAGCCATTTGCTAAGATATGTGTTTTATTCCTCTGTAGGCATCAGTTACCAAAAGGATGGCAAGCTACAACAGCTCTTAGTTGCCAGTCACTTACCTTGTGCGAGCCTGATGTTTTCCAGTGCTGCTGTTGAACCACAAAAGAGTCAATATGCGTCACATCATCGGCACACTAGAAATTGCTCTTCTTCGAATTAAATCTTTAAAAAAACCCCACAAACCTACAAAGTATTCTCTTTGGAGAATATAGTTAAGGGTGCAATTCAAGTGGACATAAGATCATCTGGGCAACTTTACTCAGCTCCTTGGCACCAAAGTATGATGAGATGATCTTAAAGCAGTATCTTGAGTGGGGAATGAGGCTGCAGGAGGAATCAGGTCATGCTCAGGTCAGTTCAGTCTTGTTCTGGAGGGCTGAATCCTGTTTCTGTGTCTCCATAGACAGAATTATTATGGGATGCTGCCAGGTCATTTCAGCTATAACTTTCAAAAGAGGTCATTTTTAACTTCTCTGTTCAGCACTCAGCTTGAGAAGCACAGCTCTGATAAGGAGCTGCTGAGTCTTGATGGCTTCAGCTGGAGATAACAGGGGTCTGTGCTGCATACATCCAGTACCACAAATCTCTGGTAGTGCCTATTACAGGCTGTAGTAGTTGTGCTTTATAATGCTGTGTATTCTAGAAACCGGGATTCTTGATGTCTTAAGGCAGGCTCTTAAAACTAGTGGAAATGCTTTGTTAATGTCTCACCTGAAAATAGTGATAATGCTGCCTTTACCTCAAAGGGGTGTTGTCACAGTATTTTGGAAACTGCATGGGCACTGCTGCAAGGACAACTCTTGATCACCTTGTACAGAGAACAGTTTTGAGTGGTACTCCATAAATAAAGAAGTCAGGAATTTGTATGCAGTGACCATGCTGGTCTGCTCTGTGTTGCTGTTGGTATCAGTGGCAGCATCTGGAAGGTTGAACTGGTCCTGCAGCCCCAATGTACAGCTGTGCAGCATACAAACAGCAAGGGTGTGGTACTGTGCCTCTTTCTTCTCAGCAGCATTTAGCATTGCAAAATGGATCTGACAGAGAGCAAGCTGGCTCAAAATTTCTGATCTGGAACAGCTCCCTGACTTGATTTGCAGTGTGGTGTTGATGTGGGGAAGCAGATGGAGCAAGGGTGCTGTAAGACCGTTTACTTTTTGCTGTAGATGATGTAGTTTGAAATAAGGTGTACAGCACCAGGACCTGTGTGGAAAGCACCTGAATAAACAGGACACACTGGAGTCAGAGCAGCAGAGCCATGAATCAATGTCTTGCCAGAGGACATACTCCAGTGGAGAGTCTACCCTGGTTGGAGTGACTTGGAGTACCTTTTAGGTGAGGTATTTTGCATTTAGGTGACCATGCTGATACTTCTTAGAGCATGCTAAAGCTGGTTGTTGCAGAATATAAGTATATTAAAAAGTGCAGGAGAAATGTTGGCCTGCATTGGTGTCTTCTGCAACACAAAATTGGTCACTGTCTTGATCAGGTCCTTGGTAGCAGAGAAACACACAACCATCTGGGAACTCCTTTTGTAGAAGGCAGAAGGCTGCCCTCAGCCATACTGAAAGCTCCCTTCAGCCTTGTGCTGCGTGTTGAACACCATGTATATTCTCAGTATTTGATCACTATTTGTATTTGACCACTATTTGCATTTGACAAGCGACCTTGGAGCTGGGATGAAATATAATTCACATCAGTGGCTACTTGCCATCCCTTGTTATATCTGTCTGCTTTAAGGTCATTGCAAAACATTAGATGGACCTCTGGTGAAAATAATTGGTTTTCTCTTTGGACAATGTTCCAAATTTAGCACATCGTCTCCGAAGCTTAGCAAAGCACTTTCCTGGAGCTGCATCAAACCCCAGCATTCAGTGTTTAAAGCTTAGTGTTAATGCCTGTTGGAGATGATGTTGTAACAGTTAGAAGCCTCTGTCACACTTTGAGTGATGGTCGTGTTTTCTGGAAAGCTCTCTAGCATCTTGGAGATGTCAAATTTTGGAATCAAGCACTGACTTTAATGCTGGAATGTTCCCCATGGGCCCTGATGTTTTATCCAAAAATCCAAACCTTTGTATACAATTGTTGATGTTGTTTTCCAGTCTAGAGGGTTGTCTCAAATTCCCCCCAAGTCTGGTGTCACCAAAAAAGCTGACATCTCTTTGCAGCTAATCAGAGAAAAGGGCTGGGCACTAGGAGATCATCTGAGTTTGAAGACATTGAAGGAACCCTGGATTAGTAGCTCTGGAGTTGAAGATTTATAAAGTGATTTTATGTATTATATGCCTTTTCCTGGAGGGACCAAATCCCTCTCTTGATGAAATGAGACATCGCTTTTCTGCTTCTCTCCATTCTGCACAGTTCACACTCCCCAGGGATGGGAGGATTCCTTCAATGAAATATAAACAAAAAAATCAAGATTCAGTTGCTACACAGAGAACAGCAATTATCGTTTTCACTGTATGCTTAAAATCCTTTACATGTTTTAGCCCTTTTATTCTTGTTTTCTGTATGAGGAAATCAACTTGGCTTAAAACTCCGCAGAAAGGTCTGGGTAATCCTGTCACTGAAACACATAATTTCTTTGTGTAATGGATAGAGCATGAGATTGGGAGCCAGAAATTGCCAGCTCCCAGATTGTTTCCTCGAACATTCATAATGGATATGGATTCATTCAGGCAACCTCTTGGTTTTGTCATGAAGTGTGGACTCCACCATCACTACATTGTACCTTCAGCTCAAAAGTATTTGGATGGAAGTGAACCCTACATGAAGTTCATATCCAAGTTGCTTTCTGGTACCATGTGGAGGGTAAGATTTAGTGTCAGGTAGAGGAAGGAATCCCTCTTCTGAATGGATGGCCCAGCTGTGTGTTACTGCTGTGCCTCTTGCTAATGCTATTTCTGATGAGGCGTGTTTATTTACTTTCACCATGACTGGCCGGAAATCCCATGGCAAGGAGCATCAGAACATTTGCCAAATCACTACTTCACCCATCAAGCTGATTGTTTCATTTTATTCGGTCTGGTTCACATTAAGGATTTGCTCCATTGCTGCCTTTGCTCTTTTGGAGTTTATTGATTACTTGTGGTGAGTTTTATAACAAACAGCCCTTTTTGAGGGGTTACTCCCCTCTTCTTTCACTGAGCCTGTGGTGTGTTAGTGAACATAGTACTAACATCTTCTACTTCAGACACAGTCTCTCTAAGGCAATTGATCCAAAGGAATCAAAAGCAAACTCTTTCCACTGTATTATATCCATTATTATTGTAATGTCTTTTGCAAAGCAAATGAGAAAGGATCAGTCAACCTATAAAATGGGAGGAATGTCATAAAACTGAAAAGGGCTTAATTTCTTCTCCTGACAGGTATCTTGTTTTTCCATATATCGAAACTTGTGTAAGAAAGAGAAGTCCTGAAAGTAGAGGGAGGCCAGTGCTGCTTGAGAGCCAACTGGCTGCGTGATAGGAAAGTCTGGCAGCCTGGAAGTCCGGCTGGCTGGGGGCACATGCTGCTGAGCCCCCGAGCGCCAGCACAACCAGGGGGCTGAAGCCTCTCCAGGGGACTCCTCCAGAGTGCAAGAGGAAATTTGACTGATAAAGACAGGCCTGAAAGGCTGTCTCAGATCTGCTGTCTGCAGTCCCTGCAGAAACTCTGCAATGGACAGAGGGGGCCTTTCACAGCCTCAGCGTGGAAGCCTGGCATACACCCCAGCCTCTGATTTAACAATTTCGTCTTACTTCCAACCTTAGATGAATGGCGAAAGCAAAAGGGATCAGAGAGAGAAGACTGTTGCTTTGCAAGAGAGAGGCAACACCTTCTTGGAACCCTTTGCAAGTTATACTATTGCTGCTCTTATTTATTTGCACAGTTTCACATTGATCCTGCTGTTTTTACCTATTGATAAAGAATGAGCTGAATTAATAGAGGGGTGAAACTCTGCTGGAGTGTACTTGCTCCAATAATAAGTTTTAAAAATAGATTACTTGTTTTATTTCTGCTATTCTTGTGTTGTGTTCATGCATAAGCTGGCTTTTTGTTGTGCTTCAAGAATTTCTGAGTGTCTTGCACGTAACTTGAGAAGGAAACAAGGGGACTGTGCTCTTAAATCCTTTAAGATGTAGGAAGGCATCTTGAAAATTTGTCCTTTAAAATATGTTTTTGGTTTCAGTTTGCTTTTGAAATTCATATGGGTCGCCTGGAAGATGTGTGAGGACTGGTAGTTCAAACAGCAAAACTCTACTTCTCTAGTAATTAAATGCTTTCTGAAGGTACAGTAAGCACTTTGTAAAGGGTAAAATGTGACTTTTTGCACCAAGGTGTTTACGTAAGTGATAAACATTACAATACTAATGGAAATGACTGTCAGTGGAGCAGGAAGAGAAAGTAGAAGAAGGACTAGTGCTGTCACCTGTTAATTTGGGTCAGTCTTCCCTACGCTTGTTCTATTAAATGCTTCTCTCTTTCTCTGAGTAATGAATTTACAGGTGGGATCGTAGTAAGAGGCATAGCAGGCTGAGCCTGGAGGGGTTTTTACCTTTTCAGCCAAAAGGGGTGATAAGAAGATCAACACTTGTACTGAGACTAATGGACCTAGTGGAATGGAGTTACTGAATCTTAGTGATGAACCCAGCAAATCTAACCTGAAATTAGGCTGTGATGGAGAGCTTTCTGGGGTTTCCTGAGTCAGGGCAACAGCTCTTAATTAATGAAGCAAACTCCAAATGGAAGTGAGAAACTCATCTAAACACAATTTGGCAAGTTACTGTGGTGTCTGAGATGTATATGCTATTTTGGCTATGTGGATATGTTGCAGAAGAGGTTACAACAATTTAAATTGGAAATGCTCAAAGCCTTGATGAAAGCTTTGGTATTTGAAACATGGAGGAAGATTATGCTCTGGGCACATGCCAAAAAATTAGAGGGAGGAGCAGACACCACCTTAGCTGGATTTGAGCTTTCATCAGCTGAGAAAAAATCAACTGGGAAAAGAGCTGAGTTAAAAAAAAGCATCTCTGGTAACAGGAAATTGTAATGCTTAGACTTACTACAGGGACTCCTTGCCATGCTGTCCCATTCCCCAGCATGCTTATTGTGAAAGTGGCTCTAAAAGCTGTTAAGAAACACGGTGCCAAGAGACATCATGTAAAGAAAATATGTGTGTTCAGCTCCCACCTGCCCCAGGCCTCTTCCTTGGTGTCCTGTCCCAAGTCCATTGCCTCTCTCTGTTCCAGCCTCACAAAGCCCTGTCCTGTGCATGTGGACTGTAAATAAATAAATAAATAAGCCTGAAGAACTGGTTAACAAAACCTTTGTTTAGTACAAGGTGGCTAAACAAAGTCAATGTGATCACCAGCTTAAATTCACTGTATAGGTCCTTGTCTCTGCTGGAAAATTTGGGAGTGTGGTTGAAAACGAATTGACAGAAGTAGCATTGATGGTAAGAGATCCTGCAAGAACTAAAGCAAAACCTCAGGACATGCAAATAAACATCCATTTCTTGGTATTCCTATACACTTACTCGCTGCTGCTTGTGAGCAGCATGGTGCAGCTAAGAAATATGATCTCATTCCTCAGGTCCTTCTTGCTCTTTACCTTCCTAGGAAAGGATACAGTGCCATTGACTTCCCTCCTTCATTTAGGCAATTGTTCTGTAGTATTTCATCTCATCATACAGCTAATTAAACATGCATGCACTTATAATAAATTGTGGCCTATCAGTGGGAAAATTCTGTCACAGATAAGTCTCCAAATTTGCTGCTGTAAATCTTGAATGGCTTATTGATGCGTGGTTAAAACACAGCCGTAAATCTCTTTGTGAGACATATGGTGAGGAAGGAAACACACGGGGGTTTTTCATTACAGCAGTTACAAGGAAAAGGCTCAGAGCTCCTTGTTGCTGCCAGTCCGACCCCATCGGTGGCCGGAGTAATTAGCAGATTCCTGTTTTTGTACCATGGCTGGAAAGTGATAAAAAGAAACAATCAAGTCACTTTTACCTTGATTCCGGCCACTGAGAAATACAAACACGCCTAAAAGCCTTCAGATGTTTTCATTTGAGTTCAAGTCAAAGATTGTGAAGTTTATGGTTCCTACCCCCCCACTTTTTGATCTAGAGTATGATGTAATCAAACTGTTTGCATCTTTAACTTAAAAGGAGTCGTATAACTAACATATACCAGCTTTGAAATATGCTCGGATGCTGCAGAAAATCTGCCCAGGTGCAAAAATTGCCATTGTTTTCAGGAAATCTACACTAAAATATTTTCTCATATTTTTGTATTGTGAAATGCAGACACAAAGGAGAAGGTGCACAGAGATCGACTGCAGGGAGGATATATGGAGCTGCTGCTGTCGCTTTCCTAGTTAGGGCATGATTCTACAATTAATCCAGTACTGCTGAACGTGGTGGTCCTGTCCTCCCACTCCACTTCTGGGGATTCCCATGCATCAGCCCAGAGGCTCACCTTGATGAAGGGAGTCTGCTTGCTAAACAGCCAGAAACCAAATCCAACCAAAATCAGAGGGGCGAAAAAGTGGTTTGTGCCTTTTGGAGACCTAAATTAAATCCTCTGTGATCTGAGTGAGGGCCGGAGGTGGTGCAAGGAGGGGGCAACAATGCCAGACCTGCTGGGCTGTGGGTGAGGCCTTGCTCCTGAGAACCAGGAGGGACCAAACCCCACAAGAGTTTAAGCACTTGGTGGTGTCGAGCACTCAATGGTGCTTAGCATCATGTAATGGACAACAGCACAAAGCTGCAAGCTGGAGACAGCTGGGACGCAGTGGATTTTGTGAGTGGGTTTGCGAACTACAAGTGGCAGGCTGTTCCCTACGTGTAGTGGAGGGACAAAGCTATATGAAAAGAGGCATTAATCGGGAGTGTGGCTGCAGCACCAGTTCAGGAAAGCCATTCCGTGCTTGCTTACGTCCCTTCCATTTCATCAGAGCTCGAGCACTTCGCTGAATACAGGCATATGGGACCAATAAAACAGATTTAAGGAGATGGAGTCCAGGTGGCAAAAGGGTATAATGGGAAGTGACTTATGGGAAAATGTTGCATTCAAAACTCTTCTGTTGGTTTAGGTGACCCTGTAAATCCAGGCCCTGCTCTTAGTCAATGGGACTACTCATGAGAGCTAAATTGCTTATGTTGCAGGATTGAGCCTACTGAAAGGAAAACTTTTCAAGGAGGTCCAAATAAATGTTGTAACTCATGCCTATAGTGCTCTTGTTTTTCAGCACTAACCCAGTTGTGAACACAGCCAACCAATTTGCCATAATTTGTATATTTGGTTGGCATGTGTTTACAGAGGGGAGATCTGGATTTATTTTAAAGAACTGCTTTGCCCCTGGTTTCCGTATCCTTACCTTAATCCCTCTCCACAAAAGATGCTCAAACAAAGCCTCCAAAACCTCCTTCCCGCCACTTAACTGAAAACTTGAAAGTAAACCCTGCACAGTATACCTTTTATATGCACATGGGTACCTTGCAGTAAAATGAGAAACAGCAGAAGAACTTCGCAATAACCATGACAGAGTGGGCATGGAAAAAACTAAAAAGCCTTCAGTAAAATACTGCTTTGTTAGATCTTAATAACAGAAAAAGTCCCCCTAGAAATAAATCCTCAACATGATTCTCATATGAAAGAGAATCCTTCCACGTTGAAACCAAATGTTCAAAAGCTCTGTGCTTTGTTTTATTAATGCCCATAATTTATTCTTCTTAGAAACACCCCTCGCAGGCTGCCAGAGCACTCAGTGTGGTGTACATCATAATAAAAACAACTTAGAAGGCAAAAACGTTAGAACAAAAACAAAACTCTGAAAGCTTTAGTGAATAAAACCATGCAGGGGGGTCTGGAAAAAGGACACAGATGTGAGGAATCAAAAGCAGAAGATAAATTATAAGCAGGAATATAAACCAAGCTTTGCTAACAAGCTGGAGTCATTTTAGAAGTCTCAAATAGTTATATGTAAAATTCAAGTCAGAGATCATTTGTGTAGCCCCAAAACCTTCACTCCACAATGGCTCCTCTCTGAAGCATTCAAAACTCAACAGGCCAGTTTGCTCACAGTTTTCTCTCCATAATTGAGTGCATTTCGACACAGGAACAGCTGACACCGTGATCAATACCAGTTCAGTATAGCACTCAGAAGGCCCTAATCCACGTTGCAGTTGGGTTTGTAGCTTCCTTTCACAATGGATTTTCTATGGGCTTCACTCAAAATGCTTGGAAATGCAAAGATCAGTTGTTCATCCCCTTGAAGTATCTTTTATATCTCAATCATAGGTGATAAGAAGTAAGAATTTATTTTTTTTTTCTTCCAAAAAACATCAACCAATTTCCCCAACCCCCAAAAGGTTGAAATGTTTATATTCTCTCCAGATTATGACTTTCTTTTCAGGAACTACAGTAATGGGGGCCAACCTGCTAATCTTGAATTACAAACACTGCATGAAAAACCCAAGTCATGCCATGGTCGTTGGACCAACAGCAGCTGGTGGGTGGTCAAAATTCCTCACCATGCTTCACAGGCTGGTCTTATTGTGTGTCCTGCAAATCCATCTGTGTGTCCAAACGCAATCCTGCAGTGGGACCCCTTGGAAGTCATCACCCCTTTCTCTGCAAGCCTTTTCTGGGGGTTCCCGACTTCTCAGTTCTGTAGTGTATGCTGGCTGTATTTGTGGCTGTGTTTGTTGGCTCTGCTCACCTATGGATCAGTGTTACTGGAGGCAGTGCGCTTTCGTAAAAAGGGTACACTCTGTGAGGAGTTTGTAGCTATGCTATCAGTTCATCAATTTTTAAAATGTTATGTACATATTCCTAGCAAAATATATCTTTTCAAACCTTTACAGCCAGCTTTCAACACTGGCTTTTCAGTAGCAGATAAGAGCAGACTTAAAATTTGTGGTGTTTCCTTTTGGGACATATGTATTTCAAATTTCTTGAAGGATTATACTAACTTGGTCCCTAGTTACAATTTGTGAGTTACTATTTCACTTAAGAAATTTGTATGTCTTGTTCAGAATGTGGAACCTGGCATAACTTGTACATATTGTACAAGACCATTAACTTCAAGATGAGGTAGAGCTCTATCTGCGTTAGATTACAGAGATGTTGTTTGGGATAGGGCATAGGGATTGGCTTAGGGCAAGAAAACCAGTAGGAGAAGAGGATAGGAGGTGTAGAAAGCAATGTTCCAGTGATACAGAAAGTAGATAAAGGGGTCGTGATGTCAGCCCTCAAGCCAAGGAGCAGGATCTTGTGTGATGCTGGTAATACTCTGCTTTCCCCTATGGCCCTTTCCTGGCCTTATCCAGGATCTGGAGCGTTATGTGTGATAGCCCAAGTGATAAAGCTTTAAGCTATCTCAGCAAGTTTATGCTTTCTCAGTGGAAACCTTCAGCACATGCAGAGTCTTTTCATGCTGGTCAGGGAGAACTGAAATTTAGTTAAGATCTTTATGATTCTTCATGTGTCCATGCTTTGTCTCCCCCACAAGTTTACCCACAGCTCCAGTTTATGGCCATTTCTCTTCCATCCCAAGCCCCCTGTGGCAGATACCCTCAAGGAGGTGGATCCTCCTGGTGTAGGTTTGTAAAGATGTGCTATCTTATAGCTGCTCATAGCCTGGTATACTGTAGTTAGCAGAGCTCAAGAGAGGAGGATGATTAATTTTTTGATAGAGGCTCTTTAGAATTTCTGGATCTGATGACTTTTCAAAGTGAAGATATGTTTTTGCATAAACTCTGGATAACGGATACATCCCTGCTGGTGGTCAAAGTCTATTGGAAATAAAACAGTTCATGGCAGGAAAAGGTTGAACAGGAGAACTGGTAAACCTTTAGAGTTCAAGCACAAACCAGCACAAATACTGTAAACTAAGGGTTAAGAAAAGGAAAATATGTCAAAGCAAAACCAGAGATACAAGACCACATCATCCGTTCAGATTGCAGAAGGGGTAACTCCAGCCATGCCTAGAAGGTAGCCGGACAAAGTATGTTCTTTCCATTAGCTCAGCTCGTGCAATTATGCTTGTACAGAACTACATATTTCTGCACAGTTCTGGCCACAGAAGCCATTTCTTCATGCTCAGACCTGTTTGCAGGAGGTGAAACTGAGCCGGGGCATTGGAGCTGCAGGGAAACTCCTAATGAAGCAAAACCGCATGAGGTTGTACTTTGCAGGGGGTGGATGGCTGGATTAGGCGGTACGTTAAGTAATCCCCCGGGATATTTTTCAACTGTAATTCATGATCAGTCATCAAATATGGAACAGATTAACAGAAGGAGGGGTTATATATTTCTTGTAAGTCACAATCTTCTTTTATTCATGGCTATCTACAGTGCCATTTTTTTTGGAAGCACTGTTTTTCGTGGTTGATTTAAGTGCTGTACTACCCATGGCATATTTAACTGGCAGTGTAATTTTCAGATGAATTTATTTGCAACAAAGCTGTTTAAAAATGAATGCAGAAAAAGAAGGGATTAAAAGGAGTAATGTTCAAAAGATCTTTATGTCTAGCAGGCTGAGGCATCTGTAAACACAGCTTTTAAAAATAGGATCTTAATGTTAGCTACGGAAATCCATATATAGGTGCTCAATGTGTGGCCTGCTTTAAGTATATAGTTACTTCCTCTGATTGCACAAGATCAAGAGATGGTCGGATTTCTGATTCTGATGAGGAGAACAGCTGCTTAAAAGCTGAGCCTGTATAATCTTTTCTCCTGTGTGGTTGCAGAGGTTCAGTCTTACCCACTATCATCTCCTTAAATTCTGAATATTGAAAAAGAAAGAATTTTTTTTTATTGTTTTAATTAACCTGCTAGTACAGCTTGGCCTCTGCTACATATGAAAGCATGAAACTATGCCCCTTGGTAAGTCTTCTTCTTGGTGCATTTGTTCTAAAATCAAATTCCTGAGCACTGATTTCTGAACATAGTGTATCTGGAAACTTGTGGGTTTGGTTTTCATTAGACTGGATGGTTTGCATGATCGAAATAGGACTTTGGTGGATTTTCAGTTCCTTATCCAAGACTTGCAGTGCACTCTCTATCCAGCTGAGCTGCTCCTTCAAATGGGAAGCAGCTGCCTGCCACACCTGGAAATTCCCGAAGTGCAGCAGCTATATTCTTGTACATGCCCAGCCCTGCCCTGATCATAGAATCGTAGAATAGCCTTGGTTGGAAAAGACCTCTAAGATCTGAGCAGCTTGTGCCTCACTGCTGCCTAAAGCCAAGTCCAGAAAGCAGATCCAACAGCTCTGGTCATAGCTCACTGGGGATGCCGCACAGGGAGAGGACCTTTGATAAAATGCAGTGATGGCCACAGTCTGTAAAATAGTGGTGGCACTGCACAAACCCCCTCTTAGGGGTCTACCACTTTGGATGCATATGTGAAAAAAAGATTTGTTTATGGGTAGAAATCCATTCCTAAAGCCCTTTCTGTGCCTTTTTGGGCCTGGCTTCCCCTTGTGTTGTGTGCTCCTCTGATTGTGCCCTGCCTTGAGCCACTGCCCCTGCTTGAACTGTGCTAGTTGGTGTGCATTAATTCTGATGAAGCATTATCTAAAGCAAGAGCCACTGCTCCCCATGACATCCAGAGACAGCAGCCTCTGTTTTGCTAAATAGCCTGAATTTGTTTATACAGAATGAGAGTTTACTAAGATTTAACTGCATGTGACTCAAAGAAGTCAATAGCCATATGACTAAGAATACTGTAGTGTTAAACAGGGGTAAATACCTACTGAAATGTTTTTAGATTGCAGTGAATATATTGGGAAATACTAAATCATGCTAGTTCCTGCTAACTGTGCTGAAAGGAGACTAAGTGGGGAAGCTTGTGCTTGTCTCCAAACACTGATAAACTCTGTAAATGGGGAGAAATTGTTTGGTTGGTTATGTAAACATGTCTTTATTTATCAGAGCACTTGTAACCACGAGTTTAAGCCCCTCTGCTGCAGAACAGATGTATTTTCCTGGGACAACAAATAATTAGAAGTGATAAGCTGAAATTTTTTTTTAAAAATAATTATATTAAAGTCAGATGAGAATCCAAGGATAAAAAATGTCAACAGCGCAGCACGCTGCACATTAGCTTCTAAGGGAAGTGAGAAGCATCTTTTAAATGGAATTTAAACAAGCATTCAGGAACACAACGCTGGGAACAGCCGGGTATAGGATGGGGAGATCATCTGTGAGTTTGCTAATTTGCTTCTTCTTCTCAGTACTTTATTTTGCTCCCTTGTGTTGAGATGCTTAGATATTTTGCTTCTAGATATAGCAGAATATTTATTCTCTTAAAAAAAAAAAAAAATGCTTGCATTTAGTACTTATAGGACTCTAACTCAATTTGTATCTAAAATTATTTGACCTGACATGCAAAAATAGTGACAACGTATTTTAGCATTTCCAAATCAAACACCTGAAATCTGTCGGCTGCTATGGTCTCTGTCCATTATCACCTACTCTGTTCTGTCTTTCCAACAGCAGCTCTGTTTCATTTGCAATACAGGACCCACCACCTATCCAGCAGCTCCTCAAAGCTTTGATTTTATCCTCCTTTTCAGTGTTCCTTTGCTTGAAGGACTGATGGTGAGGGAAGGGGCTGTAGGGAGCAGAAAAGGTAGATGAGAAGTTCATAGGGAGATTTCACAGTGGGGTTTGATTCTGTCAGGGGGATGGGGCAGGATTTATTTCAGGACAAGGAATCGCTTTCCCTACTGTGCACACGTACACACTTTTTATGGGAGAGATTCGGGCTCTGCGTGCAGCTGTGCTGGGTGGGGGGAGGGGGTGATGTATGATGGATGGACGGACATGACCCCACTCCTGCATCCTGTTGTAAGCACCTTTTAAAACTCCTTTCCTTTGAAATAAACATACAGTGTGGTCTGTAAGGGGCTCAAAGACACACAGAAAGATGATATTCAGAGAGCTCAGCTGTTAAGTGTGAGCAAATTGCACACAGTTCTGAGCATACACAAAGATCACTTAAAGATTTATAACTTGACTAAATCTGGGTGGAATTTGGTAGGGATGGATGAACATATTCATTTAACAAAGGCCGTACTTCCCTGGTCCCCAAAATCCAATCTGTTGCTTTAGGGTATGTAAACCTAAGATCTGTTTATAGAAAGGACCAAAAAAAATGTTTAACATCAGTAGTACATCAAAGTATTAATCTTTTGGTATATTCTCAAAAATGGTTGGAATATTTTGCCTTAAATTAAAAATAGATTTAACCCCCCCTGCTCTTTCCAGCACAAAACTGGTCAGTGCAAATGTTAGTTTGTCAGCAAAATACCCCAGCAAAAATAAAAATCTTGCGAAGGAAAATGTTGCCTAACCTTAAAGATGCACACTGCTATTAAGCTTCACTGTAACCTAACAAAGAATTTCTTTGAGGGACCTTCCTTTACATGCCATAGCTGCAGTGTTCACTACAGTATCCCAATGTATAAGCTCCATCTTTCCCACTCACACACCTCTTGCCTGTCTATCTACAGTGGTATTTGGATTTCATATATGTTACATATTGACAGCTCCTATTTTATATCCAGTCAAGCAGGAAGCCTTCAAAATACTTAAAAATGACATTTACAATGAAAGAATTTATGATAAATAAATAAATAGTCCCTCCAATCCATTAAAAATCCAAAAGCTCTGCTGTTCTTATCTGCATACATAAATTTAAACCTATATGCACTCTAGCAAAGGTGGTGTGAACTTGGAACCAGCTTGTAGGCTGGTTTAGGACATGGGATTGGAAGTTAGGGTACTCTGGTTTTGTGGTTAAATTGCCAAAAGATAAAAGCACTCCAGTTAGCAGATTCTGGTGAAGGACTCTGAAAGTGAAGAAATTAATCCTATCCAATGATCAGAAAGCGCTTGGCAGTACCTTGTTTTCTGCACATGACCTCTCCTGAGGCATCTGTGGCCAAAAAAAAAAAAAAATCAACCCCAAAAAAAAGAAAAGAAAAGCCAGGACAGATTAAGCAAGTGCTTCAGACTGCTGCATTTGAAAGCAGATCTTCAGGACTGGGATGCTTTCCATAGAGTCATTTCAGGCAAAGGTCACATGTGTGCATATAAAATCATTCCTGAAAGCAGCGGCTTTGTCCCCCAGCTACCTCCCAATGGAGCCATTGTCCTGCTGGGGCAGCTGGCACCCTGACTTCAGCCGCACAGTGTTGGGATCCCAGGCCCAGGGCAGCCAGGCAGCCCCCTGGGAGCCGGCTGAGGGCCGCGACCTCCCCGGGCAAGCACATCTGCCGGGAGCTGCTGCCCGGGCCAGGGTGAAGCGAAGTTTCCACGTCAAGCTTCAGTCATGGAGAAAAAAGACCCACTGGTACGGTAGGAGCATCTTTCCTCCCCTTCCACCCCGTGTGTTTTTCTGGCTTGTTGAAGTAGTCTTAAATAAATATAATTACAAGCAAAGTCAGGCTATGAAGTAGCATGCATGTGTTTTTGCCAAGTGCAACTTGGATTGGGATTTGGCAAGTTGGAAGTCCTTTCAATGTGCATTCAGGGTGATGTTGGAAGTGCTCTGATTCATAAGTAGAAAGAATTATTTAATGCACAGAGAAGAAAATGTATTTTAAAAATAACAGTAGATCTCTCTTATCTTGTTTTGCTTTCTGAAGATGCCCTCTCTCTCTTAACCTGTTTAATATAAACTGACTTTCATATATATTGTTACTTATAGCAATGTTAAAATTGGCATCCAGCACAGACTCAAGCAAAGTATCTTGTGTTTTGTTTATATTTATCTCCTGCAATATTAATATTATGCAAATACATAATTATGAGTTTAAAACTCCCACATCACTTGGCTTTTGATTTATATTAAAATTTCCAGTGTCTGGAGCTTCACTGGTAAAGTCCTGGGCTTAAAGGCAATCTGTCTAAGTAAGGTTCCTATTACAGGCACCTCTACTTAAGCCTTTTACTCCAGAGAAAATATATGAATTTCTTTAATCAGTGCAATAACACTTCAAGGATCTGTAATTTTTTAATAACTGGCACAAATGTAAAGTGCTGATTAGAGAGGCAAGTTGATAAGGAGTTAACAAAACAGTGCATGCCTTGTAGTTTCCCTCTGTATGTTTGGGCTCATAATGGTTTTGATTACTCTGATTTTGAAGTATTAATCTTTGGGTCCCTCTTTTGAGCTTCTTTTGCTTCTGATTTGCTTAGATTTTAATTGTGATTTGCTTTTAATTACTACTGATCTATGCAAGCTTCCTGTCAGCATGCATCAGTGCTGCGCATACTGCTCCTTTTTGCCACCACATCTGTGAGGGAAACGCTGAGCTCTGCAAGTTGAAGCAGGGCGCTGACTTGTCAGATTCAAAAATATGGGATATAGGACATTTCTGTTGTGAAGCAGGTTTGAGAGACTGTGTTACCAGAGCCGTGTTGAGGCTCTGTCTGCAGCTTACATGAGTGCTCCAGCCCTCCCTGCTGGACATGCAGTGGGGTGGTGGGGAGGTGGGCTGGGGGCTGGAGAGATTGAGCACTCATTGTGGCTGGTGGGGAGAGAGAGAGAGAGAGCGCGAGGAGTCACCTGTACCCAAAAGAAAGAGGAGGCTGACTCTGCCCCTAGCATTGGCTGCCCACAGGTGACCTGCTGAACTGCTCAGGGATGTCTATGGACATTTTAAGACTAAGACAGAGTTTCTCATGAAGTCCAGTGCTGTAGAAATGTTTCCTCCTAGCAGACTGGCCTGTATAGGATGTTAAGAAAACAAAACAGTGATCCATTTGAGTAGCAATATTTATTCTACCAATCTTGCCATATTTCAGAGGATGTAATATGATGGTTAGACTATGAGTTTAAAATCACTGCAGCAGGGAGGTTTCCAATTATTCATCAAGGATGCCAGCTGAGTTCGAATGCCAGATAGCTAACACTATGTTAGCACCATTCTTAAAAGCTGCACCTGTTAATAACAGTGCTTGCATAGCAGCCTTTACCCAAGGATGCCAAATGTAATCCTTTGACA
This sequence comes from Podargus strigoides, assembly GCA_028020825.1. Lineage (NCBI taxonomy): Eukaryota > Metazoa > Chordata > Aves > Caprimulgiformes > Podargidae > Podargus > Podargus strigoides. The sequence goes on from CM051620.1 coordinate 13,055,082, forward strand.
TTAGTTGAGCTGGAAGTGGAGGTAACAAATATTTCTGACAGAAGAATGAAAGGTGGTGGCATGAGACTGCTCCTGGCAGTGCTGTGGCTTGCACCAGCTGGCCTGAATTCCCATGCGCTATTGTAGGTGGTCATTTGTGGCACTTTACCAAATTAATGGGTGACTTATGGAAATGGAGTAAAACCTGTTATTGCTGACACACCAGTAACACAAACTGGTTTTCATGTGCTTGCAAAGCTGGAGTAATCCTTGACCTCTGCCGCACCTTGCTGGACAGAGGTGTTTGAACGTCCCAACGCCGCTCTCCCCATGCCACCCGTGCCAGCCCATCTGGAATGCACCCTCCCTCAGGCTCTTCACTGGGTGAAATGACAACTATGTTGCTGGGTGTTTGACCAAATGATCTCACAGGCTTTCTTTGTCTCATAACCCATGAAACTGTGTGCTCCACACATTTAGAGGAGAACAGTGGAATACAGCCTAGGGACACTCCATCCCATACCTTGTGTTTTCAGTGATTTGACTCTAGCGGCTCCACTCTGCATAACTGCCCCATCTAAGTGCAAGTCCTTGAGACAGGACAAGATTTTGGAGCAGCAGGAAGCACCAGCCCTCTCTACAAATATCTGTAGAAAGGGCAAAGAGAATAAAATTAATTTAAGAACAGAATGTCTGCACATAGAGATAGCTGTAGAAGTTACTTACAGAATATTTGCTTGCCTATTGCTTGTATTTCCCCTTGCAGAATAACCTTTTAAGTCATATTAGACGTATGTGCCTGGTGCCTTTGATGAATGTGACAGCTTGAAAAAGTATTCTGACCATGGCAGGAGAAAGGGAATGGGTCGAGGGCTGGTGAGGGTTAATGGAGCTGGGACAGGATGGTGATGAGGAACCAGTGTTGTTGCAGCAGCAGAGGAACTGAGAGATCAGCCCTGCACCAAATTCAGTGTCAGGGCTACCAAAGCTGGGACAGAGAAACTGATTGCAGCTGCAGGAACTGTAACAAATTGCCACACCTCTCATTGCCCAGTCCGCAGTTTGGTATGTGAGCATGGCCTCGGACATGAATGGTGGAATGGTGGGAAGAGGCCGAAAGAAGCCTGGTCCTCATCTATATCAACATCAGTGAAGAATGTTGCGTGCAATACTTTCATTTCAAAGATTTTGTAGATTGTATAAAGAGAAAATATGACTTGTTTCAGCCATCTTTGAAGAAAGAAGAATATGAGCTTGTGACTGGGGTCTAGTACCTGCAGCAGGTAACCATGGTGGGATCTGCAAGGTGTGGATGATGACTGCTCTGTGCAGCTTGAGTGCATGGCTCAGGCCAGGAGAGTAATTCCTTAAAAACTCCCTTTTCACCCCCAAAAGGAATTCTGGCTGAGACAATCAAAAACATCCCATGGATGAAAATATAGCCACTACAAGGGGCTTAGGATAAAATATCCTGATCAAACAACACTTTGTAAATAATTAAGTTGCTATCACCTGCTAATGCTTGCTTTCCTTTCTTTCCGTGCTGAGGCTGCACAGCTAAGGTGACAGTGAAGACAACAGGCATTGGGGTGGGACAGAGGGAAGGGATCACTGCTATAAAATTGGGTGAAATTCCCTTGGAGCTGATGGCCCTTCATTCAGGATAAAAATAAGAAGCCCTTAAATACATCTTGGGTACCCAGAACAATAGGATTCCTTTCCCTGCTCAGGGAAACAGCTTTTTCTTGTACATTCTTTGTAAACAGGATTGTACTGAAGAACTTGAAGCCACAATCTAAGCCCTCTCTTAAAGGAAACAACCTGAAGGGTCTCAATCTCAGTCCAAAAGAATTCTTTACTTAGGTAATTTGTGCTTGACCACATAAATTCAATGCATCTAAATAGGCTCTAATTTTTTAATGATGTCCCTTAATGTGTATTGGATTTGTGCGGTACAACTGAAACAGAGCATTAACAATAGACGAGAGATCACAAAGATGTTTTCCACCCCTTAAGCTCCACAACAGAGAGAAGAAGGAAAAATTCCCTTTTGGGGTGTCCCCAAAGCTCTGTTCTCCTAATATATTTTGTCTCTTTTTTCACCCCCAACACTAAAATGTCTTTTTTCTGCCCTTCCATTGCTCTGCCCAGCCAGCCCAGCATTCCCCACAGATGGTAGGAGATGGCTCTGACAGTCGTGGGATATTGAGTGCCCTCCATCTACCATGCTGTCCTGGCAGTTGCTGCTGGCAGTGTCAGGCCTAGTTATTTGCTGAAGCTGCCACCTCTCCAAAAGCCTCCTACACCTCTGCCCTGTGCCCTCTCTCCTGCAGTCTGACTGCACTTCCACCTGCCCTTATACAATGGGGCTTTGGGGTTGGCTTATTTGTTTTGTTTATAATGCGGCAGAGTAGGAAGCAACGAAAACAGAATCTTTCCTAGTGGTGTTTTTTTTAAATCAAATACCTTCCAAAACCGTGCTGAATTATCTGCAGAATCAAGCAGATTTTTCAGCAGGCTTAGGCTGCCTACAAGCAGGGGTATGAACATGAGGTTATAGCCTGATACTCATTTTCAAAACAGCTGTCATGGCTTAAACTACCACAGAGGAGGTTTATACGTGCTCCTGCTCTGTCTCAGTGCAAAGTGAACCTGGTTTGTCCCAGGGGCAGGGGTGCTCCTCCTCTGCTGACTTCAGCTCTGCCACTTGAAGATAGTGCTGTTCCTTGCCTGTTTCCATAGCCCATCCTGGCTTCTTTACTCCAAGTCAGTTGTTTTTGGGGTTGGTTTTTTTTTGTTTTAAAAAAAGGTGATTTAATCATAGTATTCCTCAGTACCATGCTGGAGGAAGATCAACTGAGCAGTGAAATTCCCGTGGTTGATGCGGTGCAGTGCAGTGCAGAGGAGGAGGAGAGGCAGCCAGGCTGAGCAGCTCCTCACCCGAAAGGAAGAAATGTTGAATTCACAGACCTGAGTGGGGACACCAGGCACTGGAGACGTTTCCTTCAGCTGGCAAAGCTATTGCTGGAAAAGGAGATGTCTCCATCCTCTTCACCAGAGCAGTAGTTTACTCAAGTCCTTTCAACATTGTGTTGGATCAGACATTACCTTCAACGTCTTGGAGAAGGGGGCAGCAATAGACAGTGAAAGGACGCTAAATTAAATAGCCCCCTATTTTGCAGGCTTTCTGTGGATACCCAGGAACATCTGTCCCTGCCCTGAGAAACTTTAACAAATATAATTTCAAGCTGACTTTAGTATTGTCTGCTGTGAAAAAGAGATTTACTGGGGTGGGAGCCTTCTGTGAAGTCTGAGCAAAGCAGAGCTGCTTTTGTGTTACAGCAATCAGCAATCATTACACCGAGGAACTGATTCTTTCTGAAAATCCTGTATAGATAGGGGGAAAAAAGACAGTTAAGAAAACTTAACTGAGTAAGATTATTTACTTTAAAATACTGAAGAAATCTATTAACGTTTAAATGACTAGTTTCCCTACAGTCTACTTGTTTAATCCATCAAAAAAATAATTCTTTATTCCTTTCCAAAGTTTTATGCTGAAAAGGTGAAAAAAGTATTTACATTAAAAAACCCCTGATAATCCTTATGCAAACCCATGCTAGCACAGGGTTGCATATTTTTGATTTCTAGCCCTTTCATATTTTTTTATATTGCATTCCTGCAGAGCTTGAAATTTATTCAGTTACACATTATGATATGGCTTTTTAAAAATAATCCAGCAATGGATCACATTGTTTTGTTGTTGAAAAGTTGCTTATACTTTTCTTACCCAGAGAAAACAGGGAGTACTGTTCCAACAGGATGTTTTTTCCCTTTGTTCTTACATTTGTCATCTTTGCACTCGGTTGTAATCAGAAAAAAAAAAAGCTGGCATTCGACTAAAGTGGTGGTGACACGGTTCAGCTTAGGAAAATTTGTGATGCTTGGAAAGTAGCCCATCTGTCGAAATGACCTAAAAAGTAATATGCAATTGTTTTACGCTTTTGTGCTTTGCCATTAAAACAGGCAGCAGCAGATGCATGTTAAGAACTGCGGAGAGCCGAGTGTGTGCTGTGGTGTCACTGCTCTCCTGGGAACAGCAGAGAGTGGAGGTGGGGAAAGAGACGAGCTTGTCTGTGCTCTGCCCTCCACTCCCCTGGCCATGGGATGCTGCTTATTCACAGTACTTGGCTTGGGGTTCACAAGCAGTAGCAGTTTGCAGCTCACTGTATCTCACACACGCTGTTTCCAGAGCTGAGGAGGAGGGAACTCATCCAACTGCAAAACCTGTGAAAAGAAGGAAATTTTTTCACCTCTTTGGGATCGCTATGTGGCCTGGGAATGGTTGTTTGTGGTGAAAGGGCTGGAACTGATGGCAAGGACAAGCCCGTCTGCCAGGGCTGCTGGTAGACACTTGGTATCTGGAGTCTACCTGCTGGTTTTATTTCTGTTCAAAAGGAAAAGGTCAGAAAACCCAGTTATTTCCAAGCTATTCAAAGACCTCACCCCTCCCAGCAGCCATGATATCTTTTAACTATGAGATAAATCAATATCCCCTAAAAAGAGGTTGCAGACAGGGCTAAGTCTGTGACAGTGTTAGTGGTGTCCTCATTTTATGCATTTTTGGGGGGGCAGAAGCCTGTGCAGTTCCAACTGTATCCTCTCTGCATAAGTGTCCATCGGGCCACTCAGTGGATCAGATCAGGCAGCTTAGGCAGCTTTTAATAATTGTTATTCTTTTTCAGAGGACATCTCTTCTTCATCAGCTGTCCTAATTTCTTCAGGATTTTTTTAATAGAGGATTTCCTTCTTTTTAGGCTGGACTGATTGCATTTAGTGATGCAGTCTTGCAGTCCTTATGCAAATAAAATAGCTCTTGAATCAGACTTCTGTTCATGTGGAGTAGTTTCAAGACCCAGAAGGCCCTCAGCATTTTTTTTTTCCTTTTTTGTCTTAACTGCAACACTATCACAGCCTGTCCTATGTACATGCATTCATTTACTGTGCCAAAAAAAACTTTCATAGGGACAGGCACCTATAGGTCACTGTAACAGCAGCCAGTTCTTCAGTCTTGAGATATCTCCTTGTGTGTAAGAACAGGAGGAGTGTGCCCACAGGAAGACAGGTCCCTGTTTGTTGTGGGGTAATCCTCTGTTTCCAGTCTGACCCCAGAAGTATCAGTGCTGCAGAGCATGGATGTCCAAAGCCTCAACTGCAGGCAAGTTGAGAACAGTATTAGTAGTGACGTATCTCTTTAAACTGCAATCAAATAGTGTTTTGCTATTTAGAAAATACCAGTGGGTTTTTTAGATTGACGAGAGGAAAAATATTAATTAAAATACTTCTTTTTTGATCCAAGTGCCAAAAACATTAATAAAAAAGAGATTTAAAACAAACAAACAAGAACGCTTGTTTGGCAAAGAAAACAAACTCAAAGTAAACAAAACAGTATTAATTATATCCACATTTTACTCGTAGGGAAGAGATTAGCACTTGGAAATTTTTTAATCATATCCAATCCTTGAGCTTGAAAAGTGTGCCAGAATAGAGTTTGGGCTGAGGGTAAATATGATTAAGTAGGAGAGATGTGTTACAGGATTATTGTAGAAGTTCCCACAAAAAGTTTTATATACCCAGGAAATTCAAAGGTAATATTCTACTGAGAAAGGCTTGAACATGGTGAAGGATGTGCATACAATTTACACAAAGAAACTAGGACCGTGAATTGAAGTCTAGAAGACTTGCTTTTATCACTCCTTTAAGTAGCTTTCTCATCTTTGTTCTATTTTCGTTTGGTTTTTTGGTTGTTTTGGTTTTTTTTTTCTTTTTTAGCTTTAACTGATTTCTGAAGGGCTTTGTTTTTTGTGGGACAGAGTAGGTTGTATCACTTCTAATACTAAAACAAATTAAAAGTGATTGTGGGTGGCACATGCAAAGTATCATGCAAAGCTTCCAGACTACTGTCAGGGGGTAGGTGGGTGATTTTCACACCACTGAAGCCTGCAGCTCTTTTAAAAAGACACTGATGAGTACCTGTGTTGGACCTGTCACCATCTCAAACAGTGGAAAGAGAGGATGAGAACCTGAAGACATACTTAGCCTCACATGGGCTGTGTTAAAAACACATATGGGCCCTTTGGCTCCATGTTACCCTCATTCACCCCCTCCATGAAGAAGTGATTTTTCATCACGGAACAGTTTTAATTCTGTAGCATGCTAGATTTTTTATATATGATTAACTTAAGAGATATAGTTATGAACTCGGTGCATTTTGGTGAAGTTTTTGTGCTGCTTCATAATAATAATATTGCCCAGAAACGGAATTGGGAAAATGTTAGTTTCTTTGGAGATGATGAAGATATACGTGTTGGAGTAGTGTTAATGCTGCTACTGTCATGTGTGCGGTTCACAGGGAGAGGTGGAATACCCTGTGTTGGAATGGTTGGTCTATTAGCTGTAGTGCTGCTGGGAGGAGAGAGTTAGAGATTCAGGCATGCAAAGCTTTCTTCAGCTCACTGAAAACTTGTCTCTTTTTTCCAGCTAACCTACCTGCTCTGATGAAAGGGGTGACCTTGCTTATAAATCTTCTTTTGCTCGGGTGTGGACACAAATGGTGACTGCATGTGTAGGATGCACCTGAGCTAAGGCCCTCCACAGGCATCAGAGACATCTTCAGGGGCTGCAGTGCTCTCACCAACTCCACAGCCCCCATTTAGCCACCAAAGCTGCAGCTTCTGACATGTGGTGTGGAAAAATTTATTCCTGTACTGCATTATGCCCTTTTTTTCACTGGGCTACTCACCTGGATTTCAGTCCTCATCCGAGTGAGTAAAGCAGAGGCTGGGACTCAGGTCCTCTCTTGGCTAACAGTTCCTCTTCTAGAACCTTGGGTAGGCAGAGCATGTAGGGTCAGTTTTGGACAAGTGTGCACCCAATACATTTGTGTTTTGTGCAGGACGTGCTTTGGTAGCCGTCCTGGGACAGTGAGGCGAGGAGGGATGCAACGTGCTTTGCTGGTCGACGTGCTTTGCTGGTTGTCCTCAGTGACGTTTGGGCTGGATGTGGGTGCTCACCTCCCAGCCCTCTGAACCCTGCAGGCATTATGTAGGGTGCTCAGAAATGTTGATGGGCCTATAGGTGCCTAAGGCACTTGGTGCCTCAAGGGCTGGGCTGCAGCAAACGGCAATTTTGAAGACTTTAATTTGTCTGTGATCATCCCTCAGGGTCTGGCACCCCTTTATGGATATTTCTGGCCAAGAAAGTATCTTCAGCACACTCCTCCAGTGCACCAGGTGATATGGTTTGCATACCTTTCCCCTCAGGGTGGTGATGAGCACACAGATAATTGGTGACTGTTCATCAAGCCTCAAGCTGCTGTTAGGTGGTGTTTTGAGGCACTGTGGTGAGGGGGTTGTACTTTCATGAGCACAGCATGGTTTGTGAGTCTTCCCAGTCTCATGGGGTAGCAGTGAGCATAGTGGTGCAGCTCCTCAGCAGTTGGTCCTGTGCCCTCTGTCAGGGAAATCTCCTCCTTGACAAAATGAAGCTTTTACATGTATAAGAACAAAAGATAATTGCAGAAGCTGCTGCAACTCCCACAACTTGTCCTAAAGCCCAAGGAAGGGACAGTCTGACCCTTTCCTATGCTAATAGCTTCTTTTCTCTATACCCTGCCTGCCTCCTTAATGCAAACATTGGTGTCTTCCTCTATCCTTTATGATCAGATCATGTTTTATTTCCAAGCCAGCTTGCCAGCCATTTGAAATCTATCACTTGCTAGAGTGTTTTGCCTCCATCACATGAAAACAACTTCTCAGTGACCCTGTTTTGGGGTCTCGAGTGGTACTCGTACAAGCTGAGCAGACATAGATCCCTCATCTTTCAGCAACTCTTGTGCATTTTTTCTTGCATACCCAGGCTGTACAACCACATTTTTGTATGTGGCTGTAGCCTGGATCCTGGGCTGATCTCTGCTGTGGGACCGCTCATCACAGGTCATCACCTTCCTGCACTGACTGTTACTCTTGTCACCTTTCTTTTTGTCATCAGTCTACTGGCCCTGGCTGGCTTTGCTGTCCTTTTGCTATCCTTGCCCTCACTCGCCTTTGCTTCCTTCTCCATCTTGTTTATCAGTGACTGTGGTGGCTGAGTGCCAAAGATATTTGGTCTTGATCTATAAAGTCCCATAAAAATATGGTTTAAAGTCCTTTATACATAGGAATCAGCACTTCTTGTTATGTCATGACTCTGATTCTGCTAAGAAACCTTGGTGTTTTCAGCGAGGTACTCACATCTTCCCATGTTTGGCTGCTGGAAGCTTACTTAGTTTCACAATGCTTGTATCTGAGGAGGCTTGATATAGACACTGCTTGAATTTCTATAGTTTATCAAAAGCTCTTGTTCTTTGAAACTGCTATTTCATGTACGTGGCTAACTTTTTCTTGGCCACAACTATATGTGGAAACTGTATTTGAGGGGATGAGAGCTCTGGGACACTTTGTAGAAGTCCTTCACCTTTCTGCCTTTCATGCTGCTGTCAAGCATACAGGAAGCTTTGACTCTGGACCCTCAGTCACCTGATGTGGCTGTATCCAGCCATGCAAATTGAAGATGAGTAGCTAAAAAGGCTCATTTCTTTAAAGCTCACTCCATTCCCAACCTCCAACTCAGCCAATACACTTGATTGCTCTGCATTTTCTTTTCTTATTAGAAAAACTGCTCCAGAAAAACCTGTTATATGTACAACTGCAAATATTTCCTTTCTTGTATTAACTGTGGAATAGCAGAACAGGAATGCTTGTCTCTGTGGAAATGTTGCAGTATGAACTTCTCATGCAAAGTGTCACCTAGTGGCTGGTTGGAAGTTCTGCATCCTGAGTTAAATAGTATGATCATATAAGCCATAAAAACCAAAAGCCAATTCTTATGCAACATAACTGATGAAGAGACGCTCCATATTCTGTTGATCTTGTTAAGATGCCTTTATAATGTGTCTCGTTCAAGCCCTAAAACTTGCACTGAACCTCTGCATTCTTGGGCCAGCAATACATTATTTCAACTTTAGTCTTTCCTATTCTGATGAGCAAAATGGCAATTAATTGCTAAAAAAGTTAATTGCCAGTGATCCCAACAGTGAAATTTTGCCTGAACAAAATAATTAGACCTTGTTTATGCTAATAAGTTCCTTGTGCATCTGCGGGGTGGCTTCAGGCAGAATCCTTGTGGCCAAAAGATGATTGTACATCTGAGTATGCGGTCAGTTCAGAGCTACTGGAAAATGTGTCTTACATAACACATATGAAAAAGATTAGCAGTTTCAGAGTCGTCATCATCTATAGTTCTAAAGGATATTACAAAGGAGGTTGATTAATATCATATACATGGACGAGGGAACATAAAATGAGCTCCTCCATTTATGTGACATTGTGCAGTTTACAAGCTCCAGAGAGGTTACATGAATGGAAAAATGAAATATGTATTTCCAAATCAGGCGAAGTCACCCATAATGCTGTATTTTTGGGGTTTGTTTCTTGCTTTATTTTTCTGGGTGGCCATTTTAAACTTATGTGAGTACTTTCTTTCAAAAGAACTGAGCACTTGTGTGTTAAGAAGATATGCAAGAACAGCAAAGGCTCAGCATCCAGAAAATTAGGCTGGATGTATTGGCTTGGGCACTCAAAATTGGCCAACAGATTTGAAAATTCAGTTGTGTTTTGCCTGGGTCACTTGGTGACACAAGGGTCTCAGGCTGGAGGAGAGCTTGGACCTGCTGATTCCCATGTTTTGCCCATGAAATCATGAACTTCATTAGCTGAGATACATGGGCAACACTACTGAGCCATTTTATTTGTGATGCCTTTGGTTTCCCTTTTGCTGGTGCCACACACTGTGGTACTTAACTGATGCTTGAGGATGAAGTTGTTTAACTACAGGGTATACCAGAGACTAAGGGTGAAAAATTTTATAGGAACAGCTAGTAAAAATGCTGGTGATTGCTTTTCTCTAGACTTCTATGTACAGTTTTTTTGCTAGAAAAATATTGCCTGTTGCAACCTATTTCATTTTCAACCCAGCTAGTGATGAAGTGAACATTATAAGCTGGGTCTTGACTTCACAGTCCTGGTCTGTGCAAGGGAGGGGAATACAATGTCCTGATGTAGCTAATATGTAGGTCTTCTCAGACTAATTACATTTCCCTGAGGCTTGCAGTGCAAAGGTGCAGCTGCACAATGGAGCCACTTTTAGATAAAAAACTGCATAAAAAAGGACCACTCCTAGGAAAAGCTGGCAGGCTGATAAGATGTGGGTAGTAGAGAAGGGCTTTTTAGCCTCTGCCCTGTAAAGCTACACAATAGGGAAGGAGAGATATTGCAACAGGTAAAAGGTACCCCTAAACAAAGGTCAAAATTGTATGTGTTTAATATTGCAAGACAGTTTAAAGAAAACGGTACTGTGTTTCTTTATGCCAGTATAGAATATGGGACAGGTCCCAAAGGAAGCTCAGTCCATTTAGGGGCTTACAAATCCTGACTCTGTCCCTTTAAATGCAATTGTTAATAAACACTTTAATGAAAGAAGCTTTCATCAGAAAAAAAAGTGGCAAACTACATGGGTAAATAATTTGCCTTGGCAAATAATATTTAGGCCACTGATTTGAACTGTAATTCTGCTCAGCATTATCATTTGCTTTGTAAATAGAACTGCTTGTCCAAACAGCTGAGCTTTCTGTTGTTGATGAAAATGGGAAAAAGTGGGGCAGAGGGAACATGTCACTTCCTTTCTGGAAGTGTGCGGTTTCCAGCTATTCAGATAAAACTGCTTGTGTTTCCATCCATCTGAGCCTTCCACTGCCACAGCAGCATGGGAGAACAGCCTTGAAAATAACCCCCTGCTCTGAAGGAGTCCCCAGTTTTGGGGGGACCTGTGGCCCTGTTAGAAACTTCAGTAGCTCCCTTGGAGAAGGGTGCTCGAGCTCCCCAAACCCACCTGGCTGTCACAACGTCAGCAGCTGTGGCTGTGTGCTCGCCCTATGTGCTGAGCCCACTGCACTGCAACGCCGGGTGACATTTGAGGGTGGCATCGGGATATTTTCATTTCACAGCCCTGAGTGAGCTTCCCCCCCTTCTTTTCTGAGCCAGATGGAGATGCATTTGGTTTCTCTTTTAACCATGTTACTTTTGCAAGGAGAATAAAATAAGCAGGAACAGCTATTGGCCGCAGCAACATAAGAAAGCCCTGCTTTGCCAGAGGAAACCACATAAAAGCGTGTGTGTGTGCGTGTGTGTGTGCTTGGGGGGAGGGCGCAGCGAGGGATGATGCCTGGAGCTTCTTGCACTCGGAGCTGCGATTTGTGAGTGAAACATGATGAAATCACCCCTTGGACAAATCACACGAGCCTGTCAACCTCACCAGGTGGGATTACTTGTAGCTAATAGCCCAAACTCCCAGAGCAAACAGAGCTCTGCGCTCACTATAAAGAAAAGGCGACGGTGCCGCGCAGGCTTTTCAAGAATTCTCTAGGATGGCTAAGAGGGGCTGCGTCCACTCGCACCAGGTAGGGGAGGAGAGGAGCGTGTTTACTTTTAGAGGAGGAGTAGCCTGTCTCTCCTGAATAAGTTCCTACAAAAAGGAGCGTTTCAGCTGCAGAAAGAGATGTTTTATTCATAAACCCCTTCTGGTTTGTGTTACTCTCCAACGGTGACGCTGTCAGCTGCTGCTCCAGTGATGGGAACTGCAGTGCTGGGGAGCTCGAATGTACAGAGGACCATCTCTGCCCCTTTAATCGTAACGCTTTTAGCCTGAAAGTTCTGCTTTTTGCACAGTTTGCTTACTTTGCTGTTTTACTTTTGCAGGTTATATCTTTATTTGCTTTTGCCTTTGGAGTAAATGTCTGCATGGGATTTACAACAAATCGATTTAGAAGATCTGAAGAATGGGATGAGGGCCCGATCTCAGGTACAGTAACGGACCTAAATTGTACATCGCAATACCCTTATGTTATATTCTGTGGTTAGAAACCACTCCTACTTCGAGACAGTAGTTTGCTTGTTCCTTTTCCCTGTAGGATATAGAGAAGAATAAATAACTCGCCAAGCCCCAGTCAGTTGACCTTTGGGACTCACCTATAGGTCTCCTATTTACTTAAACTTTTGCTCCGTGTGCATGTGACTATGGAAAATCTAACTTATTTTAGGACTGAGCACTGACAGTCTCACAGAGACCGGTCTCATCAGTTCCTACATAACATTTGCTATCTTTTGTGCTCTGCACAGTTTCCTTCTGGAGCTGAGAAACTCCCCAATGAGTTTAAGGGTACTGGTTTTATTTTGGTAGCTGTTGAAGCGGTTTCAAGAAACTTGATTAATGCTTTCAAGAGGGGCTGGTGAGAAAAGCTTTTGGGATTTCTGTGGCTCCTGAGGTCATGCTGGTTTGTGAACAGTAGACGGCAGAAATCTGACGGCAGAGAGGGCTGGGGAGCGAAGAGCAGGTGTCGCGTCTGCCTGGGCACAGATCCCCTGTCACTGAGTCTCTGTTTTTCTTTCGCCTCCTACTTTTTTCTTTGGATGAAAGCAAGAACATGTCACAGAAGGGACTGTTGTTTGTGTTCTGGGGCAGTATAGAGTTTTGTGAGCTCAGGCGTAGCCCAAGTGGAAAAATATATAAAATGGAAAACTAGTCTTCTTTTCTTTAAAAAAAAAAAAAAAAAAAGTAGGCTTGACTTGTGTCTCTGTTCCTCCTTTTGGCAGGAGAAAGGAAACCTGTGGTCATTGACTTAGAGCTGGTTAATATAACTGAAGTGAAAGGGTTTCTATTGCAATGCCCATCTGTAATGATAGCTTGTGAATTTTAATTATAAAATTGTTTACCATGGCCAGAGTTTGTTGTGTTCCTGGTAATGTATCTGTGTCCTTCTCTCCCCTGTCTTTCACTGGGATTGGTGTCTAATCACAGCCACAATGAGGGCTGCTCAGCACTGAGCAGAGGCATTTTAGGCAATCAAAAAGGTAGCGGCTGTGGCTTTTGATCTTTATATAACAGTAAAAAAAACTTGCTTAAAAAACAAATTTATTTCTATTTTTATCTTCTAGTACTTTAACTGTAGAGCAGTTGCGTAGCATGTGTAATAGTGACGTAAAGGATTTGCATTTATGTCTTCAACACCTGACTGCCAGTTGCTTTGCTTTTGCTGGTGACTGTCTAGGCTTTAGGCCAGGGCTGCTCCGTTGATTTTTACTGAAGCCCCAAAGGTCTGATATTGGGGACCTATTGCAGCTCATCAGTACCAACTCTGCTGAGCCAGCCAGCACTCTGCAACACTGCCAAGGCTGGGATCAGTAGCTGCAGGCAGCTTCCGATAGCAGGAGGTTTAGCTCAGCATTCCAGGAAAATAGGTAGAAATACATGATCTCTTGCAAGAGGGCAGGAGATGGGGTACTTTTGGCAGTCTATTGAGAATTTGATTACAGGTGGGATTGGACCAGCACCTGGCATTGAAGTAGTCCAGTCCAGGGTGCAACTATGAGAAAAAAATAATGGAGGGTTTGTCCCATCTGTGTTTATGCAGCTTGGTTACTTTTATTGCAGTAAAAAGAAAGGATGTGATAGCAAAGAATAAAGTATTATAGTCACACCTGTCTAAAGGATAAAGTAAAAAGTTACACCGGAGAGGTGCTTTTCTTAACAAACTAAAAGCATTCTGATCAAACAACCTATTTAGGTTCTCCTAATTACATGACTTCCAATTATACTTCATCAGAAGTCCAGTGCAACGAAATGTCCAGAATAAAAGGTTAGGATAAATTCTTTCCTAACTTCACTCTGCCTTGGCTTATTTATTTCCAATTTTTCGGTGTTTAATTATTTTGGATTAACAAAACACTCTCTTTACCAACCACTACTCTATAGACCAGTTTGTTATTTTTCCAGAGGTATGGCATGATTGTAAGCAAATTTCAGTTTTCATCAAGTATAGAACTCCTCTACAAGTCAAAACCATGTTTTTTTTCCTAGTCCCTTATAAATGCATGTCAAAGAAGTACCATAATGCCTAACCCCCCCCTCTTTTTACAGTGTACAGGTATATAAGCCTTTATACATTTGAGATATCTAATATTTGTACCCAACAAGTTATATAATTGAAATATTTTTTTAACTTAAAATTTCTAAAAGACATTAGAGAACCAAGGCCCTCATTTTTTATAACTTTGCCTTTGTAAATTATTTTCTTTATGAGCTTTCTAGACATCTTTGTAAGTACTTTCAGGGAAAATGGTCTTAGTAGTCTCTTGAAGCATGTTTCTTGGTCACGATAGGATGATAGCTTACATTTTGAAAGGAGAAACACTGAAGTTTTTCTATCCCTTCTCACTGGATTTTTAAGCATGTCATTACAAATGGAGTCATGTCTTTCTTGTATTGGAAGAGTTACATTTTGTCTTTTACTTTATGTGACTTTTAATTGAAATTTTACTCATTGCAGCGGCATTCTGCAAAAATGAAATGCAGGTTCATAATACAAATATTGTCTAGCAGAACTAGTGTTCCAGATGTTTTGTACAGGTATTTGATTGATCCATATAGGTTCCGTATAGGATCCATAGGATCCAAAATGGCAAAGTCTTACCATGAAGTCTCCACCTTGTAATGACTGTGTAAGCATGTCTGGTTTGTGTAGTCGTATGACTGAAATGCTGCTGAAAGTAAATGGATTTGAAATTTTTACAAATATTGTAATTGGACAGAATCAGAGCAAGAAGTTTGATATAGCACTTTCCAAGGTACATATTGCACATTTACAATGGAAATGTAATAACCTCCATGGACTGAATCAGGAAGGCACTATTGCCCTATATAACTTCTCTCTATGAGCTATGACATAAGAGACAATCTTTAGATGTTTTATTTGAGCTTAGTTGGCAAAAAAAAAGAATTCATGGAAAAGGATGCGCAAAGCTTTATGAATTAAATAAGAGGAGGATCTTCATGTTGAGGTCACTCTCCCTGCTGCACAGTCTGATTGCAGGAGCTGTGGAGGAATGCAGGAATTTTGAAAAGGATTTTGAAATTGTGTAAGTTTATTTTGTACAGGGCTTTCTGTTAATTTGAAAATGCTCACCAAGGATGGAGCTCCTGATGATAAGTTTTCAAACTATTCTGCATGCACCAGTACCCATGCCATGGCATTGTGCATGACCTGAAAATCATGATCTGGTTGCAAAGGCAAGGTCAAGCGTGATAAACAAAGGAACAATCTTAATGTATTCACAGATCAGAGGAATTAAACCAATGTGTTGCTATATGGAAAGTGTCCTACATTGACTGAGGAGGTGTGACTTGAATTGGCTAAGTAATTTGGGATAATTTATCATATCAGTAATAAAGCAGTTGTCAACGGGCGTGAAAAAATAACAGACAAGGTATCTGGGCTAAACCTTTCTTATGTGAAACGGAAACCCTACTTGCAGTTATAGAAGATGGAGCTAGAGGGGACCTTGAACAGCTATGTAGACCTTCTCTATATCCCAAGATGTGGTCAGTTATTACTGAAGTGCTCCTGATAGATCTTGGTCTAACCTGTTCTTCAAAATCTCCAAGATTAGAGATTGCACACCCTCTGTGGGCAATTTATTCCAGTGGTTTCCTGATAAATGAGCTGCTCTTTACAACAGCTAGACATTCCTTGAGCTGCAGTTGACCCTCTCCCTTATGTAATCTGCAGTCAGATTTACACCTTCTCTTTCCTAAACGCATGTTGACATGTGGTTTATGACCTTCTGAAATGATCTCTTTCTCATCCTTTTGAAATGAAGAGGGCAATAACAGTGTAAGAAGTATATAGTGTACGCTAGTATGTAGTACCTCTGGGTCCATAACACCTCTGATTTGCAGCTTACTGGATCTGTGATTGTATGTTAGCTAGCTTCCAAAAAGGAAAGTAGTAGAAGTGGTTAAACAACATGCAAATATTCTTTAGTAACAGATTTTCAGAAGCATTTGGCAGGAAGCATCTGTCATTAAGAATAAGGAACAAGACTTCATATCTCTGAAAATCTGAGTGTTAGCATGCTCTGAAAGAGTTCTCATGTGATTGATTTCTAACATAGCTTTGTGGCCTATTTATGTGAGAGAAAAAAATAAAAGAAGAAAAAAGGACAGCTCTCTTTGTTGCTGTCATAGATAGACAGCCTTTAGCTCCTTGGAATTCCAGGGAGCCAAAATATTGATGGCTCATTACGAGCGTGCTTGCAGGGTATGTACCTATAGAATGAAACTTCACTGTGTGTGTGATACTGCTTGCTCTGATCATTACTGACCTGATTGAAAAAAACACAAAAGCAGAGAGATATAGTTGTCTACTACTACCTTTTCCAGCAGTTGTATGAATGTACCTTGCCACTTGCCATGGCAGGTTTTGTTTTTTTACCCATTATCTTGCTGTAGGTTGATTGGCTGCCAGGTTTGCTCCCTGAAGTGGTTTATGCTGGTGTCCAACCAGTGCCAGTGCCACTCCAAGAGCAGCGGTGTAGCAGCAGTGCTGGGGATGGGAGCTGGTGGGACATCAGATACTACAATGTCACCTCTAAACTTCCCCTTCATCTTCTTTTCCATTCATTCTTATGGTGTTGGGATAATGCCATCTTGTTTGGGAAGAGGTTTTCCCTCAGTTTACATGGAGACTAAACTTTCAGCTATGTAAAGAGTAGGGGAAAAATATGTAAGAAAAGATCAGAGCAACTGTTTCCCAAAAGTGCCATTGCATCAGTCCTCTTAAAATCATAATGCTAATCATTGTGATGTTTGCCAAAACCAAAACCAAACTGTAGTCTAAAAGAAAACAAACCCCAAGACTATTTCAAAGACTTAATTTTAATAGGTCTCTCAAGGAACAAAGGGCATTGTGAAATTTTCCTTGGAAAACTTCTGTTTTTAAAGAATGACATACATTTGTTATTTTATTTCCTAAAATATGATTAACCCTGGAGACTGGCACACGATTTTCCTAGTTCACATAAGCTGTTATGTAGGATTCTCTTATAGGAAAGTGTATAAAGTGTATAAAATATATAAAGTGTATAAAATATATAAAGTGTATAAAATATATAAAGTGTATAAAATACTAAGTTTTGAGAGAAGAGCAGAGAAGTACCTATCAGCTTTGACAGTAAGAGCCCTTACTAATAAACAGATTATTGAAGTCTAATACGTTATTCATGGTTTTCAGACTGGCAGTCCTCCATTTAGTTATACACATCAAATATATTGATTTCTTACAAACTTTTGTATCATATTAAGTTCTTACAATTTAATGTTTTGCAGAAGCCCATCAAAAAGCCTTGCTTTGTCTCCCCATTAATTTATAGAGCATCTTACAGTTTTCTTTCACACCTGACATTGATTTGGTGCCTTCCAGTAGAGCAAACCAAGCCCTGCTGACTGCATGTAGATTAATTGCAGTCCTTTCCTATGCAAACTGCCCAGCCAGCCATGAAAATGTCACTTGGTTTCTGAAAACAAAGGCCTGCTTCTGAGGAATAGCTGCAGCTCTTGGAATGAGGCCTTGGAGACTTCAATACATTTCTGCTAATGATCTCTTGATTATTACAGAGGTAAAGCCAGGGAGTTTTGCGGTTTTTTGGGTTTGTTTTGATTTCTTCAAGCAGCTCTTCTCCTCTCCCTGTCCCTTCCCCATAGCAGGCAGCCGTAGTTTTGCTCATGCGAGTGGCCTGTGGCTGAGCCGCCTGTCCCACTGCTGCCAGCCTGACAGATGTTGCACTGTTTCTTGTTCCACACAGTCCTGTCAGATTCCCCCTGGATCAGTACCTCTGGCTCCTGCAAAAACAGATGCTTTGAACTTCAAGAGGCAGAGCCTCCTGGCTGCTGCTGTGACAACCTGTGCAAGAGCTACAACAGCTGCTGCTTCGACTTTGATGAGCTATGCTTAAAGACAGGTATGATGGGTCTCCTGTCCTGCACCGCCGGGTGCTGCTGATGCCTGGCTTATGCCAGCGGTCGGAACCTGCCACGATAAACCAACGCTCCCTGCCATACATAACCTGCATCTCCTCTGCACCTCACCTTGCCAGGCAGGCTCAGCTCAGCCCAAAATGCAACCGATGTTTCCTTGAAAGGAGCAGTAGGGATGTGCAGCTATCAGTCCTCACTGCTGGGCTTCAGCCATGATTTCCAGGGCAGAAAAAGCAGGGGATTACTCATATTACATGAAAAGTAGATGTTCTGATACTAATTTTAAAACAATAATCATCATTCAGGAACCAGTTTTACCTCCAGGTTACAATGAAGAGAGCCATGGTAAAGGCTGGAGGTTGATCATTCCGTGTCAACCATCCTTTTTTCTCCCACGCGATAATTTAATATCAGAGCAATTCATGCTTGCTTGTACACTGTGCTTTACGGTTACTTTGAAGCTGGGAGTGTTGAAGCAATACAGGTCCTCTCAGAGCAAGCAGGTGACAGGCTGGGCTTGTTACTCTTGCCTCAGACTCCAATTTCCAGATGTCAGGATGCATATAACACACTGGTTTTACTTGAATTCATTGGACCCTGGGGGATGGAAATACAGCACTGAGTTCATTTTTTGTTGTTTTCATGAGTCATAGGCAAGGAAAACTTCAAAGAGGGCCATGAGTTATGTTTTACTTCTTAGCATAGTACATTTAAATTATTAGTTATATCCATCTCCTTGAGTGTTTGCACAGTGGTCAGAGTTGACACAGGTGCCTTCTACTTTTACCATTAAACATTTTCTTGCTTTATCAAAGAATTACACTTACTAAGCAGCCAGAAAAGAAGTCTCAGGGTGGTAGAGTCGAGGACTGTCAGTGTTAGGTTGATGGTTGGACTCGATCTTAAAGGTCTTTTCCAACCTAGATGATTCTGTAATGAGTAAAAATATCATTGTCCATGGATGTGCTGTGCTTGAGAGTCCTGACTTCTTCAGTTCTGTTTATAATGATTTCATTTATCATTAAATGGTACCAAAAAATGGTAAGCTACTTCAGTATGAAAAATTACTTTGGTTCCAGACCAAAAACTTCTGAATTTTAGGCTGATGGTGTTTTGCCCCTGGTGTAAATGACTGCAGAATGAGAGGCTCTTTTGAAGACTTTCAGCACAATACAAGATGTTTGACACCAAAGGGCAGTTCCTCAGCCTCCTGTCCACAGTGCACCATGTCCACGTATGTGTATGGATACCTGCATAGCCCTCAGGACTGTTGTGTGAATTGTCATATACTCTCATAAGCATTTATTAAGGCAATTATCATGTGTAAAACCTGTAAATATTACATATTTATAGAAAAAAAGGCCTAAATGAAGGAGAAAGGGGGGTAAAAGAGATTGCTCTGATGTGATGTGTTTTTTACTGGGTGCATGTTGGTTGGGCCAGGACATGTGGAAAACCATATGCTTACATCCTCAGGCCCTATTCCAAAGTGTAGCAATGTGCCCTAATTTACACAGGCCCTTAGATCCTAACTTCATTTGCAAGATGAGAAGAGCTGGAGTGTTTAGCAACAGCTGTGCCATGCTTTTCCTTGAAGAGCAGTTCTTGTTCTCATAACTTTGCAGTTGGTTCTGAATCTCACCCTGTGGGTGAGAAACTGGTGGGAGTATAAAGCATCAATTTGTATCTATGTAGTATCTTTTCAGCTTTCTTTTGTTTCCTGCGCATTGGGAGAGAAAGAATGGATTACCCAAGAAACACCAGAATTCTTAGTTTGTGCACCAGGCCCCACCATTTATCTTTCAAAATCCTTTCTTATCTTCTCCTTTCCACACTTTTTCTGGCATTTGTACAAAGCCTGGAGTACAGCACCTGAGGTTAGCAAAAGCACTTGTGTGTGGGTGGAGGAGTCCTCCTGCACCTGCAGGACACAAGGGTCTTTTTCATTTCTGGTAGGCATGCCTACTTCAGAGGTCTTGAAATCACTAACATGGGGCCATGAACTTTACATCCAACTTTAACGATTAGAGTGTTGTCATTATGGCTTGAGTGAGTACTTTTTGTTTTGATTATAATCTCTCATTCTTGCTTACCTTGTGAATATTTTAGCTCGGGGCTGGGAATGTACCAAAGATCGCTGTGGAGAGACCAGGAATGATGACAATGCTTGTCACTGCTCTGAAGACTGCTTAAGTAGAGGAGATTGTTGTACTAATTACCAAGTCGTTTGCAAAGGTAAGTCTTTGGTCTTTCTTCCTCTTATCTTTCCAAACCTTGTTCTGTTCTGAATTTTCTGAGGTGGGGGGTGGGGAGAATGGGGAATTGCATGTATAATTTTTTGGACACTAGCCAGAAGTAAATACTTCTAATTTCTTGATGGTAGAAGGATGTTGTCTTTGCCTGTAGAGATATCGATGGAAAGAGAAGAGGCGTAGGTGGATGAAGAAGAGTTTTAAAGCAAAATGCAGAAGTGTTCAAAAGCATTTGTCTGCATCACAGGGAAAGCAGGGATATCTGATGGTCTCAGATGGAATGGAGCATTCCTAGATATGTTATCTCTGTCTCAAAGACTTCTCCCCACCCTCACTACAAACGCTCCTGCTCAGACTACTTGGTCTAACACCTGTAGGCTTTGTTTCTTATGGGAGAGGAGTTGTGAGAATACAAGGGCTGTAATTCACAGATGGGCAGCAATGGGCTTCAGGCAACCATGCCACTTTCTAGACACCATGGCTGCAGTACAGCCTTGCACTGGTTAGTGGATGAGCTGTGAAGGCTTAATTTTCATCCTCTACCTCGATCTTTTGGAGTATGTCCTGCCTTGAGTAACGTGCCTCCAATTCAGAGCAGATCTTCTGATCCTTGGTAATGAGCTCTACAGGCTCTCACTTTTGTATCTCAGCTAGTTCTTAGTTTTTTCATTCGTTAACTTTACTGGTGGAAGGGTTACAGTTTGAAATTTTTTCATCCACACCATTTTAGCCAACTGCATATGTTCAGAAAATGTTAATAGCCCAGATCCATATGCTGAAAATGGCCTTTTCTTCTTTACTTGGGTTTTGCTGTTGGGGATCCAAATGAAATTTCTATCTTCCAGCAAGTCCCCATAGATTACATTCTTACCCTTCCCCAAGAAACCCAAGGCTGAGAACACTTGAATACTGGTATAGTTTTCATTTCCTGCCCTTTTTGTGAGCCCCCTTATCCAAGGGTCAAGACAGAGGAATGTACATGTCTCCAGCTTTAATGTACATAATCTTTGTTTAATTGGGTAATAACGAATGATCTCAATGACTGGCACTCTGACAGGAGTAAGCCTTATGTGAGAACAGTGTTTCCTCTTTATTCGTGCCTTTGCCTATCTGAGGATAGTGTGTTGGTTTTGTTTTTTTCTTGGAAATTGTCCCTCCACCTCCTGTCATGGGCAGTTGGAATTGCTGCAGGACACATTTCCTACAGATCTTTTCTATGGTGCTTTTTGTTTTGTTCTTTTAATTGAACTGCAGTTCCCTAAGTAGTGCCAGGTTCAGGAAGTGAGCCTCATTAGCTAATAATTTGTTTTTCAGTTGACCTGTGAAAGTGCAAGTCATGAGCCACTCTATAGTCAGCATTCAGCAGTGAAAATCTTAAGAAAATAGTTGATTACATAAAGTAATTTTAACTTATCTAGCTCTGAAAGATTATTAATGCTTTTTTTAGCTGTGTCTGAGTCTCACCTGATCCATGAGCTGATCAGCTCTCTAAACCAGCTGGAAACTATTTCACGTTGTTTTTCTTCCCCAGAGTGAATTTTGGTTTGTGTCTTTAGCCAGCTGAATCAGCTCATGGAGACATCAGAGCTGGTGGGGAGAAGGGTGGGAGTTCACAGCCAGAAGCAGCATTACCTGGTTTTGACAGATTGAAAATAAAAAAATTAAAATAGATGACCAGTGTGCTTAAAGCGTTACCGCTGTCTCCTGCAGTCGAAAGGACACTTTTAACTCCAGTTTTAAGAGCTACTTCTAGGGGTTCTAGTTTGGATAGCCTTGTTGAATATAACCAGATGGTTTGCTCAGCTTTATGAAAAGACCTGCTCATTATTCATGGGAAGTATAACAAGACAGTCCATTACCTGGAGATAGACTTTATTTTTTTGAGACTTTCTGTGAAACCTGTAGCTGTGTCCACAGATTTTTTTTTTCCTTACAACTCCAATGTGACTTTTCTGGTAGGAGAAACCCACTGGGTGGATGATGATTGTGAAGAGATAAAGGCTCCTGAATGTCCAGCAGGGTAAGTGTTTTGTATGTGACTGTAAAGCCAAATGCAGCAAGGATAATAGTGAGCCAGTTGGTTTCAAAAGTGCTTACTTTCTCAATGTTATTCATATTTTCAAATACCTGAGCATCTGTTCAGGTGCTGTGTTGGGTTGCAGCTCAGTCTGTGCTACTAGGAGGATAGTTTGGAGGAGATAAGAGCCCCTGCTTCAGGTGACTGTGATGGTTGCTTACCCCTGCAGCAGGTGTCTAACATTAAAAGCCCAGGTGTGTCCAGGACACATCTCTGCCTGCCTAGGGTCAACTCCCAGTGGCAGTAGTAAACAAAAATGTAATAAAATAACATTAAATACTGTCATCTGTAGTATGTGAGAATGAGCTCTGCCTCACAGAGATCACTGAAAATGCCACATGGACTTTTGTTTGTGAAGAAAGAAGACCAGATGTCATGAGATGTGTGGTTTTTAACTACAGATTGTATGCTAGGGTGGGTACTCATGCATACTATTTTTTTCCATTCTCTGTCTCCTTCTGTAAGCACTTGCCTTTTTGGGCTATATGCTTTTAGCTGCTCAGGGAAGATGTCTTTTATGTTGGAGCTCAGCCCTTTCACTAACTATGAGCGAACACTGGATGTTACTAAGAGTGAAGATTATCAGTTTGGGTGGATCTGTTAAGTAAGCAAAAAAATTATGGACATACAGCATATGCAGTAACTGTACTTTAGATTCTTTGGAGTCTCAGTAAGCAAGTGGAAATAAAAAAAAAAATCATTTTGAAATGCTGCCTTACACTTGCGCTGGTTTTGCCTTTAGCTTTGTTCGTCCTCCTTTGATCATCTTCTCTGTTGATGGTTTCCGTGCATCATATATGAAGAAAGGGAACAAGGTCATGCCCAATATTGAAAAACTGAGTGAGTACATCTGTTTTCTTACAATAAACGAAAGACAGTCTTTTGCAGCCCAGTTGTTTTCATTGCTCATTGAGCAACAGAAGTCAGCACGGAGCTGGTGAGTAGAAGGGCTGTGCCAAACGCAGGGCTCCTCTGACTGAAAGGATCAAGTCTTTTTGTATGAAAGTGAAATGGCAGAAATTTCCTTTGGTTTAGATGGTATCAACTGGTGGCTTGAAAGCATCCTGGTGAGAGCAAGGCACAGCAGTCAGAGAGCGGGAAGAGAGCTGCTGCTTTGGGGAACCCTGTTCAGAATGGGTGACCTTCATATGGTTTTGTGAGGAAAGAAATGCATCTTCAGTGCGTGATATGTATCATGCACTTTTACAGGCTAGTTAGGAGGTGCCCACAAGATTGTTCGCTTGATTCAGAAATGTTGAAGATAGGGCTCAGCGGGTGCAGGAGTTGCAGTGAATGTGGGATAACTGACTGGAGACATGACCTGGCTACAAGCAGCCCTGCACTTAACTCTGGGGGAGTGGGCATCCACCTGGGTTTGTAGAGTACTGGACACAGTGCATATTTGAACTTCTCAGTATAGCATGGTAGTTTGTGTGTGTGCCCATACCCTTGAAAGGTGTTTGTTTTTATTTTTTCTCTCTGTGTGTGCTGGCCCTCGTATTTGTGTAGCTATCTGGGGAGCTGTGGCCAAAGCCCATTGTGAAACTGCAGCTTTAGTATAATTGTCTCTTAAAATCAGCCTGCGTTTTCTCACGTTGTTTTACTTAGCAAGATACCTCCAGTGACTCTGGATTCTGGAAGGAGGATAGCTCAGAAAGGAACACAGTCTATGGAAATGTAGCTGGTTCTGCAGTCGTCTGGCTGCATTATTTCAGTTGTTTACTGTGCAATACAAAGAGTACATGAGTGGATTTACTACTGTCTCATGGGAAGTCCTGCCAATGTAAAGCAGCAGAATGTTCATTTAAATCGGTTAAAATTTAACCAGTTTCTGCAGCATTTTGAGTCACAGCAAATGACTTCCTCTGGTTTTGTTTTCCATGTCTGAGAGCTTCATGTCCTAATGTTTGCACTCCCTATTGATTTTTTTTCAGGATCTTGTGGAACACATTCTCCTTACATGAGACCTGTCTACCCAACAAAAACCTTCCCCAACTTGTACACCCTTGCTACTGTAAGTCCCTGGGAAAGACTTTTTGATGATAAAATGTTTCATTGCCATAGAAATATGGGCAGCAAACTTTTTTTTTATGAAACTGCTTCACTGTCCATCCTTTTTGGCTTTCAGTTACGTTAAGTATTTTCTTCAGTATTTTGAGGTTCTGAGATAAAGTGTATCTCGCCATTACACACTGTATTACAGTTTTCCTGTGCTTTCTTACGCCAGCTTTTGCAGTTATTTGTACTGCTGTGTAATTACAGGTCACAGTTTTTCTAGGGGGGAAAAAAAACACCCCTGAAATCCTATCCAGAATACAACCAGCAGTTGTTCCTTCATTGGAGTAGCTGAAGCCAGTGGGGCTGACTTAGCGGCCGACTTACAATTTACAGCTGCTGAGTGTGTCTGAATGCTGTGTTGGCGCTGCAGAAACTTCACTTCAGCACTCCGGTGGTACGGCTGGCAGCCAGACTGTCCCCACCCTGGGATGCAAATGCTCCTGTGTGACAGTGCTCCCAAAGCTGGGCTAAGGGACTTCTACCTGCAGCTGCATTTTTTTCCCCTTCCTTTTATCCTGCAGTCTCTGCACAAATGGGAAGCGAAGGGAGGGGATGGAGAAACAAATAGCTGGGGATGGGAGAGGGCCAAGAGCAAGGGAGAAGAGCAGAAAACTCTTCAGTTGCCTTTAGTGCTGGAGAAATTGTGATATAAAGCCATGGCTTTGGGTGACTTGCCGTTTTTTTCTTGGAAATAACTATTATCTCACAGAGGCTCTGGTGAAGATAAAATATTATAAAATGAAAATGCTAAGTGTTACTTTCGCAACCAGAGAATGAGTTACTGTTTCCAGAAAGGGAATTCATGAACAGGAACTGAAAGTTCAAATCAATCTTATTTTCATACATTTTTGCTTACTTTAGCTGGCCTCAAACTAACTTTTAATGAGTGTGAAATAAAGTATCGCGTAACGGGAGTTTTTGTGCTTTTTAGCACAATCCAATCATCTCATACTGCTTTCATTACTACAGCAAGTTTTAAATGTGTTTATCTTAAAGTCACAAACTTTTCTGGTATGCATTTACAAAGATACCTATTTTAAAATAGTGGTATTTGCAGATAGCTCTGAAGAACTGGATTTGTGTGCATTAGAGTTTCACTAATTAATTTACTTCTGCACAAAGGGACTCTATCCTGAATCACATGGAATCGTTGGCAATTCGATGTATGACCCAGTGTTTGATGCCAGCTTCAGTCTTCGAGGGCGAGAGAAATTCAATCACAGATGGTGGGGAGGTCAACCAGTAAGTTTCAGATTCCCTCCTCCTCCCTCCTCCCTCCCCTCTCCCTGTGCTATGGAACATAGCCAATAATAATAATTAAAAAAATACATCTGTGAACAATTTGTACCTAATCTCCGCCCCACCCCCACCCCCTCTTGCCCTGGCTGGCCCTGTATCTATCAACTGGATGTAATGTTTTGAGTTGGCTTTTGCTTTTCAGAATAATAAAGCCATTGATTATGGAAAGGTGCTTGCGTTGATAAGTATAAATTAGATGTGGCTAGGAAAAAAACCTCACTTTAGGCAGCAGTTTAACACGGATTACTATATTTTCATCACCGTGGCATAATGTTTCCTTTTCATTATGGGTTTCTCAGGTTTTCGTCCTAGTAATGTTCTTGTGGCAGTTTTAGTATTAATGTTCTGTCAGCGTAGCGTGGCACAACTTCATAATTATCATTTGCTAAGTCCACAAGCGATCGCTGTTACCTGGCTTGCTGCAGAGGCTGTAGAAATCTGTGAATTACTTTCTGCCTTGAGCACAACAGCAGTGGCTGAACTAGGTCCTCTCTCTTAGAGAGAGGTGGTTTCTCTGGCTCCAAATCCTTCTTTGGGGCAAGGAAATGGCCTCCTTCAAAGTATTCTGCTTTATTACAGCTAAGAAAGTCCCCTTGCTTCTGCTGCATTTTCCCCTGTTAGTGCATGGTGTGATGCCTTGCTTTGCCAACAAAAGTGGGTTTAAATTAGACTAATAAGTTTTATTGCACTGATTTCATTGCACTGACTGTGCAGGGGACTGTAGTTTGAAAGCTCCCTGACCAGTTAATGCCATAAGAGCGTGGGGTGATAGAGGTGGGGAGCTCAGCAGGGTTTTGGGTACACCATAATGTGTCATGGCTGTTTGCTAAAGTGATCAGTGTCATCTCGCAAATCTCTTGAAACAGAAATATCCCAAGAGACTAAAGGAAGTTACTCAGATGGCTTTAGGCTTAGCAAGTGTGTGTGTTATTTGTCTGCATGTGGTTTTAGTTCACAACAAATGTGAGACAAGACAATTTAGAGCTGCAGGCAGATGTGTCTGGCTGTAGCTGAGCCAGAATGAGGTATTTGTGCTCTTGTAAAATTTGCCAGCATAACAGTGAGCATAGTCACTGCCTCACTCAGCTATGACCTGGATTAGCTTTTAGCATGGGTTGTGTGGAGAGGAGAGGGTGAGGAACGTGCCTAGCTATTGTCCTCCTAGATGTGAGCAAAGAAGCAGGATCAAAACTAGGAGCAGTGAAAGGGTGGCAGCAGGTAACCTCTTCCTCTATCTCAGCTACAGCCAGAGCCACACAGCTAACAAACCATGCCTGCAACAGTCAGGCATTGAGCTCATAGACAATAACGTGGCTCAACTGCTGTGTGACAACTCATTAAGCAGCTGTAATTTAATTATGCATTGCAAATTTAATTGTGCATCTTACCTTAATCACAATTATGTAGGAGCTACTGGGGAACTCACTACTAGGGACTGTACAAATGTCTATTTTTAAACTACGATATTTTTAAACTACAATTAAGTCTATAAATACTTCATCACCTGCTATGTTGAGTGGGGAGTATTGGTAATTTCCACACCCATCCATTAGAAACATACTTCTCCAGAGAATAACAGTTCTTCTGGATTGTAAACAAGGGTCAGCTGAGAAGAGTTCAAGAAAGTTACACAAGAGTGAATGACCGTATGCTGGATGAAATCCTCAGAAGGCGGGGGGGTGGGGCAGTGTTGCATACACAAGTAAGGACAATAAAATAAACCATCTGATCTGAAGAAGTGTTAAAAAGGGAAAAATACACAAATGTAATAAACTGGGGATGTCTTTGGAGAATTGGAAACAAATGCATAGAGGAACAGCTGTAATTCAGTTCATACACACTTAATACCAGGAAAGCCTGCCTGTAAGGCTGGCAAACCTTATAGAGTGGCCATAATGGCTGGGAAAGGAGGTGGTAGATCTCTTGAAGAAATATGACATAAATGCCATTTTTTGCATGTGGAAGAACTGTACATTTGATATGAAGATTGCAGATTTTGGTAAGAGAAAAAATTATCTCCATCTATATGTGGTTTAGATGTGGTCCCTTTCTAATGCATTTTATAATTTTCTCTAAAGGTTGCATTGATATAGAGTGCCAAAAATAGCTGGGTATTGAATAAGACAAGACAGTAAAATTAAGGGAGGAGGAAGGGAAATCTGGTCTGCATATCACAGAAATCTTGTCTGGGGTATCACACATTCATCTGGTTCTTTTAGGTCTTGGGTCTCAAACTGGAGTACTCAACTTCCAAGTGGTACTTGGTTTCCACAGAATTGGGAATTAATATTTTTCTGCCCAGGAAGGCAGAAAAAGTGTCAGGGCCCCTCCAGCCTCGTATTAGGGCTACAACTGCCTAGAAGAGAATGTAATTTAATGTTTATAATTTCTGAAATACTTTCTTGCTCCTGGAAACTGGTCTATTTTATATGGCTTTGTAAAAATGTGGGGGGTTTGCTGGTTTTTCCTTTTTTTTTTTTTTTTTAATTACTTGTTCTAATACTCAGCATCTTGCTGGGAAACAGCCAGATTACCATGGACATCAGTGGGATTTGGCAGATGAGTAGCTTAATGTTTCTACACCAGAAATTACAAGAAATTAATTTTAAGAGCTTTAGGAAAAGGAGAGGGAAGGAGAAGGTAGCTTGGAAGTGTTTTGAGGTGCTCTTGCTGAATATGGATGTTCCTGAGATCCAGTCTTCTGATGTAGTATACAACCTTGATTTATTATGTAAGCTTAAAACCAACTTATTTTGAAAACAAAAGTGTTTGATAGGAAACAGCCACAAAACCACTCCCTGTATTCCTACAGCATCTCACAGAAATGGTGAGCATCAGGGCCCATGCCTTCCAAAGGGGAAACTAACTTTACTGCTCATTTTTCATGACACTGAGACTGTTTTCATCCCAAGTAACTTTAAGCACTAAATTAGGCCCCAGCTGCCTTTTGACTTCTCTTAAGCAGTAGTTTTCAATGTCTTGATTTGATGTAGTGAGCTTAAGGTTACACTACAGACAATACATTGGGGTTTTTTAGTGATCTTTCATGATCCTTAGAAATTATCTATTGGCTTCCCCAAGGTCAGAAGATGACAGGAGTAAAACTACTGGTCTGTGGTTAATGGGGACAGAGAGGCTCCTTCAGAAGGTAACCCAGCTTGGATCTGAGTTTGTCTCCAAAGATGCTTCTCTCTTCACAAATATCTTAAAGTATTGAAGGTTGTTTAAGGCATCTTTTATGAAGCTTTATTTTTGCTTTTAAAGAGAATACAACCCTCTAAAAAGGCCCAGCTTGAGATAATCCTTAAAAAGGGCCATGATGTTCCTAGATAAGTGACAGCATGTGATGAAGCTGTGTTTACAGTCTTCAAGATATGCCTATAGACACTAGGCATCACCGCTACACTTCTGAACTGGTTATTCCTGATTTTATCTAAATTTCACGTTCTATATCAATCTTCGGGATAAAACATTTTTTTCTCTCCTGTTTAGTGGAATTTTGTTGATTTTTGACTATTTAATGATTACAGAAAGAACTTAGTTTCATTTTCTTGCCTAGTCAGCCTGAGCGTTGGTAGGATAATTACATCTGAGGAGCCTGGGCTCTGCAGAAAGCTGTTGGCTGCCTTTTTGACCTGAACACATTTTGTGATCACTTTGTTGATTGGTGGGGGAAGCAGAAGGTAACCTATAAGTATCTTTTTATAAATATTTATTTTTGTCTAGCTTGAGCTATGAACAAGCAACAGGGCTCTTTGAGTCTGTCTAATTATTTAAAAGGCTTCTTGTACCAAAACTTTCTGTCTGGGCAAGAAGGCAATGCTTAGTTGTCAAGGCTGTGAGATCACTTCTGTCCTGTTACAGTAAGGAGTGTGGAATGTGCTACTCCACGTTTTACCTTGTTGGCAGGACAAATTGCAAATGGTGCAGGAGTGTAACATTTGGCACCACCCTGGTATTCATTCTGCATGCTTGCACCAACCTCATACATGTTTCTTTACCTGAGAAATGCTGTCTCCCTTCCCACCTTCGCCTGGATGCGGAAGGTATTTCCCATTCATGCGTTACCAACTCTCTGCTGCAGTGGGTTTATGTATGTACTTCCTCTGCTCCCCACATGAATCTCCTTCTCTGGTTGGCGAGTGGGAGCATGTTTGCACAACTTGTCCCAAGGGCTGGACTTCAGAGCCGTCCCTCCCATCAGCCCTGACCCTGAGATGTGCTGCTGCCAGTGCTTCCATAGTGCAACAAATAGAGTGCAACCTTTGCAAAGTTATGGGCCCTTATTTATTCATGGAAGATTAAAAGCAGGGAGGTTCCCCACTTTCTGTGCAGGTTTACAAAGACAATTCAACAGCTATCTTGAATAACTCTGTATGTAGTATCTGTGTGCAAACATGTCTAGCAGTAAGAAGACTGGAGAACTTGGGACTTCATGTTCCATATGGCATTGGTCTATTTGTATCCATAAATAAGAGAGAGGAATTGTAGTATTTCAACAAAGAGGACATAAAAATGACACTAATTCAACTTACAGGATATGTTTCATGTCCATCTAGAAAATAATGTATATTACCTCAGGACATTTGCCAGTGTACTACAGTTGAATCTATGGGTCCATAATTTAACGAGACTTTCTGCATTGGAAAAGTTAGATATTGTCTAATTCCCACGGCATGGTATGAAGACAGAGTGGTTAATATTTGATTTTTTTTTAAAAAAAAAAAATTATTCCCCTCCTCTGTTTAAGCAAATTAATTCAGAAATATGGCCTTTATATAGCTTGCAATACAATAAAGCTTGCCCCTTATGCAAACCAGGGATGCGCATCTGACATAGATAAACAGCTGACTGTAAAATTCTAACATATTAACAGTTAAAACCAATATATTTACATATGGCAAATAAATTACATAAGCTCACAAATGGTACTGACCTTGCAACGTCTAACACAGCAGACTTCATAAGTGACCTGAACAGATGTGATCAGCCACAGAGTGTATATAATGCATTGCATTTACATGCTTAGTACTGGAACATTTAGAATTAATTAACTTCAAGACTGTGACTCTAACCAACAGAGAGGAAATGGAACAATAACCTTTATTCCCTTTTTAATTTTAATTGTTTTGGATGGACAAGAAGGCATCAGCTAACTTTTTTTTTCTGTCCTACCTTGACTGACAGTGTAGACTCATGTTAGCCTGCAAGAGGCACAAATCGTAGTCTACCTTGAAAGACAATTAATTTAATTTAAAGACAGTGAGAGATGTTCACTGGTCATTAGGCTGCAGTTACAGTTTGCCATGCTTTTCTGTTAGAGTCACTGTCCTATAGCTGAGGGTAGCAAGGAAACTTGTGTGCTCTTATCAGCTGCTCAAGTTTGTTGTCTGATTTTACCTAGCCAGTAAAGGTTTAACTAAGGGCGCTTCTGGTACAGAATACTACCACTAGATTCATCAGAAATAGCTGTCAGATCTCTAAAACACACTGGAAGTTTGATTTAAAGCATGTTCAGTGCAGATGGAAATTCTTCCTAGATGACTGCTGCTTCTCTGCATGCCAAAAGACGTCTCTGCAAATGTATTGTTTTGAGTAGCAGCTTTACGTATGATGTTAAATTGTGTTGAATTTTCTTATTTTGGTTTTAAATAAACCAAAGTTTGTTTGTTTGTTTGTTTCCTTTAAAAAAAAAAAAAAAGGAGGGGAGAGGTCCAGTAGTACTTTGTTGCAACCTTGAGTTGAACCAGGCTCTGCCTGGCAAAGTCAGGATGGAGTCATTCAGACCCACTTCTCAGATGATGTGGTCAGATATGGACCTTTTGATTTGCTGGTCTTTCACTTCAACAGATCATTGTCCTAGCTGTTGAGCTTATTTCAAATGCAGCAGGCACATGTCCTCATCCAAACAGTTAATGCCAATGTAAATGGTTGCATTCCTGAGGTGAAATACTTGGGAGCAGGGATTGTGCAGTTTTTCTCTGTCTGAAGCCAGTCTGGGTGCTTCTGGACTGTTCTCCCCTTACTGCTCACTTAGGATTGTGCAACTCGGAGTGATCTTCACTTGCCTGCATTGCTCCCTGTTCCACAAGGTGTTCATGCTGGTTTCACAGGCAGTCATGAAGCACACTCTATGCTCAACAGGAATAAAAAATAGCTACTACCCTCTTGCAGGCATGCTGGGTACCTTGGCAATGTACATAGGGCCTAATTATTCATCTGTCAAGATGAGTACTGTTTTACTTGCTTGGCCAGAGGAACGGTGTCTTTTTGCATATGTTTAAAATCGTTGCCTAAAATAGACAGGGTCACGGGTGATTTCAGCAGTGCTAACAGTCAGGAGCAGCACAGGACAGCTTCAGCTGCTGAGGGTGGAACTTGGCTGGGCTGACTTGGCCAACCAGACAGGCTGGACCACTTGGACCCATGCAGGCCAAAGCACTAGAAAGTCAAACTAGAGTTAACAGATGATAAAATCCAAATACTGAATTCCCTGGACTTAGTTTGTTGGTACCTTCCCAAACATATCTGCAAAATTATTTAAGCTTTGCAGGAACACAAACACTTTCAAAGAAAAATAAATCTGCTGCAGCTCTGCAGGAACAATGGTTTTCCAAGTACAGCGAGACCAAAGAACATAACAGCAGTGGAGCTGATGTTCCTCTTGCTGAATTTGTGTTTGACCTCTTTTCTCTGCTATGACAGGGTTCTGCTTTAGGAAGAAATCTGCAATGCAAAGAAAAATGTAATTGCATTGTGTGGGCTATTTTTCACCTGGGAAGCCCATGAACCACTAATGAATATGAAGTAGCTCCTGCCTTTAGACACAGGGTTCAGGCTGAAATTATATACCCTGTGCTGATGTGCATACAAGCTTGTGAATGCATCCTTGCACTGCATTGACACCTCCTACTGCAGCAAATGGGCTCAGTGACATGATCAGTGGATGGCAGGCACACTTCCTCATCTCCTGTTTGTCTGCATCCTTCTGTCCCATCCTGTCAGGGCTAGTATTCTGTGAGCATTTGAAAACAATATCCCAAATTCCAATATATATGTGTGTGTATATATATATATATATAAATTTTTTTTTTTACTTTTTTTTTTTGAAAGAGTTACTTTGCAGCCACATCATTTTGTGGTCATCATCACCATGCAAACCCCAGTGCTGGTGGAAGGCTGGGGCTGCAGAGGATGGGGGAGATGCTTGGAGGACTCCCCATGTGGGGGCAAAATGAGCATAGATTAATATGAACCAACCGTGAAATCAGACTCCCAAGGAGAAGTACCTGAAAACAGAGAAGGATGGACTGCAAATCTGTAGTCATTCTGCTCCTGCTCTTGCTTCATTTATTTCACAAACCACAATTTCTATAGAGTTACCGTGGATGTATTCTTCCCTGGAAAAGAAGATACGCTACCAGAAAGTTAGAATACAGTGAAAACAAATGGTTTTCTATAGCTGTGATTTTAATTTAATCGGATTGAGTCCAGTAAGATTTGGAAGAGTAGATGATGAGAGATAAGGGGTGTCTAGGGCACTGGAAAGGCAAAAATGGCCGATCTTCCCATAAATAGCATAACAATATCCAAATTTAATTGCTGTTAACTATAGCCTCACTGTGAAAATGATCTTTCATCAGACTCTGCCAAATTTATTTCAATTAAGACTGATGCATGAATAATTCAGGCATGACATTTCAGTAATGCATGCCCAGATGACAGTTTTTAAGTGCCTGTTTGAGCAAGGTAGAGGGGCTTGAATATGATTTCAAAAAGTTGATTTAAAGTAAACCAAAGATTTTACAATTATTAAAGAAGAGATCTATGTTTTGTCTTAACTGCTTGTGACATAGATAAATTGCAGTGTGCATAAATAATGGGTAGAAATAATCTAGTTGTATACATAATGCTGGCCTTTGCGTCATTACTAGTATTGACGTGAGTTTTGAGAAAAATTGGATAGTTCCTTGCAAGAGAAATTTAGTTCTGTAGGGCTACAGGCTCATATTGTTTACTTTCCTTGATTGGGGACCTTTCTGATGTTTGATCATTCTCGTTGCTCTGTATTGTACAGGTGTTCATAGAACAGAAAAGAGAAAGAGGGTAAAAAGAGAGAGAGAGAATGGTAATGAGGATAACCAGAGGTATGGTGTGGCTTTCATTAGAGAAAGATCAAACAAACCAAGGCTACTCTTGCTCAAAAATGAATAAATAAAGGGGAACATCACAAATCTTGTATAGGAGTGGGAAGAGACAGGATTAATAACCTATTTTCAAGTACGAGAACAGTACCCTAACCCCAGTAAAACTGTCAGGTTTAAACCAAAGAAAAAGAAAAATACACTCATGCAGTGTGTGATAACATTGTGGAACTTGCTGCTACAAACTGATTTATAGGCCCCAAAATATATGGGATTTGAAGGACTGAAAAAAAATATTTGGAAAACTCATGAAGATTTTTTGTGTCATTTTCATCAATCACTACTTCGGGTGAGCTCAAGAAGTTCTGAAACATCCATGGAGGAATGTGTCCCTCTCTGCTTTCTTTATACCCCTGCTCACTCATCTGTGCCCTTTTTTGTGTACTCTTTCCTAACATGTTTTCTGTTGATGGCTACTGATGGTGGAATATGGGGAAAGAGGGACATTTATGCATTGGTTAGTATTAAGCTGTGTTCGTTCCCAGGTATCCTCCAAAACTTGAACACTAAAAGGCTCAGGTGAGTAATGGCTGATTTTTGAAAATTAAATGGAATACTGGAGAAATTCCTGGCTCTGAAGCTTAATGTTTTGCATTAAAAGCACCACAGAGGGGTGAAAGTCTACTGCACAGCAGCTGATTCACTGCTACAGAATTTGCATAGGTTTGCCACTCCATGTGTTCAAATTAGAGATGCAGGCTGAAGACTGCACTTTTCACTTCTAGGCTCAGGGCAGAAAAATGTGTCTTGAAAACATTTTCTTTTGATTTCAGAGGGTCATTAAAGATCTGAACACGTTCTAATCCTCTTATATTTTCCTCATTAGATTTGGATTACTGCAGCCAAGCAAGGGGTGAAAGCTGGCACGTTCTTCTGGTCTGTGTAAGTGCCCTCTATTTTCTGGAGATTTGTAATTAATAATTCAGAATTCATTTGATGTAAGTATTTATTAAGTCATTTTCCTTACTCTAAGCTTTCAGTAGCTTGGAGATTGTACCTGTAACCCTTCCTTGTTTCATTTGTGCAATGTTTCTGCTAATTAAAGCTAGTGCTACAGTTTACTGCTCTAAGTTCATACATTGACTTTTGGCAGTCGTCTGAAGAAAAGATGTGTGACTATGTAAAAAATTACTTTCATTCATTTAACAGTGTTTCTGTGGTTTGCCTCCTTAGAATTGCTAGCAGTGTTTCCTAGTCCTCTGAGTGTTTGTGGAGGACTCTTTTACTGTCCTTGTATGTCATCTGACAGCAACAGCCTAATTGACTCAAAAGCCTAATGGACTCATTCATTTTACAATCCATTCTGACCTTTGAGTAAAATAACCAATTTCTCTTTCCTAAAAGACAGCCTTGAGGATCTTTGCTGTTTATTCTTTTGTTTAATGGTTCCAATCCATTTTCCCTTGTCCCAACTAAGCTGTATCTTCCTAACCAAAAATTAAATATTTTTGATAATTTCTGAGTTGTGAGGAACTAATGTGGCTCAATCTCTCTATTTTGTTTTAGTGGCAGGATTGCAGGAGCAAAGAAAATGGGCAAATTGTCGAGACTGACGTACTAAGGGGATTTGCCTATTTTTTTGTGGTTCCATTAGGATTATTGCTCTCTGCTTCTCTAAATATCACATAGCATATGGAGGGAATAATAAAATGCACCACATGCAAAGCTGATGATAGGTTTAAGCTTGCAAGACCGTTATCTGACAGAGCTCCAGTATGGTCCTCTATAAGACAAAGAACTTAATGTGATTCCTAAGCCCTACAACTACGAAGTCACCATAAACACTCTGGCCAATGAATGCTTGGGAATATAAAATGTTAAGGAAGGTAACCAAGGATGTGTCATATGAATGGTAATAGTAAGGGAGTGAGACAGCCAATTTATGTATGAATATTTACCTTAAAAACTATTATTTAATTTCGGACACAGAATGGTTTTTGGGAAGAATTTTCAGGCAAACTCTTTTAGGAAAACAGAAGTGTTAAAAACATCTTAGTCACAAATGACTTAATTGAAATAATGGATTTTTTTCATGTTGCACAATTAATAAAAGTTTCAAAACTGGGCAATACCCAAGATTATCATTGCCTTGTTTGCAAATTTTAGCATAAATTCTCATAGTTGTTTTACAACCAGAAGTTCCTATGTAGTTGGAGACTGGGAACCACTGTTGTTCTACAAGACATTAAAAAGTAACTTATTTCAAAATGGCTGTTGGCATCTCTATTTCTCTGTCAGACATTTCCAAAGAGTGCTGAATTCAGTTCAGCCTGGTGAATCCAAGACAGTTGTATTTGATTTCTGCCTTGGGATTCTGGTACTGATCTAATGGAATCTGGACTGACTGTACTATTGTGTTAAAATAGCTGTGTGGTTGCTGACCTGCAGATCTTCCCTGAGATGAGATATTTGGAAGTTTAAGAGCTGTTCATAAGGTTAGCCATTCTCATAGCAAGAACTTGGCCCCAGCAGCCAAGTGAGAAATCTCAGGGTACAAACAGTGAAATAGGATGAGTCTGTTCTGCAGAGTGAGAAGCTGTCAAAGTTGTGCAAGTCACCGTGCTGAAGGCCTGGTGTTTCAGAGGACTGTGTTTTGATTTACACCAGCCTAGTCCTCAGTTTTGTTACTATTAAGCCAATGGGAACTTTTCCAGTCGCTTCAAGACTACCAGAGCCCGATGATCATTTAAACCTGTACTGATGTGAGCAATTTAATGGTTTTTACTCGCGCTAATGGCAGCACCATTGCGCATAAAAAAGGCTCATCTGGGTTAATGCTACCAGAATGGATCTTTATTCGCTCCTATTTAGAACAGTTTGATTTATTGCCTTGAGTTCTGACCTGAAGTGAT
This sequence comes from Podargus strigoides, assembly GCA_028020825.1. Classification (NCBI taxonomy): domain Eukaryota; kingdom Metazoa; phylum Chordata; class Aves; order Caprimulgiformes; family Podargidae; genus Podargus; species Podargus strigoides. The sequence goes on from CM051620.1 coordinate 13,091,764, forward strand.
TCTGTTTGCAAAATAAGAATCAATATCAACAAAGAAAGAAGACGCAGCATCCTAAAAGCAAATGATGTTATTATGATTGATTTTAATCATGTTAGAATCATAGCAAGACTTTGTTGATGCTTTTTGTGTTCTATGATAACAAGGTATCTTTTTGTATTTTGTGGTCCAGTGTCATCCCCCACGAGCGCAGAATATTAACAATACTGCAGTGGCTAACACTTCCAGACAATGAAAGGTAATTCACTTCTTGTCATCTGCTGTTGGATAACTGCTAGACTGCCTTGTCCCTAAAAGTACCTGGAAGAGCAAGTGGAAATTTAATTCTAAAAAATATTTTTGTCTGTTACACACTGTCACCGATTTAAGGATTTGTTGGGGCTTTGTGGTTTTTTATTTGGTTGGTTTTGATTGTTTGTTTGTTTTGTTTTTTTTTTTTTTATTTCAGCTTTTAACCTTCAACATTTTTATTGTTCTCAATAAATGCATAGTATGAATTTATTTCTTGTCAAGAAGCATTTATTTACATGGATTAACTTGGATTGTTCTTATCCTACTGAGTCTAATATGGTTTAACCATCTTACAGGCAATGGCAGTTGCAGAACTGGACCCTGAGGACTGGGAAAATGTTAAGATTTTAATTATGAGTATTTTTTAGTACACAAGTTCCCACATGCTGCTGGCTGCAAAGCTGAGGCGAGCTGCTGCTTTGAATCTCTCCTACAAGACTTAGAAAGAGCATGTGTCCTCACATGGTACCCCATGTGCCTCCCTGCATGTGTTCTTGGATTTAATAAAACTGTAGAACAACTAATTGCTTAATCATACCATGGAAACATATGACTGAGAAACAGTTCTTTTTCCATAAAGCCAACTCTTATTGGAAGGTTGACTTGATTTGACATAACAGATCCCGGTTGTTTTGTTGTTGAAGGAAAGTTGTCCTGAACAAGACCTTTCTTTCTTTCTTTCTTTCTTTCAGGCCTTATGTTTATGCTTTCTACTCTGAACAACCAGATGCTGCTGGCCACAGATATGGTCCTTTCAACTCAGAGGTTAGTATGGTTTTTCTTCTGCAGAAATAGCATATGGCTGAAATGCATTTTTGGAATAATTGCCACTGCTCAGGAAAAACATTTCTGGAAACAATTTTTTCACCTATTTCTACAGAATGCTTCCCCTCTGCCAGAGCAATCAAAGTTACTGCATTAAGGATTTATCATGTGAGATTCGCTTCTGAAAGAAGGAACTGCCTGTGCCTTTCAGGAGGCTGTTCCTCTGTGCGATATGATAATGCAAACAGAAATTTTTATTTAGTAAAGACAGGAGTATATTTGGGTGGAACAGCATAATTTAACTTTCCTCAAACAATTTATCCTTCTTAAAAGTAATAAAAATATAATGCAGAAAATATTGAGCAAAAATGCAGAAAGAAAATGCATTCTTTAAAGCTGACAGCCTGCAGTAGCCAAAGTAATAATTCCAGTCTGTTGTGAACTGTAAAAAGCTGCTATTTCCAGTTTCATATAGGCCCTACGGGGTTCAGAAAGCTTTGCCAGTACTGTTCCTGCAGGACTGGACTGCTGAGTTTGGAAAAAGTTTTGAAGTACCGTAAGGTATTTTAATGAAAAATTATGTGCGAAACACTGCAGTAGTTTAACCCCTTGTTTGAGCTTTTTGTAGCTGGCTGAGACTGATGAGTACTGCTTCCCTGCCAACACTGTCCAGGTGACAAGAACTTAAAGACTATGCGCTTGTCTGGGATTTGTGGGGAGGGAAAGTAAGTTCTGCATTCAAATGTCCTACTACTTTGAGTGGCTGGGATCTGGCATCTCTGAAGATCTCCGACATCTGGCAAAGGTCCCCTAGTTTCAGTACAAATGTGTGCTGGCAGATTGCCATCATAAGACTTCAGGAGTTTTTATACATGCTTTTTAAAAAGTAAACAAATGTTTGCAAATCTGAAAAAACTGAGGAGTGTATCAGATACCTATCGTTTGGAAGGTAACACAAACGTCACTGAGCAGCCAGTACTCAGCAGTAGTTTCTTACTTATTTGGTATACAGCTGATAGCTATTCTCTACTGGAGAAGAGAGCAAAGAGAAGCAGCGTTAATCTTTGTTTTAATATGCTTGAGTTATTTGTGCTGTTTAAATAAGTTTGTGGCAGTTATGAACTTGCTGTGGGTAGCATTCCTGTTGGAGCAGTTTCAGCCATGGTCCCAGGGCAGCAGGTGTGAGGAATTATTCCAAACCAGCGCTGAGACACCATACTAGATAGGAAGAAATAGTCCTTTTTCTGGATAAGTGGTGGTTAAAATCTGCTAACACTTGCTAAATTGACAGGCATTGGTATGTCTCTGTGTTGTCATTTGGCTCAGAACAGGTGAGAAGTCTGACTCAGTCAGGTATTGGTAATGAGAGCTCCCTGACTTAAGGTTATATTACTTGATGCTTTATAGTTCCTCTTATTGAAGTGTTACAAATATTATGGGTGGCTTACAACTGACAACTCTAATTTTATTTATCTGTAGGCAACCACTTCCTTCTGAAGAGAGTCATGGGGCTCTTTCCATGCACTTAAAGGAGAATATAAAGATGATGACATTGAAGTTGTTCTTTAAATTAGTCTTCAACAAACCAGTTTAGCATCCAATGTGGTAATCTAGTTTCAGGTTAATTATAAATGTCTAAAAAGTGAAGTGTAATTGTATCATCATAAGAAAAGTCATTATAAAAGGAAAAAGCCCCCAAAGGCTCTTATTGTTTGGAGGTTCTTCTGGATGGCTATCTGAACATTGACCTCTAATTGCAATGCAAAGCTTAGGCTCTTAATAAGCGTGAATGAATAACTTATGAAAGTTTTACTAATAGTTTTATGCCATTTGTGTTAAACACAAGAAGAGCATGAAATTGGTTTTTAGCAAATTGAGAACAGATGAGTTAGCAGATGAGCATGTATGGGTTTGCAGTTCAAACAGTGGCCATAACTTTGTGAATGGAAATTTAAATAAATGAATACAGCTGTGTAAGTATAGAGATGCTGAGATTTGCTAGGGGCCTGGTTTCAGGATAGAAAAACTAGGAAGTATTTTATATTGTTGCTCTTGACACTGTTTTCAATATAATTTTTAGGTGCTATGAAATTTACATAAATCAGCTGGGAAGAAAGTCCTCAAAGGGATCCCTTTCAGCTGCTTCCTTGATACTGAGAGCACATCCCTGCGAAATCATTCTTTTCTTGTATACAGCTGGCAGCAGTTAGATAGTTAGAGTAGTTCTGACCACTTCACTTTTCTTTACGCGAAGGCAGATATGACAAACAATAATGTTTGAAAACAAGCTCTTAACAATTCTGTGTTACATTTACTTTGGGCTTCTTATTTCTTTTTTAGAAGAGTGAAGATTTAATGCTGAGCTTTTCTTGCTGTATTTAATAGCTTGAGGCATACACCTTGAAAACCTCTAAAGTCCATTAAAGTGGGTGTTTAGTAGAACTTCTTATGCCAAGTAGTGTTCTAAATGTATTTTAAATGTATTGCCTTTAAAGGCTAATGATGTCCATGACTGATAATTTTCAGCTTCTAAACTTCAGCAGATGGCACTCAGAGCTTCACAGGACATGCAAAACAGCCTATGTGCAGTGTCTTAAAAGCTAGAAATAAAGGGACTTGGATGCCCTTAAACTTCATTAGTGAATTGCCAGTGTTGCTGATATAAATGGAATACAGATTATGGCCAGTGTACACTAATGTAACTTTGCATGACTTGTTATGAATTTCAGTTTAAATGAGTTGTTGTCTAGATTTTGGAGGTGTTGGGGTTTTTTGTTTTGTTTTGGGTATGGGGTTTTTTTGGTGGGAGATGAATAAACTTCTTAGGAAATATTTTAGTGGGTTCCGCTATATTTCCAGGAGTAGTTGTGGGAGTTATCAAATATGTGCTTGCTCTTGATTTACTTCTGCATTTATTTTTTTTCTTTCCCTCTGTGCTTCTGCAGTTGAACTCTGGTAGGTTGGTCCCTTTGGGTCAAGAAGCAGAGCTTTGGCTGGCTAGTTACCCTTGTGATGTTACAGTTCCCTTCTGTAAGCGGGGAGGGATTTATTTCCCTTCTCCATAACTCTGTTCTGACTCTTCTTAAGCAAGACTAAGATTTGGCTGGTTAATAAGAACTTGGCTTTTTTTTTTTTTTTTCTCCTAGCTAACTTTTTTTTTTGGAAAATAAAATATTGTAGAAGTATACTACCATAAGACCTCTAAAACACATTGAAATCTGGCATTGCTAAGCCGTTCCTGCTGCTCCTCTAACATGCTGTCTTGAGACGGCTATTTTCAGTGTTCAGACCTGGGTCTCCTGCGCTCGCGTGTTTCTGGCATTGTGGAGCTCTGTCTGAGCTGATTCAGAGACAGTAAAACAAGAATCCTTCCTTTCCTTGCTGCTCCTCTCATCAGGACTGCACAAAGCTTGAAGCGTTTTAAAAACAGAAAACTCTGGTGCTGCTTTATTAAAATGCCTTTCTGGAGAGAGACGAATGAGACTGGACTAGAATCTCCTTTCCAGCTGCTTGCCTTGGAAGCAATGAAACAGCATGGCAGATGGTAACATCCCCTTCCTTCCCTTCCTTGTTTACATAGCTCTGTAACTGAACAACTGTGAGAAGCTGCCTAAGTACATAGAAGTAAAACATCATCATAAATCTCTGACTCTTCTCAAGCCCACTCGGCACGCTCCATTCTACACAGCATATTGTAGTTACTATATCCCAGAAGGTGAAATCTATCACTGCTTCACACGCAATCCCGAGTGGTGCCAAGAGCCTGCAACTTGTGTTAAAGTCAGTGAGAGTGGTACAGTTTAAGATCATGAGCAAGCTGATTAATGGGATAGTAGTTTTTTCCAGTTACGTCTTTTCTTTTTTTTCCCTTCTATAAGTCTGTCCCAGGTATTTGTGCATTTATGAACAACAATATTACTCAGTAAGATACCAACACTGGAAAATTAAAGGCAGGTAGCAGTGCAGCTTTCTGATGCATTGCCACTAATATGTCCTGCCTAGCTGATTTGAAGGATAGAAGCTCCATGCTGAGTCTCACCTTCGTAGTTTTGTCCTTGCAGTCCCCAAATAGTGGCTAGTGGGGTTCTGGTGATTTCAGTGGGGTGCATGGCCCGGCGCACAATGGTGGCACCTGCTGATGATACTGATGAGGGTACCTACCGTCACTGATTCTCAGCCAAAAAGTGTGTGAAGTGTGGGAAGCCTTTCAGAAAGCCATTTGGACTGTGCAGACTCTAGTACTCATACCTGAACCATCATCTAAGTGAGATGTTGCATTTCCAACACCAGTCTACCCCAGACACTTGTTAAATCATATGCAATGAATTTTACTTAATTGAAATACAGTTTACTTCAATTTTGATAATAGAAATTGATTAATATTTTATCAATTAAAAAACCCCACATAACTATATATTTGCAAAACCAGAAGCCCCATCAATCTTCTGAAACACCAGTTTTGTTTGCTTTTATGCTGTCCGCTCTTGTAACCGCTCTTTTGCTTTCAGTACAATTTGGTGGATTCCTCCTTAAAGAGAGACAGATCCTAAATTGTCCAAATGCCTACATTTTTGAAAAGGCCACAGTATTTATGCTTCAGAATTAGCTGGCACGAGTAGCTTTACTATCTGATATGAGTCAAGACAGGCTTTTTTTCTGAGTCCAGACATCTCTCCCCGCCAGTACAGGAGAGTAGTTATGGCTCCCCTCTTACTCCACCTAAGAGACCTAAGGGAAAGCTTCCTCCTAAGCGGAGACAGGAAAGACCAGTTGCAGCTCCAAAGAAAAGAAGAAGAAAAGTACATAGAGTGGATCAATATGCTGCGGAAGCTCGTCGGAAGAAAGTAAGTTTACATATGTTCCAAAATTTTATGATGGAAGTGCCACTTTTTAGGCACTACTCTAGCTTTTTTTTTTTTTTTTTTTTTTTTCCAACTTGGGAGTTCACTCCGTGATTCAGCTTGGGATTTTGCAGACAAAACTTCTATAAAAGTACTGAAGGACCCAAAGGGAAGGAGCCGAACCAGACCGAGTCTTCTGGGAGCTATGTTTTTCTTGTTTCAGACTCTGTTTGCATTAGGGAAAGTCATCTTTATAATCTCTTTATATTTTTAAATCCAGCCATCAGCTGGAGGCATTGTCAGATAAATCCCTGGGAATACAGTGCCAGTGTTGCTAACCTTTCTGAGCTATTACAAATTCTGCAATATGTTGTAGCCTCCTTAACTCCCCAGCTCTTGGGAGCCTGGTGATTATTTAAGATTCTGTGTCTGGTCATTGTGGTTGTAGAAAAGTCCTGAAAATGTGACTCATAAAATCTAAAAGGGAAAGAACTTTAAAAAGTTGTATTAAAAAATGTATTTTAAAGCCAGTTTGTGACCTTGGAGGGTAGAGGATTTTTGGTTACACAATTTCTGAATGCTGCATTTGCAATAGAAGCGGTGCATAAGTGTGTTTTTACAAGAAAAAGATCAAATAGAATTTGCTTTATTATGAAAAGGTGCAAGTGGAGGAAAACAGTATTTCTTATTGTGCTGTCTTTCTCCACCTGGCACTAACTTATACACTGGGAGATGTTATAGACCATTTCAATATTATTTTTATTTCAGAAAATTAAAAAAGTAATTAAAAAGTCTTCAAATAACCTAAATATTTATCATCTAGGCTTTAAACAACAGCCTTGATATTCCACTGTGTCCTACAAGAGGCTACCAACACTCTTCTCAGTAGCTTTTTTGTGAGAGTGTTTTTTTAACTTGTTGCGTAATTCAACATAAAACAGTTATTTTGAGACCGATTCTTTAAGTGTGAAGACATGGCAGACAGGGACATGCAAAAATTGATCAGGTATAAGAAAACAGGAATTTTCCAGAGAACTTTTAGCACAGATTTACCTGAGAGGAGAACTGATAACTGCTATGGATGATATTGCTGTTACTTATTAATTTGCCATTCCAAGTTATACCCTTTTGGCATGAAGTATAGTAGATAGCCTGTAACATTTCTACTGATGTGAGCATATGTGACTTTTTTTTTTTTTTCTTTCTCTGGATGAAAAGGTCATCCAAATTTATCCCTAAAGAACTCTTTCTGATAAGTCAACTGTGAAAATTTGTCAGTATTGTTTCAGAAAAAAACTTTCGAATGTTACACAATAGTTCCCATCCTATCTGCAAGTTAATCTTTTGGTGCTGTTTGAGAGCAATGGAATATAGTACAGGCTGGATCCTACCTATTTTTAAAAAAAAAAGGATATAGAGAAATTCTTTCTTCTTTCTAGTCAACCTTCTTCAAAGGGAAAACTCAGGAGAGAATCCAGTTGTGGTCTGTATGTTTCAGATCCCAAACCCAATGCTTTCACAGTGGTGCCAACTCTTTGTTGTAGCACCATTTTAGAGATCCATACAGCTTGAAAGATAAAATGTTTCTGTACAGCATTCCAAAGTCTTGATATCAACATATTAAGTGAAGAAAGGTATATGCAAGAGTTTTATTTGTTTACCAATAACTCTTTGAAAGTTGCATCTGGGAAATAATATAATCTGTAAGGGCAGCATGTCCACACAAAAAATCCTTGCCTGAATATGCCACCTACAGCCAGCCTTAGACTGCAAAGGTCATTTGGGGAAAAATTTCAGTGTTCTATAGAATTGTAAAGATAGCTCAATTTAAAAATTGAAGAGAGATGGAATTCAATGAGACGAAGGAATATTGGTGAGGGCCTTTCTATGAGGTGCTGCTTTGAGCACAGTCAAGTAGTGAAAACTGGAAAGTTGAAGGTTTTTTTTCTGTGGTTTTCTGTGTTTTTTGTTTCTTTTGAAAGCAGGATTGTTCATTTATGTGGATTTTCTTACAGTTTCAGAAATGTCTGTGCAGGCTTAGAGATGAAATTAGTGGACAGGGTAGCTAAACAAAATTACCATCACTTATGAATCCTTGAAATCTCTGGAAGTATTATTGCCCCCTCCCCCCCCCCCCCTTTTTGTTCTTTTCTCTCTTTTTTTTTTTTTTTTTTAAGAAGCCTCAAGCCTACTGACAAAAGTAATGGGAAATCCATCTGGATTTCCAGCTTCCCTTAATAGCTTTGGATTCTGAGTAAAAGTTGCATTTCCTTATATGGTTGATGTTATACAAATAGAGTTTCATAAAAATGGAATTCCCATTCATTGAAGAAATTCTATGTATTTGAGCATGGAAGAATGCTGAAACAGACAATTTTCTTGTAGCTGTTTTCCCTTTTTTTTTTTTTTCTGAACTCGCAATGTTTCAAAGTTTCGTTAAAACTTAGACTTTCCTGAATTAAAACATTTCAGAATTTTACCCTTTGCCTGAACCACTTCCATATGCTACAGAGACTGTTCTTCCTGTTCCCCACCGTGATTCCATCTCTCATGAGCTGCTTCTCCATGTATTTAAAGTGTCACAAGGGAGATGACATTTCCTGTCTCATCTTATAGCCCATCAGACTTGTTTAACATCCGCCTCTTAATGACTCAGGCAGAGGGAGAATTTCTGAACCGTCTCTTTCTGGGTCACACTAACATGGTGTTTGTTTTTTCTTCTCAGAAAATTCTGCCAAAATCTAGTTTTTTCTCATCCAAAATTTGTTAGCAATCTGTTTGTCGCTGGGAGGATGCTTTGTTGTGGGTACTTGGACCAGCCAAATCAAACAGACAAGCAAGGAGGAAGTTGGCATATAGTGACAAGAAATGTTTTCTTCTCAAAACCAAAACAAAATCTGAGTCCTCTGCCTCAAATCTTACTTTAAAATGTTTCCCTTCTCTTTGCCATCTGGTAAAAAATGTTTCATTTTCTTATAGCTGAAAACACAATCCTGTGAACATGTCTTCGTGCTTTCTGTTTTGTTTCTTAATGGAAAGGAAACTTACATGAAGAAATCATGGTACTGCATCCGTGACTTCTGGGCCTGCTGACAATTTTGCCAAAACAGTCATTTGAGATGTTGGATACTCTTGGCTTTGAAGCTGAAGAACACTCCCTCCGAGCCCCATGTGCTACTCAAGTGTCTTGCATGTTGTCATCCTAGTATCAGATGTCCTTTGAAGTGAATTTCATTAAGTGACTTGGCATATGGATCCCAAAGCTTCATTTCATGTTCATGTTTTGACTAAACCATTCATGTAAAATAGCCTTTTAAAAGTACTGCTTATTACCCATAAGAAACAAACTGAACCCCAAAGTCTCATGCATTTTTCTAATATGTATACTTTGCTTTACCAAATGTACACATCTGTGAGAGGCCTAGGATCAGCTGTAAAGGTCTTCTGCTGTCTTGTGTCAGCATCTCAGCAGGGCTTTCTTGTGGTGAAATCACAGTGTGGATATACGAAAGGAAATGGTATGATGATTATAGGTGTAACAGCTCAGCCAAGGCTTTGCCTCTTGACCTGGATGATTATCCTATCAGTTTTGCCAAAGGACCTCCATTTGTAGAAGAAGGGAGAACACTGCAGTGACAGAATTCACTTTTTTCCTTTCTGCATATTTACACAGATGATGGTGAATCCCCTGAGAGAGATTGACAAGACAGTAGGACAACTAATGGATGGACTGAAACAGCTGAAACTACATCGATGTGTCAATGTCATCTTTGTTGGTGATCATGGTAAAAGAAACAATATTCTTTATCAGTATATAAATGCTTGAGCAATGTAGCTGTACATATAATAGGTAGCTTAAATGAAAGTTACATTTAAGATATTTATGTGCTGATTTTTTCTGGTGGTTTAAATCCCCAAACCCAGCCAATTGGTGTAGACTGGTCACTCAGCTCACCTGTTAATTGTCATTGGAGGGCACTTCACTTTCATAACAGTGATCTGAGTATTTACATCACCACTTAAGAGTTTTTCAAAGCTTGACATTTTTGATATTGCATCCAAGTGCAGCTCTCCTTGTATTGGAAGGCTAAAATGTGCCTAGAGAAATCTTTATTGGCAGTGTTAATGGAAGGAAACAATTTAATAACGCTGTTCTCCTTTTCATGAAGAGAGGATTAGGACTTCAGAGGGAGACATTTTGGTGGCAATTAATGGGTCAAGTTATTCTACTAGGAGAAAGACTGGAATTATCTGTAAGGGACTGTGTCCAGCTTGGATGGAAAATGTCAAGAAAATAATGGAGGAAGAAGGAAAACAGTAAAAAGATATTTCAGGGTCAGGTGGAGAGTCACCCAAAAGCAGAGATATTATTTGGTAGGTCTCATTCTTTTGGACATCAGAAGAAACTTTACAATTCAAGAAATAGTGAATAGTAACAAAGGCAAAAAGAAAAAGGAAGTTTTGTTAAAGCAAAAGGTGATCTTGTTTAAGATAAATCTGGTTTTGCATAACTTCTTAGTGATGCTACCAAAGGTCCTGTTCTGTTTAGATCTTTGTTTATGAAAGTCTCACAAGAACTGCTACATTAGCAATAAAATGGAATATGCCTCCTTTCTGGCTGTGGGGAGGGAAGTGTAAGGGGCAGGAATGATTTCCAGTGGAGGCATTTTTGTCCTGAGAACTGCCTGTAACTGGCAATACATTCCTCCCTGCCACGAACGGCTGTAGGAGAGAATTGTTTATCTGTGGCTGCCTTAGAACAGACCACCAACAGACAATACCTTTTGTGTGTGACTTCTCCTAAAATCCTTTGTTTAAAAAAAAATTAATCCCTGAAGTAGTACACTAAACCAGAAACAGACTTTGATTTTTCCATGAGCTTAGTTTGGAGATGTGTCAGTGCACACATGGTATATGTGGCGATGGTTCCTACGACACTGAGACTGGTATTTCTCATGTAATCAAGTGCTAAAATCACCCTTAGTTTGGCTCCTACCAGTGTCCAATATGGGAATTAGATGAGTGTAAAGAACAAGATTAACATTAGTCATCCAAAAGAAAAGAATACGTAGGCTGTTTGGGGTCTCTTTCTGTGCTGTTTTGGAAAATGTGTTTATTTTCAAGCTGGATTAATTTTCTTTCTGCAGGGATGGAAGATACCACTTGTGAAAGAACTGAATTTTTAAGCAACTATCTGACTAATGTGGAAGACATCATTTTGCTGCCTGGATCCTTAGGGCGAATTCGCCCCAGGTCTAGCAATAACCTAAAATGTAAGTTAATTTAATTGTACCTCTTATGTCCTAAGAACTAGACTCCATCCCTTCCTTGGGCTGACGTACAAAGGATGTAAGTTCGCAGTGTGTCGGCGGGACATTCAGAGGGAAGCCCTCTAAAGACCAGCTGCTCACTCCCCTCCCAGTCTGTAGTTTACAGATCCCGCAGTGGCAGAGCTGTGTCAAGTGGATGGCTGAAATGTTCTGGGTTGAACCCCACCCTTTTATGGTAAGAAGTGGGAACTTGTGAAGCTAGTTTCGAATGACAGCATACATGTCATGAGTTTGTTCTCACACTTCTCCCCTCTGTCAATGAGAACAAGACTTGAGGGAGTTCAGTACTGCACAGATTGAATATTAAAAAAAAGCACCTGGTAGAAAGTTACCCTGATGTGGTGGTTGAGATTAGCTGATCTTTAATGAGAGCACTCAGGGCTGAGACAGGAGTCCTCTGGTGAAGCTAACCCTGTGATTTAAAGCATTACAGACCCAGCTGCCCCTCAACTGGTCTGCTGGGGACTACTGCCTCCAGGGCAGCAGTACCAGGATGGGGCTTGTGCCAGCACCATGGCTGCTCAGGTTCAGTGTACCATGGCAAACCTGGCTTTACCAGCAGTATAAGCTACCATGCAAACTGTGAAACTCAAACTAACCATAAGTACTGATTTTTTTTTGCAACGCATGATACAAGTATGATAGCTTTTTTTGTAGAGGGGAAGATCAGATAGTGGGGATAGCCAGATGATCCCTCTGGCTGAAGGCAGCTTTCACAAAACAAATGGTCTTTGAAGATTGAAGATTTCTAGAATAGCAGCAGAAATCATAAGAATGTGGTAAAACTTTCTTAGATACTGATTTATGTATGTATTTATTTTAGTATAAACTAATTTACCTGGGTATTTATGCTGGAGGAATATCACATGAGTATGTAAAGTTCTGTTGAAAATAGTGCATACATTGATACAACTTTGTAGACTACCATAAAGACTGAATTCCTGCACTTCATATTCTACTGAAAAATTATATTTCAGCTCTTCTGAGAAGATTTTTTTATAAGATCTTTCAATCCTTGAATTCCCAAATTGCCAAATAAGATTAGTTTTCTTTGGAAGATGAATGGTAACGTCTTCCAAAAAGACCAGCTAGTCTGACTGACCTCTGAGTCATACTACTGGTGTTCCCACAATACCACTTTCCTCTCTTGGCCTCTCTCCATAGCTTCCTAGTTCTAATATTTGCAATTGCTTATAGATCAGTAGTTTGAACATAGAACAAAGAAGCATATTCCTTAGTTTTAGAATTGGGGTTTGCCCCCTTAAATGAAAAATTGCCAGCTTTTTTTTTTATTCCTCCTCCATTTTCCTAATGATGACACTGCCTCAAGGCCTGCAGACACACCTTTGCAATGTATAAGCCTGTAGCTTATATTCTGAGATTCAGTACAGCTCATTTCAAGCTCAGCAAGATCGTGTGTTGGGCAACCAAAACAATAACAGTTAAGCAAGAGATTCTCACTTCCTAAGCTTTTCTCTTAGCCTGTTTTTTCTCTCAGTATTAAAAACTCTCCTTCCCCCCATCAACTCTGGAAGAAGATAAGAGCTAGTATGGACTGTTCCTGGGTTTGGGTTTTATACATCTTGCATGTCCCTTTAATTATCCAAAGATGTATCAAAAAAATTTTACTGTGGCTTTTCACTTGCCCTGTAGTAGCCTATGAAATATGTAAAATGTTAAAAGAGACAAAAAATGCTGCATATTTATCTTACTGCTTCTAAGGAAGTACATTGTTGCATTCAAATGTGCTTTCAAAATTTTTCAAGTAAAGTCTTTGTGTTTGGGGATCATTTTTTATTTTAAAGGAAAGCAGTCAAAAGACCTGAAATTATATGTTTTCAGAAAATAGAATAAATATTAATCTAAGGCCCAAGTCATAAAAAAGTGAGCAAGATGACCTCAGTAACTAAAATATCACTAAGTAAAGGGTATACAGTTAAACTTTAGTTCGTATTCAAGATATCCCATATATACCGTGTACTTTTAATAGAGATCAGCCAAGAACGCTTCTGTAAAACTACATTATTACCTTGTGTTTTCTTCTGCAAATTGTTCATCTTTATATTTTTGTCTCTTTTTTTTTTTCTGTTTGTTTGCTAAACAGATGACCCTAAAGTGATTGTTGCCAACCTTACAGTAAGTATTTAGGACTGGAAGGTATCTCTGTCTATTCTGCACTACTCACTTGACATCTTAATTTGGGGCATTATTCAGCATTCTCTCCTCACTCTGTAGGCAGGAAAACCAACCATTAACATGAATAAAGTGTTAAATGGTGCCCTTCATGAGTACAGATTAATGTTTGTCATAAATTCCACTGTTTGCTGCTGTAGTAGCTTTTATAACCTTTTTGGGCAGTGCAGAGCCAGAATCTCCCTGACCATCTTGACTACCTGAATTGAGTCTTTTTATTCACTCCTTCAGAAATGGAAAGTAATCTTTTAGGGTAAATATTTTACTAGCACTTTGAAGACTCTGAAAAAGTTCATTTGATAGCCTTCAACTATAACCTTTTAATGCAAAAAAAAAGTGTTTAAAATAAAAGCTGATTTAAAAAAAAAAAATTTGTAACCAGAGGTCTTTAAATATATCTCCAGACAAGATGTATTTTGAGCATTCAGTTTTCCTCTGAAACTTAAGCTTTGGTCCAGTTAGAATAAAATTCTTCTTCTGTGAGCTAAGTAAGTATGATGTGTTTTACATGATGCTTTCAGAAATACTGTCATGAGAATGAAACTTTCTAAATACATCTTTGAATGACTCCCTGGGCCCTGGTCTTAAGTAAATACTGCACAGAAAGGGCTGGACCACATAATCTAGATGTACACTTTGTTTTCAAGACATCATCAATAATGACCTTAACAGCTTGATTTCTGTAGTTCAAGGTTTTATGTGCGTCTAAGCTAACTGACAGCAGTGTTGTTTGTAATCGTTTATTTTTCAGTGTAGAAAGCCAGACCAGCACTTCAAGCCTTACTTGAAACAGCACCTCCCTAAGCGCTTGCACTATGCTTACAACCGAAGAATTGAGGATGTCCATTTACTGGTAGATCGCAAGTGGCATGTGGCAAGGTAAACTCTTGCTTTTGCTTCCATCCTGATTTTCAGCCTTTTTTTTTTTTTCTGAGGAAATGAGACACCTGGGGTTGCCATATCTGTCAGCATCCCACTCCTGCCCCCGGGAGCAAGAGGAGCTTTGAACTCTTGGTGAGGTTCAATCACATTTGGTGCAAGGGGATGTGGCTCAGAACACAAAATTGTTTTCAAGTTTGGGAAAATTAGTAGCTGGATAGAGGGCAGAATCCCAGATGGGTTTCCTCAAGCAGCTGTGTGAGTTTTGACTGATTAGCTCAGGTATAGGAGCCGATAAGCTTTTTTAATGTGGTGCAATCTTATTCCAACCAGGAAGCAGGGAATATGGGAGGAAAGGGAAAGCATATGTCACTAGGGGATGGTAGGGAACAAGAGGCTGAATGTGTGCAATGAGTGAATGGTAATAAAATGGAGATACTCTCAGAATGGCTGAATGCCTGAGAACATGAATGGTATGACAGGGTGGCCATCAAAGTGCCAGCAGCATATTGTGTTGCAAAATAAATCCACAGAAAAACAGAACGCTTTAGCTCGGAGAAAACCTTGGTTTGGGCTTTTTTTCCCTATATGCCTCTGAATTTCCTCTGAGTGAGGAAAATCAAGTTGGCACATATATGTATAGAATGAACAGGAGAGGAGTAGCCTTTGTTTATGAATTGTGCACCCCTTTCTAGTTTAATATATAGTCATCTTCTTGCTTTGATCTTGCAATACATGTTGTGTATTACAGTATGAGAATCACAGAATCACTCAGATTCACAAATGGCTGGGTCTTTGTACATAAAGATGACTCAGTGTTTCTTGGAAGATGACACAGCTTTTGGCTCGTGGTAGTCTGTTATGAGCTTTAAATTATGGTAGGGTTTTTTGCCTGTATAGCTGCCAGGTGAACACACGGTGTTTTGTAAGTGCCTTTTGACATTTGTGCTTATCTTTCTGTATATTATGGAAAGATCACTTTGCTGAAGCAGTGAACAAGGAAACCCCAATTGCTTTCTTGCATAACTCTACTAGCTGGCTGGCTGGCTGGTTGCCCTGTACAGTTTCTGAGGCTGGAGTTCATGTACATTTCAAAGAATCAGACTCTGAGTTTTAGGCCTATAAAAGTTTTAGTTTTAAGTATTTTACTGGAACTGATGGGATGGCCCAAGTTGATTTACGTTTAGTAATTTCTTATTAATTACATCAGACTTTCCTTGGCTTATATTTATTCATTAGATTTTCTGAAGTCTCATTTGTTAATGTAACTGTAATTCATTGTTTATTCACAGCCAGGAAAATGGTAGTTATAGACCTGATTGTTGTAACTGTAGTAATTTGCAAGGCCAAAATAAAACTTTAGCTGAGCATTGTTTTATTGAAGATGAAGAAATTAACTTGTTGGATAATCTGTTCCCCTGCATGTATTGCCTCTACATGGCCCTCATAAAACTGTAAAAAAGTACACTGAAACAGAGTGGTATTGTAATTCCTATGATGCAATACTTATTTTTCTGCATATTTTGTAAAAATATTCTCAGGACCAAGCTGACAATTAGCATTCCTATGATACAGCACTTATTTTCTCAGCTATTTATCTTCATTAAAATCCTTCTCTTTTCCCTCCAGCTGTGTTTCTGATCCCTAATTTTTGTTTATTGGATGGAGAGCATAAAGGTGAAAGCACTTTACAGCATTGTATGACATTTGCGGCACTGTAAGGTCACAAAAGTGCTTTCTTAGAAGCCTCCGTTTGCCTTTGTAGGATTGGAAGAGCATGGTCCAAAGTACCTCCAGTCTGTAGGAGATGATGTGATATGAGAAAATCTGAGAGAATAAATAAATAGATGCTAAGGTTGTTATGAATGAGTAAGAGCTGGCTCTTAAGTTTGCATCCTTTTATAGTGGGAGCAGAGTGAGAATCTTCTGCTGGGGTTGTTGGATGAGCCTGCAGTCTCCACTACTGCTCTTCAAGAAAGATGAGCAATGCACTGCCTTGTAACCTTATCCCTCCTATCCTCAAAGTACGTTGTCAGGTCAGCCACCATACCTACACCTTTGAGGAATTTTTCTAACACTTTTTCAATTTAGGAAAGCTATGGACGTTTACAAGAAACCAACAGGAAAATGTTTCTTCCATGGAGACCATGGCTATGACAACAAGATAAACAGCATGCAGGTAGGAGCAATGCAGTAACCTTTGTGGGAGGGTCACTGAAGGCAGAAGAAATTGGAGGTCTCTAAAATGTAAATATTCCCTGAAAAAAAACCTATCTTCTAATACTCTATATTCTTCTCCCTCTCTTCTTTTTTTTTTTTTTTTTATAAGACTGTCTTTATAGGTTACGGCCCTACATTCAAATATAAGACCAAAGTACCTCCTTTTGAAAACATTGAACTTTACAACGTCATGTGTGGTAAGCTACCTGCTTGAGAAATTGCAAGAGAAATGCTGTTTTAGCTAACAGGGCTTCATTTAGGCATCTGTGAGCTCATGCCCTGGCTCCCTCACAGTGTCCCTTCCCCAGTTGTTACTTCCCAAGCACTGGCCTTTTGGCCAGGAGAGCTGAAGGCACTTCTCAGGGGCCTCAGTTTGCTCTACTCTAGCAGCTGGCCTAAAAAGGAGGTTACCATTGATTTGCTGTGTGCAGCTTGGCAGAGATCAAATACACACCACTACAGTGCGTGGTGTCCACACCTCAGCAGTCTAGGAAGGAGGTTTCCTTTCAGAGACTGCTTCTGCACCTGCATGTCTCATGCAGCAGCAGGAGTAGGGAGGTGCCCCTGTCCTTGGCACTCGTGAGACCACACCTTGAGTACTGTGTCCAGTTCTGGGCACCGCAGTATAAGAAGGACATTGAGGTGCTGGAGCGAGTCCAGAGAAGGTCAACGAGGCTGGTGAGAGGTCTGGAAAACAGGCCTTATGGAGACTGTCTGAGGGAACTGGGATTGTTTAGTCTGGAGAAGAGGAGACTGAGAGGAGACCTTATTGCCCTCTACAACTACCTGAAAGGAGGGTATAGTGAGGCTGGTGTTGGTCTCTTCTCCCAAATTACTAATGATAGGACGAGAGGAAATGGCCTCAAGTTGCGTCAGGGGAAGTTTAGGTTGGATATTAGGAAGAAGTTCTTTACGGAGAGGGTGGTTAGACATTGGAACAGGCTGCCCAGGGAGGTGGTGGAGTCACTGTGCCTGGAGGTGTTCAAAAAAGGATGGGATAAATGTTGGACTTGATGACCCTGGAGGTCCCTTCCAACCATAATTATTCTATGATTCTAAGGGCACCACTTAGTTTTCTGTGGCATTTCCTGGTATGATTGTTTCCTAAACTGCTGTAGGTGTGAAGCAAAATATGATGAGGTATACAGCTATTCATCCCAAATTTTTCTTTAATACTGATTTTCCAACACAAAAAAAATTTCTAGCTGAAGGCGTAATTCACTTATTTTATTTCTTTTTTCAAACATGAAATACCAAAAAAGTAATTATCCCTTATCTCTACAGCAGGTGACTAATAACACTGTGTTGCAGGTGGTTGGTGTAAGGTCAATATACTGACTATAGGTTTGCACTGGAAGCTGCAGAAGTAATTATAATAAAACTGTTTCCCAGTGTCTTGATGCAAATTAACCTTCTTGTCATAAAGGCCACAATACTATTCAGATAGCATTTGCAATGTCGTGCTTTGGACAAAAGGCTAGTATTTTTATTGCATTAAAAGCACTCATTAACATGTTGTAGGTATAAACAGTACTGAAAAAAAGTCTTAGCTCAGTACAGATGCTGCTGCATACACATTTGCAATTTAATCATCATTCATTTATCTTTGTTGTTTTTATAGATCTGCTTGGATTAAAGCCTGCACCCAATAATGGTACCCATGGAAGTTTAAATCACTTGCTGAGAGCTAATGTTTATAAACCAACTGTGCCAGATGAAGTTGCTAAACCACTCTATCCTGTCGCTCTGCCTTCTGCGTCAGATTTTGATATAGGATGTACATGTGATGATAAAGTAGGTGTTTATAATCTGGTGATGCTTCCACTATTAGTAGCTGCCCAGTAAAGTTGTAGCCATTTTCTCTATTTTGAGAGGGTCTGATCTGTAAGAATTTCCCATATCCTTCCTGTGAAGTGTCTGTGCCATTCTGGAGCAATTATGGCTTTTTGTAAAACAGGAAACAAAATCATTACTGTTTTATACCACTAGTTTTGTTTTGTTAGATGCCTAGTAAAACGAGATGTGAGAATGCTCCAGTGATCCTAATCTTATTCCTTTTTTCTCTTCTTGAGAAGAATAAGTTGGATGAACTCAACAAGCGCTTTCATGTCAAGGGAACAGAAGGTAAGAGCCTGGTGCCTCAGTTAATAAAAGCTATTTTGGGGTTTTTTTGCAAGTTAGTTTGCATCCCTGATAGCAGACAAACTCCTGTTTTGTTTTAGTCAATGTGCAGTAATCTGTCTTTTCAAATGACTGTCAAAGTAGCACATAGACATGCATGAGACACATGGGCAAGATTAAGTGCTGCTCACGTGAGGAAGTGCACACTGTCTTTTGCTATAACCAGGGCTGAAGTATTGCTCAAAGTTATGGGAGTTTTAGCTCTTCCTTTCCATCACTGGTAGGAGATTTAATCTCCGCTGTGAAAGCGGAGAGGTGAGGAAAGGAGAGGGAGCATGATGCAGTGCTCCACTCAACCACAAGCAATAAATGGGGTAAAAACCATGGACTACATCTGCACACTATGTTTTACCAGTATTGTTCAGGCTTAGGTTTCACCAGGTCAGTGGCAGAAAGGATGGTACAGCTGCTTTGACAGTCCCTAACTGGGTCTTTAACGCTTGGTTTTTAGGGCTCAGGTTATCCACTGAAACAAGTGCAGGAATGCTCTGCTGGTTCAGGGACACTCAGCGCAGTTCTGTCCCTCATCAGTGTTCAGTCAATGTTACTCCCAGGAAAAAGCACCCCCTGCTCTCCTGGCCAGCAGTTCCCACACCCTCCCTGCTGTATGCCAGCACTGACTTCTGTGTGGCTGTACTCTCAGCTTCATCAGGACTGTGGTCCAGGTTAAAATGTAGCACTAAGACTGGAGGGCAGGGGATGGGAACTACTTTTCTGAGCAGCAATGCTGCCTGAAGGGCTCATCAAAGCAGAGCTTCCCCTCTCATAGCTGTGATTCTGTTCAGCATAACAATTCACAGCATTCCCCTTACCATAACAAATGCCCAAACTAGCAAATCCTGAAGCATTGAGTTTAGGTATGGACTTTTGAGATACTTCAAATCGTATTGCTCAGATGACTAAGACTGGGTTTTTTTTATTTCCCTTGTGAAGCTGCTTCTTCAATATTTCTCTTGTGAACGGGCAATGAAGCCTATCTCTACTAAACTAAAGTTTCTAGAGGTGATATTATTCCTTTTCTTTGTGAGTTAAATTGCCCTTCTGCAGTTTTCATCTTGTTGAACTGATTTTTCCAATTAGTGAAGAGCCACTCCCTGCTGTGGCAATTTCTGGCTTCAAGAAAAATTACCTTCACCATTATACCCCTAGATATCTCAACATCTTTATTTTGATGCTTATTTGTTTCAGTAGTATAAAAATAGGATTTTTAATATATTTTAAGATCATTTGTTAGTTGTCTGTTAAGTGGAAGGAAGTGCCCCCAGTTCTGCTACATGCAAGTTATTTTGTTGTATTTTATGACAGGCTGTAGCACCTGTTCATGGATCTTCTGCATTTAGTTGGTAATGCCCTTCTCCAGAATGGTGCACCATGCATATTTAGCTGATGTTGTTATTCACGTGCAGGAGAAAAAGACAACTTCAGCTTCTCTTGAATAAAGCAAGTTTATCATCTTTGCCCTTAGACAAGGTTTTTCCAACTTTTTTTTCTTGTGTCCTATAAAAATATCCTATGTTTGGACTCAAACACTAATAAAACATACCCTTTTCTTGTGGGTTAAATGCCTGTCTGTGAACAGTGTTAAGCTGCTTTCCTTGTTTCTGTTTTGTTTTCCAAAAGCAAGCCAAGCCTGTTTGCCAAGTGGTTATCAACATCAGTGAACTCTGCAGCACAATGAAAGATTAGCCAGGAAATTTATTTTTCTTCTATCTCTTTCAATGATGTTTTTGCCTTTTTATAAGCAAGCTTGTCAGAGGTATCTAGTGACATTCAACCATAACATGTCACCAAGACAGAAGAAAAGCAAGTTTTGCAGAGTTGGAGGTGTCTTTTTGTAGCCAAAGTTAGGAAAAGTGTTGGTTTGTTTGTTCATTTTCTTTAATATTACTGACAGAAAACAACACATGAGCCTTCAGAACATCATCTGTATCAGGCAAGTGGGAAAAAATACTTTTAGTGAGTGAGCACTTTTGCCTCCCTTTTGCAAGGGACTTTACAAAACACATAGGAAGGAGAGAAAGTCTGGAGAAGAGTGGCAGGAGTGATAGGATAGGGGCTGATTTAAAGCTACGAAGAAAGTGCTTATCACCTCATGTGTGACTGAAATGTGGTCACAAAGACCCTTGTGGCTTATCCTGAGTTTGAAGAAACACCTTCTCTCCCACCTGTGAATCCAACAAGCTTTCAAGTGCAGAAGAGACTTTTGACCTTTAAGTGGGTTGTGAGCCTGGAATGGGGAACCCAACCAAAAATATTGAAGAACTGCTGCTCTCTCTGCTACGAGATTTCCTTAGCAGTTATCAAGGATCACGTTAAAATCAGCATGTGTTGGAAAGCCAACCCCTATTTTTCATCTTCAGCTTTCAATAACAAATGTAAATGTAATTTCTTCTGATCTGTAGAGAAGCATCTCCTATACGGGCGCCCCGCAGTACTGTACCGCACAAAATACAATATCTTGCATCACCATGACTTTGAAAGTGGCTACAGTGAAACATTCCTGATGCCTCTCTGGACATCCTACACTATTTCCAAACAGGTCAGTACAGTCTTTGCTCTTGGAAAGTGCTTTAAAAATCCTGGGGAAATTGTTCAGTACCTTTATTCTTGAAGTCCTGAGGTCCTGTTCCCCCAAGTAGAGTTTCCCACCAGAATTATGTCAAATACTATTGAAAACAATGCCAAAATCCCATTTTTCCTTCAGGAGAGAAAAATTTTAAGGCAGAAGGGCTGTATATTTCTGTTCTTGTTTTCATTTGTTTTCTAAGTTTTTCTTGATGGGGGTTTGTTTTATCATGATAGCATAATTGGTGACTTCTTTTGAATTATTTCCCATGGTGACTTCTGCTGCCTGAAGGAGAGTCCCTGTGACAGGTACAGGAGCAGGACATGGTTGCACAGCTGGGTGGTTTATTTTACTCCACATAAGGCCTTCCATCTAATCTGCCAACTATATGAAATTATTTTCTTTTGGCTATAAATTATGACATTTCCTTTCTTGTCATTTCTGTGTGTATTCCTCAATGCAGGCAGAGGTATCTGGTGTCCCAGAGCATCTGGCCAGCTGTGTGAGGCCTGACCTCCGCATTTCTCCAGGAAACAGCCAGAGCTGTGCAGCCTACAGGGGTGACAGACAGCTCTCCTATGGCTTCCTTTTCCCTCCCCGTAAGTTCAGATTGCTTCTTAAGACCTAGAGGGTTTGTAATTTTCTTTTTTTGTTAGGAGAAAGCCTTAGATATGAAAAGTCCTCCCATCAGGTATAAACGTAGTGAGGGGTTTTTTTAGATTGTTGGGAAAAAATATAGGTAGGAATGGTTTAATTTCCCCTGCTCTGGGATGATTTCTTCCTCCTTCATGTCATTTCCCCAGAGGAGCTGCTACTGCACAGTTGTCACATATGAGGCTAAATGGGATGAATACGTTATTCTTGCTGCATTTGCTGAGGACCAAGGGCCCAATGCCACAAGTTGCCATCACAGCTGTGGTCCCTTATCTCCGCAACAGATGCTCCAAACTGGTGCGCAGCTTCATGCACCAGAAGGAAAGTGTCCCAGTTAGTTAATAAAAATAAAGGTGAACAAAGAATTGCACAAAGTAGGAGTACAAGCTAAAAGTCAATCTTCAAAAGCTGACCCTTTAAAGTCAGTGGATAGATAACAGCTTCTAGGAACTGGGAATCTAGTCAGAATTTTAAATTTTGAATTCCAACAGCAGAAAGATAAATATATATTTAATTTATAAATCCATATTAGATTCTTGCACACGGTAAAAATTTCTACCATCCTGTGGAAAGAGTGCTAGCAGAAAACCTGTATGAGTGAGTGTCCTGGATTCTTCTGCTGTAGTTACATTGGTTCAGCCTTGGAGCAATGATCCTCTGGGATTATAAATGTTCAAGGTACACAGTCATTGCTCTGCCTTCCTCACTCAGTGGCTGAAATATGGTGGATTTCTGATATGGAATTACTGGTCCAGAGGCTTGCTCAGAACTGCAAGATAATCCTCCATTCCTCTCCCTGGAAATTGTGTGCCTCTTTTGTAAAAGCCTGCAGAGCAGCTCTCTGAGTTTCGAGCTTGCAAAAATTTATGAGCAATAAAAACATTTTGAAATGGTTGACAGTTGAAGCAAAGACAAAATCCTTACCTTCCATGTCACATTAGGAAAAAGCTGTCACATTAAGGAAAAATTTTATGCATATAACGTGCACTTCTGAATATAAAATTCAGATTGCTGTTTAGATGACGGTATTCTTTGGTTGATCTCTGAAGTAGTTTTTCAAAATATTTTTATGTTCCTTGAATTTTTGGTAGTTCATCTTATTAATATTTTTCTGATTCATTGTTTTCAGAATTAAGTTCCTCTGCAGAAGCAAAATATGATGCTTTTCTAATAACAAATATCATTCCAATGTATCCTGCCTTCAAAAGTAAGTGCCCTTTCCATGGCTTTACTTCTCTTTCCTAACATTTAATTTTTTTATTTATATGTGTGTTGGACTGAACTGATGGGAATTGGTGGAATGAATTGATGGGAAAAATTTAGAACATAAAGTTCAGTTACCTGTAACCAGCAGGTAATACATGTGGGCATCTGTATAATTGTAGGTATAGACAAGCAAAATACCATGAAAATGGTTTAAGCTTTAAGAAGGGTTTATTTTGCTTGGTGCTGAGCTAAGAGCACAGATGTGCTGTAGTTCAGCAATTTTGCTTCATGTCACAGTAATCACTTTCTGCAGGACCATTCAGACTTCGTTGTCTGTAGCTCAAGCTAGTGTAGAATGCACTTAGGCATTTACTGATTTTGGGTTTTTGTTTTTACTTCTCAACTGGAGCTGCCTGGGAGTGTGTGCAAGCCTGGGAGTATTGCTGTAGTTCAGGGACAAGCGATTATTTTTTATTTTCTATTCATGCCCTTAGAGGGAAACCAAACATATTTATCACCTATAAGGAAAGAGGAAACTAATTTATGAAAAATGAGGAATGACTTAAACCTGGCTGAAACTTTCAGCACTGCAGGGATATAATATTAACATTTCTTTTGTCTGCACATCCCTTTTCTCTCTAGTTTTGCCAAGAGGTAGGAAAACCATCAGACTATTCTGGTGGCATTTTTGGCTTGGCAGGACCTGAGAAGCCTTGGAAGAATCTCAAGAGCCTGTTCTTGTGAGATTTCCAATTCAGATTTTAGGCCAGAGAGGTTTGGATAAACATCAAAGCCTATGGGAAGCTTTTTCTTTTTAACCAGAAAAGAGTGTTTTTAACTGAAAAACCTCTGAGTAGGAACAAGTGGTGATGTTTGCTGGAAACTTGAGCAATGGCACTTAACTGATTACAGAGTGCAAAACTATTGGGGATTTCCCACTCTCAAATCACTTCATAAAAATGCTCTTTATGCTAATATTAGTCTAAGCAAATTGACCAAGATGCTAATCACAGGAGAAAAACCCACCACCAGCAGCTCATTTTGTCCTGTGGCCTTCCTCTTCATCACAAGTGGGTGAAGGATTCCCTGAGAACAAATGCTGGAACTAATATCATTCCTGGGGAGTTACGAACCAGTGCATGTGTGCAGGTTGCTATGTAGAGAGCCAATTATAAGGTCATTATACCGAGCTTTTTCCTCAACAGAGAAAATACAAGGTGTCAGTTTTATGCTATGCTGGCTCAGGTGGCAGTGCTGGCTGCAGAGACCCCCTCCTCTACTTTGTTTTTTTAATTCACTGTCCCATCCCATCCGCCCAGACAATAATTCTGTATCCATCTTTTCTGTAGTGAGTCTGGCTCACCAGCTCCCACTTTGCTGGAGCTACAATATGATGCCCCTGGGCTGGCTCCCCATTGCACTGGCTTTGCTGTCTTTGTGGCTGCAGTGGGAACCCAAGTGGGGAACTGATTCAGCTGGAAAACTCAGGAGAGCTTTTTTTTTTTTTCTTCCCTTTCTGGGCTATTTTTACTGTTAAGGCTGATGCATTGGAGGAGTGAGCAGCTGGAGGAGTGGTACTGCCAAGTGGTTACTGCAGCTGAGGTTCTTGTTAGACCATTGCTTGTGAGGTCCTGTCCCGGACAGCCGGAGCAGGGAGTTCATGTGGCACTGGGCAGTCTTAGAACAAGGTGTCCTGGGGAACTTGCTGAGGCTGACGTTGCCATCAGTGCTGGGGAACCGTGGACTTAACAGCCTGAGCTGCCAAGACAAAAGTTAAACTTTTACAAGTTTGAGATTCTTTGTTTACACACTTCTGTTAATGTTAAAATAAAAAGGAAAAAAATAAGGAAAAGAATGATTCCAGTGTGTTTCCCATCTCTGAAAGCATCTTGTTATGGTTGAAGAGGGTGTGGTGGGAGTAAGTATCACACTCTTCCCAAAAGTTGCTGTAATGAGGTGCCATGCCATAATTTGGTCATCCTTGAGGGCACATAATTTAAAATTTAGACATTTTGTATCCAAGCAGAATTAACTGGAAGAATATGACCTTTGTACTTTCTTTTAAAATGTTTGTGTTTTGCTTGGTGCTGTTTCCTTTCTAGAATTAAAAAAAGCCCCAACACTGCACCATCCCAGTAGCTAGATAAGAAAGACAAAGGAAGTGTTTACAGGGACATCAAAAACGTGTGAATAGCTGTTTCTACTGCCTGGTGAAGGAACAGCAAGCTCTCTGTGCAACATCTATGGCAATGCCAGCCTGGGAGTGGTACCCTGCATTTCCTTTATCACTGGTTGGGGAAAAAAATCAACAGAAAACAGAGAAGTCTGAATAGGCTTTATTGACCAAACTGAATGAAGCTGCAGTAAATCTGTAATGCTTAGTCTTTGATTTCCCCTGCCACTGTGTGAATAATGTCCACTGGATTTTTATTTTCAGGGGAAAAAAAAAGTTTATAATCTTTGACATGTTTTGGCTTATCCAAACCATTTTTTTTTAATTTATTTTTTTTTTCTCAGAGGTATGGAACTATTTCCAAAGGGTTTTGGTGAAGAGATACGCCACTGAACGAAATGGAGTCAATATTATAAGTGGGCCAATCTTTGACTATGACTATGATGGTTTACATGACACACCCGACAAGATAAAACAGTAAGAGTTTGTCTTTAAATTGGTTTGCTCTTGCTTGTCTTAATGATGGCTTTATCTTAAACAATTCATTATCTGCACATTATTCAGTTTTTGAGAGGAGATACAATTTTCTAGCTCTTTCTAAAGTTGTTCTTCATCAACACTGAATATTGTCCTACCTACAGATAGGACAGTGGTAAAAATAAGGAAATGGCAATTCAGCAGGTAACTGTTCACTTTGACTTTGAAATTAAGTGTTCATTCAGCCTTGAGACACACCTGACTTATGTTCCAAATAATTTATTTTCTCTAAAATTCTCCAGAACTTAAGAAATGACAACTGGATAACAGAGCAATTGTTATTAGCAAGTGCTATTGATTTAGATACTCAAATTTTTTGTTAATTCAGTATGCTTTCTCTCTATGTCCCTGAACTGAAGAAGCCTTTCAGCACTGACATGTGGTATTTCTACACAGTATCAAAACATGAACTAATTGAATGCTCATTTTCAGACAGTGTCTAGGAATCAAACATAGCTCAACAATGTATGTGCGTCCTCGCATGTTGGGGAGGAAATACCATGCTGTTTGTGTAACCATCTTCCAAACAGGTTTATCCTTTGTGGATAAATGTTTGCTTTATTCCCCCAGGTTTGTGGAAGGCAGTGCCATCCCTGTTCCTACTCATTACTACACCATCATAACCAGCTGCTTAGATTTCACTCAGCCAGCCGACAAGTGTGATGGACCACTCTCTGTTCTCTCGTACATCCTTCCCCACCGGCCTGACAATGACGAGAGCTGCAATGTAAGTTCTGCTGCACCACTGTAGCCCCATGGCAAATATGTCCCTGGGACACATGAAATCCCATTACAGTTAGATACTAGTGCTCACTGATGTCTTGAATGAAAGCACAGGTTAGAACTCTGTTAAGTGTCATGTTCAACTCATTAGACAAAAGGACTTCTCCATGGTATCAGAGAAACTATGGAACTATTACTGCATCTAAAATTGTCTGGAAGATCTGACATACCGTAGGTTGGCAGTAAACAACTTGTGCGCTTTTATGTTTTGGCAGACACTGTTAGTATAACCTCAGAGCAGATTGGGGGGAGGCTATGTGCATAGATGTATTGTGCTGGCAGCCAGCCTATTGTTTTTATTGATGTCTGTTTCCATATGCAGGTACAATATAGTTCATCTGCTATGGCAGTCTGAGTGCATCAGACAGCATGATTACATCCAACCCACGCACTATTAAAACTGTATGCTAAAACCTGCTGAGAGTAGAATGCCAGCTCTTGCTGTTTCCAGAACATGTATATTCAAGGGAAAAGTCTGGATTTTCATACCCTCCTGGTTCCTTTCGTTTCTTCCTTTAGGATGCAAGATCCTATAGTGTAAGAATCTTGGTGAAGTGCAAAAGCTTCAGTCTGGTCAGCACTGCAGAAAGTAACACGCACACTTGGCAGCTGATCATGGGGCAGGAGAGTGGCCGAGTCCCCACAGACTCTGGCGCTCTGCAAGGACAGCAGTCCTCCCAGGCAGCTGTATTTAGACTTGTCCTTCCGCCTGAACTTGTTCTCCCATTACACAGCTGTGCGGATTCCTGCACACAGACACTTCACTATAGGCTGCCAGGAGACCGTTTCCTGAATGAACGCATTAATGTTATGAATTTTGTATTGGCACAAGAAGTTAAGACTCCTATTCCAGCTACAGGCAGAAATAGTCATTCCAACTCTGTACACAATTCACCTGGAACACTGTCTCTTTCTCATTCATCAAACATGGCCTGCTTTCAGGTCCCTCTTTTTAAAACCACGCTTTTGGAGCACTATCCCTCCCTCTTGAGCAGGTCTGGCTTCCCCCTGTTTAGACTCTCAACTGCTTTGGACAGAGTTGTCTTCCACCAGAAGTCTCAGAAAGTCCAACACATATTTCATTGCGGTTTTTCTCTGGACTGCTTTCCTCTGAATCAAGATCCAGTTGGTGATCTGGAAGTTACTAATCTGGCAGTTACTAGTGCCTCTGTCCTTGTATCTCTGCCCATATCTAATTTTACGACAAAGTCCATTTTTTTCCTCCCTATATTGCGTGTCATGGTCCTCTTAAACTGCTTAAATATTTCTTATGAACTATTTAGAACAGTGGCATCTTTTACTCATTGATTTCTTATATTCCAATCCAGACTTCTTTTCTCTGTAGGTCAAGCTACTTATGGTGTATGTACTTACAGCTCTGGGAGGAACTTCAGTGCTACTACAAGGTCATTAGCAGATATTGGTCTATGCTTTTTCAATAGAAAAGAACCACTCCAAAAGTATTTAAATGTAGCTCTTGAATGAAAATACAGTCAGGCAAAATTTTCCCATTCAAATACAGTGTCAGTCTTACTTCTGTACATGGTGTTCCATCTGATTTGTTCAAACAAGTGATTGTGTGAAACCTCACATACTTCACGGGTGAAATGCATAGGATAATATAAGAATTTTTCCTTAACCTCTCCACAGCTTTCTTTTAAGATCTGAAGGAATATTAGCTCTCCCCCCACTCTGCTCTTGTTGCACACACTTTCTCTCTCTTCATGTGCCCACTGGAGAACACCACTGCTCTTTTCATTTGAATTTGTTCCATTTTCAAACTGTGTTTATTCATGGTGAGGTTATACGCATTTATTCTTGTGTCAGCATTTTTCTATGGCTTAAATAGCCCTTCAGTGGGCTTCTTTGGGATTGACCCTAGTGATGATTTATGATGATTCTCAAGGCGCATACTTCTCTCTATTCATGGGACACCCAGGATCTTTTTTGCTCTTCTTGTAAGAGAGGATGAGCATTTTAGTAGCCTTCCTATGCATCTGTTCCAGTCTGTTTGGGTTTTTTTTTTGTGGATCAAGAATGAGATAAAGTACTCCAGGTGAGATGTCAAAATGAAAATGGTTTTCTTTCCACTGGACATAACTCCTCTGATACTATCTGGGATTTGTTTTTTCCATAGCTGTGTTATTATGGTGGCTCATAATCATGCACAACCAGTACACCCAAGTCCTTCTATCTGCTGTTTCACCTGAGAAGCTCCCAGCTTAGTAGAAATTTTGCCATCAATGTAGAAAACCCAAATTCATACTATACCAGGGACTCTCTCATCTGCATCTTCCAATATGCTATTCCAGTCTTCCTCTGCATTGACAGGAGCTCCCAATTGTTTTTTTTGTCTGTGTGGTTTTTTGTTTAGTTTTTTTGTGTGTGTATGTGTGTGGGGGGGAGGGGTTTAACTAGCATGCTAATGACCTTGCACAAAAAGCATGTATGAAGACATTACACACAATTATTTCCAAGACCAAAGCTGCAGGAACACTACTAGAAACTTCCTCCAGGCCACTATTTTCACTTTCAGAAAAACATTTAACTTTCTCTTTTAATAAGCAAGTTCCTCACCTGTCTACACTCTGATCATGTTCAGCTTTGCAGCTAATAATTTGATATCCAGAGAGATTCTTTTGTCCAGAATATCTTGTATCTTTTCCAGTGGATTTTAGGTTGGCCTCCTAATGGATTGCCTATTTCTATTTACTTGCATGTTTTCAGTTGTTATTTTTTCCTTCTAAGACTCAGTGTACTATTGAGGTGAGACTAACCAGCACAGACAGAGAAAACTATCTTTTAAAATGCATACACTTCCATTTGTTGTCCTGCAGTAATATAATACCATGTTAACTGATCTGTTATTACTGTGTTTAAGATCCTTGCTGCTGGACCTGAAGTTTCATGGACCAGTTGTGGAATGGAAAAACTAAAACCTAGATCAGTTGGTTGATTTTCTGGGCTCATGCAAATGCTGTCTTGCTGGACTTGGTTTAAAACCAAAGTCACAGTCCTGTGATTTATTCATATTGCAGATCTTTCGAAAAGGGATCTTAGGGATCCTCCTGGTATTCAAAAAAAAAAGTGAGCTTTGTAGCAATGAGACTTCCCTCTGAGCTCTGTAAAATGCAGGATTTCCTGCACAGAAGGAAGGCTTGAAGACAATAAAAATGTCAGTGATAGCATTTGCAGTAAAAACCCTGTTGAGCCCTGTTTGCAGATTAACAACCTGATTGCTAGGGTGGATGCTGAGCAGGAGGTTTCCTGCAGCCACATGCTGCCAGGAGGTGTTCCTGGATCATGGCACCACAGGTGATGGGGAGTGAGCAGGGCACACTCTCTTTCACTCTTAATTTGCATCTTTCTTTTAATGTTCCAGACCTGTCTTTTGGCCTTGGGTTGCTAGTGACATGGAGAGAAAAGTCAGTTTGGGGCTGAAAACTTAAAAACAGACGAGTGCTAACTGAGTCATAGGTGTTTGCTTTAGAGCAGCCAGCTGTGACCTCCCAGCTGGTACTTCGTGTCCTCTCTGTGCAAACGATCATGCTCCCCCTCTTGGCCTTTGCAGGGTGACCCGCAGCCTGGTCTGTGGCACATCTACTGTGTTGGGTAGGCTCTAGCATTGCTGAAGCTTAGACTTGAACAGTGAGAGGATCACTTCATAGGAGGAATGGCTGAGACAGTCAGAAAGCAGCTCATTATTTCTGGGCTTACTCCTGCAAGAGTTTTATCAGCAAGATTTCCAAGACGCATGGGGTCCAAATGACCGGAGGCACAACTCTCCTAACTTGCTTGCTTGCCAACAGTATAGATGAACCAATCTGAGAGGCTGAAGAGGGAAAAGTCCTGTTTGCTCTGTCCTTTTCCCACGCCTGCTCCCTGTTGTGCGGTCCCTGGGGCTGGCTGCAATGCTTGTGGGACGTGTTGCTGGGCTGGTTAACACACTCAAACAACCAGTAACTGCAGTGTTCTGCAGGGATGATTTTCTGATGTGTTAGTGAGTTACAGTAGTTTGTGGATGGCTCCAGCAAGTGCTGGAGCTGGCACAAGGCATGCAGCAGGAGCAGTCCTCTAAGGGAGATTACAGCCACACAACCCAACCCCAGTCCCTCTCACAGCATCACCTTCTGGATTTATTTTTTTTTAATTGAGAAATGCTTAGTGAAAGTCTTTTTTCTATCAGTGAATAATATGTATGTTCTAATAACAGGGTTTTACAGGTACCAACATAAACCATAATCCCAACTGTATAATAAATCGTAATGGTCTCCTAACAGTAAAGATTAAAATAATATTGTCTTAGATGAGGTGATGGCCAGATGAGAATAATGTGTAGGGGTAGAGTTCAAAGCTAAAGAGCTTAGAGTTTGGGCTTTGGTAATACACAGCTGATTAATATGAAGCTCTTTCTGTGAGATAAAAAGATATGTAGTGACCAATGGATGTTCAAAAAACATATGGCTCTTCTTCTGAAACACCTGCAACATGGGGCCAGCTTTTCCTAGATAACTATATATGGACATTGTCTCAACTCCATCCTAAAATGGGTCCTAAAGTAAAACTGTAGGACCCATCTTGCATGTTAAGTTTCAATTCTGTTTCCTTGGAACTTGTTTACCCTAGTCATTCTTGAATAGGGCAGAGAGATTCTTCAAATGGACCCAATGTTTAGAAAAGTTGCATTTGCTTTCAGAGCTGATTTTTGACATGGCAGGTTATAAAATTTTGGTTTTTAACATTTCAGAGCTTAGAGGATGAGTCAAAGTGGGTTGAAGATCTTCTTAAGATGCACACTGCACGCGTGCGTGACATCGAACAGCTCACAAGCTTGGACTTCTTCCGAAAGACCAGTCGCAGCTACACAGAAATCCTCTCCCTAAAGACATACCTGCATACGTTTGAAAGTGAAATTTAGCTTTCTAACCTTACTCAGTGCATCCTTTTATCAACTGGTGTATATTTTTATATTGTTTTTATATTTATTAATTTGAAACCAGGATATTAAAAATATTAGTATTTTAATCCTGTATGAAATCTTAAATATTAAACTCTTGTGTCATTTGTTTTGTTTCTCTAATGTTTAACATAGGTATGTCTCTTGGTTTATTTAGTAGCGCTTGTAATACTGCAGCTTGAGTCCTTACTCCAAGCTTTTAAGTGGTGCTGCAGGAACTGATACATGCATCAAGGAAATATTAATTTCCCATGCTCCTTTACCACACTTACAGTCCTGTACTGTGTATCAAAATACTGAACATGTAAAATTACATTCATTTACTGTTAACTATGTGACAGACATATTTAAACCCTATAGACAAATAGCATCTTAAATATAATAAACCACACATTCAGTTTTTTTAATGTGTTTTGATTTCCTTTCACAGGGCCATTCAGGGGGACTTACAGGCAGCTGATCTCTGCCAGCTCTCTTTTATTCACTGGGCAGAGCCCTTCTCGAGAGCTTAGGTTTGCTAGTAAGAGAGCTGCCAGGAGCCAAGGTGCCCTCTCCTGGTATCCAGCAACAAGACCATAAAACAAATACTCACAGTAGTCATTACTGATTAAGTTTTACCATAGGGACGGAGTTGGAAGAGGAGGTTGTTTGGTGTCATAAGCTACCAGAGGTACTCTACCATTGAGGCCACTTGGCCCCACTTTGGAGCCGTGGGGAAGATGCAAGGTAACATCTGCTGTCACTATGCAGGCTGTTTCACATCTCTTCGCTGACGTTGCTCTGGGCTAATTTCTGGGAATAGCTGTTCCATCATCTTTTGCATTGACTTTGAGGGAAGCTGAGATAAGGCAGATGTTGATGGAGGTGATGTTGCTAAAGACCCAGCAGTGGGCTTTTACCCAGGAGGAGAAAATCTAATTTTCATCATCTTGTTCTAATGACCAGAATTTGCAGAGTTTTCTCTTAATTTGAGGCCGAGTCTGAGGCTTAATGCCAGCCCTCATTCTCAGAGGAAGTCCCTTGGCCTGAATGCACTATGTAACTTCTGGTACTGTGAACCCCATATAGTGCACATGATTTACAAGCATCACCTACCTGGTTGAATGGGTCAATTCTGTTGGCTACTTTTGCGCAGCCACAGCCTCGTAATACTGGCAAGTCCCTATGAGTGACACTAAACCAATGGAAGAGACACTGTTGTATACTGTTATCTAGATAATGGCCTGATTTGGCTTGAACAGCCAAGGCATATGCTATGGAGCATTAGTGTTACTGTAGTTAGATGATGTAAAAGATCAACTATTGTTTAGAATGCCTCTTGAGGCTGAACCCACTAGTTGGCCATTGTTTGGGGTTAGATTTCCCTCTCTCTACCAAAGTGGTTTGTGTCTATTTTCTCTTCGAAGTTTGCAAATGCTGGAGGGAAAGCGGGAAGGGCTGGAAAGCATCTCAGCCATGTACACAGACAAATATCCAGATCTCGCAAGTAAAATTAATGTGACATAATTTTAACAATTTGCATCCCTGTAGTATCCATCTAAGAGAAAGTGATAAGCTGGAACTGATCATAAAGACCATAACTGACAATAAAGTTCCTGTGACCAGTAGACAGAATTTTATTATTGTAGGTGCCAAATTCTATTTAAATTAGAAGAGAACAAAACTTAAATGCTTTAAAATTCCCCCTAAATGTTAGGATGGAAAGTCTAATAACTGCACAAAGCTCTGGGAAACATCCTATTCTTGCAACTTAAAAATTGTCTTTTGTGGTTGTCTGGTAGTACAGAAATATTTTGCTGTAAGCTTTTGGCAGGGCTTCCTGCCATGATAAACTTTATGTTCTTACATGTGCTACAAAAGGGTATTTCCTCTGGATTTAAAACAATTTTCAGTTAAGATGTTATTTCTCCAACACTGACTTCAGCAATAATATAATGTGGTTGTTCATAAACTAAACTAAAGACCACCACTGCTGTGTTGCTTTGACATTCATCTGTTGCCTTGTTTGTTTGGGTTTTTTTAATCTACCAAATGATGTAATTATTTTATTTTCTCCCCAAAATAAGATGGCATTTATACCAAAAGGACATTTAAGCCCTCAAAGATATTCTTCTTGTGTGAAGAGAAGTTTGCTTTTGAAACACAGTTAGTGATGATTGTTGGGGAGATGATTTAACTCTATCTCAGTATCACTAAAGAAGGATGATTAGTGTGTAGGCAAATGTGATTTTTTTACTCAGTTGCTTACTGTGAGAATAAATACTAGCAATTTGCTTCTGTTCTACTTAATTCTCTTCAGCCCTCGGACCCATGCTCTTGTATGGTGTTGCTGTTTTATTTTGACATGCTGGCAGAAATAGCTCTGCTGGGGAATGTTTGTGGTGACTTCAGTGAATTGTGTGGGGATTTTTTCCTGTTGAAAGATGCCTTATCAACACAAAAGCTCCAGTGCAAAGCTAGAGCCTTGTAAATCCCTCTAAGCAAGATGAGCTTTGAAGAAACAACAGACATTTTTAGGGAAACTTGTAATTTCCCTTTGGTATTCATCAGGGTGAATGTTAGCTCAGGGCAATGTGTAGGAAGGAACCCCTCTGCTTTCCATTCCTGTTAGACCATTCTGAAAATATGAAATATCATTCGCTTCTGTTACATGTTTCCTTTTCTTGATATTACTCTGGCTTCTGCGGAGCAAACACGAGTTTTGAGAGTTTGGGTAATTACTGTTTGCAATTGGTGATGTAAATTTGAGGCGTGTTTAATGAGTTAGAGGCAGTTCAGTTGAGCAATCGTCAAGGCAACAAAAGCAGTAGGTGCCCTGCTCACCTAACAAAGTCCTTTTGCTCTGGGAAAAATCCTCCAGAGGTAATTATGCAACTGGAATATCCCTGCTACAGGAAACTGGTACTTTTTTTTAACCCTTTTTCACAGTCACATCCCAGAACAGAATCCTTAATAGATAAGCACTGAAAGAAGATTAAGTAACCTGACCAATAGCATGGTTCTTACAGCAAAATTATCACCATCCTATACTGGCAGTACTGACATACTTAATTACTGCTGATTATATTCTGTCCTGGTCAGCTAACAGCTTGATTAGATTGATACTTTCTGCTTGCTGCTACTTTCTCCCTGTTGTAGAGTCCCTTGAGAGACAGTCCTGAAGGGCAAAAGGGTCCAGGAAGGCTGGACATTCTTCAAGAAAGAAACCTTCATGGCACAGGAGAAGGCCATCCCCACATGCCGTAAGACAAACCAACAGGGAAGATGACCGGCCTGGCTGAACAGTGAGCTTCTGCTGGAACTCAGGGGAAAAAAATAGTGTATGGCCTTTGGAAGAAGGGACAAG
Organism: Podargus strigoides; assembly: GCA_028020825.1. Taxonomy (NCBI): domain Eukaryota; kingdom Metazoa; phylum Chordata; class Aves; order Caprimulgiformes; family Podargidae; genus Podargus; species Podargus strigoides. Next base: position 13,126,683 of record CM051620.1, read on the forward strand.
CAACTCAAGAAGAGTACAAGGATGTTGTTAAGTCATGCAGAAAAAAAATTAGGCAAAAGCCCAGCTATAACTCAAATCTGGCCACTGTCATAAAAGATAACAAAAAATGTTTTTACAAATACATTAACAGTAAAAGGAGGACCTAGGATAATCTCCATTCTTTACTGGATGCAGAGGGGTACATTGACATGAAGAGTGAGGATAAGGCTGAGGTACTAAATGAATTTTTTGCCTCAGTCTTTAGACCAGTTATCCTCAGGCTACTCAGCCCCCTGAGCTGGAAGACAAGCATGGGGAGCAGAGTAAACCCTCCACAATCCAGAAGGAAGCAATTACAGATGTGCTACACCAACTAGACTCTCATAAGTCTATGGGGCCAAATGGGATCCACCCAAGAGTGCTGAGGAAGCTGGCAGAAGAGCTTGCCAAGCCGCTCTCCATCATTTACTAGCAGTCCTGGTCAACGGGGGACTGGAGGCTTGCCAATGTGACACCCATCTACAAGAAGGGCCAGTAGGAGGATCCAGAGAACTACAGGTCTGTCAGCCTGACCTCAGTACTGGGGAAGATTATGGAAAGGTTCATCTTGAGGGTGATCACACAGGATGTCCAGGACAACTGGGGGATCAGGCCCAGCCAGCATGGGTTCATGAAGGGCGAGTCCTGTTTGACTAACCTGATTTACTTCTATGACAGGGTGATTCACTTGGTGGATGAGGGGAAGGCAGTGGATGTTGTTTACCTGGACTTTAGTGAAGCCTTCGACTCTGTTTCCCACACCATTCTCCTAGAGAAGCTGGTGGCTCATGGCTCAGACAGGTGTACTACTCGCTGGGTTAAAAACTGGCTGGATGACTGAGCCCTGAGAGTTGTGGTGAATGGAGTTAAATCCAGTTGGAGGCCGGTGACAAGTGGTGTTCCCCAGGGTTCAGTGCTGGGGCCGGACTCGTTTAATGTCTTTATCAATGATCTGGACTAAGGGATTGAGCGCTCCCTCAGTAAGTTTGCAGATGACACCAAGCTGGGCAAAAGTGTTGATCTGCCTGAGGGTAGGGAGGCTCTGCAGAGGGATCTGGACAGGCTGGAGCGATGGGCTGAGGCCAATTGTATGAGGTTCAATAAGGCCAAGTGCTGGATCCTGCACTTGGGCCACAACAACCCCATGCAATGCTACAGGCTTGGGGAAGAGTGGCTGGAAAGCTGCCCGGTGGAAAAGGACCTGGGCGTGTTGGTCGACAGCCGGCTGAACATGAGCCAGCAGTGTGCCCAGGTGGCCAAGAAGGCCAGTGGCATCCTGGCTTGTATCAGCCACAGTGTGGCCAGCAGGACCAGGGCAGTGATTGTCCCCCTGTACTCAGCTCTGGTGAGGCCACACCCCAAATACTGTGTTCAGTTTTGGGCCCCTCACTACAAGAAGGACACTGAGCTGCTGGAGTGTGTCCAGAGAAGGGAACAGAGCTGGTGAAGGGTCTGGAGCACAAGTCTGATGGGGAGCAGTTGAGGGAACTGGGGTTTTTTAGTCTGGAGAAAAGGAGGCTGAGGGGAGCCCTCATTGCTCTCTACAACTCCCTGAAAGGAGGCTGTAGTGAGGTGGGCGTCAGTCTCTTCTCCCAGGTAACAGTGATAGGATGAGGGTTAATGGCCTCAAGTTGTGCCAGGGGAGGTTTAGATTGGATATTAGGAAAACATTTTTCACTGAAAGGGTTGTCAAGCATTCTAACAGGCTGCCCAGGGCAGTGGTGGAGTCCCCATCCCTGAAGGTATTTAAGAGACGTGTAGATGAGGTGCTGAGGGACGTGGTGTAGTGGTGAATCGGCAGTGCTGGGTTAATGGTTGGACTTGATGATCTCAGAGGTCTTTTCCAACCAGAGCTATTCTGTGATTCATTTCTAGCCTTTAGGGTGTTCTGTGCAGCGTTCAACAGTTTCTGCTCTCTCTTGGACACTGGCAGTGTTTTGGTAATAGCAGATCAGTTTGTACAGTGTTACAAAGCCCTTTCAGCTCCAGATGAACTAGAAAATTTAAAAATACAATCATCAGGTCTTGTGATGAAGGCTTTCCAGTGTTCACAGGGATATTCTGTGAATAAATTTAAATGCCCATGTTTAATTAGGCCAATCTTGATGTGTCCTTGGAGGCTGGTCCAAAACAATCCTGCCACGGTTCCCGGCTTGTCAGTGATTTATATGGAGTCAGTCAGTCAACTGATTGTGTGAAGATTTTACCAAATGAAAACATGCGCTTCTTGTAGGAGAGGCCAGAAAACAAAAGCGATGATACAGAGATGAGAGAGGACATTTCCCACTTCAGGAGACAGAGGAGGCTCAACAGGTTGAAGGTCCAGGAGATGCTGCCAGAAGGGAATGGGGGCTGAAGATTTATTCGGCAGGTTTATGAAGTCCATGCTCCTTCTGCATCTGGCTTCTTCTGACTGATCAGTCCTTCATGTACAACAGATGTGATAGCTCCCTACTTTCTACACACAGCTAAGAAGCAGAAAACTTCTCAGGAAAGTTGAAGGAGTTCCCCTCTGAAGGTGTTGCTGGTCCCCCAAGCTGCACATGACTTCTGGAAGTGTTGGGGCCTCTACAGTGAGGACACAGTGCAGGATCTGACCTGAAAGAAACCAGTTTGTAGCAGCTTCAGTCTCATGCCCACCCCAAATATCTTTAAATTCACATTACAATTGTGCAGCTTACCTTGGCTGCTCTCTTCAGGAGACAGAAGAGATACTGCTCGTGGTGCTAGGCAAGATGAGAAAATTCTCTCTTTTATAAAAAAAACACCAACTACATTCACCTCCCCACAGGAGGGCAAATGCCCTTGTTCTGTCCTGCAAGAGAGATGGGAGAAATCCAGGCTTTCCCGGGGCAGGGGAGTGTGTGGGTTGCTATAGACCTGCTGCCTCCCCTCTGCTCTGGTGTGGTGCTCTTCAAGCACACTTTGTACTCTTGGCAGTGGGATTTATTCTGCTGTTTTGGCACAGAGGACAAACAAAACTTCACAGCCTTCCTGGGAAGCAGCTGTTATCACAGGCATGGATGGAATTGTGACATGGAGAGGTTGAATAATACGATTAAGGACATGCATATGGTAAGCCCAGTAAAGCTGGTCACAGCACTCCTGCAGGGGTTTGATAGGTAGTTTTTTAAAAATGCTTCTGGTGGCACTACCACTGGTAGGTCTGGAAAACAGGCCTTATGAAGACTGGCTGAAGGAACTGGGGTTGTTTAGCCTGGAGGAGACTGAGAGGAGACCTCATTGCCCTCTACAACTACCTAAAAGGAGGTTGTAGTGAGGCTGGTGTTGGTCTCTTCTCCTAAATTACTAATGATAAGACGAGAGGAAATGGCCTCAAGTTGTGTCAGGGGAAGTTTAGGTTGGATATTAGGAAGAAGTTCTTTACTGAGAGGGTGGTTAGGCACTGGAACAGGCTGCACAAGGAGGTGGTGGAGTCGCCGTCCCTGGGGGTGTTCAAAAAACAGGTTGATGAGGCGCTTGAGGCCATGGTCTAATGGTCAGGAATATGATGGGATAAAGGTTGGACTTGATGACCCTGGAGGTCCCTTCCAACCATAATTATTCTATGATTCTATGGTAGAAGGACACAGGGTAAGTTTTGTAAAGCAGAAGCCTCAGAATCATGAGGCTGAAATAAAATTTGTGTACAGGGCTATAGAAGCAGAACTCCCTTCCTTTGAGGACAATAAATCATGCTGAATTAGCTTTCTGTCAATCCTGTTCATCAAAATGCTTGTGATAGGCCTGGCTTCTCACCAGAATCCTCCCCTGTCTCCAGAGGGGTGCCATACTACGTGTCTGTCCATCCTATCTGTACTCCCAGTCCAGCTCGGTTTTGTGACTCTTGTTTCCAGTTCCCTTACTGCAGTCCCGGGCAACCATTGCGCTTGACCTGAGATACCCAGTATAGTCATGGTAATACAAGTATACTCTGATCAGGACAGACCTGCCAGCAAGCAGTACTGCGTTAACTGTACCTCTTCCAAGTGGAGCCATATGTGTTTGAAATGTTTAAAGTTCGGCTCTTGTTCAAGACAAGAGGAAAAAAGGCATTTTAAACATTGTGGAAAAACACCTAATCTCCTTTCTTTGCACTTGTTGTGTAAATATAAGATAAGAGCAGTGTTCCCAAGGTTACTGCAAACAGCCCATCACTACAGAGTACAAGCTAACACTTACTAAAATGTATGTTGACATAAAAAGCAGCATTGCTGCAGTCAACCGCAGTAAACAAAACCACGGGTTTCTTTGCCTTTACAAGTCAAAAGTTTGAGACGTAACCTATTCAGACCTGCCCCGACAAAGAAAAATCCCTGCCCTGCTGCAGCATCTGCAGTGTGTGCACAGTCATCCTACCTTACCCACTGTTTTCTAAATAAGTTCAGGAACGACAGATGGAGGTCACCCTGGTTTCATCTGCAGATTTCACCATGGAGAGTTCAGTTATTTCACTTCACTCCCCTGCCCTGGGAAAGCCTGGGCCCAACCTCTGGATTAGCACAGCTGCAACTGAGTGACCCTACAACTGGAATTTACTAGAGAAGAGGGAGGATTATTTGTCATCATAAACCCTCAATGGAACAGGATGAAATTCTTTTCAAGGGATATTTTCCTGAGAAGATTTTGGTTTCCTGGCTGTGTGCAGAAAGTAGGGAACTGTTACATCTATTGTATGTGACGGCCTGATCTATCAAAAGAGGTTGGATGCAGGGGAAACAAAGATTTCATAAACCCGTCAAATAAGTCTTCTCCAGCTCCCGTTCCCTTCTGGCAGGACTTGCAACCTGTTCAGACTCCCCTGCCTCCTGAAGTGGGAAACTTCCTCTCTTTTCTCTTTATCACTGCTTTTTTTTTCTTTTTTGCTGGCCTCCCTGTTTTCTTCCAGCTTTGATCTGTTCATCATCTCCAAATAGCTCTAGTGCTAGCCTAGCCAGAGCAATTTCTTTGCACATGCATCTCTCTAGTGTGTGTGCTGCCACCAGCTCTCCCAGTTCTTCACTCCATCAGGCCTTACATATTCCTGCAGAAAAGAAGGCATGGAAGATCCTGATATATCCCCAGTTTCCCCTCTAGTACAGTTAAACCCCCAGGACCAGCTTTTGCAGGTTAAAATCCTCTTCAGAGTGTTTAAGGTGGCGACCTTTACCTATGTGTGTGGCATCTAATGTCATTGAGGGTAGGAGGTCAAAAATGTGATGTATGAACCAGAAATTCTCCGCACAGGCCATGACCAACTGAACTGTTACTAACAACTGAGAAAATTAACAATTAATAATGTCAGTATTGTCTCCTCTGGGACTGGGAAGTTCAGGCCACATCAGAGGTCAGGGTATGTCTCACTGTTGACTTCAGTGGAGATTGTGGCATACCATCTTCTCTGCTCCTCTGCCCCTTTTCATCTAACAAAGTCTCTAGGACATTGGTGATGGCTGTAGTTTCACCTGCTGTCTTGCTGATCCACATTGCCATTTGTTCTCTTAGTCTTTCTGGTGTTTCTAGCTGGCTACTGGGATGTGTTTTGGGGTGCAGGAGTGTGGTGTTCTGGGAAATTCAGGGTCAACAGCAACTTCACTCTCCTCTTCCTACTCCATTGTACAACCACATGGACAGTTGTTCCTACCTACCTCATTTAATCAGATGCTCATCTGCCTTGACTACCATTGCCTTCCCATGCCCAAGTGCCCCTGGATAATCCACTCATTGGCTATATCTGTAGAGTCTAGAGAAAAAGACAATAGGAAGCAGGTTACAGATGATATATTATCTTCTGGCAGGCTGTATCTCATCTGCGTGGGCTGCAGCCTCGTCAGACGTTGACAGTGCTTTCCCATGTGAAAAAAAATGGATCCCCAAACATTATTCACTAGGAAAAACACCTTTCATTTCAAAGATTCTCCTTACTGGTAACACCAGAAGAAACACTGCTGCCTCGGGGAGCTAACACCTGACATTTTCAGTATTATTCTTTTATGGCAATAGAGTAAAAGAAGTTTGCAGAAAAATAATTCCTTTTGTTTTCCTTATTTTATTGAAGAAAGACATTATATGTAGTATGCTCAGCTGGCCTAGCAGGCATCCAGTCTGGACTAAGGATACAACTCCATGGCTTTCCTCTTCATGCCTCATGAGCTATTTCTAGCCTTTCTCAAAAGGTTTCCATATGCATTCATGAAACCTGGGAGCCCTCCTGTGGTCAAAATCATGAGCCATTCTTCTGGCTGTTACCCCAAATCTGATGTAGTCCTTAATCCAGTTTTAAAATTTATCCTTGGAGTATTCATTGAGAAAAGCTTAAATCCATATTTATTATTTTTTTTAAAAAAGGTAGTTTAGATGGTTTTCTGGATCTGTGGGGGTTGATCTTATTACACCACACTCACCTTGGCCTCATCTCTGATGCTGTCCTCATCTCTTTTCCAAGGTCAGGGGACTGCCTGACAATCTGCCTATTACTTCATCTTTCTCCCCTCCATACTCCTCCTCCCTGTTCACTGTCTTTTGTAGGCTTCTCATGTTCTACTCTGATCTAACCAGGTTCTCGGCACCAGTCTGTCCAAGGACATTCCAGTTGTGCATTAGATAAAGTAATTTACAAATATTCCATTTTTATTGTCTTCCAAGTTGAAGGAGTATGTGATTCAGAGGGCTTTGATGTGCTTAATTTTCATGTTGCACTGAAGTTGGACAAAAAGGTTTTATGGTTCCTCAGGGAGTTAATTTTGTGGTCTTTGTCCAGTCTTCCAGGAAAATTCTGTTTCCTACATGAGCAATTGCTTGCTTTTTCATTGTACACCAGAAGCAAAACTGTCAGTTATCTGCAGCAGGTTTATGAGAAAAGGGTGAGGTGAAAGTGGGGAAGGGCAAGAGGAGCAAGAGAGCAATTGCTTTTGCCTTTAATGACACTGATGCTGTATGTTCATCCCTGCTGTATAACTAAAGAAGGGAACAGTCACACAGTTTTGCTAACACCCACGATGTCATGGCTGTTTGTGGTCTACATCACAAATCCCAGTATGGTCCGTTGGAAATGCTGGATTCCCTACACAGAGTGACTAGCAGAGAAGGGCTGAGCTCCTCAGCTCTTCCCAGTACCCTCTCTGCCCCGGAATATGTAAAGGCAGAGAGCATTCTTCAAGGTAAATACTTAAGGCTTGTCATTTGTAACATGACACAACACATACCACAGGGGCTTGAAAAGTGTTGATGCTTCTGGCCAGTATGACTGAAGATATGGAAAATCCCACTCAAAACTTCAGCATCAAGTATGAATTAAGTAGGTCTCACAAGGCTAGCCTAGGATGGGGCAGAGTTTGGAGCTTTGCTTATAACATAAGCTCTGGAGAGCAGTGTAGGGGAAAGGGACCTGGGGATCCTGGTGGACAGCAGGATGACCATGAGCCAGCAATGTGCCCTTGTGGCCAAGAAGGCCAATGGCATCCTGGGGTGTATTAGAAAGGGGGTGGTTAGTAGGTCAAGAGAGGTTCTCCTTCCCCTCTATTCTGCCTTGGTGAGGCCACATCTGGAGTATTGTGTCCAGTTCTGGGCCCCCCAGTTCAAGAAGGACAGGGAACTGCTTGAGAGAGTCCAGCGCAGAGCCACAAAGATGATTAAGGGAGTGAAACATCTCCCTTATGAGGAAAGGCTGAGGGAGCTGGGTCTCTTTAGCTTGGAGAAGAGGAGACTGAGGGGTGACCTCATTAATGTTTCTAAATATGTAAAGGGTGAGTGTCATGAGGATGGAGCCAGGCTCTTCTCAGTGACATCCAATGATAGGACAAGGGGCAACGGATGCAAGCTGGAACATAGGAGGTTCCACATAAATGTGAGGAAGAATTTCTTCACAGTGAGGGTAACAGAACACTGGAACAGGCTGCCCAGAGAGGTTGTGGAGTCTCCTTCTCTGGAGACATTCAAAAACCGCCTGGATGTGTTCCTGTGTGACCTGACCTAGGTGTTCCTGCTCTGGCAGGGGGATTGGACTAGGTGATCTTTTGAGGTCCCTTCCAATCCCTAACATTCTGTGATTCTGTGATTATCTGACAGAGAAAGAGGTATCCAAAACTCCACAGTCTTAGAGTCTGCACTTCTGAATTTCACCTGAAAGAGTGCATAAATACTTTCAGTAGTGAGACTTTTTCATATCACTGCATCCCAACTTGACACTGAAGGTAACTGGTCTAGGAAACCACTAGTAAAAACTGCAACAAGCTGTAGCTCCAGTGGAATTAAGCTGTTGGCCTCACTGCTCTAACTGGAAGCTAGATCAAGAACTGCAATGATAAAAAATGACAAGCCTAAATGTGTTCATGGTCAGATTATATCTTCTTATCCCATTTGTGTCAACATAATTCTTATCTTAACAAGCTTGCCTTCCTCACTGGTATTTAAATAACCCACCCATTCTTTCTCAAAATAATTTTTTGGTGTTGTTTTATTTTTTAAGTTTCAAGCACATCTCTTTTGAGTAAGAAAAGATACTGTTGCAACTGATTCCTGGAAAAGAGGCTTTTAAAATTATTGTATTTATTTTATGGATTTAGAGTTATGGAAGTAAATGCCTACATTTTATACCCTGAGTATCTTTGCTTAATTCTAGTTTTACAATATGGGTGTCATAGAGAGGATTGTATTTTCCATTCTCACAATCAAATGTACACCAGCAAATAAAGCTTGCACAAAGACAATAATTCTCCAGCAGCCACTTAGTCCATTCCTACATAATTTAGTGTTGGGTTTTGCCTAAGGATATGTTCTTGTGGGACTTTCTGGAATGGTTTAACAAGTCACCAACTTCATCAGAAGGTTAAATTTCTTGGCATTGCAGAAGCAGATTGTGTGATCTTCCCCAGCTTTGAACACAGACTCTTTCAGCTGCACTGAGCTGGCTGAAGAAATTATTGCCTCCTCTCCCTGCAACGGTTATTGTTTCCTCAGTGGCTGCAGAATTGCTCCTCACTAGCCCTGTTGGACTAACAGATTATTTCACTGAACAATTTAAAAGCTAGAGATCTATGCACGTGGCTCATTTTACTTGGAAATGGGTTGGGAAGCAACATAAAATAAGCCTAGCTAGAAAACTAGAAAGAGTGGTAATTAGTGATGGAGGGACTGAGTTGATCTAGTGAGAATTATGGGTATTTGCATCTGGGACAGCTGGAATTAGGAGAGATGATCCTCCATAGCCCTTGTATGCTTCAGACACAAAGCAGCCTGATTATTTTTAATCACTTCTCTTAATGGTTCAAACTAATCCAGTTACCCATGTTGATGCAGGCTTGTCCTGTAGTGCTACAAGGTGCTGGCAGTTTCTGTGACTCCAATAGGGTTCATTCCTTGCTCATAAGGTCTTGACTTGGCTGAGCTCTCTGTTCAGCAAAGCATTTCAGGAGCTGCCTAAGTTCATGTATGTGTCAGTACTTGATACAACTGCTGGGAAAATATACTTGTCTCTGGAGTGCCAAGTATTTCTGGCCTGGTAATGTGATCATGCTATTTGTGTGATCCTCTACCTTCATCAGCCTTCGTCTCTGTGGACCTGTTTCAACCTGTGTAACCACTGGGTAATGGTCTGAATCTGAATTTATGAACAGGTGTCATAAATATGAGCAATGGTCTGCTCCCTTAGGAGAGGACCTCTGCAAATTAACATGCATAAACTGGAGGATCACAGACCTGCTAAGTCAGGAGGAAGCAGAATATGCAAAACTACTGGGAGTCTGTTTTGGCATCTATACATTTTTGTACGTCCTGTATGTGCCACTTTTCTGAAAGAAAACAACCATGAGGAGAGCCTGGAGGAAAGACAGGTCTGATAGGATGCAGTTTCAGCCTTTTCTACCATACCTGACACTGTTCCTGGAAAATCCCTGTTAGACAATCTTATTCCTGCCTGTGCAGATATTGCCTGCTGTGTGTTCTCACTTCACTTCAAATGACCCAAGGGCTGGGGTTTAACCACTTCAGTGGCAGTCTGTTCCCCCTGCCCACAAGCATCCTTGTTGGGAGTTTTTTTCCTGTGCCAAACATTTTCTTCTTTTCCCCTTTTAGGCAATACCATTTTTTTCTGTTCACTTTTTTACCTTTTCAGTGGGAAAATTTGCAAGGCTGAAAGTAGAAACCGTTTTTGCAGCTCTTCACAGCAAATGTCAGAGTATGCAGGATCTCTTCTTTGAAATGTGCTTAACATATGAATGAAAAAGCTCCTATTATTATGTGATTCATCTGTGTTTTCTTTGATAGCCTCTGTTTGCAATGTAAAGAGCAGTATTTCCCTCTGAAAGGTGCTTAATCTCTTTCTGCCTTTCATCCTGGTCTTATACTGAATTATCTTTCGATCACGACTCTCCACTGTGAATTATTCTTTTGTCTTCCCTGCCCAGGTAGAGCATTGCTGAGCCATTTACTAACCACATTTATTGAAGGAACAAGGAGATTAGTTTTAGATTGGGTCCTACACACTGTACAAATTAGTAAATTTAAAAGTGTAAAACAATTCCAAGAATTCCCTTTCCAACCAAAAGAAATTTTAGTGCTCCAGACCTTTCTAGGAAAGATGACTATTTCATCCCGCACAATATAATTTATCGTGCATTCAGATGAGTATTTACTGTTGCAACAAAATAGATTGAACCATGTTAAATAACAGTTCCTTCTTTCTAGCCCAGCCAGTTATTCAAAACTCTGGAGTCTCATAAGCTGGTTAAGAGAAAGAACCAATGATGTCTGTCATTCATTTGATGCTGTTTATTTCCAGGGCAGTCTCCTATAATTTAGTCTGGGATTTGGGAAGATGAGTGCAATGAGGGACAGACTGTCTATGGCACACCCAGGCCCTGCCCAGGACTCCTGGATATTCTGAACATGCTGAAGGCATCAGTTCAGCACCCCAGTACATCCCAGGGCCCCAGATCAGAGGCACAGGGTGAGCATCGCAGATCTACCATCTGCTCAGATCAAAGCTGGATCCAAAGCCTCAGGAAGCCATGATTGAGAGGCAGCAGTAACCAAGTCTCCAATGTGGAGGCTGCCAGGACAAACTTCTCAGCTGGGAAAAGAAGTGCTGCAGAAAACATTGCCTTAGGGGTAACTCTGATTAAACTGAAATTACAAAGTTGTGTTTTTCTAGATAAAGCAGAATGCTAGCAAAGGAGAAAACTTCTCAGTGTCTCTCTATTCTTTCCTAACTCTTTCATACAGACATCTGCCCCTTCAGGGCAAAGTACTGGGGTATTGTACAATGGATATGTTGTACCGTGCAACTCCCTTGGCTTTAAACACACACCTGTGGCTGGGATCAGTGGTATCAAATCTGTGTCAGTGTGTAATCCAGCAGAATACTTAAGTGCGCTTAGCTCACATCTGTATACTTAAATCTCTGGTTTCTGAGGGCATTTGAGAGTGTGTTTAAAGCTGTAAAGAATTTTTCTAGATTGGGTTTTACTTTGGGTGAGAAGTACATTGGAGTGTTGGAAGAAAAATATTTTATAAACTGCAAATACTTTCATATCTTTTGGCTTGCCTGCTGTGTCTACTTTCCCTTGCACAAAGCAGAGTAATAATCTCCTGTACATTTGCTAGAGCATTGTGAGGATTAGGCAGTGCTACACTGCACTTTCTAAGTGTAGAATGCTGTGTCCTACTGCAGTCCCAGTGTAGGTCCCAGACTTGACTAAAGTCTGGTCAAGGATAATTCCTGTTACCATGGTAATAGGAGGCTTTGTATTAAAATATATTTAGTCTCTTACACCATGAATTACAGGACTGAACTCTTCTACATAGTGATACCTACTGTGACTATAATACATTTCACTTTTGGAAAGAAATCACAGTTTCCAGTTCTCCAAGTCTGTCTAACCATGTCCTTGGCAAATCACTCAATCATTACTCCAGTTCCTAGCCTGTACTAAAAATAACATAGATTGATTTTCCAGAAACACTAATGTATGGTTGAAAACAACCTTAATCTTTATAAGTAAGTATTATGCCTGTCATATACAAATTATGTATAAATTTACTTGCTCATTACATTTCTGTATAACTTCTGCATGCTGGAATAGTAATTGTTTGCTCCATTGGCTTGAGTTTATGCCAAAATGCATGGGTTTGGAGGACTTCCTGTTTGATTATTTTGTTGAATGTTGAATTAAAATCTCTGTTTACAATGAGGTAAAAGATAATATACATGTGTAACAGGTATTAAAGTTGCAAAATGTTAAGCAGCATCCAGGCCAAAGAGATCAGTATCAAGCTGGCATCTTTTCATATACCAATTAACCTGTTTTGCATATGCAGCTCAGTCTATTTTTGACCTGCTGTGTCAAATCTGTTCAAATATATTAGTAAAGCTAAAGTGTTAAGAAAACAAGATGTCCTCAAAACATTAAAAATCAAGCAGCAGCTCTTTTTTTTTTGTTTTTCCTTAGTGGGGAGGCTCAAATCAAGTTCAATTTTTTCTCAGGTTGAAAGATTAATTCAGAACACAAAAATCCCTAGTTTTTCTAAACTTTATAGTAAAGCAAGTCTCCCAGATAAAATTTTATGAAGCAATGCGGGGCATAATTTAAGGTAGTACAATTTCATTGAGCAATGTTCCTTGAAATAAATCCTAGAGTGAGAGGTAATTTTATGCCTAAATAGGACTTAAAATCTTGGGGCGTGTCTGAACAGTTTCCAAAGAGGTGCCCAACCACTTTGCTCTCCCACTTTGCCACTTTGTTGTCGTTCTCTGGGAAATGCCGTTGCAGCCACCGTGGGAAGGCAAGGGGGTCAAATAATCTAAGAAGGGTGGAAAATCCCAAGAGGTGACTAGCAGACCCCACCAGCAGCATCACTCCTTGAAGCAACACAGTGATTGCAAATAAAAGCTCAGTGAGCTTTTTCTCCAGTCTCTATTTCTGTGTACAAATACATAGAAATAGGGGTATGGTTCCAGTAACCCTTGCTTCCAGGGCTTGCGTGCACCTCTGAGTAGTTTGTCCCACTGCCCTCTGAGGTCCCCACCGGGGTGAGAGCGGCAGGAGCAGCCCAGGCTCCCAGACCAGCTGGGCACCAAGGCAGGGTGGAGTCAGATCAAGCAATGCTTACACACTTGTTTGCATTTCTACAGGTACTTGCACCACAGTTTGGGAATCCTATCTCACTAGGCAAAACTAAAAACAGACCTTGTGTCTACCTGTAAGAAATTCTGAGCTCCTGGCTGGCACTGCCCAAGGGCATTTCTGTGGTGGAGAGCCAGGGAAGGGGCTCCAGCCAGCTGCAGCCTCAGCTGCAGCCTCAGCCCGGCATCAGAATCATACAATCATAGAATTATTTAGGTTGGAAGAGACCTTTAAGGTCACTGAGTCCAACACACTGGTCATTTCCCAGTAGCTCATTCCTCTCTGGGCTGTCCCTTAAATGTGGCAGAAACAGGCAGCAAAGCCCTGTTTTGCAGAAACGTGCCTGTGGTTGCATTTCTTCCTTTTCTAGCCAGCAACTACCTTGATACTCCTTTGGATGTTCATCTTTTCTTTTTTTGTTCCTGAAGAGGGTGGGCCACGAAAATATTATTTTAAGGCTTCTCATAGAACTAGGCAATACTCTTTTATTCCTTTTTTTTTTTTTTTCTTTTTTCTCTCTTTTTTTTTTTTTCTTTTTTCTCTTTTTTTTCGAGTAATATTCAATGGAAAAAAAAAACTTGTCTGGAGAGGATGGAATTGTGGCAAAAGCCCTCAGTGTCTTGTCTGGGTTTGAGCTTTGGCTCTGAGTGATGTTGGCTGTGAGAAGAGCGAGTGATATCCAGCGCTCTTGGGAGGGTCTGTGCCTTTTCCTGAGAGCGAGCATGCCCAGGCACCGGAGGAGCTTCCACGGCCAGGCTTTACTGGAAGAGAAATTACACTTCAAGGAAATTTGGGATTAAATTATGAAGGTTTGTAAACAAATCTTGCTCCTGCTCATTGTGTCCTTTCAGACAGGTCCTTTCCTTCAAGCCTGGGCTTAGTCCTGGCACCTCGTACCAGCTTCTCCAATTGCATCCAGCCCTCTCGATCCCCTCCGGGCATCTGGGAGAAGCACCTTGCTGCATGTCCCACTTTCTGCTGTCGAAGGGCTTCCCCTGTGCCAAAGGAGGGACATTCCCTCTGGTCACAGCATCCTCCTGCCTGACAGTGTTCTCCCCTTCCCAGGATTTTGAAAGAAGACGCCATCACCCTTCCCCACAGATGACTCTGCCTGAGACGCACAGCACAGCAGCCAGGATGAGGCAAACTGGTAGCATTTCTCTGTTGCTCAGCCAGCTTCTTTCAAAAGAACGTAACATATTCGCATACAACCAGCCGTAAGCAAAACACATACCATCTGTCACAGCAATTTAAAACGACTGTTCTCCTGGCTTGACTTCTTGGAAGTCATCATAAGCCATGGATCAAGTTAGCACAGGAGTCTGGACTTTGCAGTCACTTTTAGGATGCCTCTTGTAGGGCAGCTGAGCGTATTTCCAGTGAACACTAGCACTGACGTTAATAATCTTTCAAGGGTGAGGTGTCAGGCTGCATTTGAGGCTAAAGGAACCAGCAGAAAACCTACAAAACCCAAGAGGTCATGTGCCGTGTAAGGTCCCAGGTCCTGCCAAGTCGGAGACTGTGGGAGCTGGACAGGAAGGGTGCAGGAAGGTTTCTGCTGGCCCCTCTCATGCTGTCCACCTCTGCCTGATCCGCTGCTACTGGCTGTGGGAACAAAGCATTAGCATCCAATTCAGGGGCCTGGATCCAGTGTTTAACATGTATGGCCTTGGGTAGATCATACTTAGGTCATATTTTGGGCTCCTCAGGTACTCAGAGACCAGCTTTGTAATGAAGCACACAGTCTGTTCTGCTGTGGGTACAGTGCATAAAGGTGGACAGATCTGCAGCATGGGAATTGATCTCCTGCAGAATACCTTTGTCAGCTTGCAAAGCTGAGTAGTGTGGCCTTTTCCTCCTAACAGGCATCCTTTGAGACCCCAGGGGTACTCTATGCCTGACTTGGGATCTATGGTGGGACAGGGCTGTGCACGCAGCCAGAAAAGGTCCATCTTCACACCTTCCCTGCCATGCACTGTCCCCTGGATCCTGCTGTCTGTCTCAGAGGCACTGAACAATGCTACTTTGGGTAGGCTTTTTTGAACATATTTGATGGGCACCAAATTGAATTTCTACTGTTGCATTACTTTTTCCCTGTTCTTCAGTTCTAAATCGAAATCTCCTTATGGAGATTTAAGTACATAGTCACAATATTTGTAAACTCAACAGAAAGAATCACAGAATCACAGAATCACAGAATGTTAGGGATTGGAAGGGACCTCAAAAGATCATCTAGTCCAAAGAAGACATGTCTTGCTTTGACAAGGTTTATTTCTCATGTGTCTATTGCCACCAACTATGCTGTCTGCCTCCCTTTCACTCCCAGTTCTTTACTATCTCAGCTTCATCACAGCTTTTCTGTTATTTTGCCTGTGCCCAGTGCCAGGCAGATAAGTCTCTAATTCCTTCAGTTGCCCTTGGTCACCACCTCTGCAAACTGGCCAAATTTTAACCTTCTTACTGTCCTGTGTATTTCTTGATACTATAACAAACTGAAAGTCCTTATTTAAAAACTTAACTTCTGGTTGAGACACTTGATAGGAAGTGATGTGGGCTTGCTGCTTTATTTAGGTCTATTTTTCATAACCTTGTTGTTACTATTGCATTTTACCAGCACCCCAGTCAGCATGGTACAGAACTAAAGAATTTTTTTTTCCTGCAAATAGAAAAAAAAACAACCACCCCCAAAAAACTGAAAAATCTAAAACTCTGATTCACAGTTCTTCCACTTTTACCATCTAACAGTGAATAATTAATACTCCTAGGAGACCTTTTTTCTCTGATACACTTAAAAGAAAAAGTCCTTTCCTGCTGTCATTCCACTGACCATGCGCCCCTCTGTTGCTCTATTCTGTTGCTTCCTCTTCCCATCATCTACCTTTGCTGGTGTCTGAAACACGGTTGCTATCAGCAGTTCCCTCCTTTTTCATGATGATATATGTGTTTTTGGTTTGTTTAATATTTTGTTGCTGGGAGAATGGTGGAGGGGGATTGTTTATGGAGGTTTTTACAAAAGCTGATTTAATTTCCTCTCTAAGCCAGCTTGTGCTTTTGTTTTGATTTGCTTTTGTTTTTAGCTCCACTTGACCTCTTTTGTGCAATGTGAGAATGTGCCTTTTGGGGCACTTAGTAAATTGTGTTTAAATAGTTACCAATTATCACTCACATTTTTCCTGTTTAAATTCTTTCTCTGAAATAATTTGGCTCATAATTGTTTTCATCTTTGTGCAATTTGACTTCTTGAAAGCACTAAGTATACAGAATTGCTGGTTTGGATTACACTCTGGTTGCATGCAATTAATGCAAACCAGCCTCTCCGATTCCTTACTTCGTAACTGCCAAGACAAGTCTAACAGTAGTACTACCTTGAGTTGGGAGCCATATTTCTTACGTAAGAATTTCTGTAGGTGTTGTTACATGTCCATTTCTGTAAAAAATGTGTGCTCTCTAGTCCTTCATATCCTATTTTCCTACTTGTCCTTGGGGATTCCTCTTCTTCCTTCTCCAGCTGAAGGTGTTTCTTGATGCTCTTTACCATGACCAAGTGCGTAAGAAACACCCTTCCTCCTGCCTTTTTTCCACTGCTGGCAAGGAGCACTGTGAGGAGAATGGATGATCTGTGATAAAAGCCAAATTAATGTTTCTCCTTGCCTTACTGTGGTCAAAGTAGAAGGGGAATTGTGAGTCTGTGACTCGCTGCTTCTCATAAGAGAGCTCCAGTTTTGCACAGCCCTTTGCTACAGGAGAGCAGGGCCCGCCATGAGAGTCACCAAAGTGACTATTATCATTATCCTTTAATCCACTAACCTTGTTTGATTTTGGGCCTGAACCTTCTCCCCACCCCCATTTTGAGCATCTGTCACAACGAGGAACCACAGAAAGCGTCCTCTGGAAGGACACACCCCACATGAGGCAGGAAAATCAATATGGGAACCTGTCCCCATGGATTGGCAGTGGGGACACCTGTAGAGGTCATGAGGACCCACATTTGGTTCGCTCTTTCACTTGAGGAGGTCTGTAGTGCCTCTCTCCAGGCACATACACCATCCCTCATGGTATGGGCAGACCACTCTGGGATGTCCTCTCTGCTCCTGCTGATGCTGGCTCCCACTGCAGGTAATCCTACAGGAGAGGAAGCAACAGTCATTCCCCAGCTTAGTAGTTGTGGTTACTTAGGTTCCAGATGTAGTGAGTATTTCAGTAAAGTAAATTGACATGTTTTTAAAGAAAAGATGAGACCCCATTCTAGAGTTCCATGTGGTTGCCTCTGAGTTACAAGGGAATTTGAATTGGCTCTCCTGTGCTCATCTTGGGCTTATGTCCCTGGATGTTCCTGAAGGCTAACACAACATAACATTTATCCAGCCACAAAGTATTTATTTACTTATTCTTTTTGCCAAGTGCTTTGATTGTTTCTTGTGTGCTTTTAAACTTCTCAGCCATATTTCATTGCCAAGCATCCAGGATTTTAATTTAATGATCCTAATTTGGTCCATAAAAATCAGCAAGTTTCATGGGAGAAAAATTTTATGCCAAAAGGGCCACTAATGAAAGAAGATAACAGCCTTGCACAATGAAAGGAGGTATGGTACAGGGCAAACAAAAAGCCCTTTTACAACATTATAAGATTGCTCCCTTCTGTTTTGCTTAAGGCTTTATTCATTTTAAACTGAATGGTGTCTCTAATTCCACACTCTCTAATTTTTCCTTCTCCAGGAAGGCATTGATCAGTATCATTGCCTGGGTCACCACGTGGGATCTCAAGCACTGCTACTGTTTACTCTTTCTCCAGAATGCTAACTTTGGTTTATTTACCCATCATTACTAATCCCTGTGGTTTGGTTATTTTTTCCAAACCATATGATGAAAGTAATTTTCATCTGCTTGGAATAAGAAGTCCACAACGTCTTTAAAAGCACAGCTGCTGAAGCAATCTATCCAACATTTGCAAAGATGAATTTGTATGGTTTAAACATCATTACACAGCAAGGGCAATTGTCGTAATAGTTGCAAGTTGATCTATCTCACAGTTTGCTCATGGTTTCAAGTTTCTGGACATAGCTGCCTATGATAAATAAAAATATATAAATAACCATTCCAGCACATGCTAGGGAAAACCTTCAGTGCTTGCTAAACACAAATATCAGTGGCAGTACCCTCTCAGAGAGCAAGTTAAGTAAGCAACAGTTAATATGAACCTTGATAAAGGGAACTATGAGAAAAAATCTGTGTGATTTAAGAAACATCATGACTGTCTCTGTTTCAGAAAAAGCCTTTGGTTCCCGGTCACCAAATGTGCCTGCATCCTGATAACACTGGTGCAGATAGGCAAAATCTGTTATGAGCTGCCATTTCTTCTTGCCCAATTTACTCTGGTTTCAGGCTGGGGCGAGCTGAACCAATGTAAATTGTGGTTTCAAGCACGTTTTCCTGAGTAATTAAGAAGATGGTTTAACCACAGCTGCAGGGGCTGAATCATAGAATCATAGAATGTATTAGCTTGGATGGGACCCTCAAGGGTCATCTAGTCCAACCCCCCCTGCAGTGAGCTACTAGATCAAGTTGCTCAGAGCCCCATCAAGCTTGACCTTGAATATCTCCAGGGATGGGGCCTCCACTACCTGCCTGGGCAACCTCTTCCACTTTTTCTGAGCCCTATCTTGGCTTTTGAGTCCCTGATCTGCTACCAACCCACTCTGGCAGTAGCAGGAGCTGCTGAACATTTCTGCCTGGCCCAGAGAGGCAGGCCACCACTGCCATTTCTGGAGGAGACATGGAGGGATGGGTCCTCAGTGGTGCTCAAGGTCTTCCCCTGCTGCCTTGGGCTGCTACAGGTCCAAGATGTAAGGTGAGGACAAAGGCAAGACAACGGAGGCAGCCTGGGATCAACCTGCTCTGGAGCTGCTGCCCGTGTCTTTGTTTGGTGGGCCCAGCTCAAGGGATGTCAGCTCCCCAAGGTGGTCATTCAGCTGCAATATCTCTCCTGGACACATGGGCTGAAGGGTATTTATGCAGTTTAATACGCAGGAGGAGGTAAGTGTAAGCAAGACCTGAACAGTACATGCAATGGGGTGGTTTAACCTCAGTAGGTTTTCTTGGCTGTTTTACATGGGTGGTGTGCCTAAATCAGGAGAATGGGTTGAAACCTTTTCCAGTGAAAGACTCCTATCATTTTTCCAAATTTCAAAATCAAAATTGTTCCCTAAGAATGTGACCATTTAAAAAAAGTTTTGCTTTGGTGAAATATAAATTAAACCATTTAGATAAAGCTTGAAATGTATTGCTTGACCTTCTTGGAAGTGTATGTTTCACTTTCCAGTTTAGAAAAGATCACTTTAACACTGATACTATGTTTTTAAAATGTGTTATGCCATTATTAATAAAATGAATCAAGGGGATTTAGTTGAAAAGAAATATCTTATGGTTCCAAAGGACTTTTTAATTATTTTTTTTTACATATGTATTGACTTTTTTTTTTTTTTTAATAATATGGAAAGAAAACTGATTTCAAAACATTCCTTGGACTAGGCATTTCTTGACTTTATACGGCTGTACATTACAGATCACACCAATTCTCTTTACTTACTGTAATATCAGACTGCTTTTTCATATTTACTATAATTTGTTTTCATAAGAGAAATGGCAAGACAGTAGTGCATTGTTTTGATTCCATCCTCCTCGAGATTCTTTCCTTTTTTATTAGGAAAAAATTCAGCTGAAGCTTACTGTTATTTCTCAACAATTTGTTGGTTTAGGCTTTTATTTTTTAGTACATTTAGCCAAAACTCTCCTCTCTAAACCTCAAAATATTCAAACAAAATGTTGGGTTTTTGAAGCAGCAGTTGATTTGAAGCCAATATGAAAACTCATGGATGGGAAAGAATAGTAGTTTTAGCATGGGAAAAAGAGCCTTTCACTTTTAGGTCATTGGTTCAGATCCTGCAAAGAACAGACTGCCCTCAGCTCTGAGTCAATTAAATGAAGACTCATGATGCCTCATGTATCTGAGCCAGTTCCCTGGCCCATAGAGCATGTCATAGCCTGCTGTGCATCATAACATGATGCAATAACATGATATATAACATGATGCATAATATGTTCTACTCTGGTCTCCGGTCACAGTTGTCACTGCTTGCCATTGCACTTCACAGGACTGTGGGTTTGAGGGCTATAGCTTGATGAAGAATACCACATTGCACCTCAGCTTCAGCCTCTTGCTCTTCCACAAACCGCACGTGACCTTCAGCACGTCTGCTGAAGTTAGAGCAAGCTGTAGCAAGGCCAAGTGACTTGCCCAAGACTGACAAGGAAAACCCAGATGGATGTTCAAGCTCCTTCGTCAGTGGAGGGAGAGTGCAAATCACCTCAGGATCTCAGTCCAAACAATCTGTGGGATGGGGAGCAGCCTTGAGATGGCCCTGGAAGAGCAGAGCCTTTCTTTTGGAAAAGAGAGTGAACACGTCCATCCAAAACCTGCCCTGAAAATGAGGAGATAAAAGCACAGAGAAAAAAACCTGGGTACAAGCTGGAACACAGGAGGTTCCACGTAAATATGAGGAAGAACTTCTTCACAGTGAGGGTGACAGAACACTGGCACAGGCTGCCCAGAGAGTTTGTGGAGTCTCCTTCTCTGGAGACATTCAAAACCCGCCTGGATGTGTTCCTGTGTGACCTGACCTAGGTGTTCCTGCTCTGGCAGGGGGATTGGACTAGATGATCTTTTGAGGTCCCTTCCAAGCCCTAACATTCTGTGATTCTGTGATTCTGTGAAGTCTCCTTAGCCTGAAAGGATATGATGAATATATATTGAGATGGAAGGAGTTACTGGTCAGGCAGTTGGGAAAAGTAAATAAGGAGAATATAAAGGGATAGACATGAACTAACTATGCATCACTTAGTGCCCTAACAAATTATGAACATAGTTTATGTAGCTCTGTGAGTCATAAGACATCCGAGGAAATATCTCAGTGAGCAGTGCTTTGCAGTTGAGAAACATGTGTTTAGGGGATACCCAAATAAAGATGGATGTGTCTGTCTGTGGGTTTCTTCTCTTTTCTTTTGCTGTTTGTTTTTGGGTTTTCACAGACTTTTCAAACTCCTCAAGGAGCTTCCAGGATGAAATAAAATGAGATTAAGTCTGGTCTTCTTGCCATACTTCCTCCAAGCAGGATCTGAAGTATCATGAGAAAAACAGACCTTGAGTTATTTCAGACCCATAAACTTGCAGATTTCAAAAACAGTCTATGAAAAACATGCAAAAAATATATGTTTAAAAGCTAGTACCCCTGTCAGGAAGCCAAGAGGTGGCTTCTCCTCCCAGAGAGCTACAAAGCTGCAGAAGGAAACAAAGCAGTTGCCTCCCTGGAAGCGGAGCTGCTTTGCCTCCAGCTCCCCAGTGGAGGTGTGCCAGACCAGCGTGTGGGAGCTGCCGAGCGGTGAGGCATGTGCTGCTGCCCTGTGCCATGTCCTAGTGCAGCTCCACATCTCCACGAACAGCTTGCTGCAGGCTGGCTCCCAGCATGGGAAGCAGGGCTTGTGCATGCCTCTGAGCACCATAGGTTCACATGTGCTTGCACTGGAAGCAAAAGAAGACAAATTTTCCTTTTTTTTTTTTTTCCCCCCAGAGGGATTTAGGATTGCTTCATTAGATGTCACATTAATTTCTCAGTCATGGAGGCTGAGCAGCATTGGAACAGCACATCATAATGGGGTGCCATGGGCAATGGCAAGCATTAGCATTAGCATAGTGTTTGTGTAAAATGAGTATATCTGCATGATCTTCCTCGTATAAAAAAATCTTCATGGCTCTTCCATCTCATGAAGCCATGTGTTGCTGATATATTTTTTCCCAGAGTGCAGCTTTGCCCAGCTCTACTTTCATTTTTTTTCCCAATGAAAAAAATGAAAGGGATAAAGAAGAATAAGGCAAGTTTCTGTTAAGACCGAACAAAAATGAGTTGGTTTACTGGCTCAAGTCCATTCTTGAAGTAACTTTGTCTCTTTCCTTCACTAATGTTGCACAAGAGATAAATTTGTCTCCACAGGCTTGGCCTGGGAGAAATGCTGCCGTTTCCATGTGACAGCTTTTTAGGGGTGGTATGCAACATCTTCCTCTCTGCAATCTCTTTTCCAGATTTTTTAACCTTACTCTTCTTTTACTCCCTCCCTCTTCTGTTTTTGCCTGAGAGAAGCCTTTTGTAGCAGTGGGATGCAGGCACAGGTTCAAGAGAACAGAACATGTAATCAAGCACTCCTCGCCTTGGTTTTTGGCCCTGCCACTGATTTGCTGTACAATTTAGAGGAACTGACCTGACCTTTCTGTATCCAAATGATAACATGCCATTTGCTTCCCAAGCAACCATAAACACTGTCTAAAAAGCTTTACCAAGTCCAAATCAGAAAGTGCAAGGATGAATTTTACATAAAAATGTCCTCTGAGCCTTTAAATGCATTTGCAAGGGTTCCCCTTAGGAATGGTCTAGGAGCTCTGAAGAGGCTCACTCATCCCTTCTGGCAGCTTCAAATCCTCCCTTCATGCTTTCTTGGACTTTGCAAGAAGCCTGTTGCTATCTGGGGACTTTGCAGCTTCAAGGTGCTTATTTACCTCTCCATGAGAGAGTGAGGATTGAATGTGATTTTTCCTTTCCAAAGGCACCACGGAAGCCTGTAAGCATTTTAGAAGTAAAGAATATGTCACTTACAATATACCTTCACTGCTCCGTGAGGTCATGGCTACACTATTTGTAGTGTCTGTGTAAGCTTGTTTAGAGACAACTTGGGCTTCTCTACCTTGTGGTATCCACTGACACCAGAAACGAAAAGGGTGACCTTTAAGGTCCTCTGGGTTTCTGAGCACAGCTCTATGCAGTGCTGTACAGTCCTCAGCAGGGTCATTTAGAGATAGTTAAGGCATTTCTGCACAGCACCTCACTGTGTCCTGTAGATAAACCCTCTGTGTATGTGTGTGTACGTGTGTGTATGCGTATATTAGAGCAGATTAAACAAGTATCTGCTATTCAAAGATCAATGTGTATTTAGAGTTTGGATGGACCTAAAAACATAAACCAAGAATTCAAGAATGCCCAAAACATATAAGAAAACTGTATTTGGGCAAGACTCAAAGTAGTCATTAGTGGCTAGAGATTTCTGGTTTGCACTGCTCCACCTCCTCTATGTGAGGAGGAGAACCAGGCCTTAAAATACAGACCCACAAGACTCAGGAACTTTGAAAAAGCAGCTCAGGCCCATAACTAGTTAAAGAATGAGGCAAACAAGAAGGAGCCCAATTAAACTATTTTATTAGATGTAGGAGAACCATCAGTTGTGAAATTTACTGGTAGCCAAGTTTTCCTCCCTGCCCTACCACATATAATTATGCCTTAATTGTAGCTACTGGCAGTGGCACAAAGCTCATGCACATAAACAAGTCCCAGGATGTGCTGCAAAAAATACACTGTATGGGAGCCATTAGCAGGAAGACAATCAGGAGCTGGAATCGCGTTCCCACATGGAAAGCTGCGGGTGGTATCAAGAGCTCTGTATCCATATGGTTAGTTATGTGTAATATCTTTGTAATGACATTAGTACCCCACCATTGCTTTTTCTGGCACATTTCTAGCCTTGAGTCACTTGAACCGATAGTTACCAAATTGTGGTTTGCAGACCACTGGTGGTCCACAAGCTTACGGTAAGTGGTCCACAGCTGGGCTGCAGAACCAAACTGAACAGCATTCAGTTGTGTTTTCAATTAAAAGTTTGATGATATAGGGTACATGGTGGTTCAAAAGACAGTCTTAGCATTAATGGTGGTCCCATTACCCCAAAAGTTTGGAAATGCTGGTTTAAACAATCATGCAGATTGTCTATTTGTGGTAGGTTGTTCGGAGTTAAATGTTACAGCATGCCCTCTCATTTCATGTGTTAGGAGCTGCATTGCCTGCTCTGCTTGTCAGTTTTAAAAGTAAAAATATCATGAAGCAGTCACAAATAATACTCAGTGGTCTGGTCTTTCCAGTTTATGTTTTATTTAGCTCATCATTTCATATATTTTACTGTAGTCACATATCAGAAGTAGTTGCCCAAAAACTTGCAGTATTTTGTGAGGAAAACAAGCAGGGTGTTTTTCATGTTTCATCCACTGAAGTGGGAGTTGGGCAGATGTGGAGGAAGAGCTGAGTAGCAGAGAGACTTCGGAGAGACAGCCGTTGTAGTCTGTTCCTGGAGATTAAGCTGAGATGAGTAAATAAGGAGATAACTTTATTTTCTTTGGGAAGTTCTGTTGGTCCTTTTATTGCTTCCTTAGGTTAAAAGCTGGGAAATTCTCTAAAAGGGAAAGTACATCAGCTGAGGCTGGATATTTAGGATTAGGCAATGGAAATTCTGTTTATAAGGTCTGTTTGATCTTTACAAGCTCTGGCTAGAGGCTTATAGCTTTTAAAGACAGCTGTTTACAGATGTGTCAGCTAGCAAGCAGGAGCAGCCCAAGGCTATATAAAGGCTAGTTCCCCTCCCCATACCGCAGGAGCATTACAGAGAAGACACCTGTGGCCACACTTTGGCCAGAAGAGCTGGATTTAGGTGGGACAGGCTGCCTCATTGCTTGGCCCTTCTGCTTTGGGTTTCTGAATGCTACTGCAGCAGAATGTCCTGTGTACTCAAGGGGATGGTGACCTTCAGCCTCATGGAGCAGTGTCACTACAGATGAGTACTCCCATCCATGGCAACCAGTAGGATATGGTGAGGACAGGGGCATGTTAGAAATCCCACTCCTCCCTGAGGGTTATCCTGGAAAAACTTTCCAGCTCATTTGTGATCCTCGGCCTAGAAACCCTTGCAAAGACTGCTTTCTCTGAGACCAGCATGGCTCACCTCCACCCAGGTGGAAATGGCCATGGTATGACTGCAGACACACCGCAGGACATGGCCTGACTGCTTCACATGTCCCGTGGTGGACATCTGCTAATAAAGAAAGTGGGGGAGGGAGTACATCCATGCTTGCTTTTGGTGGTTACAACAGTTATCCATCACTCAAAACCGTGGCTCCCCTTGAACTGCAGTCTCTTAGTCACCAGCTCTACACTATTCTGGACTGGGCAAGCTGCACTGCTCTTGGGGTAACTACAGGGAAGAATTCAGGATGCATTGGAGGAGAGGAAGAACACAAACATGACCTTTTAGCTCAGGGCACAGGGCATTTAGCTGGGAAGGAAGTGGCCTGGCTTCTCCTCTCTGCTCCCAGAGCTGTTTTCATATCTTATCCAAAGTCTGGCAACATTACAGAGAGACTCCTGGGAGCAGGGACAGGACCTACAGTTCCTGCTGCCCACAGACTTCTGACCTCCTCTTGCCTTCTCTGTCTTGCTGAGCCATGTGGTCGTTATCCCCTGCTGAACGTGGGTCAGGGTGAGTTCCCACCAGGTCCATGTATCCCGTTTCACAAACATACATTTTCACTCCTAAGATGTAACACACAGGTGAGCAGCACCCCTGCTCTTGTCACCTCAAAGAAAGCAGAATCGCAATTGTGTGTGTATAGGTGGCTGATACTGCAAATGATGATCCCAGAGCAAAGCTGGTACCTCTGCCTGAACCTCTGAACTGGTTTAGGAGGAGTAAAAGACCAATTTTGGCATCCCAGTTAAGTTCAGGTGTCAGTGAAGTGCCCAGCTGCTTCCTCTGGTAAGACTGTGCACAGCCAGGACTGTGCAATGTCTTTGTCTGTAAAGTAATCCAATCTCAAACTCAAGTCCTTTGCAACTGCAGTGAATCAGAGGGTTCAAATGAATTTAACAAGCACTGTCCTACAAATAAGTTGAGTTTTGTGCTTTTTCCCTTCCTACTGGAATATGCTGCTGACTTTCTCTGTTAGGAGCCCTTTTTAGTTTTCCAGCCTAAACTTCTTCATTGCCACTCTGTGCCCACGTGTTCTTGGATGAGCTTTTCTAGTTTACTTTATTAGCTCTTTTCCTTCTCTGTTTTTGGTCTGCTTTTCTGTGTTTATACAGAGTAATCACAGCTTTTCTCTTTGTGTGTTTGCTTCAGGCTAACCCAGACTCTTACAGAATCATAGAATAGTTTGGGTTGGAAGGGACCTTCAAAGGTCATCCAGTCCAACCTCTCTGCACTGAGTTTCTAACAGTCTCTTGTAAGGCAGGCATTCCCCTCCCCTGTTTTCTCCCTAGCAACTCTAGCTTTTACTTTTACCTTTACTGAAAATGGGTATTTAAGAAAAAAAATGCGTATCAAATACTGTTCCTCACAAAAAAATCCTCTACTTGTTCTGGGTAAATCCTGGAACAGCAGATATATTCTATACTCGAAGAAATATCTCTCATTGTATATGCAACAGCACATCCCTGGCTGCCTCACCGTGGCAGCTAGGAGACATGCTGGTCATTCTCCTCTGGCATTCTCAAATCACAGTCCCTTGTTTTCTATCAAATATTCTTCTTAGTTCCCCAAACACACAGTTTTGCATTACATACTGTAAAGTTTCATCCTGTTTCTGCTCCTCCAGCCCTCAGGGACTGCTTTGCCATTCCTGTGGGCTGCTCAGGGCTGCTGTGTCCAAGCCACCAGCCAGGCTCACTGACACAGTCCCCACTCTTGTGTCAGCCAGGGCCAGGTGCACTGAGCATCTGCACCTTACTGACATAAAAAGAGTGACATGTCTCACTGTACCAGCATCTGGGGATGGTAAAGCAAGGCAGTATGAAATCACTTTATCAGAACTCTTCACACAGACCAATATCCTATTTTAATTTGGCCCAAACCAGATGCTCTTTGGTTAGCCAAGAAGATGAAGGGCTGGCCAAAACACAGTGGGTTTTTTGCTGGATCTGAATGGCTTTGCAACTTTTGAACTCCCAGAGGTTGGAGGGTTTCAGTTATTGGTTAGGCACAAGTGCTATCCCAGTTACAAGAGCTCCAGGTGTTCGTGAGGAGGTTAATTCCACATTTGCTCTGTTATCATTATAATTTATCATGACCTATATTGCATCAGAGCTATAAGTATAAGCATCATCATGCTAGGCAGGGGTAATTAGTTTTGTTATCAAGTGTTGATATAAATATTTGAAAAATACCTGGAGAAAGTTTATGGTGAGATTTTCATCTCTCTCATTCAGAAAGTGTTTTCTGTGAATCCTCCAACTTTTGTTTCAGGTAAGCACCTGCTTTGTGTGTGCCGCTAGATACTGTTTCTTGACAGAGGGGGCTGAAAGAGTGAAACTTAAAACAGAAACAGTAAGACTGGAAACTGGAACAGTTAAACTCAGAGCCAAAATGGTTCAAAGTTTAGAAGCATCTACAACATGGTCATGCTAGGGGCAATTTTCTTCTGGTGACAACTTCATTGCAGTCTGTGAGATGCTATGGATCTTTATTTTGGATAAATCTTACAGTTATACTTTAACAGAAGGGAACTTGCAGGAAGCCTATGGGGGAGAGCGAGCAGCAGCCAAGAGCAAAGGACATGCAGATGGCATGTAGGAACATAGGACAACAGTGAGCTAGCTCCTGGCACAACACCGGGACGTATCCCGATTGAACCTTGCTTCAAATCACATGGAGGAAAGTCAACGTAGTCTCTCCAATGCACAGGAGATCAGGAATCAGCTTGTCAAAATGACTGCCACAGAAGGAAATGCCTGTATCAAAAATTATATCCATTTTAAAAGAGAACAATTAACATTATTGAAATGCAAGCCCTCCCAATCTAGGAATGCCACCAATAAATGGGGAATTTTCAGTAATACGGGAAATGACTGTGCCTAATGGGCCGAGACCTTGCCGAGTGACATTGTAGATCTGCACTAGGGTCTGAGAATTTCTTCCAAGATTTCTTTTCTATGAAAAGGAGTTCACCCCAGGCTGTGCGACACCATCTGTAAACTGCACGGATCACAGGGGATGTAGAATGTGCATTGTCTGGGGTTGGCTCTGCTGTGGACCATGTCATGTAACTGCAGGGGTGAAGATACCTTTTCAGTGATGACATATTACAAAGGCTACGCAGTTGTTCCCCATTGTAGCTGCCATATGATACAGTCCTGGCTCTCTGCGGTTCAGCAGGCTGCTCCTACAGCTGCAGCTTGAGCAACTCGTGGTCACTGGTAGGTGGAAAACACAGTCAGGCAGCTCAGCGGGGTACTGAGGGAGCACAGCCCCTCAGCCAGCCTTGTTAGTGCTGTGCAATGCGGCCTCGGGCTCCCGGGACAGGGTGCTGCTGTGCGGTCTCCCCTCACCACGCCGCTCGGCATGGAGGCACGCCAACCTCCTGCAATTAAGAAGTGCCACATCGTCCAGCAAGAGCATAGAGCTAGGCTGGTCTGAAAACCATCCTTCCCTGCCAGGTGTCCTAGGAACTCAAAAGTATGTGATGGTGAACATCTAGAAACTAGCACTTCTGACAGTGGACAAAACCCCCCTTGACCTGGCATCCATGCGAGCAGCCCTGCTCTGGGCTTTGCAGCATCATCCTGTGCTGCAGCACTGTTGTGATTCCTGACTTGTTACGCTGTGGAAACTGAGGCAAACAAAGGCTGAGTAAGTAGACCGGTGCTACACAGCAAGCCTGTGGCAGAGCTGGGAATTGAAGGCAGACTTTCTGACTCCCAGTCCTGGGCTTTAGCTACCCACTGAGCTCTGACGTGGGACGAAGTGAATCTCACCAGAGACATCAGATAACCACAGTTTAATTTGGTTTCTGTGTGCTCTGTACCCTGGGGAGATAGCAGACCTCTGGCCACGAAAGGCAAGTTATTGAGAGATTTACTGTTAATTCCTCCTTATGAGGTCCATCTTGTTATGTTTGGAGTTGCCATAGTTTTCTGTTTGGTTTGTCTATTTTTTTTTTGCGTGTGGGGCTTGTGTATTTTATTAAGCCCTTGGCTAGTATCTTGCGCATGTTTAAGATTTTATAAGGGTTTCTTTTGAGGTTATTCATTATAGCTTTCAAAGGTGGCCTATTCTGCAGGCTTGCCATTAAATACCAATCTTTGATAGACTGGTGTCTCACACAGGGGAGAAGACCATTTCTCACACACTCATAATTAGTGTTCCCAAAGGGTTCCTCAGCTGCTTTTCATAGCTCTACACTGATATTGACCCTGGGCTTTGAATGCTCCATGGCTTGCTGAAGTACAGCCATCAGAGAAACCTCCTTTTATTTTCATCACTTAAAAAAGAAGATTCATCCAAGAGATACCTTGCAAGTACTTCATATTTTTGGATCTGCCACTGATCTGTTGAAGGCCACAGGGAAGGGAGTTGACCTCTCTCTGCCTCACCTGGCTCTTTTCTCTCCCTTGTCTGCTGGTGCTGTGAGCAGTGCAAGGTTTTTGGTGACCTTAGTTACCACTCTAAGACTTTTCATGTTCTTAGGTTTTGGTAGTTATGTCCTTAAAAGTTCTGTTTCAGACACACAGCAAATTAATTAGGTTGGGGAACAGATTTGAAGTATGTAGAATATTCTACTAGCAAGAGAATACAGCTGCTCTTTTATCACAAGTATGTATTTTTTGTAGTATAGTATATTCATATAGTAGATTGTAGTATAACACACCTGAAATTTAGAAAGATTTTTTTCCTTTGATCTACTTTATAGTAAGCATGCAGCATGAGTTTGCTGACTGAATTAAATTCTAGAGAAAATATTTCTATTATTTCAGTCCATATATAGAAGAGCATCTTTTCCATTAGCAGACTTCCTTCCTCTGGGAAATGCTGAAATTCATTCTAACTGCAATTAGTAAGATTTGAAAAAATAAACCTTACTTAAAAGGATATGAATTGATAAGAGCCATGAAATGGTTAATATATTGTCTAAGTCTGAAGACAGATTTGCTCGCACTCTTTTTGGGTGTCCTTGTGTTTTTCACAAAAAAAACAAGTTCTGAGAATGGTTGTCTGATAATTTTTCAGCTGCCTCCCCCTCGTGGTAAATCTAAAAAACCTCTTTTCATTGAAATATTGAAAAGCTGGGTAAAGGTCAGCACTTACATTTCAACAGATTCTTTTTTTTTTTCCCCCCCCTTTTTTTTTTTTTGTGCAGGTGGCAACACTTTAAAATACTGAACAAATGTAAATTAAGGCAAGAACGTATCAGCTCTTTCCCAGAGCAAAAAGCCCAAGTCAGCTTAAATAAGGGAGCACAGATACCTCAAAGAACTTGGTGTAACAGCTGCAGGTGGCTTGAGGCTTTTTCTATCTACCAAAACTCTGCTTTTGCCCTTCCCTCTCCCCTTCCACTTCAGGCAGGCCTGAAGATTGCAGCAGAAACTTCTTTTTTTGTGTGCCAAGTGCCTGGGAAGCAGGGCAGGGACTCACTCAGACCTGGGGCTCCTGGTCTTCCTTGTCTCCCTCCAGAGTCGTGGTTCTGTCGCTGTACATGGGCTGTAAATACTAATCCCTAGGCTTTGTGGGTTTTTTTCACACTGATATGGAAGCTAAAATGTTCACTACACCTTGGAAGGGAATGGATTCAGCAACCATGTTGACTAATGGTCAATGCAAGTCAGAGATGAACATTTCTTCCACAAGCATCCTAAGAAAGAGAGATGCAAAGCCAAATTCCACCAGGCAATGTATAACCCCAAAAGTGGTTTGCAATCAAATGAGGTAAGGCTGTCTTAAGTATATCTACACCAAACAAACAAGGTCCCCAGTGTGGGTGGGGCCTGCCGTGATGCTAATAATAATTTGGAAAGTCATCCAGGCTGCTGTCCTCCCTCACTGATAATGTCCCCCTAACCAGTGACAGTTGTCATAAGTAACATCAGTTGCCCTCCTCTTTCCTCTTTCCAGATGCACCCCTACTTTCAGGATCAGGCCCAAAGGAAATTTATCATCACTGACAAGACAAAATGGTCTGTAGCCACCAGGTGTCCCCCTCCTCCATAACTTGGAGGAGAACTGGGCCATCCCACTGAACCCCATATTGTATTGTAAATTTGAAGTGAAATGCTGCTTGCAATTCTGGCCCCAAGTGATGAGCTCTTTGTCTTCCCTCTAAGCAACGCAGTGGTGACAAAGGCAGCCCTTAGCATGGTCCTGGCATGAGAACAAGAGAGCTTAATGTACAGTCACAAACCCATATCCCACAGAGTGAGAACACAAGTTGCACAGCGCTAAAGGTACTTTCAAAATGTCAAAAGTCTGATTCTTTCCTCCAAAGAGATGTGTTTTGTTTCTGAAGCAGACAGACTAACACGTTACAGTCTGAAGATACAGTTTGTGCAAAGCAACGAGGGTACAAATTTTCAAGTATTTCAATGATTGTAGTTATTTACAAAGGCAGTTCAGAGGACTTAATACTGTCTCCATCTATGAAAGGATTTCTGAGATTTGCTTCTTTTTGCACAAAAAAAAATCCCAAACAGCTTTCTATTGAAGTGCAATTCTTTAATTAAAAACAGAGGGAGAAAAAAGGCAAACCAACCCAAATTAGCAATCCTCCCACAGGGGCCAATGTGCTTATTTTTCTGCCCTGATTATTAGAGCAGAGTCCTGGGTTATGTGCAGGCTCAAGTCTCTGTTTAGCCGAATGGACAGATTCATTTCTTTCTTTCTGAATTTCTTTTAATCAGGCAACACAAGGTGCTGAGCCTGGATTTCTTATGAGCCAGACCCAGTGGTGCAGGACAGAAAGTCTCCCCCCCTTAATAGATATTTTCCTCTTCAGAATACCCTTTATTATATCCTTTAAAATATCCTTTCTCCTTTACCTTCAGCAAAATTAAACTTCAATATGTTTCAAAAAAGCTCTGATGAGCTCCAAGCAAATGTTCTCACAACCATAATGGACATAACATGCACCCTGAGGGCTGCAAGACTCATGGAGAAAGGGAGAAGGCAGGATGCCTGGGGTGCACAGGCAAGGCCTCCGGCAATGGGACATGCATGTTTAATTTACCACTTGAGGGCACTGTAGAAGTGAATAAGGAGTGGGCTTTGAGAACTGGGATAAAAAGAGAATTTTGTGGAGGAAAGCATGGAAAAAATATGGAAGAGGGTGGGAAACAGACTGAGCACACGCTGATAGAATGAGAGGCTAATGAAGAGGAGAGGCAATCTAGGAGACCAGAGAGACAGGTCTCTCTGCATGAAGCTAAATGCAATATTTTGGGGACAGTATTTTATTCTAACATTGAGAATAACAACAACCAGGGTAACATCCATGAACACCGAAGTGTTTAAGGACAGTGGGGCACTTTTCTTCATTATTTTAATGTGACCATTTGCATTTCCAGGGCAGATAAATCTACCTCTTGGGCTATAAGTAGGCATTTTTTCCTGTTTGCTAATCTACAAATTGTTCAATTAAATCAATTGATCAGAAATGGCTATTCCCTACTCTTTATTCCCTACTGTTTCTCTGAGTGGAGAGGCTTAGTATGAGATTAATTTTGTGTTATTCCAGCAAACTCACTGGCAGTTAACCATCTGGGCTCTCTCTGCAGTCCATGGAGGTAACATGAGATGTACTTAATCATAAAGAAACAGGCTGTTAACTACAATTTTGCTCATTTATAGGAATCACAGAGTTAACTGCAACAATATAAACAAATATAAAACATTTTTACTAGCTATTTGCAAGTATACTGTCCTCTCTCAGCTGCATGGTAGGTCTCTTGACTGATACCAGTGTAGTTTCTTCTGGTCAAAAAACAGGTACTCATACCTGTGTAACACATAAATTAGGATCAGTAATGGGAAAATCAGAGCAGAATCTTCCCACAGGTCATACAAAATTTGATGCCTGCACTAGAGAGCTCATATTACAAAATTTACATGGTAGACATAACTAGAAAGGTTTATTGAAACTTCTGTTAATGCGGAGGGCTTTGGTACAAAAAAAATGATTTTATTATTCCTTCAAAAAGTAAGAATAAAAATAAATTCCAATGTAGTAAATTGTCAGAGGAGAGAAATAAAAACCTATTTCATAAAGTTTAGATTTGTGGTAAGATATAAATATTAGGACTAGAAACGGTAACTAAATTCCTTCCCATCCATCTCCCTACACACCTATAAATTAATAAAAGTAGAGTGAAGACAAATTATAGCTTGGACTAGAAAGAAAAAAATACAGACATTCTATTTTTCCTGAAGTTTTTATTGTATTGCTCCTGGAATTATACTGGAAAACAGAAAGGGTGAAGCCATGATCTTACTGAAATCAGTTGTAGAATTTTACTCACCATGAGGTTTTCACTCTGGTGTTGGGCACCCAGTTGAGAAGGCTGACCGCTGGTCTCCTTACATAGTCAGTGAAGGCAAAAAAAGACATATTTGCATTATGTCTTTGACTGCTGCATTAGGCAAACTCAAAGCAGATTAAATGCAAGCAGCTTGTTGCTCTAATGAAGTCCTAGAGATAAACCAGTCCTGGAAGTATCTACAAACATCTCTACTGGGTATATGTGCTGTAGGGAGTAACACTGGCTAACATCAACATCACTTATTGAAGGTGCACTTGGCTTACCAGGTGCTAACACCAAAAGATGTTAAATTAAATTATTAATTAAATCAAAAAAGAGGTTTCTAACCAGCTTATTTTGGGGACAATCTTTGACTGGTACTAGCAAAGGAAAGGAAAATTTGTTCAGAGAGTAGGTGATGAACAAGTCAACCAGCATATTTTGTGGTTGTTCCGTCAACAACGTATCATGCTAGTACATACCAGTGTATGTCCCCATACATTGAATGTCAAGTGATATTCCCGGAAATGTTCAGATGGGAGTCCTGGGAGACATGAAAACGAATTGCTGACATTTGAGTGATTGAATTTTGCTCAGTATGAATAATTTAATGTTGCTTGTTTGGGAAAATCACAGCCCTAAAACAGAAAAGTACATGATTTGGTTATTGAAGTTTATTTATACAAATGTCACAGGCTTGACAAACCACTTTTGTGTTTTAATTTTATCTGCGTCACAACCTTTTGCAGGAACATGCTGAACTTGGCCGAGAAACTAAGCTAATAACTGTCCATATTAAAGTAAAACAAATCTAAATGAATATAACAAAACTGATACCACATGTAAGCTGTATCAGCTGAGTTGAGGTAAAAATAGCCACAGAACTGGTATTATGTATATAGTCTAAAAGACAGTGGAGAACTGGGTCAGATCTTTGCCCCTCTTGTCCAGAGGAAACATTTGTGTTCCTTTCTGTGTGCCCTATTCCCACACCTTTCCAGAAGATATTTTTCCTGCTGAAATGCTCTAGCATTGTAACAAGACATTGAGTTTGCAATAGTTCTGGTGTCAATAAAGATAGCTAATAAGGATTTGAACACTGTAGCAATTTCATAAAATGGTTTGAAGATGTGGAGATCACGTAGAGCAGCACTAAGGAGTGTTACTGGCACTGGGTGTACTGATGTGGAGACCATAGTTTAAAGTGCTGGGGAAATGTCTGTAGACAAAAGGAGTTACTCAAGTTAGAATTGAATTCATATGCTACAGCGGACATAGCCCTCTTCAAAGGAGGTGATGGACGATCCACAAGATGTGTTTCAGCAGGAAGATGGCTTTATGTCTTTTCAAAAATATCAGAAAGTAAACTGCCTTTGGAAAGGAAAAAACCACAAACTTCAGAGTACTGGATGATCTTAATGAACAAGGGGTTATGGGTTCATATCCCAGTCAAGCTTTTTAATTTGCCTGCAAAGGGGAAGCTACCTATCGAAGAGCTTCCCCCTGGTGCCTGTGTTGTGCTTGTAAGATCCAGTGAAAGGAAAACATGAGAAACTGTGTGAAAATCCAGGTAACATGAAGGGAAAGCGAAGGGACAAAGGAGAAGCAATGCAACAATGATAAGCTGATGCACAAGTATAAATTACTTTGGGTGTGAAAGGAGTAGAGGAACTGTCAAAATAAAGCGATTGAGTGAACCATTTTGCTGCTTATGAAATCAGTGGTTGGCTGCATTCCTCTTGAATTACTCCTGGCTCAGGATTAGCTGGGTTTTATTAATCCAAAGACTGCTTATATTTGGCCAGGCATTCACAAGCTACATTGCTTGGTAGTTGATGTGTCTCTTGCAAATCAAGATGCATACAATTTGCAAGACAATCCTGAGAAATACTGGATAGTTTGCATTATATCAGAAAAGCATTGCACAGAACAGCCTGAACCTTGGGAGGGCAGACAGAGATCTGGGGTGAACAATCCTTCTTCCCTCTCTCCTGGATTCTAACCTGCTCCTTAAGCACTGCTCAGCCACCTAGAGGAGTCCTAGCCTTGTGCTCTCCAGCATTTGGTGTTTTCTAGCACATAAAGTTGCTGGGGTGCAAAACCAGGAAGAACTTTACAAATTCTCTACATTAGGAATTAACCAGTGTAAGGACAGGGAGTGTGCACATATGCACAAACACGTGCCTGACAAGGTGCAAGACTAGTCTTGTTCCAGCTGTTTGAACAGCATAAAGCAGGCAGGGATGTTTTGGTAACAATAGCAATGACTACAAAGGAATTTATCATTGGCAGTTAGTGGGGAAAGCCATGCAAGAGCCCAGGTGGGGACCCAACATCTATCTAATCCTAACTGAACCAGTGTGGGGTTTAGCACCAGGGCCTCACACTTTCACGGATGACTTAAAAGTTACTAAATAAAACTTCAGCTGCCAGTTAACTTTACTTTAGGCTTCATTGACTATAATGGGCATGAAGATGTCTACATGTAGACATCAAATTTAGGAGCCTTAGCCTGGAGTTGAATTCCCCCCATGAGTATCTCGGGAATAGCCAAACTGGAGATTGCTAGCTCCTCCAGACAAGGAGGACACAAGGCCAAATATGCCAAGGTTTGGCCTTCTGCCTTTTTTTCTCAAGAGAGAGTTGTTTCCTACCACATGGTTATGGGACAGCTGTGTCATAAGTATTACTCTGGTATCTATAACAGAGAGAGAAACACACAGAGCTAAGCTTGGTCCCATAGTCTAGGCAGCTGTGTGTCCATACAATTGTTCTTATGACCTGTTCACACAGTCTTGTTAGATACGTGATTTAACATATGTGAAACTGCCACCCTCAGGCTCTATGTTCCTTGGGAATATTGCCATACAACATCTAGCACAAGCAGGGTCATAGGCTGCTTTTGTGAGGCTGAAATGCTGCAAGATAAAATTAAATACTTCATTAGTACTTTAGACCCAAACCCAAACTCCAGAACACATAATTATTCATCCCCCACCACTATATTTTGAGGTGAGGTACACGGCATCTAAACTTTACTTACATCATCCCATCTCCTGGGCTAACTTACTCTAAAGACACCTCCCTTCTAATGTATGACTCACAAATTACTCATCCTTTTCCTACACCAAGACACTGCATGGCTGTTAGGGCAGTGATTAGGATGAGGTGCACTAAGAACATCACAAGACAGAGTCTTTTGATTTTAGGAGTCTGCAGACTCTTTTTCTTCCTATTGGTTTTAGCTGTTAAAAGTTGGTAGTTTAAGAAAAAGAACTTTAGGAGAAAATATTTTGAAACACATAAACTTTATTTACTTAGTAAAGTTATATTACAATATATACAGTTTCTATTTACATATACACCTTTCTAAGAAATGAAGCACCATATGATACAGTTAGTATTTTAGAGGAATTTACAGAAATTTTATTTTTGCATCCAAATAGTTCTATCTACAAACACACATTGGTTAGAACCAAGTTTTCCTATGACACTGACTTCAGTGGGGTTTGGATTAGACTGCTAGTGAAGCTACCAAAAGAAATATCATTGCTGTCAGCTATCGATCTGCTATGCTTCAGGATAAGAGATCTTAGCTCTGTCATTCCAGGGGCTATGTGCAAACTTAACCCTCAGAGAAAGCCAGAAGTACAGATAGAATGTGTTTTATAAAACACAAGAATATAACACTTTCATCAGTAACATCTTTACTGTCATCAGAAACTGAGTTTCCTTAGAATGGAAAAAGAACACTGCTTAAGTGTTTATACACATTATACAAAGTGAAGTTAAGAACCTGGAAGCTTATGTGATATGCTATCATGCATTCCCCAAGGAATCCATTTAGTCTTAAAGAGCTTGTGGTGTGATCCTCTTAACTCAAGGAGAAAGACTAGCTGTTTGCTTTGTAATATTTATGCCACTGTCAAGAAAAAAAGAAGGCTCTGTCCAAGGTACAAAATTTCCTTCAAGTGAATAAAAGACATTTGGCGGGGGGAAATGTAAAATGAGGTATTTAATAAACTACAGGAAAAAAGAAAGCGCCTAGACTGTTTTGAAAAACAACTTAGATATTTTACATATGCAACTGTTACATTCACCTGATTGTGGGTCAAGTTTCGTATAAACTATACCTTTTGCGCTACCTAATTTATGCTTTTCATATTTTTGCTTCACTAGACGTTGGATCTAATGGCTGGAAGAAAGCATTGTTACTCTGAGGACAGTTATTATGACAGACACAGGTGTTAATTAACATCACTGGCTTTTTTATGGCTTTGCCCTGAGGACAACGGAACTCAACTTGAATCGTTTTGGTGTTGTGTGGGGTACAGCATCGCCCATCATTGCAGAGGCCACAGTAACGAGGTTTGTAAGTCTGCACACTTGTGCAGTTCTTGTACTCAAAGTGAACAGCTTTCAGGGACTTCTTTGTTCTGATACATTTTTTCCCTTTCTAGGAGAAATATGAAGAGACATTAGATACATCATTGCATAAGACAAAGCAGTTAACAAGTGACATGCAAAGATAGAGGTCTACTCTGAAAACTTAGACTTGTTGCCTTTGCTTGTTCAACAGCAATGAGAGTCTGCAGCTACTTCAGTAGTTACTTACTGGTAACTCCTGCAAGATCTGCCCTTTGACACCAGTGTGTTATTGGGGCAGTAATAAATGAAAAATAATTAAAGTCCACTCTTGTTATCTGAGACAAGCCAAACCAGAATTCATTACGAAACTATACTCTACTGGAAAACTTCTCAGGCTAGTGTAGTTCCATCACAAAATCAGGAAGCCAAACGAGCAAGTTACAGGACTAGGTTCAGGCGGGGAAAAGAGCGTTAAAATGAACCTCAACAGTCATTGCCAGTTCTTGTGACCCAAGGCAGAATCAGCTTTATCCATCTTATTCTTATCAGACAGTTGTCTAACGTGTCCTTAGAAGTCTTCAGTGACAGAGACTCCACATCTGCCCCAGACAATCCTAACTGCTCGGAAGGTTTTCACTCATGTCTTAATTTTATGCAGTCTAAACTCACCATTTCTTGTTGTATCCCCCATGGACTCAGAGTAGGCTGCAATATCTGAGCACAGTTATGCATCTCTGTTCTCTTGCGTTCAGAAAAAGTTCAGTTCAATCAAATTTTCCCTAGCAGAAAATGTTTTCTAGACTCCTGATCATCCTTGTTAGTGTCCCGAACTCTTCCCAAATATTTAATATCCCTTTCAAAACACAGTATTTAAAACTGCACAAAGTATTTAGCAAAGGCCTTAGCGATGCTTTCCAACACTCAGAACACTACACAAAATCATGGCCCTCTTACCTCTACATGTTATTCTCCCTGATAGTAGAAGCAGCAAAAAAAGTCAGCACGCTTAGGTACATATTTATTGCACCTGAAGTGTCAGTGTTGGATTTGCTTTTGGAAAAAGCATCATAATGATTAAGATAAGTTTAATTTACGCGAGCAGATTCTACAGGATTTCATACATTTCTCTGCAGTTCCAGATGCTCAACAGACGAGAAATCTGACATATCCATCTGCATGACTGGAGCAACTCTGAAGTATACATACAGGTAGTACAATTGCATTTGTGGGAGTAGTTAGACTGTGTGAACTGTCAAGATAGTCTGCACATGCAATACATCTGTTTTGGGTGGCTCAAGTTATCATAGAATCATAGAGGAGTTTGCATTGGAAGGGACCTTAAAAGGTCATTTAGTCCAACCCCCCTGCAATAAGCAGGGACATCTGCCACTAGATCAGGTTGCTCAGAGTCCTATCCAACCTGATCTTGAATGTTACCAGGAATGGGGCATCTACCACCTCTCTGGGCAACCTGTTTCAGTGTTTCACCACCCTCATTGCAAATAATTTCTTCATTATATCTAGTCTGACTATTCTCTTTTAGTTTAAAGCCATTTGCTATTGCTACAGGCCTTCATAAAAAGTCTTTCTCCATCTTTCTTATAAGCCCCTTTTTAAGTACTGAAAGGCTACAATAAGGTCCCCCGGGGGCCTTCTCCAGGCTGAACAACTCAAACTCTCTCAGCTTGTCATCACAGGGGAGGTGCTCCAGCCCTCTGATCATCTTTGTGGTCCTTCTCTGGACCCGCTCCAACAGGTCCATGTCCTTCCTGTACTGAGGACTCAAGAGCTGGATGCAGTACTCCAGGTGTGGGCTCATAAGAGCGGAGTGGAGGAGCAGTATCGCCTCCCTCAACCTGCTGGAGGTGCAGCACAAAGCTACTAAAAAAACACAGCAAGTCTAATGCTTCCCAAAAACACTGGGCTTGCTGCACATATGCTAAAAGGTGTCTTTACGTACACTTGCATCTGGAGCATTCTAGACCATAATATTGTAATCTTGGAATTACAGCTGAAGAGACCCTACTCCCCTGCCATTCTTTGCAACATACCTTATCAGATGGCTCTTCATTTTCACAAGGTCTTATCATGCAAAGCCGTGTCTGCTTCACCATCTCACACTGTTGATTTCTGTTGGTAACACGGGTGGAAAAGCCCATTCCACAGCTTTTGGAACAAGCACTCCATTCTGTTGTCTGCTCAATACAATTGGCACTTGAATCTGTCACATCGATCCCAAGTGTGGCCTCTTGTCTGTAGGCTGGAGACAAAACCCCACAGAACTTTATTACAAGAAAAACTCATGTGAAAATCCAGTATCTAATTGAGCTCTACCACATCTGCGAAGAAACACACGAGACAAAAAAATAAAAGGTCCAAAATCCATGCTTTTGACAGGATTTAGGAATTAAAAGCTGCTTTTTTAGGAGCCCTGGATGGTGACTTCCTACATCTAAAAATATCAGAAAGGTGCATATCAGTGTAATCAGCAAAGCATTTAGGTTCAGTTCTCTCAAGTTCACAGCTAGGAGAATTCTTGCCAATTCTTGCCCTTTTTTAACCAGTTTACAACTCTAATTTATTCCTCACTCTTTCCAATGGAAATATATCACAAATCTGTTCTAAAGCTACATCATAAAAATATTTATATTAGATATGATTTGAGACAGGATGAATGATTTATCTAAACTAATAAACTGCATGGAAGTAAAGTCCTTACTCAAAGAGTCAAAGTCATCCAGTCTTGTCAATTATTGACCATAGGCAGGGTGATGGTGGGGAGGGAGGAAGGAAGTAATTTCCAGGAGTTACCATAGCTACTCCAAGACATAGTCAACTCTGATCATTGTCCTGCCCTTATGGCAGTGTTAAACTGTATTATGCAAATACTGCTACCTGTGTAGTTTGATTCAGCAGTTATCACAGGAGTAAAGAGAATGAGGCAACACAACTGAGCTGTCAGTCACAGCTCTTGCTGTTAAGGTCCTCTACAGCAGCATTTTTGCTTTTTGCATGGTAAAGCTCCAAAAAGGTGGTCCCCAAAAGGGACAGCCATTGCTAAAAGAATGCAGATAATCCATTTTACAGATTAGCCTGTCACTGTCAAACAAATCAAAGGAAAAATAGTAGAAAGCTGGCAAGCTTTTTGTTTATACCTTATGTGCCTTACAACTGACACTTCATAGCAGTCTGACAAGTTATTAGAGCTTTTCTTCCTGGATCCTTCCTTACTTGTTTTTCAAATGGATTAGCTGAGTTTCAGCATAACTAACTGCTTAAGACCACAAAGAGCAGTGACTGGAAGAGAATGCAGTGCCCTCAGCTCTCAGTAAAAGTAGCATATGAAAATTCATTTTGATCTAATGGTCTAATTTAAAGGAGACGGAGACAGAATTCAGTAAGAAAGCAGGGCAAAAATATTATGTAGCTTTATTTTTTTCAATTACAAAAGTCTGTAAGTTCTGCGTTCTGGAATGGGATTTTTTTTTCTTAGATCCACTCACTCTGTTTATAACCACTGCTTCTCCAAGTACTTTGTAATGCCTTTGATGCCAACAATAATGATGAGAGCACTAGCACAGACAGGCAGGAATTTGTTGGCATTTTAGCTACTGTGCTGACCACTAGTAATAGCTAGGGAATTTAAGAGGAAAAAAAAAAAGTCTCTTGTAGACTAAGCTGTTAGAATAGTATTTATGATACAACATATTCTTGCAGAGCAACTAGCAAAACTGCAGCTTTGATCTGGGGGTGGAAATAATGTCTGGAGGATTATGAGCGCAAGCTGTTTTATTCCACTCACTGAACTACCCTGTACAAGATAAACAGCAATTTCAGAACTGGGAACTGACTCAACTGCCTTTTAAAACTGCTATGTACATTCATCCTCTGAATAATTTTTCTCTTACCTATTGAGCTCTGCCTTTAGCCAAAACCACTGGTATACTTACTAGTGACTCTAGATGAGAAAAAAAGAGCAGAAGAAATGACCACACAAAGCACTGTGTCTTAGTTTTGTCACCCCAATGGATATTTCCAGTGTGGTACAACCTCCTCCTCACAGTGACTGTGATAATTAGTTTCCTCACCAGCCATAGCAAAACCTCCCAAAATCTCTTCGTCTTTAGGGTCACAGATCCACTTCTCGCAGCACTCTCCAGGGACTTCGATTTTCCTGGGGAAAGGGCAGTCGGGGCCGGGGAGCAGCAGGTCCAGGTTACAGCGTGGCAGACAGCCGATCTGCCCGTCCCGGCAGGTGCACTGGTACTTGCAGCTGGGCTGGAACGCTTCCCCGTTGCGATAAATCATCCCATCGAACACGCAGTTGTCCCCCTCCAGCACTGGCGAGGAAAGCGAAGGCATTTCCCTGAGGCAGAGGGCCCTGGGCGCCCTCGCCGCCCTCACACAGCGACCGGCGGCTTTCCCTCCCAGTCCCACAGCGGCCGCACCTCACGCCCCCGCTCCCGCCGCCCGCAGCCGGGGGAAGAGCCGCTCCGCTCCGTCTGAGGGCAGGCGGGGGAAGGGCGGGACAGCGACATCCTCCAGCGGACCCCGCGGCCGGCCCGGGCCCGGGAGGGTCTCCCCACCGCTCCGCGGAGGGCTGCGGCAGGCGGGGGACGCCCTGCGGCCCTGCCAGCCCCGGCGCGGCCGCACCGGCCGGCCCACCCGCCGCCACCTACCCATGCAGATGCCGGCGGCCCCGCCACCGTCCTCGGGGCCGCGATCGCAGTAGAGGCCGCTGCTCTCGTCGCAGGGCAGCAGCGGGGAGCAGCTCTCGCCGCGCTGCCGGGCACACACCAGGCAGCAGGAGCAGCCGTCCAGCACGGCGGGCACCCCCGGGGCGCAGCGCGGCGGCTCGGCCGGACAGCTCCCGGCGCAGGGCCGAGGACACGCCGGCTCCCGGCTGTTCACCTGCGGGGAGAGAGCGGCCCCGAGGGCCAAGTTATGGGGCCGGCCCGGCCGCCGGCCCCGCTGCCCCGCCGGGCGCCCCGCACTTGCCTCGCACGGCCGGAGGAGGAGGAGGAGCAGCAGGGCGGGCAGGCCCTGCCCGCCGCCCGTCGCCATGGTCCCGGCCGCCGCCTCCCCGCCGCGCCGCGCAGCTCTGCCGGCAGAGCCATTGCAGCCGCTTAAATAGAGGCTGTTGGGGACCCCCTGCGCCACCACCCCCCCCGCGGCGGGCAGCGCGGGCCGGAGGCGGGGAGCTGGAGCCGGGCCGGGTACTCCGCTCCCCCCGCTCCCCCCGCCACCTGCCCCGGCGGCGCCGAGCCGCTGACCCAGCCCCGCCGGGCCCTGCCCTGCCCGGCTCCGGGCGGCACAGGCGGGAGCCCTCTCCCCGCAGGCGTTATGTGGAGAGGGACTGGGGCCCCGAGGGGTCGGGCCGGCCGAGCGCCTGAGGGTGTCGCTGTCCCGCCCTTCTCCCGCCTCCCCTCAGGCGCCCTCAGCCCACGACCCCCGGACCCACCCTGTTTGCCTACAGGGATCTCCGCTGGTTACAAAGCGTGGGGAAGTGCGGTGCCTCTCTGCGGGGCTGAGGGGCTGTGCCGTGGTCTCTGGCATGGCCAACATGGTTGGGCAACGCTGCTTGTTCAAGACCAGCCACCCCAAACACAAGCAGCTCCTGGGGCTGCGCTGCTCCTGGCCCTGGCCTGAGACTTCTGGAGCTTTGCGGCATTAGGGAGGCGCATGCGGGCCCCGTGAAGATAAGGGGCTGTGGGGTGGGGTGTGCTGCTCAGTCAACTCTTCAGTTTCAAGGCAGGGGCACTGTTCATTACCAGAGGGGTGTAGTACATCAGCTGGTATTGTGTCCAGTTCTGGGCCCCCCAGTTCAAGAAGGACAGGGAACTGCTTGAGAGAGTCCAGCGCAGAGCCACAAAGATGATTAAGGGAGTGGAACATCTCCCTTATGAGGAAAGGCTGAGGGAGCTGGGTCTCTTTAGCTTGGAGAAGAGGAGACTGAGGGGTGACCTCATTAATGTTTAT
This sequence comes from Podargus strigoides, assembly GCA_028020825.1. NCBI lineage: Eukaryota > Metazoa > Chordata > Aves > Caprimulgiformes > Podargidae > Podargus > Podargus strigoides. The sequence goes on from CM051620.1 coordinate 13,170,349, forward strand.
AAATATGTCAAGGGTGAGTGTCATGAGGATGGAGCCAGGCTCTTCTCAGTGACATCCAATGATAGGACAAGGGGCAATGGGTGTAAGCTGGAACATAGGAGGTTCCACATAAATGTGAGGAAGAACTTCTTCACAGTGAGGGTAACAGAGCACTGGAACAGGCTGCCCAGAGAGGTTGTGGAGTCTCCTTCTCTGGAGACATTCAAAACCCGCCTGGACATGTTCCTGTGTGACCTGATCTAGGTATTCCTGCTCTGGCAGGGGGATTGGACTAGATGATCTTTTGAGGTCCCTTCCAATCCCTAACATTCTGTGATTCTGTGGTAAGAAACAGGAGTTGTACAGGGAGCTCTTTGAGGTCTCTGCACCATGAAGCTCCTGTGATGAGGTGGAAAGGTAACAGACTCCCTCATGCTTGCATGGTGTGTGCAACCGTGGGAGATGCAGAGCCGACATGTCAGGCCTCAGGAATGCTTTGGAATAGTGACTCCAGTGCTCTGTGCTGTGCAGTTATTTTAGTGTGTGCAGGATGGATTTAGGCCAAGCTTAAGGGAGATTAAATCTGTTAACGGGTTTTACTTGTCAGGAATTGCCTTCTGCCCAAGGCAGACCTTCTTGGGTCTTGCTAGGATACAGATACTCTCTATCCCTGGTTGTCTGGGGCACGTAATATGACTGGATTCTGTTGTGTCTTGTTAAAGAGAAAATATTTGAAAAATAAACAAAAGCTGTAGACAGACTGGTGAAAACATGATGCCTTTTAAGCTTAAGACATGACACAAGTGGTACTCATGAATTTACAAGGCTGCTGTAGCTCTATGCCAAAGCAATACTCAGCATAAAACCAGCAATCACCAGATACAAGGTTTGTATGGGACAAAAGTCACCGTTCCTTTCTTGATGCTGAGTGGCAACAGCAGGATTTCTGGAGAAGCCTGTCGTTCTGGAGAAAGCAGATCAGCGCAGAAACGCATCATCTCTGGTCACATATAGGACCTTTGTTTTCTCATCCACAAATAACAGGACCAGCCAAGGGGAACATTGGGTTTTTCAAACCTTATTAGCAGCTTGGGCATGGGTTTGAGGTTATTTCAGTCATCTCCTGCCTAACAGGTCATTTCACCTTCCTTATCTCTTTATTTTTTCCACCTTGCTTCTTTGCCTCTTGCCTCTGATTTAGGCAGTCAGCACAAAGCCACTTTTTACAGTACCTTGCTTGTGAATAGACTGACTAATGCTCTTGGCCAAGCGTTAAATTTGCTAAAGAGAAGCAAGGCTGATCCTGTAGTTTTCCCAGAAGCAGGACTGTAAGCCAGAGGGGCACATACAAGATCTGTTTTTGCCTGTCCCTCCGTATGTGAATCTGATGAGATTCTCAGTGCCAATAATTATTCACAGCCTCTGAAAGTTACCTTCCCTTTCAATGAGACGATTACTTCACACCACTCCTAAATATCTTCTTGTCTACAAAAAAAGGTTTCACCACATAAAACTACAGAGAGAATCAAAGAAAATAAAAGAATATTTACCAGCATACTTAGTTTGAAAAAAAATAACAATTTTACATGCATTTAATAAAGTTAAGTCCCTTTTTGTTTATAAAATACCAGTTATGAAAATAAGGTAATGCTGCAGTTCAGTACAATAGGGCCAAATACCTTTTCCCAGACATTTTAGTCCCTCCAAAGCATGCATAGTTTGGAATCCATTGAAACTACCAGTTCTAGGATGCTGCTTCATCTTTCTAACAGTGAATCTTTTTGTCTGTACTTGTTTTGCAACTTTTTTCAGGGTGACATACTCTTCTTATCATATGAAAGTACCCTTTGTTACTCCTCACACAGTAAAATGATCAGTTGGAGGGGTTTCTTTCTGGCTCACCTGACAATGAATAGTGTTTATTCATGATATAAAATCAGTAGGTACAAATAAATATTTTAGTTTCTCTGGGTTTGCTTTTTTTTAAAGAACTGTATTTAAGTGAGTTAATATTTGGGTCACCACCTTAGCTCTAGCTGTTGCAAAGAGTGATCCCTCCTCATATGTAAAGGAATTAACCTCTGCTCTGCACTCTGCAGGAAGACACAGAGAACAGTGTCTAGAGGTGTAAGTTCAGGAACAGAGGCCAGCAACAGAGTCTCAGGATTCAGAATATACTGAAGGGCTTTTCTGCACCAGGGCTGCAGGCAAGGAAAGTGTTGTATGGTTCCACGTAAGAGGAAAACAGGTCAGTAATCTGTGATTTCTGTCCATTAGTGACATAACCTGTATAGGTATATGAAAAACTAACTAGAGTCTGTGGAGGAGAACAAACACTAAAGTGTTCTCTAATCTTAACTTTAAAATTCAGCTTCTAAATGCTGTGAATGCTTAAAGAAGCCAGGTAATGTGTCTCATGCTGCACTTGAGCATTGTCAAGACACAAAGTGCTTTTCAGAGATCTCGTTTTAGAAGGGATGCACCTTTGTACTTACTGCAGAGACCGTATACCCAAAGTCATCAGCAGCTGGTATGAGCTCCTACATGGGCCAATATCAGATATGGCAGTCAAAGATTTCTCACTCCAGCTTTCCCTAAGTCTACCTTGAGCTAAATCTCTTGTGTGGTTGTCTGAACATGATCTTTATTCAGATCTTTACCTCTGTAGAGCTAATAACCCTAAATGTGTCAGTTTTACCTGTTCTGTTTACTTGCACACCACCAGATGGTTTACATACATTTTACCTCTGAGACACCAAAGGAAGCTCTGCAAACAGACTGCAAACAGAGGTTACAAATAAAACTGGCTTAGCTGTTAGAGAGTTTCTAGTTGTTGATCCTATTCCTATCCAGAGGTGTCTAGGTATGTATCAAATATAAAAATTCAAGTGTTCATGGGAACATCCTTCTGTTTCAAGCCAGCTTTCTGTCCAGCCTCCTGTGAAGGCCACTGCTTCCCAAAAAACAGCCCCACAGAATTCTCTTCCATTCTATGTGTATGGCAAGGGATGCATTTTTTAGAGAGTAAAATGGTCATAAATACCACATCCTTCTCTTTCTTTCTGCTCTTTTGTCCCATGATTTTTTACTGGTACAAGTGTAAGGTGGATGATTCATCTCTTGCCCTGTACTGTCTCATAAATTTATGCCTTCTCTGGTAGTCTGCCTCACAAATGACAATGTTTTTTCTTGAAAATATTATTGTCATTTGGGATTTTTAGCTAGCCCTTCTCAGCCTAGATGACATCTGTAAATTCCTAACATATTTTAGGCCGGTTATTGTTGCACATGACCTAAATATGGAACAAACAAAAATTATATAAACATCCCAGTAAATTCATAATATAAGTGATACTATCATATTTATGTACACATTGATAGATCAGTTGCAAGCCATCAGACTTGGTAGCAAACTGCATTGGTTCCTCCCTCAACATATGGTAGCAGCATAAGAGGTTCTTCAGCCATAGATGAAATGGCTGTAAGTAAAACAGTTCTGTCTGTCTGAGCTAGTAGAGATGCTGGAAGATTTGTGAGGTGTGAATCATGTTGCTCACTTAGATGACTGGGAACATAATATTCAGAGTCATCCTGATGGTCATTCTCATCTGGGCTGAGCTGTTCCGATCAACCCTCCTTGACAACAACATGCTTTGAGGTGTGTACCACAGTTATTGTGATTCAGAAGTGATCTGTCCAAAGTTAAAGTGGACTCTCCTACTTTTGTCTCTGCTTATGTGACTGCTTTATAAGTACTGTGGAGTTTTGAAGTTGCTGTTTGACTTAATGAGGTTTTAGCCTTCTGCCTCCATACACGCTACAAGATGAGCTAATCCAGACATGAATATTTAACTGGGCTTTTCAGTTCATCCTCAACATTTAGGGCTTTAATATTGATGAATGGTGTGATTAATCTTGAAAATGGTGCTTGAGCTACAAATATGAGACTCAAATGCTGGAGACATTACTTCTGCTATCAGTGTTAATGAACTGTTTTATTTCTCACCAAGGTGTTGAGAAAAGCTTTAGCTTGGAGAAGAGGAGACTGAGGGGTGACCTCATTAATGTTTATAAATATGTAAAGGGTGAGTGTCATGAGGATGGAGCCAGGCTCTTCTCAGTGACATCCAATGATAGGACAAGGGGCAGTGGGTGTAAGCTGGAACATAGGAGGTTCCACATAAATGTGAGGAAGAACTTCTTCACAGTGAGGGTAACAGAGCACTGGAACAGGCTGCCCAGAGAGGTTGTGGAGTCTCCTTCTCTGGAGACATTCAAAACCTGCCTGGATGTGTTCCTGTGTGACCTGACCTAGGCGTTCCTGCTCTGGCAGGGGGATTGGACTAGATGATCTTTTGAGGTCCCTTCCAATCCCTAACATTCTGTGATTCTGTGAAAAGATGAGAACATCGTTTCCTGTGAAGATCTGTGCAAATTCATGAATGGTCCTGACAGCTTTGGATCAAGAGTCAGTGTTTCCTATTCACAAGTAAGATGCCTGTTCCCATCAGTCAGCAGAACTGTGTTCATAGAAGAGGTTCTATATTTGATGTATATATCCTTTTCAGCAGGATCAAGTGGATAGCATCGATACCCAGAAGATACCCTGAGTACCCCACTAAAAAGACTCTGAGGGTAATGGTCCTGAACCAAAAAAGACTAGTCTGTCTGAAGATTATTGAAGGAGCGGTAGTAATCCACCATGGGTGAAAAAAATTTGTTTCTGAAAAAATCTGTTCTTGTTGAGACAGTTTACTGGTAATCCTGTTGCATATACCTTGATAGGGATGAATATATTGCTGGCCATGGGAGATCCATATGGTCATGTGGTTTAGTGGTAGACTTGGCAGTGCTAGGTTAACGGTTGGACTTGGTGATCTTAAAGGTCTTTTCCAACTAAAATGGTTCTGTGATTCTGTGTATGCTCTTGCTGAGTGAATTTTCCCCAGTAGTGCATGCTCTGAACCCAATGACTTCTCTCTTCAAAAGACATTCTGCTTCAGCTGCAAGATGGATATTCCAGGAAAGCAGCTGGTTTGTTCAAGGATTAACACTGTTAACTATGTCATTATTTTAAGTAGGACTTAAGGTGTAATTATTTTTTAATGGCACTAATCAGAATCAATCCCCCAGACTTAATCATAGTTGTGTTTTTGAGTTGAGATTAAAAATGAATTATTCTTTCACTGATAGAAGAATTCTACTGCTTTTTATACAGTGTTTTGTGTGGTGTTTTATGATTCCATTGAGCCTATACAATGATAATGTCACTTTTGCAATACTTAAGTGACAGGGATTTGGATTTCCCACCCCCCCCCCCCCCCCCCAAGATATGCCTCGTGCATCATCCAAAAAAAAAGTAGCTTTGGCAAAGTAGAAATTCAGAAAAAATGTGTTGGAATAGAAATATTTTAGAGGTTTGTTTTTTTTTTAAAAAAAAAAAAAAAATTTTACATAACTGAAAAAAACTTTGGAATGAAATAAAATTTCCTTTAAAATTGAAACATCATTTAGAGAACGTTAAAATTAATTATGTGGGGATAGGGAGTTGCATCATTACTTTTGACTCACATAATTTATGCGCTCAAAAGAAGTTCACAAGTTGTTCCAGTTCATTCCAATCTGCATGTTCCAACAAAAAAGTTCCATCAGTTTCTTTCCTCCAGACCTATTTCAGCTATAGAGCCTGCTGGGAATACTTACAGCATAAGTCACTAGGTGAAGTTGCTAGATATGGCTTTGTTATTTTGGGGAACATAAGAGGAATTTTAGGTTTTTAATAAAGCTTCTGTTATTATTTGCTCATTTATAACTGGTGCTAATGTCTGAAAAGGAGAAAGAACATTTACTCAGAAGAGTGCAGGTAGAAGTGTTTGCTGTGGTTTCATATAGGCTGAGATTTTCAGAAAAGAAAGCCAAGAAGCACAAACCTGGTATCCAGGCTGTTACAAATAGTAGGGTAGGAATGGCTCATGTCCACACTGCTTAGGCCTGTGTTTTGCCAATCACTAGGCCTAGCACAAAGGACACAATCAGCAGCAAAACAAACCAGTAACCAGATTCTATTGCACATAGAAAAGTCAGTATACGGGTGATCGCTGGGGGTACAAACAAATCACACAGACATCAACCCCAGCAACCCCAGGAATGACACAGCACAACCAACAATAGGTGGAATAAACAAAGACACAAAGTCTCCCATGGAAGAGATGGGAGACACCCAAATCAATAGGCTGATCATAAAGGATAGAAATAGCCACATATTGTTCCCCCACAAAGCCCGTGTTTGCAAATGCCAAACCTGACTGGGGCCCAGTTGCAGGGAGAATCAGGAGGTCCTTCCCCAACAGGGAAACTCTGCAAAGTGCATCCACTTCACAGATAGACACTCCACCCCTCCTGCAAGTGGTGCCAGCTTTTATGCCCAAAACAGGACACCTGGCACTCATTTACCCAATGTGGGGCACCTGGGGCTTGTTTACCCAAGGGCTTTCCTTACAAGGTTGGCCACACCTTGGAGGAAAGCCAAAAGGCAAACTCATCCCCTCCTTTTAAAGGACCATGGGGACCACCCATATGTCAACCTTAATTCAGGACTTGGGGTTCAGACCCCAGCACTTCAGCCTGTCATTCCTTAGAGCAGAAAACTCTTTGTACACCTACTTAGCTTTTTATTTTTCACCCCCTGGGATTCTCTGTACCTTTATGGCCATAAAGCATAACCATTATTTTGGGGAGGATGGGATGACTGAACAAAGTGCCTGAAGGGCTGAACATAGGGGCTGAACATAGGCTGAACATAGCCCGTAAGGGCTATGCTGCAGCCCACCAATATCGTGTCTCTATCCAAGGAATCTGAGGGTAGGTGCTGCATGCCGTGAGATTTGGTATGCACTCCTGCTCCTCTTGAGGTTGACAGTAGGTGTGCATATCCAGTAACTCATGTTCTGTAGTGCTGGTTTCTACTATGTTGGGAAGCAAAAGGATGAGACTTGTGCCAGAAAAGGTCCATTAATATTTGCTCTCAGAATAAATGAGGTAGTCTTTATTTGCTTATTTAATTTTATTTTAAAGTTTGTTAACCCTAAATATAAAATTATGCTTTGTATCTGAAATTACCAGACTGACGTTACTGAGGATCTAAGTTGGGTCCATTTTACTGTATGAGATAATAATAGATAAACAGAATTGGGGAAAATTTCCTTTCTTTATTCCCTGAGTGAAACTCATTTCTGTGCAGAGAGCAAATAAGATCCTTGAGGAATGTATCACCTAATTTTGATTTTAAGAGCTTTAGTGAGAGGCACATGACCAGGTCGTGTGGAACATATGGGGTTTTTTTGACTCTTCCATGCATGAAACAGCTACTATATGGTTGCCTTTCAGATTGCTTTTCAGGATAATATTACCTATATGAGTATGGGCTGGAAGAAGAGGCTGGCAATTTGAAGAACCCAATGCTGGTAAAATAGGTGTTCTGCAATCAGAAAGTTAGTTCAGCAATGGGGTTTCCCCATCTTTTTTCCTCTCTGAAGAATAGCTGTTCTTCAGGACATGTCTGAGTGAAAGGGTATGGCTACTGAGATCCTAATTCAGCTAATTAATGGTTCCTGACATTTCCAAGTAAGTGTTTTTACTAACTGGCATGATTTAGGGCTGTTCTTTGTGCTTGTTTCCCGTATCCTCATTGGTCTCTGCCAAGTGCTGAATAATCTGGCCATAAGTAATGAAAACATATTTTATAGTTTGCATTTCATTTTCCGATATGCTTTTGTCATATCCTTTTGTGGCCATAACTGAAAAAGAAAAAGCTTGGGAGAATAAACAAAAACTTAGAGTGTGTCCTGGGAACGAGCAGTTCCAGAGGTTTTGAATTGGGAGAGCTCTGAATTAGAAACAGTGAACTACTGAAAATGTGAGGCAAGGAAAACAAAAGAAATACAATTAAATTTGATCCTCTTAGCTTGGGCACTTTTTATAATCTCTGTTGTTGCTTTGCGCTACAGGTGTAGAGGCAGTCTCATAAGTCTTAAGGCTTTTCATGTTAAAACTGACTTTTGCTCTATGAGCAAATGACTACCTAGTGAAGACAGAGAAGTACAAGAATAATATGTTCCCTACAGAGGAGTACCCCCATAACAAGCTGTCTGACCCATTGTATAGCAGCTGCACTCTGTGAGGGGTGTTAGGAGTGGATGGCAGCCATCCCATCTGAGAGTGAGAAGGGCAGGGACACTGAGTACACCTGATGAGGGCTGTATCAGGGACATACCTGGCATGAGGTGTCCCTTTCTTCTAGCTGGAATAATTTTAAAGACAGTACATTTCAGTTCAGATATAAGCATCTACCATTTATCTTATATCATTTATCAAATATGTCTGCAGTTTCTTCATCATCTGTCCTGAGTTCCTGCGTTGTCTGTGTGTAACGGATTTTGGGCTTGGCAAGCTGGATGCCCTTTCAGGGAACCGTTCCCAGCCATAGTTCCCGGACCAATTGTCTGATCTTCCCAAAATCTCTTTGCTGTTTCTGTAAGTTAAGGCTTAAAAATACTCATAAGGAAATATTGAAATTTTGGTCTTGCTGTGACAGCCAAGCCTTTACTGCTGGCACTCCAAAGAGATTTTTTCTCCTTTAGACAGCCATATGATATCAGCACAGCATAGCATCTAACTGCATGTACTGATGTTCGCCAAAGGAAACATACTGAGTTCAGCTTCACCCACCCAGAGGAGTCATTGAGTCCGAGCACTTTATCAGCCATCCAGCAAAGAAAGTGAAGACATGAGAGATGGGAGAAACTATTGGTCATCTAATCTCTTTTTCTGTTTTTGCTGGTCTGGTTGCCAGGGTGATATTGTATTAAAAGGAGTGGTCTACTAATTCACTTCACTTATAATCTGCCTCATTGTAAAAAAAGCATTTAAAAATAAAGTTTAAAAATACTTGTGGACTGAAAATGTTATTGTGTCATTGTTTAGCCAAGCTCAAATAATTTAATACTTTCAATATTCCTTGTAAACGATCCATTCAGGCTTTTTTAAATGTTTCTTTAAATTCTATCCAGGTTTTCCTACTGAAATCCATAGAGCAGAAAAAGTCTGTTCAGACCAACATGTTGTTTTTTCTAAATCAAAGTCAGGGGCTTGTTTATAGAGAGTGCTTTAACACGGTTCATTCCCTTTTCCCGTTTTCCTTTCTTTGATCCCTTTAAAAGCTTCCAGGACAGACTCCCTCTGTTTTCCCTTTTGTGGAAATGGGAGGTGGATATGAATTCAAATAACTTTTTTTTTTCCACATGCTTTTACCTTAGGACACATGTGCTCGCTGATACATATGTTTTTAAATTCAAAATAAACTTAGTGCAAATATTCACTGAAGATAGCGGGACATTTGCTTGCTCTGTAAACATTCCCAAATTCAAGGAATGGACAGAAGATCCAGAAGTCTATGGGAAACATTTGGGATTACTTTTTAGTCTTCTCTTCAAAGAAGAGATTTTGTAGGGATGCAGGAGGTCCTGGAAGAGAAGCAGTCCTGCCCCATAGGAAAGGGAAGCTCCATTCCTGGGCAGGGCTCAACCTCATAGTATGTACTGTACACCGCTACGGCTTGTGCAGCTGGGGAGTGGTTGCAAAGAGCATAATGTAGCTACCAGGGAAAAATTACAACCCAGCTGGTTATTTTGTAAGTTCAGTTCTAGAGGTGGAGTGACAAGAAGCTCCAGGGCAGTGTTTCTAACTTCAAATTTCTGCTCCTGCCAAAGCTGGAGAGAGTACTGGAGGGAATTTACCAAGGTGAAAGGACTGTACAAGTGGTAGCCACCTGATCTGGCACATAAAGCTGCATCTGGTGATAATTTAGCAACTTCTTCTAGTCTTGAAAGAAACTGGTATCCTGACAGACTAAGTACTAGATGCACAAACCTGTTTTGGAATTCTCAACATTTTTACAGAGGCACATGGAGTAAGATAAAACACATGGAACATCATCCCTTTTGTTTAATGAGTTTCTTAACAGATACCTATAAAAAAAAAAGCACAAATGTTAAGCAACTACGAATGTGAAGTTTTCTAGATTATTACTGCATGTAGAGGCGAATTTCGTGATGTGCTGGAAGTGTTACCAACCATTATCTTCTGAGAGTCCATGCAGCTGAGGAAGTAGATTGAAAAGCATTCCTGATATTGTAGAAAATGATGTGCATTGATTTTACTTACTGATGCATTATCTCCTGTCGCGTGATTTTTGAACATTTGTGTGAAGTATTGACAGGGAAATTCACAGAAAGCTGGAGCGCCCTGCATTAGTATTCATAAATATTTGAATTCGTGGACATTTGCACTATAATCATGTCTCTCTGCCACATTGAAAATATCTCATGACTATTCAGGTAATGTACAAAGCAGCTAGAACTTTCATGGTGATCTGCAAACAGCGCTTAGAAAACTACAGAAGAGGAGTCCCGTTGTGAGTTTCAGTGACTGGCTGTTTAATGTCCAGACTATGAATAAATCTAGACTGCAAGCAAAAAAAAGAGGAAATTGTCAAATAAATATTAGCAAGACAGTAATTTGATTTAATACATCTGTAATAGGTGTGATTAGGCTGAAGATCTTAGACTGATGACAAGTAGCTATACTGGACATCCTGTGGCAGTTTTGTTGGAAGAAATTAGGGACTCTAAAGTGTAGATGGTGTTGCAAGATCCAAGAATGGAAAATCATACCCTATATATCACACCAGATTCTCAGTAACTGCTTTCTGTACCATCCCACTGCCACAATGAAATAGTAATTCAGAACTCAATCAGCAGGGATGTAGTCCTCCCTACAGTGATATGAATGTAGATTTCCTTACTCTGAGAAAAATGTGGAACTTCAGATCCACTAATGGATGAAATTGTTTGTCCTTTATAGTTATTGACTTTGGTGAATGATGGTTCTTCAACAAACATAAATCTAGATGAAAGTCAAAATACTGCAACGGCTGCAAGGGTGAAAAGTGAGAGTTGATGACAGGAGGGAATTGTAGTTGGATGCAACAGAGAACAAAGTATGTTCACAACTGGTACTCAAGCTTCAATACCTGAAGTGTTTATGTGGAGCAAATATAGCTGCATAATTTCTGTTGTGCAGCACCAGCATGCTGTGAACACATCTGACCAGGAGTTAAGAAGCTTCTGCCTACTGAGGAATACTGAAACATTTGGTCAACAAATACCCATTCCCTTGTTTGTTCAATGAAAGGAAAAACACCGTCTTGCAGGCTGCTTGCCATCTGTGCACAACTGGATTTTCTTGTGCAGCAGTCTCAAAAGAAAAAAAAAAAGGAGGTAGAGAGGAAGGGAGGATAGGAAAGGAAAGCAGAGCTGTGCACTGATCCATTTCCTTTCCTTGCCCTGCTCTTTAATCTCTGCTGCAGCTCGTATAGGTGTTAACAAGACTGGGAAAGGCCTTTGGTATGTCCTGCCTACTGACATCCGTTCATCCTTCAGTACCAATGCCAGGCAATTAGAAATGGCTGTAAAGTTCTTTTAGTTCATAAAAATTTCCAGAAACATTTACTTCAGTATAACTTTTCAGTTGAAATGCTGTGCAGACAGCAGGCTAGGTATGTGAAATTCATGGCTACAGAAGTATGTTTTAAAGTCTCTAGGCCACAAGTTTGTTCCTCCTGCCAAGAAGAGAGGAAAATTTTTATAAACTGGAAACAGAAATAAAAGGAGGTCAGGGACAAACCAGGAGAAAGAAAAAGAGAAGCTATAGAAATACAGGCATAAAAAGAGACATATGTTAATCATGCAACTTTTTAATCAGTTGTTATGGCATTCAAACTTTATCTCCAAAAATAGTCATGACAAAACTGGAGGCTAATGCTGGGATCTTAGCAAGTTCAGTAAAGCAAACTTTAAAACTTAGTGCTTGGCAGAAATAATTCACTGATATGGTACATATGATAATTATGAATTAATAACTATACTATAATTTTTGTAATAGACATGATTGTATATTCCTGGAGTACTATGCAGTAGGCACAATGGAGATATAGAAATAGACACAATCCCTGATCCAGACTGCTTTGAACCTAAATAAAATTGACAAGCTGGTTTCATCATAAGGATGTGTGGATATTAGTGGAAGCTGAAAGCAGAAGTTACAGTATCTATGATCATGTTAAATATTTTCTGCAAGACATTCTTAAACTGATGTATTCATCACTCCAGGTTTCATAGCATAAGACAAAAAAATGTGTGTACTGCACCATCCAAATATTTTTCATCCAAACGTTATCTCAGCAATATTTTAAACAAATGTGAGTTCTTTGTTGTGTAGATGATCTATTTTCTTTTCCTCTTTTTGACAAAACTATATGCCCCCTTCCCTGTATAACATGATTTCTTACTTTTCTACTCTGATTCAGTTTTTGTGACTTAAAATATTTTCATCTGAGTAATTTGATTACATCTCCTGTTAATGTAATTCAGAACATTTAATATACATGCAAGCATGGCAGTTTTTAATGTAAAGTCCAACTTAAACCTTTAAAACCTTTCTCGTGAACAGAAAGAACCTAGCAGCATTTTAGGAAGACAATACTTTTTCTCAAAAACATGTTTGTCAAAACCAGTCAAACTAGGATCTCCAGCATTTACGGAAGATAGAGCACTAGGTGCAGTGAATAAGTGGAGAGGTAGTGCCAGGCTGTATAAAAATTAGTAGCCTAGATTACGTAAATTTTACATTTAAAAATTAACAAGCCAATTAATAATTAACATGTGTCCTTTCGTAAATAAGAACTCCTCTGGCAATTGAACAGATTACATGTAAAAAGGCTTAATAGAGCAGCAATTTGGAAGAAAAATATGTTGTCATTTTTCTGCTGTTAGTGTTTAACAAAAAAGTATAGGCATTAACTTATGTATGATTAGCAGATGCAATTCAAAACTAAGTTTTAGTCATGTGTGATGGTCTTGCTTCACTGATCATAATGATTATGAAGGACTATATTATTTTGTAATGCAAGCAAACCTCTAGTTCATCATCCATAGAACAAGTAACAATATCACAGATACCATTACAACAAATGATATCACGACTAGCAGTGTCAGAACAGAGACCAGGGATCAAAGGAGTGGGAGGCAGGTGAAGGAGCTATGTACATGGGCTGAGCAGCAGTGAAGACGCCGCACTCTCTCTGATACAGCGATTAGTCAGGAACATTCAAATTATGACTTATAATAAAGGAAGGGAGAGAAGAACCTCTCATGGATTCTCTGTGTACTCTTGTTTTTTAATACTAGGTATTAAAATTGTTAAAAGCAAGGTATGAAAACATTTATGAACATGTTAAATATGAATGGAGAAGCATCTCATCATCAACAAGATGTTTGTCTTGCAGAAGAGTGAAAAATAACTGCCTAGAGTGGTTCAAAACTAGAGTCTTGCTTAATCTGTTTCACACTTCAGCTCAACTTTCAGCCATGGACATGAGAAAGGAGGCATGTGAGTGTTCATCTATGTTTTCATAGTGAGTAAGCTCAGTGCTATTTCACCCAGATGTTTCTGTACTGCGATATGTTTGGAAAGTTGACAAGGTCCACTAGGCTTCAAAGATCCACAGCTTAATATCAGCAACCCACTAGCTGAAGTGTTGCCCTGCTGCACCACCACTTGATCTCCTCAGAGGTTTTTCTTACTATCAGATTTTGCTGAATATAGTTTTTCTTGGTTTTCTTTATCTTTAGTACCTAGAAAGCAAGCTTTGGATACATTAAAGAGGCAATTAGAAGACATGAAACAGTGAAGAAAGCAGTGCAGGTAAAGCCTGAAAATGTCTATCTAGATTTCAGCAGATCACTATACTGAAAAGATGCCTTTTGTTCATCACCGAAACAAGGTGAACTTGCACTTGGAGATAGAGGATACTGGAGGATACAGATTTCTAGTCCTAATATATGGTCAATGCAGTATAAGGTTTTTATGCAAAGTTCATATAACTTATTGAATAAAAGCCCTCCTTAGACTGAGATAGGTGTCAAAATCTACTTCAAAGTGTACACTCATATCTCTTGTACTTTAGGTGATTTTTCTGAACTAAAATGCCATCAAAAAGAAAGACATCTCATTTTACTTGATTTTGCTATAATATCTGGTAAAGGGCAAGGCCTGGAGTGGTAAATTTGAGCTAGGTTTTAGGGCAGAAGCCTTGGTAAGCCGTCTCCATCTCCCCAAATCCAGCAGAATGGGTTAGGACACTGATGTCACATGTTTTTCTTTAAACCTACACACCTGACCCAAAACTAGATCCACCTGAGGACTCTTACTGCCCCAGAAGCGGTAGTGCCCTGGCTGCCCGACTGCCTAGGAATTCCAGGAACAAGAGACAAGATTTCCCATAAATATTATTTTATTCAGGGAGTTTTTATATGATAATATTGAGCAATTATGTGATCAGTGTCTTAGTTCTATTCTGTCAGCTCAGTTTCCAATTCTGCATTGAGTAGACCCCAAAAATATTGGTGTTTTGTTTTTTTTCCACCAAGTAAAAATACACTTTTTTCCTCACACGAAGTGTATGATGGCTTGGATATTTTGATAGCTTTTTAAAATGCCAGTGCTTGATTCATGCAAGAGAAAATTTTTGTGAAATTAAAGAACCTGCTTTTCAAGTAGCAGGACCTTGATGAAGCAGTATTGACTTAAAATTGAACTAGCTTTCACAGAATGGTAGGGGTTGGACCTCATAAGATCTAGTCCAACCTCCCTGCTAGAGCAGGATCCTAAGTATCCTACTTTATAACAAGTGCCAGTTTTTAACAGTCCCAGCAGCAAAAATATACATACACCATGCTTGAAGTTGCTTCTGTAGCATGCAGTTATTAGGGGAAATATTTTTCTTTTTGATTATATTAATGTTTACTTTTTCCCCATATGATTTCCAAACCCCAGAATACTCTAGTTTAAAGACCAATGGTTTTAAGGTCCTCACATTGTAGGTTTCCAAATTAACCAAAAGTTTTCAAAGCCTATTTTGTTTTTTCTACTTTTCAGATCTTAAGGTTACCCTAAGAGTCATTTTTCTCAGAGTATTTCTATTCAGATAGTTTCATGGGGATAAATGGATAAATTATTATTATATCTTACTGTGAATGTTTTGGTTATCCAAATCTCACTCTAAGTTTCAAAGCTTCTGGAAAAACTTAGATATGGAGATCCTCTATAGCTGTCCTGTGGATTTAATGATGCTCCTGATGAAGTCAGTACTGGTCTTGTTCCCAATTGCAGTGTGACTGCTCAAGCCAGTACATTCAGAATTAGCCTAGCCTGTGGAGCTTTACACCATGGTCACCCACATTAACAAGGAGATCTCTGCATCAGAGGGAGATAGGCTTTTCTGAAATCAAGAGGTTGAGATATGTGAGCCTAGACAAAGGAGGAGGAGGAGGAAAGTAAGGAAAAGGAGATTAAAAATAATGGAGGATAAAAAGAAGGGAAGTGGGGAGAATTAATGTAATTCATCAGTTGTTTTGCTTATGTGAAAATACTTGGGTGGAGATGGGTCCTTTCCTAGAGTCAGCATGAAAACTAAGCCCAGCACAGGGCTCCATCAGGCATGTCTCTCAGCTGGCTGACTTCCTTCTGCATGAGCCAAACCACTGAAGTGTAGATGAGGGAAAGAGATGGAGATGCCAAATATTGGGATGTAGCTGTCTGAGTTTTCCATATAAAAGTCAGCAAAATAGAGATCTACATATTTTTTAAAACTCAATCCAGTTTCCAAAAGAAGGTCATAGAGTTAAAACAAAAACATCCCAAAGCATTTACAAATAACCACTGGATTGGGCTTTGAGGTTCTTACCTGACAGATGGCAAGCCCAGCACATTGCCTGATCTGGGGAAAATTAGGCTCTCTCCCCACCAACAATGGAGAGTATAGTTCATGCTCTTTAACTGTGTTTCTGTCTATGTTTAGCCCATACCTGGGACTAAACTGTAGCAGTTGTCCTACCCCTCCCCAGCTGAGAAGGGGAGTTGTGGAATGAAGGGAGAAGCCCTGTGGGTTGAAGTAGAAACAGATTTAATGAAATAACAAAACTAACATGATCACCAACATAAAGTGCACAAGGTTCTATTCAGCCTCATCCTTGGGGTCAGCAGCAGGAACAGAAGACCAAGAAGGAGAAGCCCCAAGAAGAACTCCACCATCACTGAACTCCCTCCTTTTATAATGAGCATGACTAGGTGGTAAGGGATACACCTGTGAGTCAGCTGCCTTGATTGGATCTCCCAGCTGACTCAGGGCTACTCATGGCCTGCCTGCATGGCTGGTTCATGGGTCTGGGCCTGGGGAACCAGGAGAGTTTCTTAACTACTTTAAGGTAACTAAGCATAGAAATCTCTTCATTAGTTTTTTTTACTTTTCAGAATTCAGTAATTTTGTAATTCTTTGATTAATTTCATGACCTTTCTTCATGCTTTCTTTTCTCTTTCCTAACTGACATTTCAGTCATTTCATATTTCATTCAAAAATATTGCTTTCCTGAATTCTTTTGACTTTCTGCTTTTTCTGCTTCTTAGCAGTCCTATCTCCACTCCCACTCTGAGTCTTATCCAATACCTGTTGATGTTAATAGGAAAAAAAATTCCATCAAAATCAGCAGATTTGGGGCAGGCTTGTTCTCTAGGGTATTGAATAACAGCAGTTAGGAGGCACATGAGTGGAGCACAAGTATTAGACCAAAGGGAAAATCCTGACTTTTCCAGACTTCCTGTGATCCTGAGCAAATAACTTAAAATCTTGGCACTCTGAGCTCCTCCAACCCTCATACTAATGATGATACTCACCAATATAAAGCAATTAAGACCTTACAAATAAAAAGAGTTATACAACTTGTGGGCAATATTATTCCTCCTGAGGATAGTCCCATAGCATAGTCTAGGAAACTGGAAGTTTCTCAACTCTTATGTGGACCACAGGAGAGTTTTTAAAAGTTGCTGCGCTGTATTGCTTTTCAGATTACCCATTATACAACACTTAGCTGAAGTCCAAGTTGGTGGCCTTCCAAAACTTCAAGAGTCTCTGCTCCAGGGAAAAACAGTCTGATATCAGCAAGGGGTAATGCTGACAGATGTCCCAGGGTAGTATCAGATAGCAAATTAGGCCGAACATGAAGACAAAAAAAAGGTTGCTAGTGGTTTAGAGGTAAGTTATGCAGCAACTTTGTGTAAGAAATTAAGGAGTTACTCTTTTCCCTATGGAGGTGATGGTGGTATAAATGTGTATCACAGCATAGCTTATGGGGATGCACAGACCTCCCAAAGATGGCTTTGGAGCTGGAAGGAGTTGATCCCTGGATCAATCCACTTTTAAATCTGCTGGAGCTTCCATGTAAACCTAGCACCACCTCCTTGTTTTCCCCAGCAGAATGAACTCAAGCCAGCAAGAAAGCCTTTCATGGACCTATGGGTGTCCAATTGTTCAGAGCAAGGGACCATTCTATAATGATATTATCAGAAGGTGGCAAAAAAAAAAAAAAAGACTTTGACAAGAAAATGCCAAAATCCATTTGCTACTCAAGAGATATCATTGGAGTCCAGCTACCCATTGCAATGCTTTTCCAATAGGATGCCTGGTCAGGGGAAAAATAGGTAAAGTGACTCTCAGCAGGACAGTAAAGTTCTTTTTTTTTTTTTTTCTTTTTCTTCAGAAGGGTTTCTTTCTGTAAGAATGCAAAGTAAAGCCAAAAGTCTCTAAGGTATCTTTTCAACAGACTTCCAATCTGTAATGATGGCTCCAATTGCCAAAATATTTAAAAGGGTACTGAAAGTCAGACAGTGCTGATATAAAACCCTTTCTCAGGCTTGAAGAACTAGATTATAGTATTTTTATGGAAACCTTTAGAATAGGACCATAAAAAAAGGCAGGGATGAAATCCTGCCTCTTTTTCTGCTAAATATTCCCTTTCAGGAAGGCCACTGCAAGTTGCATTTAAAACCATTTTGGCACCTGCCTATAGTATTTATCTAATTTTTCTTCAAGTTGCTTGTTAGTTGAAAAAAGACTTCCTGGTGGCTGAAACTGTTCTAGATTCATTAACCTCTGTGTTAATGCAAAACCAAAGTTTTTGAAGACCCTTCTTTCTACCTCAGCTTTTTAGTGGATCTAGCTGAAGATTTTTGGGGGTCTTTCAATCTCAGGCTATATCATGTGGATAGCAGAATGAAGGCAGCATAGGTTTACTGGTTTCCTTTTAGATGGAATGGGTTTGGAGACACCTGTTTGATAAAGAGGGTAAGAATATAAATAAGCCAGTGCACTAATAGGAAAAGGGGAACGTGTTTCTCTTGTTGCTTCCCTCATTGCCAAATCTGGGCTGTGGGCCTGAATGGTGCTACTCAGCTGCTTTGGTTTGTGTGCACATCTCAGCCATGTCTTGGCTACAAGTAGGAATGACATCTTTCTCCCCTTTTATTTTGTTTTTAGTGGGAGAAAATCCAGGATCCTGGGCAAGAAGCTTATTGTGCTCCAGCAAACCCCTTGGCTGGAGTGGTCAGGAGACACGATCTATACCGTGGTGTTCATTTGACCCGCAATTTAGACAAAGACTATGAGGTTAATTCCCTCTTCTTTCAGGGAGGGAAGACCAGGAAGACCTTTTCTACCTCTCCTACCTCTCTGGCCTCTTCATGAGTCTGACCTCAGCACTGACAAACCCATTTTAATGAAGGGGGAAGAGGAAGAGCTTGAACTTGATGAAAGTGAGAAATTGGAAGCCACTGAAGATGAGGATGACTATAGTTAGGTAATGCTGAAGATGTAGTCTTCTCTTTTGGGATGTTGCTGTTAAAGTCCAGCATATGCTTATGTCAGCCTATTAGAGGTCTGGAAAAAAAAATATTGTATGTTGGTTGTAACAAGTTTAAAGAAGCTCTGGTTATATGTTTATCTCTTCACTGATATCTAATTCTAAAAGGAAACACAGAAGGGGGTTGGACTAGATGTCCATTAAAGGTCCCTTCCAACCCGAAGTATTCTATGATTCCATGAAATGAGAACTCAGATTTGATATAAATTACAGCACTAGTTTAAGCGCAAAACCCGGTATACTTGGCTTGGGACAGCAGAGTAACAAGAAGACATTATATTATAAATTAGTATTATGAATATTATATTGTACATTAGTAATTTTGTATTATACATTATTAATTTTATACTATTCATTAATATTATTTTTTATATGTATACATTAATACTAACAAGAAGAGCAAAGGCATTTCCAGCTTGCTGTTCATTAGAGAGAAGCAGAGCTAGCAAAAGATGATACCAAGAAGATTCAAGTGTTTTCTGTATTTATTGTAATTGAAAATAGCAGCTGGTAAATAATCCACTGCTGAGTAAGGCCTCAGTCCAGAACAAACTTAAAACAAATTAGAGAACCCTTAGGTGATTTGGGTGTTTTGAAATTATCTGAACTTGACAGAACTTATCCATGGGTGCCTAAATAGCTTGCTGAAGCAAGCTGAGAAAAAAATAGCAGTGTTATTTGAGAATCTTTAGAGATCGAGTTTAATACTAGAATATGTGAAAACAGCAAATATAGCAGTTACCTTGGAAAGTAAAGAGCTGGGAGTTGAGTTAAAGTGTTCTAGAACAAATAGATAATTAAAGAATAGATAATTAAAGAAACCATCCATAGGCATTTGGAAGATAACGAGAGGATGAGAAATGTGTTTTTTCAAGGAAGGTTCATATCAAGCTCATCAAATTTCCTTCTACAATGAAGAAGTCATTCTAGATGAGTGAAGCAAAAGATAACATAGGTTAACTCTGAGACAATTTGAATTGTATTAATGGCAAGCAAGCTAGGAAGATGTAATCTTGCTGAAACTGTTACGACCACATACAGGACAGATTTGGAACCCAAAGAGAAGGTATCAATATGTTGACTGAAATCTTCAATACTGGAATAAATTACTTGAGTGATGGAGCAGAGAACTGTAGGATTAAGCTTGCCAAAGATAAGAATCACGGAATCACGGAATATTCAGAGTTGGAAGGGACCTCCAGAGATCATCTAGTCCAACTCCCCTGCTTAAAAGTAGAATCCCCTAGAGCACATCACTCAGGACTGCATCCAGGCGAGTCTTGAAAATCTCCAGAGAAGGAGACTCCACAACCTCTCTGGGCAGCCTGTGCCAGAGCTCTGTCACCCTCACGGTAAAGAAGTTTTTCCTCATATTTAAATGGAACCTCCTATATTCCAGCTTGTGTTTATTACCCCTAGTCCTGTCACCAGGAACCACTGAAAAGAGTCTGGCTCCGTCCTCCCTCAACCTACCCTTTAGGTATTTATAAATATTAATGGAATGCTGGAGGACAGGATGAAGATTCAAAGAAATTGTGAAAAATTGGAGGAATCATCAAAATGATGGTCTGAAATTCAATGGAATGGGTGTAGATCGTCACCAGGAACAAGCAATTGCATGAATCCAGGGTAGGATTCATAAGGTGGCTGGTCTTTAAAAATGGAACAGACATTCAAAATGAAGATGGCCCAAAAGTGTCATGAAGTTGGGAAGAAGGCAAACCTCATTCTGAGATGTATAAACAGAATGTGACCTCCAAAATATAATAATCCTGGTACTCTGTTCAGCAAGAGGCATGCATTCTCTAGCATTGGGCATTGCCTTTGAAGAAATGTGTAGATAACTGGATGAAGTTCAGAGCAGATTTATCAGAGGGCTAGAAACAAAGCTGTATGAGGGCAGGAGGACTTATTTGGGATTCTTAACTGAAGACAAACAGGGCTGAGTGTGGAAGTAGGTTAACTGTCTTCCAAGTATGTAAAAGTTAGTCCCAAAGGCTAAGGTAGTATCTCTACTAAATAGAGCAAGAAATGATCAGCCTAAATCAAGAAAGATTCTGGCTACATATTGGTATAAACTTTTCAACAGAAATTATTGTGAAGCTTTGGGACAGATTGCCTGAGCAAACTGTGACATTGCAGTCAGTGGCGGTCTTTAGAAAAAACTCGTAATAGGCATTCATCTCCCCAGCCCTTTACTCCGTGTGCTCAGACACTGTCTTCCTTACAACTTGATCAACTTTTGGTTTTGAAGTTATAACCAGAGAGTGAATTTCTCATTCACTGCAATAAATTCTTAAACAATTGTGGCAGGTTAAGTGCAGAAATAACACAGAAAGAAAAGTGGGGATATACAGGATAAATATTAGGTTGTTGTGTATTTTTTCTAACAAACATATGTGCTCTCAAGTTTTGCAGTCCCCACTTCTCTCCCCAGTTTTGCAGTCCCCACTTCTCTCCCCAGTTTTGGCCAAAATGCTGCTTCTTGAGTAACTTCAGCCTCAATGCTGTAAATCATATTGTGTTGGATGAAAGCAGAGAGTGTATTCTTTTGAAGGATTTCATGCTAGGCTAGCTGTTCTCTGTATTGTGATAAATGGCAGAGCTGATGCCTATTCAAGGGCATATTTATGAGAATTCTCATCACATCAATACACTAACTGAATTCAAAAGATATTTCTGCTCACTGCTTCTTATGATCCATCCGCAAGCTGGAAGGAGCAAGACAGGGACAATTTCTTCTCTATTTGTACAGCTCTTGAGCATGCATACATTATATATTATACATAAATAACTTCAAAAGCTTCATACTTGATTTCTAAGCTAGAATTTCTCACTTGTTTTATATTTCATGCATTAGCATCTGTCTTCTGCTATAAGCAAAAGATAAATCTTGTGTCTTTTTCTGCCCTGTCTGCCAGACATCACCCTAGCAACAGCTATGCTTATAGGTGTGCTGCTGCTGATACAATTATAACATTATTGCATGAATATTTCAAGTAGAAGATGTTGTTTTCCTGAGAAACATATTTTTGGAATATTACCTTCAGTGCATAGTAACTTCTGCAAAACAATTTAATTCCACATTGGTTATAGAATGATGGTAACAGAAATCATGACAGTGAAATAAGAGCTTTAGTGTTGCAGATCCATGCCATTAGAGATGCTAAGAATGCATATTTTTAGTTGTTTCCATATCGCTGCTTATTAATATCAGACATAAGCTTGTTCTTGGGATTAACTTTTTTAATTACAGTTTACCATTTTGCAAATTCTAGTGAGAAATCCAGTGCTAAACAACATTAAATAAATAACTTAAAATCACTGTCTGCTATATGTTTATATTTTAGTGCTGAGTATTTAATCTCTAGATATGCATAATATGTAAAGAGAGGGAGGCACATGGTACTTGCAGTTTAAGACCATAGCAGCCAATGCACATCAGGTGCTTCTGGTGGGGTTCCTTAAACAGAGGCAGGTAATGTACAGAATGCAAACTCTGTTGTGAAGTACTGAAAGCAAACTTTGTTTTTACCAACTTCCTCTTGACTAGCTGTACAAGACAGAGAAATAATAACTACAATCATTTTCTTTTAGTTACGTGACTAATCTTGGTTGGTTTGGATTTCCTTTCCTTGCTTTTTATTTCAGAGATTGATTAAAAGATTGAAAGAAAAAGGGAATAAATCTTGAACTAAGATAAAACAAAAGAATATTTATATTGTCTTGTGAGTCTTTTTTTTTTTTTTTTTTCTGGCTCTGATTTTAACATTTTTTCCTGATGTTCTGACTAGCAAAATGCCACTACCAGTTTGAGGAGAGACAAACTCATTCCGTTATGGCACAGCAGCTATGACAACCTCTTTTATTGTTGCTTAATGGTGTGTTCAAGAATGTCAAAACAGCTTGCAAATATTTCTGGTTTTGCTGTTTCAGGGACTTGAAAACAGCAGCTTCAATTGTATTGAAATATTCTTCAGAACAGCTTAATACTTTGGGAGCATTTCTTGGCATCATTGTGATTGCCCATATTTCTAGTTAGAAATTGTCCACTAGTCTTTGAAAAGTTAGTTTAAAACTCTTTAATACAATCAAGTAAGCTATACTCAATAAAACAGAAGTGTCATTTAATAGGATGTGGAAACTAAATAACTTGGTGGTGACTATTTAAATTTTCATTTCTCATTCACAAAAATCAGAGCCCAGCTCATCATGACCTGTGGTTTCAATGTGAAATGACTGTGTACGATTGCCCACTTTGATATGAAATGGCTTCTGAAAGGTTTTTGTCAAAGTGGTGCCAAATCATAAAAATCACCATAATAAATGACACACATATCACAAATTTCAGCAGTCAGAGGAAGGAATTTGCTGGACACAGTAGGTGAAATTTGTTTCTGGAAACAGAGTTCAAAAAGATTAGGCCAAACTATTATCTGCTCTCTCAAACATATAGCTTGGAAAAAAAAGTAATAAATCATAGGATCGTAGGAAAGTTCACCTTGGAAGGGAAGTCAGGAGTCTCTGTCCCAACCTCCTGCTCAAAGCAGGGTCAGCTCTGAGGTCAGACTGGATTGCTGAAGGCTTTGAGCAAGCCCAGTTGGGGTTGAACACCAACCCCCTGGCTGCCAGGCTGGAGACTGCACAGACTCCGGGTCATCTGCTCCAGTGCCTGTCTGCCCTCAGGGGAGAGAAGTCCAGAGGTCTGAACCTCCCCTCCTTCAGTTTATGCCCAGAGTCTCTAATCCACCCACGGCACAGCTGTGAAGAGCCTGGCTCCCTATGTTCTTGATGGCTTCCTCATGGTAACTGGCTGGGGGCTGCTGTTAGGTCCCCCCAAAGCCATACCTTCTCCAGCCTGAACCAGCCCAGTCCCTCAGCCCCTCCTCAAGGACAAATGGTCCTGTCATAACCATCTTGGTGGCTCACAACTGAACTCACTCCAGTTTGCCAATGTCTTTATTGTGTTGGGGGCTCCAAAATTGGATCTCAGTAATATATCTCAAACTCAGAAAATGATTTCTGTCTTCATCTTCCCCATTGTAGAATAGCAGCTCATGAGGTCACCCTCTGAAACTTTCATAATGCAATCAGGTCCCAGGAAGAGTACCACTTTGGTTCTAGGTCTAGAGTAATTATTTCCTTTTATTCCCACACTGATGTTTCTTTTCTAGTTCTTACACTCATGCTGTTTTTTCCCGCAGACCTGTATGATAAAATCAGTCCAGATTCCTGTGTACCAGTGGTACTGCAAACGTCCATTTTCAATTTTCTTTTCATTAACCTGCACCTCTGATCCAAACGTAAGTCTTGCTCTGCATCAACTAACCTTGAGAACAGGAGATGCAGCAATATCCAAACAATACTGCTTTGCTCCCAAACCATCTTCAGGGGAATAGGACCTTTATTCAGTTGCCAGAACTCAATGTTCAGTATCCTAATGCTGGACTGACTTTTGCTATCTTTACAGGTAGTGGAGAGTAGAAGGAAAGAAAATTAGTTTGAGCAAGACTTACTTAATCAGAACTACTTGAGGATGTTAAGAAAAAACCAAGTAACACTGAGTGTTTCAAAATAAAAGCAGTCCAAAATTGTCCACTTTTTAGGTGCTGTGCCTCCAAAAAATACTTATTTCAGAGTCATTCTTCTTACTGTTTCGATGTCAGAAAAAAAATTACCTATTTAACGTTCACAATTGCATTGGCTGACTCCATGCAATGGAGCACGCTGAGTTCCTATAGCTGGACAGGCCAAATCTGTCTCTGTCCTGCTAAGGTGTCTTGGCACGTACTGCCTGGACTGGCTTTCCCCAGCCCATGTAAAGGGAGGAGGTGCACCTTCAGAAAGCTGTAGGAGTGAGTGCAGATCCCAAACTCTCAGCAGAAAAAGGCAAGCAGCTTGCCATAGGTGTTGTGGGAAAGGCAGCAGAGGAAAGAAAACATCTCTGAAATCAATAGGACTTGAGGGAGACCAAAATTTCACCTATGATGGAAGGGACCGGGTCCACCACAGGGCTCTGCCACAGCACTGACCCCTGCTGTGCTGTCTCATGCCATCCTTTGGCCCTGTGGATTACAGAACGGCCCTTGAGAAGGGTTGCTTTCACTAAGTGGAGGTAAAGGCAATATGATCAAGTACACTGATTTTGTTGTTGTCTTTTTAAAGCTGAAGAGGAGCATGATTATCTCCTGATTGGGCCTCCTGAACAGCCATGAGGGAGAACAGCTGACTGAAAGCAGTTAGATGATGGTCTAAGAGGTGAGACGTGATCAGTCCTCGGCAGGTCTGTGTAAGCTGAACCTGAACCTTTTCACATTCCTCCATGACTACTGTAATTAATATTTTGTCACTTGCCGTCTTTTTCAAAGCAAATTAGAAATAGCAATGCTGTGTGGAGAGCTCAGGGAATGCCCCACAGGTGCCTGAGGTAGATGTATTTTTTTCATCTAGCTGTGTCACAAACTCACTGTCCATAGCTCTACAGTAGAGCAGTTTCATTTCTGCCACTATGAGGGTGGTTTAGCCTGCAGGGTTTTCCTGATTTTGATGCATTTATAGTTATAGAAGTGGAAAAAAAATTCTTTGAAAAGGGAAAGGGGAATATTATTTCATACTGAGGTGTGAATCATAGAAAGCCTCCTATCTGCTTATATATGATAGAATCATAGAATGGTTTGGGTTGGAAGGGACCTTTAAGATCATTTAGTTCCAACCCCCTGCCATGGGCAGGGACACCTCCCACCAGACCAGGTTGCTCAAAGCCCCATCCAACCTGGTCTGGGACACTTTCAGGCAGGGGGCAGCTGCAACTTCCCTGGGCAACCTGGTCCAGTGTCTCACCACCCTCATGATAAAGAATTTCTTCCTAATATCTAATCTAAATCTACCCTCTTTCAGTTTAAAATCATTACCCCAGGTCCTATCACTACGTGCCATTGTAAAAAGACCCTCTCCAGCTTTCTTGTAGGTCCCCTTCACATACTGGAAGGCTGCTCTAAGATCTTTGCGTGAGCAGGAAAATTAGATCTTATTTTTTAAGAGCTGTGGAAGAACAAATTTCTATGCATGCCAGCAGTTCACGGCTGTTATATTTTTATTAGCACTCTGGTGTAAGTGTATTTCCTTCCCACCTCAAAATTGTCTGCAATTAGAGATTGAAATGTAAACCACTGACAGTTTTTCAGAGGATCCTGATCTTGAATTCCCACATGATTCCCATTTCCATCTGACACTGTGTGCTGGAGAGATTCAGGACTGTCATCCTGTAGACTTATATTAATAATATTCACAATCTATGCACCATCAACCATGTAAGTGGCTTTTGAATTGTCACTAAAAAATGTGGTTATTCATTGCCTTCTTATACCTGTAGCTTTTAGATTCACATTTTCACTTATCATATCAGTTAGGAAACGATCCCATTTGTGTGATCCGATGAACCCAGCTGGCCCAGAAGCTGTACCTTTGCAGGAAAGAAGCATGTGGGGGGGAGATCAGTGGTAACTGTGTTCGCCTGCAGCTCTGGAGTGAAGTTGCTCTTCATGCAGTCCTGGGCTCCTGATGCAGAGGGAGGGCAAAGCTGCTGCCTCTCTTCCAGCCTGGGCACTTTGGCTTCCATACCCTAGAAGCGAGATGGGGGATGGACATGCGTACCTGGGTCTCAGCCTGCACAGAATGGAGTTGTGGCCAGGCTGATCACACAGCCTCAGAAAATGAGTCAGAGTCCTGAGAAAAGACACAATGTAGGAGCAGGCACCTTTGTCATCTGAGTTCAGAGTGTATACAGTTAGGAAATAAAGGTTATGTGGTAGACTGCAATAAAATCATTTTTGGATTCTGTTTTGGATGTGGCTGCATGTTCATCACAGCTCTCGGTAAGATTTTGGCACAGTAGGAGCATATCCTGAGCCTAGCAGGTGGACCTTGGACTAAATCTAATTGAGAGTCAGATCAGGACACTGCATCCTTGACCCTGCTCCATACATCTGGCTTTGGTGGGGATGGTTCCCAAAAGAGAAAATGAAAGGACTGTGGAAAAGAAATGTCAGCCCTTCTTGGGAAATAAATGCCTTACAGTATATAACAGGTTAGTGTTATTTTAATTTCAACAATCCTTGATGGATTTTCCTTTGTTAGGTTAAGAAGTGAGTATAGGTATTTCCCAATTCCCTTTACCTGTTTAAAGTGCCTTGAGGATCATGTAGAAGCTCAGGAGTCCTGTGTTCCAGGTCAATAGTTAAATATTGCTCTGGTTCTAATTATATTCTTCCATACTCTACCAGCAGGAAAATTTACCTGCCAAATTGCAACCAACAGAAACATGAGAAAAAGAGCTTATTGTCCAGTATACACCTTGCCTATCTCTTTATTTTATTTTGTTTTATTTTATTTTATTTTATCTTATTTCATTTTTTTAAAAATATGATATGCTGTAGAGTGACACCCACTTTGAACATGTTTTCCCATCACTGCTCTACCAGCTTTGAAAACTGCTTTTATTTGGATATTGTTATTATCTGCTAGAGACTGATTGGAATGTGGAGTCACTCACTGAGAAAGGGAAACATGGTTCTCATTCAGAAGGAATGCAGCTTCATCCACACAGTTTACAGCACAATTGTATTTGAAGTTGAGCCGCGGGATCTTGTGGCAGTAAAAATCATTGTGATTTATAGGAAAATGTCACTCTGGCTGTCTCCTCTATAAAAGCTTTTTACTACTCTTGTTGAATATAAATCAGAATTATGTGGCCAACAAAATGATGGTTTTGGCAAAATGTTGTGAAGACAAAAAATAAACGGGTTTGAATTGTCTTGGCTTTATTCTGCTGAGAGATATTGCTGGAATTTATTGCCTTGCCAAGATCAATATCCTTGTCCTTAAAAATAGGTGTGTGTAACTGTATGTCTAAATTCATATCCAAATTAATGTAAGGATGTTCGCCATGAAGTTTACCTTCAAACCACAATAACACTAGATCTTAACTGCTTGAAACGAAGCTGACAGAGTTTCAAAATCTCACTCTGGCCATATATGTGGCATCAGACTTCAAACTCTGGGATTTTTGTCTCCTTCTAGGGGAAAATGTGATGAGTCTCAGCATATTTGACACAAGGTTAGCAAATTTCACCCAGGAATTTAAGTAGGAGATGGACCTCTCCTCCCACACTACCTATTATTTTCATTTCTAGGGATAAATAATGTGACAAGAAATAAATGATCAATTAATTCAGTTGTTTGTCACAGCTCAGTGTTTCTGCCTCTGGAGTGAAGCCACTATGGGAATGGATAAGCATTAGGGGAAGGTGACAGAGGCCAGGAAACAGCCAAGAGAGGCAACAAGAATTTGGGACTACTCCTGCACCACCTCCTTCACAGCTGTGGTGTTAGCCAGGGACTGTCAGGCTGTGACATTTTAGCCATGTGTGATTCCTGGGTGGGTAGTCAGGAATCTGGCTGTGGACAGACTCAGGCTATGGGGACCGCAAGTAAAATATCTTCAGCTTGCTCTGGGATCCAAGCAAGGTCCCAACTCAAGCCCATTCCTGAGTGGAGCAGAAGGATTCATAGAGACCCAGGGATACCTCTCACTGTTAGTTGTTCCTTGAGTCCTCTGGGGATGGTGGGTCTCGGCCAAATGAGGAGAGAAGGGCAAAAGGGTCAGCTTCACCTTGACTTGCTCTACCAGCACTTCAGCACAACATAAATAATGTTTGGAGAAACTCTGCGCTTGCAACTTACAGGAGCCTGGGCCAGACAGCGATCGCGACACTCCCTTCTGACCTTCATGAATTTATGAATTTACAGATCCTTCCCTGTACTTAAAAGACCTCTGCTGCTGAGCACCTGTGCACATCACCTGCACACAATTGGTTGTACAGCAGTTGGAACAGACAGCACTCTCCTGACTGATAATTATTCAGCATATTAGATACATTATTCAGTTCAGAGTGGTGCCCTGATCAGAGGAAGCAGCAGAGATGTACAAACCACAAAAGAGCTTGGGTGTGTGACAGGAGAGCACACAAGGGACTCGCCTGTCCTACTCAACCAACTCCTTGTTTCTTATAAGTCCACATCTCAAAGAACACTGAGCAATATCATGCAGTGGTGTAGAAGGCAAAATAATCAAACTCTTGCTTCTGTATCAATGTCAATAATGTTCTAAAAAGTGAGACATAAAGAGTAGCCCCAGGCTGGGCATAACCTTCTTCTAAGGCTTTGTTCTTTGTTGGATAAAGTATCATCTAGGACAAACTAGTTGAAATTGCGCTCCACAGGTAGCTCACAATTGGATCAAAGATTATTTCCATGTCAAGTCATAAATAAAAATGAACTGCAGGATGATTTAATCACAACTGCAAACTGACTCTGCATAAGCCAGAGTTGGTATGGACTCCAGAAGTAGCATATAATGTATTTAATATTCAGAAGTGTGAATATGTGTGGTAATGAGCCCTGGTTTGCTTTTATTCCATTCTATTTGCTGAGCATGAAAAATGCTGATATATCTGTATGAAAAGTCATTATGGCATTCCTAAAAATCACTGGTCTATTTTGACCACTCTGCTGAGTATTCAGGATTAAGTGATACAGATTTCTGACTTTTAGAGGTGTGTTTTGTGGTATGTTATATTTCTGCCTCAGTCTGCCCATCTGTGCAGTAAAGTTACCTGCTTTCTTTCTTCAAGAAAGCACTGGTAGGATGAAACAACTGATGTTTATTTAGGATTTTAAAAATGGAAAAGATGAGACAAGCAGAAATTGCATTTGTTATAACCATGCATTTCTTGCCTTACATACATAGTGAAAGGTGTTTCCCTTTGCCTCTGTTATCAGAAGATTGCGACAGCCCAGAACATTCAGAAAAAGCAATCGCAGATGTTGACTACGCCCACGTATTTCTGACGCTTTTGGTGATAAGTATGCAGTCTGCATACCTACAGGAATAAGCATGTACTGGTTCACATAGAAAATGAAGATACAGCAATTTAAATCAAGTGCTGATGAATGGTGTCTATCCCCCTCTAGCTATTTGCTGCGATAAAAAAAATAAAAATTACATCTGTACTTTTGCTTCTTCCTCCATAAGACAATAGGTTTTCACTCCTCTTTCTTCTATCATGCCAATATGTCAAAAATTTCAGAGTCACTTCAGTGGGATCAGATAATGAAGATCAAAGTGAGAAAGAAATTGGAATGAAAATCACATTGAAATTTGAATACAGAGCAGTTTAAATTTAAAACTGTTCAACTCCTGGAGGTTCATAGTTAGCTACTGTATTTTTCTGAGGACTGCTGTATACACAGTTTGTTAGCCAACACTTCTGGCAGGAGGGGAAGCAGGAATATAGAAAACTATTAAAATATGAAGAACTATTACAAGAATTTCTTCAGTCTTTTCAGAGACAGGTTCATGCTTAAATTTGTAGTGTGATACACATGATAAATTAATATGGGCACACAAATTTTTCAAGTTTTGGTCTGTAAGATGCAGCATTTCAAATAGAAAGTTTTACATCTCCAGGCAAGCAGATTTTGTTGGTTTGGAGGAATCTATGTTTATTGAGTAATTAATTCCTGGATTTGGGAAGAAAATGTTACTCACCAAAATATAAACCCCCTTGGCCATGATATAAAATACATCTTGTTTTTTCTGTGTCTTTGCTTTCGGGCCTGATGAGTGACAATACTCATGTGAAACCAGTAACTAAAACAAGCTTTCTAGAACAGCAGTTTTGCGATCATTGAGCCCTTACTCTGTTGATAGGTAGCACGGTCCCAGGTTCCTGTAGTCAGTCACAGCCCTGGCTGAGCTTCATTTGCTCCTGTCTTTGCCCTGGGCATTTATTAGTCTGTTTTGGGCACACAGTTACATTTCTTATGTTTTAAAACTTCTTCAAGTAGCAGAACCGGGCACTGGCTCTAGTTTGTGGTTGCTGTCACATTGCAGATCCTCTTCCAAGGATGGAGATCCCAAGATTAAACCATTTCCAGGAGCAATCTCTAACTGTGTAGAGGAATGTAATAGCAGAACCAAATTAATTTAGCGAAATGACTACTTTGACTAGAAAAAGAAATGTACATATGTAGATAAAATAATAAACATACAGGTGCCATCACAGGTCTTGTTTCTTTGCCATTGGAGAGTGTTCTGGGTTTTTTTATTACAGAGCTTAGAGTCCCTGCCCTTCCCAGTGTCTGTTATAAATGGATTTTCTGGTAACATCTCCCTTGGTCCAAAAGGCCAGAAGAAGGATATTTTAGGAGAGTTCCTCTCATGCCTACATCAACATTATACCTAAGCTATCCAGTCTAGAAACAAGTCTATAGCTCACTGTCCTTCCAAGACCTACAAATTCTTATATATTTATGTATATATATAAGTCTATATATGTAAAAAATTATTTTTGTTTAATCTGGATTTATGAGACATAGGAAACCTGACTAGAGGCTTCAGCAATCTATGTTTCTTAGCGCTGGGTGTCAGGGAGGTGCCCTAAGAAAGATTTCCTTGCTTATCCTCCTCAGTGGATGACTTTTCTGTCTGCTGTCAGCCATGTGGAATCACCACAGGGGGACCAGCATAGAGGAAGGGTGCACCAAAAGCTGATGCCCATTACCTTCAACAGACCTGAAAGCAGAGCAAACAGCCAGGGACTGTCCCACTTAAAAGAATCCAGTGAATTATCTCAGAAAGAATGCTGAAATAATCCTGAGGGCAAATAATGCAGATGGGTGTTGAGTTTGGCCCAAAGCCCAGCCTTCTGACTTCTCTTGCACAACAGAATAGATGTGACCAAGAGGTCTGTGGCTACTCACAACCTTAAGTGTTTAAGGAAATCGTAGAAGAAACAGTGAGAATGTAGACTGTCAAGATTCATGGTGTTTAATATTTGTAGAGTTTTAACAGAATTTGGTTTACTAGCAGATGACACCAGGGTCTTCCAGCTAACATTGAGACAGATATGAAGACACAGATGGAATAGGAAACAAAGATTTCTGCATGAAGTGCTAAGAAAGAAATTGCTGTGATACCCTGGCTGTGTCCAGGTTTAGAAATGGCTAATAAATATCAGTGAGCACCGTATATTTTTTTGCTTGACCTTTTGGAGGGTCACATAATCGCAGTGCTTTCAGCTGTCCTGGCATTCCATGCAGGACTGGGTAGGGTACTGGGTATGCTCTGCCATTAAAAATAGCCTTATGAGAAAGAAAATAACCTTTTGGAATCTGAACTGAAAGAAAAATACATGGGTTTTGCCATAAGTTGACTTAATTTGGCTGTCTTATTAATCTTCATAAATCAAGTACTACAAATAGATTAGCAACATGATTCTGCTGGTAGAGGGAGTCTGGTGTATACCTGATAAGCATCCAGTCTAGAGACCTGTGTTTTCAGTGCCTTCTTAATTAGAGACTCAGTTTTTCATGCCTCAAATTACACGAGCCGGAGCTGGGAGGAGTTCTACCAGTGCTGGGGGCAAAATGTCAGAAGCAACAGCATCTCAGCTGTACCTGCAGAAATCCACATGCAGAACCATACCTGCATCTGTCTTTCACAGCACAGGCGATGGAATTGCAAAAGGCATTACCTGGTATGTTCTCAGGCCGGGCATGAAAATAGAAGCCAGATTCTGGAAGATGAAGACAGAAGACCCTGCAAAGCCAGGTTCTGTCTTTAGGCATAGGCTATCACATGGCCCATAACTTCACTTTCCCTGAGGATCCCAAAAAAGGAGACATTTCCTCAATCTCCTATGGGTACGCAGCAAGCTTATTCTGCTGTCATGCTGACCTGCCTTCATGGCCAAAACCCTGGAAGCAGGGCTGAGACTACACCTACTGCCACATGTCTTTTGTGAGCAAACAAGGAGCTGAGAGGACTGAGAGGACTGATTACGTCTCCCCTGCTCTCCCCTCATTCATTGTGTACTATTGAGATTTGGAGACACAGTACAGGAAAGTGTCTGTGAAGCTTATGCCCCTTTATGTCACTGCAGACTCTCAAAAGGAGCAGCCACAATATAATTCCAGGTTAAAATGCCATCGTAGAGATATTTGGCAAGAGCAGTAGGGTGCTGCTGAGACACTTGACTTAATTCTGCCACCAATTCAAATGGAGTGCTGGGCTGCTTTCCTGTCTCTGTTTGGATTTTAAATCCTCTCTGGATCCTGCTGAAATAATCTCTGCCAGAGACAACTTATCACTAGGTATGACTGAAATGGTCTCAAGGAGCATATTTCTTTCTTTCTTATTCTTGGGCTAGACAAGGTCACAAAAAATGGGAGGAATTTTAAAGAAAATTCCCAAAAGTGGATGCCAAGAATATTTCTCTTTTAGCCCCAAAGCCTCACCTCCCCTAGGTCTAGGGTGAGCAAACCAAACATGGCTTTGCTTCACCCATATCCCTGTTCTGTTTTCCAGGAACAAAATATGAAGTGATGTGCTTTGTGCAGGTAAGATCACCTGCCAGTTTGGGGACTGAAGTGAGACAGCGCTCAGATGACGTGGAAGGCTGAATAGACTCTCCAGTCTCCCAGACATCCCAGGTAAAAATAGATGGTTTGTTACTGGGAATTCCCTTGCTTAACATGTTGGCAGTAGGCTTCTACAATGTTGGGGACATATATGTACATACATATATGTATATATAAAATAGGTATTCCACCTGCTGCACTTTCCAGTAACTGGTTCCATCTTCCTGTCTCCTCCATAACAAGTTCATGGCCAGGGAACTTGTGCAACTCATGAATTTAAGCACTTTTCCATAGCTGCCTCTCCCAGTGGCTTTTGCCAGCTCTGACCATTCAGTAGATCCTTCCTCCATGGCAGGACCCCAGGGACAGTTGGTAATGGCTCCACCACCCATCCTACCTTGGCTCTAAATTCCTGGACCCACAGGTGGGAGCAATTTGTTTCCTCTTCCAGTCCTGTCAAGCACCTGGCTTATGGCTTGAAGTTTGTATACTGAGCACTTAACCAGAATCCAGGATAAAGTATCAAATATTTGTGATACGTGGTGAATGAATATAAAAGTAGGCAAGGAAGGACTGTTAACAAACCTTCTAGACTAGTGGAAAGAAAATGGCAAGAGTGAGTGGAGAATTTTCCTAGAGCCAGTACCAAAAAGCCAGCGAGTGTTTGAAATAAATTAGTGATAAAGGGCTCATTATAGATACTGGATAAATTTTAATAAAATTAACATGGAAAATTCCAGCTCTTTAACTTTTAGACTCAACTCCTGCAGGAATGCTTAGGTTTTTATCTCCTTCAGTATTTTAGCAGGATATATTGTATTTATAGTGAACAGAGGTTTGTGTTCCTTGTAAAGAAGAAGGTATTTAATTTGTTGAGAAAATTTGTTCTCAGAAAAATAACTATGTGGTTTTATTAAAAAAAAAAAAAAAAAGTGATGTTTTTCTTTACACATAGTAAACCAGATTCATTAGGAGCAGTTGACATGTCCCATTTTTCCTGTCATGTTTTTCAGTTCTTGAGTTTCCAGGTTTGACACTATTGAAGAAGTGTTTGGGACACTGGCTGGTAACTTCTCCCTACCTGGAGCAATCAAGGATCTAGTCCCAAGGTCTGATCCTTGCACAGGGACTTGCTGCCCCTTCCAGAGCTCCATGGAAAGCAGTGGGGAACTCTGCAGTTGCAAAGGTTTGTCATCACTTCTGATCTTAGGCTTCCATTTCAGAGAGTCTATACTTGTGTAAGGCTGTTGTTTAGGAA
Source organism: Podargus strigoides (assembly GCA_028020825.1). Classification (NCBI taxonomy): domain Eukaryota; kingdom Metazoa; phylum Chordata; class Aves; order Caprimulgiformes; family Podargidae; genus Podargus; species Podargus strigoides. Next base: position 13,204,936 of record CM051620.1, read on the forward strand.
TTTAGCACTGTCTACCCACGAAACTGAAAGCAGTGATGCACATACCCTATTCAAAATGGTGGGGGAAAAGGAGTTGTTAACTATTTCAAGGAAATTTAATCTTAAAAATATCATATTCTTGATTATTCTGTGGTGTTCCTGTTCTTCACCAATAAATAAACTAAGCCTTAATCCATATAAAATAGATTTTACTAGAATGTAAGAATGCATGGGAAAGTATAAACCATTTACTGAGGGAAACTTGAATTTCCTGTGAAATGGAAACAATTCGAGAGCAGAATATTAAGATCATTCATTGATTATATTCATTGGCCTTAAACTTTTTATTTATGGACAGTCAGAAAAGATGGGAGAGGTGCTAGACATATCCCAGCCACAATGTATATATTTCCATTATCAATGCTAAAACCCAAGTTATTTTAAAGAGGATTGGTGCCTTCAGCTCACCTTCTGCTTTTAATAAAAATAGCATTTTCATAGAAAAAGTAATAATGGCTTCCCTTCATTCCTCCAGATACGGATTTTGCTGTAGAATTCAGTATTGGAGTAGACTCAAGGTACAAGGTAAGACTTCCTAATGATTACTTTTATGCCTTGCCATGGCAGTAAAATCGTACTCCTTTTGAATATGTGTATATATACATAAAATGTACCATATACTCTTTAAAGGTTAGAAGAACATTCCATGAGTTATTGATGTGGTGGAGATACACTACATACACTGTGTGTGTGCTCCAGATGTATGAAAGTTGGTGGAAAGACTATAATGTTCCTCAGGGAGAACTGGATCAGGCTCCATATGATTAAAGAAATACGTTAAACATTTCTGTTGCCCTAACTCACTGGATGTCAGGAATATAGAAAATGTGTTTCAGTGTTTTAATTCGGTTAAATTTCACCTCTTTATTGGACATCTAACTCAAAGCCTCTGAGTACACTGTAGGTACTACAAGAGATTAAATGCTTACACCTGAAGAAAAGCCATCTGATCAAAGGTCAGGAGAGACAAGTATTATTATCAGTGATACAATCCCAGCTTGACAAAAAAAGGGAGGGAAACCCCTCAATCATAGAGATTTGGAAAACTAAGAGAAAGAATCCCCCAGAATACTCAAAGAACGATTAATCAGTTGAAATTAATACAACTTGCAAAGCACTCTGCGGGCAAAAGTAGGACATATGGGTGGGAGATTTCCATTACTATCCAGACCCAAAGCTGAATTCAACAGTCCCTGGGCTTTGCAGAGTGGATCTTGTTGTCATGAGTGAGGTAAGTGTCAGTGCCTGTGATAGTGCATATGCAGTGCATCTAACATAGGACAGGGAATTTGCTGGATGGTCTCACTCAGAGAGTTGCAGTCAACAGCTCAGTGTCCACATGGAGAGCAGTGACGAGTGGTGTTCCTCAGGGATCGGTACTGGGACCAGTGCTATTTAACATCTTTGTCAGTGACATGGACAGTGGGATTGAATGCACTCTCAGCAAGCTTGCGGGTGACACCAAGCTGTGTGGCATGGTTGACACGCTGGAGGGAAGGGATGCCATCCAGAGGGACCTTGACAGGCTGGAGAGGTGGGCCCATGCCCCACCTCATGAGGTTCAACAGGGCCAAGTGCAAGGTCCTGCACCTGGGTCAGGGTAACCCCAAGCACAAATACAGGCTGGGCAGAGAATGGCTTGAGAGCAGCTCTGAGGAGAAGGACTTGGGGGTGTTGGTTGATGAAAAATTCAACATGAGCCATCAATGTGCACTTGCAGCCCAGAAAGCCAACTGTATCCTGGGCTGCATCAAAAGAAGCATGACCAGCAGCATGAGGGAGTTGATTTTGCCCCTGTACTCTGCTCTCATGAGACCTCACCTGGAAAACTGTATTCAGCTCTGGGGCCCCTAACACAAGAAGGACATAGAGCTGTTGGAGCAAGTCCAGAGGAGGGCCACAAAGATGATCAGAGGGCTGGAGCAACTCTGCTATAAGGACAGGCTGAGAGAGTTGGGGTTGTTCAGCCTGGAGAAGGCTCCAGGGAGACCTGATAGCACCTTCCAGTACCTGAAGGGGCCTAAAGAAAGCTGGGGAGGGACTTTTTGCAAGGGCATGGAGTGATAGGATGAGGGGTAACAGTTTTAAACTGAAAGAGGGTTAGATTTAGATTAGACATTAGGAAGAAATTCTTGACTGTGAGGGTGAGGAGACACTAGAACAGGTCGTCCAGGGAAGTTGTGGCTGTCTCCTCCCTGGCCAGGTTGGGTGGGGTTTTGAGCAACCTGGTCTACTGGGAGGTGTCTGCCCATGGCAGGGGGTTGGAACTAGATGATCTTCAAGGTCCCTTCCAACCCAAACCATTCTATGATTCTATGATTTTATGATAAATCTACTTCCCCAGATGATTTTCTTCACAGTATCCTCTAAAGACATTAGCAAATTCCAAGGACTTAATCTGTAGTTATTGGACACTGTGTCCCGCTGTCACTTGGCTTGGAAGTCCTGTGCCAAACCATCCATGTAGGACACATCTGGCACCTTTCTCATCAGCCCTCTGGGGTATTGCTCTTGACCAAATAGCAAATCCTGGCCCTCTTCCAGTCCCAGGTCAACCCACCCAGCAAGGAGGACACCCGTGTGTGCTGTGATGATGTGTTGTGAGCATCACCACTCCTGTGCAGAACTGGCCCAGTTTGTGTAAACCTGGTCTGGTGTGTTAGATTATGGCCTCTATAAATCTTAGGTTCTGTCAGCTGTAACTACTGTGCGTAAGACTAAGGAGCTGTGAAATGCAAGGTGATTTCAGCAAAAGCCAGGTGGGGACAGAATAACACTCGAACTGGGAGTGGGTTTTGTTCTGACTTGTGTGCGGAGCTGTCAGTGTAAGCCCCAGCATGAGCACCTGGCAAGGAAATTGTACAAAAATGACTTGCCAAAGGCTTGCAGTTTATGCCTGTATACATTTCTGTGGTGAAATTTCATGCCTGCTAGCCAAGCCAACTTGTACTCAGCACTTCATTGGGAAGACACCTCGCAGAGGCATGCCTGTAGCCTTCCAGAGACACCTATGCCAGAGCCTTTGCCATTGGCATGCCATTTCTGCTTTCCATTTGGGACACTCAGTGCCTTGGAGCATCATAGAGTCAAAGTGATCATCAAAAATGCCTTTATGGCATTCCAGAGTGATGTGATATTGCATGGGTTTACATCATGTAGGTGCTGAGCTTTAGAGCAGAAAAAATATACAGAAACTCCTTATGTAAATGTACTTCTCTTTCCCTCTCATGATTCTCTAACCCTCTTTGCCTCTCATGACTTCTGATTAACCTGTATGGAGAGATGCTTTGGAAAAGCCAGAGCCTAAGAATTGTGGATTTGTGTGCCTGATTTCTGCCCTAATAATAAAAAAATTTCCCCAAAATGTCTAAAGGCTGACTGTACCATGGGAATTTTGCTCAACTAAAAATCACAAAAGGATTGCTACATCAGTGAATACTCTGCAAAAGAGCAATGTCAGGGGATAGAGTGCAGCACACTCTATGGGCAGAACTTCTCATTGCCATGAGGTCCTGCAGCTGTCAGAGAGCATGCAGACATCCTCCAAGATAGCCTTTTGGGATTTCATGGTCTGCTTCCTAGTGAGTCAACAAATAGAGTCCATCCGCAGAGCCACAGGGCAGGCATGAGCACAGTGTATAGAACAGCTTGTCTTTATTAATGGAAGGAGGTGAATCAATAGCTTCTGCCTTGCTTGATAGTGCAGGACTGCTCATAGCGAGTCTTACAACTCACTACAGGTAGCCTCTGAGTTGTGGTCTTTTTTGCCTTAAAAGAATTGTTCCACATAATGCCTGTCTCTGGATACATCCCACACATTGTCCCATGTTGTGATATAATTCTCTGCCAGTGAGTTCTGCAACAGCTTGAGGGAAGAATTTGCCTCATTCAGCATTGGTTTCCACTCCAGGTGGAGTATACTCTAGCATTGCTCAAAACCACATGAAATTCAAATGCTAGACCAGATGCCAACATGGAGAGTGAAACAGGGTATTTTCTACTCCGCTGCACCTCACCATCACTGCTGGGTGTTGTGGCAAATGAAGTATGGGAGGAAAAGGACTCAGAACTCCTTTTCTGAGAAAGGCAAATTTATTAGCAAGCAAGTAAACAAGTAAGCAAGTAAGTAAGCAAGTAAGCAAGTAAGCAAGCAAGTAGCTAACAAGAAAAAAGGAAAAGCTCTGTCCAAGTTCTGCTGCAGCTCTCTCTCTCTTTGCTGTCTCTCTCTCTGCTCACCAGTTAGTCTTACACACTTCTATTCCCAAATCAATCAAGCTAAACAGGACATAACACATGCTTCTTCACACACCACACCTGGGACTGTTTTCAGTCACATCTTCACACACTCCCTCAGGTTGTTTTCCAGCCTGGCCTTCTCATTTTTTCATCAGCTACTGTCCTGTGAAGCTTGTCTGGGAACACACTGCAAATTCCAATGTTATCCTTGATCAGTCCCAATCCATCCTCCCTATGTTCGACACAGCTTCCACAGGGTGTTGGTGAGGGTGCAGGGACTCTTGCCCTGGGCGTAGCAATATATGCACAGCCCTTACTTGCAAGCAGAGGTGTGATGAGGCTGAAGCACTATGGTAAGCACATCACCCAGTGCTATGGGAACTTCTCTTGAGATTAAAGTGAAGCACTGCACAGGACTGTTCAAATTAGGAACAGAAAGGGAAGCACAAGTAGCAGCAATTGTCTTTTAGTCATTTGGTAGGTGCTTCGTCATCTCTTGGACTTTTTACCAGTGTATTTTGCCACATGGTACCTTTAAAATGAAATGGAAATTAGCTATAAGCACAGCAGTTTCTCCTGGTCATGCACTGGGACACCTTACCTGACCTTTCACTCTGATTCCAGTCAGGAAACCCCAGTTTGGGCACTGAGCATCCATATTTAGGTATGGCAATGTGCACAGAGGTCGTAATTCAGGCCTCTGAGGAGCTGGCCCTTCATGACTTAAAAAAGCAATGAGATTTTTAGGCTTTCGTATCACATACATGTTTTCAAAAATATGCCTCAAATTTAACTCATGTGACATGTTACTACTGCTGATGCACTACATTTTCCTGGCAAAGTTTCCTGTTTCTCTGTGGATAAAACCTGTGAAGGACTACTTGAAAGATGAACTGCAGTCTGTTCTCCTAGTGGCAGTGTAGCTTTCTTCCAGCATCTTAGAAAAAAGCAGCAGTAAATCTCAGGCCAAGTGTCATATGAGGTAAGAGAGTCTATCTGACATAATTTCTTTCTTAGAAACTTTCAGTGTTGAAAGTCTTTAAACTTTGGCACTTTGCCAAAATCCACAATCCCCACCACAAATTTAGAAGATATCTAAAAAAGAAGTCCCTTTCCAGGAATGACAGAAACAGAAACTAATACAGTGAGAGGAAAAAATCTCCCACTGTTCAAGGTAGATTAGACAGAACATTTCTCTTTTAACTTAAAGGGCACTGGGGATGTGGTCATACATTTTAGTGAGTCTTAACAGAAATTATTACTTTCCAATTACAGTTCTCAGACCTGAGTTCTGCTCTTCCCACAACTGATTAATTCCCAGAAGTCACATTTTTCATATTTCAGTTTGGTTCCTTTGATACTGAACTCGCTGAAATCAAAAGTCTGAAGAGAAGAAAAATCTGAGACACCTAGCTCTGGAGAAAGACTTTTTTCCTTTTCTGCACTTAGCAAAATTCAGTAAATTACCAAAACTGCTCATAAACACAACATTTTCTACCCAGGCAAATTCCAGCAAGGTTGACCATCATTCTGTTTGGCTGAATTTTCTTATATCATTTTAGGCCACTTAATATAAAATAATCTGCTGCTACAAAAATCATGGTACAACTTCAGTTCACATTTCCAGTTCATTTGTTTGAGGCTCTCAAAGAGACAAGCTGTTTTTCTTTTCTTTGGTGAAGTTTATTATACTGTGGGCAAAACATCAAAGGGGAGAGCTGGGCTGAGCTGTAGAGTAAGCCACAAGGGGCACACTGTTACACTGGAACAGTCAATATTTTTCAAATGCTAAAGATAGGAAATATTTTAAATCCTTTTTTTCCCCCTTTTCTGCTGGATGTGCTGCTCAGTACACCCTGCTTGTGTCTGTGGACAGAGCTGCCAGCTTCTTCTGGGACAGATACCCTCTGTGGCACCAGCAGGCCAGGATGGGGCATGCAGCAGCATCCTTGGGACAGGAGCAGCAGCCAGGGTGGGGATGTCCAAAATTGCTGTCAGAAGAAGGCTCACCTGATCCTGCACCTGGGGACAGATCTCATCATACCATGTGCTGTGGGAAGAGTGGAAAATTCATCCAGGCTATGTGGCTATGGGTGCTAGTAATGATATCATAGCCCTAGAATTTGACCATGTTCTACAGCTATTAAAATCTTAACCTGTAGTCTGTCAGGGATATTCTATAGGCATTTGGTAACAGAAAGCAAGAACACAATGAAAAAATGGTCATCACCTCAAGTTTGTTGATGGCTGTCACCATGTGAATGCAACACCCTTTTATTTACTATAGTGCAACTTCAGAGTGTGCGTGTGTGAGAGCCATTTCAGCTTTGATGAGAGTGTGGTGTTTAAAGATCTCTTTTGACAGTGGGAGAGGTGAGTTTAAGTCCCTTAAGTGAAAGAAGACAAAAACACAAGTCACTCAGGGGAGAGTTTTATCACTGGAGTGTTGTATGAAAAGGTAGAAAGGAAAGGACTTCTCCTTAGACCTTGTTTTCAGTGAAATTCTTCCTCCTCTAGCTACAGGCTTTGTTTATGTGTGTTACCAGCACAATAGCATAAGCTAGAAGGTTACTTGTCTCCCTTTGGATTTACATGACATTATTGCTAAAGCCAACAGGCTGGAAAATGGAAAGCTTTCCAGGTCTGCCTCATCTCCTCTTAAAGACGATCCAGGAAGCTCTGCAGCCTCTGTGCTGAACACCCAGTTACACTGAATCCTATGGCTACTTGCTACCCTTTAATGCATATCCAAACAAAAGATACTCTCTGAGGGATGCGTGTTACTCTGACCCTCTCTGAAACACTGGTGCTGGAAGTCTGTTCCGTCCACCTGCCCCCATACGCTCATATCTCTTGGAGAGTTGTCGCTCACCACCATGGTGGCTGCTGAGTAAAGAAAAATAAAGCATAAAGGTCAAAAAAGAACTTTTAATTAAAGACCAGGTTGGATACTCGGCTGATGTGTGCTGGCACAGCTGGACAAGCCAAGAGAGCTTCCCCACAGCAGTAGGAGGAGAAGTCCTCAGCTTCAGATCTCCAGGAAAGCAGCACAGATGCCCAGGGAAGGGGGCGAATTTAAAAGTGGCAAATACTTCTCTCACTCGGACAGTCTGAAAAGCAAACCACATTCTTATTTACTTCAGGAAAATGCCATTTAGATTGTAATTGAGAAAATTTGGTTATGACAACACAGGCATTTTTCAGTAATGATCATACAGGTGAAATTTTGTCCAAAAAAGGCAGTGGAAGACTGGTGTCAGGGAGACTTGTTTGGCGTGAAGGGTTAAAAATTCTATGGCTAGAGCAGGAAGCATTGCCTATCATTAACGAAATGTTACACTTTCCTTTGAAAGGCTTTTTCAATGGCTTATGATTTGCCAGATTTTAAACCAATTAGACTGAAATTCTCCATGCTGGTTGCTGAACTGTCTAGGAGAGGTTTCATCTGAAGTCAGTCAATCCTTTCTCAAAGAGCAACTGGGAAAAACTGCTTTGCTTATAGTGAAAAAAAAAATCCTGTAACTATATTACTAAGCAGCTGAGTGTTTTGCAAGGGAAAGGCAGGTACCTAATGGCCTCTGAGGCCCCTCACTCAACACTTGGCACTAGTGACATGCCCAGCAGCAGAGAGCAACTCCTGGGTTACCTGAAGTGCCACAGCCCTGCTCAAGTCACTTGGAGGACTACATTCCTGCCTTGTGTCTAACACAAGTGATGAGTCAGTTAAGGCTGACAACAGGGAAGGTTAGAAAATAACACAAGGACTGTGAGGAGGGAGGAGTGAAACACCAACAAGACATACTGGGACTGAAAATACTACACAAACTGGGACTGTGTTTAAAAAAGAAAAAAAGAGACGGAGCAGAGGGAATGGTGAAACCAGGATGCTATGGGAGACTGGGAAGGGAATTGGATGGTGAAAACTGTGAGTGGGATGAGGAAATGCACGTGTGTGCGTGTGTGTGTCTGCATGCATGAGCATGTGCATACAGGCAGCCCAGCACTCACAGAATTGTGGAAGAAAAGGTAATGAACTGGGGGAGAAAAAACAGGACAGAAAGTAGCCATGAGATAACAAGAAAATTTTGTGAATCTTCTTTTTCAATAACCTTGTAGATATACTTAGTTTTGACAATTAGCTTTCAGCTTGTCGCTGCTGAAAAATGTGTTTGGGGAAAGACAGAAGAGCAGTGCTAAAGCGTAAGGTAGAACTTTCTCAGCTGACTTGGGCATCTTGTATTGTATCCGTTTACTGTTCCCAAACCTGTGTGTAAGAGCATGACCTGATTTTACCTCTTGTTCTTCCGTTGCCTTGTGAAGGATCCGGAGTCCACACTGTTCATAGAATCATAGAATGGTTTGGGTTGGAAGGGACCTCAAACGTCATCTAGTTCCAACCCCCCTGCCATGGGCAGGGGCACCTCCCACTAGACCAGGTTGCTCAAAGCCCCATCCAACCTGGCCTTGAACACTTCCAGGGAGGGGGCAGCCACAACTTCCCTGGGCAACCTGTTCCAGTGTCTCACCACCCTTACACACCCTCATTTGTACCAAATCAAGCAGCTCTGTTTACACTAGGACATACAAGTTGTACCTTTTCCTAAAAATCTTAATTTGGCTGACTTGATTTTGAACTATCAGCTGGCCTCAGGCCTCAGCTTGAGGTTGAACTCAGCATTTTGGTGATGTAGCAAGGTCTGGGTGTGTAGGTGAGGCTGTATCCTGCAGGGCAACTTTGCCATTTGGAAGAAGTCAGAAGCTGCATGTAAGAGATGGCCCGTGGGTCACATTGCTGAGCTGTCTAGCCCACTGCTCTGTTTCCTATAGTGGCAGGAGGAGGTGATGTTTAGGAAGAACATGTGAGGCTGGTTGTTATGTGCAGCCCTTTCCCTTAGTATGCAGCATCCAGGACTGTTGGATTAGGGATACTAGAGGGTATGTTCCTGCCTCATCCTTTTAGTATGAAGACTCGTTAATCTGTCTAATACCTTTCTGAACAAGCTAATACTGTCTGCCTCCACAAGCTCCAGGGCTGGCATGCTCCAGAGGTTCACTACCCACTGTGTAAGCAAGTACTTTCTTTCATCTTTTCTATATTGGTCTTTTGCTAGTTGCCTCAAGTGTCCCCTACCAGGTTCTCATGAACAACAGTTACATGTTTGGTTTAACCAGCACATTCATCATTTTGTAAATCATGATAACATCATTCCATCGCCTCCCTCACTCCAGAGTGGAGTCCCAGTGTTTTCAGTCTTTCTAAGGTAGCAGCTTCCACACCTTGACCATTTTTACTGCCCTTTACTACAAGAATGCACCAGATTTTTATGCAGCAATAACATTGCACCCTCTGTCCTGTTCCTAATAACTTTCTTACAAGTTCCAACATTTTATTGGATTTTGTTTGCCATTGCATACTGAGCTGATGATTTCAGAGAACCATCAGCAATGGCTCAGAGATCTCTTTCCTAAGTTGCAACTCTCAATTCCAAGTCTGATATAGACAATTTTTTCCTAGATGCATTGCCCTGGTGTCCTGGTTTGTCCTGATTTATCTGTATTACAGTTGATCTGCCACCTTTGAGCCAACTCAGTCTGGTGAAGTCCTCATGGACTGCACAGCACTTGACTGTCTGAAAGGACCTAGTATCATTTGCAAACTCTGCAATGGCAGTGACTCCACGGTATGAGCAGGTTCAGTTGCCACTTTAAATGACTTGGTTAACTTTTACAGCTCCCTAAGAAAAAGAAATCCCTCCAAGATCCCCTTAAGGTTTGAAGGCTAGTTTCCACTTCTCTAACCTAGTGGAGCTCCAGTGGAGCAACTTAAATCATAAGTGATTTCTAGAAGTCAATAAAGCCAACTGTGTCCTACAGGGAGAAGAGTGAAGGATATTGTCTCCAGCTGCCTCTGAGCAACTCGGAAAATGGCATTTGCTTTATATGAGTGTTCTGGGATTGTTCTTGACAAATATGAAGTTTTTAATATAACCATACTGGCAGAAATATGAAGTAGTGTATGGTGCTAAGGTGTTGCTATGTCTGCTCATAATGAAAAGATAAAGATGTATGCCCTGTCTTTTCAGATGAATCATGTAAGTTATAATGCGCATTCCTAACTGTACACCTGGGAGCTTTCCTCCTTTAGAAACTGGGGTATGCAGAAGCCCTGAAGTGCGACTGATGAAGGATGTCCCTGAAGCAGGAGAGCGGAGGCAGTGACGGTCTCTCTGTGGCTGCAGCTCCATCTGCTGGTAATGTCGGCCTGATCGACGCCTTTCTGTCACGGGCTACAAGTGACTTGTTCTCTTTGCAGGTCGCCTTTAATGGAAAAAAATGTGGTATGTCTGAAGGAGGTAAATTCACCACGAATCTCTCCTGATATGCCTTCAGCCAGCAGAGACACTCAGATCTCTGAGAGACCCCTGTAACTTGGTGATATTACAGCAGTTCTTCATCTTAGGAGTTCCATGTGATGTTGCACCTCATATAACCTGTCCAACATTGCCAACCCTAGGCCATTCACAACCCATGAGTCACGTCCCCCGGAATAATGAGATTCTACAAGTGATGGATTTTTCTCTTGGAGTCTTCACACTTTCTAAGTCTTCCATGGCCACAGAGGCTGTTTTTCCCTTAATGGCAGCAGCTATTCCAGCAGTAACTTATCCCAGCAGCAGGATCCTTAAGAGAAGAAGCAGATGACACAAGGCCAAGGAACTTGTGATACCATTTGTTTCAAAGGTCAACTCTATTTAGTGCTGAGGGAAAATTCTGTTCTTACTTCCATGAGTGAAATTCCTTGCTGGTGACTGGACCTCAAACAAAGTTGCATTTATGTAACTAAAAGAAAAATTTGGCTTCTTGTTCATCATAAAATTTCTCTGAGGTAGCTCTGTCTTTTTCTAAGAACATTTGCTCCTGCTAGGACTCAGGCTTGTTGTTTGACAATTTCGTTATTGGATATATTTACTTTTTATTGTAGGTCAAGGACTGAATCTTGGACTTGGCCCAGGAGCAGCTGTCACTGCTACCTATGGGTAGGTCAGGCATGTCTTAGAACTCAACACCACCTCTGACCAAGTCCTTCTTCTTTCTGTCCCCCAGCTTGTCCAGGGCCCATCATGACTAGAGCCAGGGAATGGAACAGAAGAGGAGAACTACTCCTGCCCTTCTTCCAGCTCTTAGAGCTGGTACCAAGCTGGAAAGTGTACCAGGAAAGTGGAGAACATTTCTTCTCCTCTGCTCCTGAATTTTGGGTTAAAGCACCTGGTGATGATTCACCTTGCCTCTTATTCCAACAGCCCAAGGCTCTAAGCTGGCCCTACAGGTTCCCCAGGGCTTCAGATCTCAGGCCAAGGTATTTACAGTTTGAAACACAGGTATATTAAAGAGTCAAGTGCTGGATTCAATCCCAGATTTTACATTGGGGACAAATGTAGCCAAGTACTACCATCTCAGTCTCCTTTTCTAATCAGTAGGCCTCCCACTCCATTTCCCCATTTGCCATGACTTGGTACGGTATCTGGGGGGAACCACCTCAAGACCATCTGTGCCCTTTAGTGCTACTGAACAGTGAATCATATCCCAGTATACCACATTAGTTCATTGGTTTCTGGATTGTCCAGCCTGTCCAGATCACGCTGCAGCTCCCTGCTTTCTTTCCAAAAACAGGGAAGAGACAGGGAGAAGATGCTTGCTTAGGTCTTGGCATGGCATACAGCTGTGACCTAGCTGGGATGTTCACCTGGATCCAGGCTATGGTCCTTGTGTAGAACAAAAATCAGGCAGCAAATTGTTTATAGAAACAAAACACTTTTTGCCTCATTAGTTTGTCTCATAAAGCTTATTGAACCTAAACCACCACCTGTAACAAAGTAATACTAAAAGCCAATCATTCGTGGATACTGTAAAGTAGAACTGGCCAAGCATGTAATCAGACTGCTGGGAATCACAGATCACTTTGTACAGGGCAACAGGGCAGCGTGAGGCCCCGGCTCTGCAGCAAGAGGAGTGCAGAAGGATCCTTCTCTCTGCAAGGAACCCCTCTGGGCTTCTTCTGATCTCCTGTTTATTGTGCCACACCACTAGCCCGGCGACATAGGCCACACCTTGCTGAGATGACCAGGAAAAGGTGTTCGGATGAGATTAAAATCTCTAGTGATTATTTTAAGATTACTAGTAATGCTGCAAGCAGGCATGGATCTACGGGGCTCTCCTTGCACAAGAACCTCTCTGGAGCCAGGCACAAGAGGTCTGCTGGATGTGCTGGACGTAAGTAATATTTTGTCCACAATCTCCAGAATCCTTATAGATATTTCCAATAATCCCACAGCAAGAAATGTGTTAAAACCACACCTAGACATAATCTGACTTGATCATTGTGTTCCCTTGAAAGGCAGATTGACAAGTTAGTTGCCAAAACTTAGCTCCGGTTTCTGAGCTGAAAGGTGCTGTGTCCTGGCAGGCTTAAGGCAGGTAATATTTTGCTAATGCCAAGAATTCAGGGCTCAGGCATGTTGTACAGGAGGAAGCAGATGAAACCTGCAGATTCCTGAGGACCTATTGCCTCTCTTAAGATGCAGGAGGTAGATCAACACCTCAAACAGGAACTCTGTGTAGCCTATTTACAACTGGATAATCAAGACTTAAGGTCAGAATACCCAGAAACTACAGTGTTTGATCTAGGAATGCCTAGTTGACACATTAACCCTTCCTTTGACTCACAATCCTTCACAAGCATTCATTCTGCCTTTTAACCCTGTGTAACTACTGGCCAAAGTAATACCACCATGACAGAGATAGAAGTGGGACAGGTCACATACAGCTCACGCTATAGTGCTTCCTGCCCACAGCGGGCAGCAGTATGGGCTGCTGGGCAGGGCACTGACCTCTCACCTGAGAAACCAGGTTTCCTTTTCCTGCTCCAATACAGATGTCCTGTGCAAGGCCTTCGGCAAACCAGTCGCTTAGTACCTCTGTGTCCGAGTTCCCCACCTGTGAAATGAGAATAGCACTTCTCTTTCCAGGAGAACCTTGAGGATAAACACAGTAAATTCCGAGCTGCTCAGGTTAGAAGAAGGTTTAAATAAGCACTATACCAAAAGAAACTTAACCCAGTGGGAAAAATGGGTACAGTCATGCTGAACTCAACTCCTAAAAAAAAATTAAATACTTCCCATTGCTGTTTACGGATTTTAATACACACCAGATTTGCTTTTCCTTCTGATGTTTTTTTTTTTGTCTCAACAAAGACCGATGTGCCATGACCACTTGTACAAAATATAGCCAAGGAAGAAATACAACATGCTCTCACTTTCAAGTTTTTCTTTTGCAAGATTGAAAAGAGCAATGTCCTATTTGCATCTCAGTTTGAGAACTTGTGGTTCACTGTTCTCCACAGACAAGACCTGGGAAGCCCTTCTGCACAACTGGGACAGCCTGGCTATGGAGCGTGAAATGCATCAGGACACTAGTGGTCAGAGACCAATTTCACAGGATGCAGATAAAACCAGAACAACATAAGCTATCAGAGTTTTAAGCTCTCTTAACATTATTTTTTCAAATTCAGATGGGAAATGATGAATGTTAACATTTTATAAAATTATAAAGCAAATGCAAAAATATAATGATCAGAGGAAGTGCAACGGGAGTCAGCATTGTCACCTGATTTTGGATACTGAAGAGAAAGAAGACACTGGTCTGGTGATTTTCCAGTGCTTTTTCTTTAACTTTCTATGAAGGGCACAGACTTGTGTGATCACTGGTTTTGCCTCTCTCACCTTTTACAGCTGTGTTTAACAGGAGCATTTTACAGCAGTGTAACTTTACTCACATCAGAACTTATAACCAATGTACACAGCCAGAGAAATAATGAGAATCTGAATAGACTGATCGTGTACATATCAATAATCACTGCAGGACCTGGGTCACTTTGGGTGATTTCCAGGCATTCCACGAGACAGAAGCAGAGTCAGGACTTGTGTGAAGCACTGGCTGAGCATCTTTTCTGAGCAAGTTCTAACAAAGTTTTAGCTTTGCAAAATGTGCATTTCATTTCTCTTTAGCAATACGCAACAAACTGGCTTCTCTCTGCACCCTTTGAAGGAAAGTCTCCTTTGAGAGAGTTTATTTACCTGCAGCTGCTACACAGTGGTATCCAAAATACCATGAAATATTTTCTGATTCTAAGAGTAGAGACCTGCATGGTATCTTAGATATTCCTGCACTGCAGCTTCAGGTCAAATAGAGATGTTTGATGAAAACACTACTTGGTATCTGTGGTCTCATTCCTCTCACCTTAAATTCATTGAGGTAAATTATCTCCCTATGTCCTCCCCTACTCCTTCCATTCTTTAGAGAGGTCTAAGCTTGCGTTCCTCAAGGTCATAGGCTTGGGGAAATTTTTGTACAAGGAAGCATGAGATTTATTAGAACCAGCTTGCATATATCACCTATAAGACCTATCACAAGGATTATGTGTTATTCCCGTATCAGTATTTGCATACAGACATCCCATCATGCATCTGCACATACCATTTCTGAGTCACACCTATCCTTTTAGCTCCCTGTATAAAATAATAGAAAAATCAACTGTTGGCTTTTTTCCCCCCCACAATGTAACTGCTTGTTTTGGTATGTCCTTCCATAGATCTCCCTCGAAGTCCAGCAAAACTCCTTGCAAACCAACAGAAAAATTCCATGCTTTCCTTCCTTTTTAGCTATGAAAGCTGTTCACTACTGTAGTTTTTACCTTTATCTCTTCTATGCCCTTTGTTTGTCTTTGATACTTAAGAGGGAAATTTCAGCGTTTCCTCACTATACAAACAGTTTCCATGCTATGCTAACCACGCTCTGCTATTTGGACTTCTACAAGTAGCTTAAGAGACTTGAATAGCACCCATCAATCATGATCTTTACACCTCGGGTTTGAACTCCGAGGTTAGACATAAATTCCAACTAAACTTGGACAGCTTTTTAATTGACACCATATGTGAGATTCATACTCTGTAAGTTTAAACAGGCAAAAAGTTAAGATCTTTCCCCCATCATCTCAGTTGGCTGCAGAGACTGTAGCTGTAGCACACATCATCCGTGGCATACAGTGCACATCCAGGTTGCAGGACAAAGGAGAAACCACACCAAAGATCAGGGCCCATTTGCAATGTTCTTGTAGCCAACCTTGCACTTCTCAATAATATTCATGCTGTGTCACGTGGCAAACTGCTACACAAAACTATCACCAATGTAATTGTGCCTTCTCAAGAAATCTTAGCCTTAATTTTATATGTCTAGCATCAGGTCAAAGTTGCGAAGTAGTTTTTTGATACTTTCCAAAGAGAGAATTAATAACCAGACTACTGCCATAAATATATTAACTAACTTTAATGCTGCTTAGCACAAGTCTTTGTTATATACTTTAATCCATATACTGCAGTGTAAATGTATTTTATACAACATGAAGTATTTTTTAAAGTATATGGCTCTAGATAAAATGTTCACAAAACAAGTTTCAATGCAAGTAGAGAATTAGGAAAAAAAAAAAAAAAAATTTCAGCCAGAGTACAAAATCTTTGGAAGATAAAAATTTCAGAAAACAAGATATACGAAAACATCCCACTGCGGTAATTCAGGACGAGTGAGTGGTTCCCATAGTCAGACGGGCTGCCACTCACTGTGATGTCATCCATGAGAACCTGCCCTGGGTCAGCAGGGACTGCAGAGCACTACTGCGGGTGGCTGGCTCTCAGAGATCCTTGCACCTGACAAGTTTGATAAAGGAACCTTCATAGCAGACACCCTTGTTGGCTCACAGAGAATGAGTAGGCCTGGGAATGAAGAAAGTCCTGTCTTCCCTTACCCAACCACTGCTGGTCTCTGCAGAATATTCAGGTGCATTGGCAAGATGTGGTGAGCAAGTTGTTTTACAAATGACAGGCAGTCTTTATTCTCCCAGGTTATCAATTTGGCACTATTCACAAGAGCAAAAATTATTTGCTAGCATTATTAAAAAAAAAAGTTTCACTATCTGCAAAAAGGCATGAGTGTTGGGGAGCAGAGTGCAATGCTATAATTTAGTTTTGTTAAATTAATTTCATATATATAATACGGCATGTCATTATACATTCAAGAGAGGCTCAATTAAACTTCATTCGTGCCAAAAGCAAACTCCGTAGTGGGTGGATCGCTTTGCATTCCACTGCTTTCAGTAAGATGTTGCATAGGCATCAGTCCAAATAAAAACACCTTTACAACACTGCAGGTTTAAAACGCAACAAACACCACACTACAAGAATTGAGGTCAGACATTATTCACCATTTGGTAACATTCCATTCAAATGATATTGACTCACATAATAAGTAACAAATGAAGCACTTGAAGTAACAAAAACAAAAGCTGTACTCCAACAAAGTAAAATAGTGTAAATATTCCTGTTAAAAATAGACCATGTATATACATACACACCACAAATGCACTGTTTTGTTTTGCAGTATAAATAGATCTGATTAAGCTAAACTCCTAAAACTAATGAACTACTGACTGACAGTCCCAAACAGTTTCCATCTACTGAGGAATACAGGAAAGCTTTAAGGATCAGATGACCATAGCTGGATATGGCTATAAAAGAGTATCAAAAGATTTCACTGGATGGATATTTAAAATATTTTCTCTGTACATCAAAGTTCATAATATATTCCCTAAGTTGGTATCACAAAGTCAACTTGGGCTCTGATCACGCAAGAAGCAGCACACAGAAACCTCATGACTCTACAAGGAGCCTGAAGGCTCCAACTGTGTGGAATGTACTGTAATGCTGCACAACACTTAAGGCCCAATCCCAGGACTTAACAAGAGGGAAGCTTTTCTAGCTGCCTATGCAGTTAACGTGTTGGGTTAGTTTCCATTTTCTTCCTCTTCTGATTTTGCACTAGAATTCTGTTTATCCCTGAAGTCTGTAATAACATACAATGAGTATGCTTCTAATGAGTACACAACAAAAGCAAAAATTAGAAAGGGAAGAGAAGGAAACTTGTTTTCTGTTAAGGAAATCCTGATTAGGTGTTATTTGCATTTCAGCACTTTAAAACAGATTTTAAGCCAAAAAAAAAGTCTTTTTGGAATTCGATTACAGTAAAACAGACAAGTAGGACATAATTTGATCTCAAGTGGAACACTTGGGCATTAACCTCTCTTCAACTGCTATAGCCTCCATCTCCTTAACGCCAGGGCTGTGCTGCAACCATAACAAACAGCTGTTGCAAAGGCAAAAATCTAGAGAAGGAGCAGGGAAAAAAAAAGAAGAAAAAAAGTGAATCACACATTAGATTTTTCTACTTTTTTTTTTTCCTATTGTAAATGTATACATGAAATTATTCAAAAGTTACCTCCCCCAGCCAAAATGCTTAAGGTAAAGATAGGTTTGTGATCCTCTGAAGTTTCCTCATGAACCTCTCTGTTATAAACCCACGTTACTGCTTTTAACTTGCTTGCTTCCGAAGACATTTTGAAACAATATGAAACACATTGTCTCCATAAGTTACGGTACAAAGTAATTATGTGTGTATGTACACCGTGCGTTTCAGTTTCCTGTTATCTAGACTGATCAAACATTAATCTCTGATTTGTTTCCAAGTGAATGCCTTTACCAGCAAACAACTCTGAACAGCAGAACTCTTACTTGCAGAAACACAGAACCCACTTCAAATCTGGCCTCCTTGACCAGATAACCAGCCATCAGAACAACTTCCTGAGAAATGCCAGGAAGCTGCTACTGCTCAAGAACTGAATTGAATAGATTTGAACTGGAGGTCATGCCACAGCTAACTTGAACGTATAACATAAACTAGACGGAAGAAATGAGAAACTGAATTGCTGAAAAAAAATAGTTGCTCGTATTGTCCAGTGCTAACAACGGATTCTGTCTCTTAGAACTTAGAATTCAATCACGTCATAACAACCTGTCCCTTGCTTTCCATACAGTGTTAATTTGACAATTAAAATTTTGAATTGATGCTACACCATAGAACTATCACTCATATAAAATAAATATATATATTTTTAATCACAGTATACAAAGGTAATTTTAAAAGACAAAATGTTAGCAACCTTTTATTTTTTTCCATGTAGCACACAGGACTGTTTTAATGAAGTGTTTCAAAGGTTTACATTTTTTTTTTTCCTCTATGTCCTAACTTTCTAATTATATACTTTTGGAAAAAATGCAAAGACACAAAAGATTACAGTTACCTGATTCACCATTTCCCAGCATCTCTTAATTAAAAATACTGAGGCAAGTTACGTAAAAGTCTCCTGCTCCCCTATCTTAACAGGAATTTGAGGGGCTTGAAGAACTGAACTCTCCCTTGGAAAAATAGTATGAAAGGGGGAAAAGGTCTCTCGGAGTCCTCAGTATCCTATTGTCAGACAAAATGACTGGAGTGACCATATATTCAGTGGGACCTGAACACACTGAACAAGGACTGAAAAGCTACACTTAAGGGTAGAATTTGAGACACTTGCTTAGTAAAAAGCCCTCCCTTGGTTCAGGCACAGCTATGAGACACCACCTGTGTCCTTGTGCCACATGGCCATACAGGGATCAGATGTGGTCCAGTGTGTTACCGGCAAGTAGGTGATGGTGAGGCACTCTGGACTTGGAGACTGACATGCTCACTCCACCCCTTCAGAGACTGGCTTAGAATCACAGAATCACCATGGTTGGAAAGGACCTCCAGGATCATCAAGTCCAACTTTTATCCCATCATCTCCCTAAACACTAGACCATTAGACCATGGCCTCAAATGTTTCATCCACTCATTTTTTGCCAAAGCAAAAAGCCTTTCCTTTTTATTCTCCTCCTGTAGAGAGAATGTGAACCTTACATTTGTCTGTTTTTATCTTAAGATGAACTGAAGGTGTTTACTGTGCAAAATTTACAGTCTATTTAGTTTTAAGGACAACACATACCCACAAAGGGTTTTTGAAGCTTAATAAACATACACAGCTCCCTCAGGTGTGCAAGACCCTCAAAAAAAAATAGCAGTAGTTTCAATTCCTCAAGTTAAGCCTACTGGTACACCTCTACTTGCCCTTCAGGAGTTCAGCCTGGGAGAAAGCTAGAGCCTGGTGTATCTTCTGACTCAGCTATGCACACCCACATCACCAGATACAGTGATGATGCAACTACTGTGAGAAAAATGCAGTCTGAGCTTAGGCTATCAATAAAAACACTCTAATCCTTGCCATAAGAGGCAGCAGGGCCTTACAGATACAGGGCTCTTAGAGATAACTGTTATGCCTGATGTAGTAAGTACATATCTGGAGCTTCACAAGGAGCTAGTCCACCAATTTTTTTCCCCCACGGCATATTCAGCACTATCTAAATGAAAGTTTGAGCACAGACATGAAATTCACATCTGATGCTTTGATGAAGGCTCAGTTGTTATCTTTTTCTTCTAATAACCAACACTGCTTTAAAAGAAAAATCTCATCTAAAAATTATAAGCTCTAGTGATCGTGTAATTTAAAACACTATAGTAAAGCATAGCAACTGAGCATCTATCACATTAGCATTAGCTTATTCCAATATTTTTTTGCCTGTGACTCAGACACCATTTGCTGCTCTCAAAGATAATCCTTTCTCTCACAGCTTCTCTCTCTATTCCAGCTTGCTGTTAAGTTCCTAAGCTGAATGGTTGGCCTCAAGAGCTTACAACAGACTTCTGTTCCCCAGATACAAATACAGAAAATACATACCGAGGCTGCTATGCTTATGTTATACTCATGATCAGCTAGAATCTTCTCTTGTGTGGTGGAATTGAACTTGCGGGGAAAGTGATGCAGAGATGTAGTTGCTGCTTGCAGTAGAAAAGCTCCAAAATAAAAGACAAAAGTAGCCCCATGGAAAAGAAAATCCTGAAAAGCAAATAACAGAATCAGTTTGGGCTGCAATACATATCTAATTCTTCTAGTCTCAGTACAAATGAAACCCAACACTGAAACATGAAACAAGTGCTGATAACAATAACTTTAGATAAGTGGCATTAAATCCATCTGAGAGCTTAACATGGCCATGTTTTCACAGCTGCTTGCAATTATAAGCAACTCACTAACATAATTAGCAATTAAGGGCAACTCTCCCTCTTCCCAAACCCTACATTCTTTCAAATTAAGAGGCACATGCTCATCTATATGTACAGATGCTGACCTTTTAGATCACTTTGAGGTTATTAGAGCTTACAGAACTCTACCTTTTTACAACTTAGATAAAAAAGAAGGGACATACATTTCAACTTTATCACAATTTAAGCAGTACAATATAAGCTTGCAGCCCCCCATACCCCTTATCTGCTATAACCTAAGCTCCAGAAGTCCCCCCTCCACACTTAAGTTTTGCTTCTGTAAATGCCTAGAAACTCCTCAGCCTTGACACAGCTGAAGTTCACTTCCCAATACGATCAGAATCCAAGAAATGAGGCATTTCCTCAACTCTCTCAGATTTGGCTCTACCCAAAATACAGTAATTTGGAAGTATTTCATGATACTGGGGAATGAAATGCCTGAGACTTGAGAGGACAGGAGTTAGGATTTACTTTAAATATGATTCTCTTCTGGCCTTCTCTATGCAATTCCCTCCTCAGTGGTGAATTCTAGCTGAACACAAGGATTAAAGATCTAATTCTCATTTCTGGATTCTGTTACTGGAGCACAAGAAAAAGCAGCTCTGGTGCCTAAATCTCTCTGTGGGTTGTATTTCAGAGTCCAGTGTTCCACACAGCAAGATCCAAGACGTGTTCCAGTACAGTTTCAAAATGCCTGAAATATTCTCCCAATACCCCCTTCTGTTGTTGAGTCTGCAAAGCTGATATTTGCACTACACTCTGTTCCTGAGTCCATACAACATATACCTTGTGTCTATACCTATGCAGGTCTGCAAAAGCCATAGACACAATATGTAAATTTATACACAAGTATATGTATGCTTTTTGATATCCACATTATATAGTCTACCTCCAGCACTAATGAATTCTTTATGCACTTCTAATTCACTTGAGTGCAATGGACTACCAGTATGCCAAGAGCAAGAACCAGGGTACACCATGTGTGAGGCCATCAGAGCAGCAGACAGCATTCATATGCACTAGAAATCACTGTGCAACATCCTGACCTACTGCCTCTCTGATATCAATGTGAGCATGTGCTGCACTTCCCTGTTTAGAGAATTGTTTCTTCATAAATGTGAGATTTTTTTACTGAAAGAGTTTTCTTTTCAAACTCACCAGTTATTCCATATTTGATAGCAGCTAAAGCTACTTAAATCATACCCTAGTCAGTTTTGATAAGTTACGATATAAGCTGCTACTACGGTTTCCCATTTCACTTAGATCAGAAAATAATTTTCTCTTAATTAAGAATTGTTTGAGCTTAGGTCATAGAGTGTACTGCTTTTCTTAATGACTGCTAATTACTGGGAATCTAAATTTTGGAAAAACAGCTGCAGTAATTCCCAACTTCTGATTTTCTATCCTGGCTGGGTTGTTGTTTGGTTGGGTTTTTTTCCCCCCATTTTTAAAAATTTACTTCCTCTTGGAATACCACCAGGAGGCCCCACTGACATAAACAGCACTGAGAAGATAAGGGGGCAGAGGGAGACTTCCTGACCTAGCTGGACAGCCTTTATGTGCTAGGCTTGTCAGATCTCAAGCTCTGGGCATAAGATGCATTCCCTCAGTCTCCAGCTCTGCTGTAATGTCGGTACTTCACATTAAAAAAATAATTGGGACTTAGTCCAGCATGAGTGCTGAAGCACTGGAGAAGCTACAGTGCTCTGCTGCAGCTGGGGGAGGCACTTCTCCCAGACACTCACTGTTGTGGCTTTCCCCCCCCGCTCACCCGAGCTGGCAGACAGACATGCACATCTTTTGTGCTACCGCCTACGCACACCATGTCAGACTGCATACAGGTGTGTGTTCACTGCGTGACAAACACTGGACCCCATATCACGACCTGACATACCCATTTCATAGCACAGGATTCCAGCAACTTGAAAGGTCTGCCTAAATCCACGGGTAATCAAGGACATCCATTATTCTTGGGCTGCTAAATACCTAGCGTGCAACTCCGCCAGCATTACTAGCTGTACACTTTTGGCACCACTGCTCAGGAAGAAGCACAAATAGCTCCATGAGGAAGAGAGTGCTGACTGCACACAGGAGAGGTATTTTCAGAAGACAAACTTTTTCATTCCCTTCATTCTCCTGCCAAACCCTCCAATTTCCTTCTCCTGGCAGCAACTGTGGTGAAGCTATATAGCATCAGTAAGGTTTCACGTTTGTATGGTTATGGCTTCTGCAATCAAAAACCCCAAGATCTTACGAGGGAGGGTTTTTTGTTTTTTAGTAATTGTTAGCATGGTGCCTAACTCTCCCTTGCCTCCACATTTGTATAATCATTGAAACCTCATACAAAGTGTACGTAAACCACTACCAGATCTGCATGATATGTTAGTTCACATCTAATTTTGTAAACAAGTGTGTTGTGAGTCAGGCTGGAAAGGACAGTATTTGTCACACCATCTGCTTTAATACAGTAATGTACAGAGTGATGTACCTCCATGAGGACCTTATTTCCCCCCATCTTTTCACTGTGCAGTATCTTACTTTTTAAGCATCTGTATTAGTATCAATGGAGCTACTTATGATGTAACATATTACTAAATGCAGGACTGTTAGAATCCCATGCTATTTTTCGTACTTACATTTAAATTCTTGAAGTCTTAAACTACATTTGTTCATGAATCTCTACATGAAGCTATAGTACTCCAAAATAACTAAGCCATGACTCTTTCCATTTTCGACCTAAGTTAATGACCTGTAGCTTCTGAGTCTACTGTTAATTTAGTTTATGAAATGACAAAACCCATGTATTTATCTAAAGACATGCCAACCTAAAACAAGCAGGTACACGTTTTTATTTTATAGTAATAAAAATAGTTGTAGTATTCCTAGTAATTATTTATTTGCAACAGAAGGTAAAAAATCCTTGTGATGTGCTGCTAAAGACTTTGAGTACCTGAAAATAGTGGTCACATGATCCATCTAGTATTATTTTTGTTGACAGCTGGAAGGGGCTGGATTTCAGCTACCATGTTAGAGACAAAACGATTCACTCCGCATTTATTTAAGATGCTGACTTAGTTATGACAGTTTTTTAGATTAAGTTACAGAGTCCCACAAATGTAGGTTTGACACAAGTCATGTAGCAATTTCCTGACATAGAAAGTTTTTCAGTAATTCACATATACAAGGGGACAAAATTAAGAGCACAACAAATGACTGCCAGCAGCAAGTAGCCAATGACACACAATTGTTACAAGATGAACATTTGTACCACATTTTCAATCTCTAAAGGCTCTGCCCTCACCCAGCAAGTCTTAAATAGATGCATGACTGTAAATTGGCAAACAGTTTCAATGAAACCCAGGACACCATTAATTTACTTAAGCTATGCAGGTGCTCAAGGGCTTTGTTGCATCATAACTTGTGAGGATGTCACAGCACAAATACCTCTGTATTGGTCTCTGTAATTGTAACTCATTATTAGCCTAATTACTGTCTGTATTGTGCTAGAAAGCTCACACTGTATGTATGTGTATTTGCTATCAAAATACTAAAGTTTGTTTAATAGAGTCTGGTCTGTTACCACTGATGGGCTTTGAAGTTCAGTTAGAGCCCCAAACTCATGAAGCTCTATGATTTGCCT
This sequence comes from Podargus strigoides, assembly GCA_028020825.1. NCBI lineage: Eukaryota > Metazoa > Chordata > Aves > Caprimulgiformes > Podargidae > Podargus > Podargus strigoides. Next base: position 13,228,970 of record CM051620.1, read on the forward strand.
TGAAGACCTTTTGTTTTAAGGGACTCTCTGTGAATAACTCAAACAGATAAATAACCACAGATGTTGATGCTAAAGCATGCAATTCCCACTATGTTCAAGTGTCAACAGGAAAACTAAGCTGCGTAGGAGAAAGGTGAAGGTGATCAGCAGTTACAAACAGGCATACTTAAATATTTTAAAAGTTCTGGTCCTTTTGGAAGATTTTTTGGGAATACCCATTCTGATCACAGTTTTGCCACCTCTTATTATTCACTTCTAGTAATGTAAGAGAGTGATACCATCTCATGTTCAACTACCTGAGCACTAAAAACTCAAAGTAAAAAAAACAGTTAATGACAACAACCAAGTACATAGATTAGCAGTCAAAAACCTGAGGTATCCAGGTGCTTGGTAAAAATTGGAGCTTCCCTTTTTTTAACAGGAAGGTAGTGTCTGTGAGAACTACTGGCACAAGCCGTAACAGTCACTTACAGTAAGAATCAAGTCTTCTCTTCACAATGAAGAAAAACTGAGCAGCATATAATGCTATCTATAGCCTCACTAGGCTTCCTCCAAGATAAACATTAGGTCTCTTAAAAAGGTGTTAAGCTACATCATACTGCAGGTTATGCTGTCTTTGACCACCTAAAGTCTAACAGCCACTCACCAATGCTGCCCTAGCTTTAAGAAGTTAACCCACAGTCAGCAGAAGACTTTTTTAGGAATTGGAGGAGACTTCCTGGGTGCTTTAGTTCAGTTCATGCTATCTCAGACAACCACATCACAGAACATGTTCACAAATGTATCACTTCCTTTACAATACCAGATGTATCTTTCTATCTTCCATTATTCATGGGGTGTAATTACCACTTCTCTAATAGTCAGTAAATATTTTCCAATTTCCAGTCCACAATTATTTATGGCCTTTTAAACCAATCTGTTATCACGCCTTGTTAAACTAGCCCTCTTCCTGCTGCTCATGCATTTTACGTACTCATAGAGGACAAGTGTACTCTTTCAATCAGTTTCAAAAGCTGGGCTCTTTTAGCTTCCATCATAAAACAGGTCCTGTATTTCCTCTGTCATCCTTATAGCCCTACTCTTTCTTTTTCCAGTTTAAATTCCTCTGTTTTTCAAACCTTCTGCTAAAACAGAAGGCTAGGCATTAAGACTTAGGGTCAGTACTTCTCATGAAATGATTTTCACTTTATAAAACAAAGTGAATCCTTAAATAAAGAAAAAAATCTTACCGTCTGGTTCCAGTTGACAGCAATTCTATTTGCATAACCGAAGAGAAACACACACAGGAACACAAGGGACAGGAACCATGCAGTCAGCGCTACAAACATTACCCATCCCTGCAGTAGTGGCAGTGGAATTCGGGTAGAAGCTACCAAAATCCAGACTATCGTTCCAAATAGCTGCAAGGAAAGAATACAGATGATCAACTGAGAGATAACTTTTATTCAGTCCTTTCTGCCTAAGAACTAATATCACACATCAACACATCCTCAGATTACTTTTAGGAACCAAGAGGAAACACTTCAGAAGTACTCGTAGAGCCCAAGTGCTGTTCTCAGAAATGATAGGCACTAAGTGGCAGTAAGATGAAGCCACTCTGGAATTCTTAAAAGCTCTTAAAATAGTCTTAAAAATGGGATTTACAAACCCAGATGATTTGCATGCTTCTGCTGAAAATTTTACTCACATACTCAAATCTCTCTATATACACTAAAGGCAGCACGAGGGTGTACATCAGATTTAGATTCAATCTCATACTGTTTAGTTTTGTAATCCTAAACAGACAAGATACAGAAAAGAGATGAAACTGCATACTCTTTTTCAATGCATTTGTAATAAAAAGCTGACAGAGAACACATTAAGCAATAAAGTGAAAGAGAAAACTAGAATACAGAAGGCAGCAAGTTGTAAATTATGTTGTAATGACTAAAAAAACATAGACCTTTCCAGTGCTACCATAACCGAGGAAGACCACTGCAATTTTCAGCATACTGACTGCAGCCAATGAGTGGTGGGGATGCTGTGCTACAATGGGCTGATGGAGAATGTACCCCAAGGCTTGCCTGGTTTAATCAGCTCTTGGCCGAAGGAGGGTTACTCTCTCCCTGCAAATCTTTCCTCTTTATAAAACAGGGATAACTGGAGAAAATCATAATTATCATCTGAAGCATGTTCATTGATTACAGAAAGATTTAATTTATAATCCAACCTGCTGTGTAGTGACAGCTACAATCAATTTCCAAGCAGGTTACTGCTTTCCTGTTTAAATCCTACAGATCGGCAACTACAAAGTCAAAGGTTACATTTTCAGAGAACTTTCTTTTGAATCAAGGGTAGACAAGACATGCCTTTCAAAAGATGCCAGCTATAAAATTATCTGGTTCCTCTCTCATGTTACATTGCAGCAGCATATACGTAAAGATGCCCTGCTAGTCTCAGTTCAAAGCTCCCAAGGGTTTATGTATTGGTCTTCAAGTTGTTCTCTAGGGTGCCTTTTTTAGCTGCTGTGAAGAACCAAACTTTCTCTAGTTTCACAAGACTGCAGGTGCAAGTCTGTTACTCAGAGACCAGATAGTGATGGGCAGTGAAGAAGCAGAAGGGACAGCGGAAAGCATCTGCTAAACAAAAAGCAGAGACACGTGAAATGTTTTCAGTATTTTGAATGTGCAACCTTGCAGGCTTCTTTAAAAATAAATTTAGAAATCTACTGGAGAGACTGTTACTTGCAGTGCCAACTACTGTGCCATTTCCCTCATACCAAACACTCCAGCTCAGCTGTCAGATGTATAATAGCTTGGCCAACTAATTAACCTTTAGTCTCTACTGACTCAGGGCCTGGTTTAGCACCTGCACTTGTGCTCTGAGCTTGTTGCTCGGGTGCAGCTTTACAGCTTGCAGGGTGGGTGGGATCCATCACACAGACAGACACCCAAGCAGTGTTCTGCTCTGACTTCAAGAAAAAAAATAAAATAATACAATCAGATTAGTTCTACCAAACTTGGTTTTGCTTTTTTTCTTTTTTTAGCTCTCCTACTAATTAGTAGCTCTGCAGAGCCTCACACTCAGCCTTAGCTCAAAGGCCCTCAGCCCTGTGTATACCAGGAAGGTTTTACGTGCAGGTAAGGAAATTAAACACACTTGTAGGAGTTTGCATAGGACCTGTAACACTGGCACAGGCAAAAGCCAGCGCAACTCCCCACGGTGGGTTTTTGGCTCTGGGACTCTGTGGCTCAAAGTCCTCGACAGCTCAAACAGCCCCCATGAAACCCATCTCCGCGGGCCCCTGGAGCTGCCCGGCCGGGGGTGGGCAGCGCCGCGCCGCCACCGGGCTCGAGGCGAGCAAACAGGCCGGGGGCCGCGGGAGGGAGCGGGGACAGGTCCGCTGCCCTTCCCGGCACAGCCCCCTTGCCCAGAGCCCGGCCCCGGGGCCGGAGCGGGGCACTCCAGGGGCTCCCCCCGTGCCGCAGCCTCGCGTCCCGCACCTTTGGCGCTCACAAAATGGCAGGTGAGGAGCTCGTCCGGCCCCGGGCAGAGGCACGGCCCCCGGCCCCGGGCCCCGCCGCCTGCGCGGGAACGAGCCCCGGCCGGGCGCTGAGGGGAGGGAAGAGCGAGGGAGGCCGCGGCCGCCCGTCCGCCCCGCACTCACGATCTCCAGGAAGATGACGGCTCCCGAGTAGGTGCGCAGGATCTCCAGGCCAGAGGGCAGAGTGACCCGGGGCGGCGGGAAGTAGGCAGCGGGGTTGGGAGGCGGCGGCATGGACGAGGTTCCCCTGGGCAACATGTCGCTGTGGCGGCTGCTGCTCCCGAGCGCGGCGGGGACGGCCGAGCCGCGGCCAGGTGGGCGAGGAGGCGGCGGCGGAGGGAGCAGGTGCGGGCGAGCCTGTGCGCCCCGCCCCGGCCACCTCCCTCCGGCCCGCCCCAGCGGCGGGACCTGCCCCGCCGCCTCGCCCGGGCCTGGGCAGAGCTCCCTGGGGCGCGGGGGACCGGACCTGCCGCGTCTCACCACGCCCGCCCTGGCCGGGACAGGGACAGGGACAGGTGCCCCTGGCCCAGCGCCCCTGGCCCAGCGCTGTGCCCGGCGATGGGGCGGGCTGGAGGGCGCTGCCCCCCGGGCCGGGACTCCCGGCTCACGGAGGGGCCGTGCCCGGTGGCCTTCGGCTGCCCCGGGAGCTCGGTGTTTGCTCTGGAGCGCAGCGCTCCTCGCTCACAGCTCCGGGCGCAGGTCCCGCCGCTCCACAGCGTTACTGCCAGCGCCACTTCCCCAAGGGTTGCTGTTTACCTTCTAGTTAGAGACTTGAGGCTTCAGAATTGTGGGGTGATACCTTTTTTTTTAAGGAAGCTGCTCGGCTGCCCATCCAAAATACCAAAAACATTTCATGTGTGTCTTCGTTTTGTTCCATCTGAGTCAACCATGCACAGCTGCATAGTAGAGAATGTTTGGTGTGAAAGTTTTGGGTAAGTGAGGGTCTGGGAAGGCACGTGTTTATCAGAACATTTAAAATGCATTTTCTTTTGCTGCTTAGTATAAATATCTTCCCCAGGTGGAGGATGTGGCATCACCCAGCATTTCTGTTGTTTGTCCTTGTGTGGCTGAGGATGGGGTGTCCTCTCACTGGGGTCATGCAGCACTCTCTCACCCGGTGTTATCCCATGCAGTGCTTCTGGGTGTTTATCCTCCACATAGCTGTGGTTTTAAAGATAATATTTTAAGAAGGTTTCATGCAAGTGAATGCAGCTGCTCCAGAGGTTGAACCATCAAGGGTGTTAACGTTGTATTCCTTTATTTTTAGATACGTGATGTTTCTCAGTTGTGCTTCTGTGATACCAAGCAACGCTGCACCCGTAAGATGCCGGTCTTCCCCACTCCAGGCTCTAGGTGGGGAGCAGCTGGCTCCCCTAAACACAACTCATCCGTGCTGCCAGCATGCCTAGTACATAAATAGGTTTGAGACACTTCTAAAATGCAGCAGTAGCCACTTATCTTTGAAATCATGGCTTCCAAAGGAGTAAAAAGCAGCAGTTTGTATTCTTTCTTGTGCTCTGTCCCCGTCCCTATGCCCCTTGTAGCTAAGTGCCTCTTGCACTTTTTAAGAAGTAGGAGCTGTGGGACTGAATCTCCATTAGGCTAAGGAAGGCACAGAGCCCAACCTCCTCTCTTTTCTGAGCGCTTTACCCCATCGGTTGTCAGATGAGATAATATTCCTCCTTTAGACGTATTTTAAATTTGAACCTTGTGTCCCGTCCAGTTTTCTTCAGGGAAGGGCTCCAGAGGTGCATGCTGACAGGTCCTGATTTGGGTGTGTTTTGGAAGGGAATGGGACTCGGACTTGTGCCTAAGTGAAGGTGTAGGTGGTTTGTTCGTGGGATTGCATTCTGGAGACCGTATGTCCAATTAATTTCAGTCTGGCCTTAAATCTGTTGAGACTGCCCCGCAGAGGGAGAAATCTGAGTGGGCTGAAAACTAGGTTGATCAGTTTATGATTTGGAGCAAGAAATGTGATTATCCTTATCTTATCCAGAGGAAGTACAAGTAACACTTGGTTATAAACATTTCCAGTTTTATTATCCAGCTGTGCACTGTGTGAACTCCAGCAACACTGGATTTTACTGATGATTACATACCGTGTGCAGTTATTTTTTCTTGCTTGTAAACACTGATTCATTTTAACCTGCACATCCCTTTTAACTCTGATTTTCTTGAATTTTAGTAGGTTTTCACAATGAAGTCTAAATTTCACTGTTAGATATATGTATACACAATAGATTTATGGCAGTACTTTTTCCTAAATCCTAATCATTTAAATGAAAGTAGCTGTTTAAATTATTTTTACTGTGTTTGGGCAGGGTGCATTACAATGCCATATAGGATTCTTTGTATACTGATTCATATACTGTTTGAATCTTTCAAAATGTGGATTCTTTAAGAGACTGTTACCATGATTGCATTTTTAAGTTTCCATGGCAAAAGCACGTGTTTGTTTTGGACAGCTTTTTAATAGCATTTTTGTGTAATCTGCATCTTGGCTTGTTACAGGGTAAACCGATGATGCTGCTTCAGGTCCACCAGAGTCAACAAATAGACAGAAGTATATTGACTCACTGTACATGGGAAGGTCTGTCTATACAACCAAAAGGACTAAAAACTTCTCTTAAATAACTGTTACAAAGTCCAAACTCTTTCCCTTTCATGTTCTTAGGCTTGTGGCAGTTTAATGTAAAGTTAGCGTTGTCACAGAACTACAAAATCAGTTGCTATCATTTTTAGATGATAAAAAGTATGGATTTAAGTTCCAAGTATAGTGATGTGATATATGCATATCTTTAATATATATGTATAAATTAAAATATTTGGCTCTGAATGCTGTAATTGTTCCCCTCCACCAAGTGACCAACATTTAGAAAAATACATTCAATTATGAAAATCAATAGTCAGTTTTTAACCATCACATGTAAGGTTTAGGGATTACAAGAGATAAATTAATATTTTGAAAATACATAGACATACATCATACTGCGTATGAAAAATACTTATACAGCAGTCCTATCTAGCAAGATTCAGACTACCTTTTGTGATGTATGGCATGACACTTCTGGGAGAGCTGATTATTTTTAAGGATACTAGAACAATAGGTGAAAATAATGTCAGTATAAGAATTCATGGTCCTTAACACCTTATCTGAGTGCGTTGTCAGAAGCACCTCTGGCAGCAGATGTAACTCTGCTAATCTCATGTCTTGTGTTGCAGTGTGCACAAGGGCAGTCTGCCAAAATGGCAAAAGGGGTGGAAAGTATAAGAACAATAAATGACAGTAACCCTATTTTCTACCCATGTGGCTCTGGTTTTACACAGGCATATCTGCACAAACAGATCCTCCTCAGCCAGAGTGGAGCTGAGTAAGGTTTTCTGATAGTATCAGGATCTGCTTCTTTCTTCCAGTTACTTTCTTGATCTGGAGGAAGTTGTCCCCCAAAGCCCTCTGTGTTTCTTTTAGATTTTAGATTTAGATACAGACTCTTAATCTCACAGTTAGTTATATGTCAAAAATAGAAAGCCTGAAGTTGATTGCATAAAATGCAGAATGTTTTGTTTATGGATTAATTAATTTAACATGCTCCTGGAAATTGCATGCAGGATTCTGATCTCATACTGATGCAAATTCAAGAGTTGTTCCCCTTTAGCCAGTGAAATTAAATAGGCATAAAACTGGTTTGCATAAGATGAATGATAAGAGTAATAATTTATATAGTGTATTTACTCAGTGGTAACTGAACCTTAGTGTCGTGGTTGGACCAGTGCATATTGCGAATTAATGTGCAAACACCACCACATTGTTGAGGTTTCTTGGGAGGCAGCAGGACAGTTTTTATTTTAGCAGGCAGGGCCAGGCTTTTGATTGCATGCTGCCCCTTTTTGCAGTTACTGAGGGAAAAGTAACTGTTGAAATCACTTGCTTGATCAAGTTAACCTGAGTTTGGGATGCCTGTTGGAAAGAGGAGATGAAGATAAATGGGCCACCTGTCTGGTCCACCAGTCCCAGGGATGGCTGGTTACCGAATCAGTCCCCAGAGTAGCTTAAAGTGGTCTGAGAGCTGCTCTAAGCAGTGATTTGTGGCTTGTAAGTCTGCAGTGGTACTCTGAATATCGCCTGTGCCTGCAGAAGTGTCTTCTGTGCTCAGAGCTGTGAAAGGTGTTGACCTGGCTACTTTGGCTCTCCATGGTCCCAGGATGCCTTTTAAAGCAGGGAATCCTTAGCTGGCTGGTTGAGGGAGTTTGAGGGTCCTTTCACAAAGGCAGCATGCAGCCGAGAAGCTGGCGTCAAGCCAGAAACCCTCCTTGGTGGAGCTGGCTGGTGTTACTGAGAACAGAATGATGTCTCTGACCTGTTCTGATAACATCGTTTCCATGTTCCTAAGGATGCCAACACTTCATTTGACTTGGTCACACTGCGGTTCTCTAGCAGTATAGTATAACGTGCAGTCAAAGGGCCAATTCACCTTTCATTTGCACAGAGAAATTCCTCTTAGATGTGTGAGGGTGCAGCAAAGGTAAACATGCAAAATCTCATCATAGAAGAGAGGAGGATCCTGAACTCGCATGGTGCAGGAGGCTGGGTGGGCAGGGAGGGACATGACAGAGCAGAGCAAAGTTACCGAGTGGGAAAATATTTCAAGGAGTCAATGTGCTGCTCTTGTCATAGGTGAGCCAGCAGGGAAAATGGGTTGCATGGGACCATCCCCAGCAGGGAATGGGAAAGTCTCAGAGGTACAATCTGGAGGATGACTTTCATGTAGCTGAGGGATGAGTAAATGGCACTCATTGTTTAAGACAGCATTGCCCAGAAAAATGAGCAGCAATACTTACTGTTTTTTCTCTTCTGCCCCCACCCTCCTCCATGGTGTTAAAGACCAATAGTTCCAATGGTCGCAGAGGAACCTGAATTCAGCAGCACAGGCAGGAGGATGTGCTGCCAATGCAGGATGCAGCACAGCACTGTGCTATGAGTTCTGCTGGTGGCATGGAGCTTTTCTCACTTTGTCACCAGTCAAGGCTTGGTGTATTAATATTTAATGATAGCTTGCTGGCCTCCGATCTTATCTCTCGCTGGTCAGGAGTACGTATGTATTGTTTTGATGAGCTATCATCAGTGCTGACAGGGACTCACTTTTTTTCTTCAGTTGCATTGCTTTTTGGGGACTGTTTGTTTTATTCAGTGAATTCCTGGTGAAAAATCTGATAGAAGGCAAGTGGTAATGAAGTGAAAGACAATGGTGGCTTCATCTTGTGATGAATGAATTCAGGAAGGAGAAGCACAGAGACATGTTAAAATATGCTTATATAAAAAAGCTCTGTAATGTTTCGGAATAGCATAAAAAATGCTGCAAAAGGAGTGAGCCGATAGATTTCAAAGCACTCTGAGTTTATTCAGTTGTAAATAAAAAGGATTTATCTTAGCATTAGAATGTATACACATAATTAGGCCTGATGACTGTTAGTAGGATGGTAAAGAGCTATTTAAATGTAATTATGGGAATCATTAAGTGAATCATAAGTAACCTCTGTATTTGTAGTTAGTTTCAGTTTGCTTAAAATAGCAGGGTCTTGTTCTCCTGGCATCTGTTGCTACTTACAGTAACAACTGGAGTTATAAGGCTGAGAGGGACCTCTTCAACAACTGAATCACTGGCTGACTTGCAGTCCTTTTACTGACTATGCTTCATCTCAAAACTGTCCTTGACCCCAGCCTCCATGAATCCTTTGCCTCTGGTGTTACGTACTTTCTCGTGGTAGTTCAAGCTGTATATAAGCCAGTGTAACAGCTGCTGCTAAATGAAGTGAACCTGTTCCCCCAGCCATGGTTTCCCTCTGCCTCCTTTGCATCAAAGTTAGTGAAAGTGAGGGTACAGAGTGGGTCAGACCAAGGCAAAACTTCCTTTTTCTCTTTGATTGTTTAGGCTTTTGCTGAAATAGTAACTAATTTTCAGTACTAACAGATCAGTTTAAAAATAAACACAAAACTTATGACCCAGATACACTGTCATGTTCTACCTTCTTTTAGGAAGGTACAGTCCATTGATGTTGTTTCTCTTTTAAAATGATAGCTGGAGAGTCATTATTATGATTTTTCTTCTAGGTAAGAAGTGCTGATGAAGCCTCCAGAAGCCTTCACATGGTCTGAGCCATGCTTCTGCACCTCTAGACACTGTGTGCTGCTGTGCTTATGTTAAGTAAAGGGAAAAATCAGATCATCACAGTGGTCGGTGTGTACTGAAAGAATATTGATTTCGTTATCAACTTAAAATTGTTCGTAAAGAGGTATTTGAGTGTTCTTATGTATAGATGATTTTAGGGAAATTAGTATCTGGTGTATATTGGATGAAGTTTACAGTGTTTTCCATCCTGGAGGACTCCAGGGGTTGCAGCAGAGGTGAATGGGTCACAATATATCAGCATGTCTCATTTTTTGTTACTTAGAGCAAGCACAAATACATGTTCTGTAACCTTGAACTCTAGATTATGAGCTTGCCTGGCCTCTGCAATGATAAACTCCCACAGGGCACTCAGGTGTTTGCAGGAGCTGGATGCCCCTTACAAAACATGCTCAATTTTCTGACGTCGGACTGAGAAATGCTGCCCGCTGATGTGCTTACATCCTCTGAAAACCAGCCCTGATACTGATGGGAAGTTCCAAATAGAACTGTTTCAGATGCATCAAGTGCTGAAACAACATCAGGTTAGTATAACACATAAGAATAATATCTTTATTTCAAAAGACTATGAGTTTGGCAAAATCTGTGGTTACTCCCACCTGCATCAGGGATTCCCATTCTGGGGAAGAGGCTGGAGGAATCTCAGCTGCAAATGTGATGAACTGACAGGTATTTATAATCAGGTGCTTACTGTGAATGTATTTCTTCAGGTCTATCTCAACTACTCAATTTCTACTAAACCCAGCCTCAGGTTCTTTCACAATGTTTTGGTAAGTTTAAGCATTTGATCAAGTAGGTTTTGATTCATAGGAGAGCAAACAGGTTTGAGTTTCTTTTCCTTTCTTTCAGAAATCCTAAACCAGTTAAACTGCATTCCTGTTAGCCTGGTGTCCTTCATGAAGAAATAAGTATTACACACAGTATGTATGCAATTTCTGTGGTTTTACTAGCATCCTTTAACTTGCTAATCATTAAGGAAGGTGGAGGGGTTTGTGCTGTCCTCACACAGAGACACACTCTGCTAAAATGTGATTTAGACTATAAAAAATACATTAAAGACCAACTATCTCACTTTCCCTTCATGATTTCAATGTGACAACCATAGAATTTACTCACACAGATGTTGTTAATGAATATTTTAATTCACTCACAGCTGCTAGTAGTTTCTTGTGGTCATTAGTGTCTGACTTTGTGCTTTCTTTTGTGACATCCTTCCGGTTCTTGTACATGCTTCTCTTATGTAGTGAGTGTCTTCATCTTCTGCAGTAAATAACTCCTCAAAGTGGACTTGTTTTCAGAGATGCTGGATGAGGGTAAGGAAAGGAATGAAGAATTTTGTAGTTTAGGAAAATTTTGTAGTTTATTTACAAAGCAGTAATTAAAAAATAAAACTAAATGAACTTAGAACTGCAGCCTCCCTATACCTTTAAACAAAATTATTCTTATACTCTGTAATCTGATTTGGGATGGGACCTTAAGTTCACCTAAACTTCCGAGTGTTTACAGTGTGTAGCAGTGCATTTCACATACTTGTCTTGCCATTTTCTGCCTACCAGTAATTTTGTGGAGCTATTTAAGTAGCTTAAATTTTAATCCACAGGTATTTGGAAGAAGGATGAATCAGTGTTCAAGAAACACAGCTCATTAATTCTACATAATAGCAAAAGAATAAATAGATCAATATTCTGTGCATTATTTTACTAATAGGATAGTCTAATTGCTGTGCAGTTAGTGCTTATAGGGTACTTTGAAGATGTAATTTGTTGTACAGGACTAATGTTGTATTCATACACTTCTACATCTAGCTATACTTGGAAAGAAATAATTAACCTTGCATGAAGTCCTTTTGGGTTTCTGGTGCACAGTGAAAGAAACCAGGGTAGAATTCAGCTGACCAACTACCTATGTGTATCTCTGAGCTACCTGGCTAGACCCTCTACTGCAAACAGAAAAGAAATAGCCATGTTTGAGGAACAATTTGTTTTGTACTACAGTAGGTATTTGAAAATAGATCATATGAATAACTTGTGTCTGCTTATAAACTGCAAAGGAAGTTTATGGTGGCTGGGCCTGATATGGACATCTACCTTGCTGATAACTAAAGTCAGGTGAGAGAAATCCCTGAACCAAACTAGTTCAGTGTTTTCTGCAGTGATTTGGAAGTAAATATAAAGGCTGCTTAAAATGAGTCAAATAAAAGCCTGAGCTGGTTGATTGAAGGGACTGACTCAGTGTAACTTGAAGAGACTGTGTATACTATATCATATACAAATTTGGTGGCCTTCTATGATGGGGTTACAGCATTGGTGGATAAGGGAAGAGCAACAGATGTCATCTGCCTGGACTTGTGCAAAGCATTTGACACTGTCCAACCCCATACAACATCCTTGTCTCTAAACTGGAGAGCCATGGACTTGATCGATGGACCACTCAGTGGATAAGGAATTGGCTGGATGGTCGCACTCAATGAGTAGTGGTCAATGGCTCAATGTCCAAGTGGAGATCAGTGATGAGTGGCGTTCCACAGGGGTCAGTACTGGGACCAGTGCTGTTTAACGTCTTTGTCCGCAACATAGATGGTGGGATTGAGTGCACACTCAGCAAGTTTGCTGATGACACCAAGCTGTGTGGTGCAGTCAACACACAGGAGGGAAAGGATGCCATCCAGAGGGACCTTGACAGGCTGGAGAGGTGGGCTTGTGCAAACCACATGAAGTTTGACAAGGCCAAGTGCAAGGTCATGCACATGAGTTGGGGCAATCCCAATCATAAATACAGGCTGGGCAGAGAATGGATAGAGAGCAGCTCTGAGGAGAAGGACTTGGGGGTGTTGGTTGATGAAAAGTTCAACATGAGCTGGCAATGTGCACTTGCAGCCCAGAAAGCCAACTGTATCCTGGACTGCATCAAAAGAAGCATGGCCAGCAGGTCGAGGGAGGTGATTCTCTCCCTCTGCTCTGCTCTTGTGAGATCCCACCTGGAGTACTCTGGGACCCCTAACATGGACCTGTTGGAACAGGTCCAGAGGAGGGCCACGAAGATGATCAGAGAGCTGGAGCACCTCTGCTATAAAGACACTGAGAGAGCCGGGGTTGTTCAGCCTGGAAAAGGGAAGGCTCTGGGGGGACCTTATAGCACATTCTAGTACTTGAAGAGGCCTGCAAGAAACCTGGAGAGTGACTTTTTACAAGGGCTTGTAGTGATAGGATGAGGGGGTAACAGTTTTAAACTGAAAGAGTGTAGATTTAGATTAGACATTAGGAAGAAATTCTTGACTGTGAGGGTGGGAAGACACTGGAACAGGTTTCCCAGAGAAGTTGTGGCTGCCCCCTCCCTGGAAGTGTTCAAGGCCAGGCTGGACGGGGTTTGAGCAACCTGGTCTAGTGGGTGGTGTCCCTGCCCATGGCAGGGGGGGTTGAAACTAGGTGATCTTTAAGGTCCCTTCCAACCTAAACCATTCTATATGTACTTGGTTCCAAGCATGTGTGATATAGTGAATGAAAAATGTTGTTAAGCTCTTTTTCTTTGTGTCCAAGTCTGTGTTTTCCTTTCTGTCAAAACCTAGAAGAATAAGTTTCTAGTGCAAATCAGTCCTGGCTTGAAGCTCTGTCAGCCTGCTCTAGCTTCCTTACAGAGCCATCTGAGCTTCTCAGCCTCTTGTGCCAGTCAGTAGAGTGAGTGGTATCTCTGAACCTGTGTCACAGTCTTATGTGGTCTGTGGTAAGTTAAACACAAAGGAAGTATAAGACCTTCCTTCCTTCTTGGATATATGGCAGACACAAAGCTCTCTCCAGCTTCCCCCATACTAAACTCACTGTCTTATGCCAAGAATCCTTCCAGCCCCACAGCAGCAGTTGTTCAGGTGATCTGTGGAATCCACATCTACCCACATTTTGGGTGCCTGATACTGAATGGCACACTTCACCTCAAACCTAAGCAACCTCTTCCCTTCCAGGGACATGTCCCAGTCTGTCTCTTCTTTAGATCTTTGTTTTCAGGTTTTTGCTAACCTTATTGGCAAAAAAATGAAAACACCTTTCTCATTGTGGGATTGTGTTGTGTTCCTGCAAGGCGTTCTCCAGCTCCTTGCCCCAAAATTAGCCTTCTGGTTGGACCAATGCAGTGCTGTGCTTCTGAGAGGCTTTCTTCAACCTTTTCCAATTGTCTCCTCTACTTTCCATTTTTTTGCTGATGTGGTGGTTTGACCTTGGCTAAATGCCAGGTACCCACCAAGTCGCTCTATCACTTTCCCCCCCTGCTTTTCTCAGCAGGGCAAAAAGGGGGAAAGAAAATAAGACAGGGAAAAAAAGCAGCCCTTGTGGGTAAAACAAAAGCAGTTTTAATGTAAGCCAAGCAAAGCAAGGTCTGCACATGGAAGCAAAAAAGAAATCAGATTTATTCTCTACTTCCCATTAGCAGGCGATGTGGGGCCTTCTCAGGAAGCAGGGCTGCAATACGCATAGTGGTTGCCTCAGAGGACCAAGGGTGATCCCACCCCCTTCCTCCTTTTTCCCAGCTTTATACTTGAGCAGACGCCATATGGTATGGAATATCCCTTTGGTCAGTTCGGGTCAGCTGTCCTGGTTGTGTCCCCTCCCAAGATCCTGCCCACCCCATCCCACTGGGGTAAATGCTGGAAAGAGCCTTGGTGCTGTGTAAGCACTACTCAGCAGTAGCCACAACACCGGTGTGTTATCAACACCCTTCTAGCTCCCAACATAAAACACAGCACCATGAGGGCTGCTACAGGGGAAAATCAATTCCGGCTCAGCCAGACCCAGTACAGCTGACCAGAAGAAATGTCTCCTCTACTTTCCATCTTTTCTTGTAAGCAGCTGGCCCTCACTTCCAGCTTTTCTGGTAAGCCTCACCTCTATTGGTATAGGAACTGGCTAATACCCTTCTCCATGCATGGAGAAAATTACCTGTCTGCAACGACCAAAAGGGGATGAGCAGAGGGACTGGTGGTAGCATATGTGTATCTCTAAATTACGAGTCAGATCCCTGTGTGTTGGGAGAAACCACGGCCCATGTCATCAGAAGTTAATGAGTTATATGTAATTAGAACAACTGGGGAGGATAAGCAAGGATACCTATCTTTATTTCATAACTTTCCCTCCTCTGCTTCCCAAACTTGCATGGTTACTTGGACAGTTGTGATGTAGAGTTCTTCTGCTATTATTATTGTTGTTATTATTATTACCCTCTTATTTTCTCTTTTATGAGAGCCTTCTAGTGGCATGGCATGCACGGTCGCTACCATCTGTTACAGACTGTCCTGTCCAAGGAGAAAACAGTGCAGTGCAGTCATATGCATTCCTTGCTTAAACTTTAATGGGTCTACTGATACCTGCCTACACTGGAAAATGTTCATATCTGAGAAAGTAGGAATGGAAAAAAGTGTGCCTTTCACTAGGAAAGGCTTGTAATTGTCCTTGGTTTTGCAGAAAATGTCTTTCTGCTTCTTCAGGTCCTGAGAAAGCTCTTTCTCTTGCATATGTGAACTTGCAGAAAGCTCTGGGATTCCTGAGCTATGGAACTGAGATTTCTTTTTGGATTTCGTGTGACAAGCTTTAAAGCATTTTCAAGACCTAGAGACTGGCTTACAGTGGGAAATAAATTCCTCAGTTCACATGCTAAGTATCCGCCAACTCTGTATTCACATATTTTTGCACAGTTTTATTTAATCTGCTGACTGGTCATCATTGTTGCTCCTTCCACCCTCCACATGGTAGAGTACCCCACGTGCTCAGGGAATGTTGTGGGGCAACTGATACAAAGTCTTCTATTGTATGAAGTTAGGAAAATTAACATCTCTTGCTAGACAGTTCGCTGCTGAGAGGTTAATAAGATAGCAAAGGCTTGAAGCATCTAGTAAGGGGGAAAAATGGACAGGGGATTCGTGACTGAAATCTGTTTCCAAAAAGACATTACATATATTTGTTGTACTCTTAAGTATTGAGCTACATCCTCAACAATAAGACCAAAGTAATAATTTGGCTACTTTAAAAATTCATGCCTGTTTTGTAAAACACATAAGCTAAGACAAATGCAACAAAAGGGAAAATATATAATGAAATTGTATTGTATGAGAAGGCCATGGCTCTACAGATGCTCCCATGCTGTACTACATCGTACCAATAAGGAGCTACAGACCTTTACTGCCTCAATATCTGTAGATCTGCACTTGATTAGGCACAGGACTTCGATGGGATTTAAGCACAGGTTTAGCAATGAGGATGTTAAGGGTCTTAGGGATTCAGAACTCAGAAATGCACGTGATCACACACACTTGCCAGCTACAGAGAGTTTTGTGTAGTTTATAATTATGCTTTGGTAGGTTGCTCTTGCTGTCTGCAAAACAGGGTGATGCAAGTTCCTAGTCCCACCCACCTAATGAAAATCAAGTGAAACTTTTCCTCTCTGTGTTGAAATATCGCATGGAGAAACCTTTCCCGGCCAGGAGCGGGTGGGGCCCCAGGGCTGCTATCGAGCGCACTGCACACAGCAGGTAGGCAGAGAATTCTTTTACAATTTGCTGTTCTTCCTTACCACGTAAGCATAAAAGCAACCCAGATTAAGCTATTGTTTTGATCTTGCTCATTCTTTCTTCCACATGTTGAGTAGGTTACATATGACTTCAATAAATAAGAAAAGAGAGAGGAAAAAAAGGAATGCCAATTCATGGCTTTTGTACCTGTGCAAACGTATTAAAGCAAGACAATCTGGAGCAATGCTTTCCAAACAACCGTAAATTAATCCTTCTCTTTGTGACACATTTTCTATTTTTATCATCATACATGCTGTCAAATTGCGTCTCTTCATAACCACTTCAGCCAGTTGAGCTACAACTAAAATGTACTATTTAAGACTATATGTGAAACTAAATAGGGATGCCTATATATTCTATATATTCTTGTGACGGTGGTCAAGAATGTGGAACTCCATTGCTCTATGTGTTTTTGTTTTTTTAGGGTTTTTTTAAGTGATTGAACAAATTAAAGGCAGTGAAAGAAGTGGATCTGTTTAATGCCAATGTGAGGCTGTTTGAAATGCTTGAGGAAAAATAAAGTTGGTTATTGATTAATAAATAAATAAATACATTATTGATTAATAATATATCTTGATTCTGTGATTGTTTTTATTAGCATTAGTTTTAAAAGCCTTATATTTACCATAGGTGTCTGTGCTTTATATGCGTTCTGGACCTGGGGAGAACAGGATGACAATGCTTGCACTGGGTGAGATGACAGTCTTCAGAACAGAGAAAATGATAAAATCCTGTCTCTCCAAGAGCAGGAAGCACACTGAAGTATTCCTGCTAGGATGCAGCAAAATCTTAGGCAGCTGTCTTATGTCCACTGTACATCTACAAGCAGATGTATCAGGAGACTGGTGTGGCTAAAGAGAATGCTTGGTGGAGCTCCAGTGCAAAAGGGCAGTATAGGGGAGATGAAAGCAGGGTCAGGCTATAGTGGAATAATTTAGAAACATTGCCTGAGTTTGTAGGAGTAGCCTCAGGAGATCCAAGCTTGAAACTTGCACGGGAAGTGCAACAAGAGCTTCCACTGCTGTGTTAGTATAAAAAGGCCGAGCAAGGAAAACATGGAACCGTTGCTGAATGGAGGAGATGATGTAGTGACAGCAAACACGGATAAAATTGAGGTATTCTAAGGTTTCTTTGCGATCTTTACCAACAAGCTATCCCATTCCTCTGTGCTTACAGAAAGGGTTCAAAGTGAAATACCAGCAGCAGATGAGTGTTTAGTTAGGGATTACTTGAGAGAGTTTCACCAGAGAACTCCACAGGGGCAGATGGACGACATCCAAGGTGCCAAGAAAACTAATTTGTTGTCTCTGAAGGGCCACTCTCTCACACTTGAAAGGTTATGGAGATCATGGAAGGTTCCTAATGACTGAAAATAGGTAGATGTTGCTCCCTTCTAAAAGGCCAAAGCCAGTCTAGGGAACTGTAAACTGATCAGCATCATTTCGGTCGCCATAGAACTTAAAGGAGCATGTCCTTTTGGAGCACATTTCTGGGCATACGAAGGAGAAGAATGTGATTGGCAACAATCAGCATCCATCTACCAAGGGTAAATAATGCCTGACAGCCTGATTGTGTTTCTGATAAAATGACTGGATTTGTGGATGAGGGAAAAGCAGTGGATGTCATTTACCTCAAATTTAGCAAGGCTTTTGACACTGTCTCCAAAAACATTCTTGCATCTGAGTTAGGAAGTTATAGTCTGGATGGGTAAAAATTAGTTGAATGGTTGGGCTCAGAGAAGAATGGTTAATGAGTCCTTGTCCTCTACCTAGAGGACAAGTAGAGTGCTACAGGGGTCTGGACACTGGGACTGTCCTGTTTAACCTCTTTACTGCTTATCTTGAGGAGGTGAGGAAGTCCACTTTCCTCAGGTTTGCAGATAACACCAAATGGGTGGGAACAGTGGATATGCTCTTGCCATACAGAGGGATCTAGGCAGGCTGGAGGAATGGGTCAACAGGAACCTTATGAAATTCAGCAAGGACAAATGCAAAGTTTCCCTTGTTTGGGAATGCCAAGCTCTTGCACCAATACAGGCTGGGGCTGACTGGCTTTACTGAGAAGGCCCTGGGGAGTCCTGGCAGACAGCAGCTGCTTGTGCATCGGGAGTGTGCCCTGGCAGCAAAAGTGGCTCACAGCATCCTGACTGTGCCAGAGGGAGCACAGCCAGGAACTTGAGGGAAGGGATTGTGCTCCTGCTCAGTAGCAGCTGTTAGACCACATCTAGACACTGTGTCCTTTGGAGCTCCTCTCCAGTACAGGAAAGGCATTGAAAAACTGGAGCGAAGTTCAGCTGAGGGCCTGCAAGATGGTCTGAGTCAGAGGCATGTGAGGAAGAGTTAAAGGAACTGGATTTATTCAGCCTGGAGAAGCATTGGCTTCAGGTGGACCTGATAGCAGCCTACCAGGAACTATGAGGGAGTCTTCAAGAAGACAAAGCCAGGCTCTTCACAGTGGTAATTGGTGGGAGGACAAGAATCAGCGGGCATAAATTGAAACAAGAAAGGTTCAGCCTGGGAACAATGAAGAGAAAAACATGGGAAAAAATAATACTGGGATTGGGTAAAATGATTTAGGTGTCAAGCTCTAACAGACCTTAAATCCTGAATAGTCAGACACCATTTCCTGTGCTCCTGACTCCATCCACTTCATGTAGAAACCTAAGGTACTTTAACCACCACAGTGAATTTCCATTGGCTAGCAATGAAACCTGTGATATAGCCTAAATTTTTAATTATAACAAGCATATTTTTTTCTGCAAAACACAGCTATAATAAATTTGAGTTAGTGCAAGCTCAAGCTTGTGTCCGCATGGCATGGTGCAGAGCTGTGTGGACCTACCTGCCAAGGATAGCCTCTTAATTGTCTTGGCCTGTGTGTTAGGCTTCTTGGCAAAATTTATTAACTGGGACCCAGTGCTGCAGGAATGGGTTGCACGAGCACCTGATCACACTTACACCTGACTAGCTAGAGCATCTGTGCTGTAATCCATTCCTGTCCCTCTTCCATAGTTAGTAAAGAAACAGCCACCCAAGATCTACTTGTTTCAACTGGTGTAGCCTTGCCCAATGTTGTGGGAATACACAGTAGGTAAAAGAGTTGGGTTTGTTTATTTTTTCTATCCTAAAAAAGACCAAAGTTTCAATTCAGACATGAATTTCCTGATTTTGTACATGAAGGAGAGTGCCTGGCCCAATCTCAGGCAGAGCGTGATCCTGCAGCAAAGTATTGCTCCTCTTTCACCTTCTCCTAGCTCTGACTTTCACAGACTCACAGAATGGTAGGGGTTGGAAGGGACCTCCAAAGATCACCTAGTCCAACCCCCCTGCTAGAGCAGGATCCTAGAGCAGACCACACAGACACACGTCCAGACAGGTTTCAAATGTCTCCAGAGACAGAGACTCCACAACCTCTCTGGGCAGCCTGTTCCAGTGCTCTGTCACCCTCACAGTAAAGAAGTGTTTTCTTATGTTTAGACTGAACCTCCTGTGTTCCAGTTTGTGCCCATTGCCCCTTGTCACACCACCAAGAAGAGTCTGGCCCCGTCTTCCTGACACCCGCCCTTGAGATATTTATAAGCATTAGTGAGATCCCCCCTCAGCCTCCTCTTCTCCAAGCTAAACAGACCCAGCTCCCTCAGCCTCTCCTCATATGGGAGATGCTCCAATCCCTTCATCATCTTGGTGACAAACAGCCTGTTTGTGATGATTGTAACATTAAGGACACCTCTAGATTTTGTCAGCCAGTGGTCTCAGTGTGGCCAGAGGGTTCCAGAATTTGGACCTCAAGTCTGGCAAACATGTTTTGGTGACTTTTTGGGTCAGAAGTAAAGATGAGATGTGGAGAGGGTGTCAGTGTGATTATGCCTGCCTACAGGGATGTTACTATGCCATTTCAACATGACTGGTAAGAACTGACCCGCTGTGAGTGAGGCTAGCAGCCCTGGGCTTGAACTTCTAAAATGCATCACTTTTCCTCAAGAAACTTTGCCTTGCATTACTCATTAACTCTTTATTATTACCCATTAATGATTCTAAAATCAAAATTAGCTTAATATGTTTATTACTGTAGATCCTAAAAAGTGTAATTCTGCTCAGTTTTGGGGAATATTGATACCCGGGAAGGGAACAATTCATGATGAGTTATGTTGTGCTAAGTGAACCAGTTTGCCCAAATACTCTCATAGCATAGTAGGGGAGCAATGAAAAGAAATGTGGTCCCACCCCTTCATTCATGGGTCTGAATAGTTCCCTGGAGGGTGTGTAGCAACACAGATCATTTACAGCTGGTAGCAACAGATAGTTTTCTGGAGGAACAAGTGGCAGAGAAACTGGATTACAAGAGTGGTTCTGAGTCACAGAGTCTCCTGGGAGGGCCCTGGGTTGGTCCTTACTCAGAGATGAGCTTGGAGTCAAACTAAGAACCAGCTAAATTGTTTGGAGGATTTTCCTGTTGAGGGTGAGGTTGAGGAAGTATGACTGTTGTCTAGTTGCCTTTGAAGTGCTGTACCCAGCAGTCGAAGGGAGGCTTGGAGCTGACCCTCTGCATTACTAGCTGATGTCATGTCCAGTTCTTTATATACCCAGAAGAAGACTAAGTGCAACTGGTGCTCAGAATGACCCACAGGGTACATTGCTGCACTGTGCCTAGTGTCTAGCATTCTCCTTAGCCTCCAGATATAATTCCTTCATTTTTAGTGTCAAGTGGGAAAGAAAATCTATAGACCTTCATTGCAGGGGCCCTGGGATTTCTCTTTACATCTCCTGCTGTGAGGAAAGGTGAACCATGACTAAGAACAGGCTCAGTTCTGGCAGCAAAATGGTTGCTATGTCTGAAGAAAAGAGCTCCTTCAGTATTATCAAAGATGTGAAAATGTGAACCATTGTGGGCATACTGACATGGAGATCTGAGTAGCCAGGCACTGACAGTAAAGCCTTCTTGCTTACTGCTTATCACTTGTGGAGAGTCCTGCTGAAGTGCATGACTAAGTTGCTCAACCACAACTGAATCTGGATTCTTGGGGGATCAAGCTGTTCTATAGCTGCTTCCTGTGTCTGGGGTACATTAAGAAGAGTGTGGCCAGCAGGCCAAGAGAGGTTCTCCTCCCCCTCTACTCTGCCCTGGTGAGGCCACATCTGGAGCACTGTGTCCAGTTCTGGGCTCCCCAGTTCAAAAGAGACAAGGAACTTCTGGAGAGAGTCCAGTGGAGGGCTATAAAGATGATGAGGGGACTGGAGCATCTCTCTTATGAGGAAAGGCTGGGTCTGTTTAGCCTGGAGAAGAGAAGACTGAGAGGGGATCTCATCAATGTTTATCAATATCTAAAGGGTGGGTGTCAAGAGGATGGGGCCAGTCTCTCTTCAGTGGTGCCCAGTGACAGGACAAGGGGCAATGGGCACAAACTGGAACACAGGAAGTTCCACCTGAACATGAGGAAAAACTTCTTTACTGTGAGGGTGACAGAGCACTGGAACAGGCTGCCCAGAGAGGTTGTGGAGTCTCCTTCTCTGGAGACATTCAAAACCCACCTGGACGTGACCCTGTGCGACTGCTCTAGGTGAACTTGCTCTGACAGGGGGGTTGGACTAGATGATCTTTGGAGGTCCCTTCCAACCCCCACCATTCTGTGATTCTGTGAAAGGCATGGGTGTCTAGACATCAAATGTCACTGGCTACTGAGTTAGGGAGTTAACGTGTCTAAAATCACTTGTTAAACCAGCAATGCACGTTGGTATAGCTGAGACTACATGTGCCTATTTACAGCCTATAGCAATGGTGTTGCTTCCTTTGCACTGTTCTCTTTGTGCTAGACTTTTCTGTTTTTCACAGATTCTGGGGAATGTCAGAGACTTGAACTGCTCCATCTCTTCTCAGGTTGCCTAAAAGCTGTGCAGGCTTGCATGCAGAAGTGCCATTGCTAAGTTAATTCCTCATACCAGCCTGATGGATGATAGAGTTGGAAGCAGAGATAAGTGAGTCCTCCCCTGCATATCAGGCAATATAATTGCACAGCCAAATTAAGGAGAATATAAGTATAAAAACTTCTAAGTTTGAAGTTGGCCTTGCTTTGCATGGAGCATTCAACCAGATGACATCCAGAGATCCTTCCAAATTAAATTACTCTATGATTCTAACAAAAGAAGTTTTCTTTCCAAGAGAAACTGCAAATCTGTTTTCCCAGCTGTGAAGTCACCAGGGAAATTACTGGGACTTCTTGTGCAGGGCAGAGATGAGTAAAAATCTCACTCTGTCCATCTGTGGACTTTGCAAAGCACGTCAGTAATTACTATACCAGTGAGTTTACTATTTCTGGCATTAGTGAAATCATATTTACTTCTGTGTGCTCTAAATTTGTCCCTAAATTACACATAGAAATGCCCACCCTAAATTACACACAGAAATGAAATAACAGTTCACAACTGGCTGGATGTGCCCTGCAGACCTGTGCTGACTTTATGGTCCCTGCCATCTTAACAGTAGTTGCTCTTGTGTAACTGGAGCAAGAGCTGGATTGAGCCGTATCCCTGGTTGTCTGCTCTCCCGACAGTGGATGAATGAGGAGGGGTTATCGTATAGCAGGTGCCAGGCATGTTATGTGGCACTTTTATTTCCTCTTCTTGAGGAACTCACAGACGAAGTAGATGGTGACTTGGCACTCGGAGTCATTCCACTCTCCTGTGCTGAGCATTTCCACACAATCCTCGCGGCCAGCTGGGTCATGAGGCTCCCCATTCTTCCAGTTACTGTAGTTCTGCAGCGGGCTGTTGTCTGCATACACAAACTGTCCTTCTTTTTCCATGTCGTTCAGCCCAATGAAGGCTCGGAAGAGGCCACTGTTGGAGATGTAATCAGCAATCAGGGCGTTGGTTGCTTCATCTTTAGGCATGGCCAGTGTTCCTCCTCTGTCCCTGCAGTGGACCAAGGCTTCTCTGTAATTCTTCTCTTCTTTCACAATGTAATAGAATTTCTCATCTGTCTCCCTGATACCTGCTATAACTGTAAAGGGGAAAAAAAAATGCTTTATGGCATGTCAACAGATATCGAAGGTACTTCTGTTCTGATATGACAATGAGATGATTTTTACATTAGAATTAATAAAAAGGAGAGAGAAAAAGTGTTCCCACCAATGAATTTGTGATTAACAATGAGGACATGATCAGAGACTGGTGCTACTAACGGGACTGGCAAGCAGCGTGCACACATTAGGACAAGAACTGTTCAGTCCTGATTGGCATGTCTCTCCTGTGTCACTTAAGTTTTATTTCATGGATATCTAGTACTAATCAAATTAAGGCATGCTAAATGGACAAATAGCAATGTCTAACTCTGGATCACCCCCATTGTCTTGCATGTTTTTGAATAGATTGTGAAAGAGTACACTGGGATGGAAACACAGGGATATAGGCAGCTTTTCAGGCCCTTTCCACGTAGAGGAAAGTCAATGTGACTGCTAAAATCAGACATTTTAAGTACAGCCTGATATTCAGAGCTGCTGTAGCTGCTAAGTGGCATTGACTGGGAAGGAAACTGCGGCTGCTCGGCAGCTTTAAAAGGCAAACTTCTCAGGCAGCATGTGTCCTTGTGAATTAAGCAGTGCCAAAGAGCATGCCTGGGCAGCTGGAAATCGTTCGTCCCTGCGGATGGATTGCTGGAATGGTCCTGAGCAGAGCTTTGGCCTGGAGCAACTAGCACTTTCCTAGACAATTCATGAGTTACCCCAGTTTAGGAGTTAGTAGAGGGACACTCCTGAAAATATGGCATTTGGTTTTGTAGGATTTAATAATATAAGAGAAGGCTGCTTTGTGCCAATTGCCCACAGTCTCAAACACATTTAATTTACTGATACCGACCTAGTCCTAGAAGCAGTGGTGGAACCTTCTCGAAATCTCCACTGTGCTGGGAAATGCTCTTCCTTCCTTTCAGCAGAGGCAGTTTGCACTGTCCACCTGACCGTGCTGCCTGCAAACATGGCTTCTTATAACCCGTGCCTTTGGGTGTTGGTTCCTTATTACAGGAAAATGATGCTTGCACTGAGGGGAGCACTAGGATTACTGTGCCTGCAGCCTCTCTGTGCAGCAGAGAGATCAAGAGTTTCCTATTGCTTTTCCTGCCTCTCTGGAGCAGGCTGGCACAACCTTTTTCCTTTCATTGCCTGGGTGGCTTCAGTGCCTGAGCGGACTGACAGCCCAGAGGCAGTTAGCCAGCTGTGCCTTGTGCTTTTCATGGTTCTTTCTGTTGTGCTGTTGATCATTTCTGTATTGTTTTTGCTTTTATTCATTGTCCACTTAGATGCTCACAGGTGTAAGACTGTCTCTTTCTGTATTGTTTTCGGAGTGCCTCACACCACCTCTTTTTACCTGGATGCTTCCATAAAGCACCGATGGTAGAAGCATTGCAATGATAAATGTTATAGGAGCCAAATAAATCTCAACAAATGCATAAGGATCCTTACCATTCTTTAGAAACTTGATGGATGTGTTAAGACGAGCAACATTGATATTCAGTTGTCCAACAACTCTGCGGTATCTTCCACAGTCACAGACCGTGCCTGATGCAATAAAAAGGACAGAGGGTTTATCTGTTTAGAAGCATTTGTATGTGTGCATGGAGGGTTGGCTGTAGCCCACTTCCAAACCTTCTGGAGGCTTGACCTTAACTTGTGGAGAGCCAGTCTCATCCTGCCCCACTGGCCATACTCCTGTTGATCATAATGCTTAATGTCTTGTCTGTACACTCCCTTGCTAACTGCCTTAAGAATCCCTACTCTTAAAAATGTAGATAGAAGAGTTTGCTATTTTCTTTCCACCCATATCAGTGAAGGATTTGCGCATCCTCCGCCCGCTGCAGAAATGTGGCTTGACATGGTGATCACTACAGCGTTACATCTGAATGCCGAAGGTCTACCTCTGTATCCACAGATAGCATGGGTTCCTTGGCCTTCCAGTAGACACAACAGCCTCCATGAAGTGGGGAACTGCTGTTTTCTCAGTGAAGGAGTTTTGTGAGTATGCACAGAGGTGGGACTGGTAAAACTTTGGTGAAAGGACTGTGTTAGTGAACTGCTGCATGCAGCTGTGATACAGCACAAATAGTACCAACTCAAATAATCAATAACTTGCAAGCACTGAAGTCTCAGTTATAGTTTTGTTGGTAAAGTGAAATTTGGCTTGGTATAGGTTATTTTTGTTCCTCTGTTATTCTCAGGAAGACAATTTGTTGCTGGTTTGCCATTAAGAGCCAAACTGGCATTGCATGTGAAATCTCCTAACATTGAGCACAGCTGTACACTCAAGGTGGGAAAACATTCAAGGTTATTAAGATTGAGATGAATCTTCTGAGTCATCAGATCCAAATTCTTCTCCTGTAGGCAGGTACATTGCATTCATTTGAGAACAGATTATGCTCTATCTAAAATAATTTATGGTTTTTTCTCCCCATGCTCATGTTAGGAAACTCTTAAATGACTTAATTCCCTTGGAATTCAGAAACTTTCTTCTAGCTTCTAGTATAAATATACTCCTGGCCTGTTTATGTATAAGTTTTGGTGATATCAAACATTGCCCATTAATGTAGGTAACACTGCTCCATATTTTGTGTATGTTGGTATATTCATAGCCATCAGTCATGCCTTACCCAGATTTCATTTTGATAAACATAACTTTTTCAGTCTCTTCCTGTTCATTTCACCTATCTCAGATTTGTCCATGGGCCCCAAAATTTTGTGAAACATCAGACAAACCAACCCTGAAATCAAAAACATTCTGCAGAGAAAGATGCATAGCATACCTGCTTTCCCTTTTTTTCCAGACACCCCTGATAAGCCTTTGGCTCCTTTGTCACCTGAATAAAGAGAAAAATATATTCTTAGATCTCAGACAGGGCACATGTCAGAGGAGAGTTTTTGAAAAAACTGTTTAATAATATATTAACATTGTGCTGCTGATAGGAAGCCCCAATGTACTGTTCTGGCATATATGCCAAGTCAAACAAACCATGATTAATTCTGGTGTATGGAAATAAGGAGAACTTTTTAATAGCTAACTCACTGATAACACAGGCATCTCATGTGCTCCTGGTTCCTGGTACCACTTACTTTAAATATAAACTGCACAATGATCCTGAGAGGCTGAAAATACTCAAGAAATCTGCGGGAGGTGAGACCTGGGTTTTCTCATTGCCTTGCAAGACAGAGCCCTTCCCTGGGTTCAGTAGCTCCATGATGGGGTGAGGCAGAAGATGAGGCTGATGTGCACTAGGCCACTGAATTCACATGTGCAACAGATTACATGTGCAGGCAGCAGTTAGCACCTGCACAAAATGAGGTCAGCAAGGAGCTGTGTTTCATTTCAGACATAGTTCATGGAACTGTGATTTTTTTTCATCCAACTGCTTTTCTCTCCTGTAAATCACAAAAATTATAGCAATACTTCTCCAAATGCTACTATATAAGTGGGGGTGACTAGCTTTTAAAAAAATCTCAGCTGTAATTTGGATCAGAAACAGCTGGACTTTATCTGAAATTCATGTCAGCTTTTCTTTTATGAATTAAAACCTTCAGAGGTCAAAAACCACTAATACTTGCTCTTCCTTGTTGATGGCCGTGTTTTGATGTGCTTTTTCCTTTATGTGGTTGTGATTTTCTAAAGAAATTAGTTGACTGTCATTTTAATTAGCATTGCTTGACATTGCACACTTACAAGCTGAAATTTCAGGGTTGCTTCATTAAGAACTTGAACATTTAATGGTAGATTTAAACAGTGACTTAGTGACCTTTTCTTCTCCAAATAAAGAAAGAAAATGAGAAAAACTAAAAGGGGATAATAAATTGTACATTCCGGTTGAGAGTTTGATTTAAAGGCTCAGAGCATTGGTTTACTTATGGATAAAGATAAGCAATTTGTGGGATTCCTAAATTCTAGTTTCCTTTGGTGACTGAAGGCATTTTAGGAGATAACTATCTGTGTTTCCAGTTGTCTAGGTACTTCTGAAAATTAGTCCCTCAGGCCAAATTCTTTTGTTCTTCTCTGGTACTGGCTAGAGGCCATCAAGGGTTTATTAAAAACATTGGTTTGAGAAGCTCCCCAGAGAGATTGTTCCACCCACTCACCTGCATGCCTGGTTTGATGTGCTGGTTAGAGACTACAGCGTTCCCCTGGGGATGGTGCAGTCCCTGCTCAGCTTTCAAGGCAGGTCTCCTTGTGCCAGAAGTAATATTCCTTCTGAAGTAGCTCTTTAGGAATACCGGAAAGGAATGTCTGAGCCTCTTCTCAGACAACTGGAGCATAATTTCATGAAATTATTGTCCAGGTAGACTTGGAGTCTACCTTGATTTGCAAGGAGTAGTTGTCCCTGGTTACATGAGTGCTTTCTGAAAACTCCTAAAATCCTTGCCTTACTGAGCTGTCCTGTGCATCACTTGCTCACATCTCCCGCAGCAGTGCAGGTGACAAGGTGTGGCATTCTGAGCTGCAGCAGAATATTGACTTAGGCCTTCAGCGTCCAAAGTAGAGGCATAAATTTGGCTTTCTCTTTTAGAGCACTTGGAGAATTTACTTCATGAGGGCCAGATTTCTCCCTTCCTCTTTTACCAGTGAAGCAGATTGATTTCTTAACTCATAAAGCAAATTATTTTAGCCAAGTGAGTCTGAAATATTGCATGTGGGAAATAAAACATAGATATTTCGGTTAGTTCTCATCACCAATCTTTATGCATAACTTTACTTGGAGAACATTGGAGCATTGGTCACAGCCATTATTTGATATTACTCCATACCTGGAACTCTCACAAAACACATATTTACCTTGGGGGGAAAAAAAAAAAAAAAAGCCCCAGACCAGAGCTTACCCTTTCCACCAATTGGACCAATTTTCCCAAGCATTCCCTGGTCACCAACATCCCCCACAGGTCCTTTGTTTCCTAAGAAAAGACATAATGAGGAAGGGAGTGTGGGTAGTTTTGTCATTTCTTTTCCAAGGCACTATTTAGGTCTCTGCTGCTGCTATTTTTTCTGTGCGTGTGGCAAAGCTGAAATGAGTGGAGCCCCGAGGATGGTTGGGGGAGGACAGTGCAGATCTCTGTTGCTGTGGGATACAGCAGTGGACATTGCAAGGCACTTTAGTAGAACTTCCTGTTCAAATGCCCAGAAACATCATGATTTCTTACAGAAAATACAAACTAAAACTGCTAGTGACTATTCATATATTGATTTTACTTCACAGCCAAACCAGACCAACAGCTGGTTTTATTTGTTGTTTGGTTGGTTTTTTTTGTCCTCCACCCCAGACAAAAGCCTTTCCTTCTTCCTTGAGGTAAAGTTCTCGCAAGTTTTCTGGGAATCCTTCTCAAAGCAGGATTGCAAATAGGGAGCTACTAGTTTTGCTGTATGTGCTTTCCCAGTCCTCAGGGCACCAAAATAATGGATGCCTTTTTAATTGGTTAATAGTTGAAGTTCTAAAATAGCTGGTTAATGATGACAGCCCAATTTAGGGAGTCTCAGTTTGCACACTGAATTTAACATCACTAAGATGCTTTGCAAATGGTTGGTTACCTGATCTTTTTAAGATAAGAAGCAAAGTCATATGAATGCATTTAAAAATGGAAAAGTTTTCTTTATTATAACAATAATAACAGTGATTTTAAAGTTTCTGTAAAAGTCAGAACTTTCCTGTTTTGTCTTAAATCACTGTCAAGGAAGAAAGACCATGGATATGCATTATCATAAAACTCTAATGATAGATTAAGCTTGTGAGTTAGAGTATGCAAACAAGGCTGACACTGTCACATCTGGTGCCTCCAAATGTTCTGCCCAGCTCACAGTGTGGATATGGGATATATTTGTTAGGGCTGAGTCCTGAGACATCTGCAACTCTTTTTGTCAGCTCAGATGCTACTTGATCAGAGGAACTTTGTTTCTCAGTGTATGCCTCCTTTTACTTTTCTGCAAAATAGGGACAACTGAGACTAATTTTTTTTTAGCATCCTGGTGTATTACTAGGAAAAAACTCTCAAAATTCAGTTTCAACTAAAGGATCATTTCAGTAGGAGAACAGTAATCTTTCTGGTTGTACATATGATATGGGTAATGGTTACACGTATGATAGAGTCTTCTGGATCATGGCAGCCACTTGGGAGAGCAGCAGTAAATGTACTGGTTTATTACATGACTGTTTAAATATATTGCCATACCTAGGTGTTTTATGTGTGGGTAGGAATTGCAGCAAGCTCTCTGTGTATTGTTAGATTCACTGATTAATGTTTGACAGGATTGTGAAATCCTCTGGTGCAACAGGAATGAAAAGCATTAAACATCACTGATGTTACGCACCAGTACAGTTGCGTATCGTGATATTCATATACCAGTAATAGACAACAAACTGTCATAAATACCTTTTGGTCCTTTTGGTCCAACCTTCCCTTGTTTGCCCACTTCTCCTCTATCTCCTTTTTCACCTTCATCCCCTTCCAAAAAACAGAAAATAAAGCATCATAGTACATTTCTCTCAGTACAGTAAATGCAACTTTATGTCCTCAGAAAGTAAAGTTCACATTGTTTTTTCCTACTGATTTCTTTTTATTTCTCATTGAAGGTACAGTAGTCATGGGTTATATTTCCAGACGAGAGCTAATGAATCTGAATTTCATTAGGAAAAGCTAAAATCTTTACTTTTGGAAAGGCTCTTCCAACATAAGAATTATATGACACCAACTTTTATTCCTACCCTTTAAGCCCTATTAGCTATAGATCAGGTAAATAAGCCAGTCATAAAAAGGAGAACTGCCAGGGGAGGCAACAGGAATTTATTAATTGTTCCTAGTGACTGTTCCTAGTGACTCTGTGTTCAAGGTATGCGGATGCTTTTGGAATGGGAGGAATGTAAATATGTTGAAATAGATCTTAACATAGACCTTAGCACCTAGTATGGCAGAAGCCTTGCCTTCAGTTTTTGACAGGTGACATTTATATGTTGATATAACAAACGTGTTTTGCAGTTCCTTCAGTGCTTTGTTTTGAAAATGTAATACACAGAGTATCTGTAAGAGGTAAATTTATTGCATTTATTATACTAGTGCCTCTCCTCCTGTCCCCTACCCTGTCTGCAGTAAGCCTTGCTGTCTGGTGGGAAGCAGGGCCATAGTCTCTTGGCCAAACCAGGATCTCAGGTATGAGTGGCAACTGGTTGTGTCTGTGCCTGCAGCCCAGAAATGGAGAAGAGGCTGCAGTTCATCATCCTTCCCCAGGAGGGAAGTCTGGATGTCAGCAGAAGAGAAGTGAGGACAGAGGAACAGCATTACATGACAAGACCAATAACCTGTCTCACTGAGGTTGGTGTCTCCAGCCTTGGCAGAAGCTGTTCAGGGATCTGGGTGTGCTGAGGGTGACGGTTCCCCAGGCAGTCACTTCCAGCCTCTCAGGAGCAGTGGTTTCAGGGCTTGCCTGAGCCAGGCACTGCATCCAGACCACTCATGAACAGTCACAGTGATCCTTCCCTGCACAGATTAGTCTGTGCCTTTTAAACCCATTTATAATTTTGGCCCCTATAATATCCCGTGGTAAAGAGGTCAATGATTTAATTATGGGCTGAGGGGGAAAGTAGCTTCCCGTGGTTGCTTTCAGACTGTTCATTTCACTGTGTCTTATTCTTATCTTCTGAAAAATACTGCCCACTCATTCCTGATTTACCTTCTCCTACTTCTGTAGCCATAGGTAGCATATCGTGGGCTGGTCTGCGGGGTGATGAGAGATGAGAAGTGGTGCATATTAATTGCAGCATAGAAAATGTAGTATGAGCTGTTTGGCTCCTTTCCACATCAGTTACATGGACTGGGCTGAGTCTGTCCCTGTATGCTGAAAAAAACTTCATTTTTGGGATTCTTTTGTGGCGGGCAGACTCACCTTGTTGGTCAGGATGCCCTTTGAGGGGGATGGTCAGTAGTCCAAGCTGAGGAAGGTAAAGAGCTGAACTTCTGTCCGTGCTAGAGGGAGGAAGCATTTGCTAGAGGGATGGACAATGAGGAAACATGACGTGGTGTGTGTGCTGGCTCATTCAGGCACTTTGGTTTTTTTTAACACCAGCTGCTACAGGACAAAGTAGGAAGGGAAAAGGCCAGAAGCAGCCAGCAGCCAGAAATTTTAAACATCTCTATTTTCACTGATTCTTGAAAAATACTGGAAAAGTCAGCATATATTTCCAAAAGCCAAGCTCCTTAAATATCCAGTTGAAGCTGTGGGTCTGAGCCTGAAGCTGATAGAAGGATGCCTGCACATACTGGGTTCTTGTCTAGAGATCATCAAAGAGCAGAGCCAGAGAACATACAGTTTATTTTTGCTGTTGACCTTGGTGCTAACAACATTTACAACTGAGAAACCAATAAATTGTCCTTTCCAAACTCATCTGTGAAACCCTTGAGAAAACTGCAAAAGTCACTTCTCAGTAGTTCAGAAACTCAGAAAAGATTCCCAGAAGCTGACAAAGTATTTGTGAAATGAAATTCCAGCAGAAGGTTAAGAGCTGATCTGATCATGATCTGCAAACCTGTGCAGGGGGAGAAATGTGTGATAATAGAAAGGAAGCACGTTGTGATTCAAAGGCTGGAAAAGCTGCACAAGTTCTGTCTAGAAACACAACACGGGGATATTTAACAAATGTACCATGCTCTCCAGAAGGGGAGGGAGAAAGTAGGAGACACTTCACATCCAACCTTTCCCTGTGCAATGAATTCCTTTGTGTAAGATACGCTGTAACTCTGGATCTGCTGTAGAAACTGCTGAGGGAATTTCTTTGGCCTGTGTCACACAGGACAGCAAACCAGATTCCTGCTGACCTTCAAAACCAGGAGACCACTCATCCCCCTGGCAGTCCTCATCACCTCTCTCAGGCCAGCTAGTTATATTCCCCGTGGCTTGCAGACTGTTAAAGATTCTAGAGAGACTTTGTTTCTGCAGGAGAAAGACTTCTGTGTGAGAATGAAGATACTTTTTTTCTTGTTGTTCGTAAGAAACATTGCTTAGACAGTCTTAGAAATAGTGTTCAGGATAGAAATTCACTATACCAGTGGAGAAGCTGTGATTACTTTCTGAAGGTGTTTCCTTTCAATCTCAGTTTCAATACTTTTGAGCCACTAAAAGCTGCAAGGATTTTTTCTGAGAGACTTGGGAGCAAGCTTTTCACATGTGGGGCTGCTGGAGATGAAGCTAGGTTGCCCTGTATGGACCATCAGATTGAGAGACGGCAGATGAAAGGGGTAAAAGGTGTGAGGAAGTTTGTTCTGAAGATTTTGAGAGATTAGGAAGTGTCTCAACTTTTATTGCTAACACCTCATGTAGTCCTAATTTTTGCTCAAGTCTTCTAAAAGCCTAAAGGAGAGGGAAGTAAGATCTATCCCCTGTTTCATCATGGTGTAAACCTGCCTACCACACTCTGCCTTAGTTTTCCTATCTAGGAAAATGGGAAGAATAATAATTTGCCTATATGTAAGGAAGGGAAATCCTGTTTTTCTTCCCAAATTGCATCTGAGAATGGGCGGGCCATTACAAAGCAAGGGTAGAAGCAAACAGTATTAATTAGTGGTATCATC
Organism: Podargus strigoides; assembly: GCA_028020825.1. NCBI lineage: Eukaryota > Metazoa > Chordata > Aves > Caprimulgiformes > Podargidae > Podargus > Podargus strigoides. The sequence goes on from CM051620.1 coordinate 13,261,804, forward strand.
TCATTGTTAATTTAAGACTGGATTAAGGCCAGTGCTTGGTAGTATGGTGTTATAATTATAAAACCATTGTGTCCCCTTTTGACTGTTGTGTGCTTTGAGCTCAATTTTTTGGTAAGAAACGTGAACTCTTGGGTTATGCTCCCCCCTTGTGGTCTTTCTATGATTTGCACCGAAGTAGGAACGCTTGTGAGAGGCTGGTTGACTTTGTTTTGCGCAGGGGTTGAGTTGGCTTCGTTTCTAATTTATAATAAGCATCTCTCCCTTTCCTCTGGGGCTTCATGTGGACAGGACATCCCACTCTATTAGCGACTTTTTTGTAATCTGCCAGAAAAAATATATAAATCCTGCCAGTACTCTGGGCTGGGTTTTTGAATTTTGTTCTATTGTGCTTTATGCAATATGAGTTTTCTTACAGAAAAGAAACTCTCTGATCCCTATGCTTGTAGTCTATACCTAGAGGTTAACATCTCCTTTGTGTTGCTTTACACTTGTGGCAGTGTCAGGTTAAGTTTTATCCTAATTAGCAAATTGTCATGTTAAAACTGTGGTTGCAAGGATGTCAATAATGCACTGCACTGGCATTTGAAGCATGAGTGAAGCACTTGGAGACAGTAGCTGAAGCAAGATCTTTTCTCAGCCTTGTTAGTATTCCCTCAAGATGATTCATTTCTTCTGTGTCACAGATTTAAAATACCAGACTATTAAAGTGAACACATGGAACAATAAATGACTAGACTCATCCAGCTTGGGACTGTGTGAGACAGAAGGAAAGCAGAAGCTGTAATCAGTAAACTACTTTTAGAAAGTTTTAATTGTATTTGAGAGGGAACCCCAGTCCTTCCTTCTACTATAAACAAGCTCAAGAAAATGCTGAAGGTCTAATAATCAGCGGGATTTTTAGGCAGTTCAAAGAGTCTCAACCTCTTTAGGAGTTTCACTAGATTATACAATGTTGAGAGGTTACATTTGGTAAGAATTTAATTAGTAAGGATTTACTGACCTTCAAGTGACTTAGATTTCCCTGCTGAATCTTTTGTAGGCAATTTTTCTGGTTTGTATTCACAAACAGCGGAAGTTTTCAGATTAAATTGTTCACATATGTTTAGTGACTCCCCAAGTCTTGTGATCAAGGGCTGACCCTGGTTCTTGGAGAATCAGGGAAATCTTGGACAATCCCTGGGGGTTATGGAGCCCACACTTACTTACCTATAGATGCAGCCCTGCATCAGGGTGAGAGCATGTCTGCAGGGTGCCTAAAGGCTAAAGCTGGGAGGAGACTGCCAGCAGGCTTATGCACGTGTTTGTGAGCACATAGCCTTTTCACCCAGGGCTCTGCTGAAAGACTCTCTGGGTCCACGAGGGGTTTTACTGAGATGCTTCACCAGGTGTGTTGGCAAGTCATGGCCTCAAGTCAGTTCTAGTTCTTGTCTCCTGACCAAAAATGCTGCAGAAAAGTTAATGCTCTCTCAGCCTCTCTTTTGCAGGTATACCATCCTTCACACTCCAGGACATACCCTCCCTTTCAAATGATAGAAACACCACTTACACTGGGCTACAGATATTCTGAACTGAAAAAAGTCCACTGCCAGTGAAAAAGTCCTTGATAAGCCCTTGAGGGCATGACTGTTTTGCTGTGAGGGGGAAAGGATGGTTAATCTTGATTAGTATGCACGTGGATGCTTTGCACTGCCTGTCTTGGCTGCATTTAGCATTTTTAGGCATGGACAATGTCCCACCACAAAGGCTTTGTATGGGATCTGTTGCTTGGTTTAACCCTCTGATCATGTGTGACACAGTTCTGCTGAGCTCTTTCATGCTCATAGTCCCATCTGAGGTGACATAGGGACCATCCCCATCTCCACAGAGAGAGAGTAAAGACTCCAGGTGACTTGGCCTGTCCCGAGTGTTAAACTAAAGCAGTAAGGACATGTGCATAATTCTGAAGCTTTGGGACTCCTCTGGCAGCAACTGAATGCCTTGCCCTCCTGGAGGAGCCCTGCGGATAGTCACGGGATTAGTTCTGCAGCACAGTGAACCTTTGCAGCGTTTGCACATGCACGATCTCTATTGAGAGGTTTTGTCACCAGAGGGAGTCACGGACTCCAAGAAATAAGCAAATACTGCCTAGTTTGTCTTTCCAGTGTACCAGCACGTCACAGCTATGTCAATGGAAAGCCTTGAGATTTCCTCTAATTTCACTTTCAGTGCCCTTTAGATCCTTAGCAAATTTCCTGTAGCAGTGGGCATTCTTGCTTTCAAGCTATATATGTATGGCTACTGAGGACAGGATTGCTTGACTTCTGCCTATCTGACATGATGTCCTCTTCCCTGTCCTCCCTCCTCCCTTCAGCCACCAGCACTGGCCCACATGCCTCCCGCCCCTCTGCCTGATGTTGAGCACTCCTCCGACCCCGGGTTGAAGGAATTCAACTCACTAACCAGAGGAATATCAATAAGGTAAATAGCACACATTTGTAGTGAGTAAGCTGAATCAGCTCAGTGAAAAGTCTGATGAGTAAACAGCTGAGCCAGCACAAGGTGACGGTAGGACCACATGGTCAGAATGGGGGGAGAGGAAGATGTTGGCCCTCCCTTTTTGGCAAAAGCCCTGACAGGTGAGTGCAGCTGTAGTGTGCAACTGCACCCATAGCCAGTCTCCCAAGAGTCCTGCAGGAACATGCAGAGCTCCCACAGATTCCACCGTGGGAAATAAAGCATTTTGCTCACAAGTTCTTGGACTTCTTGCCTTTTTTCACCCAGCTCCAGATCAGACAACAGGGGCCCTTCCCTGGAATACAAAGGATCTTCAAGAATAAACTGGATTCTCTGCTCGTTTTTCTGCTTTCCACTTATAAACATCCTGTAACTTCAGTGGAAGTACCCTCTTCTCCTATTGCATTGCATGAGCCAGACCCAAGCCTTGTATTATTTGAAAGTGTGGGCCTTTGTGCGTGACTGGGACATATATTATTTCTTTAATAACACAGAAATAATTTAAATTATTCCTTATTATTTGGTCTGCCCAATTTTGTTTTCCCAGCCTGTTCCCCTGCCATTCTGACATGATCTCAGACACTCATGGATTATGGTGGCTTCAGTGAGAAATCAGACAGATGTTGCTACGCAATACAGACCCAATATCTTCTGAATTTATGTAGTTAAGTCCCCACATACATGTTTTGTAGCTCAGGCTGATAAACCTCATAAACTTAATGTGCGCTAAAATGAGGAAGTCTAAAAGACATGAAAATAGAATTATATATTGAAATTAAAGAGCTCTTCAGATCAAATGTGAGGTGCTAAGAGGGAAGTTTAGCTTTACATTTGAAGAGCCTATAGGATGTGGTAAGGCATTTTATATTTTCAGAAGGAAAAGTGGATAATAGCATATCAGGTTTCTGAGAGAGTCTGCGATTTTCCAGGAGTAGAATTGCGTAAGCACAATTAAAGCTGAGAGATGGACTGCTATACTGGAGACCACAGTAAATGCTATTTTGAGGTACCAGCCAATGTCATAGAGTTCATAAGCATCATTTGTCAGAAGTAATAATAAAGAAACACTTTACATCTAAATTGCTATGGGAAACTCCCGGTATTCTTCAGATTTCATCTCATTCCAGTTTTTCAACCTGGATCTGATCCAAGACCTTTGAAGTTCCTGTGTCTGGATTTCAAAGGAAATGAGCTGGGACCTGGGACAGATAGCAAGATCTAGAGCCAGTCTTGCGAAGCACTGAGCTCCCAGGAATCCATGTGAACTCAGTTTCTGCAGAACCAGTCCCCACCCCACTCTTCTTCTCCCCCTGCTCATGCAGTTAGTGAGAGTTCAGGAGTCTATATTTGGGCCCTCTGATTATTTCTGCCCTCATGTTATTTATTGATTTACTCAGGCCAGACCAGATCCCATCTCATCTATGTCAACAGCCCACTTAAAACATTCTTTGCCAGTTAGACAAAACTGAGCTTGCAGCCTCCAGGTGAGAGCAGGCAGGAAGGAAGGGCAGAGCAGGGATACCAGGAGAAGGCAGAGCCCAGGGGAGCAGAGCCTGGTGTTCTGCTGCTGCCAGGGCATGGACCGACAACTGCTGCTTCTGCTCTCACTGCATGAGCTGGTGCCTACAGCCCCAGTTCCCTTGGCAGCAGCAGCAGCAGCCAGCCTGCTTCCAAGCTTGGAAGGATGGAAAGTAAATGACAAAGCCATGACTAATTTTGCTAGGCCAAGCATTTGGCTGCCCTGGGCAATTTGTTGTTTTATTTATGCCTGATCTGATTCTGTTTGGGCCCAAGGAGTCGATGGAATACAGAACTTGGCCTTTATTGCCCTGGTTATGCATCTGTGGATGAGCATTACTTACTGTCAGTTTTCAGAGGTCCTGTGCCAAAGCACTCCAGCAACAACCAAGTTGTTCCTGAACATCTTGGGTCAAACACCAAAAATCACTAATTACAAATACTGAAAATCTGGTTTGGTCCAAAGCAAAGATTTTTTTTTCTTTTTGGTTTCCCAGGGTATTTCAATGAGGGTCCTAGAAATGCCTCCCACATTTCTATTTTTAACTGCTACATAAGTAGCAGTTGCTGTGTACCTCAAAACCTTTCTCAAGAAGGCAGAACAAGATAGCCATTGCACTAGGACTATGTTCATTAAAAAGAATTCCCTCTTTTTGAGAAGAGATCTGAGCAATGCCTAGAAAAGGAAACTGGGAGAGGAGTGCTAGCTTTTGCTTTTCTCTTACTCTTTTTGTTCCCTTTTCCTGGAGTGCCTGGTTAGAAAATTTCTTTGAATAATTCTTTACAAACAGACTTCAACTTTCATTTGCTTGCACCAGCAATGGAAAAGCAGCAGAGAGATGGAGGGCGCCTGGTTTGTATCGCGCAGAACCAGCAGAGGTCACACTTAAACTCCTATTCGTTTCTAATACTGAGCAGTTTAATTGCAACAGAAAGTGCAAAAGGCTTACAGGACATTTACTGCATTTCTTCTGTTCCTGAGAGACTGCATCCTTCCAGAGGATTTTCTAGCTCTTTGTGTTATACACAAAGGCTTCTGGTTTTGCCTCATACTTTTTGGGAGCTGGTGGGACTGTCACAACCGGTTTGAAGACTTTCCTGATAATCAGCCTGGAATTACCCTTTCTTTTCATCCCATCACTCACACCGTGCTTCTCTTGTGACATCTCAGGTATGAGCATAACAAAGAGTATGTTTTTGAAGGAGAAGACTTTGGCTTGCACAAATTAACTTGGACAAGTTACATGTGGCTTGTACAAGACGTGGCCAATTTTCACATGTGAATGACCTTTTTTCAACAGGTGATTTTCAGGATGAGCGTGCAGACAGGTCAGGTGCTTGCTCCTCTAGCAACTGTGAATGCCTATATGATGAAGTCAGTAATGCAACCTCCAATAGTTCAAGAAATCATAGAATCATAGAATCATAGTATTGCCTTGGTTGGAAAAGACCTCTAAGATCATCAAATCCAACCATTAACCTAGTACTGCCAATTCACCACTACACCATTTTCCCTCAGCACCACACCTACACATCTCTTAATACTGCCAGGGATGGGGACTCCACCACTGCCCTGGGCAGCCTGTTCCAGTGCTTGATAACCCTTTCAGTGAAGAAATTTTTCCTAATATCCAATCTAAACCTTCTCTGGCACAACTTGAGGCCATTACCCCTCGTCCTATCACTGTTACCTGGGAGAAGAGACCGAGCCTCCCTTGCTACACCTTCCTTTCAGGTAGTTGTAGAAAGCAATGAGGTCTCCCCCCAGCCTCCTCTTCTCCAGACTAAACAACCCCAGTTCCCTCAGCTGCTCCTCATCAGACATGTGCTGCAGACCCTTCACCAGCTTCATTGCCCTTCTTTGGATACACTCCATCGGCTCAATATCCTCATAAATCCTCTCCAAACAACCTCATTTCTCCCTCAGCTGTCTCCTCTCCACTATGCTGTGTGATGGGAACAGCAGTATTGCTGCTGCATAGCACCAGGGACCATCCCACTTGTCGCCCACAGACTGGATCTACCCTGCAGGACAATTTGTGCCTTGCACTGGGATAGGTGAGGTGGGGCAGTCTTACAGCTATTGAATACCTTTAAATTCCTTGCACTTCTAGATGTTTTAGCCTATTAGACACTCACATGTTGCCTGTGGCTGTGGTGTGGTCGTAGGCGTGGGATCATGTGAGTCCGTAGACATAAGAGGGATAGAGGAAAACTGGCAGCAGGACAGACTTTCTTCTGCCATATTAGGTCAGCGTGCTTCATCCTGGACTACAAGGGGGTGCCTGAGGAGTAACAGGGTAGTTCACACACACAGCCTGCTCAGCCTTTAATTGCCCAGTTGATTTGCAGTCAAAACAACCAGTGCCACTGAGAGCTGCTTGTAACTGTCCTGGATGATCTCAGCTCTGGTAGGAAATGAAATTAGTCTATAGGATCATATCACATAGATTGCAAAATATATTTGATGACCTGCAATGGATGTGAGCCAGTAATTTGGAGGTGATGTATTTGATACTCCTTTTACCAATCATGGATCTTGGACATGGTAATCTAATTTTAAAGTAGTAGTGAGGACCGTGCCAATATACTGTTTGGCTCCACTTCTGACTTAGTGTCAGCCAGGAGGCAGTAGGACTGGTAATGACTAAATCCTGACTTTCTCAGTATCACACTTGCGAAGAACCATAATATCTAACCTTTAAATGCTCTTTATACAAGCAGGACCACACAAACCAGCTGGAGTCCCAGCTACTCTCACGTTGTCACCAGACCACCTCATTAGCCTTGTGACTTGTTAAACACACTTCTGTCAAACTTTGTTCTCCAGCCTGCCATCATTCAGATACTAACTAAACAAACTCCCACTAGCTCCCTTGGGGATCATTACATCACTCTGCATTTATGCTGTGGCAGCAAAAATTTAAGCTTGGACTGTAATTGTAAAGAAATTAACTTGCTGATTAAAAATGATCCTTTGAGCTACATGCATTTGAACAATCCATCATAAAATCAAATGAGTCTATAGCGGTGCTTTTGACAATCTTTTTTCTGCTTAAAATTTAAATCAGTTGCATTTTTTCCTCTCAGTCTGTAGCCTATAGAAAATATAATGAATTAGTAAAAGGAAAGCAATAGTTCGAACTGCCATAGACGTGGTGTGGAATATATATTTTAGATCTGTCACCACAAGAGAGATTTGTACGTCATGGACCTAATTTTTGGCTGAGATACCCTCCAGGCAATTCCACTGACGTTAGTTGTGTTACACAAAAAGTAAGTTAATGCAGAAAATTTGGTTTCAGATATTTGCAGAATGTTTTGACGATAAAAGAACTGCATATGCCACAGCTGATCTAGTTCTAGTTGAAATCCATGGTGAAGGTCCTGTTTAATTCACCAGGAGCTGCTGGATCAGGTCTGATGAATGCAGCAGAGCTGTGTTTACAAGTAAGCATTTGGAAATAGTGACAGTTCAGTCATTTTAAATATTGCATATCTCTCCCTACCTGTAGGTGCAAAGTGAACCATTAACAGGTCACAATAGGTGCCTACTTTTAGACAGTCACTCAATGGCTCCCAGCTGCACTGCTTGTGTGATGAATACAAGAAGGAAGAGAAGTAGGAAGATTTATGTGGGTGGAGAAAGATGCAAAAGGACACCCCTAACTTACAGGAGACTGTGTGACACTGTGTCTGAAACTAAAGAAAAGCAAATTCAAATCTCCTTGCTTCATCACTTTCTCCCATCACAGTTCCACTTTTCTAGATGTTTGTACAGTCCACAATAATTCGCATTTTTCATCCCCAGCCCATGCCACAAGCCCTCTATGTCTCTATTTTTAAAAATCAGCCACTCTCAGTACTGGTCTCAGCATTAGCAACCTGATTTTCCTCACCTTTTGGTCCAGGTAAAATTGTGTGTGTTGAGCAGACATCTGTTGTAGGTCGATTGTCAACATCAAAACCAAAAACCTGAACTTGGAAGACAAAAAGCACTACTAGAGTCCCGTATTTCCTTAGCTGTTGTTCTTTCTTGCTGCTCATCCTTGCAGCTTCTCAGGAAATGCCTTTCGTTGTTACAGTCTTAACAAATGCAGCTGATTCAAAAATAAATGCTCCACTAACTGAAGCAGTGCAAAGATTGGGAGCTACATGCAAGAACAGCTAAATAAAGTGAAGAAAGGACTTTGACGATGCTGTAGTTATTTCTGTCCTGCACATTATCCAGGATATTTATTTAACACTGACAGCTGTTTATTCCAATTTATCTCTTATCTGAGAGATGTTTAGCTGCTTTTGCCATGGAAGATTTCTTCAATATATGGGGATAGCTCTTTCGTCCTTTTTTTTTTTTTTTTCCCCTGTCAGCACTGACTCTTCATGCCCAGCTTTTCAGTTACTCAACAGACAAAAGACTTCAGTGTTGTATCCAAATGAGTACTAATTAGTTATAGGATACTTGTGGCTTGTTTTGTGCTGGAAGCGTAATGCAGACTCCATGTAACATGTAGAGAGACTTTTCCACAAAATATTTACTCCAAGGACACTGTGACAACGGATGAGCTGCCGGTCTGCTGTGGGTGGAAGTCACTGGTGCTATTTCATACCTTGTGGGTGCCATGTACCTGTAAGCCCCCAGAGTAGCAAATGACAAGTTGGTGGGTATTTGAGCCAGAAACCCACAAATGATGGTTTTCTGCTGAAGACTGCTCCACAATGGTTGCTCCAAGCACAGAGTATGTTGGTAGACACAGCACAGGACAGACTTCAGGATTGAAGCCACGGAGTAGGATGAGCTTGAATGACTGCACTACTTCCTCCCATACCATCTTTCTCCTCTACTTGCTAACTGGGAAAGATGTGAGGATAGTGGTATAGCATAGGTCTCAGCAGAACATCAACTTTGGGTTGTCCAGGAAGCTGCTGGTGATTCAAAAATGCATGAGGTATCTGTCAGATTTTCAGTTGGGTGTTGTGGCTTTGAAACCAGGTGTAGGAGACCTCCTGGATGGGGGAACAGATAGCATGCAAAACTGCTATATATCCTCTTGGATGGAGCTGTGACTGATAGCTGTCTGTGTGCAGTCCCTTCCTAGGAAAAAAACCTCTAGCTTTCTCTTAGGGAGAGCACTGCAATCAGGGACAGCAGACTGTTTGAGGTAGCCTGGTAGCAAAGAAAGAGGAGATGAGTATTTGTAATCTTTCCAGGAATTTTGTTAACTTCTGGTTTCTTACACAACAGAGACAGCTACTCAAAAAACTGAACTATGCTTTTGAACTGCCTAGTGTGTGAGAGCGCGTGTTTACTTTCCATTCTAGGCAAAAAAATGTATTTCCTATGATAATTGGTTTTGAGATGCTTTCCTTATTATTTAAGAGAGAATTAGTTCCTTACCCCTACAAAGTTTCAGCCTTTTAGTAGACAGAAAAAGTAGCAATACTGATGTAAAGTGAATACACTTTCCTAAAGGCAGAAGGAAGGCTTTGATTTCAAGCTTTCTTGTAGGATGAAATGTTGGCCAAAGTCCCAAGAGGGGTCAAGACACTCCTCTCCCTTTTTCTTTCTATCCTGGTCACAGACTGTCCCACTTTTCAAAACACTTTTCCTTTTTGTTAAACTGTATACAGTACTTTGCAGAAATAAATAGTGGCCTCTGTCCTAAAGAATATCATCTAACTAACACCCTGAAATGTGGCCTTGATAACAGATACACCACAGCTAGAGAGGGAGGAAAGAAAAGGCTGGGATTATAGATGGATACAGTTGTACCAGGAATAAACTTATTCCTCTGTGATTTGCGTTGGGCACTGTGCCTCTGACTTGTACACTGTAAATCTGTTTTATTTATCTTTTTCTTCTTTTCACTTTCCATTTTGTGAGCAGAAGGTCAATGTAAGAGCAAGAATAGAGAGCGTAGGAGTGGGAAGCTAGTGTACTTAGCTTTGGAGGAGGCATTTTGGGAAATGTTGCCAAAGTGACGTGAATGATGCTATCTGTTCCACAGTACTGAGAGACTTACAGTGACTTCTTTGTTATTTATCAAGGATAAAGAGGGGTAACCATAAGTGAGAGAGGAAGCCATTTGTTTAACCAGTTCAGTCACTGACCAGGACTAAGCAGGGAACACTTTTCCAATGCTACAATTACTGTGATAATTTTCAAGTATTCTTATTCCACATTAGAAGAGAAATCAAGACTCTACTTTTTTTTTTTTTTTTTTTTTTTCCCCCCTCCTCCATGGAAGTCACAAACCCCAAACACAAAGTGAGAAATGAAGCTTAATATATCCAAGAGCTTGATAATGAAAGCACTTACTTAAAATGTAGGAGATCCAGGATTCAAATTCTTTCTCTGCCTAATTCAAACCAGTGTTTGCACTACAGCCTTAAGGTTATATTGCCTTATTACAAGGCTGTTTGCTAATCAGTTATGTCTTCCTGTATGTTGGACCAGAAATCCTGTACTGGAGCTAGGAAACCTTCCCTAACAGACAGTCTATCAAAAGTGATACACTAGCACAAAAACCTTAGGTTTTGGCAAATTGGTATTTATCAAATCATTTTCACTGAAAAATCTTCAAACAGCTTCATTGCTGTTGAAGATTTAATGAGGCACATTGCCTATTGTGTGTGTTAATTCTTATTGAATCGTGCTTAGAGAAATGTCTGTAGGCAAGAGAGAAAAACAAAGTAAGCAGTGTTGTCCGGACAGAAAAGACATAAAGCAAATATTTCCTAGGGCATTACAAGGACACCCTGAAAAGACACAAAAGAAAATCCTGAAAGATTTTGATGCTCTGAGCTGAGCAGTAGTCAGGTAACCTTTGTGTAGTGCATTGCCTCCTTGGAGTCCAAGTTCTTCCTTGGTAATTTGTATTACCTTCACTGGCTTATTCTTCAGACGTTAGTAGTTGAATGTCAATAGACTGTATGGAGTACAGGCAGCATCCTGAAATAGTGTTGGTCAAAAGGCAGTCAGATCTACAGCCAATTTTAATAATTTGTAGAGTCCCAGATTCTGTGATTAGACTCCAGGTTAACACATCCTGCTTATAACCACCCTGCTTATAACCATGGGCTGATTCAACCAAAAGTGCTGAGAGTCCGCTGGCATCCTTTCTAACCCAAACCCCCACTCCTATCCCCCTCAGCTTTTAGCCCTCAAACAGAAAAGCTGACCCGGATTCCAGCTGGAAATGTCAGGAGGGATTTGGAAACAGCTGGTGCCCAGGGAGCAGAATGGCTGGTCAGCACTGAAATCTCAGAGGGAGCAGACCACAGATTCAGAGAGCTGCTGGACAATTTATGAGGTGCAGTACTGAACACTGTACCCTGTTCTTTATGGGACCTCAACTGTGTGTAAGTTCTGCTCACTCAGGGAGCACTGCATTACAGCTTTGCATTTCTAACTTTTGCACTTTGCAAGAATTTACTGCCTCACAGTCACTGTGTTATAAGCATTTTTATTGCAAACACTTTCATTGTGAATAATTCTCTGATGGATCTTTTGCAGACTTTTGGTTCTACTGAAGTTGCCTTTGACTTTACTCATATGGCATCAGCTTTCCTGAAAGACCTGAGAGAGACACCTATTGCTATCATTTTCCATGCAATCACTTGGAGAAGCTGTCCAAAAAAGTAAGGCATTCACATATGCCTTCAGAGATGCAATAGAAAGTGAAATACTCAGTGTGGTTTGTAATTGTGTTTATCTAAGTGCAGCCTCTTCCTGTGTCAGAACAGATTTTTGCAAGGGCAATGATTCAGTTCCAGGGGAAGACTGACAAAATAAACCCTGGCTTCTGCTGACCTGATGCAGTGCTGAACAGTGCCCTACCCTGGGAAAATATTTCCTGCTTCATTTTCATAAATATTTATGTAATTCCTTCTGGGAAACATGTCTTCTTCAGAAAACTGAACATGCTGCTCCCTGACACAAATTTAACTGTTTGTTTACACGTGAGAGGTTATGAGCAAGTATCCAGCCTCAGATTTTTACATTCTTATCTCAGGCATTTCTGTCTTTTAGAGTTCTTCACTCTCTTCCTGGAGATCTCACTATGTCTTAAGCCATGGAGCTTAGTTCTGGCTCTGGAATTTGAACATCCCCAATGCTTTTTGGAGAGCTGTTATTTTGGACTGCAGAAATAGGGACTAAATGTAATGTTCTGCCTGGAATCACACTTCTGTCCTGCTCAGCTATGCTCTTCCCATTCTGGTCTGAGGCTCCTCTCTAAAAAAAAAAAAAAAAAAAAAAAAAAATCTCATGTAAGCAATTAAAAAGAGGATAGCATGGCTAATGAAAGGATTTATATTTATAAAGAGGCCTAAACACACTGCTGTGAACTGAAAGAGAACTGGTATGCAGTCTTTCGAGTTTGCTTCCTAAGTTTATAGCAAGGATTAGTGGCAAATTTGTGCCCAAGTTGCCCCAAGAGAATAGGCATACTCCTCACCACGGCAAACTGAAAAAGGTTGATCCTGCTCTCTTAAACATTTTTTAAGAGAACAGAAAAGTCACTGACCTTGAAGCACTGACTGACAGAGCCTCATACGAAGCCTTGTATTAGTGCAAAGCTGAGCTTTGCTTGCCAACATGCTCACAACCCTTCCATGAAGTGCAGAACTCTGTGGAGTGCTCTGGAGAAAGCCGTATGATGGGTGGAAGGCATAGTCAGAGGAGACAGCAGACACTAAGCTTAGGATAAAACATACAAATGAGTAAGTGGCACCTAGGTGATGTGCTGACCTATGGATTTTATATGAAACCTGTTTCTCATCTGGAGCAATGACAAAACTTCAAAACACAAGCTCTGTCAGTCCTACAGGGTCTTAATCTCCTGGTCCTAGCGTTCAGCTGATGGGTCTTGTGTTACCCATTTGACCTTCTTGTTGAACACACGTATTTATAGATTATGTAGATTTTTAATCACTTAGTTTCTCCTTTTTTTTCTTCTTTAGTTCAAACTCTGCCACACACTCTCCAAACAGAGCCAGTCAAACAGCTTTTAGCACTTTCTTCAGCACTTTGCAAAAGAAACCCCAACAAACCAGGAGGCAGCGACCTGCCCTGGAGCATTTATGAGCTCATCCAGCAAAATGGGAAGGCAAGGGTGCGAGGAAGTGAGAGGGAAACACAATGAAAAGGGAAGGATCCACAGGAAACCAGAGAAAGCTTGAAGACCTCCCACCCAGCCCGTAGGTATGTGATAATGTGTACATAGTCTAAAACAGGCATTCCAGACTTTTTGTTATTGTTGTTGTGCTGCTGAACACCATCAGTGGTGACAGTGACTGCTCACCGCTCCTAAGGGGCTGACTTGCTGTTCAGAGCTCTTGGCCCTGGCCACTGCATGAACCCTGCTACCAAATGTGTCTCAAGACATCTGCCCTCCTGAGTGAACTCTGTCTTACCTCCTGAGTTGCTTCCCTGGTATTTGGGGATGCACAGCTCTGTGTAATGTGTATCATAATGTTGGTTTCATGTCTGCGTGGGTGTCTTTCTGGCATGAAAAAGAAAGTTTTGAACCTCATTCTCCCACCTTCCTAGTTATTGTCTGCCAGACTGTTTGCTAGTGAAGTGGAGGGAGGGGGAACACGGTGGCATATTTTCTGCTTGACAGCCTAACAAAACCAAAGGGAAAAAAACTCTTCACTCAGTCCATACTCAGAAAGCCATTGTGGTTTTTTCTTTTAACCTGCTAATGAATTAGACTTTTTACAACTCCAAGTTTTGTGTAATGAAGAAAGATTAAAAAAAGGAAAATATTTTTCTGCTCAATTATGATTATTGCTAGTACCTCTGGAACTTTAGACTTGTGATTTGGGATCTGGAAGGCTGGTTCCAGTCCCCACTTCATATGCATGTCTCTGAATTGTAGATACTTGTTTAGATATACCATGTGTTGTCGTTATGACTGGGTTTTAGTTTAACAGTAGTTTAACATATAAAGTACAGCATGGACTGGATAAAAGGACTGCTATGACTTCTACCATTCAGAGTAATTCACATCACTTGGAACTACTGCTGAGCCACTCCTGACAAGGACAAAATTGAGCTACAGGGCTTATGAGAAGATTTCTGAGTAGTAATTACTTCGCCATTAATGGGAACTGTTGGGAACCACTGAGTTTCCAGCATTTTTCCCTGAGGCAGGATTCCCCCAAACTTCAAGTTTTTGTTCATCTCATCCCCACACAGAAAGTGACACCTGCTTGGGTGCTTTGCTTTTTAATCTATCTGCTCTCTGGCTACAGCAATGTAAATATAGATACAGAAGAAAGGCTCATAAATCAGCACAGTATTTCTCCTCACCAAAAATTGGTGCATGGTTTTGTTTAATGTGTGGGCTTTTATGACAGTGTTCAAAAGAATTTACGAGTTTAGAAGTAACATTAAATCAGTTCCAAGGACAGTGTCAGAATATGTCCAACACTGTCGGTAAAACATTATGTAGCATTGTAATTTCTCCAAAGGTTTTGGAGATTCCAACTTTATTATGGGATTCACAGTCACTTTCAGTCTAAGGAACAGGAAATTGCCACAGTCTGACAGGTGCTTGCAGTCTGGTCAGAGCAGCTTGTGCTAGGAGGAAGCAGTAGATCCTGGCAGGTTGTTGTCCTACACTGTTGTGGAGAGGTCTTACCCTTGGACCTTAACCAGTCAGAAGCAGTTAAGTATAAACCTGAAATTGGAGGAGCTAGGTTAACAGCAAGAGATTACCTCTAATATTAACAGGTTCTTGCCTTTATAGTGCAAAAGAGGTTTGCCATGCAAAGTATCAAGAGTGCTGCATCACAAACCAGATGTTTTCTTTCCAAAGACGAATGACCCAATCAAAAGAATAAGGACTATGCACAGAACAGGCAGAGCTTGAATGCACAACCCATCATTAAGAAATCTCCAATTGCTCTTCCCCTTCCTCTCCTCCCTCTTTTCTGGTGCAATATATGTCCTGATCCCTTGGTGACAAAAATGACTTCACACAGTGGAGGAGATTGCTTTGGCTGATCTCTGAGGTGATTCCAGCTTCACGCTGTTGACACAGTCTGTTAACTGCTGAATCTGTGCAGAAGCTCCAGCTGTGCTGTTGCATCCACATTCTTGGACTTGGATGTGTGTCCTGCTTGCCTGCAGTCAGTGTGTGCATGTGGTCTCTTGGCTGCCCACCTGAGTACCCATGCAGTAGGACCATGTGGTGTGTGCTTATAGAGGTGGGAAGCCAATTCACAAGGGTACAGATGAGCACTGGAAGTGGATTTAGACTGGCATCCTGCTCAATGCTACACATGCCAGTTGCCCTCTAAAACTGGCCTCTTTTCTGTGATAACTTTTTTTTAAAAAAAATTTATGGACTTAATTGATCTGGAAGTGAATTACTGCCTGTTAGCAGTAGGAAGATACTCCCAGACAGAACGTGTTTTCCTTCAAGGAGGATCTGTGGCGGGGAGTGAGTCAGTAACTGTGAGTCTTTCCCTGTGTGTGGATGCCAGTGTGTCCTCAGTGCCAACTCCCTCAGATGTGATGACCGTACCTGCTGTCATACTGCGCCATGCGGACGGGCGCATGTTCAGTGAGCGTCTCTCCATTCTGTGGTGGGGTGGGCAATGGAGGCACAAACTGAATGCTGAGCTGCCCTTTTGCAAGGAGACAACAGGCAAAAGCTGAGATTTTTTGACTGGAGCCCCTAAAAATCATGGCAAACATGATGGATTTATACCTCCAAAGATTTGCATCAACCAGCGCTTAATAAATAGTAAGCAACAGGGACACACAGTAATAGAGCAAGGAGACAAAGGAACTGAGTGATCTTAAAAAGAAAGCAGGGATGAGAAAATAAGAAGTTATGATTTATCTGTTATTCTAATTACATGGGATTAGAACCAGACTAGAAACATCTGCTGCTTTGATTTTGCTGCTCCTGGGATTCCTCAGCCCTTTCCTCCTGAGTGGAACATTTCAAGAGAGCAGGGTCTGGCCCGAAGAAATCCATAAAGCTGCATTCATTACTTAGGTTTTCTGTTTGTGCTGATTTAAATCTTTGGCCGTTTTGATTTTCTTTGGATTAGCTAAGATCAAGGGAACTCTCCAAAGGAATGTGCCATTGGTTTTCTGTTGGTGTTTTTTTATGTGATGCAATGCGTTAAAGCTTTCATGCAGGCAGTCATTAATTGTCAAAACCAAAAATAACCCTAAACTCCTTTCTACAATAATCCATACTGTACTATATTTGGGACACATTATGGTTTCTATCATTAAGAAGGCCTCCTTGTAATGCCCCATCATGGATAAAGCATAGCCACAAAAATGATGCATATGGACAAAATATAAAGTGAAATTACAGGTTTCTATTGTGAAACGGGACTACTGATGATGCATATGCCAGACATGAGTGACACACAGAACATAACTGTTAGTAAACGGAGGGAAAACTATAAATATGCTTAAGACGA
Organism: Podargus strigoides; assembly: GCA_028020825.1. Lineage (NCBI taxonomy): Eukaryota > Metazoa > Chordata > Aves > Caprimulgiformes > Podargidae > Podargus > Podargus strigoides. The sequence goes on from CM051620.1 coordinate 13,278,271, forward strand.
GACATCGTACATTGTTTCAAGTGACAAACTTTGTACTGAAAGAAAGAAAAAAGATCAAAAATCTAGACAGACAGCACTACTAAAAGTTATATAGCTGCATGATTCATTCCCCAAAGAAATCAATGTCAGGATGACATTTTTCTTCAGGCAGTACTGGCAACTGCTCGTAATTTGGGTAAACTTTCTCTGCCCTATGAAAACAAACCATCAAACCAAAAGGTAACCACTGAAACAGCTACCACTCAACCAAAAAAAAATAGTATTTTAAACAGAGCACAACATAAAACTGCATGAGTCAATCTACCGTAAACTTTCAGCAAATAGGATGTGTCATAGAGATGAACTTCGGTGTTTCCAAAGAGCATAGGCTTATACAGCAGGCGTTTTAGAAATAGTCTTTGCTCCAAATAGTAATTCCCTATTTTCAATAAACCCTGACTGGCTGCAACTAGTTATTTCTCCTGATACAGACAGTCAAAATAACTGACCCGTAAACAGAAGCCTATGGAGCTAGATTAATTACAGGGATTACATATAGTATTCAGAGCTTTTAAACCAGAAGGGATCATTATGACGATCCTGGCTGACCTCATACATATCATAAGCCTTGGAATTTCACTGAACAATTCCTGCTCACAGCTGCTGGTGGTGATGGGAAGATGTATCATCTCTATTTAACTACGTAAGTGAGTGAAAACACAACTACTCCATTCCAGTGACTAGTTACCCTTGTTTTGTAACCTGCTGGATCTTCTGCAGTGCATATTTAGTAAAGTATATTTAACTGTGTGTGCCTGTTTAAATAAACAATTGCATTTGAAGTATTTATAACTTTCTATCAATTTTAGACCCAAATGCCAACAAATTCTACATCCTGTATCCTAAAAGCTGATTTATAACACAGTTTATCGCAATTGTACAGTACCTTTCATCCTGAAGTGTTAGACTTCTTACCAGTGAAATTTTTCAGCACACAGCAATACATGTTTCTTTGCTTTCCATTAGGTAACAGTCCTGAGGTCCACTGTTTTAGCTTGGTTGGTGAGGCATATAGTGTTCTTGACAACTCCACAGCTATTTAAGTTGGAGGCTTTAGTCTTACCACTGTCTTTCATGTAGGGAGGTGGCTGAAATGTTGCCTGGTTGTCCTTAGTGACCTTGATTGTTCTCATTTGATGTTCTTTAATGTCTCTCTTGAGAAAAAAATGAGTTCAGATATTTACAGCAAAACCTCAACATTTTGCCTGAATAACTTTTTAGATGAGCCAGCCCATTTGCTTGATAAAGCAAAGAATCATTTCCCCATTATGCATGGAAAAACAATTTGGTTTGCAGATCAACCAGTGCAGTGATTACAGAGAGCGTGAGTCAGTTTAGGTCCAGCAAAGCTAAGGAGCTTAGGCACAATGACATGGTATTGCTTATGCAGTTGTTCCCAAGAGCAGTTCAGGTCCAGAAGGAGTTGTGCCTGTATTTTTCCTTTGGCTGTGGTATCTCATAACTCTGGAGAGTGGAGCATTGACTCTAATAGATTTCCACAAAGTATTTTGACTTTGTATCTATATATGGCAGAAACAAATTCCATCATGAATGAGACTAAGAAAGCCAGGTATCTCTTTTAGTCCTACCCTATTATACCAGAGACGCATATAACAAGAATTTGGGAAGGATGCATGATGCCATTGGGAAAGAGATGGGAGCAACAGAGAATATCCCAAGCTACTTTTCTGTGGAAAGGAGGAAATAGGGGAAAGAGAAAAATATAGGGAAGCTACAGAACTGGAATGAGCTTCTCCAATGGTCTTTGAAGGCAAATGAATGAAAAAGCATGACTCCAAGGAAGCAGTTTTGTAGGTGGATGTTCAGAAAGACAATGAAGAGTTAAAGATCTGTGATGGAGAAATAGAAAAACTTACATCAACTTCCCTGAGCTTTGTCCCAAGTTCTTTGTGAATTACATAGCATGAGGCGTACAAGAAAGCTGGAGAGGGACTTTGTAGATGAGTATGTAGTGATAGTTCGAGGGGTAATGGCTTTAAACTGGAAGAGGGTAGATTTAGACTAGATATTAGAAAGAAATTTTTGAGGGTGGTGAGACACTGAAGCAGGTTGCCCAGGGAAGTTGTGGATGCTCCATCCCTGGAATTGTTTGAGGTCAGGTTGGATGGGGCTTTGAGCAACCTGGTCTAGTGAGAAGTGTCCCTGCCCATGGCAGAGGGGTTGGACTAGATGATCTTTAAGGTCCCTTCCAACCCAAACCATTCCTGGTTTCTATTATTTTATGAAAATCGAGTGTTTAAATATGAAGAGTCTAGACCACCTGTCACAAAGTTTACTTCAATAGAATGACATAAACTAACAACAGGAATAGGTATATGTAGAAAAACATAAGAATGGGTGTATCAAAGGTCCTTTCATTGCAAGTGATTGTTTTTCACTTTACTTTGGAAAGCAGAAAAAATACAGGGTGAATTCACATGACAAATAATATGATAAAGATAGTGAAACTTATGCTGAAAGGTTTCTATTGAAGACAATTATGTGCTTTTGCCCAAAGATACAATTGTGTGTCCATGAGTGCTTTCATTTTGGCATGGCTCATCAATCTGTATTAAAGTTCAGTTCAGAAGTTTCTAAGGTTTGCAAAAAGGAGACATCACAAAAAAAGTTGTTACATTTAGTGTTGATTAACAGCATATTTATTATCAACACCCCAACAAGGAAGCGAGGTATAATTTATTCCACCATTGCTTGAGCAAGGCTACATACGGGATTATTCAGTGAATCACACTAGAGAGCAGTAAAATGGGCCATCATTCTCAGTATTTTGTCAAGTACACAGAATTTTACTAATTTGACTTGATTTTTTCTTAAGACAGAAAAATCTAATAAAAAAAAGAACAAGTCTAAATGTCAGACCTCAACTACAGAATACATCTGAGTGTCAGAAGATCAGAAATTTGGTGCTGTTTCTTCAACTGAAATAATTTTTTTAAAGTTATAGATGTATTTTCTTACCTAGGGGCTTTTCAACTGTGATGGAAAATTCCTCACTACCTCACTACAAATATTACAGTTGATGTCTGTCACAGAATGTGATGAATGTTACCGATAATTAAAAGAATCTCCTAAAAAACAATTGTTGATATGGCTTTATAGATACCAATTTTACAAATTATTATCTTCTTCACAATTTCACAAAGATGGGCTGAATCATCCCTTAACTTCCTGAGAAAATTCACTGTCATCTGCATCAGAGACTGAAACTGCATGCTCTTGATTGTCACTTTGGAGCTATTAGCATAGCCTGTTTTTCTGTCCTTTATTTTTGTAATGCTCACTGACTGGAATAATGAATAAACATGTAACTGTAAACAACCATTTGGAAAATCCAGAACTTTCACAGAAGAGTCATGTGGATGATCACTTGTTCTCTATGTCTCAGCTTTGTGGTGATCTGGGAGGCAAAAAAGACCTTCCTCTGGCAACCTCGCCAAAGATGAACAAGTTAGGAAAGTAGTTGTACTTGGGTATTGTGTTTCCTTACATTAAAGCTTCTTGAGAGAGAAATGTGGTATTATGATGACATCATTCTTTTTTTCTTCCTGTAATAGGTGTGGCAGACACTCAGCATTTGCTTTGCCCATTTGAATTTCTGATTCATTTGGGGACACCAGATAAGAAACCTGCTGAGGGTTCCTCTTATCCTGAAGTCAGTGGCACCACTTTCATTGGGATAATCTTGCCCAGCAACAGGCACCCCACACATGGGTATGCACTGCAGGAAAGGAGGACACACAGGAGGAAATTTTTCTCCAGCCTGTTGCACTGTGGTAGACTATATCTTATACTGCTTTAATCATCACATTGGCAGCTGGCCTACCTGCATGCCCAGGAGCCCTAACCCATTTCAGCATAAAAGGTTCTTGTTACTTCATCCTGAGAAGTCTTAACATCTTTGGTGCTTCCAACAGGGCTTTGAAATACAGCTATGTGAGGAGTGTGCACATACATATGTGGCAGGGCAAAAAGGAGTGAGCTCTTAGTGTAGAAAAAATACATTTCTTTTGTCTCGCAAAATTGTTTTTCCAGAGATGTTTCCCACCTCTCCTTACCAGAGCTCAAGGAAGCTGTGACAGTTTTCCAGCACCGCAAGCCAATGCCAGCATGTCAGTAGCTCCACTGCAGCCAGCACAGCAGGAGGGGAAAGGGGACTGGGAGAGGCTCCCTCCTTTGCCCCGGTCTAGGAGTCCTCTCCATCCCCTCTTCCACCCTTTCTCTCTGTTGGCAATAAGGTGTGTGTGGCTGGTAGCTGAGAGCATTCATCTGGTTTCTCCAGCAGCTGGATTCTCTGTAGCTATCCCAAGCAGTCAGCACCATTGATGTCCAGTTGATGATGGAGAGGTGGCTGCATGTGAACAGAGTAGGCTTTCTTTAAAAAATAAATTAGCAACCTACACTTGAAACTCACACTTCTTTTTTTTAGGTGGAAAAGCACGTCCTCTGAAGTTGGGAAGTGTCAGATATTTATCCATCTGGCTAACTCAAACTTAGCCTTGTGTTGTGCGTTCTGCTATGATCTTCAACTGCCTTCATCATGGACTCTTTCTTCCCCAGGGCTCTGATTCATATGAAGTTTGGCCCGGTTTCAAAATCAACACTTTGAATTAGGAAGTACCAAACCTGGGGTTTCCCAAGTATCCCTCATTCTGCAACTTTGCACACCTGCCCTTCTCCATTTCATTCCTGACTTGAACACAAAGTGTCAAAATTAAGGCTATCTGGGCAAATGCAAATGTGTTATTTCCTAACTTCTGAAAGTTTGATTTTGCCAGTGTTGCAATCTCTTAACGCTCTTTCTTTGGTAAGTAATAAACAGTGTAGAAAAACTCTCATTAAATCCAATAATCTAAATGAATCAGTGATGTGAACAGACCGTGGGCTACCAATGCAGCATTACTGCACTTAATGGTTCTGTTCACCCATCCAGATGTGCCTGTCACTTTTCAAGTAACTAAATCAAAGGCTAGTATAAACTCCAAGGCATAGGAAGGAGAAAAGCAAATAATGTGTGGGCTGTAAGCAGAAATTCAGCCTTTGTACTTAACAATAGAGCAGAATTGTAAGAGAACTGGCAGATATTTTAAAATCAATAGGAAGATAACCCCTCCAGCTCCCAAACAAATAATGAAAAGTTTTTAATAAAACAACTTCAGCCAAAAAGAAGACCAAATATTATAGATTTTTTTTTTTTTTTTTTTTTTTTTTAAATTTTGGGTCTTGCGCCAGGCTGCTGAGCCGAGGCTTAGCAAACACACGCCTTGTTTTTGGTTTTGTCACTGACCTGCTGCATAACACAAGCAGACCCAGACATTCAGTGTTTTGCTTATTTACTAAGTAGGTTTTTTATGGCAGATTGTCCCTTTCCTATGAATTTTCCTTCATGTCGCTGTCTAATATCATAGAATCATAGAATAGCCTTGGTTGGAAAAGACCTCTAAGATCATCATAACAATATATTACAAGAGCCCTAATTTATTTCCCTTTTCCACAAAGAATCTTTTTTCTGATGTCTTGTGTATCGCAGTGCCAGCAGAGGTGAACAGATGCAGTTGAACTGTTCAGACAGAGCTCTTCCCCAAGATGCAGTTGAATTGTTAAGACAGGGCCCTTCTCAAGTGGATCTTGTTCATTGTAACACGTTGACTAAATATGACAAAGTGTTCTCCATCAGCAGTACTTTGCTGGGTCTGAGTGTGTTGACCCCTTCTCAGTAAAAGCTTTTTGACGCAAGTGCCCAAGGCATGTGAGTTCCTGTTTTTTGTAACTATAAACTAGTGGTTAAAAGTGACTTGAGTTTGGAGAAGGTATTACTGTAAAATATTTCTTTGTTTAGAGTGGCCTGGTACTTGACAACATTTTCAGACTAAATGTGCCTGAGCACTGTTTTGATATGAGTATTAAAGAAACTGTGTAATATCTCCATAGGGAAAACAGTTAGGAGATTTTCTGTTCTCCAGAGTGTCTTCGGCTAGTTTATTTGTTATTTCAGAAAAATGAGTGCACCCCTATGTTATTTTGGGGACACATCCAGTCCTGGGTCTGGGTGCAGAACACCCACAAAGCACTCAGGCAACTTCTGCTGTGTAAAAGGGATGAGGCTTTACCCAGATTCTTGCCTTATGCTTCAAAGCAACTCCCTTCAGCAGGCATGTTTGGTACAAGATGAAAGTAGATAGTTTCCATACTTGGAGAAACATAGAATCATAGATCATTTTGGTTGGAAAAGACCTCTAGGATCACCAGGTCCAACCATTAATGCAGGGCTGCCAAGTCCTCCACTAAACTGTGTCCCTCAGTGCTGTATCTAGATGTCTTTTAAATATCTCCAGGGATGGTGATTCAACCACGGCCCTGGGTAGCCTGTGCCAGTGCCTGATAACCCTTTCAGTGAAGAAATTTTTCCTAGTATCCAATCTAAACCTCCCCTGGCACAATTTGAGGCTATTTCTTTTTATTCTATCGCTTGTTACCTGGGAGAAGAGACTGATCCCTGCCTTGCTATAACCTCCTTTCAGGTAGTTGTAGAGTGATAAGGTCCTTCTTGTCCACCTGGGCACACTGCTGGCTCATGTTCAGTCGGCTGTGGACCAGCACCTCCAGGTCTTTTTCCACCAGGCAGCTTTCCAGCCACTCTTCCCCAAGCCTGTAGCGTTGTGTGGGGTTGTTGTGCCTTATTGAACCTCATACAATTGGCCTTGGCCCATCGATCCAGCCTGTCCAGATCCCTCTGCAGAGCCTCCCTAACCTCAGGCAGATCAACACTCTCGCCCAGCTTGGTGTCATCTGCAAACTTACTGAGGGTGCCCTCAGTCCCCTCATCCAGTTCATTGATAAAGACAAGACCGGCCCCAGCACTGAGCCCTGGGGAACACCACGTGTGACCAGCCACCAACTGGATTTAACTCCATTCACCACAACTCCTGGGCCCAGCCATCCAGTTTTTACCCATATACCATGGCATGAGATGTAGCATTGCTTCTTGTGCATGTAATAGGTGCCACATGCGTTAAATCTCTGCATGACTTTTACTAAGCCAGCATTTAAAATGAAGTTGGCTTGAAGTGAAATCCCCTTAGGAAATGCAGGTGGAAAACTTGTAAGACCTTTATTCTACCTAATTGAGGGAAATAAAAGCTTTTAATTGTTAGTCCAGTATCACAGCTGGCAGATTTCACAGACTGTCAAGGGTGGGTTGACATGTTCAGCCTTGAAAAACTCTTCCTTGTCAGCTTTATTGTGTCTCACTTTCATTTTCTCTTAGCTAAAAAGATGAGCTGAAAAAAATGTTAGTTATTAAGGCATCTCTTTCTATCTTGGAGAGCTCCTATAAAGGTTTCTCAGGAGACTCTCGCTTCCCTGAACACCTCTGGTAGATTGTCCAGTGAACTAGGAGTCCTACAGGAAACAAGAGAGCGTTTAGATAAATTTGTTTTCAGTTTGATACTCCTCATCCTCTCAGGCTTTTATGTTAAACAAGAAATGTGAGTCAGTCCTGATACAATTAAAACACAGCACCATAGTCTAGGTGCCTGGCCAGCTTCTTCATACCCTATCCTCAACAGTTTTACCTTTGGAGCTACCTCTGTTATTTGCAGCATCCCTTCCCTTCCCTTCCCTTCCCTTCCCTTCCCTTCCCTTCCCTTCCCTTCCCTTCCCTTCCCTTCCCTTCCCTTCCCTTCCCTTCCCTTCCCTTCCCTTCCCTTCCCTTCCCTTCCCTTCCCTTCCCTTCCCTTCCCTTCCCTTCCCTTCCCTTCCCTTCCCTTCCCTTCCCTTCCCTTCCCTTCCCTTCCCTTCCCTTCCCTTCCCTTCCCTTCCCTTCCCTTCCCTTCCCTTCCCTTCCCTTCCCTTCCCTTCCCTTCCCTTCCCTTCCCTTCCCTTCCCTTCCCTTCCCTTCCCTTCCCTTCCCTTCCCTTCCCTTCCCTTCCCTTCCCAGAATGAGATTGAAGCATGAGAGCTGACTGATGCAGCATTATGAGGAGGGCCGAGAGGAGCAGGTCTGTCTGCAGCCACTTCACCTTATTTCACTCAGGAAGTAAATATTAAACCCACCCGAATGGGCAAATAAAGTGTGCTGTAGTATTTTAATATGCCATAGATAAAATGGACCACACACACTAAAAAAAAAAAAAAAGAAATCATTGTCAAAATGTGGATGCTGTTGAAAGTGGGATTTTTGCTTTAGATGTGACTGCTACTGTTTACCAGTACATACAGCTCAGTTCAATAGGAGATGATAAAATGTCGGTACACTGACTTGTCAAAACCCTTTTTCTTCGATTTCCGCAGGCATAAGCTTTTGGCCTACAGCTCACTAAACCTGTTGGGTATGGCAGTTTCTTTGAATATGAATGTGGGTTTGTGGTAACTGCAGTAGAGAATTTAATTAAGAGGCATATACTCTACAAAGAGGTTCAAGATGTCTGTAGAACTTTCTTTTTTCATTGGCTTCTCTTCACTTTTCTATCAATTTCTCTTGCTCTCTATCTTGCAAGGTCTATAGCTATCAAGTTAAAATTCAGGAAATATTTTGTCACTATCTGTTCTGTATCCCATCTCTTAGTTTTATCTTTAAGTTATGTTGTGCATTTGTTATGCCTAAATTTTTGTAGGATGTGTTATACAATTTCTGTAGCTACAGTAAACAAAATCAATATTTTATTATATCCATTAGATATACAATTAGGATTGCAACCATCATCTTAGTAAGTAAGGGTTTCACCTCTTCCTTTAAAATACTATATACACAGTAAAATTGGTGTTAGTAAGTAGCTCTGTGTATCAGAAGACAATAGTTCCAGGCTTTAAGTCAGCCTATACCTGCATCACAGGATCACGCAGATGCAATTCTGTTAGATTTGTGTAGGAAATACTTTTGGCAAAAGAGATACCATTTTGTGAGCGTGTTAATGAGAGAAGGAACTGCTGAAATGCTGGATTAGAGTCGTAGCCTCAGCAGAAGAATTGGTTATCTACAGAAACACCATTCAGTTTCTCTCTGTCACACATTAGTCTTCTTCCAATAACTGTAATATCTATTAATTTTTCCTATTGTATCTACGTAAGATAGATATTATGAGCAGGTAGAAGGAAGATGCGTAAGACATTGCATTATCAAACCTATTATCTCCGTCAAAGGGTAAGAGACAGTCCTTTTTCTTAGCAGCTTGACTTTCTTGTACTTAAACTGAAAAAGAGCTGAGAGTAAAAAGCACAACTGAAATTCATTGACACAGCTGAGCTGGCATTATTTTCTGTATTAGGCTTGTGATCTTCATCCTTTCTTCTATGGACAGAAGTGGCTCTTACATGCATCAATGCTAGGCATATGTATGGTGTCTATTTGTTTATTTAATTATTTATTAATTGTTTTTAACAGCTATTAATTATCCTGGTCCCTGTGCTTATTGAAAACATAAGCAAAGCCCTGGAACTCAATGAAACTACTCAGGTGCTTAAAACCAAGCATTTATGTTCTTTTCAGAACGCAGTCCTTAGTCCTTTTCTTTGTGTCCTGCTCTGGTATAGCAATTTTTGACACCTAAAGTCACCTTCCTTCACCAGAGAATTAGTGCAGAGAGTATATTTCTGCCATAAGAATATGTTTTTATTGCAATGTTAAATCCCGGAAAGAAAAGTTTGTAATGGAAACACTGACTGCTCCTTAAACAACTATGGAACCAGAAGGCTAGGCAATGCTTAACAAAAACAAGGTCATATTTTAAGATTAGACCTACCATTCCTGCATTTATATGGACTAGAGGAAACTAAATGGTTCAGCTTCAACCTGGAGGCCAAGCTAGCAATGCTGACTGTATTGCACCAGGGGCAAACTTGGTCCAAGACCTTGCATGTATTCAGCTTTCCAAAGATCTTACAACCTACATAGTATCAGGCAGCTAGGGGAATCCTGGCGGGAAAAACAAAGTCCCACAGGAAGTGGCACTGTGATTCAGAAGATGACATTCTTCACCCTGAGTCACTCATGCCCTGCTGGGGTGCTCTCCTGCAGGTGAATCCCAGCCCTGAGGCTCTGACTCCTGGCCGCTCCATGCCATAAAATATTGGATGACACTTGTCACGAGAATAGCAGCATCCTGGCTTTTGGCTTTATTACAAACTGGCTAATTACCTTAACGTTCTGGTTGCTTTTATTGTCTGATTCTTTCTTCTGCGCTTCCTTCCCCTTGCTCTGTGTCATGTTACAATAGCTGCTGTGTTTCTAGGGGTGACTGGCTTTGCTTGATGCCCAAGGGGACCTGGCTACATTTCAGTGATTTCTGAGTTGCTGCTTCTGTGTCTTGCCTTTTTAGCTTGTGACACTGCTGAAACAAAAGCTGAACTGCCTTTTGTGTTTGGAACGTGCCCAGCCTACTGGGGTTTGTATCCAAATAAGAATACTGCTAGCCTGAGGAGCACTGGAAATACGTGCTATACCAGTAAATAAAAATAATCATTACAAAGCATCACAGGCACCAAAAAATTACAAAGTACAGTAGGCAGAAGATGCCATTCCTACACAGAAGACATACTTGGCTTGAGTCTCTAATTATATTTTATTTCTAGTGCATATTTTAACACTACCAGCAAATTGTCAGCCACACATATCTACATCAGGAGCACTTAGCACATACTCATAAAGAATGAGCAATTGTTCTACTCCTTTGCAGGTTATTTTTAAAATAAGGAAGCTTTTTCTTACAATTATGGAATAATAAGCATTGCAATTAATGTTAAGGACCAAAGTTTGATAGGTAATAAAAGCACAAATAACCTTAATTCTTCTAAACTTCAGTTGAATTTTTATCTAGAATGCCATAATAATAACTGATTTGATTTCCTTTCAGTGGAAACTACTTTAGAATGCAAATTTTAGAATGACTGTGAGGCTCAGAAACCGTACACCAAATATCTGCTTTCAGTAGTTTTTTATGGTGGCTTATAATGGAAAAGCTGATAGAACTTTAGCCATCATCTTGCTATCAAATACTGCTATAATTCCAAATTAACATGCCTCATGTTATCTGCTAGCTCAGCTGCTTGCTTTGCATTTATTACGATATGAGAAATGCTGGTTCCTTGGTAATTTTATTAATTTTGATGTCTGAGAGTGGGTGTTCCGAGTTTCTTCTTCTATTCAAAGCACACAGAAGAAAACACTCTTTTACTGATTTGTTAGAAACCTGATCTCAGTAAATGCTGAGTGTCTTTTGACTTGGTGCTGTTGATTTCAAAGAACTGAGAGTACACAGTGACTCACAAGACATGTTGGCACCTGGCAAGAATCATGTCTTAATCGATCTGTGTGATGCTGGGTGGTTTCAGTTGGCAGCATCCTGCAAACTATTCCCTTTTATTGTATTATACCTTCCAACCTAAGTGGTTTTGCAAACCTTGAAGTTTGCTTTGAGCTCCAGATTCAAGTGTTTCTGAAACGTTAATGTAAAAATCCTTCAAAGTATCACATTTCCTGACTTACATAATGAAGGCATGCAAACAGTAAATTTCATAAAATTTTGGTGAAGGCAAATGAAGCAGTGTTATTAAGCTTACAACTCAGAGCAGGTTCAAAAGCTCTGTGGGTCTTAATGGACCTTTTGATATATGTGCTGTGAGTTAGGGGTCTCTTTCTAAGCCCCAAGCACAGCACATTTCACATAAAACCTAAAAGAAACACACCTGATATTGCCATAATCAGCATTTATTTCATTCAGTTCTCTTTAGTAAGGGGCCAGCCTGCCTTTAGCTTTTGCCAAAACTTCCACTAAAGTCAACAGAGTATTTAAGCACTCAGCAAGCATATCCTCTTACGTTATTTCCTTGGTTATTTTTGAACATTTACAGCCTTCTAATCCATGTACCTGTGCACTTACCCATGTCCTTTTAATACCTTACTCTGAACTGGTTTTATACTGTCCCTTGGCAACTATTGGACAGCTGTCTAGTTGCTCATTTTGGGCAAAGATTACAAAGGATGCAGATGAATCTAGATCTTAAGGCAATAACTTAAGTCTTAAGAATGGCTTAAGAATACCAAATTTTAAAATGAAATATGAGTTTCCATGTCAGGTATATTTTTTTCTGGAAATGTGGCTTGCCCACATTGCAGAGCTGATTTCAGTTATCCTTTTATAGTTGACTTCAAACTCAGTCTACACTATATTACAAAATTATGCATGATGGTGTTTTTAACTTAAGATACTGACCTGCCAGAGGGGTTAATGTACGTTTCATTTAATACAGCTCCAGCTATTAACAGGTCACAAACTGCCTCCTCTTCTTTGCTGCTAGTCTTCTCCTGTCTGCTCAAAACTTATTCCTTGCACCAAAAAGGCCTGGAAGTTCCCTCTCAATTCACACAGGAGCACTTCAGACCCACAGTTCAGCTGTCTGAAGATTGAGGACAAGTACCGAAGCCCCAAAGGGCTTCACGCCATGAACAGGTGACTCCAGTCTAAACCAAGCAGTTCTGGTGTCATTTCACAGCGTGGCAACCTCCACTAGCATGAGGCTAAATTGAGCTTAGATAACATAACATTGAAGTCAAATTGTTCTCCCATATTCTTCAAAGTGTCACTGAAAAGTCAGTGAGACTTACATCCATCCTTCTCTGCTTTTTGATACCTATAAAAACCAGACCACAGCTCATTTTCTGCATTCATTTGTGCTGAAGCAAAATTCAATGTTTTGCAATTGCAACCTCCAAGTGAGAAATGGACACAGGAAAGTATGTATTGCCAGGGCCTCATCTACAGGTTGCATATTAAACAGTTTCTAAATGAAAAGGTGGTTTGCTGTGCTATAAAATAAAGTCATCTTTCTGCAGACCTACAGCCCACCAGAACGAGGGGACAGGATGGAGTGTGCCTTTTCCAGTATTCCCCACCCACTGACCCAGAGCATGAAACCCACAGAGTTCTTGGAACTGCAAACAGTATTTGAATTCAGACTAAAACTGGAAAACAGAAACTGGCTTTTTTTTTTTTTTTTTTTTGAGTCACATCAGTCAATGCTATTTACAAAATCGGTTTATGGAGACCACAGGTGGACACTCTGACTCATTACACATGAATACTAAATATATCCAAGACAATCTTGGAAAATCCCATAAAGAAAGGGGGAATAGCTGTCTGATTTTTGTATTTATAATGTTGGGGTTTGGATGCCAGTAATGGAAATTATATTGTTTTCACAACAAGCAGGTGAGCGACAGTAAGGGACTGAATGATTGCCAGGCTGCATGTGGCTGGAAGGAGAAGAAGGCTCCAAGCTAGACAGGGAGGAAGGTTTGTCATGCTGCCGTAGGTTGCTGTTCACATTTGTGGCAGGCTGTGGTGAGATTAGCAATGCATTCCACAATTGTCAGGAGTTAAGCAAATGTTACTGTCCTTTAGCCAGGGTGAAAAGCACACCTGCCCAGGAAGCTGGTGCAAAATTCAGTACCGCCCTACATGGAGAATTTGAGAAGTACTTACAGCTTCATATCCTGTCACACATCACAGTCTCTCTGATCTTGAAAACCCGGGAGGTCCAAGGTCTGTAATATATACAGGAAAGCAGATAATGGCTCCCTTCGTGTTTATCATCACTGAATTCTGTTTTGATGGATGTTTCAGTTTCAAGGCTTCTCTTATTCTCACCGCTGAAGGACAGCTGTTGCTGGCCTCTCTGCAGTCCCTAGCTTAGCCCTGAGAAATGTAACAGGGTGAAACTGAAACAAGACGTATCTGTTCTAGCCTGAAAGCTTACTCTGTACATAACCTGAGAAAGAACAGCTTCTGTTAGGAGAAACTGAGGAATGAGTTAGTTATTCTAATCTATACTCTTTCATGAATGACCTGTAAAGTGAATAAACTACATGCCAAAATGCAATTTTTTTACTTATAGAACACCCAAACCCGTATTGTGAGTTTATGGTATTTCTCATTGCCAAGATCCCAAGCCAAATTCTGTCTAGGCAGTGCATATCAGTTCCTTGCTACTCTGGTCTTTGAAACAGCCCACAGACTAGTCAGAACTTCCCTTTCACTACTGTCTTCTTGGAAAGCAGCAACGTGTGAGTGGCTGTGGACACAGGTACAATGGGAAACTACTGACACAAAGTCAAATTAAGTAGTCATAATTGTTCTAGTTGAAGCTGTATAGCAGAAGTGGTGTCACCTCTTTGTGAAGGCAGTTTGTAACAAGTGGCTTGTTGGCTGAGCGGATGGAATGGGGATTTGCTTGTGGACTTTCTAAGATCCACAAATTTGACTCAGCTTGTTGATCCTTGAACAAAATAGACACAGCTTCAGAAAAGCCACTCTTCTGGTACGCTGAATGACTAAAGTTCAGGAGCTGGAGCTGGAAATACCCAACCAGCCAGCCTATCTGTTTGGCTCACCGCAGTCAGTCTCTAAAGAGCTCCCCATTTGTTCTGTGTGTCTCTGTAATGCTCCTACCAGCCTGCTACTAAAGTGCTTCTAATGGCAATTTCTGTTTCTTCCCTGCTTTCAAAGGAGCTGATTCTTCAGCATAATATGATTGTTTCCATCCGTTCACTTTTAATACAATCTACTTCAATAGACTTAAACCAAAATAAAATATTGCTTGAACTGTTCAGGATGTTGTTGTTGTTGTCTGTTGAATTTAACTCATCACCAGTACAGAAGACACAAACAGCACAGCACAAATGGAAAAGTTTGTTGCAAAACCAGAGGGATGGCAAAGTAGTATCCCTTTTTTAGCCCTAGAAGAATGAACGTCTTTGTTTCAACCTTAGGGCCAGCAATTTCTACCAGCTCACTGTCTGCAAATCTTGGTTCTGCATTGCTCATCATAGTCATATGAAATTATTTAACAGCGTTTTTTTTGCCAAGGTCACATGAAATTAGTTAACAAAAACTTAAAAGTGAATTTGCCAGCTCATCTCTCACTGAAACACTCTTTTGGCTTAAAAGAACCTGCTGAGTTGTAAGAATAAGCAGGACTGGGCATTTTCCCAATAATAAGATGGCAATAACAGGGAGGAATGCTTGGCTATGTTGTATGGTAAGTGAACAATGCATCTGTTAATTTAATATGTTTATATTCTTAAACAATTCATGATGACTTAGATCTGGTGCTAGTTTTAAATTACCCAGTGCAGGAAAATCACATAGCTGGTCTGCAGCCATTGCTAAGCCTTTTGTAAGTATCCCCAACAAAAGTAAAGGGAAATGTATATCTTTTTGTGGGAGGAGGTGAAGAGCAAACTTTTTGGGGGTAGAGGATAAATTTAGGAGCCCAACTATGTTTCATTTAAAGCTTTGCAATGGCTCTTCACTTCTATCCAGTTCCACTCAGTGCAGACTTTGGTCTGTATTACAAAGAAGCAGCACTACTGGAAGATTCACTCTCTTTCATGAGGTAAAAAGGTTAAAAGACAAAAAAAGTTTGAGTGTTTTGATACTGAACACCTGAAAGCAGAGCCCTGCTTCAGAAGCAGAACTCCATCACTGCTGAGTTACCAGCTGTAGGTCTTCTCATTGCTGTCTCTCTGGACTCATGGATCTCAAATTCAGGTTGCAGGGTGTCCCAAGTTCAACCAGAAGGGATTGTGTACTCCTTACTCAGTGTCCTATGACTTGATGGTTAGGCTCTCTCCTGTGAAGCAAGAGCTATGGACTCAGGTTCTAGCATCCTAAAAGGTCCACAAGCCAAGTCTCCTACTTGGGCAAGTACCATAACCTCCAGGTTACTGTGTAGCTTGCCTCTTCCCACTGTCTTCAAATGAAGGTGGCTGTGGCTGCAGGTCTCAGTGCATTCCACTCGTGTTGAGAGCACACACAATGAATCAAGCAACTTATGGCTGCAATTTACTTTTGTATGAATCCCAAGCAGCCCTAGGCAGGAGAACAGCTTCTGAATGCTGAGCTCAGCCAAGGTAATGGTTCTTAAGAGTAGAAGTAATGACTGGAGGTGCCCATCCAGCTACACTTGTATATATGGATTAAATGCAGCGTTCCTACATCACTTGGATGAGTCTTATTCATTGCAAAGGAGATTTGCCACTGAACATGTGAATTGTTGTATTCATTCACCTTGTTTGGATATTAAAACACAAAACTATTTACAGGACTTCTGAGGCCCAGAGTTCATCTAAGTGGGTAAGAAATGTTCTGTATCTCAATAAACAAGGGTTAAGGCGTTTCAAGAAAGAATCAAGCCTGTTCTTGTCTTAAAGGCAATTGCTCTTTGACTGCTCTGACTGCTCTGCATCCTTCAAAGCAGACCACACTGTGTCAGCTAAAAGATTAAAAAAATAGATTTTCTACCAGACAGTGTAAAGTTGGACTCTCCAAGGTGTTTTAAACAAAGTTGAGACACCACAAAACTTCAGTTCTGTACAAATTGTTCTTTGTGCTGCTTCCACTAAGGAAAAACGCACACGGTATTTCCTTTGCTGAACACAAAAATTCTTCTCTTTTGCTGCAAGAAATTTGGGTTTAGTTCAAAGGCTTTACTATTTAAAACAGAAGAATTTCTTGGTAGACACTGTGTGTGTGTGAGCCTGTGTATACCTTTATGATTTTAAAATAAATATATTACAATTTTAACCTTTTAAAATCCCTCACAATAGCATTCTACTTTAATTCCTTTAACTCCATTCCCAAACCAAGCCAACTGAAAGTCTTTCTTGTCCTGATAAAAACCTGACTAAAGTCCTCCTTTGCCTGATTTCATTATATCTGGGAGAAGGAAAGTTTGGATTTGTCTTTGTTTTTTTCCCCAATAGTAATAGAAGAGTTATTTGGTGACCCAGTTCTTCCTTACACTACCCAAGGTCATACAGAAAAATGTTGCAGCAACAAACCTTTCAGACCTGGTCCCATAATATAACCATTGTTATCACTGGGAGGAAAAAGGGAAAAAATTAACAATTCTTTTAACAGAAGAAGAGCCCTGGGGCATCTGAGAATCTGCCAATGTCTATTGACTCCATTATGATAAACAACATAGAGAAGACTTGTAACATACTTTCTGGTTGTCTGCTCTTCGAGGCAAAGGTTTAGCCACAAAAATTAGTGGGCAAAGGGAAAGGGTGAACATTTGTATGAGAACCTGACTGTTCACAGCAGAACAATTTTGATAACTCTCTTTAATATCTTGAGGCATGGCCATCAAAGGCTTCCAGGCTGTGCTCTGATCACCTGCGTGGCCTCAGCTGGGTGGGCTGCTCTGCACAGAAACAGGGTATGGCTGAGCAAAGCAATACCTCTGCGGTCCTGCCAGTGATGTCTGGTGGGCTGGAACTCCATCGTCTTCTGCAAAGCCAGAACATACTCAGCTGTGAGAAGAATAAAGTTGGAGCTGGGAGCTGTTGCCTTGCTGTGTTTGCACGAGGCAGCAGCTCCTGCTGAGCCTGAAATGACAACCTTTTTTTTCTTCTCTCTCCTTAGATCACTGGTCTCAAGCCATGAATCAGGAAATGGACATACTAACAAAAAGCAGAGAGAGCATTTACATAACTCACGAACACTGAATTCCAGAAATTCGCTCAGCTCAAATCCTAGCTCCAGTAGCAATGACAAGAAAGTAGCACAGCCAAAACCAGAGCCTGAGGACCAGGAAACGAACTGATCAGATATGCAGTGTCTGTTGTCCCTTATTGTCCCTCTCAGGCAACTATTAAATATCATTAGGCTTAAGTTCCCAGGGACAAAGCCTGATTAACATTTTTCTAGAATATACAGGTATCTCATAAATGGAATACAATAATATAATGCTGTTCATTCTTACAGAACCTACTAAACAATCGTTTCTTAAGTATACTGTACACTGAGTTATTTACTCAACTTTATTGGTTACATTGGAGAAGCGCTGCACCTTTTTTTAATCTAATACAAAGCACTGGTTTTGTATTTTTGCAGGTACTGTAGTCAGTAATGATTAACAGCTTACGTGTCTCAGCAGTTTCTTTTTTCTTCCTTACTTTTTAAATAAAATGCAATGGAAATTCAATAGTGTGATCCATATTATCCCTTCTACTCACATAATTTCTCAGAGCTGTCAGATCTCATACACAAGCCTTCCTTCTTCTGTCATCAGAAATTTATGTGAATATTCTGCAACACCTGATGCATTCTCTTGCCACTTTATCTAAAGATCAGAGGAAATATGTAAAGCACTAACCAAAGCGTTAACAATTATAACCGTTGGGCCCGGAAACAACGCAGTTTTCAAAATATGTTGTCTCTATTATAACTTACACGAATAGCCTCACAGCAAAAAGGCTGGGTGTGTGCAATGATCTCACACACCAGTTATTACCTCTGAAATATAAATACTGAAGGAGCTTTGGAAATGTGTTGTTTCCCCTGAGTATTGGAAAGAGCACAAACTTTTAGAAGTCTGAATCCAAGACCAAACTTAGGGTTTTCCTGTAAGGAATGTATTATGGGGAACACTGGGAAAGCTGAGAACTTGTATCTAAACTGGTATCTGCACTTATTTAAAAAAAACAAAACAAAACAAAACAAACAAAAAGGAAAAAAAATCCTCTGAAGTTGGAGTGGAATATATCATTTGTATTTATTTGTCTCTCCAGTTCCATGGAATACAGCTCTAAGTTGATTAACAATTAAGAGAGTCTTCAACTGGAAAGACTGAAGGTCCATTGAATATTTTTACTGGAAAACCCTGTCATCAGTCAAAACTTTGCCCAGGAAAGGAGAAGACTGTTGTGATTCCAGTGTGAATTCCACTGTTTAATGAATTTAAATACCCACCAGTTGCTGGCCAAGTTTAACCTTGGGATACCTTGTTCGATACTTTTCCTGTAGATGATGAATGCCTGAAGAGAAACATTTGACACGATGCAGTCTTAATACCTTCAATACCAAATTCACTTTGGTATGATATACGTGTGGCAAATGTAGGAAACAAGAAAAAAAGGGGCCACAATTACCCATCCGCTTCTTAGTTGTGGCCGTTGCTGAGAACTTGCAATGACTACAGCGATACTGCCAGCCATTCTTGGAAGAAACACCAGCACAGAGGGCAATTAATACTGCTTGTTTATTTTCTGACAGTCTGCAATACATACTGGGCCACTGAGGGAGAGCCAGAGGCTGCTTTAATCCTCAAGAATTAGCAATAACATGCTGTAGAAGATTTTTAGAGATGGGACTGAATCCATATTAGCTTTATTGCACTCACAAAACATTGAGAACACACAGACACTAGTATTTTCCTGTACACTCATAAATGCCACTCATATTCTGGCATTGAACATCTGATTTCATTCATTTCATTTCATTTCATTCCATTATTTTATGTTTTATTGTTTCCCTCCCTGAGTTATTTCCCCTCTCCTCAAGCCTGTCCCCTAAATTTCCTGTGACTGAAGAACACATTTCCTTCCATCTCCTGTCTCTGACTGATAGAAACAGCCTCAAAAGAGCAAGAAACAGACGGATGGACTGTTCTTGGTGTTTCTCCCAGGAATGAAGGTTTGGTTGCCAGTGGTTTTAGTTTCATTGGAAGAGGCAACTGCTATCCTGCAGCCAAGTTGGAAGATTAAATGATTCAGGGACAGTGAGTTCACCCAGGAGAGAAGGGGTGGAGAAGACAGTGTCTTGGCACAGCAAGTTGCTTTTGTGTTGGGAGAGCAAGTGCCTGGACTGGACTGTGCTGAGAGGTACAGACTAACCTAGAAATTACTAAAACAAATGGTCCTTGAAACATGATTTGGAGCAGAGCCTACAGCACGTCTGCAGTGCACGTGAGATAAATCCTAGAAAAGGTGACTGCAACAAAAAGCTGAATCTTACTTTAAAGTACTCAGAAAGGATGAAAAGGCCCACTAGAAAAATTGACTGGGCGCTAAGAATGACAGACACTACATGACTGCTGGGAAACTGGTATGTGGTACTGCCCCTGAGATGGGCAGAGGATGTGCCTTGCTTAGATAAAAGTGCTGTGGTGTATTTAAGAGCCTCAGCCATCCTTGAACTTGCTTCCTGATTCCCCAGAAGGGGTTGGTGTAGCCAGGGGAAAGATTATTGTTCCAGTTACGGACCTGGGTTTCTCACAGCCTCTCACGACCCCCCCTGAACAAAGGGTCTATTAGAAGATGCTCCTCTGCCATTGCAAAGTTGCTCAGAGGATTTAAGTCAATATGCATTAATTTTATAGTTATAAGAGTCCATAGATGTTTCTTCTGTGCTTCCTCACCTGGTAAGCATGAATACATCTCCTAACTTCTTGTGGAGAACAGACCCCACACTCAGCCCTGCACTTGGAGCTCCTTGAAAATCTGAGCCTTGCTACTTCCCCCATATCTAATCAAGCATTTTAAACCCGTTCTGCACCTACTTATTGCTTCTTAGACCTGCTAGGCAAGCCCTGTCAGGGAGACAGGAAAAGAAACTCTATTGGGAGAGATTTTTATTCTCTTTTTCCCGAAAAATGCCTCTGGCCAGTATTAGGAGAAAGTGATTTTCTATGCGCAAGCCGTCTTCCTGGTGTTACTGGCAAAAAACAAGAGACAGGTTTAAATAGCTCCTGGGTGGATCTCCTTTTGAAACCAACATCCCCAGCTCAAGTTCTCCTGCAGACTGTGCACCCTCCTGATGTGACCCTAACACACAACACATCTTTGCCAGCAAGTACAGGAATTTATAGGAGAATGGTGGAACTGTATTTGGAGGAAAAGGCACACAGTCTTAGTGGCAGAAAACAGCAATATGTCTATATGAACGATAAATAAAAAGCTCTCCCCTGGTAACTCTGCCAAGAGTACATTAATTTGGTTTTCTGCCTGCTGGTATAAACATCCAACAGCAAATGTCCTCTCACCACATGACTTCATCCTTCCACCTCTGCTAACCCTCTCTCCCAGTGTGGTGGCAGTGTGTATAACAGGCCTAAAGTCTTCAGGTGTTCTTGGAAAGCCTCTCCCTAAACCTTTCGGAAATGTTACCTGGTTCTTTCCTGAGGCTTTCAAACCTGCTGCAGCTCTTGTGATTTCAGCATCCATTTATGGGGAACAGAAATTGACAGAGTTTGTTCAGGACTGCAGCTGTTCCCTAGAAAAGACCCTGAGAAGCCAGTGGAGACCTCCTGCCACCACCAGATAAAATGAACTGTAGCTGTCAAAGGTTTATCCAACCTCTCCTTATACAACCCTAATGACACTGAAGCCATAGCTTCTTCACATAACCTCTTCCAGTATTTAACTGTCTTCCAAGCAGAAAGTATTTTTCCAGAGCCCAGCCTACATCTCTCTTGATGTCATTTAACTTGGTTTCTTCCTCTTCTGTGCTCAATATGGGTAGAGAACAGCTAATTTTGCTGTTGCTTTCCACTTTTTTAGAAGACTTGTCCCTTTCTCCAGACTAAGTGATACCAGTTCTTTCAGTCCTTTCTTTGCATAATGCTTCATTCCTCTCTCTTTCATACATCCATTTGGTTTCTGTTTTGAGTAGATAAATAGCTGCAAAAATGCTCAAAATGCCCCTTGAGGGTTTCTGGATAAAAATCTTGTAATCTCTGCAGTCATCATCTCCTTTACCCATACTAATAAGGCAGGATGAGGCATGGGTAAAAAAACAAGCCCAAGGCACAGATAACACAAAACATGTGTAAAGGAGATGTTAAGTCTCTGTTTTGTAGCTCTGGAGCTGTTCTAGCTGTACAGTTACTTTAGTAAACACATTTCCACAGAGAAGAGTGCAGCAACTCTGAAATACAGTGAGAGCGCCTGAGTCTAGTACAACTGGCATGCAGTCTCCACCACAGGCTCTCTGGCATCTCACCATGCTCAAGAGTGAGGGAAAAGTGGGGCTCAGTGAACCCAAATATAACTACAAGTAAATGATATTTCACATTCTTCTTTCTGTTTAGCTCAGAGCTTATGTTTGTGTACAGTGGTGGGTAGCTCTATGGCATCTACCCTTCAGCCCATTCAGAGGTAGCTCTGTCCTTAGAGCAACAGACCCAAAACTCCATTGTCCTGTGACTAAAAGTATGTTCTGGAGAAACATCATTCTCCTTATCAGCTTGGGTTTTGGTACCAGCAGTTGTGCCTGGCTCCATGTAATGCTGGAAGTTGGAGAGTCTGTAATATTGCCCATAAGACACTTCTCTAAAGCTTGAGTCTACAGAGCTTGCATATCGTTTGCTGAGATTGCACCGTCTTCCAAAGCTGTTCCCTGTAACATTAGGTTTAGCCACTGACATAAATATAGATATTTGGCAAAGTATATTTCTGATTAAGACTCTGAAGATACATGATGTAAAGAATTAAATGCTTTCCAAGCCTGAATACATAAAATGTGCCATGCTGTATTTAGCATAGCTGTGGAGAGAAAGAATGTTTACCAGCAGACTGGGTGAATCAAAATGCCAGGGTATTTTTTGACAAACATTATTTAACTTGCATCATTGCTTATATGCATTTTCAATGTAGAAAGAGAAATGCAAACTAGCCATATTTCACTGCAACCCTCTATTAGGGAAACATTTATAATTTCAACCCAGAGTACGTAGGTAGCAAGATAGCCTTGCTAGCAAGCTGCATGTCTGAATGAGTTACAAGCCTCTTACACCATCATACAGATCAGAGAGGATGCAAATCTCTGAAGATTTCCCTTTTGAAGTGTGGATTTTCTACAGGTGCATCTCTTTCTATTTGCCACCATCAGATCTCTTCACAGAATGGAAATTTGAGGTCTCTGATCTTCCCCAGAGCAGGCTTTATCTGATAACTTTGCCAGACACCTATTCCACTTGAGTCTTGTGAGAGGCATGAAAGAGGTAAGCTTGCTTAGCCAGTCTGAATCTTCTTCTTGTGTAGACATGTACCAAGCAGATATTTATCCTGTTTTGGTCTATACAGCAATATTAAGAGTCATAAACTTTTCTTGTCTTTTTTTTTCGTGATGCAATTGCTTTGGGAAGGGACACAGGGATATGATCAAGTGATCTTTTGAATAAGCTTTTATGTGTGAGTTGACACTTAAGAATGAGAGAGATCTAATCTTCACAAACTTCCAAAGGAAGAGAGAAAATCTCTTTCTTGAGGTTGTCACACCAGTGATTTCCTGGGGGATTATATTATAGTCAAACATAACTTATTGATAGTAATTACTTGAAATTCAATGACTCATGTTATGCCAGAGACAAGGCTACATGACCTAATAGTCTATTCTGGCCTATGAATTGTTTAAACGTAACTAGTTATTTTATGCATTTTTTTTTTTCAATTCAACATAGTTGAGCAGTTAGTCGAGATAGAATTTGGTTATTCCTAGTAAGGAAGTGATAGACAAATGTGGGTAATGTTTACTTGAAGGTTTCAATGGTCTGCACATTTTGATGTGGTTTCTTTCATGGTTTTACACATGAAGGACTCCACAAAATGTGGGACATGACTGAATTCTGAGGTTATACAGTACAATATCCAGTTCTTACAAAAAAATAGAAGGCTTCTTTGAGTAGGCTGCAGGAATCCTTTTCCAGGGAGATCACTGCATTGGGTCTTCTCCTTTGATGTCATGTTTTACATTGTGAAATTTCAACTGATCATGAAGACAATAAAGGTCAAATTATCAACTGGTCAGAGAGTGTGCATGGAGGGCACAGAAAGACAATGGCAGCTCTGATCTTGTGGTTAATTCTGCAGCTGTCTTGGGCCCTCTATACACTGGATATGTTGGGTATGCTGGACATGTTCCATACTGCTCAACAGCTACCAAGGACATGTAGGAAGTCCTGATTGGCTTGCAGTTACTTTGTACCTATTTCTGTTCCTTTATGCATGCACAGGAGATTTCTCATTTGGAGAGGAGAAAGATTCTAGTAATTTGGGTGCACACTGCTGAACTGACTTGCTCTTAAACTAGAAAAGTTCTTCCTGTACCTTCTACTCAATGGTACCCAGGACTTCTCCAGTAGAGAAAGCATGGTATGGGAAACAGTTCACCTAGAAAATCTATGAGTCCTCACCCTGGGAACATGCAAGGTTCCACAGCTTCAGGCAGCATGAACAAAATAAGTACCCAGCTGCATCCCAGCCAGCTTCAGCTTACAAAGCTGGTTGGAAAGCAATAATACTAAACTTGTCTCTTGCATTACCCTTTCTCCTTGGGCTTCGTTAGCTCCATGTCTGCCACTGATGGGCTGTGCTTTTATATCATTTATCGTGTCAGGCATGATGCCTGTTACAAGTTTGCCTTTCACTGCAGTACATAAAAGAGAACAGATCAGCATGTAGCAGCCTTGAAATATTATTTTTGTCTTTTTAATATATTATGAGAACACATTCATCCACAAAACCATGAGAGGGCAGCATTCTCTCTATCATTCATGTTCTCTTTCTGTTGGAAAATTAGGAGAGACTGTCTTTAACATTCATCTCATAAACCACAGAGAAGTTTTATATATAATTCAGAGCTTGGTTCAATATTCTTTGTAATCAATAGGAATGTTTCCCTTGATTTAAATAGGTGTTGGACTGAGGTTTCAGTAGTTCAAAATGACATCAGAAGGAACTGCCTGCATAATTTAAATCAGAAGATACTGAAAATAAGCAGACAGGAAAAAATTTTGGTGGTGGTTAACCATTGGAACAAAATACCAAGAATACTGGTGTATTCTCCACTTCTTGATGCCTTTGATTACAGACTGCATGTCTCTTTGGAAAAAGTGGACCAAAGCTGCTGGGTTCAGTACTGAGTAGTGTTCTGTGAAATGCATGGCATAAAAGAGAAGTTGATGCTGTGTGTACTTAGACAAGACAAGCTACACTTTTTTTTATGCTGTTGGTAATTAATCAGTGGAACAACACCTTAAGGTTTCAGGGAGCGATTTTACAACCAAAATGGGATGTATTTCCCTTTATCTTCTCTTAAGTCAGTTCAGAGCATTTGCATCATCTGCATTAAATGAGCAGGCAGGTTTGCTAAGCAGAACAATCTCTCTGGCTCTGGAGTCCATTAATCTGGCCAGTACAACTAATCTGGCCAATATGATAGTTTCACTGCAAAATTTTACAGCTGTTGTGATCCTTTGAGCAACATGCAACACATTATTGTAGCAACAAATAATTGGGGTTTTTAGAAGAATTAACTGCATTTTCTGCAAAATTAGTACAGCTTAAGATGGAGAGAGAGGTTTTGAAAAGGTGAAGCAGAATTGTTTACCTCCAAATAATTGCTTCAGAAATAACTTAGGCCACAAGAAACTACTGATTTTTAGCCAGCTGAATATTTAGACATCTCACAATGTCACTCCAAGGTAGAGTGGCAAGTGCTAATTAGCATTCTTGCTTGCAGTTTCAGCAGAGAGAAGGAGTATTTAATGAACATGGAAACCAAGCTATTCTTTCTATACTGCTTGACATGGTGACCCAACTCCGACCTCCATGGGTTTGTGATGAAATTGTATTTTCTTATTTGTTTACTTCATCTCCTGCTGGTGAGGGAAATTCCTGTATGTCTCTTATTCAGTGTATTTCAGTCATTTCAACACCCCCAGAAATGATGCACAAAGTTTTTACTGTTAATACCCTTAGGAAGTACCACAAACTGTGGTTTCACAGAGAAGTCACTGGGGCAAATGCAAGGGTGGGCAAATGTACACAATTCAGAAAGAGTGACATGCCCCAAGCAACCATGCAGCTTGTGAGAAAGCAAAAGACCTCCACAAGGGTTGGCAGTTAAGAAACAAAAATGTTATTTGATCTGTATCTACTTGCATATAGATGTTATTTGATCTATATCTACTTGCATTTTCTTTCATTGATATGCACTACTTAAAAAGGTTTCCCATTGGTTTGGGGGAAAGAAGTTGTATCTATCTGTGTTTTTTAATTAGGACCATCATAAAGAAAAATGTTAATTTTTTAGTTATGTTTTGAAGACTATTAAAGGGTGTTAGCATCTGTTAACTTAAAATATTTTCACATTGTTTCCATTACAAAGAAAAATGTGAAGTATTATTTAATTTCCCGCAACTTGCAGTATAAAAATGAATTCAATAACAAGTGAGCTCTGCCAAGACGGCTGTATATTTTTTTTCAGAAATAGTGTAGCTGGTTCAGACTAGCCCACATTTTACATGGGGTTTTAATTAGCATTTTTTCAATGGATCTTAAGAGCTTTTTTCTCTGTTGTTCGACTCAATACTGGAGCTCGTGGAAGATACTTTTTAGTGTGAATAACCTTATTCAAAGCAGTGGGTTACTGACACACTTAGAGTTGGACATGTGTCTTGGACATATCTCAGGAATGAAAGCTTGGCACACAATTAAACTACCTAGTGTGTGTGGGACTCACACATGATTTGAGTCTTACCTAAGCTTTGATTTGATGTCTAAGATAATACCTGCCGCTCTTAATTGGTGTGTGGGATGCCACTGCCTCATGGTTGACCTAATCTTGATCATATTTATTCAGGTAACATTCAAGAGGCCACAGCCCCATTGTGAATAGTGTAAACAAGGAAGTATAAAAGGCAAATAGTCAAGACAGGCTCCCCCAAAAATGTCATGCAAGGAAAATGAATAAGTTGGTAGTAGCAAGCAACCTTGTAGCTTTATGCCTCTTCCTTTTTGGATGGAAGATGGGGTAAGGATGGGGAGGCAGGGGTGAGATAAGGGAAAGGCAGCCAAACTGCTTGACGATGTGGGGATGAAGATAACGGGTGGAAAAAAAACAGGTCTTCACTGTGGGGCAATGGAAATCCACTCAAGATTGCTCAGCAGACCTGGGTTGTGCTCCAAACAGATGGATTCACTCTCGCCTTCTCATTGAATCCAGCTCCTACGGCTGTGTGGCAGGCAGAGGGGAGATGGAGAGATAACCATCACTGTCTGACTTTTGCTGTTGCCAGAGTAGCTGATGAATCTCCTTTGCCACCCTTCCCACATGGGCATGTCTGGATTTATTTTGCTTTTCTCTTTTCTGTGCAGTGCTGTTGTGGAAGGCCGTGGATTTTGACTCATTTTAACAGTCAGCTGATGTATTCAACAGGGAGCTTATTTTGCTAAATAAGCTACAAAGCAAAACACCAAGAAGCATATTGCAGTGAAATAAAATACGAACTCTAATTGATGCAGTAGCTTTGAATAAATCTTTCCATTGTCACAGTCAGCGCACTAAATGCCAAGGCCTGTCAGCACCACTTCTTAGTTACCTACCCAAGGTAATTATATAGCTCTTCTCACTGAAGAATCCAACTGCATCCCAATTTGAGGTATTAATCTGTTAGCAATCCCAGTTTATGGCTTTTTACCCAAAAAGAATAAAAAAACAAGGCAAAAATAAATGACAGGCTCCATCTTGCAAGATAGTCAGATCCCATCTCTCTTGCAGAGCCAAAATAACTTGGAGATCGCTGCAGATGTCTTGCTGGGAGTGTGTGGGCGAGGTGGTGCCACAGCAGAGAACTGAAGTCAGCTCTTTCAAGAGCCTTACACTGGGCGACCTGTCCTTTTGTGGAGAAATGGCCTTGGGGAAGTAATATGCAATTTCTCCCTTCTCCTTTTACGTCCATACTCCCAGGCAGTCCAGTCCCCATGGGCACAAAGCCTAACGTTCTATTTAGCAAACATTTGCAAACACCCCAATGCCACCCACATTCAAGGTTTATAAATAGTAAATTTGCCATGTTTAGTTATGGAACTGTGATGCTTTTCATCTCTTTACAGCTTCAAACTCTGCATGTGAGCTGGAACAGCAGCCTCTTTGTCCTTTGAATTGCTTGGGTCTATACGGAAGAGAGGCATCCAAAGTGCACTTATGCTGAAATTGTACATCTGTCCTTCTGGGTGGCTACCTAAGTGTATTTCCACTCTGAACATGTAAAATCATTTTATATGCAGAATGGGAGGAAAAATGAACCCTCAATTTATGAGAAATATGAGTGGAGGGAGCAGAAAAGGGGATGTCACTGATTACAGTCTTCTACTATTGCAGGCCAGACATCACACAGTCCTTTTCACAAAATTAATGGTTTAGTGAAAAAAATGTTCTCATACCAGTCTGGCCCCAAACTGTGTCCTGTGCACCTCACTGACTTCAGTTGGCATCTCTGGGTTTTGTGTCAGATTGCAATTAGGCCTTTGAAATTAGAAGAAAAAGAAAGGCCTTTTGTGGCATTTTGTGTAGAATAGGTTTAAATAATTTAAGTATTTAGGCTTCCAGACTGCTATTTTTTTTTTTTTTGAAAAAAAGTCAATTTTTTATTTTCTAAATTTTCTTCTGTTTTTTTCCAGGCGGCCCCTTTCTGTTCTCCTCCTGCACTAAAGGGCTAAAATTTGTCCTGGTAAATTTATCTATAAAAATCTATTTAGTTCAAGATTCTGCTATTGCGAAGAAATCCCATTGTATTTAACAAGAGGTATTCAAGCAGGTCCTATAAAAAAAGTATTATTCTCCTGCAAAATCTGCCCTAAAAACCTTTTAGAATTTATTTGTGATAGTCTAGGATTTTTTTTTCCCCGAACTACTATATGGCAAGGATATAATTTTGTATTAAATTCTAACAGCTCAAAAAGTGTATGAAAAGATAATAATTTTCTATTAAATGCTAAAGGACTTTCCTCCATGAGGATATAAGCAAGCCCTACAGGAACTGGTAGTTATGCTGCAGAAGGATTTTTCAGGCTTAGAGGGCTTGGGGGAGGGTGTTTGAGTACATTAGTATTCACTCCACATTCTTGCCTGCTGTTCCACATGCACTGCTTTGTGCTTCCATAAACTGCTCTGGATGCAGATCAAAATTATTTAAAAGAATTCACAGGGAAAAAATAACAGAGCAGCAGTTTCTCTGTATTTCCACATTGCCTTCATTTTCATTGACATTTACTGTTAGCCTTTTTATAGCAATATGAAAAAAGATGGCAGAAGCAGAGAAGGGAAAGGTTTTCTCTGATAAGAAACATTTTTACATTTTAGAGAGAAGTTCTCACAACAAATCAGAGAGCTGTTAGCTTTCCTTGTGCAGTCAGCATCAACAATTTAAAGCAGCAGCACTAAATTCTTTACCTGAAAGGGCACTTGAAAATGAATATTCTTTCCTGTTTGCAATGTCTGCTTTTACACACAAAAAAGTATGTTCATCTCTTCCGTGCTAATCGTTTTTAATAGGGTTCACTTCCTCTCTTTTTATTTTTTGCTTCCAAGACCCTTGAGTCCTAGGCCAGTCCAAGAGCAGACCTAGCCAAGGAGCCATACTTCCATCTCCTTGAGTTGAAATCATAGACTTATTGCAAAATTTCATGAAAGATCAAGTGGGCAGAATAACCTGCAATACGTGGCTTTATCAGGCAAGTTCTACTTTTCTCCTGCTCAAAAAGTCTGTTTCTAATAGCTTGGAGGGAGAAGCCTTTAATTACTTAAACAGCAGAAGTTGTTCTCCCATGTTTAGTATGATTCCCATAATACTTGGGCGTTAGAGACCCAAATTTCTTTCAAATGGCCAAAATAGGGTAGCGTCTGTTTTTCCCCTTTCGTCCTTGATTGCATAGGAGTGGACCCTCTCCATCCCCAATGCTGATGGTATGTGGCTTGCAGCAGCCCCATATCCCTTTGAATGAGGGTCTCCAACCAGTTCATAGAAGATGCTCATGTGGGAAGGCTTCTGAGTCAGGACCGGTGTCAGCCTTGCCTTTCTTGGGCTAGAAAGTTAAGGTGAAGCATCAAAAGCAAAATCCCCCAAACACTGGGAGCAGACAAGCTTACAAGAAAGCTGAGAGAGTGAAGTGTTGGGGTGTGAACTCTGGGCCCTGAATTAAGGTTGACATATGGGTGGTTCCCACAGTCCTTTAAGAGGAGGGGATGAGTTTGCCTTTTGGTTTTCCTCCAAGGTGTGGCCGACCTTGCAGGGAAAGCCCTTGGGTAAATGAGCACCAGGTGTCCTGTTTTGGGGATAAAAGCTGGGACCACTTGCAGGGAGGGTGGGGTATCTATTTGTGAAGTGGATGCACTTTGCAGAGTTTCCCTGTTGGGGAAGGACCTCCTGACTCTCCCTGCAACTGGGCCCAGTCAGGTTTGGCACTTACAAACGTGGGCTTTGCGGGAACAGTATGTGGCTGCCTCTGTCCTGTGTTATTAGACTCTTGGCTTGGTTGTCTCCCATCTCTTCTATGGGAGACTTTGTTGCTTTGTTATTCTACCGCTTGTTGGTTGTGCTGCATTGTTCTTGGGGTTGATTTCTATTATGTGTAACCTGATCGACTTGTTTGTACCCCAAGTGATCACCCATGTACTGACCCTTTTGTCTATGATAGAATCTAATTACTGGTTTGTTCTACGGCTGGCTGTGTCCTTTGTACTAGGCCTAGTAATTGGTAAAACAGAGGGAAGCTTAGAATTTTTTAGAGGAGCGAATAAAGGTGGATTCAAGGGAAAAGTGCATCTTGCACACACACATATATACAGAGAAGTCAAAAATTCACGTTACATGAAATACAGCAAACCCATGTTGCTAACTGAGGCACAGTACAGTAGATGCAAAATCTTTAAATCAAGAGCATTCCCTTGTGGACAATAGCCATTTGTCCCTGGGCAACCTCTTTTAAAAGCCTTGCTGTGTGAAGCACTGGAATTTGTGCTGTTCCTCTCAGGGTGCCAGGGTGCTGTGCATATAGTGATGGAGAATAAATATGCATGAAGTAGACAGTTAGTTTGGCTTCCACCAAAGCTTAATTTAGCTCGCTTGTCAGCACTGAATAAGAGAAATTAATAATGATAATTAATAGTTCTTTTAACACAGTGAGTAAAATGCAGCATGTGATAAAAATGCTAAATCTGGGGAAACTTCAGAGCTGGGAGACAAGGAGTGTGCAATGCACTCCACATTGCTGAGGGGGTAAAGCATATTTTGCAGGGCACTGATGGACTAAACAAAAGAAAATGTCTGGTCAGAGGGAACAAAGGAATGTGCTGGAGCATCCAGGGAGGATGTAGTGCCTCCACAAAGGCTGGAATGCATCTCCTTGGGAGGCTGAAATTCCTTCCACCTTCTCCCTGCTCCTTTTTTTGTTTTTCAACCTCCTCTGCCAAGAAAAGGACAAAAGCTTTATTATGCCTCAAGTTTGGCCACAAGCAGAAGTACCTAAAAGGTGCTTCAGAGTATTTAGGACATGTGCGTGCGCTATTTCTGCAGGGATGTGGCAAGCTTTCTGAGTGACTTGCCATCATCCACAAATTGCCTCTTCCTTCTATGTTACTTTACAAAGGTCCCTCCTTTTTTTTCTTGGCTTGCACCACTGCAATTCCTTTGAAGCCAGAAGCTGCAGAACTGACATTGTACAAGGAATTCCAAATAAATTGTAATAGCTGTTTTGAGGAGGAAACATCGGGTGTTCATTATTGATTTTGTTACTTTATTGTGATTGTTTCTGTGTATAGTCGTAAGTGGGGCTTTTTGTGGATGGTGCTGCACAAAGTCCGAGGAAGGCACCATACTTTCTTAAGAAACTTTAAACATTTTTAGAACTACAGAAAGTAGAGAGCAGAGAAGTGCTTTTTTTTTTTTTTTTTTATATACACACATATATTACATACACTTTCAAAAAATCTTCCTTTATACTAACCTGGCCTGCCCTTCAGACACTCATCTCTCATAGCCAGTGGGTTGTTCCCAAGGAGGGAGGATGGACTAGGAAGTAAAGACCCTTCAAACTTTATTCAAGAAGGGTGACCTATGTACAGAGGACAGTACTGATGAAGACATAGAGATGGTTGTGAGAAAATGGGCAAGCTGAGGCTGGCCTCAGTGGCACAGTGAAGGAAACAGAAACCATGTGGGAAGAAATGTGAAGACAATTAGGAAAGGACCACATCTTTCTCAAAGGTATAGTCAGAATCACAGAGTGACGTACATGAGACAAGATGCTTTAACTCACTTCAGTGGGAAAAGGACAGGCTGTTGCAGAAGTTCAATGAGCATGGCACTAATGTGCCAGAGGGCAATGTCAGAAACTTTTTATAAGGGCAAAAGTGATGCTATATGTGTCTGTAATAACTGGATTCATAATGTTATCTACATACTTCACAGGACTGACATACAGACTGCTTGATATTTGCAGCTGGAAAATACTGCTTTTATCCCCACTGTTCTTACTTTTGTTGATTTCCTTAAAGGGCTGCACTCTCTCACAGTGCTTTTTCTGTCCAACCTCAGTAAAGTCTGCACTTGAGGTTCCAGTATCTTATCTCACCTGTGTTTCAGATTTTTCAGCATCCAGCATCTCTGGTATACTGTAGCAGTTTATTGCCACAAGAAACAGCCAAAGTCCTATGCCAAGGAGCAGCCATCTTCTTCCCCTAGACAATAACTGCCTTTAACTACTTTCCTGATTGGAAGGGGAGAGCCTAGCAATCCACAGGTGGTGAAACCATTTGGATGCAAATGATACTGGCTGTCCATCAAGCTGCACAAGCCAATAGCTGCTTCACAGCTGAATGAACCCAGTGTCTGAGAGATTTAAATTCTGAACATGTAGCAAAAAAACCTCAGATGTCCATGCAAAATTCATTGAAGGCTGAACACGGCATCACTGCTGGCCTGACATCCTTGTGTATGTGGGAAACCAGAAGGAGAGAAAATTGGTGCTATGTTAATACCACCCAAATATACACAATGAAGTCAGACTGAAAGCAATGAAATTACAGCTGCGCCTCATGAGCTAATGGGACCATTTTCTTAACCAGTGACCTTCAATTACAGAGTACCAAGCAAATTAGTAGAGTCAAAAAAGAAAAACCTGTTAGCCAGAAAATCTTACTGGCTAAAGCTTGTCTTGTTTCAGTTCCAGTTTCTGTAGCTTTCGGTAAAGTATGCGCTGTCTCTTTTGGAGTCCAGGTGTTAACTGGAAATGTTGATTCTGGGAAAAAACAAATTCCTCCTTATCACAGAATCACCTGGGTTGGAAAAGACCTTTAAGATCATCAAATCCAACCATTAACCTAAAACTGACAGTCATCAGCTATACCATATCCCTGAGCACTGTGTCAACACCATTCTTTCTCCCTCTCTTTTTTGTCGTCTAATGGTTGGGGCTCATGACTGATCTTTTCAAGCTTTCTGAGTGCTGGAAGGGTCTGAATCATTGCAAGAAGCCTCCTGATGTCATAGAGATCAAGTTCGAAAGAAATTCACAGCCAAAAATACCAAGGCAGGAATAAATGAAACTTCCATTTCTCAGTTCCCAGCCCTCCAGCATCCTTTATGCTTGAGGTTGTTTGCCTGTAGGTCAGAGTGACTGTGAAGCAGGCTGGGATGCAAATTTACAGTGTAGCAGTTTGGTGGCCCCCATACAGATGTACAGGGCTTACTCTCAACTACCACCATCTGAAAGGTAGGAGTCTGATCCTACTTGGTACAGGTTGCTTACCTAAAAAATTCACAAATCCAGATGAGTGATATGTGGTATGAATCCACTTTGAAAGGGGACCAGAGAAGATAAATTATCTGCAAGCTAAGGGTGTCCACATAGGGAATGAGCACTTTTCCAATTCACAAGCTGACTTAATTCCCTAGGTCGGCAAGCCCGAACAGCAAAGAATACATGGCTTTCTTCACTTACAATTTGAAGGTGATGTTTGTATTTATTTATGGCTGGTAACTTTATACACATTCTGTGACTCTAATTTTTCAGTTCCACCATTGCAATCTCCAAATCCTATAATCCAAATCAAGTTCTGTTTTGACAGGACAAGCTCCATCTTTCTTTCTCTGGATACATAGTTTGTCAAGTGGGGGTTTCCTTTTAGTATATTAGCACCTGATATCTGCCTCAGATTTACAAAATGAGCCAAGGTCTTAATCAAAAAAGTGAGGCAAAACTATTTACAAGATAAAACAAGCCACTCAGTTAAAACAAAGATAACCACTTAGGTATAAGTTTTCTTTTGACAACATTATTAGCTAAATACCTTTTCTCTTCCTTCAGTATATGTTGGCATGAAATCTTTTCCCCAGGGTTTCTGAGTTATATGAGAGAAAAGGGATGAGGAAATATTGCAGGGGGTTTTCACCTACTTCGTCAAAATCTGAAACACACTTTCCTGCTACCTGAGCCACTACACTGTCAGGAGATTATCAGGTTTCCTTAAGCCTCCATTTTCAAAGTTTTCCCAGGATAGTTCAGATCATCAGCTCTTACAATTTAAACAGAGATTAATTTCTAAGGGACTGCTGTAACAGCATGGTAGAATGCCAGATCGTTTTCATTCTTTCAGCGACTAATATGTTTGCTTTCAGAGGTAATCGATCTTTTTGAGATCCCTCTTCCCCTTAGTTTGACAGAAATCTGTTAATGACGAAGCTCTGAGTGTTCTCTAAATGCAGTGTGTGGTGAACTTTGAGTCCCAAGCCTGAAGCCACAGTCTTCCCACTGTGTGTTGCTTGAGCTCAATAAACATCACACTGATATATTGAGATGACTCAGCATGCAGCATTCACCTGCCAGCACCAACTCACTGGTCTGGACTTGTGAGTTTTTCCAGATAGCAGACAGGCTGAAAGAGCAAAGCCATTTATAGACCTGGTGATTATAATGATGCATGGGAACAAAAATAGATTTATAACAATCATAACATCCAGGACAGCAATACAAATAGTGAGGATAAAAAAACAGGGAAAGATAAATACCTGTCTGGAAATATGACTACTACTGAATCAATAAGCTGATGTCCTACCAAAAGCATGTCATTACAGATTGAAAGCAATGTGGTGTCAGTAACTTTCAGGCTACCCAGTGAAAGTGGTCCTTTTTCTCCCATTTTATGTGCTGTTACAAGTTGCAATGAACCATTTCTGTTAACTGGAGGGCTCTTTCTGCATCACCTTTAACTAATGATTTTTAAAACAAGATAGTCATATTCCCATAACATGGAATGGATTACTCAATGCCTATATTTACCACTTTAAGTAAGTTTGTTAGTAAAAGAAGAAACCCTGATTATTTTTTTTTCAGTTTCTTTTCCCATTACATCTTGTAAACTATGTTATGAGTAATGAATAATTAAAGGGACTTACCTTCCAAAAAACAATTTCAGGCTGTGTCCCTTCACTGTTATGGCATGTAGTCACAAACATGGTTCTTTTAAACCCTGCTGAGAACAGCTTGGTTGTAGCATGGACAAGTGTTTATTACAGGGTTTACTGCCTTGTCCTATGATTCCATGCTCTGCAAAGCACATCTTAACTAATTCCCAAAGGCAAAGTGGCAATGCTGCAAAGCACTTGTGAAAACATTCAAACTACAGTTTAAACCTTGTCAAAGCGTTGTTCTTTTCTGAAAAGTGACACTAAAAATGGCAGTGTGGGATCCCGTATTCATTGTCGATTTGTAATTTCCAGATCAAATATGCTAAGTACAACTATATAGTTCCCTCTTAACATCCAGAGCCAGCTCCACAGACTCCAATGAGATCAGACAGTTGAAACATTCGTGTTCATGTATCGCTAAAATGGTGGTCTCCTTAACATCTTTCCAAATGTGCTGTCCTCACTGAGACAGATACACCTTGGTGTCCTTCCATTTATCTGAATGAGCTCAAGGAGGATCTTTTTTTCTTCTCATTAAACTGTGTCAGTTTTTTTCACTGTTTATAGCAGGAAAACATCTTTTCAGGCAGGTCAGCAAATCTAACTCTGAACACAAATATTCATAAAGCAGATCTGTTGAAGATGCTACCACTTCTTAACCATAGCCACATTTTCAGCTAAGGAATTTTAATGGCTTTTCTCATCCATTTCATGGCATAAAATATTTTGATCTCAAGAAAATTCTGATATGAACAATATTCTCTATACACATTAACCTGTTTAAACACAGGCTTATGAGCTACATTTTTGTTCCTCTAGAGAGCCAGCTGTTGTGTATTTATGGCTGGCACCAGCAATGAGAAGACACAGCCCAATTTAAAGCCCACTGAAATTCAGTTAGACTGTTCAATTAACCACAGGGAGCTTGCTATAGTGTTGGTGCTTTTCTTTCTGCTGTATCTGAGCTTGAAGCAATCAGCCTCACCCACCTCCTAGGGACTTCTGAGTTGGCACTGGAGCTTGCTTTTCCCAATCAGGAGAAAAGACACATTGCCATGTCCAGCTCTTGGCCTCTGAGGGAATAAAGCTAGTTTGGCTCAAATCAATTCTGCTTATGGAGTTGCTACAGCATTCTGATTGACACTTAAAGTTGGTCCCTATACAGAGAATACTGTGCTCATGCATAGCTACCCTTATGTGGTTGAAGATGGCCATTTCAAAAACACTCCTTCCCCCTACCCCGTAATTAAAATGCAGAAATTTAGAGGTAGATCCTGTTTATTGGCACTACTGTCCCTTTATCAGGGCAGAATGTTCATAAATATATCTAAGAATAGATACTAAAAGTACTAAAAGGCTCTGCAAAAATTACAGGAACAGTTACAGCATCCATCCAAGTTGCAATTGAATAATGACTGGAGACTCCTACC
Organism: Podargus strigoides; assembly: GCA_028020825.1. Lineage (NCBI taxonomy): Eukaryota > Metazoa > Chordata > Aves > Caprimulgiformes > Podargidae > Podargus > Podargus strigoides. The sequence goes on from CM051620.1 coordinate 13,314,786, forward strand.
CAACACATGCCAGCAATGCTCCCTCAGGTGGTAGGTTTCTGAGCCAATTTTCACATCACCACGTACGAAGAACTCATCGTTAATTCAAGTGTCTTGAATTTTTATCCTTCTGACAAGTGTAATCAGCAACTGTTTCAGTCTTAGGTTATGCTTGATGGGTGTTCAAACTGTTACAGATGTGTAAGGAGGAATGTATGAGGCTGTCCTTGAAGATGATGGTTTCCTGACAGCGCAGCTGAATTTTTGTGAAACAATATGCAGGCTTTTTCCACCTCACTCTTTTGCCAATTCCACACAGCCTTGTGACTCAAAGGGGCAAAACTGCACAACCCAGAGCCAAGGTGGGCCCCAGATTTCAAATGCTCGAGAGCTGGAATATCCAGAGCTGAGGTTTTGGTCTGGCCTGTGAAAAGGGAGAGAAAACCATCTGTGAAAACTGGAGGCATATATGGGTTTGGCTTCTACCCCAGCATCCCACAGCCTCCCAGAATGACTTTCTGAATATCTGCAGGTTGGGAAAATAAACCCTTTCTCCTCACCTTTGCTAGGGAAGCAGTGTTCAGCCCTGCACTTGGTACACGCTTCCAGGGAGCCCTCTGAGAAACCCAGGAAGGCAAGACCAGGAGGGTTTAATCCTTACAGCTTCAGAAAAATACCCTTTTCTAACTAAAAGCACCACATGGCAAGTGGGGGAAGGAAGAACAGGCCCCTGAGTGGGGCCTCTCCTGTGGGCAAGGGCTTGCTGAAAACTCTAAGCCTTTCCTTTTTTTTTTTGGACACTGAATGCCACTGGAAAATCACAACCGCACATGCGAAAGCCCCATACTGGTCCCACTGATCTCTCTCCTCCTCTCAAAGCCCCTGGGGCTGTGGCTGGCCGGCACACAGCCCAGGCAGCCGGACATCCATCATGTCATGCAGGCCTGCCTTGGCAGGTGGCGAGGGCAGTGGGACCATGCCTCACATTCCTGCCTCAGCAGGGAAGGGGAACCGGCTGGGATCCTCCTTCCTCTCAGCCTTCCCGTCTCTGGCCTTTGCTTCCCAGCCAGCCCCTCTCCAGGAAACCTCTGGGGAGCGGAGCCGAAAGGCCTTTTCCTCCCCGGGAAATGGCAGCCCCGCGTGTGCTCGAGGGCCCTGCAAGCGGACGGCTGCACTGTCACAGGGCCCCGGGGCTCAGCCTCCAGCAGTCATCTTTAACCGTGTCTCCCATGAGCCTGGGACACTGAGAGAGCCGCTGCTGTCCCCGGAGTGTGCGCCTCCCCTCCAAGCCAGCTGCTCAGGGGAGAGGAGGGGGGGACAGACAGACAGAGAGACAGACAGACAGAGCTCAATTAAACACTCCCCTGGCCAGCCCCTGACACTCCCTCCTGCATTTTCCAGTCTGTGGTTACAGCACTCAAAGAGTTCCATTAAGTCATCAAGTTTTACAGGTTCCTTAAAAAAAAAAAAAAACCCTACAAAAAAAAACACAACGGGGAGAGAGAGTGCGCGAGAGAAAAGTTTGGTCATGGTAGGGAATGAGTGATCAAAGCTGAGCCAAAGCTTCCTGTTGCACCGGGACTATATATATATCGTGTCTTTAATGTTGGGGGATGTAAGCAGGCTGCTAGGAGACTGGAGCGGCAGCTGACTCTCTGCCTGATTTCCCAGCTCGCTGAGGTTTCTTCCACCGACCACAATGAACAAGTTCCTGTGCTGCACGCTTGTGGTAAGTCTCTTCAGAGAGGTAGATAGGCTTTAAGATGCATTACAGCTTCAGGCTGTAAAAACATACGGCTTTTCTTCTGGGTTTTGTTTTGTTTTGTTTGGGTTTTTTTGGTTTGGGGTTTTTTTGCCTTCTCTCCATCATGTCGAGCTTTCCCAATGAGGTTTGGAGTGCGACAGACATGTCCAGCTCCAGGGAGGCAGCAGAGATTTTCACCCCATTCTTAAGGTAGTGGAATGATTTGCTTTTGTTTTGCCTGTTTTCCTATCTTCCTCTCTCCTTTTGTCAGACTTCATTATATCGGGCTGACACAAAACACTGTATCTAGGAATGAATTTAGAAACTGTAGGTTGGGATGTTTGATTTTGATTTACAAAAGCTCCATCCCTGCCTGTCTCTGTAATCTCTGCTGCAGTGGCACTGGTCAGTATCTCAGATCCTGGGCTGGCTTTCTTACCCGGGAAAACCACTGTGATCTAGAAAAAAAGCACAAGCATGTGGTGCTTGTTTTGGCTTAGAAAATTCAGCTTCATGTGCGAGAAAGTGATGAATTAGTAGCTGTGTCAGTAGCTATTACAGAAAAAAAAGTTGTTATTAAATCTGGTATAAGACCCTGCTTTAATAAGTTTTTGTTTACTTGGTGATTTAGCAAGATACTTCCAGATGCAAATTTAGAGATGTTAACAGTGTAGTAAATCTTTCAAAATGTCATTTAGTCCATATAGCTGTATGGCATTGTATATGAAGTCAGATTAATTATAACCTGAGTATAGGCAGATACTGTGCAACATCTATTTGGAGGCTATTAATCTTTTGGATAAGAAAACATTCAAAGAAAAACATTAAAAAATAATATTCAGAGCAGGCTGTTATGCATGTCTGTGTGGTAACTTCTTCCTGGGTTGTTTTGGTGAGTACAATGGCATTAATGTTGTGGCAGAACGTTAGAACTGAGATCCATTTATTTTGAAAGCTTTTTATAAATGCAATGAGATTTCCAGGATCTGATGAGTAATGCATGTTTATTACTCTCTGTACAACTTTCTGAAAGAGCTTTTTGAGAAACACACTGAAGTAATTAATGGTACAAGGGAAGCAAAAATTGTCAGGCTTGTGGTCAGCAAATTGAAATGCAGGACAACTTTTTCATCTCATGTATGATGTTCCTTCTTTGTCTATATGAAAGCATGGGAGGTTAATCTGGGAATTTCAGCAATAGCCTGTTATCAGCTTGGCTTCCTGTCTGTGGCTGTCATAAAATAATCACATCTGTATTTTGATTTTGATTAAATGTAATGTGCCTGTTCATGTTCCCCCATAAAGTAATAGCATTTGGTGAAGTTCAGCATAATCCTCTGGCAGGCGTACATACCAGAGAGCTCCATCAATCAAGTATTTCTTTTTATTATTATTTAAAAGCAATTTACTTAAAGTTATTGTGAAGTTTAAGCACTGTCAGATGTATTAGAGTTCAGAAAAGTAGTTTTAGTACCTGTTTTATAAGAACATTCATAAGAGATGCAACAGCAGTTCAAAGCTCACATACCTTAAGCCTAGTTTGGAGACACCATATCTAAAAAAGACTCTTTGGGCATGATGTGCTTTCAGCCTTGGCCTCTTTGCTGAGGTTTCAGAAAGGGGACCTGCTGTGGTGGTGCATGCATGTACGTGTTGTTTGCTGGAACACTAAAACTGCTTACAAACAGACAAGCATTATGAAATCAGACTGAAATGAAAGAAATTCCCCAGAGCTGGATCTCATTACTTGTCACGTAACTATCTTGACCCTTAAACTTGACCTTTCTCTATTTTCGGTCTCTGGGCACATGTGACATGCTTTTTCTGGCTGGCCTGTTGGGTTTACTGTGTGTAGGCAGCAGTGGCTTTGCAGCCCGCGAGGGTAGGAGTTATCTTTCTGTCTGACTTTCTTTCTGTCTGTCTGCATCTGTGTTGGTTAAAAATAAAACACCAAGGTTACCAGAAGAATTTTTAAAGGATATTGTCACGATTTAAATAATACCCACTGTTCAAATCTCACAGAAACTTTAATTTTGTTCCTTCTGTATTTAACTTTTATGCTAGTAGGTTACTCTGACGGTCTTCCAGGAGAAAAACACCTGCTTGCATGTAATACTGGACATTGTGTTTCTCTAGCTAGATGGTCAGTTGTTAGTAATTCTGTTCAGTGCAAAGGCAGACTCTAGTCATGGCGATAACATCCCGGGGTTGGGTTATCTCTAAATCCTGCTGTCACTCTGGTGAATAATGTTCAAAAATATGTGTTATGGATAAGACACATCTTCTGGGGAGTAGCTAGTTATTCTTTTCTGCTTTCTCCCTCCAGAAGCTTTCAGGCAAATGTAACTCTTATAAACGAAGACTTTCAATTTAGCACTTATTTGATAAGATGCAAAACTGCTCTTCAGCTGAATGTCATTTTCCTACCACTGAAAATGAAACGACAGTTTAGACCCCTAAATTGCTTTGTGAATGACAGCTAATGGTGCCTTACAAAGTCTCTATGAGATTTGAATTGTTGACATACTGCTCTACTGACAGAGAAATTAAGACAATGGTTGATAGCCTCCTTTTGGACTACAGGTGGTTCAGGAGTGTCACTATTTATATCCCTTAAGTAAAAGTGCAGCCTCCACTTTATAAAGCATTTTCCATACAAAAGTAGGTCCCATTATGTCCAAAGTGGATTGCATTGAAATAGTTGGCAGAATGGTGGAACAGCTTTACCAGCTAAACTCAAACCAGTGGAAACAACTCTATTTTGGGTTTCGTTGTGTTCTTGACACTCGGCTGTGGTCTGCCGAAAGGTGCTTGGTCTGGACTGTGCTCTAAGTGAGCCTGCAGCAGCTTATGGGGTAAGCAGTGCTGCATAGCTGTTGGCCGAAACAGGTTAAATTTGGTGATTTTATGGGGACTCCCAGAACAGCAAGGTGAGGAGGATGAGAGTTCAGTATCTCCCAGATGGATGGGAGTTATTTCTCCCTATATGACAAATATTTTACAATGGTTATTTGCAATAGGCAGCCATGGATCTGATCCAGCCTGACACTGTCATGTACTGGATTTAGAGATACTGGTTTGATTTGAGAAGCTATTGATTAGGAAAACCTCCTTAATATCATTCAGTGCTATATTCTGCCACTGGAATTTCTCTGGGGTTTTTGCATGATTCCAGTAAGGCATTCTGCCTAAGGCCTGAGGGTAAGTGAAGGCCTCCTGCCTTAGCTTTGTCCAAATACTTTGTGTAGAAAGCAAAGTAGGAGAGTTGTGAGGTTTTACTTTGAACCCAACTCAAACACTAGGAGCAATCTGACAGATTCCTTGAATGATTATTTATCACATAGGAAAATATGCTTCGGAACAGTTGTGGAATGCAAAACAGAAACAGATTTATCTTTCTCAGCAAATTAAATATTCTCCTTTGGTCTACAACCCAAAACCACAAAGCCAAGCTATATAATAATATTTTTCTATGCTGAAAAGCCACTTTCTTTTCTCTCACAAAGCAGTGATTTAAGGGGATGATGCTTGAAGGATTTTTGCTTTATGTGCTTTGTATTCCAGTTAATTTTAATTCAACACAAAAAAGCAAGTGTTTTTTTGCCTTACATTTAAAGATGAAAGAAAAGGGCATGTACTTTTTTCATGCCCAAGATCTGAAATGAAGTTTTACAATCATATTATTTCTCTTTCAAAGGCATCTTCTAAGGACTCAAACAAATGGGCTACACAGGCCTTTTATGTTAGCATTGTGTATGCTGACATAAAGATGGTATGAAAAAATACAGCTTCAGGTCTAATGTGTTGAGCAATGGTATCAAAGAATTGCTTTTTAACCTTAGGTAACTAATTTTGAGTAAGTTCTCAGTGTTTACTTGCATGACACTGATTTACATGACACTTGTAGTTCAGTATTTGCAGTTCATCCCAGTTCCTCACACAGGGACAGTCATCCTGAGATTTACCCAGGATTTGGCCCAGGGAGATGGATGAGGACTGAGTTTTTCAGTCCTTTCAGAACTGAGTCCATGATACTAGAACTGAATACCACCCAACAGGTTGATAGATGTAGTTAATGATACTAGATTTAGTTTTGGTTTTATTTTTGTTTTGTTGTAATTATTTTGCTACTTACAGCATTTTGTACTCATAGAAAAAAAACCCTAACCCTTGGGATTATTTTTTTAAGTTGAGCCTGGCATCTCACTACCCCTAGGAAAACCATTTGCAATTGAGTGCACTCTGAATCAGACTAGCAGTTAATTGTTGAGATGAGCAATATATTGTGTGTCATTGTTTTCCATCATTGTTAGATTTGCTTAGGGTTTAAAATAGAAAGAAACTGCCTGTATCTTTTCAGTCCATTCCCCAGCTCTCCCATGAAACCAAATGGCGTGTTTGCTTTTAGAAATGTATTGAGATCTATATTTAAACTACTTGGGTTTCTTGCACCTGCTTCTCAGTAAAAGGTTGTTCCCAAACTTCCTCCAATGGGAGAATCCCCTTTTCATTTGTCAGCATTATCCTTTAACATAGAAAGTTCTTCTCTGTCTGTGTTCACTGCCTATCTGTACCAAATCTATAGGTACTGGTTTGACTTGCCAAGCTATTGAACAAGTCAAGATCCTCTTAAAGATGAAGCTCTCCATTTCCATCTAAACTTTCTCTGTACCTCTTCCAGGCTGAATTAACCTTTCCTAAACAAGGATGAACAGAATTTTACGCAATCTTCTGAATAACAAATCCGTGACTTTGGCCAAGTGTAGCACTCATAGACTCCAGCTATGGCTTCTTAAGGGTTAAAGGGTGAACCTCCTCATTGCTCTACTTCTGACTCCAGTAAACTGAAGCCAGACTTCCAGTTTCTTCCTCCTTTCAAACTGGAACATGCTGCCTTCTCCAGCAAGAGCAGAACAGGTCAGTGCCAGCATGATTATAGGAGAAATCCTGCTCTCTGTGAAGTTTTTGGGAAAATCAATGTTCAGAACTAAGTAAGTTCTGATCACGGCGTTTTCATGGGTTCAAATAGTGCTCTTTCTTACAGCAGAGATTCAGGCGTTTAGTACATAGCCCACCTTTAAGTACGTGCATTCAGGTCAGTCAGAGGTTTTATGTGACTGATAATCTGCTACCAAGTTAGTCATAGCATATTTTAGGAGGAGAAGTGTCAAGAATGACATAAAATGCATTTAATTACCATTTTAATTTGACTTGGGAACATGATTTTGAAGGATCTCTCCTGTTCATCCTTATTTACTGTATTTTAGTTTGCACATCAGAGCAGACTTGGAGTGCACAAAGCGGATATACAAAAGTAAACTGGATTGATGAAAGCAAACCCAGGGACGGACTCCAGAGACACACCAGATGCACTGTAACCACTAATGCATGCTCAGTCCATGAGAGTAGACTGAAGTTAGTCCAAAATACCCCCTCTGAATCATGCATAATGTGGATGTCAGGTGGTCGGCACCATCTGTTTTGCCCTAGAAATCTGCTGTAAGAGGTGATCCAACTTGCTAATGTAAGCACAAATTCCATGTGTCTTAGGCCAGGAGAAAGGACAATTTAGTGACATTCCCTCTAGGTTATTCTGTGAGCTAGGGGTCAAGAAGAGTCTTTTCATTCTGTTTGTGCCAAGCTGCTGCAATAAAACTAGTAAAAATCATACTTTCACTATTCCTTCTGCATTTTTGCAAACCTTCTGAAAAATAGATTGCTTTTACTTTCACACTTGATGTAGGTTTAAGGATAAGTTCTGATTTTTTGGGTTTCACATTAATGTTCAGAATACTCACATGTGCTAGGTGTTTTCAATCTGCATAGAAGACAATCTTGCAGATATATTAAGTATTATTAAGGGACCTACAGTAGTCTTGTGATATTGGGGACTGGAGTCCAGAAATGTACTTAACAACCTGCTAATGGTTGTACTGGGTCTAAGGAAAAAATAATCCAGGAAAAATGCCCTAAAAAGCCCCATATGCTGTCTATGGAAGGGGTTGATAACTGATGCACAGAGGAGATGGAAGAAAAAGGCAGAAAAATGGTGGTATTTTTCCAAAACACTGCTCCAGACTCAAGCAATTAGTGGTTTGGGACTTCCTGATAAAAAGGTGATGTTTATGTTTAATAGCCCTCTATTATTTTCCTCCATTACTATGCCAAATAACATTTTGAACTCAGCTGTTTACAATTTCCTGTGGCAATGAGTTGCACAGCTCACTGTGTTAATCAGGTCATAGTAGCCAAACAGTAACAGGAATAGTAATCTAGCTCTATGTCAAAAAAGATGTATAAAATGTTCTGGTAAATTACTGAGATACCGATTGCATTTATAGTTTTGGTTTGACTGAAGAATCTTGTGTCATAGTTGTTTACTGAATAAAAGAATTGGATCCTGCATACTCATGGCTCAGGCACTGATGGAGGGATTACACATAGTATGTGTTTCTGGGAAAGAAAGGAAGACAGGTGTGTTGTGCTTTTCTTTTAAAAACACAAAAAATCAAATGCAGAGACTGATTGTCCTTTTAGTGATGCTGATTTATTAATCCTATTATTATGATCATTGGTTATGCTCATTTAGATTAATAGTATGCTGTTTGCCATTCATAGTGCATAGCTATTGGTACTTCCAAAGGCAAAACTTTGCATGGTCTCACACACGTATTGTTCAAGTATTGTTTTGCTCTATTTTAAAAGTCAATTCCTCTCAAATTTTGTTGAATTCACAGAATCACAGAATCATAGAATGTTAGGGATTGGAAGGGACCTCAAAAGATCATCTAGTCCAATCCCCCTGCCAGAGCAGGAATACCTAGATCAGGTCACACAGGAACATGTCCAGGTGGGTTTTGAATGTCTCCAGAGAAGGAGACTCCACAACCTCTCTGGGCAGCCTGTTCCAGTGTTCTGTTACCCTCACTGTGAAGAAATTCTTCCTCACATTTATGTGGAACCTCCTATGTTCCAGCTTACACCCATTGCCCCTTGTCCTATCATTGTTTTCAATTTTTATTGGCTTGCTTCACATAGGTATAGGTTCTTCAGGAAGTAAGTGCCTCCATTTTTCCCTAGAAACCCCCATGCTCTCATACTCCAAATATTGAATTTGAATTATTTTTAATCCTGATTCATCTCCTGCAGCAAAACTTCTCACTTGCCTCATGTATGATTTCCAATGTAAATGGCTGAGTAAGGAAAATAGAGAAAATCTGGTTATTCTTGCTCCTGCATGTTGCAGAGGGGAGTTGAGCAGTCATGAAATGGTCCACCTAACCATTCAACACCTGAAAATGTGTCACTGCAGCAGAGGCACGACCCAGAGGAGCAGATTCTGCTGTAGTGACAGCTTGGGATTTACTGTGAGCCATACATTGCAGAGAAGGAAAACTGGTGTTTCTGCATGAAGACGTGCTGCCCACGTCTGGCTGCTGTCCCTAATCATCTTCACAGGGTCAGATTTTCAACTATATTGGGTATTGTCTTGGGTTTCATGCAGATGAAACCCATTGTGTTGGGTTTCATCTGCATGAAATGTGGGTTGATGCTTGTCTTTGTAGCATCTGTGCAGCATATTGCAGTCTGTTGTGTTCTGCGAAGGGAATATATGTGTCCATGCAAGTCCTGGGCTCCAGGATGTTGTATTACCTGTAACTGAATAAAAAACATAGAAGAAAACCTGAGTGTTCACATCAACAATTAATGGGATTAACCAAGATTTCCTTATTTCTAGAGTATTAGCTGTAGATTTCCCAAGGGTGGGTGCATTTTTCATCAATGGAAAGCCATTCACTATTAACAAATATGCTGCACCCTCTTATTAAATCAATCACATGAAACAGATCTAGTCATTTAAGAAAAATGGAGCGGTACATCAAGGGTACTTCAATGAGTAATAAGGAATTTCTCACAATGGAAGAGATTGTGCATTGAGACCACAAGAAAAGGTGGGATCTCTACCTGTAGAAATCACAGATAGGACAAGTTACAGGGCTTAGTCAAGGGGAACTAAAAGAGGCTGTGGAGAATATCCATACTACCTACATTTTATTCTTCAGCCTGTCTAAGTTTAGCTGCATAAAAAGTCGATTCATAGACAGGCAACAGGAGAATGCACTTAAGAATATTATCTTAAGCAGCAAGAGTTCCTAATTTAGGCACCTAATATTACTTGGTGCAAATGCTGTGACTTGTGTTAATGCAGATGAATGATTAAATTGTCCTTTTCAACCTTAATAAAACTATCACTTAAGAAGTGCCATGCTGTGGCAGAAGTGAGGCCCTTAGATTAAGCCTCTTTAGGAAATATTGTCTGAATAAATGAAAAGAGTTAATTCCAATTACACTTTGGGGACAACTGCATTGGAAAAGAGAAAAATACATTCTTGAAATTGAATTGGCAACTCTGTATTAGCTGACTGGGATTAAAACAGCAACAAAGACAGGTCAGTTGGATCTATAATTTGAATGGCTACATAGAAAAAATCTTCATTCAGAGCCAGTTTACTTCATCTTTAAAAACATACAAGTTTTAGAAGAGGTTGGTGTCATGTTGGTCATACAGCACTGGGACAGCACTGGGTTCTCAGTGGGGAGAGCCAGCAAACCCTGTTGGGCTTGGGGTGGTACATAGGGAGTAAACACAAGAATTATTATTTTGATAGGCTGGTGGAATCACAGAACTAATTTTGCAGTTACAAGACCAAAATGATGTGATACAGAGATAGTATCTGCCGAAGGGCAAGGTCATCTCAGATCACTAGAACCCAAATTGCACCAGCAAAGCAGACTGTTTCAGGAAGGAGAAGGAGTGTAATGGTCATGATGTGTGTTGGTACTGAACCGGGTCCTCACGACAGCCGTAAGCCTGTGGTTTTAGATGGGAAGTGAAAGCATTAGCCTGGCCTCTTCCAGCTCATGTGATTAAGTCCTTAATGTACCCTTCAGAAACTGCAGCATTCTTTACCTCTGTCTGAAGCTGCATCTTCTCACTTGACATAGCTGCCATGTTTTATCCCCAGAGCTGATGCATTTCAGCTCAAGATTAAATGGAAGGCATTAAAAAGTAATCTATATTGTTCTAGCCGTTCATTGCTGGTAAAGAAAAATATTGTAAGGAATCATTCTTTAAAGGTGGTTGGGGTAATGGTACAGTATGCTGGTCAGATATGTATGCTCAGATAATTACCAATTCTTTTGCATCTGAAATATGTGGTACTTAAGAACATGAAGAATGCATGATCCCTGCCTTACTAGGCACTGAATGTGGTGCCAATGGAACTAATAGGCCAGGGTCTCTGGTGCCAGATGGTAAAAGGTCATTTCCCAGAGGTATTAAAAAGGTGTAAATGGGAGAAGAATAGGATCTACATCTCTGGAAGAACAAGGAAGTTCTTATGTTGGGAAGATTTGCTGGATAAGATCCTAAAATTTTCCCATTCTAAGACAGATGTGAGATAGTCCAGAAGCTCACTAATGTTTTATAAATTTCTAATGCAAAAATTTTTTTGAAGATAGTGACATGATTAGACTCATAAACTCATTAAAATGTAGGTGTCTTTGTGACAGTGGTGTTCCCCACAACTAAAGGGAGTGATGTTTTACTTTCCTGTTGCTAGCTCTTGGACATTTCTGTGAAGTTGACCATCCAGGATGACTCTCCCCACAAGTATCCCCATTACGACCCAGGGACATCTCGTCAACTGCTGTGTGACCAGTGCCCTCCTGGGAGCTACGTTAAGCAGCACTGTACAGGCACCAGCCCAACGCAGTGTGCCCCATGTCCAGACCAGTACTACGCCGAAGAGTGGAACAGCAATGACGAATGCCAGTACTGCAGCGCCATTTGCAAAGAGCTGCAGTACGTCAAGCAGGAGTGCACCAGCATGCAGAACCGCGTCTGCGAGTGTGTCGAAGGCAGATACCTGGAGCTGGAGTTTTGTTTAAAGCACACAGAGTGTCCTCCCGGATTTGGTGTTGCACAGCCAGGTATGTACTGCTTTTCAATACACACAGACTTAATTAGAGCTCTACAGCACATCAGCGACTCGTGGCAGTTACAAGATTAAAAAAGAGGCTCGTCCAGATGAAATTAAAGGACAGTAAATTGTAAAGCCAATTGAACTTGTTCCTAGTCTGCGTCATTTGGACTGTAGCCAAAGGAACATTTCTCAGTGGAATATCCTGCTCCTACCGTAATATATAACTTAATGGCAGTAGCAAATGTAGCAAATTGCACTCTAATGAGAAACATGATGGATTGCTTCTTTTAAAGGAACATTATCTGGAATGTAGTATTTGTGTGTGTGATAAATAATAATGTTTTTCATTTTGAAATCTGGTGTTTCAAGCAACTGTATATCTTGACAAACACCAGGAGCACTACATGTTTGACACCAAGTGTATAATTATAACAATATTAATACAGCTTTAGCATCACAGCAATATGTGCTAATAATTAATTATCAGCATCCTAAGTGGAACTCTTAGGGAAACTGTTGCTATTATCAAACAAACAACCGTTTCTTTGTCAAGCAGGCTGGCACTGTGCCGTAGGTCTGGTGGGGATACAGAGTGAAGCGGCGCTTTTCAGTGGAGTGTATTCTTCATTTAAGACAACATAAATTGTTAAGCCAATAAGTTCTTCCCTCAAAATAAAATACATCGTTTATCATTTGGCAAATGTCATGGCCCAGTTTAGCTCCAGTATTTAATACAGCCTGAAAGAATTGTAAACTGTCATTGTACTAGAGATTGATAAGTGCCTGGAGAAGAGCACTGAGGAAGGGAATACAGAAAATCAAAGCATCTCAGACACGAACCCAAGGGCAACCAGTCTCCAGACTGCAGAATTACTTCCCTAGGAATTACATACATACGGTGAGAAACACTAGGCCTGGCCTGGCCATTTTAGAGCTATGCTCAGTGGCAGGTTGGAAGTCCTTTCTTGGGTTATGAACATCTCACTGGAGAACAACTTTGGTGTAAGGAGTAATGTCACTACTGTAGCTGCTTACTAGTCCCCAAGTAATTGGTTACCTAAGCATTACCCTTGACACCCTTGCCACTCTTAAGCATTTCCACTGGCAGCTACTGCATTTCCATATTATAAACCTTCATCAACCTAAATCATTATACCCAGGGGCTTGGGTTAATGAGGTTCCACCGTACCTCAACAGTGAGTCAAAAGGGGCCAGAAACAAAGTTCTCAGAAAGACTGGGAGATGAACAAAGAAGTGCCAATTCTCTGAGCAACCAGCCTGCTGCATCCCTGCGAGCACAGTGAAACTGTGTGGACAAATTTGAATCCCTCAGTTCAGAATGAAACAAACTTTGGAAGAAGATAAAGTGTTGAATCGTGTAATATATTGGAAAGTTGGTTTCCAAAAGACCATCAGAATGAACCAGCTGAACCCAAGCAGACCTCAAACAAGAAATGAAAACATTGTAAAAATAATTGCACCCCCCTGTGTCAATAGTCAGTTTTTGAGGTGAGGCATCAACCAAGAATTTAACAAGCATGCACTATACTGTGTTCCCGCTTTCTGCCATCCGATAGCCTTGAACTTTGTAATGATGTAAATTCAGGTGAAATAAAACCTAAGTGTAGAAAAACATGCTTCCACTGCCACACAGGGAGACAGTGTGGTCCAGTGTCTCATTCAAAGCTTAAAGCTTTTGAAATGTGTTTCGCCACTGCCAGTTGCTTGTGATTACATTGGGCAGATCACTTTACTTTGGTAGTCCCCTTTTCTGAGCGTAGATTAAGGTTTTGTTCCTTGCTGCTGTGGCTGGTCCTGTACATGGTAGAGTTTCTAGCAGCAACATGCTGGGGAAGCAGCACTGCTACAAGGCTGCACTATCTCCCCGGCGGTGGCTGCCGGTTCCCTGGGGAGAATGGGGGATCCCAGAACTGGAGGGAGCGGCAGAAGGGTGGCTGGGCTGCGGCAGTTTGTGCCCTGAACAAGAGCGGCCAGACAAGCAGCAAAGAAGAAGCTGGCAAAGCTGGGAGGTCACTTTCTGCTCAACCCTGAGGACACTGATGGATTACCCAGTTTATTTCCCTCTTGTGTTGCAAAGATTATACAGGAAGCTCTGAGCAGAATGACACACTGTTTGCAGGGACGCTCCTTTCTTCCCCTTCCTCACTGCTGGAACACAACAGCAGTGTGTCTGTAGCAGTGAAAGTTGCTAAAAATTCAGACTTCTCAGTAAAGCTAATTGCTGCTTGCTCAGGTGCAGGTGCTGGCTGGAGTTTTGTACACCCCAGAGATGCAGGCAGCACACGTCATTGTGCAAGAATCCGCATGGGCAGATGCTGCTGCTGCTGCAGGTTGGGCGCTGGCTGCAGAAAGTGGAGGATTTGGGGGGGGTTGGCAATATAGAGGGTCTCTGATTTTCAGATGCACAATTAAAAAATTCTCCTTTGTTTTCACTTGCTGTCTGATGAAGGAAGTTCTAGGTTGGGTGTATACAAATATTGTTCTTTATTTCACAGCTGGTTGAAAACTGGAGATTCATACTCTTTAAGGGAATGCCCAAAATAAATAAAATTTACTTAAAATCTAGCATTAAAATAAGCGTCCACATGTAAATACTTTCAAAATACACTAGATGGAGACATTTTCTTTTAAAATATAATTTCCAATTATTTTCAAATAATTTTAAGCATGTGCTTAAGTTCCTGTTCAATAATGCAATATCAGATATTAGACTTTAGGCACTTGCTTAAACGTTGGCTGAATAAAGATGAATTAAGAGTGAATCTACAGCATTTATCGGTGCTGTTATTTTCCTGCCACTGGTGGTTAGACTGTTTGCATTTTTTCAGTTTTCATGCATTAATTTTCTTCTTCTTTGTCAGTGTGATAGAACCATATATTGTCATTCTATTGTTGTATCATATATTTGATTCTGAAGTAAAACTATGCCTCATCAAAGTAAAACACCAAGCAAAACATATGTACATATATTAAATATTTTTGCTATATTGGACGATCTACGTTCTTTGCTTTAAATAATATTTTATTCCAGCCCAGAAAAAAAGTTCAAAAATATTACTGAAATTCTGTTTTCTGCTGTAATTTAATATTTGAGCAGGGAAAATACTTTTCAGAGGGTCTTTATTTGATAATTAGTTGGGGTTTATTTTTAGCTAGAACTAAAGTAACCCATTTGAGCAAGGTTCTGGACAGATATTACAGAGTACAATTTAGAGCAGTTTCTTGAGCCACTTAATTCCCTTACAGAATATTTGTATGGTTGAAGGATGAAGGTCAGACATCATGTAATGTCTGAATACACTAAAGCAGTTACTGATTAAAGATACTACTTTACTAAATTACTTTTTCAGTGATTCCCAGTGACAGGACTAGGGGTAATAAACACAAGCTGGAACATAGGAGGTTCCATTTAAATATGAGGAAAAACTTCTTTACCGTGAGGGTGACAGGGCACTGGAACAGGCTGCCCAGAGAGGTTGTGGAGTCTCCTTCTCTGGAGATTTTCAAGACTCACCTGGATGCAGTCCTGAGTGATGTGCTCTAGGGGATCCTGCTCTTAAGCAGGGGAGCTGGACTAGATGATCTCTGGAGGTCCCTTCCAACTCTGAATATTCTGTGATTCCGTGATTTTAAAGTTGGTAACAAGTATATGTAAGAGTAGTATTTACTGTATTACTCCAGTAGGAATATCATTCTTTTAAAGAATCTCTTTTGTTTTTAAAAATGGAAATGTTTTTTGGTTTTGGGTTTTTTTTTTCTAAATGTTATTCCTTCATAGATCAGAAATGTGAAAAGTAGAAACCAACATAATTTGGGGAGGAATATTTTCTTTTATTTTTGTATTCTTATCTTTTTTTTTTTCCCCACAATTGAGATTATATGTAATTTGAGGCATTGTTTTCCTGTTTCCACAGGTACCCCTGAGAGTGATACTGTATGTACGAGATGTCCAGAAGGATTTTTCTCAAATGAAACATCATCCAAAGCAGCCTGTCTAAAGCACACAAACTGTAGTGCACTGGGTTTCAAAACAGCATTGAAGGGAAATGCAGTTCGTGACAACATCTGTCAGGAAAATACAGATACAGCACCTCAAAAATGTGGAATAGGTATATATCATATAAAGGAAGAGTGCTCTGAAAACATACCTTTAATTACAGTTAAAATTAATGTATCAGCATTTATGATAAAAATATCTAGCTTGTTAGGCATTTGCCTGCTATGGTGATGGCCACAGTAGAGTTTTAATTATTGTAGGTCAGACCAAATGGAACTCAAACACAGACAGCAGCAGCACTATAAAGACCACTTCTTAGTTTGTTTTTAAGCATTTTTTTCTTATCATCCTTGCTACTTGTTTGTTTCTTTTTTTTTCAGAGACACACAGGGTAACAGAGATGTGAACAACTGACATATTCTTTTTCCCATTTCAGATGTAACCCTGTGCGAGGAGGCTTTTTTCAGGTTTGCTGTTCCTACTCACCTCACACCTAACTGGCTGAACATACTAGCAGACAGTTTGCCTGGGACTAAGGTTAGCACAGAAAATATCGAAAGGATTAAACAAAGGCACAGTTCCCAAGAGCAGACCTTCCAGCTTTTGAAATTATGGAAGCAGCAAAACAAAGAACAGGATATGGTCAAGAAGATTATTCAAGGTACCTTATTTTGATAGTTTGTGTATTAAAAGCAGCCTTCTACATGGCATTTAAAAAATTGGGATCAAATACCTCCTGGTGATGTGTTATGCTCTGAGAAGGACCTGCAGGGCTTAACTGAGATTTATTGATGCAGTAAACACAGTGAAGTCGAGGGGAAGCAGGACAAGAATTCAGCCTTTCCTGATCAGTAGGGGACTGAATTCTTCCCAGACTTTTAGCCCCCTTAGGAGTGTGTGTGGTGTCGCATCCAAGATACCCCTTTGAGACTGTACAACATATGAAGAATTTTGATGAAGTGGGGAAAATGTTTCCCACTGTTATACCTGAGCAGTGGCTGTTGAGGTTAGAGGGAGCTGGATGCCTGTGACTGAGAGTGCAATTTGTTTTCCGTAAACTGGAGATTGACAGCTTGGACTAGGACATCTATCCATGGAATGGGGATGCATGGGAGTGAGGAATACACAGACAAGCTTTCCCTTCTTTTCCCCTTCTGGTCCCTATTTGTCATGCCAATTCACCACTTTGTTTCTGCTGAATCTGCCAAGACAGGTGTCAAAGGTGAAATAGTGTTGCAATGTTAGCACCAAGGTTTTTAGGAGAGTCAGGCCAACTCTTTTCATTTAAGCCACCAGCAACAACTGCCACATTTTAACAACCTTTTGTCCACTGAGAACAGATTTGAAAAATGCTGCAGAAATGTTTTTTTTTCCCCTCTCTCCTTTTTAGTGTATATGCTTATGTCAGAATATGAAGCATCTAGAATACTTCAAAGACCAAAATGACTATTCTAGCAAAGCCTGCACAGACATTTCTGAAGAAGAGCAAAAATTTCATTCACTGAAACAAATATTAGGAGTCCTATTGCATTCACAGAACATTTTACAAGATAGATGAAACAAGCTATAGCAATAAATACTTGCCTTGAAGTTTGTTTGTAATTTGGAGCTGTTTGTATTTGCAAAGTTAATTAAATTAAGTGCTTTTCATAATTGGAGCCTAAAAAAGAAGCATTACTGAGAGAATTATTTAAAAAAAAAAGGAAAAAAAATAAATTGGGAAGGAATATTCACCTTGAAATTTTGGAAGTTTTTTGGCAGGCCATGGTAAAGTTGTAATGCATTGTTCTTACCTCTCTTTTATTTTCGCTTTCTATAGATATTGATCTTTGTGAAAATAGTGTCTTAAAGCATATTGGCCATCCAAACCTCACCTTTGAACATCTCAACACACTGATGGCAAGTTTACCAGGCAAGAAAGTGGGAAAAGAAGATATTGAGCGCACAATGAAACTATGTCAACCTGCAGAGCAAGTTCTGAAGCTTCTCAATCTATGGAGAATAAAGAATGGTGATCAAGACACCATTAAAGGTTTAATGTATGGACTGAAGCACTTGAAAACATACCACTTTCCAAAACCAACCATCCAAAGTCTGAAGAAGGTGATTAAGTTTCTTCACAGATTTACGATGTATAGATTATACCAGAAACTCTTTTTAGAAATGATAGGGAACCAACTTAAATCAGTGAAAGTAAGATGTGTCTAATTCAAGATAATTTTTATTCTCCACTGACTATTTTTCCCTAATTACTGCTAGCAGTAATTAAACTGGAACGTTTTTTCCGTACGTTATGTCTTACTATTTATAGAAACGGCTGACTGGAATAGCTCTAAGTCATTTGCAGTGTTTTTGGAGGTTTTTTTAATAAAATCACTTTTGTAAAAGCTATTAACCTGTTGATAACACTAAGAGCCTGATTCTGCATTTTTGCACATTCAGAGTTGAAAAGCCCCACTATAGTCACTAGATGAGAAAAGAATGCCAGACCAGGCTCTACTACAGTATTTGCTATTTATATTCTTTGAGGAATAAACATTGTTGTTGTACATATTTATTAAGTTAAATGGAAATTGTATGAGACTGAATTTTAGGAAGAGAAATGAAAAGCACGCTGTATATTTTCTAGTTAAACAAAAATGATCCCATATATTTTTCTGGCAAAAATTTTGTAGCATGCTCTAAGAGTTATTAATTTCTTTACATTTTGTATTTAAAAAAAAAAAAAAGTATTATTACTTAGTTTTATTTGTATAAGTTGTGGTATCTTTTGGTAGGGATGTTTTAATTTATCCAATGATTTTAACTCAAATACGGTGAAAATATAGCGTAAGTGACCTGAATATTTAAATATTCTGTGAGGAAGTGAATGTACCATATTTAAGAAGCTGGATTTTTACATAAAATTTCATAATCTTATTTTATAAAACAATTAAATTTTTCAGTTTACTTTTTGACTGGTGTTTTACTCTTTACTCTGAAGCAGGAACTAATAACAAAGACAGACCATGTGGATTTCGCTGCTTATCTTGGGCTTGGCTCTCTGCTACTCCCTCTCTGGTCTAGTAGTTAATATTTGAGCCAAGTAAATATTGACCAGCACTAGATTTTCATGGTCACCGTACAGGTGCAAAAGATGGTGACAAGTATTAAAGGTTCCAGTTCAGAGGGCCCAGGTGGTTGCGATGTAACTGATTACAACTCCATAGATGCATTTGGCCCAGCATCATTCTTGGAGAGCTCACAACCTTTGCCCTAACCACAGCTTGTAATTTCATGGAGGAAAGATGATGCACAGCCCTGACTGGCTTGGAAAGCCTCACATATTGCCACTATGTTTAAAGGGAGGGAGCACAGAGAGGTCACAAAAAAAAATTAAAATAATTTAGCATTGCTCTCAGATGCAGAATGAGGCACCTGCAAAGAGATGGGCCGAAAAAAAAAGGGAACAGAGAGTGTGTGAATGTTTTTATCAGGAGCTCATATAATTTTAAGGACCAGTGATCATTCACAGTGCAAGCCAAAGGCTTCAGTGGCTGCAGAGAGAGACTGTACTCATTTTTTTTCTTTAAACCACATGAACAGAGCTTGAGTATTCAGCATATTATTTTCCCTTGTGTAAAGGAAGGAAAAGCCATCAGCGTTTAGCCTTATATGACAAATATTCCTCTGTTACAGATGAGAGGATCTTAAGCAAAGAATGAGAAAGAGATTCCTGGTAGATATGATAGGTGCTCATCAGAAGTGCACTCCTTACAGAGAGTACAAATGGGACATATTGCTTTAAAATTATTTTTTCACTGAATTCTCACATCACTTTTTATATCAAAAGAAACAAACTCCCTTTTATATTTCATATGCTATGTATTAACATCCCATTTATCAATGTAGCTGAGAAATGGTGCTGAACATACACGGAAAATTCCTACTTTTGTGTTAATTAATTTGAAATAATTTACACACTTTTACAACAGAATCTGTTTTCACATATAATTAAGAGGCTTAAAAGATTATAAAAACAGAGTCTCAAATCTGCAAAATAGAGACCAGATGTTTCCATTACTCTGGCAGGTGTGGAGGTTTAGGGTGTTGTTGGTACTAAAATGAGAATAATCATCTTACTGGCAGTGAAACAAAGAGGAATGCCACACACCTCTGATAAACATTTCCATCCTGATCCTTTCTACATTAGCTCTGTTTAATACAACAATTTAGCAATTGGTAGTATAGTATCAAGTAGTAATATAGTTAAAAAATGTATCAGTGGAATCACTTTAACAGAGCTATTGGCTAGAGAAAAGCACAGTTGCTTCGTAGTACATGGATCTGGTTTTAATTTATACATTTATACTTCCATATTCCAACTAATTATACGTAACTCTCATTTTAAATAACATTAAATGTTTGTGGTCCTTCATGGATGACAATACTGAAGAATGTGCTCAAAGCCACAGAGTGTAGTTTATTCTATAGCTATCATATGAACATGCTATACTTCACTACAGTAGAGTATATCCTTCACTGGATTTCCTGGGAAACTCTAGCATTAAACTATTACCTGCGCCTTTTAAAATAGGATTATTTTTTTTCCCCCTAAACATAGTTACCCCCATTTAGTGAATTGTACCTGTTAAAGCTGACTCAGCTAAGCAGGTGCCCATGCTCAGGTAGACACTTCTCAGTCAATTTGTGCCTCATTTATCAGTTGAGCTTTGCTCATCTGAAAGGAATCAAACACCTCACATCCTGAGCAGGCGACACTTAAACCATATTCCCTTCCCCAAAGAGCCTCCAGCCCAAAATAGCCAAGACAAACAAAAGCAAGACCCAGGATAATGAGGGAGAGGGTGAGGCAAACAAAGTGGGAGGGTTGCTTGGAAAAAAATGTGGGTTTGGGGGTGGTGGTTTGTTTTTCAGGAAAGGTTGCAGGAGGAAAGAGGAGGTGTGTGGCGGGCAGCAGGTGGGAGAGGGGTCCTCATGTCCCTGGCACAGAAGAAATTTCGCTACGGGGAGGGAGAGGTGTGGGGAAGGAGGGAGGCACAAGGGCTGGAGACAACCAGCCAGAGCTGGGCCTTGAGGGTGACACGAAGAGCTCAGGGTACCCTGCTGGGGTACCAGTGCCTGTCCTCCTCCCAGCCTGGCTGTGGACCAGACCTGAGGGAAGGAGAACGTTTCGCCAGCTGCCAGCTAGTGGGGAGGCTACCCCTGCCTTGGAGTAGCAAGGAGGAGAGGAACAGGAAGGAGAGAGGGGTGTGCTGCCTCCATTGCCTCTGGGAAGGGGCAGGGGTTGTCCGCTGTGTAAACCTCTCCTTTGTTGAGAAAAAGGAAAAGCAGTTTCAGAAATATTTGAGGGAGATGGTGAGATGACAGGTTTTAAGGCAGGTTCTTCAGCTGTCATCTGTCCAGCCATGCTCTCAAACAGTGGCAACAACCCTCAGTGATCACAAAATACCATCGGTTTAAAGCAGAACCTTACGATTTTGATTCTGTAACCCCATTTTTTAGCTCCTTTTTTATATGCACTTGTCCTCTAACGAGGCAGTCTCTTGGGTCCCAGAAAATACATGATGTTTTGGAGTAGGAGGGAAATTAAAGAAACTAGATATTAAGCTCTTTAATCATCTTTCTTTACACTATACACATCACCAAGCATAATAGGTTCCTGGTCCCTGACATCCATGGATGCTCTCATAGTAAAATTACCAATCAATAATCTAGTCTGCTATAGGGTGAGTGTTTTAAAATAAAGCCTGGTATTATATAGTTTAAAAAAGTTTAGAGAGATGGATAATGAAGGTTTAAAGAATGGTTAGGAATGTGCACATGTCTGTAACCAAACAAACACCACATACACACACACACATGCACACATACATACTCACATGCACCTCACACCATGAATACAATTTGCACTGGGAGCTTTGACAGGGAGTGGTGATGAATTTAATTAAACCAAACCCTCCAAAAAAATATCCATCCCACCCATCCTGTCAACATTGCCATCTCCAAGGCAGAGGTATTTGATTTGCTTGGGAATCACCTTCAAAGTGCCCGAATTTTCAGCATTAAAGTAATTCAAAACTGTGGCACAGAAAGAAGCAAATATTTATAGACAAAAGAACCAGCAATTTCTGCAAACTATCAGAAACTATTCAATTTTGGACAAATGTCAAATATAGGAAATACCCACCCTCTAAAATATTTCTTTGTTGAAATAATGTGAAGAAGCAAAAAAAATGGAGAAAAATAACTGAAGAAAAAAAAAGGAGTTTCACATTTTTCTTCTTTCACCTTAATTAGATGGTAGAACCAATATTGGCGATAATCTCAGTAGTGAGGATGGATAAAAATATCTACAAAACTAAGGTGCAGTCATTGTGTAAGTGACTATTGCCAGTTGAGTCACAGGACAAATCTATAGGAAAGGTCTATAAGAGTAGACACAGAATTGCAATGAATTGGGTAATTCAATTGTCACATTAGAGTTTTGAACAGAAGAAAACTTGAGACAAAGTAAAGCAGGTGAATGCAACATGAATGTAGTTTATTCCACTCATCATCATCTTCATCCCTTGTATTTATGGCAAGTTTGCGTAGGACTTCCCTGTTTGTCTTTTCACATTTAAAAAAAGTTCTTTCATACTACCAGGTTATTTTTTTAAAATCATCCTGACCTTTAGTACCTAGGAGGTTATTTAAAAGGAACCACATGATGAAAGATTGTGGCTTTGGCAATATTTCTTATATGAAGAGGACAGGGCGTGGTTCAATAACGGTGAAGACAGAACTTTCTGCAGAATATTTTTCTCCTTTTTTTCTTTATCTAAGAAGAAAAACCTTCATCCACTTTTAAATAAATAAATAAACTTTCTGGCAGCTAGGACATCTATCATTCTGGGTGTACAGAACTTTGTCAGCACCCAAAACAAGATTTCTGTCTATTGATAGTATCGAGGGTGCGGTATTGGCATTGTGCTTCAGCTCTGCCCATGGCACTTAGGATGTAATGATGCATCCTAAAGGTTGATTTGCCCTCTGTAATGCAATGGAAGCTCAGCGTCAGTAAGCGATGGATCATGACCTTGTGTTTTTTGAAGGGGAGAGACAGACACATCAAAGATCAAGGTGCCTAAATACCGGAAGTGCAGCAGGAGCCTCTCCTGACCAGAGTGAGGGAAGACGAACATAGAGCCACATTTTCGGGAAGGGTGTCCGCACTTGGGAGATGTGTCAATGCCTGAAGGAAGGGTGTGTTTTTTGGATTGCAACAAAATAAGCTGAGAGTGGCTGGCAGGCCAGTGAAGCCGTCGGGAAACCAGGCTATTCCAGTCTCTGGGAGGTAGAGAAGAGCAGCTTGGTTTTATGCCGCGTGGGTTGGGAGCCAGCAGAAGGATACAAGGAATGGGTAGTTACTGCTGTTGAGACATGTTTTGAAAGTCTGACATGCTGAAACCTCAAGAAGCCAGAGGAACGATGCAGGAAAACTACACTTTGTGCCTCAAAATCAGACTTTCTTTCTTGAAATAATCACCGAAACCAAGTACTGAGAAAACAAATCTCTCTTCTTTGGAAGGAAGAAATTTCTTTGGCAGCTAGTGACCAAGACCTCATAGCAGTATTTGGGTGATTTTGTGTTGACAGAGGATGCTCACAGAAAAGTGATGGCAGTACCACAGCAGGTCAACGTGCAGCTGTGGAAGTGGTGACCCAGTGATGCTCTCAGGCTCCCTCTGTACAACTCAGCACAAGGATGCCCAGCCCCACCAAGGAAATTGCTGCAAAGGTTTGTGTGCTGAAATTGGGTCCCTCTCTCCCCATCCCATCACTGGCTTAGATATCTCTGTGAAACATGGTCTTGCAGCCTGGGTCTCCTTAGTAGGATGCACCCAAGTAATCCTTTTGGGTGCAGACAATTGCTTCACTTTCCTGCCACACCTGGAGCTGCTGGTGCTCACCCTTCCTTGCCCAACAGCACACACAGGCAAGGAGGAAGCAGCAGGGGCGGACTCCCTCCTCCCCAGCCTCCGGGGCTCCTACCCACTGGCTGCTGGGAAGAGGCCTTGACTCAGCCTGGAGACAGGGCAGGACACACCAGCTTCCAGCCTGGAACGGGGCCACGCCAGCAGCTGACTGCATATTGAACAGTTGTAGAAAAATGAGCAGGCAGGAAATGCATTTCCATTAAATGGACCTGTGGAGAGAGGAGCCCATGCTGGAGCACATTTGCCGGCAGGACTTGTGACCCAATAGTAGCAGTCTGTTCCTGAAGGACTGCACCCCATGGAAAGCACCCCCACTGGAGCAGTTTGTGATGAACTGCAGCTCGTGGGAGGCATTCACGTTGGAGAAGTTCATGGAGAACTGTCTCCCATGGGAGGGACCCCACACTGAACTCGGGGAAGAGTGTGAGGAGTCCTCCCTCCGAGAAGGAAGGAGCAGCAGAGACAACATGTGATGAACTGACCACAATCCCAGTTCTTGTCCCCCTGTGGTGCTGGGGGGGAGCAGGTAGAGAAATCAGGAGAGAAGTAACCTGAGCCCCAGAAGAAGAGAGGGGTGGGAGGAAGGTGTTTTTAAGAGCTGGGTTTATGTCTCATTATCCTACTCTGATTTGATTGGTAATAAATTAGTTTTCCCTGAGCTGAGTCTGTTTTGCCCATGACGGTAATTGGTGAGTGATCTCCCTGTCCTGACCTATGAGCCTTTTGTTGTATTTTCTCTCCCCTGTCCAGCTGAGGGCAGTTACAGAGTGGCACCTGGTGTCAAACCAGCATCAACCCACCACACAGGCATAGAAAGAAGTGCCTGCTAGGACAGAAAGTAAAGGTCAGGGCCCACGATGTTCTCCCTTTTCTTCTGCAGCCTCTGAAGGAAGCAGCCGTATCTGCAGGCTGTGAGATGTCCCACCCAACGTAACCCACGCTTACCACCGGTGCAGTGGCTAACACTCCAAAAAGAGGGATGGAGGGCTGTGGCCACTGACCCTGTGGTATGGATATGGCTTTCTGTCCCTGTAGTGTCCCTGACTTGAGCCATGGGGCTAGTGGGTGCAGAGCAAGCCCGTGTGGGGAGGATGGGTGCATGGGGCGGCATTTCTCACCCAAAATGCTTCACATCTCCAGGACGGCATAGCTCATCCCCTGTGCACCACTGGAGGCCATGGGCCTGCTTGCCCCATGGTTTGTGTCTGCACAAATCTGGAGTGACTCTGCAGAAGTCATTGGAAAAAGAAAAACATGTGACGTAGAAATCTTATCCCAGAAAGCCTAGGCAGCCAGCAGTTCTGCAGAGGCAGGAAAGAGATGTGTCACTCAGGGAGGGTGGAATCATTTATCAGCCAGAGTAAACAGTCGAATCTGTACCTAATTTTGTAACCCTACTATGACATTAAACTTGAAACTAACCTGTATGTTCCATTTTCATTAATAATTCCCTGACATACAGCATACCCTGCTCAAAGGAGCCTGTTAAGTTTTACTCAACACACAGAGTTCTTATATACTAACTTAGGGGTTTGCAGCAGGGGGCTGAATGCTGTATTTTACCCAACTGCACAAATCTGGAAGGATTTTGAGGCCTACAGGTTTGCCTTTTTTCTTTCAAAGATGAAGAAAAAAACAATCTCCTTTTATTTTTAACCATAATAACCTCAGAATAACTTCAGGAAGTTGTTAGAAGTGAATCCTTCCCTGCAATCATGTGGCACATCAAACTGACACCAGTGCAACCTGCAGGGAGGTGGCTGATGGACTAAGCACGCAGTACTGGGGGAATCTGTAACGAGGCCCGCGGCTTAATTGCAGGAGTTCTGCCCAAGAAAGCATCAACCCCCTTTTGTTTAGCACTGTGAATTCAAACTCTAATTTACGGCTTTCTTCAATTAAACTAATTGTACAGTGTTTCTACATGCACAAAGAGAAGTGTTTCAGAAAGAACAATGTTGGGTGAGACACACATACAGGTCTGACTACATCCCATCCTCCTTGCTCCCTTACAACTGTTCTGATCACACAATAGCCCTATTACAGCCGTTCTTGCTTTCTTGCTGTTTGCAGTTTATTGATGCAATTCTTTCCTCCACTCTGGCAGAGTAAATGGCTCTGCTGTTACACTGCATTTTACCTCTCTCCTGTCCAGTCATACTGTCATCCTTCTGTTGCCATGCAGAAAACCTGCAAGGCACAAACTGAGACTGCAATGAGGAGCAGCATTAGCCCTACAACCACCCCACCTTAAATAACTGACCCTACTAAAAATTATTCACCGGTGCAAAGGCTCCATCAGGGTGAGGAGGACGACGAAGCATCATGCTATTGCTCTGTGCTAACCTGTATTTACAAGCTGCTTTGGAACTGCAGAAATTGCACCTAGTCCCACACAAATCTCCCTGCTCCCTCTGACACCACGTTAAGAGGGTTGTTACTGCGACATCCCGCAATGTAATCCTGAAGGGTATAGCACAAACTCAAACACCCACAGAATGCAGAATGAAAGAACTCCAACAACCAAAAAGCCTGGGTTATATGGAGGTTAATGACTAGGAAAACCCTTAAGCTAGTAAAATACAGTCCTGTGAAGAATCATCCTTGCTCCCACAGTGCAGGTATTAAAGACACATGCTCCAGATTTGTTGGAGCAACAATAAATCTGACAAGCACAAAAAAAGGCATCAGTCCTGTTGCCTGGTTAGCCTTGCTTAAGGCTAAAATACCTACAAGCCCATTCAGCATGGGAAGTCCTTAATAAGCAGTTTCCTGGGTTTGCTTTCATACCCCAGAGATGCTGTTCCCATGGAAAGTTTAACCATGGAAATAAATGTATATGTCCAGAGTTGGCTAATTAAACAGTAAATTAAAATAATTATACTAACAAGAATAAAAATTTCTACAATTCTTTAATAGCCACTATGTTCCTCTTTTTAGGAGAACACTGGATTTCAAATTCAGCCCTGGAGATACTACTCGCTTTTGCTTCAGAGTAAGTTAATGTTCAATTCAGAGATGCCTGGAGGGAACCTCTTACCAACACTGAAGGGAGGCTTAGAGTAATTTCCCCACCTCCTGAGCAGTTTACTACCTTCTGGTAAGGTATCCTTTGGGAAGATAATGGGTCCTTGGCCATCATCTACATAATGCTCAGTGGTGGGGTTTTTTATGTTCCAAATGTAAGGTGTTTTCCAAAAAAAATCCCATTGATGCATAACAAGCTGGCAGTGTTTCCCTGAAAAATCCCAAGTACTGAATCTTGTGGGAAAGGATGCTGACTCACTGATACTGATGGCTCAATACTGAGCTCTGACACAAAGAAGTAGGACAGTTGCATTATTCAAGCAGGAAGAAGAAAGGTATAGAAATGGGAAAGCAAGAGGGAGGAAAACACAATTTTATGTTTCCTTATGATTGAAGACATACTGTAAGAAGGGCGAGTTTAGACTCATTTGTCATACATAGATTTAGCTGATCCGCATGAATTTGTTTTATTCAGGTTCTCTGTGTTGCCTGAGGAATACAAATTCAATATTAAATTTTGAATTGTGAGCCATTTAGCTCTGTTCTTATCCCAAGCCATGAAGAAAATCTTCCTCTATTTTCTCCCTAACCAGACTTTGAAAACAATCTAATCCTCCTTATTCTGAGTAAAACCTGAAATGGATGAGAAAATATTTATTTATAATGGACATTTTAGAACTGCCCTTTGTGGGATGGCATCTGATTTATGATGTGGTGTCACTCGTTACTTCAGTTGCACATCTTATGCCCAAAAGTATAAGGCAATCTTCAGCCCCATGTCAGGCATGAAAAGATGTGTCTTACTTACTACATTCTTTTTTAATTATGATTTATGTTTTATGCCTGGTATTCTTCGCATGTCCAAGACTTATTGGTTTCTATTGGATTTCTAAATGCTTTAAAGAAAAGAACTACTGAAATTAAATTGTTACAGGCAAGTAAAATAGAGCAAATCTGCACCACTGCCAGCATAGACAGTCATTGCTGCAAAAGGAAATACTTTCAGTATGACAGCTACAGTCTTCAGAGAAAGAATTTATAAGGAAAAACACTATTTTCATGTTTATTCAGAGTAAGAAAATCTTCTTGCTTCTGGAAAGATGGGTTGAGGAGAAATGAGTACAAGTTAGTTTTAGTTCAGCTATACCGTGCGGGATTACCCGAGCAGCAACCGCAGCCATCGGGAGCCAGCTCAGCCACCCAACATCCTCTCTCCCAGACATTTTAATCCCCCGAATACAACGCTGCTCATCAACCAGTGAAATTCTTGTGGAAGCTCAGATTTCAGATGCACTGGCTTTTCATTTCGCCCTCCCAGGCAAATGTTTGCTGGTTGTACTGAAGGGGAATTTTGAGCCCACAGAGACAGGCACCTGATTGCCCAAAGACTTTCTGGGTTATGCTAATGTGTCTGGTTTCAGTCTGGTCTCCGCAGATTTTCTGTGAACCCTGTTTCGGTTCCTCTTTTCTTGTGAATTTCTCTGTGAAGAGAAACTGAATTTTTCAGTGGATAGCTGATTCTGGGCTTTCTTGGACTGGGGTTACATGGCTGTGTATCTTGATTTGGAGTTTTTTTGTTTTTTTTTTCTGAAAGCATAAAAGAATGACTGGACTCTGCAGCCTACCCCAGAGCAACCTTTCTCTTCACTCTGCTACAGCTCCACCAGTGGAAAGGGGCCACAGACAATATGAGAGAGTAGCAAACGAGATATCTAGTTCCTGGAGATGCATTTCCAGCTAGAGAAGAAAACAGCGGTTACCAGTAGGAGCAGAAATCTGGGAACTCCTGCTACCAAGGCTTACTTGTTACTGGAAACAGCAGGAAGCTCTAGGGAAATGGTTATTGCCACCTTGATGATGGGAACAGTGCAGAAAAAATATAAATCTCCGATTGAGTCCATGGGTCGCTTCTCCAGTGTTACCTTGAGACAACAGTCTGTTTTCCTTGTAAATGCTTGATTTAAGTAATGTCCATATGCTACAAGTGGAGAAGCAAAGTATTTCACATTGTCAACTACAGTTAACACTCCAGGTTTTGCTGCTCAGTCCAATGCCTTTGTGCCCAGAAAGATTTGGTGCCATGGTATGTTTGAATATGGCAAGAGTGTGAGCTTTGGCTTGGTTATTTGCTAGTTGCATCTGTCTGTCACAATGCTCTGTTCTTCTCCTGTGGCCACAAAGCTTTTACAGAGCCCTCTGCAGCCACTGATGGGCAGAGCCCAAAGGGCTTAAGCATTTCACCCAATGTGAAACTCCCCCTTAGTCTGTCAGGAAGGGCTGAGGGAGCCTCACCTGAGAAAGTCAAAGAGTTTAGATCACTCAGATGGGAAAAATTGAAAACACTCTCGAATTCAAAGCCAGGGGTTAAACTAAGCTTTTCCTCCTGAAAAGACTAATTTATTTGAAGTCAAACAGGCAATTCTGTCTTCCCCCTCCCAAACCAAACAAAAGCAAACGTAATATGTTCAACTTAAAGCATTTTAAATTAAAACAAAAGAGAACAAATAAATTCTTTTCCATAATCCTGTTTTATTTTCTAGGCACAAAAGAGCTGATCTGAACTAACATGGAAGTCAACTCCACTTGAGTGCAGTGGAATGGTTCCAATTCACACAAAAGCTGTACATGCCTGTAAAATCAGGAGGAAAAAAATATTTAAACTTTCAGAAATAATTAAATAATGCAATTATAATTATGCAACAAATGGTTAGATCTGATTACTTAGAACACTGGGGGAACAGAAAATAAAGTGTTATTTTGCACTGTGTATATATATATATGTAGTGTTAAACAGATGCAGAAAATGTTTTCTTTAGCAGACACTAACAATTTGTGGGGCAGGGACAGAACTACTGAATTCCTCTGTGCAAAAAGGACAAAATATACTGGCCTAAAACTGCCTGTAATGAAGAATGACTAGAGAACACAGGGACTGAAACCACCTCTAGGTTCCTGACTGCAGCAATCTTCTTCTATCGGTTGCCTCCATTTTCTGCCTGAGAGGATGGTATGGAACAAAATGAACTTCATTTTCCCCTTCGCTTAGACTTCTTTTTTAAAAAAGGCCCCAATTTGTACATTCTATTTGTATAGGTCCCCTGTCCCACTTTCTGCCTTGGCGCATCCCTGTCTTTCTCTGCCTTGCTGGCTGTTCTTTGTGGGATAGCGGTGTACAGCTCCTTAATAAAGTCAGATTAGAAAATCAAACCCACTAATCATAATATCCAAAACAAACAGGGCCCAAAGTTGCAAAGTAAGAAGGATTTTGCCTCCACTTCTGCGTCTCTTCAGAAGAGAAGCCAAACTTTTAAGAGAGTTGGCAGAAGGTATTAAAAGGAGCTTTTCTTACTAAGCGAGAGCAACAAACGGGTGTTGAAGTGATTACCTTCAAAACAGCTCAAAGACAGATGTGCTTATTTGGCTTTTTTTCACCTGGGTTATCCATTACTTTTTTTTCGACAAAAATTACTTGATTCGTGTTCAACAAGCAGTGAAATCGGCTTTTATTTGACATTGTAGAAGATTGTCTGTTACTTAGAAGTGTAGCTCTTTTTTATGGCACAAATGAACAATTGTGACTTCTGTCGAAATTCTGGAAAGAGCATGCAAGGAGGAAATCAGTTATTTAGCCCTTTCTGGAAGAAAGGCCCTTAATTTCTTAATAATTGCTGATGTTCCTGCTTTAGCAGTCTATGTGCATTCATATGACCCTGAATCAAAAAGGGCCTTTACATTTGGGGAGTGTAACTTCTCCTTCTTCCTGTGGCACTGGAATAGATGGTGAGGAATGATGTAATGAGGAAAGACTTCAGAAGAGCTGAAATGCTAAAGAGAGTTGAGCCAAGACCTGTATCCTGGATCTGAGCCACCTTTTGATTCTGGTACAGCTGCGATTAGGGTCCAGGCTTTCAGCTCTACTCCAGTGTCTATGATCAAGTACACCAAACCCTCTGCCTTTTCTCTCCCACTCATCTGGTCCTCAGTATGGGGAAAGAACAAAACTGGCATTTCTAGTCTGAAGCCTCATTGGCTTCACAGACAGAGAGAAGCAGTGTGAGATGTCTCTTCTGCAGGCAGTTCATCCAACTGCCCATGTTGAGCAGCAGCTCTGTGGTTAAATAATCTCCTGTTATAAAATGGCTGAGGAACAAAAGAGGTTTGAAGAAAGTGGAGGAGAGTGGGACCATAAAAAGAGGGATTCAGAAAGAGGAGTAGGCAATGGTGAAGGAGTAAGTAGGATAAACTGTAACAGTATAATTAAAGGAGGGGTGTGATGTAGTATACTGTGTCCTAGCTCTCACAAGGCACATCTCATGCATGTTAGAGACTCTGCATTTCTATGTCTGGTTTTATGTTGGTCACAGAGCTGCCCTCCTAAGGGGGCTGTTGAACTGCATGCTTAGAGGTAAAGAACGTGACTGCACGCTGAGAAGGAAAGCCTGGAAGAAAGCAGAAGTGCCACACACCGACAGACTGAACCAGAATCCAAGCAGAAGGAATAAAGCAGATAATTTCACCTTTTTTCACCAAAAATACACAAGCTGAATATGCCTTGATTTTATACCTGCTCACTTATGATATGACTCCTGGTTTTCTGAAGATTTAGCATCCACAGGAAATCAGAAAAGCCGTTTATTGCCCTACAGTGTAGGAATCGCCTTCCATTAATAGCTGAGATTACTCAAAGCCTCCACAAGAGCAAAATACCAGACAAACTGTCTCAACAGGTAATGAGCACAACCTGAAATGCAGAGAGTTCCCTCTGAACATCAGGAAACTCTTTTTCTACTGTGAAGATGATTGAGCCGTGGAACAGGTAACCCAGGGAGGTTATAGAGTCTCCATCCATGTAGATATTTGAAACATGTCTGGACATGGTCCAGGGCAAACAGCTCCAGGTGTTCCTGCTTGAGCAGGGAGGTTGGACCAGGTGACCTCCAGAGGTCCCTCCTATCCTGTGATTCTGTGAATGCCACAAGGTATGTTCATGCTACAAAGCCTGTTGGACCTTGGCCAGTTGGAGCAGAAGCTGTAAATGGTGTAGAGCTATGTCACTGAGGCCCATATCACCTTGGACTGTCTCCACAGAGGTTGTGGCACATGTTTCAGAGTCGTTGTCCTGCTGCAGAACCAATAGTACAACAAGGTGTTGAAGACAGCTGGACTCCCTTTTCCTCTGCCTCTCTGAGACTGTTTTTCCTTTCTTCAAGAGAGCCACTTGCATTTGCTTTTAAAGTCTGTGCTTCAGGAAAAATTCTTATGTTTATTATAACAAAGCAGACTTGAAAATAGATCATGTGCATGTATGCTTAGGTCATAAGTGCACTTGCCTCAGCTGATAATTATTCTGTATTTTTAGCATCAGGGTGGGCAAATCTTTCTATTTTCTCCATTGGACAAAAAAGAAAGTATTTCCTTCCTGTTACACACCCAGAATGCAGAATGATTGTTATTCTGACAACACTGTCTACTTCGTTAACGCATGCACAAAAGCTGCTTTAAAGCAGACAGAGAAATACAGCCTGGCTTTATTTTAAGATTTTCACTTTTTTACTAATGTGAAATATTACCTCAGTTGGAGCGATTGCTAAACTTTGCAGTCCATAACTCTCCAGTTCAAATGCAGCAATTCCAATGTAGATCTAATGTGTTCAACTCAACTCTCAGAAATACACACTTACAGAATCACAGAATGTTAGGGATTGGAAGGGACCTCAAAAGGTCATCTACTCCAGTCCCCCTGCCAGAGCAGGAATACCTAGGTCAGGTCACACAGGAACGCATCCAGGCAGGTTTGGAATGTCTCCAGAGAAGGAGACTCTACGACCTCTCTGGGCAGCCTGTTCCAGTGTTCTGTTACCCTCACTGTGAAGAAGTTCTTCCTTATATTTATGCGGAACCTCCTATGTTCCAGCTTGTACCCATTGCCCCTTGTCCTATCATTGGATGTCACTGAGAAGAGCCTGGCTCCATCCTCATGACACTCGCCATTTACATATTTATAAACATTAATGAGGTCACCCCTCAGTCTCCTCTTCTCCAAGCTAAAGAGACCCAGCTCCCTCAGCCTTTCCTCATAAGAGAGATGTTCCACTCCCTTAATTATCTTCAGAATTGCACTATTGTTTGTCTTGATTCTGTTACTAAATAATTCTCAAATTTTCAGTTTTGGTGAGCATAATTTACAAGAAAATCCCTCATTTACTTACACAGAACAAGCTTAAGAAATCTTTAAACTACTTTCATGTTTTCTTTATTTTATTAAGATAAAGAACTAAGAATTAAATAATTCCCCACAAAAGCCTTTTTTCCAGACATTAGAAGCTTCCAGAGACTTACGATGAAAGGATTCTACCTCATTAGGCGGCTAAGTCTTGCCAATCTGTTTACATGGAGAACAAATGAAATGCAAGAATTAAGATGGTTTAAGAATTGAAGTGAAACTGCTCTGTAAGATATTATAGAAAGCAATGCCGTGGAGCTTTTGTTGAAATTTCTGTTCATTAAGATGTGACAAATCCTGTTGTCTGGCAAAGTGACCCCAAATCCCAAGTGTTCTGATCTGGTGGTAGGGATTTCTCCCACTTCACCAGCCATGGTAAGTGTGATCTTGACAGGACAGCAGTCCTCCACACTGGCCATGGGACAGCACAGAGGCCCACGCAGCTCATGCCAGCTCCTTGGTTGGCACACACGGACCAAGTGGACCAAGAGTCTGGAGCTCTCTCATGTCCCACCTACAGACTCAGATATTGGAAGAGAATTAGGTCACTTCCCCCTTCCCCTCTGTATATTAGTCTTTCCTCCATTTCACACCAGCTCTTTTTATGACTTGTATTTAATAACACCCCTGGATGGTTTTTAAAAACATGCTGTTTTAATGTTTCTTTAACAAAACACAAATTCCCATCAGACATAATTTTATGGTCTTATTACTCATACAAATGTTGAATTCCCCTCATTATTCCTATTGACCTTGGCTTTACTTAAATCCTGTGGCTGTGCATTAGTGCTTCTGCATAATAAAAAATCATTTCCCTTTGGTAAGATTTACACTACACTGCTTTAAATATGATTGAATATCTCCTTGTTCTTGCAGGAAAGCAAATAAGGTGTCCTTTACCTGACTGTCGGTTCTTATTTGTTTCCAAATTAAACAGTCCTCTGATTATTTGCTCTTATGCTGTAGTGCTTTGCATAGCCCCTGAAGATCATTTGCAGATTAGAGCAGTGGAGCCAGGCAGAAGAAGAAGAAAATGGACTGGAGAGAGATGGAGTATGGAGGAGAAAAGCTACAACTGTCTGTTCAAACTGTTTTCCCCCGTATGTTCTTCTGACATAAAATTGGTTTCCAGGTGTCAGTGCATGGATGCCTGCCAATCCAAGCAGTAGGTATCCTCTGGTGAGGAGAGCAGAGAAGCAGAGCAAAGAAAGCTGGATTAGAAATTAGAAAATTGAGAAAACAAAAAGGAGGGGCAGAAAGATCTGCTGCCTGCCTGGTGCAGAAGGCTTTAAGATCACCAAACGGTTGCAAAGGGACCCCTGACAAATAAGGGCATGAACAGATCAACATTACGTGACTTTGTTCATCAGAAGTGAAGTTCAAAGAGAAGTGTGACCTGTCACCTTGTCTTGCTAGTTCACCACAATGCTCTTCGCATGTAACGAATGCTGCATCTGCATTTCACTTTCATTTTGGTTTTGGGGGTTGGTTTTTTTCTTCTTCTCATTTTCTTGAAGGTGCTGGGCACTACTGCACTATCTACTCAAGCAGACTGCACTTAAATGGCATCTCTGCAAGTGCAAGACAGGCATGGAATTTTCCATTTTGTTAGAAAGTGTGTATTTGTCAAAATCAGCCAATTTCAGTGGAAGCACACATGCCAGCTTCCTCAGGAAGAATTTCACAGCGCCTACCTGGAATTTCCAGTGAAAACAGTCTGCTCAGTCTCCGTGACAGCCTGTTTGTCAAGGCACATACCTGGGGTGTGAGAGATCCAGAGTCAAGTTCTTGACTCCAAGAAAGATATCACTGGTGATATAAACCAAAATAGCTCCGAAAGGAGAGACTGGCAGAGCCCTAACTGAAGAAAGACGATAATATGGCATGAAGGCACTTACGGTGGGGAAGAACAAGCTTCAAGTCCGTGGTCTGAATGCAAAATACAGACTTCACTGAAGTCTGCCCTGTCTCATGTGTGCTCCCTAGGCTCCAAGGTGTTGAATTATGGCAGTCCATTTCAGCAAACAACATTAAAAAAACTTCAACATCCCCTATAATTCTGGATTAACTGACCTCCGTGGACATAACTACTGTGCAAAATAATGTTTGAGCTGTGCAAAGTGATGGTATTAACTCATCTCTATCCTACCAGTATAACCCTCCCCAATATTCCTTTATGGTGCCCACCATGCACTACCACTTTGGGATTTAATGTCTTTTCTATGCAAGAATAAAACTCAAGTGAGCAACAAAATAGACTGCAGTTGAAATTACTCCTGCCTGAGAGGGCAAGACTTCAGAAAAAACATATGCTGAGAGCCAAGAGCTAGATGTATTTGTGATGACAAAGCTTTTATGTCAGCCTTGATGTTACTAACATTGTCTTTTTAGTTAGGAAGTCCTTAGTGTATTTCACAAAGAACTGATTTAAATTTAATTGAACTTAATAGCATAGATGCCAATTAGTAGTGATGTTCATTTAGCTTCTATTGAGATACCCTCAAGAAATGTAGCACAGCTTAATTTATTGTGCCCATCTCAGTTTGAGTTGCCTGTGTCTGCATATTTCTCAGCTCCTTCCAAAAGATAATTCAGTCAACTCTTCCAACAACCAAACCATCCAGAGGCCATGGATGCTGCCTTTCATACTTGTACTATTGTACTCAGCTCCCAGTAAAGTACTGATTGCTGCTGTCAAAGTACCACATGCCTGCATAAAGACAAATCAGTTCCTGCAGAGCCATTTATTACAACAGCAAAACAGAAATCTATTAAAATTTCTTCAATGATAATCCACCTACTCACCATCAAAATGTTTTCCTTTAACATAAAGGGCTACACAATCTGTTGTCCACTGCATTATCTCCTTAAAGTATCCATACCTGAACACTCAGAGAAGCAAGTGGGTCCTGCAACTACCATTAAGCTGAAGGTAGACATCAACCTTTGTCTCCTGAGGAGCTCCAAAACAATGACTTGGAGTCTTCTGCAATTTCCTGCTTTCACTTATTTCTCTCATTCTCCCTTTGCCACTTCTGTTTATCTCATCCACTTTATCTGACTCTCTGAAAGAACAAAATTGCTGCAGCAAGAAAGAAGCCAATAAAACCATTTTCTGAGCTCTTGGCAGCCATTACTTCTGTGGATTTGAAAAATCAAGCTTTCTGCATATTCCTTCTTTGTCCTCTTCATAGTCAAAACTGGTGGACACAGTCTATACAGTCTACACCAACTATTACTGCATGATGGTCTGTGACAAAGTCATGGTTTGAGCCATCCTGCAAAACAAATCTCCCTTCTCCCAGGAAGAAAGTATTTATTTCTTCCATCCGATTCTCTGTCAGTCTAGTATTAAGACCTTCTCTTTGAAAAGATACAGAAGGTGCATCTTTCTGGGAACACTTGGACCACACTGGAATCAAGATATGCTCCTGGCACCCGATGACAATTTCTCCCAATCTGTAGCTTCCATCAGCGATGAGAGATTGGTCTGAACATCAATTTAAACTGTATATCGGTACTATAATGGAGAGTAATGCTGTTTTTCTTAGTGGCACATCATACTCACCTGTGACTGAGTATCATATTGCAAGAAGACTGAATGATATTCCCTGAATCTGCATCCCCCAAACATGACTCAATACCCTCTTTCACTGTATGTCCTTACATACAAAAGGGCTCAGCTATGTTTTCACTGCAAGTCACCAGTAGTGCTACTGAAATCACTGGGATAAGACACGAAAGCAGGAGGAGGTGCTGTGTTAATAATGTATGTGACCTGTTTCATCCTTTTTTCAAAAAACCCTCCTTTGTAAATGAAAACCCCTGTAAGAGCATAGTCTCCTACTCATATAATTTCCTTTTCTTGCATTGCAATATGCCTGGACTTAACAATGGTGGAAGAAGACATGGCAAGCTTTTAACCTTACTGAACCTGACATGAGACTGACATTGAAACAATGAGTCACTCAACTTGCCCATTAACTGAGGAATATGCAAAGACATGTGTGTGTTGTACAGTAACTCTGAATGCAACTGATGGAGTAAAATACCCCAGACAGGGAAGTTGTTTTCATGGTTTTCCATGTTCCAAGTGGAAGTGTGGCATGGCTCCCAGCTCCATGCTTCCTCTCTCTACCACAGAGGCTGAAGGGGCTGAATGTTTCTCACGACCTTTATGTGTTCAGTCTGTTGGCAATAACCATGGACAGGTGCAAATATAAAAGGATTTCTGTTAAAAGTAACGAACACCTTAAGACTCCACCTAGACACCTAGGAAAATTAGATATTTTCCCCAGACACCATAACAGGGTATACTTCCCCTCTCACAAGCTCTAAGCCTGCCTATAAACAAAAGGAAAAAAAGGAACCCAGAATTAATTTGGGAGAATAGAGTGGTGATAAACACATTTTCTAGCAATGTTTTGTACATTCCTATCCTTCAGCATCTTTGGCAGTTGGCTTTTTTTTCCCCTCACTGGGTTGTATCAATCTACATTAGACAAATGCCCCTCCCACAGATACTGCTTCTTGCCTTTCCACATCCCATTCCATTTGTCATCAGATCCAAAAGTTTTTATCTTCTATGGAAATGGTGTCTAATCTCTGACCAGTCCTTCACACCGTCCCTTGTCAAGCAATTGTTGCACAACTGTGCCTGAGGGTACCTGGGTCAGTCCTGAAGAACCTCATAATCCAGGTGGTAACTCAGTGTAAGAAGACAGATTGAAGGTGACACCTCAGCTGCTACCTCGAACTGCAATGCCTGGACCTGATCTAGCAAGATCAAAGCTACACAGATGTGAAGTAAAGGAAGTTCATAATTTCTGAAGAACCCACATCCTCACTAGCACTCATGCTGGTGTCACCACTTTTTAGAGACACCATGCACAGTCAAGAACTGTTGTATAGAGTGCCTGCATCAAAATTGCAGCTATTCATGTCTAACAGAGCTAAACAGTTAAAATATTTGTCCCCCATGGACAGAAGGGGAGGTCACCTGTTAAATGGAGGATGTTTTACTGTTCAGGGCACCATGAGAGAATGGCAAAGACTTCCTGTTCTATGAGCTCAAAAAACGTCACTAAAGGTGCTTAATTTTTGCCTGATAATGTACATTTGCAAGTGGCAGTAGAATGGCTCTACATCAGACCCAAGAAGGCTGGGCCATTCTTTGGAGGCATTTTCCTCTGCCAGTGCCTGCCACATTTCCCCTTCACTCCCACATCCCTTTGACACAAATTCAGCAGCAAAAGCCCAGAGAAAAAGCAGAAGCAACAAGAACCTCCAGAACAATGAAGAACACTCACTCAAATATCAAAGTCCATACCCTGCTCTTCTGGGCCATGCTCAGCCATCCTGTTCTTGCCACTGCCAGTGGCCCAGCCACAGCCTGTAGCCCAGGTACTTACCTGTGGAATTGATCCCCGAGCCCAGATGAATCCAATACACCTCACACCTCTCCTCTTTTATTTTTTCTTCCATACATGCTAGTTGTCAACCAAATCCCCAAGACCAAAAATCTAAATAAACTAATCTGAGTTTGTGGTAGTAGTGGAAAATCAGATAAACTAACCCAAATTTCCCCCCCAAATATGTCTTTCTACAACACTTATCCCCCAGCTGCCTCCTCTACCACTCGCCCTCACCCTGCAACAGAGGGAGGCCTGTGCTCTGCGTCATCACTGGAGATCCTGTCCACCCATGCAACCTCCTCTGGGATCAATATGAGGATGAATAGTCAATCACCACGCAAGCAAATAGCCAATTCAACATTTATTTCCTGATTCTCCTAAAATAGCCCCCAGGTACTTGGTGAGCATCAGCCTGGTGGAGCCGTCACAGGACAGGACTGCTGTTTGGCCCTGCTTATGTCTGCTTTCCCTAGTGTGCAGCAGGTCTGCATCCCACCATGCCCATCGCCCATCTTAGGGATGTGCCTGGGTGCATGAACGTGTGATCAGGGTGAACGTGGGCACAGCTCAAAAGGACATTTAAGCTAGGCAGCCAAAACCACCCCTTTCTGTAGAGTGCTGGTTATGGAGACACTGGTCAACATGGGGGAATGCTCATCTCTATAGGCTCTGTAGGCCAAAATTCAAATGTTCCCCATACCTACAGCTTTGAAACCTCTCTCTGGTTTCTTGTTTTCTACAGAGGACTGAACAACTTCTATTTGGGTCAAAATTTAATCCCACTTTTTCAACAATGGACCATAATGACCTGAAGTTATTTTGGATTTGATTTTTTGCTGTAGCAAGCCAGATGGACAGAGAAGAGGGATTTTTACTTGAGGATCTTAGAGGAAAAATCAAATTTTATCAAAGATACCGTAGAGAATGATTGCTTCTTTCACATTTTATTGCTCCGTTCCACAACAACAAAATATATGAAACTAGCCCAACCACATATCTAGTCATACAAAGGCAATCAAAAGCACATTACAAATAACATATGATTCAACATAGTGAAATACCATTCATAATGCAATTCTAATGATCCCAGAAAAAATGGAATTCCACAGCCTATGAGATTTTCCTGACCTCTGTGTAACAATGATTGGATTAGTTTTCATCTAGCATTGTTTCTATGAGGCTGAAACAAAACAATATTAAGTTAGTTCTGGAAGGAAGCAGAACATACAGTATATGTCTCTATATCTACACTTATTGTTGCAAACTGAGTACAATAAACTAAAGAAAAGTAAATTTAGAATCAAAAGAAAACTAACAGAATAAGGAAGACTGACCGTAAATCAGCGAGTTAGTAGTTTTTGTAAATTCAGATGTGTGTTATAGCCCAACAAAATTAAAATTTGAGTGCAGTGGAAAGTATTCATTTTTTCCATCTGGCAAGTCTGGGGTCCAAAGACAATCCTAGACCTTATCGAAGTCAGTGGTCTGGCTGGATCATCTTCCAGGTACAACAGAACAGCTTGGGTAAAAAACAGCAGAAATGAATCAAAACAGTTACAGATCCATAAATAAATATTAATCCACGAGTTATTGTAGAATTTATTTAGAAATTAGAGTCTCTGAAATGCTTCATGTTTTCTTTGAACCAAGCAGTAAATTGAGACAACTCTTTACTTGACAAGACTATGCTGCTCATTTCCTGTGCTGGCAAGTAATCATGAATAGGCACAATTTCATGGATACAGGCCCCCAGTTGCATTTGAGCAACATCATATACGACCTGTTGGTTAAAAAGGCCTGTAGAGAACTAGCTTTAAAAATTAGGAAATGCATGGCAGAGAACAGTGGTTCAATACGATGGTCAGATAGCACAAGCACTTGTTTGTGCACATATGTGTTTAACACCCACTTCTATGCACCATTAGCCCAGCTGAATACACCATTAGCAAGTTTGCTGGTGATACCAAACTGGGAGGTGCTATTGACTCTCTTGAGGGACAAGAGGCCTTGCAGAGGGATCTGGATAGACTGGAGCACTGGGTTGTGATTAATGGGATGAAATTTAACAAGTCGAAATGCTGGATTCTGCACCTAGGATGGAGTAATACTGGGCAGAAGTATAAACTGAGAGAGGAGTGGCTGGAGAGCAGCCCTACAGAAAGGGATCTGGGGGTGCTGGCTGACAGCAGGCTCAATAGGAGCCAGCAGTGTGCCCTGGCAGCCAAGAGGGCAAACCACATCCTGGGGTGCATCAAACACAGCATGACCAGCCAGGTAAAAGAGGGGATTGTCCCACTGTATTCAGCGTTGGTGCAGCCTCACCTTGAGCACTGTGTGCAGTTCTGGGCCCTGCAATTTAGGGAGAATGTGAAGGTTCTTGAATGCATCCAGAGGAGGGCAACAAAGCTAATGAAAGGACTGGAAGGAATGTCCTGTGAGGAGCAGCTGAGGACTTTGTGCTTGTCTAGTTTGGAGAAAAGGAGACTGAGAAGTGACCTCATTGCTCTCTACAGCTTCCTGAGAAGGGAAGAGCGGTGAGCTCTTCTCCCTGATATCCA
This sequence comes from Podargus strigoides, assembly GCA_028020825.1. Lineage (NCBI taxonomy): Eukaryota > Metazoa > Chordata > Aves > Caprimulgiformes > Podargidae > Podargus > Podargus strigoides. The sequence goes on from CM051620.1 coordinate 13,355,717, forward strand.
GTTATAGGGCATGTGGAAATGGTCCACAGCTGCAACAGGGGAGGTTCAGACTGGACATTAGGAAGCATTTTTTTACTGAGAGGATGGTGAAACACTGGAACAGGCTTTCTAGAGAGGCAGTTGATGCCCCAAGCCTGTCAGTGTTTAAGAGGCATTTGGACAACACTCTTAATAACATGCTTTAACTTGGTCAGCCATGAACTGGTCAGGCAGTTGGACTAGATGATCACTGTAGGTCCCTTCCAACTGAAATAGTCTAGTCTATTCTGTTCTACCCAGTCTGGTGAACCAATGGGATGGATGCTCAGGGAACCTGACATGTGCTTTACCAGCAGTGTGTAGATCCCCAGGTGGGACATTTTTTGGATGCAGTGATAAAGTATTTTAACACAAAGGTACTGTGAATGTTTTTCACTCTCACTGCCAACTCAACCTCTGTCACCCAGCCTTTCTGTGGTAGTGCAATGACTTGGAGGGACAAGTGCTGGTGCAAATTATGAGATGGTCTGTCATGGGCAATCAGCTGAAATCCATATCCTTGGTGTAAAGGGAAAAAACTGAAAGACAGACGCTCTCAAACTGGAGAGATGGAGGGAAAATAATAGCAGAAGGCAAGAGCTCCAGGGAAAACTGAAACATAGCCGACCTTTGTTGAAAGACGGATCAGTGATACCTATAACCTCTAAAAACATCCCAACATGTTGCTTCAGGTTATGGCTGGACCCAGCAGAGTCAGCAGCGTCTGCATGAGTGACGCAGCTGGACCGAGGCCCATGTGGAGGGCCGTGCAGGTGCCAAACTGGGATGAGCTGGTAGGGGTAGGTGGGGGTGACATTTGTGGCTGGCTGGCCTGAGGGCCCCATTTCATTCCTTGTGCCGAGGTCCATGCCAATCATGCTGCAAGACTACCCAGAAAATTATATTTTGAAGCAAGAATAGAGCCTGCTTAATCCTGGTTAATGCAAAGCCTCTGTGAAAAATGAAGTACACATTTTTAAGAGTTTGTTTCAAGCTGACTAAACCACAAAAAGGGGACATTCTTTATTGCCATTTCTCTTGAAGCAAATTAATTTCCATTCCCCCGAAACAAACCTTAGGGAGCGAGGAAGAATCACAAGAGCTAATGGGGAAGGCGTCGCCTGTGTAACACCACCAAATATATTCAGCTACTCTTTCCCCACAACGCCACCGCGTAATTTAAAATAATAAAACATCACAAAACAGAACAACTTGCTTCTCTGTAATTTTAAAGCATAAAAGGGAACTGATGTTGTAATTACAGACTGAAAAACCAAAAGCCCAATTTTTTAATGTTGTTTCAGTGGGCTTTTTTTTTCCAATTGCTATTACCTCCTCCAAAGTGGGGACAAAACCTCCAGTCAAGGGCTTTGTTCAAATTTGAATAGACCAAGGAAAAGCAGTGTAGCCCAAAAGGTGCTGGAGGGGACCCTGGCAGACCAGAAGTGGTTGGTGTGTCATGAGGCAGATATCCGTGCCAGGAGGATTTGCTGCAGGTAGAGGTAAGTGAACAAGAGGAGATTTCGCATGTCTATGGCATCTTCCATCAGGCCAGATCAGCTTCCTCACTTCCCAGATCAGCTACTCGAGGCACAGAAATAAGAAGACTGATTAAAAAGGCTCCTGAAGAGACAAAAAATAAAGGTAAGTTAACATGCCTTCTGCATTTTTCTGAAAACTACTGATCCTTTGGGTTCTGATGTAGTTAGTGAATATACAGTGTAGTTAGTTATATGTGTGCAGTGTAGTTAGTTATTCTCCAGAATTAGCCAATTTAAGCTCAAATATTGCAGGACAACCACAGCCATGTGAGATATCAGGTGCCATCTCTTCAAACAAATGGAAAGAAACCCAGAGGGGAAGAGATTTTTTCAGTGTGCCTTTCCAGGGAAGTGAAGGGAGACAACATAACTTCAAGAACAGCATGGCTTTTCCAATGAACTTTCTTGTTCTGAGGTAAGAGGAAGCCACTTCCAGCAGCTCTGCATCCTTTCTCGGCAATTCAGGCTGATGGTGTTGGTCATGGTCCATTCCACTTGGAAGGTCAAAAGTGATGGTCTCCTCCCTCGCCTCAGAAACGCAGTCTCCTGCATATGCCAGAACACATTCACAGGCAAGACTCCTGACTTTCTCATTTCCTTTCCTGCTTTGTTGTGCAGGGATTTTAAGCTCTTGGCTTCCAAGCTGTCTTTTTATAGGCCTTTTGCCTTTGTTTATTGTAATTTTGTTTTTGTTAAGGTGCCCAGTAACCTTCAGGCATGGATGCCCATAAATTAAAATGCATCATTATTGTAATGAAGTTGCGTCACTGCTGAAAGCCAGACTGGCCAGCATAGACCTCTAAATAGAGGGCTACGTGAGAAGTGGAATGGTATTGACCTCTACAACAAGCAACACAGCAGAAAGTATCTAATCTGGGAGGTGGAAAATATGGAGAGGAGATGTTCAAAGGGATGTTCATATAAGCTTCTGGTGGCCTGAAAAGTTCATCTTCGAAAACTGGGATGACCACGAAAATCCTTAAAACTTTCATATGGAACTGAGATGAATTATATGCTTATAAAACTGTGGTGGTTCTAAACTATTGGGATTAAATGCTAAAACAGGTGGCATGCTTTGACTCCCATCTCAAATGAGCCAAACAGCTTGAGAGAGCAGTGACCATGCACTACCAGAGCTACAGGGAGAGTTTATTTATTGCAGCAGCCACCTATGAAAATGTAGAGTTCAATAATCAAATAAAACAGGCCGCTCTTTTTTTCAAGCTTTTCTTTGAATATTCAAATGTAAAGTTTTCACTTCAGGGCTTTGAATACAGAAAAAAATGCCCCAGGTGTTATTGCCTGTCATTTTGTTGCTGTGATCAACCCAATTCACAGACAAACATTCAAAGACTTGGTTCTTTTTTTCAAATGTGGAAACACTAGGTAGGATTCATCCTGCACAACCAAGAGACCTTGAAATTGTGCAACAATTTTAGCACTGAAAAAAAAGCTATTCCTTAACTGCCTAAGTTGTCCATGAAGCAAAGGAGATGCCTCAGAAGGCTTTCAGAAGAAAATTCTTTCATCTAATGTAGATGTATGATGTTAAGCAAGAAAGATCTCCATCCTAGGGGCCTTCAAAAACCTGCTTCTCTCCATTTATTGTACATGGAATATTGACATCTAAAAGACATCAGATTCCAAAATTTAGCCACAAGTTAGTTGCCTAAGTTAGGTGAGCTGGATCCAACTGATGAACATTTCTTTTTCTATGTACTTTTTTACTCTCGATTGTCCCCCACATGAAGACTGTGAAGGTGTTTTTATATATAAAGATGCATCACACTCATGTGAAGAAAGAAAACCTTATTTCCATTTCCCTATAAGAAAAATGACACACAGGAAAAGGACAAAACAGTTAGGTATGCAATCCATACTTATGAACTCAAGTTGTACCTTGTCCTTAATTTTCAGGACTGCAGAGGAATAAAATCCACACCCGCGGTCAAATGCCATCTGCAAAAGGCTGAAAATACAACTGCTAAAATACATCCTCCAAGCTCACATAAAACTCTCTTTTAGAGCAAAAATACCTCCTGGAACCCAAGTTCTACTGCCCACAATCTCTCGTGTTAATGTGTCTTCTTAATTCATGGTTTATTAGCCTTATTCACATCTCTACCTTATGTAAAAGTTTGTGAACTACCAGCAATTTCTGCCTTCTGGTTGCCTTTATATCTGAACTTTTTTCTTGCCATTTCTTGGTTAGTTTGATTTCTTAGCCTTTTCCAATGAAAAATTATGGATCCCGTGTTTTGTTCTGTTTGTAAAATATCTGATGATTTAACAAACAGAAAACCTTACAAGAAAAATCTTCCCTTGGAAATAAATTCTAAAAGTCATGTCTGATTTGTCATAGGTTTTTCCCTGGATTTAAATAACGTTTATTTTAGCCAATAGGAATCAATACGACAGGTACCAGAGGGCTGATCTGAAACCATATGATAATGACATTCGAACTCCTGCTGCCATTAGTTTAAGGGAAACTCTTACTTTCAGTTTTGCTAACCAGGAAACAGGCAGAGCTAGATGCTTCATTAAAAGCCACAGTTGCAAAATTTCTACATGAGGAAGTCCTTTTTCTATTTTTCCTTGTGAAAAGGTACACTGTCTTTTACGCATACATGGATGCCTTGCATTGCCATATTATGAGAGGATGACAGTAAACATCCCTTTTTGCTGCGATGGGAAAAGTTGGAGCACCAGTAACCCCTCACTTCGGATTTTAAATATCAAAGCAACTGTGTGGTATTATTAAAACAGATATTAAAACCGACTGAAAAATAGCATCAGCTTCTTCATGAGAAATGAGAATCATGGCTGATTTTACTGTTGATCATTCTGTTACATGCAGGTCTCAGGAGTCTGCCTGTAGGTCTCCATCAGAACCTGGCTATAGGTCAAACTCAAAGGGTCTGTCCTTCCAGTTACTATTAACTTTGATGCAAGTCTGGTCAGCTTGCTATTCTCCCTCTCTCCCTCATTGCAAAGGGTTCTGAAACGTGCAGTGAGTTTGCACTTGAATAACTCCTCCCCTCTGGATCACTGCTTCTGAGTGGGTCCTACTCAAGCATAGCTAGAAGCTGGAAGAATTGGAGGTCTGTACCCCAGGCTCTGATCTGGTTAAACTCACATAATTTTATCAGGGTTAAACTCTTTATAAATATTTTGGGGTAAGACAATTCCGGCCACATTAACTGAATCATCTGCCATGATATTTTCTCCTTCTACTGAAGTACAGTCCAGTTATTTATGTGTGTTAATTAATAATCCTCGAAGAGCCAAAGTATTAGTACATCATTTATTCCTTGCTGCCAGGAAAATTATACAAGGGACTTTGTATTCATTGCTCTATTGCCAGAAGCACTATACTCAAGAAATGGAAAATCAGGGAAAAACAGACTGCCCGTTCTGTAAAAACATCGAACGCATACATCAGACTTTGCTTATCACCTCCTTGAACAAAAACATGCAGCCTTGATGGTCAAATGGGAGATTTCAACAAACAAATCTCACATCAACTTCATTTGGAAAAAAAAAAAAAGATAGTCCTTCCCAGGGTACTTTTCTTTCTTATCTGATATCAGAGCTTTATAACTCCTCTGTTCCTTTAACTGCAAGACTAGTTAATGAGTAGCAATGGCTACATCACAGCTTTGAGATAATGTCCCCAGCTGTGATTTAACAAGGGAAAATACATCCCTCCTGCAAAGATAAACAATGTGAAACTTTCCCAGAACTATCTGTTCCAGTCTGGTGGAGAGGGCATAGTTCAGTGCCAATGACACTGCTCTTCTCTGCTGCAACCCCCTCTCGGATGCAGCAGCTGAGCTAAGCATGCAGTGTCCAGGGTGGTCAGAAAGCTTCCCTTCATATGCAGACCACATAGCTAATATTTAGGTCAGTTTGTTTAATTGTTCTCATCTAACCAGTCTTGGAGTGCTTGGTTCTATTTTTATATTACTCTAAATGGCCTGTTTGTTGTATGCACACCTCTTCTGCCCGTTTGTCACCGCAAAATTAATCAAATGGAAAAGTTGCCTAAGCATTTATAAAAACATTCATTCTTATTCAGCAATGCTATCTATTTATCAAAGAAATCTATTTTTTTATGTGAAATGATCTTATCCATCCACATGAGGAGCCTAAGAGATAGTGAAACATAATAAATATAGAGGTTTATGAATTCATTATGTAAAACTCTTGTCTGTCAATGGAGAAGAGTAGCTTGTCCTCATCCTAAGATCATAGAATCACAGAATCCTAGAATGGTTTGGGCTGGAAGGGACCTTAAAGATCATCTGGTTCCAGGTTGCTCAAGGCTCTATCCAACCCGGCCTTGAACACTTCCAGGGAAGGGGCTTCTGTCTCCCTTGTCTCCAGATAAGGCACAAAGATAGTATTTGGTTTGAGAAGGTTTTACTTCTGTGTCCAAGTGACGACTTGAATTTATAAATATATGGGTCATTCCTCAAGAATACAGTTTCTCCTACAAGATTGTGTAGTATTTGGAAAGCACCCAAGTAAGATCTTCATAAAACTGCCTGTTTTTCTGGTGGTTTTGTCCTCAAACAAAACAGATGTGCTCAGGTTTTGCTGTCCTCTGCCAGTGCAGGCAAAAGTACTGTGGTAAAGAAAAAAAAAATCTGGTAACCAAGCCTTTGATATAGAAAAACCACAGAGAGTTGAGTCATAAACTGTGGACACGAGACAACTAATTATGGGTTATGTTAGGCATGGGGAACAGGTTAACTGCTACATAATTACAATTGAGATCGCTGTGGACACAGTCAAGGAAACCCAGTTAATAGAAAGAAGTAAATGAAAATGTATTGGTAAAACAGCTCCTATCTGTTTTCTTTAGCTTCTTCAGTGATTTCAGATGTTCTCAATGCTTTACCGCTGCTTAAGCATTATACTTACGAAGCCTAAAGAGGGGTTTTCATTTCATGTTCTGCTATTTTTCATGAGAACAGCAGGGAAGGAGTTAGTAAAGGTTTCTTTAATAAGTGGGCTGTGCTGCCAGTTGAGTGAAACTCCACATACAAGCAACACAACACAAATTGGAAATCTGCAAAATGGAAAATCCTGTGAAATGGATCATCGAGCAGTGGGAAGAAGATGGGTGGTCATACCAAAAGGGTTGGTAGTCAAAGGGCTATGGGGAAAGGAGGGGCCCTGGAAGCAGGACTCGTTGGAGGACGCCATGGGCAGCAGAGCCCTGTAGCTGCCCTGGACACCCTGCTGGCAGGGATGGCCCTGACAGGGCTTGGGCAGAGATGTCTGCTCCAGGGCCACCTCTTGTGGAGAAAAACCTTCTTCTGACAACAACAAAGGAGTGAGAAAAGTGAGGTGAGCATTCAGACAGGCTGCATCCTCAAGGCTTCCCTGAAGGCCTGACTCAGACCAGTTTGCAGGCTTCCCCATTTCCTCCTAGCTTGGTGGAAACTTTTATTCTGGTTCCTTGAACTCGCCCTCCAAAAGTACACACCATTTCTGAGTACACACCTATATATAGCCTCCTTCTGCAACGCCGCCGCACTGTCAGAGGCAGTTTCCCGTTGACACCAGCTAAATGTGGCATTGAAGTCTGAGGCTGAGGGGATGGGTCTCTACCTGAGCGAGCAGGCAGGCGGCCAAATGGATGTCCAGTTTGCATGACCTTACTGTGGCGTCACAGCTTGCACAGTGAAGTTGCAGTCAAACACTGTGGCTCTTTGGGTTTCTCTATTTGCCACGATGATTCCGCTTTTGGTGCCACTGCGGGGATGTCGTGGGTAAGCCCAGGTGGTGTGGTGCACGCCGGCAGCCGCTGGTTCAGGGTATCCCTCTGCCCCACCAGGCATTTCCTTCCAGCTCTGTGGCTGGGGACCTACTCTTGTGCAAGAGACCCAGGTGTGACCCTGATCTTTCAGGCACACAGGCCTGAAAGACACAGCTTGGTTTTTGATCTGCAGCTGTAAAGGCACAGGTCTCCCTTCAGATCATCAAGGAGGATGTCACAATGTCCTTGAGCTTTTCTGTAAAAAATTCTGGCAGTTTCTGGGTCCTGTATGTACTGGAAAAGGTGTTTCAGTTTAAAGCACATTCACATCAATATATTTACATAAGCTAATCATGTGGGAAATGTCCAATGTGTACAAATCCATCTAGCACCTCACAAGCCTCCATAGTTTTTATTACTGAAAACAACTTAGTCATCAGCAGACTTTAATTAGCTGGCTACCTGCTTCCTCCCGCAGATCATCACTGCCTGAGATACCCCTGGTCCCAGAAATGATCCCTGGCTTTACACCGCAATTCATTTCTTTTCTGTACCAAGGATCAGACTTCCCCCTGTGTAACCTTTTCTAAGTCTTTGCCAAGACTTTGCTTCTTGCTCTGTGGTTACTTACACTCCAACCATTTGCACTGTGGATATTTGGAGTGTCTATTAAAAAATTATGAAGGGTTTTTTTTGAACAGTAATGTAAATTGCATTTTCCAGATCACCTTTTCTGCAGCTCACCTTCAGGCCATACTATTCCAGTCACTGAGAAACTGCTGCTCCTCGCTCACCAAACCTATGATTTAGAATGACAGAAGCACTTGTGATTCCCCTCCACACAAAGAAACGTCCTGTCTCAAGACCTCAACTGTGAGTTATGAGCATGTAGAGTTTTGAAGCCACTGTATATTAGAAATAACAACTAATTACAAAACTGCAAAGTGAAACATAATTACTAAGGAAGACTATTTAAATGCCACCAGAGTTTATTTTGACAGATGAGCCTGTCTGGAAAATGAAGGATTTCCCATAGGAGAAATAAAGATTCTCAGGTTGCTTTTTGATCTACTGGCAATTTCTATACTTTGCTTTTTATCACCTCCTGTGAAGGGAATCATGACTCAGAGAGGCATAGGGTTAAGGGTGGAATGAACATTAAAGGCTCCTGTCACTGCAGCAAGACTCTGAAAAAGATTTTCAGAGACTCCAAACCTATGATAGTTTTTTGCTGTTTCCCCTGGCAGTGGCGTGATAGAATTTAAAGCAAATTCGGGCCCTGATGGATGACAATTGCTGCTCCAAGGGAAAAAATAGAAGAGATGATTTCAGAAAGCCTTTATATATCATCAAGCAAGGACCATACACATCAAGGTTCAGGGATCTATTTCCAAGCAATCTGACAAGAAAGTGCAGGAAAAAATGGAGAAAAAACCCAAACAAAAACAAGCAAGAAAGCCAGCGCTGTGGGTTACCTAGGAGGTGTTATATTATCCAAGCTACTTACTGCACAAGAAGGGGAAAGCAACAACATAGCTTGGGTGATTGCTACAGTCATTTCTATAGCTAAAGTACCTATTTTTGTGTGTATCTATCTCATGTTGGTTGGGTAAGTAATTCAAGTTTTTGTGACAGGCAGGTGGCCACTCCCAGCTGTGTTCTGTGCCCCTAAATTCACTGCTCTTCACCTGGAAAAATATCTTGAAATGACACTCAACCATAAACATATCCTTTTGATTTCATTGATTTAGGGACCTGAGGTAGTTTATAGGCCACTCCATGTCTTGATTGAACTAGTACATGTTAACATACTGGAGTCAGCTTACTCAGACACCCATCCTTAAACATTTACCAAAACTGAACTGAGCATGTATCACCTCTAGATCTACGCCATGGACCAGCTCTCCCCTGGCAGTTCACAGAAGTTAGACTGGAAGTTTCATATCCAGTCCAGAAATCCTTGTCCATTTGCTGCTCAAGTTTAGTGATAATACCTCTGGCACTGTTTAATCCACAAGCATTGTCCTTTTTTTTTTTTCCTTCTTTTTTTTTTTAACTTTCAAGTTTCTCTCCTTTTACAGTCTTATTTTGGTTGCAGGCATCCGTTTCCTTCATGTCCAATTTAGGTATGGGCCACTTTCCCAGAACTAAAATGAAGGCATGAGTAAGGAAAATGGTATGCAGAGTATGAGCACTGGTGAGGAGAAGGTGCCCTCCATTACAACCAGTGAAGTCTTATTATTGACATGACAAGCCAGTTCAGAGCTGCCATTAAGGCAGCTTTATTTTGGCATAGGAAATAACCAATAATTTTTTAAATTGAGTTTCAGCTTTATAGACTCACACCAAGGAGTAAAAAATTACCTCTTTATTTATTTAGGCTGGACACATGGAAGAACCAATCATCTGCGTAGTACAGGTCTCTCACAGAGCATTGTTTAACCATGAGGCCTCCTCCAAAACCTCTGGAAATCAGGAGGATTGACTTCAGCATGGGTTTTGGCCTCAGCACAAGTGTTCCCATGCGACTGGCAAGGCCACAGCAATAGTTCTAGCCCTTTCTACCTGCATGGAGCAACATCACGTTATATTCATCTCTGTTGCCTAGATGAGCAAGTTTATCACCTGGACCTGAAAGCCACACCAGGACAGAGGCAGCCACCCATACTTCATACCCATGGATGGAGAATAGATAACTTGGCATGGTTCTGCATCCCCCTAGTGTCTTCCTGTGGTGTTTTGTTTCCCCTGTGGAGTGTTTTTACTTTTCTTCCCATTAGCTGTATCATCAGGCCCCACATATGCCTGATGGTCATTTCTATAAAGCAAAACAGTGGCAAATGTTGAAATTTTATCAGTGAAGCTAAACTGTGCAATTTCTAAGGATGCAGAAAACTGGGTGCATACAAGTGCTTAAGGGCTGAACTGCTTTTTCTTCCCATCTTGCAGTAATACTTATTGTGTTGAAATTTGAAAACAAGGAGTGAACATGCATTTAAAAAAAAAAGTCCTAATTCTTTTTCCAAGCACATTTTCTTATTTACTAAAACAAATGGGTAAAACTATCATCAGGAAAACATTGTTACATGACCATCGCCCGAAGTGTATTCTTACCACTGGATCATAATTCTCTTTCTTTCCATTCCTTAAAAGTTCATTCAGTTCTAACTTCTACAGTAATGTTTATCTAGAGTACCTAATTATATAGTGCAACCTGCATCTGGAGTGCTGGTTCAAGGTTATTATAGCTCTCCACAGACATAACAAAAATATTGTTTTAAACTTATCCATTGAGGAAAAATGGCTGCATTTTACCACTGATAGAAGCATATGGATTTAAAATAAAATTATCAGAACTTTAGAAACATGTGCATGGTCTATTCAGATTAATTTCCTCCATGATACTTGCTGTTACAGAAGTATCTTCTTTTTGTTTCTGCTGCAGACATAAACTCTGACAAATTTAAACTAAATACATTAGACATATAAAATGACAGATTGTAGTGATAGGCAAATAAGAAAGGTGATTTTTATGAATGCTTGTCAATACATGTTCCTTGTTGGGAAGATTTGATAAGATTAATGAAATATGAATAATGGAGTAGGAATAATAATTTAATACATTTTCAGTACTCAATATTTAAAAAAAAAAGTTTCTACTTAATCTACATCACAGTGATTATATGCAGAGCACCATTACTTTTACTACAAAGAAGAAAACTTTTTCCTTGGCAGCAGTAAAAGGAAAGTGGGTAGATAAAACAAACTCTTTAATTCATATGTCCTTACTCATAGGTTTCCCGTCAAGCATGGTTTCTTCTTTATTTAGAATCAATACTAAGTAAGGAAGGGACAAATATATAAATCGCAAAACTCTTTCTGTGGGTGTATTGGTAGCCAAAGTAAATTGTCTGAGGTTTGGAGAGACCATGCGCTTGTTCTGTATTTGCTCTAAAATTCAGAAGTGATGAAGAAATATTTTGTTTCAATCCCTAGAATGAGGGCTCTGAGCCCTGCTGGGAGTGCTGGCCGTGTTTACGACATGCAGCATTCCTGATAGGTCCCTCACTGCTCACTTCCATATATTCCCGGTCTCTGTGGAGAGGGTGAGGTCTCACACACAGCCAAAACTGGGAAGTCAGGAGCCTTTGGCTGGGGCTCAGTTATTGTTACTGCCATGCCAAGGGAGTGCAAGGCAAGAATGCTATCAGACCCTCTCCTAAGGGATTTATACCATGGAAACCTGATCCTGCTAACAACCCAAGCAGCTACTCAAGTGCTAAGATAAAAGTAGTCCCTTTAAAGCCATCAATGACTTTAAGATAAAGAATGTGATTAATTATTTTACTGACAGTGGCATAAATTAATTGTACTTATACCACTCCCCCCCAAAAAAAAGATTTGACAGTTACCAGGCAAGTCACTTCCACTTTCTCTGTGTCAGTGCCCCTGTGTGAAATGGATGCACTAAAACGTCCAGGTGCTGATGTGATAACATTGTGGAAGTTCATGTTTTTGGAACATCCTAAGAACTTCAGAAAAAGGTGAGTCAGAAGCGTAGAAATGCTGATTATTTTTTTTTATAATGCCTCTAGTTAGTTGCTCAGGTAAGGCAGTCTTCAGATAATGAAGTCAGCTGGGAAAAATCACAAGTTTATTAAAGGTATGATTTAATATTACTTGAAAGCTTCTGGGGCTTTAAATGTGTGCCAAAATTTTTTATTCTTCTTAATGATCAGAAAGAGCCTTCACTTTTATCTGGGTTAAAAATAGTATCAATATTAAAAAATAAGTTTGGGAACATGGGAATTGCTCCTTCTAGATATTTGAAGAAAAGTAAGCTTAAAAAACAGGAAAGTATTAAATACACATGTATAGCATAGGTACTTCTATGCAGCAGGCTTCACTAAAACTCTGAGGTTCTTAAATCCATGACCACTTAAGCCCTATCTTTCAAGTCAGGCATATTTGCACAACACCATCGGGGCAGATAAGCCTGGTCAAGTCACTGTAGAAAACTCCTTCACCCTTCATAAAAGATTTCAACCCGTGAGAGGTTAAACATCACCTCAAAACATCTGAGTGCAGCCACCTAGCAGGATCTGACTGCTGCTCAGTAAAAAATGCCAGAAATTGACCAATAGCCTGAAGAACTATTGCTTGCATTATGTTACTGTACAGTTTGATCAAACCCTCTTTCTTCCTGCCTTCTTCCATTCCTCCCTCCCTCCCTCCCTCCCTCCCTCCCTTCCTTCCTTCCTTCCTTCCTTCCTTCCTTCCTTCCTTCCTTCCTTCCTTCCTTCCTTCCTTCCTTCCTTCCTTCCTTCCTTCCTTCCTTCCTTCCTTCCTTCCTTCCTTCCTTCCTTCCTTCCTTCCTTCCTTCCTTCCTTCCTTCCTTCCTTCCTTCCTTCCTTCCTTCCTTCCTTCCTTCCTTCCTTCCTTCCTTCCTTCCTTCCTTCCTCCCTCCCTCCCTCCCTCCCTCCCTCTCTCCCTCCCTCTGCCAATTCTGGAAATGGCATGAAAATGATCTGAGCACTCAAGTTGAGCATGACAAACAGAGAGAGCATCTTTATCGGCTCATCTCCAAATGAAACGAAATTACTTTGAGGAATTTTAAAATTTTGCATAAAATTAGCTGGATGCCAACCCACATGTTTAGATGTGGGTCAGATGAAAATTACAGTGACAGGAGATGTGGAAGGTCAAATGATGAGACAACCTCGCTCCTTATGCTTGTGTCCAACAATGACAAAAATCTGTAAGGAAGTGGTAACATAAAGGGGGCTATCTGGGATTACAGGCTGCCAGCACTGGCACAGTGTTTTTGTTGCAGGTCTACTCAGAACTAAAAAACATAGCAAAAAAATGTCATGAGATTCATCCTTATGCATGTTCAAACAGTAGTTCTGGAGTGGTTGGGTTTCAGGGGGACTAACACCAAGTTTGCAGGAGAATCCTTTCTTTAGGACAAAGACTGCTGGTATAGAAATAGAGATAACATGAAAGCAGCATTGGGGCAGCTGAGACAGTGGTGTGGGTGGCACAGATCTCAGGTGACATGGCTCTAGCATTTGACTGCAAGGTGTTGGAAGAAGACTGCAGAAAATCCCTGCCCATATTTCTTACAGAATAAACACAAGAAATAATTCCTCATTTCAGGGTGGGAAGTCTGGGAAAGGATGACAACCTTTCCAACCTTGTTTTCATTACTTCTTTCAGCCTTTAGAAATACTAGGAAAGGTATTTGCTCTCCACCCTACAGCTCACAGTATCCAGAACAGGGCGAATAAAAAGTATGATGATGTTTTAGGTATTGAACAATGTTAACAACAGTCTCTTGTTCGACACCTAAGACCCCACCTGAAGAGTACAAGACTTAAAAGCCCCACAGGTCATAGGGGCAAAAAAGAAAGAGGAAAGCAGAAAGAGCTGCAGCAGCAGGACTGGCAGCCAAAGGGAAGTTGGGGCCAGGGGTCTCTTCAAGCCTGGGACACAGTAAGTGGATTTCTTGGAGCTGAGGAAGAGCCTGTTTAGAAATGCCAGGAAAGAAAGGAAATTTTACAGCTCAGACACGGAGTATGGCTTGCAGACATGGGCCAGGCTGGAGCAGGCAGGATGCAGGAACTAGAGACGAATTTGTCAGTGCAAGCGGATACATGAAAGAAAACATTTCAGACTATTAGTCCAAAGAAGGTGGAAGAAATTCACCCTCGCCAAATAAATCATAGGAGACCTTGGGGTGAGATCATTATTTACCGAGAGGGTGCGGTAGGACCTCAACCAAGCAGGGTCCTCTCAACCTAAGGCTCCATCCACTGGAAGATCACCACAAAGCCAAGCGGGGAAAGCAAACAGCTGAGGCCAGACAGGTCCAAATCTGATAAAAGTGCTTAAGTCCAGAGACATCCACATTTTTCCAGACTTCCATCAATGTTATTATAGAGAGGATTGTGAGAACTGGCAAATTGCTGCTATGAGATGATACTCTTGCTGAGGCCTAGTTAAAGGAAAATAGCAACTAAAACTTTTTAAAATCCATTGTTCCACTCACAGTACAGAAATCGGGGAAAGCTGAAGCAATCAATCCAATGCAGCACAACGCCAGGCTCTCCTCTTAGTCTGAGTGAAAACTCTAAAATTCATACACTGAATTAGCCATCAGTATTTTTTTCATCTCAAGGAAAATGATTTTTCACATGAGATTTTTGTATGAGATAAATACTCCCATGACAGTAAACTACTCCCAAGTACACTAGGAAGGATAAACAGAATAACTTATTATCTCACACCCCACAGCTCTTCCAGACCTTCTTGCCAAGCCAGCAGAGTGCAATGGATGTGACGCTCCTTTGGGAGTTGCATTTCAGTTGTACATCATCTAGCTGGCTTCACTGTGCATTCCCTACTGTCCTCTTCACAGCTATGGTCAAAAGGTCCTGAGGATCATCACTGAATTCCTCTGAGAGCAAAGCTGAAAAAAGAAAAAAAAAAAGGAAAGGGATGAAACACCGCACTTTTGTTTTCTGTGGTTTTGATATTTCCAGTATTATCAAAGTACATGAGAACCATCAGTCCCAAAAAAGAAGTAATGTACATGGTAAATTTCATTCTACTTCTAGCTAGGGGACAACAGGCTTACTGTGGAAAATTTGCCCTAGTCCTTTGTTTCTTCTTAAGTTCCACTACCAAATAAGACAAAATAAAAATTGGAATTTGTTTCTTCAATTTCAAATGCTTGAGAAGTTTTCACTCGGAAAACACAACACAAACCATAAAGCATGTGGGTGCGTTGGCAACCCATTTGGATTTTAATGAGCATCATGTATATTTTTACTGGGGTGAAAGAAGTTCCTGTGCTTTTTTTCCAATATACCATTGCCTTGGTGGGAGTCAAAAGTGAAGTGAAACCATCGTGTTAACTGAGAGGATACCAAGATGATAGTGTTCTTCGGTTGTTCCGAGCACTAATACCCACTTGAAAGCAGTAAGGAGACCTTATTTCCTTTTAGGGGGTTTATTTTAGCATTTGAAATATGGCAGATAGCATAATTGGATTTTAAATATCTGATCCAAATTTATTTCAGGGGGTTGAGTCAAAACAAATACAAATTCAAGCTTGCTTAGTGCATTTAAAAACTGGCAGCACACGCATTTCAGGACCTCACCAATTACAGCACTTCACTTATTTCTGAAGCAGTTGCCTGCATACTACTTCTATCTAAAACCCTGTCCCACACTTTCAGGCTTATTTGTGGGTTCGTAAGTGTTTGTTCTATTATTCAATCATATTATAAAATGAACCACACTTTCCAATAGCTACTTCATGTTCCCTATTTCATTTTTAATTGCGGCATTTCTTCAAACATCAGTTGTCCCACAGGATTTCGATTTTGGACCACTTTTGCAAGCCACTAAAAATGATGAATTCTTGAAGCTTGCAATCTGAGCTCCGTTTAAGCCCACATACCAAAATCTTATCCAAAACCATGTCAAAGATGCCAAAACCAACCCCATACCACTTCCTAGGTCTAAGTTGCATAACAAATAGGTCTGTACCCTCCCATAAAAAAATAAAGGCCCCTGGTCTCCTGTATTTTTCATGGACAGAGAGTTACCTCAATATCCATGATGCATTAATATTGTCTTGCACCAAGTATACATGAGCCTTCTGTCAATTTTATCTGCTTTTAATTCTTGCATTTTAAATCCTCTGATTTCCTGTGGTCTGATGACATTGTTTGTCACTCAAACAGAGGGAAAAAGAGTCTGTGATTACTGACAGGCTAGTTTTCATCAGCTAAACCACCTTTTAATCTTTATTTTAATTTGTGAATGTCCAGATGCTGCTGGTACTTGTTGTCCCATACCCATTTGTCCCCTTAAGGACCCTTCTCTGTCCTGTGTTGCAACCACAAGGACATCCCACGCTGTCTCAGATAAGTATATGGGTCTTTCAATGTGGCCCTAAAGAATTTACAGAAAAATCTCAGGCCAGTAATCCAGCTCTCCGAGGAAAAAGACAGATCATTATTACAAAGTCCACATGTGAAGAAAACAATCCATCATCATCTTCTGGTGGAATGACAAAAAAATGCTGATGAGGATGAGGTTGCTGCCATATGACTTATGGTGGCTGGGATCCAAGCGATCGTCACATCTCAAGCAGGTCAAAAAGGACAGGCATCTTCAGCTACATCTCCTCTCACCATTCTTGTCATAACTTCTTGTTACACTACCAAAATTATAAAACCTTAATTTTTCATGTATTATATGTTGCAAAGCACTTCATGCAGAATTACTTCTTTTCCCTAAGTTCTCCTGAAAGGTTTTTGCTGTGGGACCAAAGTAATGAGTTTGTCACTGGGGTGCATTCGAAAATAGACTCTAACCTAAGGTGCACAGCCAGTCTCACTTGCTGCTGGAGACGCAGCAGCCAGAGACACAAGATAAGAACCTCCAGCCTCTTCCAGGTGCCACCAACTACTGCTGGTCTCCAGTCCAGCAAGCTGTGAAGCATCATGTGGGGGCATGTAGGGAGCAGTGAGGTGACGGCAGTGCTGCTCAGCAGCTACTGGGTCTGCCACCTCCAGTGTCTTTGTGCTCACTGAGCAGCACATTTCTGGCTCCAGGTTGCTGCCATTATCCCTCCTGTGACATGGAGCTCATGTATTGGCAGCATCCCCTGCATCCAGGTTGTGGAGCTCTTGTGAACACTGGAAGAAGAGAAAGTGGGGAGGTTTGTTGAAGCTCTGATAGCCATCTAACCTGGTCCCCATATGGCAAAGCAAAAGTGGGCCCAGTTTTTGCTGAATAAGCTGAGCTTGCAGTTCATGTTTCCATATAGCACTTGAAGCCCTTAGCCCATATCTCCACCACTTTTCCACATCATGCTTGTAGGCTTCTTAGATTGCCCTTCTATCACACGGTTGCTCACAAAGCTTATCTCCCTACCACACTGATCATTCCTGCTTCTTTTAGGACAAGAAACTTCAGATCTCTTGGGAAGGTTAATCACAGCAAGATGAGGCTGTGTGTTTTGCTTCCACAACCAGTGAGAAAACAGAAATATTTCTTCCTATACTGTAATGAAGAATGTGGTAGCATTGCTAGAAGCAAGGCCTGGGCTAGATCTTCCTTTCTCTTTTTCTGACATGCCTCTTCTGGGAACTGTAGTCCACAAACAGCAGGTGAATAAAGGTGAAAGAAACATCTCAGAATATGAAAAAAAAAGGTCTATGTCCGTGAATCTAATAAGCAAGCAGGTCCACACGCATATCTTAGTCCCTCACTAAGGAATCTGTAGAGTCTCTCAGCTTGGGAGAGTCATGTGAAAAGTCTGTAAATGGAAGATGTAGGGAAAAAAAGGAAGAAAAATGCAGAGTACAGAGAAACATAGTTAAGGGTGAACCTACACTCTGGTTCAGCAGTTAGTTCATAAACCTTTAATAATATACATCTCCTTTCAACAGGCCTCAGCATTCTTTATAACCTTCAGCTTATTTATGATTCCACATCAGAGGAGTGTTACAACAACCTCATTTTGGGTGGCCAAAATGTTGATGGTTGTAACAGGTTTGCATCTGGCAAAAAAGGTCATATTTGCCTTGACAGGAGTATGAAAATTGCTTTTGGTCAGAGTTGCTCCTGGAGAGTCCAGGTACACAACTGGAATGTGCTAAATGCTGTGTTACGCCATCCTACAAGTATCAGTCATGCTTTCTCAAGGAGGAGTGCTGATATAAATTCTGCCAGCTCTTCTGGCTGCCTTCTCTACCCAATTCATCCTGTCTAACACAAGTGGTGAGATCTCAGCCAGGGCTTAAGCTCATCAAAGTGATCAATCACTCATCATCCATATTAGAAATGACAGTGATGTAGAAGCTGAAAGTCATCAGTGAATTGGATGCACCAAAGTCAATGTTCCCCCCTAATCTTTCCAGTGTCTTCATATAAAAGCAAACCCAGGATTAAGGGGATATAAATTAATAAGGGAATACAAATTGATTCTGGACTATAGATCCCTGTTAATCTCCTCTCCCAAAAGAAACACTAGAACTGCAAACTATTATCACAGGTACTTTCCTAAGATTTCCTCATCCTTACAGATAGACACAGTACTTCTATGTGAACTTTTAAATACAGGTACAATGCCACACACTACTGTGTTCTATAACAGACAGTATAAACTAGTGCTCAGTAAAACTGTTCTACCATGCTTATTCACTTTCAAATTATCTATAGTCCAAAGTTCCTTGTGAGCTGTATGTATACATCTGCATCTGGTTGAGAGCATTAGAAATGAAAATAAGAAAGTGAATTCCAAATAGAGCCATTCTGCATGCAGCTACATAGAAGGACATTAAGATTACAGTTGGTATCTGTAATTTTGATGCTTCTTAATGACTGAGAGCCTGTCTTGCAGCCAGCTTTCTTTATATGAAGGGAATCCTGTTGGCAATTTTTAAGATTATTTGAAAAGCCAACAGAAGCCTCTCAGCAATTCCTCTATGTGGAATTGTATTGACAGCACGTAGGGGTCATTGACAGGGCTGGAATCCTTACCCAGAGAAAGTAAGACTGGACTGTCACCTTCCGCATGGACCGTCTTTCTAAGGGAACATGATACAGTCTGAAAGTGAACTTCACAGATACTTTTTAGATGCCAACAAATGGCAAGTCTCAGCAACTGGGTGTAATTTTGAGTCTTGATGGTCACAGATCATGTGTGCCAATTTACAAGTCTTTCTTTTCTTATTTTTCTTTGCCTCCTTGACAAATTCATGACCTTTTTCATTTTATTCCCTTTAGTCCCTTCTTATCTTAAAGCTTCTCTTTCCTGTCTGTCTGCATAGGAAGCCCCGTACTCAAAAATTATTCAACATAACACTAAACTTTCTGTTCCCGCCTGCAGTCTCCTGTTTCTGCTTTTTTTTTGCCCCCAATTTCCTTGTTCTTCTTTCTTCTATGTACATGATCCTGGCTCCATGCCCAGCCTCTTCAAATCAGTTCTGTAACTAGTGAGCCTGCTTCCCATCATCTTTCCCACTTGGGGTCTTTATTTCAATCTTTCCTTTCTTCCAGTCAGTTCTGCTAATTCCCATTCCTAACTTACTCCTTAGGTTGCTCAGTCATCTCTCCCTCCTCAGTCTCTCTTTGTCCAGACTGGCTTCTCATCCAGTCTGCTCTCTTTTGTAACTACCTCCTCATCCCAACAGCATCTAAAGGTGACCTGTGTTCTGGCACTGATCTTTCCTTGTGGCTTTTATCTAGCCTGCATGAGTTTTTTCAACCTTGCCTTTGTTCTGATCTTGTCAGTCTCACAATTTTTCATATTGTCCCCATTCTTCATTAAGTTTAGATTATGGTCTCCTTGTCCAATCAGCTTCTCCATTTATTTTCATTTTGACAGAACCCACCAGCTCCCATGCTTTTCCAGCTCAGCCTCTTGGTCCTCTCTGGCCACATATCCAAGACCTTTTGTCTTTTCTTGCCTGGACTCAAGTTAGATGGTTTCTTGCTCTCTGTTGATCTGGCAATATGTGGGCACATGGGGCACAAGCCATGCACCAGCTTGTTGATACTTTTTAAAAGCACCTGCAAGGAAATCCTGGGTTGGTAAAGATGCATCTCAAGTCATTCTGTAGAGATAATGCAGCTGGCATACAAAAGGTAGCACATGCTCAGGACAGACAGGAATTCTGGGGAATTTATCTGCCAAACTCTACCATATTACTAATGAATAGGGTTTAAAACCCAGCCAAATATGGGCAAATGCTTATGTGTCTGGAACCAGGACGCCTCGAGCCTGCCAACCTTCAAGTCAAAGCATGGAGAAGCTAACATTTCCAAAAAAGAATTCCTACAACCAAGTCATTAACATTGGCAAAACAATGTCTTTTTCCCTAATCTTTTTTCTGGGAAATGGCATAACCATTTTTGCTGAAACTTTCCAAAAAAAATCTAAGCAAAGGCAGACACCCAGCATAAAAATTCACAAAGTTATAAATAACCAGAATAGGGATTTATAATTAGAAGCATCAGGCAAATTTACAGTATTGGGTAGCACAGTATCGATGACAGCCACTTTTATTACTGTAGCCCCAAAAATGCTGCTCAGGGACCACAACTCCACTGTGTTAAATGTGTATAAACATGGAACAGGGGTATGTCTACAATATTGCTGTCCCAAACTGCTTGTAACTCAAATTTTCGAAAACAGAAAGATAGATCCAGACACACAGGGAGTGCAAGGAAACAATACGAAAATACTACTTGGTGTGACTGGTAAATCACCTCAAGGTACTGTCAGTCTACGCATTGTCAAGTTTTTCAAAGGAAAGACAAGAGCTTTTAAGGAATATAAGGCTTGATCAGAGGACAATGAGGTAGTTGTGTAGATGCTTACAGAGGCATGGGGTCAGGATAGGAAAAAGTATGGCGGAATTTGAGTGAAACTAATCAGTCATGCTGTGAACGTCTGGACAGCTGACATCCAGCAGTGAGAAAGGGCCAACAGGTGGAGGGAGAGCGGACTGGAAAGCAAGCCAGCGGCAAGGATGGCACCTGGAAGGTCACTCTAGTTACTGGGATTGCCGCGTGTCCCCATCCTGGGCACAGAGAGGACTGTGTGACTTAAGGACCACCATTCCCCTGTCCTTTCACCTCCTTGCCAGCACAGAGAGAAGGAAATACAGCCAGCCTGCTTCTCTGCCATCTGCATGAGGAGCGTGATTGTTTTCTGAAGACGCCCTTTCTTTGTCCTCCAAGAGATTGGTTGGAAGTAAAATAAACCTCCCAGATAGCTCTAATCACAAGGGGGATGGGAGAGAAGTTACTTCACCAGCTTGATTTCAAAGCCTGAAACTCCGCACCACCCCAGCGCTCTCTGCAGCCCCCTGCCGCGCAGAGACAGCCGCTGCAGCCCCCGGGGCGGTCTGTGCGGAGGGTGCTGCTGTCCGAGCCCGGGAAGGTTTGTTCCGGCGCAGGGAGGCCCCGCGGGCAGGGCGGGCAGCGCGGCGGGGCTCCCTGCGGGCCGGGCCCGGGGCGGCGCGGCGGCAGCGCGGGGTGCGAGTGCCCCCTGCTGGGCCGGGAGGGCGGGGGAGCCCGGCCCTGCCATGGCCCCGCGCCTCCCGCGGCCCGGCTGGGCGGACGGTCCGGCCCGGCCCTGCCAGCGCTGGCTGCCCGCCCCGCGTGCCCTGGGAGAACGGGCGGCGGGTGCGGCCTGCGCCCAGAGCTCGGGAACGGCGCTTGCCACCCCGGGGCAGCGGTGGGGCTTGTGGTGCCCTGAGCATGGCGCCGGCACAGCCGCCTCCGGCATCGCAGCTCCGGACCCTGCGGGGGGCTGAGAGCAGGGGGTCAGGAGCCCTCCACGCGGGGAGAGCACTCCGGCCCAGCTCGGAGCTCTGCTCACAGCCCCCCGCCTGCTCACAGTCAGCTCGTGTTAGTTCTCCAGGTGGCTTCGACCTGATGTCAGAGCTCTGCCTGCACACCTGCAGTGTCTTAAGCACCAGTGGTTCGGATGTGAGTGAGACATCCACAGCGGACACAGCAGTGTCCTCTCCCTGCAGAAAGCATCCCTTGCTCTCGGTTGGGTGTCCCATATTTGGTAGGAATATGTTCCCCCAAAAGCCTAAGCCTGGTCTCCAGAAGCAGCGAGGAGGCTCCTCTTCCCCACAGAGCCGTTCAGCAGTCCCTGGACCTTGGCTGAGAACAGGCAGTCTCACGCTAGCCCCGCTAAGATGTCTCTGTGGAGCATAAATATTCCCGCCTACAGCGATCAGCACCTGGGACCCGAGCGGCTGGCGGAGGTGAGAGTGGAGAGTTGGAGGCGATGGAGTGGCAGCAGGCTCAGCTGTTTGTTCGTGTTGGAAAACTGCTGGAGAAATAATACCACCGTTCCAGTGCCAGTGGCGTGGTGTGACAGGCTTTGCTGCAAATGCTTGTCTTTGGCTCATACTTTCAGCTTCTCCCCACCACACATTCGTAAGTTTCAGGGGAAAAAGATTTGGATAATTTTACGATGGATTTCGCTGTTATCTTCATACTGAGTTCACTGAGAAAAAAAAGCCCTTAAGGATCAAGAGGTGAAGAATTCATCGCTTCCCTTGGCGATTTGTTCCAGGGACCAATTACGCTCTCAGTTAAATTTTTATTACTGATTTCTAATTTGCATTTGTCTGACTTTATCTACAGTTCTGTTCTTTTTTTTTCTTTTTTACTAGTTGGTAGAAACTCAATCACATATTTTTTCAGTCCTTGTTTTGATTAGCTAAACTGGCTGAGCCTATTACAGTTGTCACTGTAAGGAATATCTCTAGGGCTTTGGCAATTTTTAATCTTTCCAGTATCTTCCCCAGTTTTTCAACATCCACTCTGAAACATGAAGAGTTGATTTCTACAAGTATATTCCAGTTCCAGTCTGATCAGGAAGACTATGAACAGAGCAAAATCCCAAAATTTTGGGATTGACCTATCTGATTGAAAACATAGAATAGCCTTAGTTAGAAAAGACCTCTAAGATTGTCATGTCCAACCATTAACCTACCAGTGCCAGTTCACCACTAAACCATGTCCCTCAGCACCTCATCTACACGTCTCTTAAAGACATATCTATGACTATACTGGCCCTTTTGTTGCAGATTCACACTGAAGGCTTACATGTCTCTCTTTGCCTGCTTTCCAGCATGCTTGCTGTTTTTTTCTGCTACCATTGCCTACATTTCTTCTTGACATACTACTTTCACTTGATTTTAATAGAAGTCAATTTATTTGAAAAGGCGTGGCTTAAGAAATCTTTTTTTTCCCTATAAACATTACTTTCTACCACAAGAAAGACCCTATTTGATGGTAATTCCCAATGACTGTTACTTTATGAGATTTGTGGTGGTAATATGTGAAGTCAATACATTTCAGGTAAACGTGAGCATATTTTCTATGCTTATTGTCAGAAGCTGAGGGCTGAGACACAGCAGCAGTCTAACAGTTTATGGCATGATGAGTTTTGATGACTGGCTGTGTACATGCCCTTAGCCCATAGCAAGCATGAGATAAAGCGTGTTCTACCTCAGTAGAAGATGTGCACATCATTTTGTGTGTGTACTTTTAAACCACTGGGAATTAATTCAATAATTCCTTAACCCATAAGAAGTCATTTATTTGTCCAAGTCCTTGAGTTAGGGACATGGTCTCAGAAGCATTTCCCTTAGCACATCTCTAGAACTCTATTTTCTCTGGAACCACCAATGTGAAATAACAAAATAGCACAAGAGTTACTAAAAATAGAGAGAAAATGTATTTGAAAAGAAGTAAAAAAGAATATTTGAATAACATCCACATCCACATTTCAAGGGAAGTGAATTGCTCACATCTGTCTCTTTGGCCATTTTTTTGTCAGGTCTGCCAAAAAGTTCTGTTATCTAGGCAGAGACAATCTCCGTGTTGTGGCCAGAGATCTTCCTTTTCAAATCTATGCTATCCACAGAGGCTGCTTCTGCTTTTCAAGCCAGTTTTCTCCAGTTATTTACACACTGAATATTTGTGACAAATTTTAACTATTTCCAAGAGGAGTATATTAAAGTGCCTTATGCCAGCAGAGGTGATTCACTTTATTGGAATAATGGTGCACACTCCTGGGAATTGCACTCTTTTAACTAGGTTGATTTCAGATTAAATTAATTAAAGTTGCACAAAAAAGAAATATGTAGATGAGTGCTAAAATATCCCACTGAGATTTCAAAGACTCTTAACAATGATTAACTGCTATCTTAACTGCTAACTGCTAACTTAACTACTCACTTCTGAGACCTTGCTCTACAGATCCTTCTCCATACAGAAGACAAGTACCCAAACCTCCACTGTCAATCCCCTCTTTTTATTAATGTCCCCTCCAAGCACCTTTTGGAAAATATATGAATGGTTTCAGACCGTCTGTAACAATCTGGCTCTTCATCAGAGTCCCTGTTTGCATCCTGCCACTATACTTTGAGATAAAAGTGTGCTGCAAATCACTTGTAAATAAAATAAGGCAGCAGAGGTGAAACTGAGAGCTTGAGGCAAAGGATGATACACTCTGGTGCTCACCTCGGTAGGACATTCCTTCCCAGTAATAGAAATTAAAGCTGGCATGTAAAAGCTTGCCTTTTTTCCTTTCCTTTTTTTTTTTTTTTGTTTGTTTGTTTGGGGTTTTTTGTTGTTTTTTTAGAAATAACGAAGTATTTAGCCATTATTGGTACAGCTAATGCAATAATGGGCTAGAGCTGGCAGAGTATGAACAGTGTTGCTAACTGCTTGTTCCCAGTTTGCCCCTTTCCAACTTCAGTAATATAGTTAAGATGACCGTTTCTTGTCTACACTTGAGTCCTGTCAGTCATATCCTTACCTTCAGTGGGTTGCACCCCTAGGAATAGGAAAGTGGGAAACTTTCCATATAGATGTAAAGCCAAAGAGTTATTCTTCTCTTTCAAAATTTGTCATTCTGCAGTCCTATATAGATGGCATTATCCAAATGATAAGCAGGGTGAATTAACCTAGACTTTCTCCTTGGAGAGAACTAGATCAATTATTTCTTGTTAGGAATAGAGTCTTTTGTTACATTGCTCCAGCTGCTTGGAAGTTTTGTCAGCTTTGCCGCAGTCAGCCCAAGACTCTGGGTGTAGGTGAGGATAGGGGCAGCAATACATTGCTTGCTTCTTTTGAGTGCACCCTGACTTCATTCCCAGGTACAAGGAGACTCTACCAGTAAGACCAATTTTGAGAAGAAAATGCCACTCTACTTAGGAAGGTAACAAAACTGCCACTGACCTCTGGGAAACTAAGTCTTCTTGTTTTTCAACATTGGTGCCATCAACTAAGTCAAATTTCTTCATTTCTGAGGACCTTTTAATATTGTCTTTTGGGTACAAGGATATTTCTGCTTTATGTCCTGGTTGCGCTTTTCCTCAAGAAATCATTTCTCTGCCTCTTCCCTTTCTTTGATTTTGTGTGTGTGTTGGGGTAGTCTACCAAGTTTATTGGAAATGGCTATAAATAGTAGTGTTTGAACCTTTCTAATTGTCTTAATCCTGATTACAAGGAGTCCCTGTATGCATGTAGCATGTACATTGACCCAAAGAGTTTAATCTAAATTGTATATGTTACATCTTTCAATACCTTTGATAACACTGACCACAAGCTGTTGTGGACCATACCTGGAGCTGCCAGAGGTGGGGAAGCTTTGGTTGGTAACTCCTACCAGGGTGAGGGGGTGATCCTGATGCTGAACGCTCTGCATTTTTGACTATTTGGAAGCATTAAGCAACCTGACAGCTTCTCCGTAATTAAAAGGTTTACTAAGATAGCTCTGTGATAGAGCGACTGCCACGCTGAGACGCAGCAGCACTTTTTTTTTGCTGCTGTCATTTATATTGACTCCCAGAGGAAAATCAGTTGTGCTAATTAGGACTTGTGAGTCTAAATGTCAATATGTAACTGCAGAGTACAGAGGAAAAAGCTCTTCAGGAATAATGTCTTCACTGTACAGAAGAACACACAGCAAAACATTTATGCAAAAGGTTAGTCTGAAGGCAGTGAAAGGGCAGGAACCAACCATTTTAGAAATACCTCTGTTAACACTTAGCTGTTGTAGAATGAATTTTGGACATTGTCTTCTCTTGAACAAACACTCATTATTTGTTCTTCATTTCAAAATATTCTGCAGTAAATCTGCGTCTGTGTTGTTCATATCAATAGAGCAGAGAAAATGAGAGAGAGAGAGGTAAAAGACACTCAATTAATTCAAATCTTAAAGGTTAGACATTCAAGAATACAGATATTTGCCTTTTTTTCTCCCTGAACTCTTCACCTTTCTGTGCAATTGAGATACTATTCTTAAGTAATTTATTTTATAAGATAAAAATAACTTCTGGTAAACTGCATTTTCATGAAGTGGTTGGTTAGAAAAATATTGATGTTTAAACAACTGCAGAAAGAAAATCCATAATGAATGGAGCAGTTTGGAGGAAATTCTTTAAAAATAGAATTCATTTTAATATCCATAGTGAAGGAAAAAGATCAGTGATATTATTACCTATCCATAATAGCCAACCTATAGATAAATTCTTTTGTTTGATTAAATATGATCTTGAACAAGTTATTTGTCCTTTATTTGATATGACATAGCTTTTAATCAGTATGTATAGAGTGTGACACATCAACCAAGCATGGTGGGCACTGATTAAAACCAGCAGCAACTAAGGCCCAGGAAACATGGTGAACTGCAATGGGCACAGAGCTCCCCAACCTGTATTCACCTACAGACCTGAAAAATAACTGTATCCTGCAGATTATTTGCAACATTTTACCATAAAGACTCATGCAACTAGATCAAATGTTCCTTTAGTGTTATGAAATTTGGAATATAGATTTCTTGAACCATGCCTCACATCCATGAGCCTGCTCCTCGTGCACACCCTTCGCTGCTCACTGAATCCAAACTCTCACCTGTGTTGGCCTCAGCCATTAATTTTCTCTGGTCAAGCATACAAAACTTGCTGACCCCAAATTGGATATGCTTTAATTCAAGATGGATTTACCACAGTGAAGAACCTGGTAATATAGTAATATAGACCTCAGCTCACTGGGAAAATCCTGGTGTGTCTCAACAGATAACACACCTGGACACTCAAGAAATGCAAAGCCAGCCAAGTTATAGTAATATATGTTGTACTTTGTTGTCCCTCCTAATCTAGGTTAACCTAGATATTCAAAACTAGGTTTCTGTCATACAAGCAAGAGCTGAGTTATGGTTCCCTCTCATCTTCCACCTGAAAATTGTATGCATTGTCAAACACTGTAGGAAAAGACCGTGTTATAGGATTTGATTCTCAAGAAAAATACTGAGTTGAAATCTGTACTTACTTGTAGCTGTGACCTAACAAACCTATAACCTGGCAGAAGTTTGTTATAACAACTTGGGCCCTAGCAGGGTGGGAACTTTCAGTTGGAATGATCTTGTAAATATTTTCTTGGCAAAATAGAAGCATTTTATTGTGAAAATACCAACTTTCTTCAAAAATAGAATTGTTTTTCCACTGAGCAAAAATGAAAATGAAATACTTGGTTTCAGGTTGGCTTGGGCAAAATTGTTTTGCTAACCAACAGCGTGTTCCAGCATCCATGCCAAGGACCTGTAGCTGCTGATGTGCAGGCAGCAGTTCTGCCCACAGATGCCAGTATTCCATCCCAGGGCAGAAGGGAGGTGTTTAATTCCACAGAGGAAGTGTGGTGTTGGACATGGTGTTCTTGCTGTTCCTGTTGACTAGCTTGTGGTCTCTCCACCTCCTTCATCCTCTGTCCAATGCTGTCAATCCTATTCTGGGTTTATGGGCTCTTCCAAGTCCAAGTGTCCAGTGCTGAAGGAACTCACTTGGGTTTCTGAATTCCTCTCTCCTCATGGGGCTTTCCTTGGAAGTCTGCATCCAAATCTCCCAATCTTTCCATCCTGTTTACTTACCCCAGGTTTTAACCTATCAATTTTTCTCTTGCTCAATTTCCTGCTTGTACTTCTGCTCTTCCCTTGGTTAGTGCTCTATTCAGTGCCTTCTGGGCATAGTTATTTCCCCATTTGTATTGACAGTCCTGCAGTCAGCTTTGTGCCATTGGAAAGCTTTATCCCTGTATGCACATACCTTCTTCCAGGTCATCAGTACGCAATGGAGGCAGTCTAGCTAGCAATACTAATCCCTGGGTAACTGGAGCTGGGATTCAGCCTGTCAGAATTTACAGGACAGAAGACTCTTGATGAGAGAGCTGACAACAGCAGAAAGGGAAAGACTGGAGAACTAAAATGTCTCTCAAAAATATAGGGGACAAAAAGATGGAAAAACAAGAGTGAGAAAATCAATGGTTTCAAACTGACTTTGACACCTTTGCATGAAATCTAGAATAAAAAAAAAAAATACAGGTTTAACCTTCCAACTTTCAAAATGGTAAGACACTTACTACTATGGTGATACGTTGTCTTTTGGATGTACACTTCCTTAATCAGCTTGAGACCCCCCAGTTTAGGAAGACATTAGAGGTTTCTGAAGAGCTTTCTGGGCTCACACAAAGTCACTGTTACCAAAATAACATCTCATATCCACAACTACTGTTAGCACATGGACTTTCAGCCTGCAGCAAATGTGTAAAATTTATGCTAGTTTATCCCTCTGCACTGAGGCTAACCTAATTCTAATTGCTTTGCATTTGTGATGGGTTGAAATGCACATATGGCTGCTGTGATGGGGATGATGGAGTGCATTACCCCATGGTACGCCGTTTCCATGGATGCACTTGCTGTCTTTCAGAGGGTCTACAGGTGTCTGGTCCAGGCCTTCTAGGGAATTCCAATGGGAATTTTTTCCTTGATTTGAATGGTCCTTGGGGTCAGTCTCGTACTAACAAAGGAGACCATTTTCTGGCTAATTGTCCCCTTGCCAAAATACTTATCTTCCTATTCCAAATACAAATCACTGGGATGGGAGAATGCTTCGGATGATAACACGATTAATATCACTAAATGACTTTGGCACACTTTTGCTCTGCAAGCACTGGGCTGCTGATACTGGTCAATAACAGACTTATCACAAAAAAAATAAAATATGTATATATTTTCATATGGTAAGATCCAGGTCCAGTCTAGAGCAAATAATTACAGAGGAAATCAATTTCTCCTTCAGATGGTTTTTAGGAGCATGAAGGATAAGTCAACTCTGGCAGTGTAGATTTAGCAGGAATCCAGTGGACCTCAGTAGAGCAGGACTATTATCACTCCTGCTTTTGGGCTGGTGGTAGAATTTTATCAAGGGGTTCCTAAGAGACCCCTCAAAGCACATCACTGCATGTAGTTCATTAGCTCGGCTGCACCTGAGGTCTTGGATTTTCTGGACAGGGTGTGCTTCTGCAAAGTCACTAAAATAAACAAAGCCCATGCTCAAGCTCAAATCTCCAGAGGAAGTCCAGATGGCTATTCTAAAAATGCAATAAAAAAAGGCCTCTGGCCTTGATGGTTTGTAGGCTGATTTTAATAAGAATTACTGGAGCATTTTCTCTCCCAAATTGGGAAAGGATTTTTCAGGACTGAAATAACAATCTGTCACTCAATTAAAATTTGTTTATGCCACAAACCACGTGGAACTCAGATGGTAAAGGATAGAAAATGTCACTGACAACCCAATTTGTCAATTTTATTCTTTGTTTTTGGTTTAACCTCTTATCTTTGATCTAACCTCTTTTTAAAAGTATGAATAAATGTCACAATAGTTGTGGGAAGGTTAGAGAAAGAACAATTTTTACTAGATTTGAGGAAGTCAAGGTCTGAGCAATTAACACTTCAGTCAAAGCTGGCTGAAGATACAATTTCAAAAATCTTAGCAGATACAAAGTGATGCTACATGGGGAGGTGGTACGTTGTTTCTGCTGCAAAACTGCAGTGTCTGAACACTTTCTAATGAACACAGAGGTGAAATTTGGAGGACAGTAAGTAACAAGTGCTGGCATAAATTTTGAGAAATGGTTGCTCAAGAAATTATTTTCTAATGTTCATGCGCACTCAGGCCAGCAAGGAACACTCTTCACCAAAAGAAAAAGGGTAAAAATGAAAGCCTTGTCTTTCACAATGTGTAATTAAGCTGTGAAACTCATTTTTACAAAATACTGAAGTCAAGGGTTTAGCGGCGTTAAACCAAAGATTACGTATTATAAGGATAATACTAAACCAAATAGGGTGGAAAAAAATTGCAGGTAATACACAACCTCCCTGCTGCAGCCATAGACAATTCCTAATTAATAATAAGGCAAGTTTTCTCCTTGGCAGATCATGCTGTAAGTGTTCACCACTGGGTTTCCTGACGCTCCCTCCCTCTGCCAGGAACAAACTCCCTGAGACAATGACCACACCAGTGATCCACCAGCACCCACCCAGTTCCCAGTGTACTTCTGGGAAGGATACCACCCAAAGAAATGCCCACCGAAATTATGGTGACTTTAGGTGAAAAAGACTGTCTCAAGCATGACTAGGAAATTACCTCCAGTTCTTGTGTGGCCTGTTCTGTCTCAAAGATTTCCATTTTATTCTGATAAGGGCCAAACTAGGTGGGTAACCTCTGGTAGGGGATGGGACAGACAGTGGGGGGAAACTTGACAGTATAAGAGGGCTAGCACAGATACAGAGATAAGAGTATTCAGGTCTCTGAAGTGTTAATTGACACACACAGAGAGACAAATTGTTCTTTAGCTTCTTCCACTGTTGCCCATAAGAAATTCGAGGTCATCAGAAAAGACAATGTTCTGCTCCAGAATGTCATAAAATGTGCTTTCTTCCTATGGGAATAAAAATTAAAGCAATTATCTATGAAATTTTACATGCAGAAAGAACTGTGCGGAGGTGCACTCCAACAAAGAGCAGCAGAGGGAGGAGATTAAGACAGTCTAAATAAATGAAGTCATATTTTTGTTAAAAGCATCTTCTTCTGAAAACCAAAATAATTGACCATAACATCATATCCTTAGGTATAAAAAATGAAACCAATTTTAAAATACACAATTCCAGTGAGATATTTCCATTAGCTCTGTGTCTAGTTATGCTCCCAAGTAGAGGGGCTAGTAATGAAGACTACAAACTGAAGAACATGCTGAATGGGAGACATGGAGTCAGTCTGTGAGACCTGGTCTCTTTTGCAACTGTTGATCCGTTGACTTCACACATGGATACAGCTTCTTGCCAATGCCCAGGATCCTATTGCATTTCTAATTAACTTGGACTCCAGTTTCATATTTTCTGTATGATAACAGCATTATAATAAATCCCAGGGATTACCTTTTTAGCACAAGGCTCACTGGGGAGCTGCCTGGGAGATGAAGTTGTGACAAGTAGCACAGGAAGCTTCAGTGAAAGATGAGACACTCTACGTGAGAATAAAAGCAAGGCCAGCAGTTATGGCTCAGAGGAGGAAATTCAATGGCCCACAAAACATTATATTTGAGGGTGTTAAATTGATTGCTAAGTAGGTTAAAAGAGAATTTCCCCTCTCTCATTCAGCATGGCAGAGGTGGAAGACTGAAGCAGCTGCCTAATAAAGACTGTGCTTTTCTCTGAAGCCTCCAGCACTGCCTGTGAGAAAGGCAGGGGAAGGCTTGCTGCAGTACCCAGTGCCATTTGTGAAGCCCAGAGAAACCCATCTGCCTCTTCAGGGTGCGCGGGTTTTGGGTCACAACCACCAGCCCCATGCAGATGTATCTGGCACCCAGATTGAGACCCAGAGCTCCATTGACTGAAATGGGAGCTCAGACACCTAAATTTAGATGCAGATGTCATTGTCTAGAGCTGAACCTGGACCCTGTAATGGGTTATTGGTGGCTGAGCGCTAACTGCTCTGCAATTAAAGGATATATGCTGGTAACAGAGTAAGTCCTTGCAAACCAGACTGCAGGATCTCAAATGTCCTCACATTTTTATGAAGAGGAACAGTAAATATTTGGTCTGTAAATGAGGTTCTGGAAAAAGAAATTACAGTGCGGCTAAATATATCCTTTGAGTTTTATCCCATGAATCTCGGAAGACTTGAGTCGGCAGTCCTTTCTCTGTCACAATTCCCACTGCTGCACAGGGGGTGATGGGCTGTGGCTGTTAGCACCACTGCGGGCAGAGTGGGAAGGAGGAGAGGTGAGCTCTTCCCATGGGCATGGAGTGAACCCACCGAGCACAACACTCCATCTACACCATGAGCCAGGCCTCCACACTCCCTTCAGTCAAGGGGAATCTGCTCTCACCTCCCCCACCATGCAGAGCAGGCTCTTTTCTGCCTCCTCTTTGCCATTTACTGGAGCACAAGGAATTGGATTACGTTAACCTCTGTGCTCATGCAAGGGAGGAGGAAAGACTCTTGTTTCTCTTCTTCCCTGCTGCACAGGTCCAATGACATCCTCGCCTCGGGGTGCTGGCCTGGCTTGATTAAACCCTGAATAAGCACAGCCAGATTTGACTCAAAGCTTTTACTACTTAAAACAATTTTCTAGAAAGAGTTAATAAGCAGTTTGAAAATCCTGTATCAAAGACATATGGCTATATGCCTGGAATAATGCAGTGTGTTTTATTTTCAGATGGGTTTGCTCCATTCTATTTAAATTCTTTGACCTTCAGGGGATCAAGTTAGTTCTAGCTTTTAGTTTATAGATTTTGTGTTTGGTATTCAAGGTTAACTTCTTGCTTGATTAGACACAGGCAAATGCTAGCAGCTGCAGTACCACAGTTGAAATGAAATCCTGTACTGTATTTGGTCAGAAATGCCAAGATCCTGGTAGTTAACTACAAAGAACTCATTTTGTCTTCCATTAGCAGTATTAAGGTAAGTTAGATTCTCTTTTGTTTTCATGTTGCAAAATAGAAAAATGTCATA
The DNA here is from genome assembly GCA_028020825.1 of Podargus strigoides. NCBI lineage: Eukaryota > Metazoa > Chordata > Aves > Caprimulgiformes > Podargidae > Podargus > Podargus strigoides. Next base: position 13,388,455 of record CM051620.1, read on the forward strand.
ATGTGGGACATATGCAATGATTTGAAGATGACTGTCCTCATTTACACAGGGTGTGCTACCCTATTTTTAATTCATTATCACTATCATCACAGAACCAGTAGATGAAAGTTCACGCAATTTGAAAAAATATTTGCCTGCTGAAGGAGCCATGCACACTGTCCTGGTAACACTGTCACCGCATGCAAAAAATTCAACAGGATTGGACAAAGTAAAATTCATATTATGTGGCACACAAGGACAAAGGAAAATAAAGCAAATACACAGGACCAACACAGGTTCAGATAAAACAGCAGTGTTGTGTTTGCCCTAGATTATGTGCATAATATGCACTGGTACCGGCACAAGTTGGTCTCCCGTCTAGCCAGCTGCCTGTGCCAGTCTCTGCACCCTCTTGTTTTCATAACCCTGAGTCTTTCCAGTCTGTAGGGGCATGGTGCATATCCTTTGACCACCTAGTAGTCACCATGGATTGTGAGGCACCTTTAGCAAATGGCGTGTCAGAGACATGGAACAAGTCTGCACTTCTTAAGAAACTGAGGTGCTCTAGCTAGGACCTGCTGGACCTGAAGCTGGCAGCATCTGAGCATTCTCAGATACAGCTTAAGAAAGACTACGTTCAAGACTGATTTCAGGCTACTTCAAATTTCATTTGCCTTGGCAACAGGCTGTGTCAAGTCTCTCTTCTAGGAAGGACCAGAAGGGATAGGTGAAGACATCAGGCCAGGCACTGAGTGCCACCCATGGACAGGTAATGCAGACCTTGAAGAGACTCTAGTATTGCCCTGGGAGGTATCCCAGAGATGTTTCTTAAGGCCTCACCTCTGAGCTTGGCCTTCATTGTATAGTCATGGTCAGCATCTCCAGGGAAATATTGCTGTCACGCAGCTGTTCATGCTCCCAGCTCCAACATGAGCATCAGCTTCAAGTCAGACCTTTGCCTTATGATGTTTGGTTTAAAAATATTACCGACTTTATCTCTGAGTGAAGAGAGATGAATTTAGTTTGCAGTCAAAGTAAACACCTTTGAAATGACCTTGGCTAGTACACAGCTGTTATGCATCAGTCTGGAATGAGCTTGACAAGAGAATACACATTGGCTGCTTCTTGTGATGCATAGTTCAAGTGCAGACTTGAGAGCTTGTTGACTGGGAACATTCAGATATGGATCAGGGAAAGAATGTTTTCACATACAGCTTCCTCCTCCACCTTTTCTTTTCTTCCTTTAATATAATTTCCAGATATTTCCGCAAGGCTTCGGCAATAGTAGTGGCTATGTGCCGAAGAAACTCTGTTTAGAGTCTCTCTTTACAAGTCATTCTAGACACACATTCAAAAGATTTTTTGATTCTAAAGGAACATGACTATTTTTTTCACTTACTGAGTCAGAGTTCAATCACCATTTCTTTTTAGGAGTTGCCAGTGCAAACCGGAATGAAGAAATATGAATTAATGCCCTGAATATATTCCTTTGTATTTGAAGAGATCTGGTCTTTCAGCAGTGCTAGTGAGGGTACACAGTGCCCTGAACTTTCAGCAAGATACATAGAGAAAGGAGTACTCTTTGTAGAGAAAGATCCTAAATGCTGTTGTCAGAATTACAGCAGCTCTCAGAGGTCTCTTTGGTGTGGGAATGTAAGAGATCTTCAGACCCACTTTTTTTCCTGAGGAATGTGAGGGAGGAAAGAGTTATCCAGGACTCCATGGTGGCATGGCTGTTAAGAAAGGAGTTATAACTCAAAATTGCCTGCGTGCATCAGGGAGCCTGAAGGACAAATGTGTTTGGTACCAGGGCTGAGACTGTCCTGTGCCCATTAGAGGTGATCATCAGTGGAATCGGGTAGGCTGTAGGCTCTGAGATGTGAAGCACGTGGCTCTCCTAAGACTTGTTCTACCACTATTTGTGGACACAGCCTGGTGTAACTGTTCTCTTTGTATTACTTTGTCCACCAACACCCTTGCCTTCTCTAAAGATTCAAGTATCTCTGCTGTGGTGATTAAGGGGTTTCTCCCTGTTCTGTGGACTGAATGTCTGCCATCTCAGACCCACCTCTGCTGGAGCCCAAGGAGCAGAGGCTGCTCCAGGGCAGGTTGTTGTACAACTGTATCCTGGTTGTGTTGTACCCTTGAAAGGGTTAAGCATAGGCTATGGGACAGATGAGACTTAGTGTTGCTTCTGGGCTACTCTAACCAGCATTAACCCCCTCACAACCCCCAAGAAAGATGCAACTTGCCTATATCCCTGGGCTGTCCTTTGGGGGAGGCAGAGGCGGGAACAGGACAAGATGACGTGTGTCAGTTTTTTGTGCTCTGTTGGAAGCAGTACTGTTATCCTAAGTGTGAGCCCAGCCAAAACCTTTTACACAATCCTTCACTTCCTGGTGAAAAGGAGCTAAAGCCTCTTTACTCCCCAGACAGAGCTGAGCAGTTGCTCATGGCAGTGTGGGCCCTGGCTCGGCAGGCATGAATGTGGGGTCATGACTGGGAGGGAGCGCTTGCCCAAACTCCTGTGGGGTCAGTCAGACCCCATGGCACTGTGTTTGCTGCACAAAATATATAGTCCTGCTGCAGGACTACAGTGGGTGCTAGTCATCTAGAGCACCATGAAGATCCAGAGAAAGAAATCCCACTGGCCTATATCCATCATTCCCTGGGGGGGCATCATCTCCCCGTCCTGGAGGGTTGGCTTCACCTCTGGGCAGCTGCCAGGCACAAGGAACAACCACCTTCCTCCTGCCTCACCATGACTCTTTTCTTAAAGCAGAATCATACACAATAGTCTGCAAACAAATATTCCAAATAATTCTTTCATTCTAATTTGAAATGACTGTGCTGAACATGACAGTAATGCAGGTAGAGCAAAACAGCACCTTCCTTTCTTAGAGCTGTCTTAAACAACAGACAAGTTTTTTGACCAGCATTAGCAGAATCCACACAAACTCATGCCACCGTTTAAAACCAAAGTCCATGAAAAATATGAACAACGTGTGTTGGTGGCTTTGCAGGAGAATTGTCTGAAGTAAAGTGGAGAGTAGGAGAAAAAAAAAGCATGAAGTGACACAGCACAAGTGAGGAAGCTCGGGCACAGAATCAGGGCTAAATGCTTGGTTTTGTGAAAAGCCTGAAGAAGGAGCAAGATTTGGGGCTAAAAACTGGCAAAAGGGAGAATGAGAAAAGAAGCTATGCCATGTCATTTAATTCTTCTGTGAAAAGAAGCAGGGATCTAATATCAACAGATGAAATTTCCCAATGAAAATGTTTAGTGGGACCTAGCATTGCGTAACCCATGGACCAAAACTTTTTGGAGTATTGGCTTGCGGGTGGTGACCTACCATATGTGTTTCCTGGATGGCCCAATCTGCTGGCTTTGCGCCTGGGAGTTAACTGCATCTTGTTTAAAATGTGGCACACAGCTCTTAGATCTAAGTGATTACTGGCTGATTTATATAAATGTTAATATGAATGTAGAGGAGAGGGCTTTCCCTTTCCCCACAGGAGACTGCAAAATAAATCATAGATGCTAATGTTGATATCTTGGAAATAAAATCTAAAGTAAACTGTCAATGAGACTTACGTAAATGACTCTAATAATTTTGTTTTGAAGAGAACTCAAACTCTTAGCATCAGCCAGCTGGCACGTTCAAAGACTGTCTGCAAATATTAAAAGCTTTTTTTTGGCAAGAGCACCAAAATATTACTGGTATCTCTGGCACGTAATTCACATAAAAATGAAGTCAACTGTAAATGTTATCACAAACCTTAAATAGTCCTGATATCTACTAAATGGAGAGGCTCATTATGCCAGGCTTACATAACCTCAAGTAGTGCTTAAGCAACAAGGACAGTGTTGGGTGAGTCCCTGTTATGTATATCAAATGTTTTACTCATACAGCTTGTATGAGTTTTCTCATACAACTTGGTACCTTTTCTTTGGCAGTGCTGACTCTGCAGTGATAAACCCCCTCTCTTCTCTGGCTTTTTCTGCAGCAAGCCCGAGGCTGGACTGCTGCATAACCTAGTTAGGTTTTCCTCAGCCTAGTCCCTGATGTTTAGGACCTCCTGAGCCTTCTACATATGATCAAAAAGCACATATGCCAAATATTCTGTGCCCTTTGGAGAAGGTTGACCTGGCAGCATATGTGCTGAAGGCTGATGCTGTGGATGCACTGAGGAATTCTGGATACACAGTGGCCCTTGATGGATGTGTCTGGCCTGTTGTGTGAGCACTTTGTGCAACCACCCAGTGCACAGGTAGAGGCCCAGACGCTCCAGGGAAGACTGCCACACAATTGGAAATCCTATAGAAATAGAGCAGTTGCCCAAAGTACAGTTGGAGAAGATTTGAGGAAGATGATGCTGGGAGAAGGTGGCTATCCAGTAGCCTTATCTGTTCCCCATTCCTGGAAAATGTGTCTCTTGCAGGCAAAGGTAATGGTGTCCTGCTTGTTGCCTTTTCTTATATTGATTAAGCCTGGTATGTTTGTGAAGATGACAGTTTGCCCCTAATGCATAGGTCATTTCTCCAGTCGGAGGTTAAGAACAAGCTCCAAAACAGCATTTGGTGGCTGCTTCCCAAAGCTTATATCCAGTGGGCAGGAAAACCAGAAAAGCTGCTGGCTGCTGGCAGGCTGGGCTGTGACATGTATGCCCTCATCAGCACCAAACCTGTCTGAACTGCATGAACAAAAGCCTGGGTCCATGCTAAGGCAGGTGTGTGTCTGGATTCCTCCCCCTTCTCCTCCCCTCAGCTCTCCCAGATTAGCCTAGGTCCTTGCCTTAAATACAAGCGTGCTCATATACAAATTACATGAGTCTGGAACCAAGAACCATCAAATTAGTAAGAGCATGGAGATGCCCACTCTGTTAGTTATTACAGTGGCTGTGGCAATGTAGCCAATTGCATGCACTCAAACCTTGGGAGTCCCATGCGAGAAGCTGCATCTGGGCAGCAACCTGGCAAACCCCAGCAGAGCTCTCTGTGGCACAGCATTTAGCCTGGGTAGACCAAGACCTGCAAGATTTGTAATTTAATTTTTACAGCTCTGTGATATGGAATGATGAATCTAGCAAAAATTACAATTTTGTATTGTTGAAATGTGAAAGAAAACCAGTGCCTGTGATGCAGAAAGAATACTTTGCTAGGCACAATTATTTTTAGATAAAAAGCAATAGGAGTTGTAAGATGTAGACTTTCATTTTTCCTATCCTTTCAAGCATCAACTTGGCAAAGGGTTAGGTATATGTAATGCAATATTCCATGGTTATGCAGAAGGACAACTTGTGCAATATGGCATCATATATTTCAAGGCTATCTAATTAAAGAGGCCAGAATCACAGAATTACAGAATCACAGAATGGTACAGGTTGGAAGGGGCCTCCGAAGATCATCTAGTCCAACTCCCCTGCTAGAACAGGATCCTAGAGTAGATCACACAGGAACACGTCCAGACGGGTTTGAAATGTCTCCTAAAGGGATCTGTGCAAATTGGATGTTTAAAAAACTACTTTTGCATTCTATTACTCCAAAATGTAATTTATCATAGTTAAAAGTTGGAAAGTACCAAACAATGACAGTGGTATTTGTTTCTGGTAAAACAGTCATCAAAAAAATTAGAAGGGTTGTTTAAAAATACCAAACATACTATTCAAACTAGTAATAGCTTACTATCACTGATCAGTGAAATTAGGGTAGAGCATCCATATTAACATATCTGGAATTAGTATAATTACTGTCCACTGTTTCTCAGCACTTTGTCTCTTCTCCTTCCCAAACCTTGACATTTGTGGCCTCCACAGCATTTCCAGTCCTTTCAAGGAAAGAATTAAAGTGCATGTAGATTTTTTTTCTGCAAATCAGTAATGTGGAAGATAATAAAATATTTATGTTACATAACAGGAACCCTCTGGTTATGCTTTATTTTTGGAAACGTTAAAAAAAAATGCAAGGGCTTCTCTGAAATGAGCCTTTACTAACTTAATGGGAAATGTGACATGGATTTAGCAGAAGCCATGAACAAAAGCAGCAGATTGAGGTAGCAAGTGGAGTGCTCTGGAGTTTTGTTGCATTGTGCTTGCTGCAAGCCACCATCACGTGGAGGATTATATGCTCACTGCATTTGCCAGGAGGGCAGTTTTTTCCCCCACACAACTGTGTGTTTTGAGTAGGCTTCTGAGGCTTTTAGCTGAAATGGAGTGTGTTTCCACACTGAATTACCAGTGAGTAGTTAATACTCTGCCAGGGAGCAATACAAGAGAGGGAAACAGAGCTCAGCCTAAGCACATCAGTGATGCCCACACTTTCCAAACAAGGTTGGAGATTGGTTTTGCTTGAACTATTGCAAATGAGGAGGTGCAGGATCACCTGCTGCTGGTGATGTTGGAGTTGAAGTGCTTGTCTCTCCCAGCGTTAACTCTCTGAGTGCAAAATAGGTGTTGAAATGTTCTCTGATAACATCACATCACCACAGCCATTCTTGGCCTTTCCCAAAATGATGCAAAAATACCACAGAAAGATAAATACAATGTTCCTGACATGCTGCCTAGATATTTCATCATAGCATTGCTACATAATAATGTTATACTACACCATGCCATTACCTACCATCTGACAGGGTATTATCCTAGGTAAGGGTTCAGGTATCCTGCAGATAAATTTGATAAGTGAACAGATGCAGAAAAAAAAAAAAAAGCAGGAACACTAGTGGAGAAAAGGCTGGCAGAGAGCCTGAACCTCCAAATTGCAACTCTGTTGGTTATCAGGTCAGAGAGAATGGATTCACGCACACAGTCCTGTGCTGTGTTACTGGTCTTATTTATTCAATTAACAGCGCTGCAATCAGAACAGCCTTAATGTTTGTTATAGATGTGCTTGTACAAAAAGACTATGCAAGACTAAACGGGTTTTAGCACTGGCAGGGTTTTTTTCCCCCTGCTGAAGCTGTCAGAGGGCTGCTTGCACCAGACTGTGACTGGCCAAACAGGCAGTGGTCAGTGGGAAACCCAGATTTTGCAACTTCTCTGGCCAGGGCTGTCACGCTGGGTACCAATACCCAGGCTGTGCAGAGCTGCTTTTAGGGATCAAATTGGTTAATGGTGAAGAGACAGGGATTGTTAGTGACTGCTCAAGACTCTTTATTAAGTTTTTGCTTCAGTCACTTCTGGAAGTATGTTCCCTGAAGCTGCAAGGACCAGTGTGGCTCCTTTCACAGCTCCTGTGTTAGGAGTCAAAGTATGGGGAAGGTGAGTGATTGGGACAGGAGGTTTTTGCTGGGCCTGGTGTAGTTTGTGCTTACCAGCACCTGGAGAAGATGCTGTTGATTTTCTGCTTATTCTCTGAGACCCTGGGGAGGAAAAAAATGCCGGCTGTATCTCAGTGTTACACAAGCAACACAACACAAAGCAAACATCAGCTTGGATCAGAACACTGCTAGGTTTTCTGAGTCCATGAGGAGCAGTTAGCTCTTAGTTGTTAATATCAGCCAAACATTATAAGAGATGAAAATCAGAAAATTTGCCAAAAGCAGAGTTGTCAATCACTGCCCCTGGCTGTTGGCAGATGGAGAGTGTGTGGCAGTACACAGGCAGAGACAGGGCAAGGACAAGCCATTAACTGCTTTGCTGCTGGAAGCCATCACCCCATGTACTCTCACTTCTATACAATCACTCACACCTGCCGTTGGCAGTGACTTACGCGGATGTTTCAAAAGCTGGTGAAACAAAACACATAATTATATTTGCTCAGCACAGAGGTACAGGGATGAAGAGGAAATTCTTATTAGCATATAAAGATACTACCAATCATGCAACTATTGAGAATTTGGCAGTATACTGGAAAAGGGGTTCGTAACATCCAAAGTAGGAAGATGATCAGCCATCATGTTCCCATACAATATAAAGACTGCTAGGCATCTGCATGGCTGTGGATATGGTGTTTTCTGATGAGGATATCAGTGTTTGAAATATGATTAATGAAATGTGTGACTGCAAGACCCCACTTTGCATCTGCTACTACTACAGTGCTGGGCAGTAGAGTGCAGAAGAGAGAGCCCCACACTCCATGGATACAGTGCACCTCGTGGAAGGAACATATACTGAACTGGTATGCAAGAGACAGCTTGAAAAATACCCAGGCAGCTGAATTTGCTTCTAAAATTTCCAAACAACCTAAAATCAGAACAGCCCAGGCATGCTCTGCCCTTACCTCAGCTTTCTGCCTGTCACCAGTACTTCCCATTTAAGCCCATTCACATTCCTTCTCAGCCAAAGCTATCTGCATTCCTGCTATCAGCAGTATGCCAGTGTGTGGCTTCAGCCTTACACAATTAAAAGTTTGAAAGGCTTGTGATGCAGAAGGCAAGTTCGTAAACCAAATAAAAATATTCTCCATTTGCTTCAGACTCTACAATAATTTGTTCCAAATTTCATGCTCTCCATTGGTCCAATTTACACAAACTCACACTAATTAGCTGCAGAGCTTCTTTTAAAATTACAAAAGCAATCATTCTCTGTGATAGCTCTATCCTATGCCCAACTCCCTCTGAATAGACTTTAATGACACAGTAACCATGGTTACAGTATATAAAGTATGCAGCCACGAAATGTGGAAATGTAACAGTGCAATATCATTTTCTCTGGAAAATAAAGGTTTTTGGCATATTTGCATTAATTAGGACATCAAATTAAGTATTTCATGTCTGCATTCTTTCTGAAAATAAAAGTCATAACAGACAAAATTATTCTTGAATTCTGTTCAGAGGTAAACAGTACCATTGGGAAAGCATTTTCCCTGATAAAACAGGACATTTTAACTGGACATCTATAAGTGCCATTCTGGTAAATTGGAGTTATAGAGAGTTGGAAGTAAGCCGAGATCCACTGCGATTGGAGCTGCCATATGTCACAGAGCTCAGGCATTTAATCTGAGGAGTGGCAACTGGGATGAAGCAGTAAAACCTCTCATCTGCAGAGCTGAGTGGATAACAGGGGAAATCCATGGACCAACACAGCAAACCACATCTCGCTGCACCATGTTTTCAGGCTTTTTTTGCTTTTCTGTTGCTATTTGTTATTACATGTGTTTAACTGGTATAAAACCCATTGCTTATAAATCAAGTCCACTGCTAAATGATACTCTGAATATTTTGTGAATGCTTCAGTCCCATCAAAATTTCATATATCACACAGCTCTTTTGGATGAGTGTTGAGGACCCTCAGTTCTTCAGCCAATCTGCCTCTCTGCAGCAGATCTAATTGTAATGGCAGGCTGGTATGCAATCTAGAGCATTTTATCCCTCCAACATACATCTTTAACATCTCCACTTGGGCAGTTTGCTGGGAAAAGGGAGAAGGGTGGCCATCCCAGGGAAAGGGAGAGGCAAAACACAGCCCTGCTCCACTTTTGCTCTAGCTATATTGCATGCTACCATATACATGCAAAATACGACAGGATGGGTGCATCACTGATCATGAGTTCGGATTTGTAGGGAAATCTTGAACCAACTTGGCTGTAGTGACCAAAACTCAAAAGCTTACTTCCAAAGTAGATGCTACTTGCTGCTTTGTCCCCTTCAACTGACAACTTCAGAGTGGTCCAAACAAGCCTTTCTGGCTATTCTTTTTTGCAGAAATGATGCCCCAACAAGTAGCAAATTTCCTTGAAATGACATTTTTCAAGAAATACAAAGGCAGTCACTTTCTCTTGAAGCATTCATCAAATGACATTAGACGAAGAATGTATTTATAAAAACTAGTCTCTTCATGACAAACTGATGTCCAAGAGAAAAGATTAAATTAATCGAAAAACATTTATTATGAATAGGTCATTTAGCTCTAGCCTCAGGCAAACCACCTCCTTATCAGCTGGACATGGAAAGATGCTCTGAGTTCAGCTGTACCTCTTGTTCTCTCAGCTGCAGCCTAGTGAGAGCAAAACAAAGGAAGGAAGATTAACCTTAGGAAATACAAAAGGATGAAAGGTTGGTGAAAATCCTTCAGTTCCATTTAGGTCAGGCTGGCATTCAGCCATAACTCTGCCCAATTAGACAACTGGAGCAGATTTGCTCTTTGTCCCCACATCTGGTGCACCCTTGTTGAAGAAACAGAAGTGGAGGATAACATTTTTATTCCAGTTCCAAAATACAGATACAACAATATTCCATTTAGGGAAAAGGTACTGAATTTCTTTTTTGTTAGAGTCTATCCCTTTTTATGGTTTGTTTGTTTGTTTGTTTTTCCCACTCTGCATACAAGATCAAGTTTGGAACCTCAATTTTGCTTAGCTAGATTTTGTTTTATTTAATACAATCCTCTGATTAGGACTTTCAAATCCAGTCAAGGATAACATAGAAAATGCAACTAAGATTGACATGTGTATGTTCTTTATAACCTTGGACTCTGTGAGACATTTTGTGTCTGTGTAAAAGGGACAAAAAGAGCAGGACTCCTTTATGAATCTTGTGCATTTTGCAACTATTTCTTCTCACAGCACAGAGCATCTCTCTCAGATATTTACAAATCACCTGTCACCATGGGAACAAAATTAAACATCATAAAAGCAAAGGAAAAAAAGTATTTTCTACTCTTCTGTATGCTTCTGAGGAAAAAGAAAGACCGACTAGAGCACCAGCTCCAAACCAGCTCCAGTGACAATACCATTTTCCATCTTCCCTTTCTTTGAAGAGCATGACACTGCCAAAGAAATCAAAGAATATATTTGAAAAAGTAATGACTATGTCCTGGTCTACATAGTTGTCATTTTAATCAAAAAAACATGGTAAAATCCTAGTCCTCATTGAGTCAATGCAAAAAATTGCACAGATTTAAATATTTTTCTTTATTTTTAAGAGAAACACAGGTTCAACATGCTCTCCAACACTTGGATGTGAAGTACCTCATGACTGCTGGCCATCCACACAGAACTATTAGTCAGAGGAGCAGACTCACGACGGTTGGGATTTCGTGGCCCTTCTCAAGTCTCAATGACAGGCTGATGTTGGTTCCTGCTCTGTGATTCAGCTGTGCTCATCTGTCCTGGTCCAGCTCTGCATCCCACATAGAGCAGTCACAAAGGTACCTTCCACCCCACTCTTACCCACTCAGCGCTGACATGCCTGCTCACTGAACAACATGTCCTCAAACCATTCCGATGTTCTGAATAATTCAAGCCTACTAAAAATATGTATCACTTTAAAGAGTAATTACAGACTACTATTATCCTTTGAAACAGAATAAGTATATTCAAATTATAATGAAAAAGGACAAATGTATAGAACCATGAGCCCCTTCTTATTCTTCACTGCTATATTTTTGAGCTGTACATTTCCACATGCATTGAATTCTGTGCCTTGTGATGTCATAAATTGTGTTTTTTCCTCCAGTCCCATTTTCATGCAGAAATGCCAGCTAGGCTATTTAAAGCCTAATACACATTATTTGATATTATTAACACATGATACTTGTGCTTTATGGTCAAAACCTGTGCTGACATCATCAGGAGTGTTTCCTGAGTAAGGGCTGCCACCCAAAATTTGATCCAGAGAATTACTTAAAGAGACTCTGTGAAGTTCAGTCAAAACAGTAAACATCACATCCAGACCTGCAGTTGTGTTTAAATTCTCTCTCCTCCCCAGCCCATGTTGAACTGTATTTATCTTTTTTTAAAACATAACTCTGCTGGCAGATCTTTTTCAGTTGCTTGGAAAAAAGAAAGTCCTTGCTTAAAATTGCTGCATTGTAACATGGCTAGTCCCAGCTATTCAATATCCCATGGCATTGCATGAAACACCGTGTCCACACAGGCCTACCTTCGCGAGTGCTCCAGCCAAGCACAACGTGACTCATCTTCTGAGCTTCAGCTGGCTGACTTGCGAGGAATTTGCAGGTGTGTGTTTGTTTGGATTACAAGGAGACTATTTCAAGTGGAGACAGAATGTTTCATTCTTGCTCCTCGCTCCCATATGCACGTTATATTTGTCACTCCTGTCAACAAACATTTGTAAACTAAAAATATTACGTTAAATATACATACTATATTACAATGCTTTGGAAGACACTGAGCCATCTCTGCTTACAACTTGAATGTTGTCTCTTGGCTGTCTCCCTCCTTTGGTAGACAGCACTCTCGCTGTGCCAGTTGGAAAGACACATCCCTCTCCCCTCACCCCTTCTCAGTTTCCTCACCATGAATTTCCTAGTTAAAATTCAGAGAAGAGTAACATCTTCTGGAAGTCCAAATATTTTGTAGACAATCTTGGGAAACCTGGCTTGAATCATCTTTCAGGGCAAATTTGTGAGACCTCATTTTCCACCATTGGAAGTTACGTGCAAGCAAACGACAGCCTAACCCAGAGCCCCTCCGGTTAAACAAACTCAGTCTTCGTTTCCAGCACAGTCTTTCTGTTTCCTCTTTGTCAATTTTGCTGAATAGCTCAGACTCTCCTGGAATAATTGTCTCATTAGGTATACAGGATACAAGCTGTAAACTGCATTCTGTCATCTCAAGAATAAATTATACCCAAGCAGCTACTGAACAGAGTGAGAATAGAGTCTGGCACATGTATTTTTCATGACTCTTAGAACAAGCAATATCTGTATGTTCTCATTGCCATTCAGGTAACAAGGTCAAATCCTTTACATTTCTTGATCTCTTGCAAAGGCCATGCAAAAAGGAGTGCAATCATTATCCAGCATCATTTAACACTGCATCCAAATACTTTAATGAAAATTAGATCTGATTATTCACAAGGTCTCCCCAGTGGTCTTTCACAGATGCATGTAAGACAGGCAAAAAGAAAGGTGGGGCAGGCAAACAAGAAAATAGTCTATAGAAAACAAGGGAAAACGAAGGAGAAAAAAAGAGATAACTATATGAATATTAACCTAGAATTAAAAAAAATAGGATAAATAACCAAAATTCAAGCCAAAAAATAAGTGAACAAGGACAGAATGCAAAGATTGTAAATGAAATAATATCAGATGATCATTATTATAGATAGCTGTCTTCCCTTCAGCACAGGCACCGTGAATCTTCACTTCTGAAGTTGTCTGACCTCAATTTAATTGTACTTTAAGCATCCAACAAGGTATCACAACTGGAAATAGAGTACACAATTATTTTAATTTTTCTTAATTAAAGCAAAATTACATTCTATTTATATTCTGTCTTTTCTATTAACACTTAAAGAAGAAGATAGCCAAAATGATTGCACCTTTTTGTCCCTGATTGCATCTTTCTCTCTCAAAGAAGATAATTTGCCCTTATGTGGTTTAAGTGTTTGATTAATTAGGGACCCCAGATGTAGAAACACACAGGATCCTCATTATCAGAACAGAATGAGAATTAAGGAATTTAGTGATGATTTGCCTGAAATGGACAGTGCTAGCAAGTGCTTCATGGGCTATAACAGGTATGCTGCATCTTTAATAAACGAGTGGTGTTGGCAATTTCAGGAGTCATGCAGTGATACATCATTTTTCTCTGAGGCACTGGTTCCACCTATCCAATTTTCTTAATGGTTCTGATAAGCCATTAGGACCTTCTTCCCCATTCCTGCTTGTCAAAAACTGTCACTGAGCTCTGATGGAGTTAGATAATGCACTGAGACATGGGAAGACGCATGGGCATACTCATCTCTTCTCTCATGGTGCCTAAGACCACTGTACTCTGTTTCTGTTACTTGTTGCCAACTCAGTGTGTATGTCACACTGGCTCTACAGCAATGGCAACACATTCCTATTAAACCAGACCAGAGATATTGTCACTTGCCTACTCTCTCAAGGGAAAGTAATACTTTTTTTTTCTTATTTTTGACTTTACTTGTTTTCTTAACACTCTTTTGGCAGGAAATGTCAATTTGGGATAGCATTAATGGGTTCTTGATTCTAGCTATGCCACTGCTATTGAAGATAGTGCACCAATGTGTTTTTTAAGGCATATAAAATTAAGGCTAATTTTTAAGGCCTCCTAAAATCATATTTAGATGCTAATATAGTTTCCTGATCCTGTAAGTGGCTATAAACTGGCAAACCAAAAGGCTAGGATGAAGCCTCCCCCTACTTTGAAGGGTGTGCACATTGCAGAGCCATTGTCAGAGTGGTCTGGCTCTTACAAACGCTGCCAATGAGAGCAGTGTGCAGCTGCAGGGATGTTTATGTGATGCTCTACATGAGGGGGTAATTGAATGAGAGCCTGTGCCCCAAAAGTCAGGCTCCTGTTGATGAATCTCTTGGCCATGGAGCTATTATTGTTAATGATAAGAGGGATTCTCCCTTTGGCTAATGTCATAGAATCATCCTTCCACCTTCCTGAGATATTTCTGATTGAGGATGACATGCGGGAGGAGTCAGAGGAAAAAGCTCAGGGATCTTTTTGAACAAAACAGCCACTAGAAAAATACTTGCAGATCATTTCTTACAGCAGAAGATGCATAATTTGGAAATAATGATTTGCAATGCAGACTGTTCACATAGTTATGCAGAAAGAAAGAAAGTTTTACAAATGAAAGGAATGAAACGCTACTACTGCAAGATTAATGGAAAACACCAAAGAGACATTAACTCTGCCTGCAAGAGGTAGCAGACACTTAGCATGCTGAAAAGTATTTCTATATTATTTTAAAGGAGCAGAAAAATTATTGAAAAAAATAAGCAAAGGGGATTAAAGATTAGCTTTGATATGCTATATTCATAGCCAGAGAAAATAGCTATTATTATTTATGTAGGAAAGATAGACAATACAGGATTCTTGTGGACATCCAGCAGTGTTGTTTAATCATGAGAGGTAATTTCAATCTTGCTCCAATCATAGACAAATTAATCTCAAGTATTTATAATACTCAGCTGAAAAATAATGATAAAACAACAGATCTAGTCCCCACACATACATAAACACACACAAATGCTCCCTCCTGCATCCTAATCTCCAAGGTTTTGGTTTGTGACCCAACACTCAGGCTGTATTTGGAGTTGTCCCTGGAGACAGGCTGAACACCTTGGGGCAGCCTCTGGGCCCCCCTCGGCTGAGTGCTCCAGCTGAGTCTCCTCATAGGCACTACAGGGCTCAGCAAGAAGGAGACCAGTGGTGGAGAGTCAAGCTTCAGCCAAGGAGCCTGGTTCACAGGGAAGCATCAGAAAGAAGACATCCAGAATATAGGTCCTTGGGTCACTTTGTTTTCATGTCTGTACCCTTTTTTATTTTTTTTTCTTAAGGAATATGAAGTTGAAAGTTGATTCTTGACTAAAAACATTTATGTTATTCCTTTCTTTTTTACTTTCTGTTAAGTCAGTATTTGCATTTGGAGAAAAATCTTTTTCTGGTGAGCTCTAATTAAATTAAATAGTTGCTTTATTTGGATGAAGAATCAATATTGACATAGTTGTAGGAATCTGGGAATGTTGCAGATGTCCACACCACAAGGCATCTTCAGGAATACCAGCTGCTCTGGATGACGAAGTTTTAGGCTAGAGCTAATCTTGTTATCAGCACTTACAGCCTTTGGGCAATTCTTGCACTTCCAGAGGTCATTATTGTCCTTCCCTGTTTCCTTGAGGGAGAAAATCCAGGGATGTGGTTGAGAGGTCAGGAGGTGCAGGGGTTTTTGCAGCTCGGTGAGTGAACAATGATGCACAGTTCAGCACTCAGGTAAGCAAAAGAGATGGCAAAGGGGAAAAAACTGGGGGCTGGATGAATTGCTGTGGGAAAGGTGAGTAGTAGCTGAAATCAAGTTTTCCATTTTTACATGGAAACACTCAACAACAAGCATGTTTAGGACAGCAGAGAAATGTGGAGAGATCAGAGAACTCTCAGTAGCTAAATATGGATCTTCTGTATGTCATGTATGTCAAATCCACTGTTGCTGCTCTCAGGGAGGGGATGAATCATCATTTCTATATTTGGGTTTTTATTAAATGCATTCTTTAATGCAATTTAAGCCAACAATGAAAATTATTGAATACCTGAAATGAAGATTTGAGGAGGCACAGTTCGTGCATGAAGACTCTTCCTGCTGCACCCACGTTGGCCCTGCAGTGAGCTGCTGAAAGTGAAGCTCTCCTGAAAATCAAGTCACTTAGTTGGGTGCTTGAAATAAAGTTTTCCATAGAAAGTTTCCTTATGCACCTAAGTTTATGTTAAACAAGAATTTGGCTAAATTTTGACTGTGAAAAAATAAAGGTGCAATGCTATGGTTAAACCAGAATGTCTTTAGGAAAATTACTGTGGTAAAGGAATTACTGCAATTATAGTATAAGGGACTTCTTATGAAAATGCAGCTTTTGACAGAAATGTGCATTACAGTCTTTACAAAACAACAGGTGAAATAACTAATAGTGCAAATTGTATATGATCATCTAATTCTTGAATTTCCCAACATCAATTGATTGGAAACTGCTAGCAGTAAAGGTCTGAACAGGGTGAAATAATGATTTATTTACTACATAGTCAATGAATCAACAGGAAGCAGTGGTGATTTGGACTCTATTTCAGTGGGTGTGAAGCTCTTGCAGAAAAAATGGCTATAAAAATAACTATGGATAGGTCGAGTTCTTCATGTTAAATTGCAATATGAACAATCGTAAACCTGCAATTAAATTATAGCATTAAGGCTTCCAACTTACATGATGGAAACAAAACTTAGACCATATAATGTAATAAAATCCAGGATGTAGGAAATTCCTATCCCAGACCATTAAAAGAACTGGAATGTGAAGTGGCAAGTCCAGTAGGAGGGGCTTAGTGAAACTGTAAATTTTGTCTGGAAGGTTGCACATACAGTGCTTAACTTCAGAGAAGGAGGAAACCATGATTCTGAGCAACACGAGGCCTTTTAATGTGACTTTGACTCTATGCAAAATTTTAGAACAGATTTTGGAGGAATGTCTAAGTAAGAGTGAAGAGGCAACTGAGAGTAGACTAAATTGCAGCATGGTTTTATCAAAGATAGCTCATGACAGACTAATCTAATATTTTTTTAATATAAAATTAGTGATTTCCCACACAAAGGTAATGCACCAGATATAATCTAGATAGATTTAAGTTATGCATTTCTTACACCCACTTTATAGGAAATTATTATGTAAGTTGAAGATATTAGGGATTAATGTGAAGTAGATAGAGAGCTGTTTAAGGAAAAATTTGCCTTAAGTCATATTTTAAAAAGAGTTGTGAGGATGGCAGAGGTTGCTGCCTCCATGATCAGTACTGGGACCTGAGTCACTTAATATATTAGTGGCCAAGAAGGCAGAACCAAATTACTTGCTAAAGAAATTTGCAGATAACACAAAGTTGAGAGATATTATCAACACCAAGAAAGTAGAAGGAATAATAATAAGAGAAACTTTTTGCACAAGATACTGAAGTAGATTGTTTGGAATATCATGTTCTGTTCTACACACCCACATTTAAGAAAAACAAACCTAAGCTGGAATAAGAACATAGAAGGCTTTCGAAAATGGAGTATCATTTTTAAAAGGAAAAATGAGAAGATCATGGTTTATTTCACTTTGGCAAATGAAGGTTCAGAGGAGACTGACAGTTTCTTGTATTCAGGGGAGATTGTTGAAAAGGGAGAAGAACCAGTTAGGTGAGATGATAATACTGGCCTAAGACCAAATGCTATAAATCAATAAGAAGTATTTATTAGTGTAGAAATTTAGAAGAAAGCTTCTAAATATCTCAGAAATTAAATTCAGCAAGAGGCTTAAAAAAAAAAAAAAAAAAAAAAAGTGATGAGATCCAGAATCCGAATTCATTTTAAGATGGAACCTGATAAGTTCAAGGAACTGCTGTTTGGCTACCTAAAATGCCTCAAGATGGAAAATAAAGCCTGCGATATTAGTTTTTGTACTTGGCATTTTGGTATCTTCAAGAAACTATGAAGTATGTTTTCCTGTTTGTTTGCATCATACTTATATTGTATATTTGCACATGACATACATGGCATTGCATATATCATATTTAGATTTATGTATGAGGATCATTCTTAGTAGGAGAAAGGAAAATGTCATCCTTGCTAAATATAATTCAACTTTTGAGGTGAAAGGAGTGAGAAAGAATAATATTTCATATTTTTATAAAATTCTAGATGTTGCCTAACCCAAGAGAATGTAAATAGAAGACAGTGGTGGTTCTATTGTCATTAAATTCTTAGGTGACTGATTGATATAGCCTGTTCCCATACTTCAACAGTAAATCAGCTGCCAGATTTGGGGTCACACTGGTGGTCTGGGGAAATTGAGGCATTTCTCTTTCTTCTGTCCCCTCTGTAACACAAGGTAGTAGACCACTTCCAAGCATAACTTAAGAGTTTTATTTAGTATTTTCCTTCCAGGGACATTGATTAAGTCCTTGAATTCCTCTATTTTTCCTATGGCCCATAATAATGGAACTTGTCATTCATCTAATATAAACTTGAAGTTTGTTTTAAGATACTGGGATGCATTGTTATACCTTAGGGGATAGCCTGGCGTAGATTAGAAACTTTACAAATTAACAGCTGTTGCATGGTTTCCCCAACTAGATGAAACAGAACTGAGTGACCCATGTGGGTCTTTATTATTCTTTGTTTCTTTGTCCCTTGCTTCTGCAATTGTACAGATGTTCAGTCAGAAGGAAGGGGAATGGGTGGGTAGGTTGGCTGCCATCCCAGAAATTACCCGAGTTGTGTTCCTGCAATACCTTTTCTTTTCACATAACGATGTTCAGGAGCCATTCAACAATTATGCCTTCTAAAGACATTGTACAAAAGACATCTGATACATGTCCTAAATTCAGAACATGACAGACCTCATAAATGAAAGCAGCCTTTAGGGAGGGTCCATCTTCTTGAAGATTCCCCAGACAAGTGCCATAGGCAGCATGGAAAAACTGTTTATTGACAGAAGGCAGCTCTTTTTCTGTAAAAAGAGCACAATCCCCATTTTCTTCTATAGACACCTCATATAAATGTATAGATATCTTTGGCACCTGTTTTGGGGGGATGAGAAACACTAGCAATGACAAGACTTTATTTTGAGAAGAAGCATTCTCTGTGTGGAAGTGCTGGACTGTAGAAATGCCATTAAGTTTATATTTTCCAGGCCTCATGTTCTCTCCTCGGGACTTTGAGAATCCATGGGATAAAGAATACAAAAGCTGTAGTAGTTCCCAATTTTCAGAAAAAACCCAGATGTGACAAAATAAGAAGCTCAGACTCTTCTCTTACTGGAACATGCAGAAAGAACAGGCTGGTCAGCCTCCTAAAATTATGCAGATGGCTTGTGTATCCTGGAAAGCTACCGATACTTTAATGCAGAAAGTTTTTCTTGGTGGATGGAAGTCAACCTTTGCTATGCTACAAGAATATATATAGGACAGCCGAAGAAGATTACAGAACATCATAAAGGGATCTTGCCTCACTAGACACCTTCCATTCTGCATTTTTGGATACACTCCAGTTGCTCTTTGTCCCTAGACCTGTAATTATCAATGCTCTTAGCATGAACCCCACAGTCATATGCCAGATGGGTGCTGTGAGATGGGTACCAGTTAGGCATGCCAAGCAGCTTCACAGCTTTAATTACTACTGTAGGCTATATCCACGCAGATACTTGCTGGTATGATTAGTGAGAGAAAAAATATTAGAAAGGTTAACAAAACTGGTCACAATGCTCATGGCATTATTATTGAGGTGGACAATTCAGAGGACAGATGTCCCAGTGCTACTTATATTAGAAATTGCTAATATGTGTTGGCAGTATTTCAGGACCAACCAGCTGGACAAAATTCAGTATCTTTGCCCTCTTGTAATATTTTACACTCATAAATATTTATTGCAGTAAATGAATGCTTGTGTTCTACAAACACTTATTCTATAGAATAGGTCTTCTACTCACAGTAGAAGGAGGCGAACTTCTGTTCCCCTAGGATTCCATGCAGATTTTTGCTGGAGAATTCAGGAGCATAGAGTTTCTCTGCATCTTACATTCCTGTTATCAGCAGGAGGTCATATGCTCTGCCAGTCCCATATTCATGTAAATCCACAAGCCTAAAGGGGCAGATTTACAGAGAAGTCTGTGAAAGCAAATTTGCAATACTTGCCTGGTTCTGTATCTTATTGGCTTCTGCAGGCAATGGGCCAATCCAGCTCATAGTTACTGCAGCATTAAACTAAATAACGGTCTTAATAACATAGTGAAATATATTCAGAGCCCTATGGTGCAAAATATATTAGATTATTTCAAAGACAGGACAATCTGAGTCTCTGGAGAAAACCAAAAGTAATTAAAATTATTTCTACTCCAAAAATTCACTTCTCATTACAAATGTTGCCACTGAGAATTCCCAATGCAATTTTTATTCTGAGTTAGAGAAAGAGATATTAGCCTTCCTGAAAACTGTGTTATCTTGAATAAGATAGTGTATGCATTGCCTTGAGTGAAAGAGGAATGGAAATTAGATGCTAGATTGTGTCAGACGACTTTCAGTCTTCACATTTACATGGTCTAGGTAGAAAAACGTAGTATTTGCTGAGCCAGAGATGGAAGTCTTAATCACATGTGACTTCAGAGTGCAATTATATGGTATTAAATTTAGTTATTAAACATTTGTGGAAAACACTGTGTAGGATACAAAGAAATATGGACATAAAAAGTGATGAACACTAAATAAAATCCTCAGGTTACTTACCTAACTGAGAATACTTTATTATGTGGAATCGGGGCCATCAGCAGCAGGTCATCTTATCTGACTTTAATTCGTTTACATTTTATTTTCTTAATTTAAATGTTCAGAGAAAATGAGAATCAATTAAATAGATTCACAGGGACTGTGAATACAAAACATATGCTTTTCACTGAGTTGTAACAAAGGAGAGAGTTTACTGAGGAAGAAATGTGCTTATACCTTTTACTTGGTCAGGATATTTAGACAGCACTAGGTAGAAGTGCCACTTCAAAATATAGCTTTACAAACACTTAGTTTTGCTCCTTAGCAAATAATACATGGAGAGTTTTTCCTCTGGGTGACAGGAACAAGATCATGATTTCTCTAAAAAGAGACTAGAAAAGGAGATGTTGACACAGCAGGGAAAAGCTACAAGGCAATAATTACAGAACAGTTGATACAACTATAATTGAAATAGTTAAAAATACTTTGCCTGTTGGAACTCTGAATAGGTGTGAGATAGACAGATGGCTGCCTCTAAAAAACAAAACAAAAAAGCCAACTCTGTCATTTCTAGATAAGGCCAACAGGCTTAGATTTTTGATGCATAGCTGAAAAAGTGAACTATATCCAAACATGCTAAGAATACCACATATTGACGCAGAGTGATGTCATACAGCTCCTTGATGGCAGCTCACTGAGGGACTGGAGACAATCCAGCAGTAAACATAAATATAGACATTAGCAAAAAGAATTGCCAGAGGTCAAATGGGATTTACATTTTCCTGTTCCCCAGCCGATCTTGTCAAGTCAACCACATCAGCTCCCACATTCTACACTCTTACCTCTGCATTTCTTGACTTTTGTCATCTCTCTGCTAAGCCATGAGTAAGCGATGTCTGCAACCTCATATATAATTGTTCAAGAAGACTCATAGAAATGCTTCCTCCTTTTCCACTTCTCCCTTATTCTCCAAGCACCAAGATGAAAAGATGTTCCATCACCCCTGTTGGCAAATACCTCCTACAGATATTGCAGCCCAGTAAGTGCTTTGCGGTTCTACACTCCTGGTATTTCCATCCTCTCCTCCTTTCTGGAGGAAGAGTGTGAATGTGAGAGAACAGCAAACAAGAGCCCTTCACTGTGACTAGGAAAAACTCTCTTCACTAATAAGCATTGTCCTTCAGATCAAAAGGACTGAAGAAAATGTCATCTAAGCTATCCGGCTTCTTGCAGAGAGCCAAGTCTCCTCTTGCAGGAGGATTAAAGCCTATGTTACTTCATGTTTTACTGTAGCTTTCTAATAGCTGCCATTGGACATATACATCAGATAATCTACAAGGAGAAGATAGCCCAGCAGTTCCTGGTTCATGTGGTGGAAGATACTCACCTAGTCACAGAATCACAGAATCCTGGGATTGGAAGGGACCTCAAAAGATCATCTAGTCCAATCCCCCTGCCCGAGCAGGAATACCTAGATCAGGTCACACAGGAACACATCCAGGTGGGTTTTGAATGTCTCCAGAGAAGGAGACTCCACGACCTCTCTGGGCAGCCTGTTCCAGTGTTCTGTTACCCTCACTGTGAAGTTCTTCCTTGTATTTATGCGGAAAAGGTGCAGTTTGTGTTGCCCTGCTGTAGAGGGCACTGATCCTCCTGGGCAGGGAGGGAAGTACAGACCCTGTTCTCCTGGCTGCCCTCCCTCTGTGTGCTTGGTGTCAGACTCTTTCTGTTGTGCAATTATTGTAGCCATGTTATATCAGTACTTTTATGCATCTCGAATAAGCACTGTAAAACCTGGATTTACCGTCTGTCAAGATGCCCACAGATTTAGCAAACAGAACATCAATGCAAGTATTAAATCCATCTGCACCATTTCTCCAACGTCTGAGAAAACCTTTAATTCCTGAACATTTGAAAAATAGATACTTACAATAGATAACATTAATCTTTCAACAGAGAAAAAGACACGTTCTGCTTATGCAATAAGCAAGAATGTAGGAAAAAGGCTCCAAGCTGTTTTGCTGATGATAAATGTGATACTGTAGTGCTGCTTTGTGCATTGCTGCTTTACAGCAAGTCATGGTCACAGGTGAGTTTTCAAACATGGCAGATGAAATGCTGAGAGACCTGCTTGTAGAAGAACATCTAAACCTTGCTGCAGAGAGTTTGTAGTGTTTGAGGAAGACCTGACATTAAAGAAGGGTGGAGTCATTGCCAGTCAGACCAAGCTGGTGACAGCAGAAGTAAGTGAGCAGGTGATGCACAGCTCATGTTGTTCAAGCTGTAGGAGCATTGCAAACACGGCTTACAGTATGGTCAAGAGAAAATTACAGTACTGCAGACACAACCCCCAAGTTCTGGGAAAGGCAGAGGCACAGCAGGAACTAGGGTGCTGCTGGTGTTCCATAAAATCCTCTTTATATGTCTCCACATTCTTGTGAGGGAAGTTTGATAGGAAGAATGCAAAAAAACAGCAGTGACATGTTTGGGTGGCATGTTTGGGGTGGTACATGTCAGTGTGTACCACGCAAGAGATATTTCCCTTAAGTGCTGGTGGTTACTGTTTGCATTTGAACAGAAGCAACCTCAAATACAATGAAGAGACAACACTGTTGTCTGTCAGTCTTTCTGTTGTGTCATCAGGGAGAGAAGAAGTCTATTTAACTAATGTTGGATGCAGATTTTTTACTTTCTGTAACATAAGACTGTTTACTTGCAATGTTTTAAGACTTGCCCAGCTTATGTGTAGTTTGTTATCTGAAGATGAAATTCCTGAGACAGGTTGTTTGCATGTAGATGTGACTATAGGTATGATTTGTGTACCTGCTGATTTCTCTACCAGAAAAGCACACTGGTCCAGTACTGCTACAATAGATATAAAAAATACGTAATGGGAACTAGGCTTTGTTACCATCAGATGTTAATGCAGTGGTGAGTCCATTCATTTATTATGAGAGTCACTGATGAAGGAAATTCTGCTGAAGAATTTGTTCAGAGTTAAAATACAGCTTAATCTGATCCCACATAACAGAAGTTACTTTAACTATCATTTACAGCAAGAGATGATCAATTGCAGAAACCTGTGTGATGTTTCCGGAGAAACTGAATCTTGTGAATGACAGAATACGATGTGCAATGATAAAAAAGTCATTGACAAAGTCAATGACAACAGAGAGATAGAGCATTAGATGAGGCCCTTGTGACCAACAGGGTTCAAGTCCGTAGAGCTAGCAGGGCTAAGAGGGGTATTTGTGAAACTATGGTATAAAAAAATACTCCAGATTGAATGAGTAACATCAAGATATATTGCCTGGGCATAACAGACCCCTACCAGCATTTTTTACAGGCCGTAAACTTTTAAATTTTAAATACAACTATATGAGTTTGCATCAGTACAGACTCACAGAACCATATAGGCTGCAAGAGACCTCGGGGGGTTTTACTACAACCTCCTGCTCAAAGCAGAGTCAACACTGAGTTTAGACTTGATTCACAGAATATTCAGAGTTGGAAGGGACCTCCAGAGATCATCTAGTCCAACTCCCCTGCTTAAAAGCAGGATCCCCTAGAGCACATCACTCAGGACTGCATCCAGGCGAGTCTTGAAAATCTCCAGAGAAGGAGACTCCACAACCTCTCTGGGCAGCCTGTTCCAGTGCTCTGGCACCCTCATTGAAAAAAAGTTCTTCCTCATATTTAAGTGGAACCGCCTATGTTCCAGCTTGTGTCCGTTACCCTCGTCCTGTCAATGGGAACCACTGAAAAGAGTCTGGCTCCATCCTCCCTCAGCCCACCCTTTAGGTATTTATAAACATTAATTAAATCACCCCTCAGCCTTCTCCTCTCCAGGCTAAAGAGTCCCAGCTCTCTCAGCCTTTCCTCACAGAAGAGATGCTCCAATCCCCCAGTCATCTTCGTTTCCCTCTGCTGGACTCTCTCCAGTAGGTCCCTGTCTCTCTTCAACTGGGGAGCCCAGAACTGGACACAGCATTCCAGTTGTGGCCTCACCAGGGCAGAGTAGAGGGGGAGAATGACCTCCCTCGACCTACTGGCCACACACTTCCCTATCCAGCCCAGGGTGACATTGGCTTTCTTGGCAGCAAGGGCACGTTGACAGCTCATGGATAATTTACTGTCTACCAGGACTCCCAGATCCTGCTCCTTGGAACTGCTTTCCAGGGGGTTCCCCTCTAACCTATGCTGGTGCCTGGCATTCTTCTTCCCCAGGTGCAGCACCTTACACTTGCCCTTATTGAACCTCATGAGGTTCTTCTCAGCCCAGCTCTCCAGCCTGTCCAGGTCCCACTGGATGGCAGCACAGCCCTCTGACGTGTCAGCCACCCCTCCCAGCTTAGTATCATCAGTGAACTTGCTGAGGATACACTCTGTCCCCTCATCCAGGTCATTGATGAATATGTTGAACAAGACCGGACCGAGTATTGACCCCTGGATTGTTCAGGGCCTTGCTGGATCTTGAAAATCTCCAAGGATGGAGCTTTGCAGCTCTACAGGGCAGTAACACAGAACTGCTGTTCAGGAGAAAGGCTTGTCAGACTGGCTCTGTCAGAGCTTGCCTTGCCCTGCCTGGAGCTTTGTTATCGCCTGGTTTAGCTGCCACGGCAATTGTTCTTCTGACCAGGTGGCTACGCCTTATTTGTTTTACTTTTGCTTGTCTCTGTGTGGTACAGCAATAGTTTTACACAGACAGTCATAACAAGTAGCTATTCTGTGAGGAACAAGATACTTATGTTTCTAACATAAAGATGCAGTACAAAGAAATACAGGCCTGGTATGACAGCAGAGGACTGGAGAAATGGGGATATAGGATGCTGTGAAGTGGATACAGGCAGGGGATGATAAGGGGTGGGGTACAGGCTGGAACTGGAGACCTGGTGGCTATAACAGCTCACCCAGCATCACTTAAAGAGATGCAGACCCAGAGCTGGATAAAACCAGTTCTGGGGAGTAACAAGGAAAAAAAAAAAAAAAAAGAACAAGTATCTAATGTATGCAAAACACACTACATAGAGTAAACTCAGATGTAACATGGACTTGCACATCAATAAAGAAAGAGCAAGATATAAAAATGTGTTAGAAAACATATAAAGATAATGCCCTAGGAGATCATAGAGTGAAGAAAAATCCATCAACATCATACTCCTGGCAAAGGACTCCAGGTGTTGATGCTTCACTGTAATACCCCCACAAACACCAGACTGAATCCAGCGATCTGAGGACCCAGAGGCACTGTGGAAGAGTGAGCATAACACCAGGAAAAGGAGTAAAAACCAGGAAATGTGTATATGACAATTTTAACTGTTATTGACACTTCCTTTCTGTATAAAACATTCACTTTTATTATTCTTTATTTCTTTTCCTGCAACACTTAAATCTGGGCTGATAGTGATTATTGGAAGAATCTATTAAGATTTCAATTGTAAAACCAATAAATTCTTTACTTTACATATAAAGTGTGTTTCCTCTTTGTCCATAGACAAGATTTTGAATCTAACTAATTGCACAGCCTTTTTGGACAATTGTTTGAATGCTTCTCGGAAATGGTACCCATGTTCTTCAATAACTAGTCCAAAATCCAGTATTGCTTGGATTTATTTTTTTTAAATTTAATTATTTTTTTTAAATTTAATTTCTTTACTTTATTTGAAAATAATCACAGAATCACCTAGGTTGGAAAAGAAATTAAGATCATCAAGTTCAACCTCAAGTAGAGGCACAGATGATCTCATACTGCATCAACTCAGCAGGACAGAAGCTGAACATTGTCAGATGACACTTCAGATGGAGAGAATCACCTTTTCCTAGGAATATAATTTTTCGAGCAGGACCAGAATCTAATCTTGACATTACAAAGAAATATCTTGCAGGTATCAAAGTTTAGAACTGTCAGAAAAATGACAGGCATAGTTTTTATTTCATAGACTTATTTCTTGCATGTTGTTAAAGAAACTTCATCCTTATCTCTGTTTGAGGTATAGATCAGCACCACTTCGGAGAATCTCAGGCCTGCCCTGGGCAGACCTTGCAGAAACCTGCAGCAACAGTGAAATCCTGGATGATAAGTAGCACCTACCTTATTTCATCTTGTGCTACTGCAGCTCTGATTTCTGATGCCTCGACTATGATGTCAGAGCTCTGCTTATTTAAACCCTGTGGGATAATAATAAGGCCACTATATTTGAGGCAAGAACACTTAATAAAACTGAGAGAGTATATTGTTTTGAAAGACTCTTGTACATAAAAATAGAGAAACTACCCTTCAATCCGTAGATGCAAATGACACACAGATTATTTTGTTCTGCGAACAACAGAAGGATTCAAATGAATGGAGATATAAATGCCTAATGGTCAGTGAGATAACTTGAATTTACAGGCATAAGAGATTCCTCATCTGATTCAACAGAAGTTAAATGGCTTTCTGGCAACAAGATGGCCTAACACCTTAATTTGAGATTGCAAATGAATTTTCCCCAAATGGAGTCGTGCAGTGTAAGTTATTCACTATCTTGTTATTCCATTAAAATAATAGACAAAATATGTACAATTGGCTCATGCTAAACTTAAACTAATTTTCAGAAGAAAAACCTGACAGTGGAGTGTGTATTGGATGCTCTAGTTTGAGCTAGTATGAAATATTTAATTACTAAGAATTCCAAAGAAGATAACAGTGGCCAATATGCTGCCTTTCCAGCCTGATTTACAGGGTTCAGCATGGCATGGCTGACATCATAGGCCCATGAGCTGAGGCACCATTTAACTGCTTTGCTCTCCTCCTGGTAGAAAATGCCCAGAAACAGCACTATTGCCACAAGTTGCACCTGCTACAATAGCTCATTTTTCTCTCTACCGTTTTCAGCCAAGAAGAAAATCTCAGAGAATCAATATCTGACCAAGGATCACAATGACCATCTTAGGATTTAAACTTCTTCTTAAGGGAGAAAAGCACAATGTGATAAGCTTCACTGGAAGCTTACCTTCAGTCAAACCAAAGAACCTGAAAACATCAGTAAAATTTTGAAAGAAACTGTTAACTGAAGGGAAGTGGGAAAATCTTCACTGGAGACTTTCTATAAACCCTTTTATAGCATAACAGTAAGAGCATGTTAAGATGTGCCTTGCCAAACATTTTTGAAAGACCTATTCAAGCCTCAGTCAGTGAAAGATTCCTTGCTGCTGACGGGGTGAACTCACCATGGGTCAGAAGGCCACCACAAAGCAGTATTGATAGCTCATTTGGAGGGCTTACTAAAGGCATGTGCTTTCGCAGGCTCTCAGCAAAAGAGTAGGTTTCATTTTGCAGAAGATACTGCGTCTTTCCATGTTCGTGAGATTTGCAGCGCTTTTCTCAGACCATATTGCCGTGTAGTGCTTTGCCTTTCTGATATGTCATCAGATGTGTCATCAGGTGTCATCAGATAAGAAGAGACCCTGTTGTAAAACACACACACCAGAAAACATGATCCAAGTTGTAGTAGGAAGCTTGCGCCTACATTTTGCAGCTAGTAAGTATTTAGCTCTAAAGGCTTTTTAGTGTAGTTCTGGAATAGCCAGAGGTGAAATACAGAATAAAGGACTTAAAACTTATGCTAAGAAGACTTAAGAATTCACTCAGAGTACAAACAGCAGCAGCAATGAAGCAGTTTTGAGCACAACAAAAAAATGAAGCAGTCTTACCAGAGAAACTGAAGAAGGCAGATGGCAATTAGGTGTCAGTAAGTTCTCATTAAAAGTGTATGGTTTCTAGACTCAATTAAAAGAAAACTCTTCAAAAAGGTCTCTTGGAGCAGTAGACAGGAAAAAGGAGAAGCATTAAAATTCTTACAAGGTTGTTGTGTATTACAAAATCTCTTCTTTTGTTGTTGTTTGGGAAAAGAGTGAAAAAGTCATATTTGGAATCTGTAGCTCTGTCACATAAAAACTTTCTGATGCTATCAGCTTGCAAAACAGATGTCTTCAAACCAGTAGAAAACGGGAATAAAGTGGGAAAATAAAGGCATAAATGAAACATTGTGCTTTGTTTTCTTCCTGTGTGTTAAAAATAATGAAGTAATTACAACTTACATTCTTAAAAATAACCTACAGTAGGAAACTTAGGAGAAAGCACAGATCTCTTACCTGCAAAACACACAGTAAAAGAATACTTTTGCCTTTTATCTTGCAGAAATAATGCTGTGAAAGCCATTAGGCTTGGAGCTTGGTTGCTTGCTGCCTTCAGTAGTCATGCTGGTCACATCAGCTCAGGCTACAGCTCCATGAGTCACACGGGTTGAACCAAGAGCATCCCCATGGTTGACCACTGTTCATTCCTGGGCTGCCCACCTGTGCTCACAACATATTCATCAGGGTTGAGCATGGGTCAGAACTCTGCCTGTCGGAAACGTGACCTCTTGCAGGTTTTGTTGGTGAATGACCACACTGAATGCATTGCACTGCCCTGGCATTGGGGATGAGCATGGCCTCCAGCTCCTCTGTGATGCACCTGGGGAGGAGTGCGGGCTAACAGGGCTGAAGGCTACCAGCACTTTCCACATGGGGCTGAGAAGGAGAGGGCTGATCTCTGTTATTCCTGGCTTGCATTTCCATGCAGCTGGGACAACAAAACAGTAAGTACACAACTGCTGGGTGTAGTCTCTATCCCAGAACCCAAAAGGACAGTCATACCAGCTCCTGCTGGTCGGTAGGAAGCCAGACTGTAATGGAAAAGTCAACCACAAGGACTGTCAGAGATGTCACTGAAAGAGTCTCAAAGGGCACCAGATACATGTGTTTAGACAGCTGAATTGATGCTGGAACATCTACCCGCCAGAGTCACAAACGCCACTTGCATTTCTGACCATACTGCATGTTTCAGAGCTTCTCCATTGAAATGTTTTAGAGGAGGGCACTTGGGGACACCTTCACCCAGTTTGGTACAGTACCATAATGTCTGCAAGGGCACTTAAGCAACATACTGAGCCTGCAATGCTCTCTGGCACTGGTGTCTTCCAAAATTTCCTTCATTTTCTCTCATTTCCCCAGGTCTTCTCAGCAGCTCAGGTGAAGCTACTCACAAAGACAAGGGACAGAGAGAGAGACAGCAAGCTTCTTTGGCCACAACAAAGCATGAAAAGAGACCAAAAAGCTGGAGCAACAGCTCAGAACAGCCTCAGTAAGCCTGGCCACTACTGAAAAAAAAATAAGAAGAGTTTTTACAAATACATTAACAATAAAAAAAAGATGCAGGGACAATCTCCATCCCTTATTGGATGCGAGGGGAAACATTGTTACCAAGGATGAGGAAAAGGCTGAGGTACTTAATGCCTTCTTTGCCTCAGTCTTTAATGGCCAGACCAGTTATCCTCATGGTATTCAGTTCCCTGAGATGGAAGACTGGGGTGGAGATCAGAATAAACCCCTCATAATCCAGGAAATAGTAGTGAAGGACCTGCTGAGTCAATTAGACACCCACAAGTCTATGGGGCCAGATGAGATCCACCCGAGAGTTCTGAGGGAGCTGGTGGAGGAACTTGCCAAGCTGCTCTCCATCATCTATCAGCAGTCCTGGTTACCGGGTGAGGTCCTGGATGACTGGAGACTTGCAAATGTGACGCCCATCTACAAGAAGGGCATTAAGGAGGATCCGGGGAACTACAGGCCTGTCAGCCTGACCTTGGTGCCCGGGAAGGTTATGGAACGGTTCATCTTAGGGGAGATCATGTGGCAAGTGCAGGACAACAGTGGGATCAGGTCCACCCAGCATGGGTTCATGAAGGGCAAGTCCTGTTTAACCAGCCTGATCTCCTTCTATGATCAGGTGACCCACCTAGTGGATGAGGGAAAAGTGGTGGATGTGGTCTACCTGGACTTGAGTAAGGCATTTGACACTGTTTCCCACAGCATTCTGCTGCAGAAGCTGGTGGCTCATGGTCTAGACAGGTGGACTCTTCGTTGTGTTAAAACTGGCTGGATGGTCGAGCCCAGAGAGTTGTGGTGAATGGAGTTAAATCCAGATGGAGACCGGTCACAAGCAGTGTCCCTCAGGGCTCGGTCTTGGGGCCAGTCTTGTTTAATGTCTTTATCAATGCCCTGGATGAGGGGATCAAATGCACCCTCAGTAAATTTGCAGATGACACGAAATTAAGTGGGAGTGTCGATCTGCCTGAGGGTAGGGAGGCTCTGCAGCGGGATTTGGACAGGCTGGAGTGATGGGCTGAGGCCAATTGCATGAGGTTTAACAAGGGTAAGTGCCGGGTCATGCACTTCGGCCACAACAACCCCATGCAGCGCTACAGGCTTGGGGAAGAGTGGCTGGAAAGCTGCCTGGCGGAAAAGGCTCTGGGGGTGTTGGTTGACAGCAGACTGAACACGAGCCAGCAGTGTGCCCAGGTGGCCAAGAAGGCCAATGGCATCCTGGCCTGTATCAGAAATGGTGTGACCAGCAGGACCAGGGAGGTGATCGTGCCCCTGTACTCGGCACTCGTGAGACCGCACCTTGAGTACTGTGTCCAGTTCTGGGCACCACAGTATGGGAAGGACATTGAGGTGCTGGAGTGAGTCCAGAGAAGGGCAATGAGGCTGGTGAGAGGTCTGGAAAACAGGCCTTATGGAGACCAGCTGAGGGAACTGGGGTTGTTTAGCTTGGAGGAGAGGAGACCGAGAGGAGACCTTATTGCTCTCTACAACTACCTGAAAGGAGGTTGTAGTGAGGCTGGTGTTAGTCTCTTCTCCCAAATTACTAATGACAGGACGAGAGGAAATGGCCTCAAGTTGCATCAGGGGAAGTTTAGGTTGGATGTTAGGAAGAAGTTCTTTACTGAGAGGGTGGTTAGACATTGGAACAGGCTGCCCAGGGAGGTGGTGGAGTCGCCGTCCCTGGGGGTGTTCAAAAAACAGGTTGATGAGGCACTTGAGGCCATGGTCTAGTGGTCTAATGGTTAGGAATATGATGGGATAAAGGTTGGACTTGACGACCCTGGAGGTCCCTTCCAACCATAATTATTCTATGATTCTATGATTCTGCTGTTGGGTGACAGTGGGAAATGTGCACTTCCCCCAGGAACCAACACCTCTCACATCCCCATTCCTGCCCGTGCAAGCAGTAGTGCCTAAGCCAGGCATGTAACTATGTGCTCTTCCCCAAACTGGTCTTTTCTCCTGCTAGGACAGCCAAATAAGTATCACAGGGCATTATTTGGGATATTTAACTACTCTCAGCAGTCTGTTACCTACCTTTGGCCTTGACAGCAAGACCCACACACAGGCACTCCAGCCAGTGTGAATTTCTGTTTTCCTGATGTGTCAGTCAACTGAGCCATGCTAGACAGTGCAGTCGGATCTTCTCCTTGCTTCTGTCCCAACCTAATCCAAAATAATGCTATTCACTTTCCTGGAATGATGCTTGTGGGTGTGAGAAAGTAGGAACTGAAGACTTGGAACTCCTGAAGCTTGTCTTCATTTGCAATCATTAGTTTAAGTTAATACACCTGAATGATTTCATTTGTACTTAGCTTATCGAGTGCAGGCATTCAGGGAAACACCACTCCAGCTACTGGAGTGATTTGATTAGCAGTGCTGAGTGATTAGATTAGCAGAGTGGCTGGACAGAGCTGTTAATTACTTGTTGTCATTGCAGCTGATGTATCCCCACTGCCTCAGCAGCTTGAGTTGTGCATTTGCATAGATAAAACCTGTGCGTGCTCATATCCCTGTGTTTATTTGTAATTTACAATCTTGCTTCCTATCAGTGGTTCTAGTCCCTTAGCTCACATGGCAGAGGTCTCTGCTGGGCTGTAAACTCTGTTATTAGACTGTACTGGAGATCACTGTATGGTACTGAAAATGTCAGCGAGAGAAACCATTGGTTCTTTGTCATAACTCCAGCAGAGACGTATGTCAGATTCATGCTCTTTCTGGAGTGCTGGTTCTTGGCATACAACAGTGCCTCATTACAGAAATACTATAGTTTTGTGATGCTGTTGCAAATAGCAGTAGTTTTCACTGTCTCTTAAGCTCTGTTGAGTTCCACATGGTAGCAAAAAAAGCTTCCTAGGAAATAATCCTAATTTTAAGGCTGCAGCTCCAAAGAGGTGGGTGCCCACTTGCTATCTGTGAGTGTTTCAGTTCAAGGACAAATGAAAATAAAGCAAGTAGGATTTCTCTTTGTAAACCTAGTCTTCTGTGCGTTACATGTTAAAGCTCTCCGGTCATCTGTGCTACTGCTGCTGTCAGGAGAGAGGATGACAAGCACCTTCAATGAATGCTGCTTTTCCTCCCCTTAGTGACTTCTAGGAAATGCAGTCTTATTGAGTGCTTGATGCTTTGATAGAAAAAGTTCAGTGAGATGAATCCTACTCGTCTTGCTCCCTGCCAAGAGCAAGCAGACCTATGCTGCTGCTCCTCTGCCAAGAAATGGCAGATGTTATGTTTGTCCATATGGAAGCAGCTCTCTGAATTCTTGTGCTTGGAATACACATGGAATTCCCTTTCTATTAAAAAGCAAAACAAAACAACCTGCTCAGAAATAAGTGAAAGGCTTTTAGGAATGTGGAATAGGTTTTCTTTCCTGGATGCCAGGGACAATTTACCGTTCTGTTGGGTCGCTATGAATTGCCTTGTCTCTGTGGGTAGTAAAAGCATGGAAAGTACAAAGCAAAAACATAAAGTAATGCTGTACAAATGATCTCAAAATATAACAGTGATGAGGAAAAGTAACATAAGAAAGGGGATAGGGTTGTGATGCTTTACATTCGTGATTACAGATGATGTTTGCATAGTAACAGCATCAAATCCTTCAAAACTGGACCTACACCTCCTCTGCACTGGGAATTTTCACTATATGAGGTGTAAAGCAATGAAAAATCAGGGTCATAATATCCTACTGAGTTTCTGAGTCATCTTATTGCACTGAAATAAAAGCAATTTAGAAAATACAAGCCATCTGTGATGTTAAATGCAGTTATCTGATTTGCCTTAATAAATGCTCACAAATCACTGCCAACTACTTGAATTTTTCAACACTGTTCTGAGTCATTCATAAGCAGGTAAAGGTTACCATGCTAAGACATTATCAACTCCGATCATTATCAAGTTATTATTATCTGTAATAACACAATTGCTTTCATCCAAATCCAGCACATAAAAGATTTTTAAAGAAAGAGGTTATTTTTTTAGCTCTGACCTTCAGAGGATCACACTAGGTATGTTATTACACTGCAGTCTATGCAGTATTGATTATTACTTATAGCTTCATCCTGCTGGCACTGAGGTAAGTGACAAACATTACTCTTGTTAAAGGTCAAATCCCAGGCTCTGTGTTCCAGATTCTCCATGGCTGGAGCTCCTGTACATCGGGAATTCCACAGATGTGTCCTTTTTGCTATTTACCCAGTAATTTTGCCCAGGTGTCATAGGGCCACTGTGACTGTTTAAATTAAATATTCTGGTTGTAAGTGCACTGTGCTCAGGTGCAGCAACCTTACTGTGCATACATAGATCATGTTGAAGATGGGCTCTGTATAGATGCACATGTCCCATACTGCACAGGTTCATGTATTACTCTCTGGGGAGACCCAGAAGAGCTATCATAATGATATCTAAGACTTTGTTTGCCAGATGTTATCTACACCTGTAACAAAAGCTACCAATATTAATTTAAAATCTATTTTGCATAACTGTAAATGTTTCTCGCTGCCCATCAGGAAGAACTGCACATGTGTGTGTTACCCACGTCTGAGTACACTCAGGATCTGCAATACAAACATCAGTGCACACACCAATCAATGACTAATGTGTGAGTGAAGCAGGAGTGGTCTGAATGCTCAGCCAGTAAAAATCAGCATAGAATTGCTAAAATAAGAACCTTACAGAAGCAGAATTGACTTAGTTCCATGGCAAACTAGGATCCAGAGGTCCAGGATCCTCAAAACAGTGGAGAAGAAATTATTATAATCAGGAAGAATACAAAGACACTGTCCAAGCATGCAGGGATGGTGTTAGGAAAGCCAAAGCCCACCTGGAGACATATCTGGTCAAGGACATGAAGGGCAACAAGACGAGCTTCTACAGTTATGTCATCAGCAAATGGAAGACTAGGGAAAATGTGGGCCTGCTGCTGAACAGGGCAGGGGCCCTAGTGACAAAGAAAAAACCAGGTACTCAATGCCTTCTTTACTTTGTCTCTGCTGATATAATCAGCCATGAGGAATCTCAAGCCCCTGAGAGCAGTAGGAATGTCTGGAAAAAGGAAGACATACCCCTGGTCGATGAGGATCAGGTTAGGGAACATTTAAACAAAATGGACATATAAAAACCCACAGGACCTGCTGGGTTGCACCCAGCAAGTGCTGAGGGAGCTGGCCAACATCATTGCAAGAAAACTCTCAATTACCTTTGAGAGCTCATGGTGATTTGGGAAGATTCTTGATGACTGGAACAGAGCAAATGTCACTTCCATCTTCAAGAAGGGCAAGGAGGATCTGTAGAACTACAGACCAGTCAGCCTTTCCTTGACCCTTGTGAAGGTGATGGAGAAACTAATCCTGGAAACCATTTCCCATATTTAGGATGTGAATGTCATTATGATGGAATCCATGGTCAAAATGGAATTACATAGGGGAAATCGTGCCTAGCTAACCTGAGAGGCTTCTAGGATGAAATGACCAGCTTGATGGAGATGCAAGGCTTTCAACACTGTGTTCCATAACACCGTCTTAGAAAAACTGATGAAATATAAACTAGATAAGTGGTTGGTGAGGTGGATTGATAACTGGCTGATATGCTGGGCTCAAAGGGTTGTGATCAGCAGCACAAAATCCATTTGGAAGGCAGACACTAGTAGTACATTCCAGGGGTTGATACTGGGGCCAATACTATTTTTTCATTTTCATTAATGACCTACTGGCATGATGGGACAGTGTGCACCCTCAGTGTGTGCTAACAATACAAAACTGGGAGAAATGGCTGATATACTGGATGGTTGCGCTGCCATTCAGTGGAACCTAGACAGGCTCGAGAACATGGAGATACTGGGGCATATCCATCAAAGAGCCTTGGAGATGATTAAGGGACTGGAGTATCTGTCATACAAGGAGAGGCTGAGAGCCTGTTCAGCTTGCAGAAGAGAAGGCTCGGGGGAAACTCATCAATGTGTATAAATACCTGATGTGGGAAAGTAAAGAAGATGGAGGTAGACTCTTCTCAGCAGTGCCCAACAAAAAGAAATGAGGCAATGGCCACAAACTGAAATATAGGAAATATAGGAAATTCCACTTAGATGAAAGAAGAAACTGTGAGGAATGATCAAACAGTGGAGCAGGTTGCCCAGAGAGCGTGTGGAGTCTCCACCCTTGGCAATATGACCTGACTGGTCATGACCTAATGTAGTTCCCTTTTTCTGAGCCGGGGGTTGAACTACATGATCTCCAGAGCCATCTTGCAGTCCCAATGACTCTGTGATTCTGTGACTGCGGGTTACTGAGACCACTGAATTGTTCCAGCCCACATCAAGTTGCAGTTCAGCAAATAATAGCAGAAGTCAGGATTGTTTAAACAAGTTACCCAACTGTTTGCCAACTGGTCACATGGACCTGCTATGGTAGACTGTTTCTAGACCTGCTATCATAAACTGTTCTCTAGCTCTGTTTACATATACACCCTCTGCTAGGTATGGTTCTTTCATTTTCTATGAGGAATGCTTATGTGGTAAGGCTCAGTGATTCACACTCTCCAATCAAGAGCAAAGTGGGCACTTGATGTTTTACTTTTCTCTGAAGAAAAGAGACCCAGGCAGTTCTCAGGAAACCACAGATGTCATTCACTGCTCTCAGATCTTCAGTACAAAGTCATCTGAGGTTAGCACTGAAACAGCCAACTTCTGCATAGGTGACACTGCCCTCACTTGCTTGTTCCCACCTCATACTGCCTAATTCCTTGTGCTACCACATGTGTTTGGGCAGTCCTCAGTGAATTAGAGCAGGTAACTGATGGTGGTAACACTCAACAGGCTTTGTGCCAGGTTAGTTTTCAGTATAAAGGAAGGCTGCTTGAGGCTAATGATAGCAGTAGGGAGCAGGAAGGTAAACCACAGCTTTAGATAGCAGTGCTAGCCCAGGGTAGCTAAAAGTGTTCATAAGATCACAGGATCATTCATGGTGGAAGGGATCTCAGAGAGTCTCTAGCCCAACCTCCTGCCCCAAGAAGAGTCAGATGTGAGATCAGAGCTGGTTGCTCAGGGCTTCATTCAGTTGGGGCTTGGAAATCTGCAAGGATGGTGACTGCAAAACCTCTCTGAGCACCCAACCTGCTCCAACCCATGACTGTTCACCTGGTAAAAAAGGTTTTTCTTATGCCCTCTCTTTTTTCAGTTTATGCCTGATTTCTCTCAACCTTCCACCATGCACCACTGTGAAAAGCCTGACTCAAAAAGCTGTTGTCCAAGGCAGTCACAGCCATGGTCTAATACATGCAGCCCCACTGCTGATTTTGGATTGTCTTGCTGTGCAAGTTATCACAAACTTGCTTTGGGATGAATGAAATAACTCATCAGATCACATGATGATGGCAAAAGTCAGTACCACTCTCTGTGTATGACTTAAGACATAGGTGTTACTGGAGAATGGAATTAACCTCATGCTTATAACAAGATAGACACTTGTATATACTGTAGTCCACCCCAGACACTTACAGATCATATTAACCCATCTGCTTCCCTTCCCCAGTTTTCTATCATATGAAGTAAAACATAATAAAATATATGGATCTTCTGACTACTTTAATGGTCAAATTCCACTTTTTTTTTCCCTGCAAGTAAGAGTGGAAGACATTGTCTATTTAAGAACATATTTTTTTATTAAGATTAAAAAATAAATCAATTACTGAACAGACAGAATAAGAAACACCATATATTGCAACACTGATGATAAAATACACCTTGAAGACATCCTATGATCTTTGCTGAGTCTCCTACAGACCACCAAATGCACTTCCTGTAGTATTATGAATTATCATGCAAGATTTTTTGACAGTAAGGGAATACAGGTGTGTGAGATAAACAATACTCAAAGTATACTTAACAATAGTACAGACAAAGGACA
This sequence comes from Podargus strigoides, assembly GCA_028020825.1. NCBI lineage: Eukaryota > Metazoa > Chordata > Aves > Caprimulgiformes > Podargidae > Podargus > Podargus strigoides. The sequence continues at coordinate 13,426,177 of CM051620.1, forward strand.
GTAATGATACAATTACACTACTATACTATTAAAACCTGCTTTTCAGTGCCTTAATGGCATACTGCTGAAATCATATTACATATATTTTAAATACGTTTATTATGGTTTTGGGCAGGCAACAGCCTCCCTGCCTAACAGCTCTTCTGAAGTCATTCTCAGGTCCCAGGTAACTGCTTCTGAATATTAGTGCTTACACTTTAACATGTAGTGTACCCTGGTTCATTCTGTGATGGTAGGATTGGATCCACACAAGCATAAGAATCTGATTCCGTGGATCAGAGCATGGGATTTAAGTCTAAACTCAGTTTCTCCCCTTTTATCGGTATATGCTTAGTTGAGTTATAGAGCACCTTTTTCTCTTAAAATCAAAACCCCGCAGAACATTAATAACATAAAGTTGGATACTGAAAAAAGAATCAGCAATGCAGACAGTATTTTCTCCCTGTGCCTTTCAGGTATTTGCATGAGACTCAGCAAGTCTTCCCAGGAAATGCCACTTCCTACAGCAAAAGAGAAGGCACTGAAACTCCCCGCCCTCCTCCTCTCACTACAGATCTGGCACCTAGTATCCCTGAGGCTGTTTTTCCAGCCATGTGGCTGTCTCTGAGAAAGGGAGGGTAATTCTCTACTTATGGCTTTCACACCTGAATTTTCAGCTATCTCCTACACTGTTGTGTCCACAAAATTTCTGCTGAAACTTCCTTGTTTTTTATTACTGAACCAGTGCAGCTCACAGCCTAGGGTGTGTGCTGAGAGTGTGCCTTAACCACCGTACAGCCCTTCTTTCTTGCTCTTCCAGCCCTCAGTACTGGCAGAAGTACTGAAGTGGAAAACTCCATTTCTACTTCCTCATCAATATCAAATCTGTACAATCCTGTGCATGTTCCTCCCACACCTTCCCCCAATCTAAATGCACTAATCTTCAGTTACCTTTGAAAAACCCCTGCCCTTTTCCATGTACTGATTCCCAGCAATACTCAAGGTAATGCCAGAGTCCAGAGACTGAGCTGTTAGGCAGGTGGGATGGTCCTGTGATAGAGCTATTTCTGTCACACTTGAGTTTGATAACAATCTTTGAATGGTTTTGTTTTCACCATCACCATTCAGCTAAGCAAATCACAGCCACAAATGTTCAGTCATGGCTGTGATGCTGTTCACTGCCAGACTCTTGGTGCCTGACTTGAGGTCCATGTTTTTCAGATGTTTCTTCAACTGTCCTTGAAAGATGGCTCTGTGCATGTATTTGGGCACACAAAATAATTAATCATGTTTGAAAATCCTGGGTAACAACAATATGGCAGAAGTACCTCACTAATGAGGTCATCAGATGAAGATGAGTGAGAATTTCACTGTGTTTTACAGAAAGTACTTAAGAGCACAAAGGGATACTTGAAGTTTAATGACTGTTGAATTTCTGTAAGTGAAAGGGGAATAAAAAAGGAAAAATTATGATGGATGATAGTGTAGTGCAATATATAAGCCCAACATCTTGTTTAGACTTCAGAACTCTTCTAGTAGAGCTATGCTGTTGATGGATGTACTTTCATCTAATGTTGGCTGGCAGAAGTTCTACTTAGAAATAATACGAATGGCTAAGGAGCCTCTGGTCAGTATTGCTTATTCCATCTAGTGCAGAGTACACAGCAAATGGACTTTGGCTGTGACAAACCGAGTCTGTTTAAAGGGAGTTTGCTGCACTTTTAAAAGCAAGTTTAGAAGAAACCTGTCTGGAGAGAGGCAAGGTATAAAGAGAAGCAAGAAAGCAAGGAAGCGTGATGAGATAGCTTTTTGTGAGCAGAGAAAGCTGGTCTTTTTCTACTCTATAATTTAGCAGGGTGTTTTTAGAAAGTTAGCTCACTCTCCATGATGTTTTCGAAAGCTCTGCTCAAAACAGATTGTATTTTACATAGATTAATTGAATCAATTTACAGCCTCTTTTCTCTAATGAGTGATGTATATTAAGTTACAATTTGCATAGTCCTGACCAGAATTTGAGAAGTTTCTGATGTTTTTACATACTGTTAAATACTAGGTTTCACTAGCTATCACGTAACATTAGGTATCAAACACTAAACCTTTTAAGATGTCATGCCCTATTTGCTATCTAGTCACAGCCATAATTTTGCTGTTCTTCAGCAGGCACCAAGTCGTAATTAAAAACTACAGGGCTGTTTAAAGGGCTTAGTAACATTGTACTCACTGGGGATGTCCTCAGGGCCCACAGCTGAAATGTAGTTACCAGTAAGAGATTCAGCATACTAATGGGGATCAGACTCCAGTTCTCCACATTCATGCCACTTGCACTCTGAGCCTTGATTGATTCACTTTGTGGCTTCTAACTCATTCTAACAAAGAAAGCACTGCTTCACATATGCATTAGCCAGGTAATTACTCTAACATACCTCCAAATATTGTCATGATTAAAAAAAAAATGATTAATGAATGATTGGCTACATCAGCGTAATACAAAACGTATCACAAAAGTTTATGTGGTCATGTTGAGAAGAAACTACTGAAGGTGTGTGTGTATTACATATATTTGAAAACTGTGAAATCTAGGAACACTTAATTTTCTTGACATAAAGTATGTGAATATCAGCCCATTTCACCCAGTGTATGGGATCAGGTGTGTGATGGTATTGTGCTTGGGAATACCAGCATATCCTCTCAATCCTTATTACTTATAATGCACTGTGAATATGCCTACCACTTTGCAAACACTGGAAAGACAAGGCTGCTGCTCCAGGGAGCTTGTATCTTGACTCATATACAGCACAAAGGCTAATAGTTCAAATGCATATGAGAGCAAAGAACGAGTGAGGTCTTCAGGGCAAAGTTGGTAATAGAAGGCTTCAGGAAAGAGTTGGGCTTTAAGGCCATTCGGTACAGGCTCAGGTTTTCCTTCATAAAATAAATAGCAAGGACCCCATTCTATTGTAATTACATATTTCAAGAATGTCAAAATTCCTGAGGTTCATGAAGACCTTACTCATTTGCACATTGTATTTCTTGGACTCTAATTTGAACTCATGGAAGTTTGTTTTGCAAAAATAACCTGTCATGAATATGCTTATTAACTGCAATAGCCACTGCTAACAAACAAAAAGAACATGTGAAAATATTTTCGTGCCCTATCTGTACTTGCCTTTGTATACTCGGTTTCTTTGGTGTTCCTCTCTATTTTAGTAATGACATTGGTGAGGGGACTTATAGACTCTTGCTGGCTAGGTTAATATTCGTTGATATATTTAAAGCAAACAAACAAAAAAAAAGGTATTTTTGAAGGAGAAAAATCTCCAAAACTTTTTTGATATCTCAAAATGAAATTGAGAAGCTGCTTTTTGGACAGCAAACATTTCAGAGCAGATCTTGAGGGTGCCAGGTTGTTTGGCATAAGATTTGTAAGGAGTGGGAGTAAAGGGTGTCCCTAATTGCCCTCATTTGCTGGATTTTTTGGACAATCTGTCAGAGTTGGATAGGATGGAGATGGTGAATGGAGAAAGACAGAGGGCCTCACTCCAGCGTGTGTGTGTCCGTTCTCTGTGTGCCTTTCTCCTTCCCTGCAGAAAACCTCCGGCGCTGCCAGAGAGCAGCAGGACAGGCCGAGCCCCGGATCCGCGGAGCTGTGAGGGTGGAGGTCGCAGGGACTGAAACACCCCGTGCACCTGTGAGACGGCATTTTCCGTGGGCAGGGTACCTGCCCTGCTCCTTCTTCCCACACCTGGTGGTGCTCACCATCCCTCCAGCCTCCCACAGCCCGACAGGCGCCCCTGACCCCCGCACTGCGCTCCCTGCCCTGCGGGTAAAGGCAGGGACAGGCCGGGCCGGGCGGGCCTACATTTCCCAGGGTGCCGCGGGGCGGCGCGGCCCCGCCCGCTGTCAGCGGGAGCGCTGCAGGTTGATCGCCGCGGCTGCAGATGAGCGGAGCCCGCGCGCGGGCGGGGGGGCGGCCGGGGCAGCGCCGCCGGGGCCAGGTCGGCGGCCGGCGCACTATGCGAGGCCGGGAGGATGGCGGTGGAAGGTAAGGGCTTCGCATCCCCCTGCCCGCCGCCCCCGGGGTCCCTCCCTTGTCTCCTCCCCCGGGCACTCACCTGCGCCGCGGCGGGGCCGGCCCGGTTCGGCGGGGAGCTGTGCCCGCCGGTGGGGCCTGAGGCAGCGGGGCGCCCGGCCGCCTCCCGCCCCCTCCCTCGGTCCGCCCGCCCCCAGCACCGCGCCTGCCCCTGGGCGAGGTGGTGCGGGGTCGGGCCGGCCGCCCGCGGGGGCGGCGGAGGGGGCTGTCCGCGCAGCCTGCCGCAGCCGGAGGCTTCAGTCCGGCAACTTCCCGGCGAGCCCGGAGGTGCCGCCTCTCCCGGCAGGGGCGGTGGACCTGCGCCGCCTCCCTCCGAAGTGGCCGCGGCGGCCCCGCGCAGCTCGCCGGGCGTCTTCCCTGCCCCGCCGCCGGTCTCCCGCAGGAGCCGGGGCGCCGCCGTCCCTCGGTGACGCCCAGATCCCCCAAGCGCCCCGAGGCCGTGGTACCCGCGAAGCTCAGGCAGCCTCGGCCGTCCTCCCGCCGGGCGCGGAGCTGTCGGCGCCGGGGTGTGCTCGGCCCCTCGTTCCCGGCGCAGGAGAAGCTGGAGCCCGGCGGTGGCAGGTGGCGGTGAGGTACCCAGCTCCTGGGGCAGTACCCGGTAACGGAGGTGGTGCCTGCCAAGAGCTGGAAAGGTGACACTTTGCTGGAGTCTTCCAATGGACGCTGGGCTCCTGCAGCAGTCTGATGTTGGCTGCGTGTTCCCTTTCCATGGGGCTCTCGGCAAGCTGGTGGAGAGATGTGGCTAGGTGAATGGGAAAGGGCAAATCCACTTTCTTGCTGTCCACTTCCAAAATTCACTCGGTTTTCTAGCGCTTTAGAGTGAGGCACTGAGAATCCTGGGGCTTGTGTTCCATCTTGCTTTTTTCTGTGCCCTTGGGAAAGTTTCAGAAGCACACTCTGAAAACCAGCCATCTGACCCCTCTCCTGTGCTTCATTTGGGGTATGTTGGGTGTTTTGGGTTTTTTCTTGGGTGCTCATCCTGAGACTGCCTTGAGCTTTGTTTCTCAGATATGCTGAGATCTACAGTTCCATCGGAGACTGCTTGCTTGTTGCTGAAAATCATGCTGAAGCTGTCTTGCTGAGTACCCAAGTGAGCAGCGCAGATGGTAGTCCAGCAAAGCCTTGGGCTTTCTGAAGGCAGTGGGCCTGACATCCCCGAGAAACAGCTTACTAGGCAAACTCAAATAAACAAACCCATTATGTCTCAAAAGGTGTTGGAAATACATCTAAAGTTGTCCATCCTAAGTTGTAAGCCTCTTCATGAGTCAGATTTCTTATGCACAGGCTGCTTTACTGAATGGCAGACAATAATGATATAAAGAGGAAGGCAGTGGTCCTGAATAAAAGCATTGCTGCTTTGGTGGCAAAAACTCAGCAACATGAACTGGGTGTGTGTGCCCGGGCGTGGGTAAGTAAGTAAATGAAACGGACTGCCATGCACCAGATGGTTCATATGCCAGCAGCAACCCCTATTTCGGAATGCTCTCTTAATGTCATCCTCCTTTATTCACTTGCAGTCCTTCTCAGTCTGTTTGCTAGATCTTTTCAGGTCTGTAATATTTCCTGTCATATCTGCAGTGCCTTCCATCTGAGAATCTCTAAAAGCTTTGTAAATATTAATGAAGGAAAGCTCTGCTACAGCTTTGGGAAGCAGTGCCTTTCCCTTCTCCTGAGATGTTTCTTTTTTCCAACTCCTCTTTCCCATTTCCTTTCCACAGGATGCATCCCTGCTATGGTCTCTCGGAACAGGCTTTTTTGTCTATATGTTCTGCTTTCCTCCTATTTTGGGTTTTTTCCCTCAACTTTCTTGGCTTTGCATAATTCTGTTGCCCTCGCACTAGCATGGAAAGATGACTCCTTACTACTTCAGCACAAGTAGCCAAGCGGCTGTGACTACTTTGAGTGAATATAGCGCATGCACATGTAAGGCCTTTGCTTATCCATAATTTTCTGTTGGAACTGTGTTTCTGTGTGTCTGTGCTTAAAAGCACTTTGCATTTATCTTAATGCATCTTCTGCCATATTGGAACCTTGGGCATGGATCGTGTTCTTTGCTTGAACTGTGTCTTCTGGTGGGTAACAGGTAGCATTTCAGCTTCTGTTTGGGTAGCTAAGAGGTTATTTGTCCGTCATCTTCCACAGCACGTGGATCCTGCTCTAGTCAAAAGTAAAGTTGCCATCAAATCTTCTAAATTGATAGTTTTGTAGAAAAATGCCAATGTGCTAATGTCTTGGACTCAGACACTGTTGCTTTTATTTTGGTTGCTTTTTTTTTTTTTTCCCCATAGTTGTTTGATTTGTTTTCATTGGAAAAATGTTTTCCTGGTTTGCTGCTTGGGATTTCAAGAGCATAACCTGCTGTACATCAACTCTGGAAGCTTGGAAATCAGGAAAGCCCTAAAAACCTGGTCTAAGCTGAAGTTGTCTAGCCTTCCAGTCTCTGTGGTATTCAGCTGGGAGCTTGGCTGGGGAGGGCTTCCTGGGTCTTCAGACCTTTTTATAGAATGTAGCAAGGCTTCTGGATGGCTGGGCCAACTGGCTTCTCGCACAAACTTGCAAGTAGCTGGCTCTGGGATACAACTGGCAGGGAGTCGCGAGGTCCCTGGGGCACAAGAGAACCACGGATCCTGGAGCATGAGATTTCCTGGCCAGAGCCAACATCCGCTGCCCCACCAGCTCTACCACGGCCATTGTTCTGTGGAAACCGCCCGTTTGTCAGCCTCAGCCATGAACCCAGGGACTCTTTGTTTCTCCTGTGTGGCTAAAGTGAAAGTATTTTGTAACTTCTAGTTTGTGGAGAATCTTTGAGAAATTCTGATGTCATTTTACTTAACAAACTCCGGAAATCTTCCTCAAATTTGATTATTTTAATGCTGTCTTAGTGTGGAGTGCTGGAGTTTAGTTATGGCAACAAATGTCCAGCAGTTTACTTAGGGAAAATATCCCAGATTTTTTGCTGTGATAGGTGACAGTGATGGATTTGCAAATATGAAATAGGAATTGGGAGGATATTACAGTTCCTTGCCAGTTATATATAATACATACCTGGGGTCCCAAAAGAGATTATGTGGACTGGGAGACCCTGTGTAGTACCAGTGCTTCCTCACTGATGAAAGGATTGGTGTGTGTATGGGGAAAGCAAGTTTGCACTCCTTAATATGAGCCCATCTAGATGGGAGCACTGCCAAGGTAAGTCTATTTTTAGACCTAACAGTTTTGACAATGTTCCTTTAAGTGTTTTTTTCCCCTCTAGTAAGAATGAAAGAACTAGGTCAGAGCCAGTAGAAAAAGGCTTTTGATCTCTGCAACAGTATTCTCAAAAATTTCTTTCTTTTAGCTCTTGTGCAGCAGAGGTAAAGGGGAAGAAAGAAATGGTGCTTTCTTCCCCCCTGGTGTTTATTGCACAGGAACGTGAGAGACTGTCAGCACCCACCAGATAATGTATGTGTGCAGGTAATCCCACACAGTTCTGTCAGATCCCCTGCAGCTCTGACCTATGTTGTCTTTGAGATTCCTGAGCAAAAAAGTGCTAATTATATCATGGAGTTCTTTCATAGTAAGTATTTGGTCTAATGCCTTTCCTGCTGTGTATAGGCTTTGGAAGCTGCATACATATGTTTGTTGCTGGTCTCCTGAAAGTTTATGTAAACTTCTACAGAGCTATGGCTACCTTGTAGTGGGCTTGTGCTGTTGAGACCCTGGATCTACCTACAGGAGAAGATTTCTTTTACTAAGAAGTGGAGCCTTGCTGACATAAAATGACAATGACTCTGGCCTTACCCCTTGGTAATCCTCAAGGGAACTGGAGACTCTGTAGGAGGTTATGGCATTCTGGGGTGTGGCCATAAAGTTAAGAGCCGCAAGATGAGTTATTTGCAGCTTGTAACCCATTTCTATCAAAGTGATCCTCTGAATTTCAGCCAGGTGATATACCTGGGTGGAAAGCCTTCAGTGCCTAGCTAAGTCTAATGGATAGTATTGAATGCTGCCATGTGTTTTCTCAGAGACTTGAGATATGGTGAGTTCATAGATGTGCTATGCCAACTCTGCCAGGAATGTTGAAGCGAGTTCAGGACCGTCCGAAGGACAGCTTTGAAGCAGGTTTCAGTGCAGGTACCTATCATGCTGTTCCAGGGTGTGGCCAAAAGTACAATTCTTTTGACAGGTATTCAGTTATTCAACTTTGTCTTATTCCTACACCCACTCCAGGCTCAGACTAGATGTGTCCACATCTAAGTTTCCAGGGAATGTGATCTAATAGATGGAGTTTTCAGCACATTTAATTGCCTGTGGAGCAACGAAGTAACAAAACTAGTAACAAAACAAAACCGTCATTCAAAACTAGCATGTGCTTCTATCAATGCTCTTGTTTTCAATAGTTTCAAACCACTCCTTAGCTTGAGGGACTTGGACATGTGCTCAGAAAGAGCTGGCAGTTGGAAGCAGGACTGAGATACGCATCTACCTCTCCAGATGAAACTGTCACATTGGGTCATGGCAGAGGAGATGGATAAGACTGGTGGTGGAGGTACACACAGGACAAAGAGGAATAAGAACTGAACTCCAGCCTTTGGTCTTGGTACCAGTTCTGGATGTTATTTAGTGACCATTTATTGCAAAAATGCGTCAGCAATTATGACAAGAGTTAGATATCTGATGTGTTTCCTAACATACTACTGGAAAGTAATGACAAAGTCTGCAGTGGCGCTGTAAAGTCATAGAATCACAGAATGGTTTGGGTTGGAAGGGACCTTAAAGATCATCTAGTTCCTACCCCTTCTGCCATGGGCAGGGCCACCTCCCACTAGACCAGGTTACTCAAAGCCCCATCCAACCTGAAAACACAGGAGAGGTTTCCATCCAGAACATCATCTGTGTGGGCTTGCTAGTGAGTGCAGACCTAGGTATCTGGATAGCACTGTAAGTTTTTGGTTTGCGCACTGGACTCTGAAAGTGCTACAGCTAGTCTGCAGAGGTAGAAGAGTTGTTGGAGGGCTGCTGCTCAGTGTACTGAGTATCGAGTTTCTGGGTTTGGTGACAACTTTCTCTACTGTCCTGGCTGAGACAGCATTACCCTCTTGTGCCCTCTCCCATCTCTGATGTCCCCCTTTTGTCCAAGATCTCTGAGGCAAGGACTCCCCTTTCTGTGCACAAGATACTCAGAGGCTGGGACTGAGCAATCCTGTTGGGTTATTTCTCATGAAAGCTATTGCCTTTGAATGGATACAGGTATTTAGCCCTGCAGATTAACAACTCGGCCTTCAATTATTTGCTCAAAGCATGCAGAGAATGTGGAGGAAGTAGTTTTGGAAGGTGCCAAAGGCAAAGGCAGAGAGAATGGCCAGAAAATGGAGTATTTTTGAAGTCTTCTGAAACTGTGTGGTTGGTGGTGGTCAAAATAGCAAGTAAGATTTCAGGAGCTACAAGGAAGAGCTCAGAACAAGGCAAGAAAGATCTCTGTTTCTATATCGTTGTATATGGCTCTGGTATTTTGAATGCTTGCTGCATTTTTGCTTGCCATGCCCCAGAAAAGGGACAGGACTGGAAAGAATACAGAGAAAGGCAGTTGGCTGGTCAGAGACATGGTATGTTCTCTGAGGGCAGGTTACAAAGATTGTGATTCGTTAGCTTGGAAAAGAGATGACCATTGAGAGAATCCTTAGACATTGATGAATGGTTTGGAGAAGGTGAAAAAGGAACTAGGTCACAAGGCAGAACAGTGAAGCTGTAGGGTTTTGTGCTCAAAATGAAAAAAGGAAATAGTTTTTCATATGACACACAGTTCCCCAGGTGCAGCTTTCAACCTTGGGTCATTCCTAACCTGCCAAGGAAGGATCAATGCATGTATGCCCTGCTCTTGCACTGTTTCCTTAAGCAGTGGCCTAAAGGGCTAGACTTTTAATCTGACCCACCCTGATCACTTTTGTGACACAGTCTCGCTCATCTTGTGTGTACCCAGAACAACTCCATTTGCCACAAGAGCTTGATTCACATCAAGTAACTGAGAGGTGAACTCAGCCAGGACAACCCAGAAACACAGAGAGGAGATGGGGAACTGGGCGCTGAACTATGAAAACTTTGACAGGGTTGTGATGTATGAGAGATGTAGCTCTTTTTTTCCCAGTGGATAAGAACTGATACTGTTCTGTAAGAGGGACCGTCTGCTATATCAGGTCAATTGGACTGGGGAGGAAGGAGGGCCCCTGCATTAGGCTGCAGCAGTAGAAATGCCATCCTGGAAAATACCAGTTCCCCACAGCAGGTAGGACTGGAAACTTCTGTACTGAACTGAATAAATGTGGTGAAATATGGCCTGAGAGAGACCTTCAGGAGAGCCTGAAGCAGATTAGATCTTCAGATTTCACCCTTAGTGGCTTCTGCCCTGGGTAGGTTGTATGTTCCCTCACCATTGCACAGGGTCCTCTTTCTCTCCAGAAGCGTTCTGCGGCAGAAGGCTACAAAGAGAGTAAGGGAGTTGCTCTCAGTAGCTGCATGTTCTTTGTGCAGCATGAGCTAAGCTTGGCATTAAAGAGTAGGTTTGTTACTCGGAACAGCAAGAATTCACCCTAAAATGTACTGCTCCTGGATGGAGCAAGCAGGTGGGCGGGGGACTGAACTTGGGCTGAAGTGAACTCTGCATTCAATTACAGGATCTAATATGCTTGCAGGGAGTATGTGACTGAACAGGAAAAGGGCATGAGGAAGACATCTGGTGTGGATTGTAGCCTGTCTTTACTGCGGTTTTATCTGTCTCTATATAATGTGGAACCTTGCTAGCTCATGCTTTTCAGCTGAACATTCAGATCATTACTTCTCTCCATTCCCCCACTCATTTGCTGTCCTCTGCCCTGTTTTTGTCATCTTTTCTTTTTTTTCCTTCTGGAGGGGATTTTAGTTAAGTTGATTTGCTTCTCTGCAAATAACCCTAGTGAAAGCAAGAAAGAGACTTTTAATAATGCTGTTTCAGAAACATAAAGCAGAATTGTAATGTGTGTAAATAGAAGCTTTCTTCTGGATTTTCCTCTAGCAAAATAATTGCATGCTCTCAGCTAATGGTTTGTCGCTACACAAATCAGCTGGGGTACTCAAGTGAGTAGGATACTGTGGTATGAGTAAGCAGTAGGAGGTTAAGAATTTTACTGGGGGAAGGAAAGAAGACATTTCCAGTCTCTTCAGTTAAATGTGCAAGGGAAGAGGTAGCCTCGAACAATGATAAAGGACGTAACTTTTAGGCAGTTGAGAGAAAGCCAGGACTGAAAACGGAAGTCAGCTGCCAGACTGCAAACTAGTTATGTTATTGAGAATGAGTAAATATATTTTTCTTTGTATTTTGATGACTTTGTGCATCATTAATGGGACAAGAAAGAAAGCCTGGATCCACAGCTGAATTGCAGCCGTTTTCTGTGCCACGTGTTCAGCAGACAACAGCTTTCCTGAGTAGGGCAAAGGCAGAGATATGTGATGTGTGTTTGGGACAGCGTACCTCTGATGCTGTAATGAAGACTTAATCTGTGTGTGTCTGAGCAGTTCTTTGTACGCTAGACAGGCTCACAAGTGTTTAGAAAAGGTTTCTGATGTAATGCTGGCTGATTATAGAATTGTAGTGCTAATAGGACTTGAGATGAGGCATTCTTAGAAACATAATTTGCAGTGGAGAGTGACTAGCTGATCTCCTAAGTAGTGATTGCGAGACAAGTTTCTTCCGGAATAATGGAACTAATGAAGACTTGTTTCTTACCCAGGTGTGTTCTTTTTCTATCTCCTTCCTCTCCATATTCACTGTGAAATCCTCCGAGGGCAACAGTGGTACCTAGTGTGGAGTTTGCCTAAGTCAGTTCGTGACTCACAATTGCAATGTATGGTGGATACTTTTCCCTCAGAGAGCACGTTAATTTAGGTCTCTTCCTCTCTATCTACCCGTTGATTATTTTTGTTTTTCAGACTTACTCATCTCCTGATTGTAAGCCTCACAAACAAGCATTGCAAGCATCTCACAAACTTGAACTTGAGTTGTTTCACTTTTCAGGAGAAGCTTTGTAGATGTTTGCACAAGCCTTCTTATTAACAGAGGATGGAATTAGTTTGCAAAACAAATTTTCTAACTAACTATTTTCTACTGTAATACATTGCTCAAATGATGATCCTGTGTACATATGATACATGTTACTGACTTGTTATTACTTTGTTCACGAAGATCCATTTTGCTCTGAGCTAACTGCATAACTCACTAGTCCCGTTCTGTGCCAGTGTTCTCTTCTTCCTCTATACCTGTGTAGGATTTGTGGTAGACTTGCCTTACTTATTCACTGAATTGGTCTATTTTTCAATGACCCTCTCTGTTGCCAGTGTGAGTTCAAGAGTTGCTTGTACCAACTATGCATTTATTAAAATGGAATGAGAAAGTGCTTCAGAAATAATTTGGCTGTCCAGTCATTGTGCCTGCTTTTTATCATGAAATCCTGTTGCTGTTACAAAGGCAGTACTTGCATTGCTGAGGCTCCAAAGTCTATCTGGCATAGCGATAATGTGCAGTCTGTCTCCTGAAGAGCAGGTGTAACAGAAACTGTCTTTTATGTTTACAGAATTTGCTAAAGTTTGAGATAAGAGATGGCAGGTGGATATTGCCATACATAAAAGAAGTAGTTTTCAGTAGGAAAATTGTCAAAAATGCACAAGTAAATCTCTTAGCTGAGTAAACTTAGGTGCATAAGTATCCTGGTGGAATGAGGGCCTTCAAAGGCAAACTTAACCCATAGAAGAAGAGGATTTCATGTTCTGGTTTCTGTTTCTGTTCTGTAGACAACTGAGTCTTTCTTCTGTCTATACTCTTGGGATTTGCATGACCCTCAATCAAATTATGAGTTTAGTTTGATTTCAGATGAAACTCCTAAATTACTTGGTCTGGTTTCTTCGTGTAGTTCTGATGCTATACAAGAATTGCTACCATCAGATGCCTCTTACAGCTGAGGTGTGTATAAGAAATGTATGTGGAGTGTAGTAGTTTGACTCATGTTCTTTCTCCGTCTATATTTGCTTTGGCTTTAGTTTTGGGCACTTTTTCATTGTTTCTGCAGAGAGCAAATGGCTTGTAGTAGTAATTGGCTTGGTACTGTGGCATGGTTACCCAGTTGCCCATCTAGAGAGGTTCAGAGATAGCTACATCACAAGTGCAGTTACTTTAAGTTTTGTCTTGCTGATGACAATTCGAAAGGGGTAAAAAAGGTAAAAGCTCCATAATTTACAGATGCAAACTGAAATGAACACCCTTCCTGTGAACACCTTACCCCCTTCTGCCTCTGTCATCTTCCTATATCTGTCTCCCCTCTGCTCTGCCCTCCCTGCCTATCTTGACGTGGGTTCAATGTCCACTTCCTTGCTGCAGAGCTGTCTCTTCTCTTGCCCTTCAAGATACCTCCCAGCTGGAGGGCATGTCCCACTGCTTGGACAAACTCTTGCTGGTAAAATTCATATGTTGCAAGAAGTCTGTGATTTGTTAAATTGATGAATCCAGTAGATGATTAATGGTCAGGATATAGAAAGACAAGCAACTCTCTGGAGGGACCTGAAGGTACAGCAATGTGCTGCTGTGTCTGCCAAGCTTTGCTGTCTATGTCTGAGCTTTGAACTCAAACCTGCAGGTACAGCTCATCAGTAGCAGCAGTTTGAAAAAAGCACTCCACAGCTCAGCACTGGCCTGGCTTTTGGCACAGCCTATTTTTAATTGCTTAATGCTGATTTTTATGCTGACCAACAGAAGCAGATAGCTAGACATGAACATTACTTCAGCTAAGTGCTTTGAAACTTCAGCCTTAGAGGAGATTTCTGGTAAATCCATGTTATCTATACTGAAGTAGAAAACATCCTGACTGATTGGGTGGGCTTCTTTGCTCTGTGTAAATGCTGCTGATTTGGTGGCCCATAAATAAGCAGATTTGAGAAACAGAGTAGGCAAAATCTTGAAGCTACTTCCTCAGCTGCTTGCCAGTAGTATTTGCTAGGTGGCAACATGAACAGCAGGTTGGGTTCATGTGAGACTTTGTGGTTTCAGTTGGCCCAAAGTGATGGGTTGAGGGAACTGTGCTGATTTACATTAGCTGGAGATAAGACTGTATGGAGAAGTAATTCCCATGGGCAAAAGTTATCTCAAAGCTAGAAACTGATTGATGAGGGAGATGGACCATCCATAGGACTTACAGAAACTGATTACTGTGGAAAAAATTTTCTGCCAGATAAAACCTAGGATTATATTGATTACTTTATGGAATAAATTAAGGTCATCTTCATTAGCAGTTTTTAATCTTGTTTTGTAGTATTGTAGAAGCTGATTAGGTAAGACAAAACCTTTAAAATAATCCCATGTTTTCTAGGGATATTGAGAGTTACTAATGAAATACAAGCTTCTGGAAATATGGGAAGGGCTTTGCAATGCACATCCATCTTGTTTGTTTGGTCAGTGTGAGCAGCCGTCTCAATCTGGAATGAGATCCCAATGCTCTCAATGTGAATGTCTCCCTGAATCTGATCAACCCTGTTAAGGTGGGTTGTGAATGATAGCAAGCAAAAAGCCTTAGGGTTGCTGTTTGACTACTCGGTATTGAAATGCAGCATCTGGAAGTGTATAGTAGTCTGACTGAAAGCACTGACTGCAGAATTTGATGTGGCTGGAGATTTGATTTGCTGTTGACAAAGAACTGGGCAGAGATGGAAGGAACAGGTCTAGTGAGAGCTGCTGTCCAAATGTCTTGAAAGATCTCCTTTCCTGGAAATACCTGTTAAAACTTCATGACCTTCATGAAGACTTGAGAAGACTGAAAAGATATTTGGATCCTTTTTATAAGGTCCCTGCTATGTCTGACCTAAGTTTGTTAATATTCCATCTGTACAAACTAACTTCTGTCTGTCTTTTTCCATGTTGTGCCATTTTATGGTGGGACTAGCAGAGGGATTGTATGGACTTGCCTCCTAGCATTGTGCAGCTCAGTCTGTGGCATGAATACATAAACTGGAGTTTGCATGTTTGCCAGTGTTTGACACATGAAAGTTTTCTAAGGATTGTTAGAGTCTAATGGGTATGTCCCGTGCCTGGTTTTTGTCTCCAAATAGCAAAAGCTAGCATGTGACTGTGATGCACACAGAACAGGGCAGATGAGTAAGAAGATGCTATTTTTACTTGATCGCTTTTTAGAATAGAGCAATTGTTATTGCATGTAACTCAAGTACATGCCAAATATGCCTTAATGTAGCCTTAATTGATCTGCTTAAAATTTTAAGCAGCCAGCAGTATTCCCACTGAAACAAGTAGTTATGAAACGTTTGACACAGTAGGCAGTAGAGAGCACAGAGGCAGTGACTGATCAAAGATTTGATCCGCTAAGCCT
Organism: Podargus strigoides; assembly: GCA_028020825.1. NCBI lineage: Eukaryota > Metazoa > Chordata > Aves > Caprimulgiformes > Podargidae > Podargus > Podargus strigoides. Next base: position 13,441,624 of record CM051620.1, read on the forward strand.
TGAGCCTGCAGGTGGAGAGACAAAGACTTTCGATCTGCCCATGCAAAACTTTGGATATATCAAGGCTGTGTTCCGAAGAGTGCCTTCAGGCTTTTCTCAAGACAGGGTTCACGGAGTACCCTCTAGTAAAATGCAAGGTTTGCCCCACATGCCAGTAACTTACTATGGCTCTTGGTGACTTGTGTACCATCAGGCATGCTCAGACAAGCTGTCTGTTGACTGCTTGCCATCCAGGACGCAGGCATGTATGGGAGGGAGGTAGCGAGCGGAACATTCACGTTGTCCTGCAAGCTCTCCTTTCAAACTGTGTACGCGTGCCGTAAGAGATCTGCACGGGCACAGAGCTTGGCTCACGTGTATCTGCTTCTGCAGGGCAAAAAATTCTCTTGCTCTGTCTACATGGAAAGGACTTTGTTTTGTGTTCTAGGATGTGGAAACAATACACTGTGTATTGCATTAATTTTGTTCCTTCCCTAGTTTTTTAGGACAGACGTGGTCATTTTTCCATTTTGGGTGCTTCGCTTACTATTTTCTCAGAGTTTGACTCTCACAACTTAGCAGATCTCAGCAGTCTTTAAAGTACAAGAGCACTTTTAAGTACTTGTGTTTCAAGTAATAGTTTGTTTTGTAAATGTTATCTATGGATCTGTGGTTTTGTGTCTTCCAACACTGTTTGTCATGTGCTTGTTGCTGTGCAGTTGGAGCTGTACAGAACATCTGCCCTCCCTCCCCAGAAGAAAATGAGTTCCCACCACAGAAAGCTTTCAATCCAAGATAAGTGACAATTGTTAATTATTGGGGAGCACGAGGGGAGACACAGCATTAATCAACTGTTAGGTGAGGTTTTCAGCAGAGAAAGGAGAACTTAAGTGCTCTGAAACTGGATGAAGAGTTGTATTACTGAGTCATATGGGTGATATATGAATATTGAGATTGTATGGAAGAACAGTGGAAGAGGTTCTGTTTCAATATTTAATGATACTGCTGATATCTAGTGGTATTAGGCTGATACTATCAGCTGATTTAGTGGTAGGGTTTGGTGTCTTGATGAACTTCTAAAGTCTGAGAATGATGAGGTGGATTTAATTTGGTAGAGTGAAGGGGTGCAGAGACAGTAGGGATATTGTCAAAGCAGTGGTTTGGGAAGGTGGCCTGGATGCATGCCTTAGCTGACTGGTCAGAGCAGTTGGGTTGTGATAAAATTGGTGGTTTGTGATTCTTTTGCGAGAGCTGCTTAGACTCAGTTCTACAGCACATTAACCCTGGGTGCTGTCAGCCACCCAGCCCCTTTAGTTTTGCATAGTCGATCCTGAGTTTAGAGCTGGTCTTATTTAGCTAAAATTATATAAGGTGCTGATTTAAGAATAGAATATGTTATTATTGACCAAACCTTGACCTCTCTCCCTGTTTTTAACAAATCTTGAAAGGGAGCAATTATTGTTTGTTTGTATTGACACTTAAAAGGAGGCAAGAGCTCCACCTCTGCCACAGAGATGGAAATATGTATTCCTGTGTGGTAACAAGAAGTAACACACCCATGCAAACATGTATTCTTTCTTTTTTACCCTTTGTGCAGCAGAGAGTTGGAGGTAGCACTGGGGGAAAATAGTAGAGCTGGCTACCTGGAGATGGCTCATGACAAAGAGATTAGCTTTGTCAAGTGACTTGAGATACTTACCCTCACCTTTTGCCCTTTGCTCTGCCTTCTCCACATGCTGAGGCTCTTGTTTGAGGTGTGCCTTCCTTAAGGAACAGATTCAGTCCAGTTGTATACTAAGACTGTGATGGGGGTGAAGGAGAGACATTAACTCTTTCCTTCTCCCTCTACCTCTAGGAAATAAAAAAAAAGTTGTCTCCCTCCCCCCTTCCTGCCAATATCAACAATTTTTTGAAAAATCTTTCCTGAGGCAGCCTGTGTCACCTCTTCAATGAAAAGGCAATGGGCATGTATTTAAGCGTGAGCAGCCTCTCCAATTTTTTCTCTCTGTTGAATCCCGAAGGAGCCCAATAGAAAGCATTGCTGAAACAGCACTAACATTCATTACCCCTGCAAGAATGATGGGCTAGGAGTCAAACAGCCTCTTGCCCTGTGATTTATTTCTTTTTTAAACTGTCCAGGTGATACCTGTGCTACCATGTTACCGGAAATCTGGATCATTTGCTCCCTGTAATGCATGGTAGATCAGTGCTGGAACCCAAAAGGCTTTGCTTATCCATCCCCTACCACCCTCCTCCCTAATCTGTATTGTTTGGGGGCACTGGGAAGTGAGGAGTTGCAATCCACAGGAAGCTTGCTGCTGGCAATGTTCTTCCAGGCAGTGTTAAGTCCCACTGTGCTTTGTGATTTCTCTCTAGCAGCCCTGGAAGGGGGCTGACAGCCAAAGACTGTTTCTGGATGCTGCTGAGGTATGTTAGCATTTCAAAGGTGTATGCAGCAGTCTTCCTATTCAGCTAGGCAAGATCCTTGCAGAAGACAGTTGGAGGGATTTTTATGGACTACATTCCATACCAGGTGTCGTTCACTGCTAATTTCCAGCCCTTGCTGGAGCAGGGTGTGCTGGGTGTACTTTTACAGGTTGGTTAGGATACCTCCCATTTTTTGTGAAGGAGGAAATTTGTTTGGCTGCTAACAGAGCAGTTTCCATCCTCATTGGGCTGTGAAAAAGTTTGTCTTGGTGGATCACATCCATTTTTTCTGTGGTCTGGTAGATAAGCAAAGTAGTCATTAGTAATTACTTATTTCTTTCAGGTAGGTAAATATCTGGAGGAGATAGATAAGGATAGGTGGATATGATCTAGGAGGGAGTGAGAAATTTTTGCTGTCTTAAAACACACTAATGTAAATACAGACCACAAAATAATACCTCTTTGAAACCTCCCATGGGAGCTTAAAAGCCCCAGAGTCCCTTCATCATAACAGCTTGGCAGGTTTTGGATACCTCCCCATAATGGCTGCACAGCCAGAGCAGGTGAAGCCTGTTAGCTTCACTGCAGAAGTAAAAAGGATTTTGCATTTTCTCTGACAAAGAGAGGTCCTGCAGGGGAAAAAAATCAAGTGGCAGCAGCTGTGTTCAGTTCCATTGTAGTCTTGTAGCCATGACAAACCCAACATCCAGGAAGGGGTAGGTATGGAGTGTACCTAGAAATAAAGGACTCAAAAGTTAGGAAATGCCTCTACTAACATTATTAAGGTTTAAGTATTTATGTTTTGGATTGACTCAGTGGTGTGGCTGGGAAAACCAGTAGGAAGGAGTGACTTGAAGACAGTCATCTATTTTTCTCTCCTCGCCAGTTGGAGGCCATGGTAGAACAATATGATTTGGTTTTGCATTGCCTTCAGTCAGCCTACAGAATTGGTTTGAACCAGGGAAGAGACTTGCAAGTGGAAGAGTTACATCTGGACTTGGGGAAGAGCTCCTTAGGACTGGTTTAGGAAACAAAGCTCTGTAGCAGCTCTCTAGGTATCAGGAATAAATTGCAGATGCCTGTCCGACTAAAATGAGATAGAAAGATGACAGAGGAAAGCTAAAAATAACATCCACACAGACTGCTGCAGACCTCTTTTCCTTATTGTAGTGTTTTTTTCCCTATTAAAATAAAATAAAATGCTCATTTTTGAGAAATTGGTGCCTTAAGGGGAAACCCAGGAGTTCCCAAAAATTTTTTCAGAGAGTTTTCAGTTCTTTTAAAGCAAACCCACAACATTTTATGCAAGGCCTAAGCAGATGGAGTATCCCTTTTGAGAAAGAAGAGATTTTAAGCTGAAAATCCTTTTCTTGTGGTTGTCCCTGGGGTAGCCAGCAGAAGCCCTGCCTCACCTCCAGAAGCTCTGCGTCATTCATCTCTTCTGTTTCCTTCCCCAAAAGGAGGTCTCTGCAGGGCTCAGCTCTGGATGCGATGTAGTCTAGTGATTCCTCCTCCCCTCCCTCTCATGCTGTCTGCTAAAGAATTGACTATTTGGAGAGGGATCTCTGTCTCTTTTACATACTTGTAAAAGAAGTCCAGGACTAATCTCCTACAGCTGCTCACAGTGAGACTGAAATTTAATTCCCTTCCTGTTTTTAAGTTTCATTTTTCTGTGGGCCAGTGACATTTTTATACTCTATACAAGAAAGGCTGCAATTTGTAATACAACACATTGTAAGTCTTCTCTGCTTTCCATCCCTCAGTGTTGTCAAAGAATTATCCTTCATAACGTTCCTTTGACTTGAAGATGGGAGATGTTCCCATCCCTAGCTTGCATGTAGGTATTGTAGTACTTGGACAGGTCACTTACCTTTTCCGAATATTTGGGTATTTTTAAAAATGTCAAGGAGAAAAGGCTGACTTTTTGAGCCAAGGAATTGCTGTAATTTAGGCTCAAAGTTTTCAATTAAGACTCTGGGATTGCAGGTGAATGGATTTTCAAAAGATGCTGTAGTTGAAGGACCCTTTGCCTTCTCCGTCCACTTTCGCCCGTTTCCTGTGAGAGGCTTTCAAGGGCTGATCCATAGCTGGTAGAAACTGACAGTTTCTCATTCCTTCCCCTGCTCCCCACCCTTTGCTTCTAAGCCACGCAAGAGTAAAAGGGCAGCTTTTATTTTGGCTTTACATTGTGTTTTGGGTGTCTATTCAGGTCTGTCAAACGCTGCACCACACTATCTGAGCAAAGTTCTTTTGCATACAGGGTAAGTTGGGACCACTGATTAGGAGTAGTGCTAAAAGCAGTGCAGTTACCCAGGAACATGAATGCAAAAATCGGATACTCACATGAAGGGGGAGTTGCCTCAGGATCTACATATTTTAAAATTGCTACATGCGCTGAAAAGGTTGTTAAGGCTGCTCTCTGTGAGTGCTGGAACTGTGAAATTTTGGACAGAAAATTATTAAACTACTGTCGTAGTTCAAAATGTGCATTTCTGTGGTATGGTTTGCATTTGGCTTATTTTTTTCTTCTGGCTGCTTTTCTTATTCTGCTGTTATTAGTCCGTACCTCGTTATATGCTCCTAGGGAGTACATCCCTCTTGCTTGTTAGGATGGCATAGGTGGTAATTTGCAGTGGTACAAAGTGCTGAAGGAGAGATAATCAGCTGGCTAAATCATTACTCTGTGCAGAGACCAACTTGCTGACTTGCTATGCATGCCTTGCTTATCCCACATTGTTTAGGACCTAGAATGTTGTGCTAATTGCAAATGTAGTAGAAAAACTTTAACTTATTTGCCTGGAAAAGAAAAAAAAGAAATGGCTGAATGATGAATACATGGGATACATTGTCCTACCCTAGTAAGAGCTGTAAGTTGAGGGTCTTGGATGCTGTAGTGAATCTAGCAGGGCACAATTCAACACAGTAGCCTGCACTAAATTACCTCATACAATGCTGAATGGCCTCTCATTTTCTTTCTCAAATATCTCACCCTGAATCCATGTCAAGGTACAGACGTTTCTTTTGCCATGATCTGACATAGCTCTTGTTACCACGTGACACTTCGTAGTACTTTGTGATAAATGTTTCTAACATTGAGTTCTTCTTTCCTAAGTAGTGTTTTTCCTTTCTCTCTCTTTTTTTTTTTTTTTCCCCAGCTATCCATTGCAATCTGAATCCAAATGGTATTGATCACCCTGTCCCCACAGAAGGTATTAATCTGCAACTTGAAGGTGAAGGAGTTGAATCACCCTCTGTTAAGAACACTAGTACTCCAAAAGGGCCTGAGTCAAAAGAGACACCCAAGAGACAAGTGGAGCCAGAAATATCTAAGGTAGGTAGGACTGGGTTATTAGTTATTTTGGTGAACCCAGGCCTAAAGAACTCAGACTTCTTGAAGTCTGGCTACTGCTTAAAAAGCATTTATCATCCTGTGAAAGACATACAAAGGTGCAAAAGTAACAGTCTGATGAAGTGGGTGTTACAGAAGCAAGATATTGCTGTGGAGTGTGCATGGAGCCCATGCACATCTTGAACGTTGCACTATTTTATTTTTCTCTAGATGAAGATAATTCAAATAATGAAATATTTTTCTTTTTAGGCACTGGGGAGGCTTTTTTTTTTCCAAATGCCTCTGGTAACAACCAGAATGGGAAGAGATTCTTGGGTGTCTTTTGTTTACTTATTTATTTTTTCCTGGGGCAGGTAATGGAAGAGAAAGGTTCTTCAGATATATGATGAATATATGGATTTTTATATGGGTTACTGAGTTTAATAAACTGTTAACTAATTTTAGGTAAAATACCAGGTCAGTTCTTCTGTATCTGGTATGTCAGTGAATAAACATACTTCAGAGGTGAATTCCTCGAGACATATGGAGTGTCTGTTCTCATTCATAAGCTGCTGTTTCTTGTTTGTGTGCAGCAGACATGACTACCAAGTGCAGGTGAATGTGTGTGCTCCAGACACTTTGGGTACAGGGCAATAATACGTCATACTAGATATGTTTTTAACTAGAATAAAAATAAGAGAATGTTAAAAACAAAAATTATGAGAGATTCTTTAAAAGCCTTATCAGCCTTTCTGATCTTTAAAGGCCTCAAACCAGGGTTTTGGGGGTCATTTCTGCAGAGTGGAAAATTTAGTTTTTACTGAATCTGACATTTTTGGAGTCAATAGAGCAAATTAAATGAGTGTATGTATATATTTATTTTTTTTTAAAAGGTCCAAAAAAGGCAGAACAATTAATTCAATGACTGAACAGAACAAATAAGAGTATTTCCTACTGTCATCAGTGCATTAAAACTAACAAATAATACGCATGCAGTTGTAATGCCTTTCACTTTTAGAATAAAATAGCATAAAACTTTTTGGGCAGGACCCTTGACCATAAGGGCTTGGTATAAATTCTCCATTCTGATTTTTATCCAAAATATCTAGTTTTAAATTAGTACAGTTAAAACTCGCTTCGTTCTGTCTTAAGTCATTGAACTAGATCCAGTACTGGTTTGCATTTGTTAAAATCACTGCTACTTGCAGTTTCTGTTTTGTGCCCAATTATCAAGCATGTTGCTGATTTCTCTTGAACCTTTGGAGAACAGGTTTGTGCTTATTGCTTTGAGTCGTCCATTTGGTAACAAGACCACCAAAGTTTGGATCAGCCTTGAGACAAAGCTCAGCTGATAATGCATTTGCCCAGCTTTTCCCAGACAAAGGCAAGCTAACCCTGCCAGTGTTTCAACATCGCTAGATGAAAATCTGCCCTGTGTTGAAAGCTGTTAAGCTCAGAGGAGATCTTAGAAGCTTGGGTGTGAAGAAACTAAATGACACAATGGGGCTTCCAATTGAGAATGGACTCATAGGTAGTTGATGTGGAACTTGGGAAGATCAAGCTTGTCTTTGCTTGCAAAAGACTCATCCTAATGGAAAATCAAATGAAATATATTGGTGATTTAACGTAATGGAGCCCATATCCACTGTATGAGCTGTACTTGTTGGACTGATGAACAGAAAACCATTTCCAAGGCTGTCTGTGCTGGAGGTAGCTGGGGAAGCAGGGAAGCATAGTGCTCTCAAAGGAGCGAAATCAACTATTGGTTTCCTACATCTGATGGCAGTAGCTTTATTTAGAAAGTTGGGCATGCTTCAGCTTTAAAAACAAACTACCTAACTAAACATTTTGCTTGATGGAATAAGCTTGGCAAAATAGTATCAAGCTAATGAAGTGGACTATTTTTTCTGAAGGTAACTTTGGTTTTTATGTGTTGTATTAACTTGGTGATATTTTTCATCTGGATTAATATGTGTTAGCCTGAAGTTGCTTGTCTTTTCTGGCTTGTTCTGCCTTAAATTTAAAAATTGTGTTGCTTTGTCCTCTAAAAAGTGAATATAGAGTTGGTTTTGTAACTTGTGTGGCTTAAGAGTTGAATTAAGCTGTCGTTATGAAACTTTATCCATGCGAGTATATCTGTACAGTAGAAAGATGAGCGGGAATAGAGGAAAGTACTGTAAATAAAACGTTGTGGGCAGATCTATTTGTTTTATATTTCCTCATTCCTCAGTTGGTTTTAAAGATTTCTTTGCAATCCTATGTATTCAAATAATATTAACACATAGCTCATATCCACAATATTGAGACTTATATTGTACAAAGCAATGCAACGTATTGAGTGCAATTTAAGGTGCCTTTTATAGATCATCTTCTCTGCTTTCAGCTTTCTAATTTGTCTTCATTGGGACCAATGCCAGCACTTTAAACCCCTGGCTGCTTTAAGTTTTTTTCTGTCCAAAGAAACAAACGAAATCTCCTTTCTAATGAAGTATGTCCTTTTTCTGTCCTCAGCTATGAACATGCAGAACAGAAGTAACTCATGGGCTACAGATAGTTTTGAAGTTCCTTCTTATGCAGCTACTTTAATGTAAATAGGGGGGTACAAGTGTTTGTTTCCATATTTGGGATGCAGACAGCAGAAGTGCAGCATGAATGAAGGATCACTCATTGAGAAGTTCCTGATGAGTATGGAATTTCATTTTTATAGGCTGACTGAGGTAGAATTTTAAAGGAAAACTGAACAATGATCTTAGTCTCCCTCAGCTGCTCCCCTAAGGAACCACCTGGTTACAAATGTGACATCTCAGTGACATCCAGTGATAGGACAAGGGGCAACGGATGCAAGCTGGAACACAGGAGGTTCCACATAAATGTGAGGAAGAATTTCTTCACAGTGAGTGTAACAGAACACTGGAACAGGCTGCCCAGAGAGGTTGTGGAGTCTCCTTCTCTGGAGACATTCAAAACCCACCTGGACATGTTCCTGTGTGACCTGACCTAGGTGTTCCTGCTCTGGCAGGGGGATTGGACTAGATGATCTTTTGAGGTCCCTTCCAATCCCTAACATTCTGTGATTCTGTGAAATGTGAGCAAGTCCAGAAAAGGCCAAGATGATTCATATGTAAACTGATGTGCATAATCCAGTGAGATGTCGCTAATGTACAGATTATAATAGAAATTAAGGAAATTATATGAAAATTAAAAATACTTATCTTTTTAGGTTTATATATTTATTTAAAAGTGTGTATTTATATAAATCAATATATACACATTCTTGGTCAGTAATCGATTTTTCAGTATTCACGTTACATAAAAAAATTCAGGTAGTTGAGTGGACACTCAACAGAGCACAAAACTTTGTTGGAGAAAGCAGGGATGGTTTTTAATATAGTTTTTAAAAAAATATAGTATTTCTTTAACACCTTCTACATCTCGCTTCTGTTGTGTGTGTTTTCTGGAATTATTATTTTTTCATTAAAATGCTGCTTCTGGCTCTTATGTCTCATCTGTTTGGTTTTAATATCATACTTATCTCTAGATAAACACAATGAGTCAGGGCATTTGGAGTTACAGAGTAGAGTTCTGTTAAAAAAAAATCAAAAGTTGTGCTATACATTTGAAGTCGTGTACTTCTCTGAGCACCGGCTTTAACAGAAGGCAACTTGCCTAATAAGATTCAGAAAATCATCTCTTACAGAAATATTACCTTCTATCAAGGCTTCCCACACATTGCACTCATAAAGCTCAGTTCATTGTGAGCATGAGACCCAAATCTGATCTGTCACTTATTAGAAGATTATTTATTCAGGGAGTCTTGATTCCTAAGTAAGGTGTGCATATGTGGTGAAACATTTTGTCTCATTATGTGGTAGCAGCAGTAGCAAATAATAAAGACGTTTTAATGGCAACCACTAGACTTTTTATCTTGTGTTAGCAATGGCAGTTTTCTATCTGACTCGGAGACAAATTAGCAGTCCTTTAAAATGTTCATGCGAACTATGAAAAGAAACTAGTAAAAGAAGTGAGAAGTGCTTTTGTCTTGCCTTCTATTGATAAGTGCTATAGGGATAGATACCAGTAGACTATACTTTTTGTGGCAGTATAGCTCATTAATTCTTTTGGTTGCTTTTTCTTTCTTAAAAAAATAAATACTTTTTTTCAAAATGACATTGAACAATACTGCAGGGCTGAGTGAACTCGGTAACAAAAAGATGAGAATTTATCTCAGCTTACTGTTCAGGACTCCCAGTTCAGGACTGATTGGGTGGAAGCAGCTCCTCTGGCTTCCTGGGGAGTTCTGCTGTGCTTGGGAAGTATTTGGTGTGTGTCAAGTGTGTGATGAAATGTCCAAGCACAAAAGAGTGAGGTTTCTGAGTAATAAGGGTGTTACTGAATTCTTCTTAGAAATAAAAAAGTGTTTTGTCAGTTACTTTAAAAAAAAAAAAAAAAGTCCTGATACTGTTCTCTAACAAGACAATAGGAAAAAAGCAATTTTCTAGAAGAATTCTCCAGATTTTTTGATCAGTGGCTTCTGCTTCACAGTGTTTATCCTTTTTGGTCAAGTTTATAAAATAGGTTGCATGAGAAAGACCATATTTGCTCTGGTGATGAGTATGATGGAACATACACATTCATCCGTATAGCTGCTTGGTATGCCAAGATCATTTTATTTCCCCCTTCCCACTTTTTTTTTCTTCTTTTTTTTTTTGTTTTTTTTTTTTTTTCAATTGGTTGAGAAACAGCAATGGCCACTGAACTGGAGCAATGAGGTTTTACCATTTTTCTTTGTCTTCCAACTATTCCCCCCTCTTGTGAGACTCCTGGTAGCCACAGGATATGTGAAGAACCACACAGACTGGACTAGCTGAAGTTAAATATTTCACCTGTTGGAAGTGGATGTTCAGCATAACCCCACCTGGGATGTTCCACTTCTCCAGGTTTTGATTTAAAATCATGCAGCAATATGGGAGGGTGTTTGAATTGGTACAGACCCTGGATGGTGAAATGTTACTTTACTGAGAGGAAGTTTGCTTGTCTTAGCTGATTTTTGTGAAGTAGTTAACAGATTACCAACGTCCACATCAGATCACCACAATGAAAGCCAATAGATACGGTGTGTGATTTTTTTTTTTTTTTTTTTTTAATTTTTAATTTTTTTTAAAGTTTTTTTTTTTTTTTCTCCCCACTCTTTGACTGCAGTAATGATGAAATACCACTTACTGCATTGAGTCTTTTTTATGACTAGCAAAACCAGGTATAGAATCTGAATGTACAGTATGTCTGAAATAGATTTTAAAATATTTGGTAAATGTTATTGGCTGAAATAATTACACTTCAGGGCAAGGTTCCTTTCTAATGTCTCATTCTGTGATTATTAGTAATACACAGTAATTAGTGTGCTCACTTCTGTCTTCATTTTCAGTAGACTTTTTCTTTCATGTGTTGCATTGTTAGAAGTATGCATGTTGTCTTGCTTTCAGGTGTTAAATTGGGGACTGAAATGTTTTATGTGTATGTATCTCTTCCTCTCTCAGCCTGTCATTCATGATTGTGACCTCTGGCTGAAGTCTGAAGTTTCAGAACCGTGCACTGAACAAACCTGCTACCCTGAGCAGTGACACAGGAGTGCTGGGTGACCTGGTACATGTCAAGCAGCTGCTTGACCTTTGTTTATCACTCTGGGGTTTTACTGGCGTGAATGAAGTGCTGGAGTAACCCTACCTGTAGTGCAGAGTATAGCTGCTTGGTTCAGAATTTACATGGTCACGAGCCAGGAAAACAAGAAACATCTCTCTCTCTTGGGGTCCTGTAAGCCAGTTTATCATAGGAGGACAGACGCCTGATTGGGAATTCAAGTGTATTTTTGCTGTAGCAATCCTTTGCCTGTTCCTATATCATCCATTCTTGTTAAGTAGTGTAATATGAAGGCCCACACTTTTTCAGTGAGGTTTCTACATTCAGTATGAAAGATCTGTTTTCTCCTGTTCAGCCTGTTTGCCCTGACTGTGTGTGTGGGGGATCCTGAAATACCATCTGCCCTGACAGCAGCCACGTGTAAGTGGGAGATCATGCCTGAATTAGTTGTGCTCTGCCCAGGACAGCGAGGGGAAAAGAAGGGCATCTGCAAAGGACCATTATTCATTTCCTTCTCCTTCACCCCTCATCACAAGGTGGGATTATTTTTCTATTGCTTCTCTTCTTTCTCCCCATAGGAAGTCCAAATGATTAGCTCAGACTAATACTTAGTTGTTTAGATTGGGTGTAAGGAGAACAGACCACTACTGGTTGACCTTCCAAACTATTTAAAGGGATCCTTCATGAAATTCATCTGTACAAGCATTCTCTATCTATGACTTCAGTCCATCAGGTGATAATAGGAAGAGAAATTTGTTTGTCAGGATTTTTGGAGTTGTACTTTCACCAGTGCATGCATGTGAAGGATGGCAAGGTGTTGGCCTGGGGGAAACGGTGCAGTCTGTGACCCCGAGGTGTGCTAGGGGTGCTAGCAAAGTGGTGGTTCCCCTGCAGGGAGTGAATGCAGTCCTCATATAGGGCAGGCGAGAGCAGATGGTTACAAAGAGGCAGATGAGGGAGCATAAGGAGGGAAATGTAGTCTGATCTGGCTCCTGTTGTCCTGTGAAAGCTATCAATGTGAAATTTGTATTCTTTCCCATTACACCAGTGTGAAAAGGAGCAGCAATTGCAGTACATATTAGCAAACATAAGCAGTAAAAAGCTGTGGTAGTACTCTAGAAATAAGTGGGATGTCTAATACTATAGATGCATGTAGACACAGACACATTATTTAAAAGTACTTCTCGTTGGGGAAAAAGAAATATAGATTAAAAGATGAAGCAGCTTTTAAAGGAAAAAGCAATTCCGTACAGCATGTGGATGCATAATGTACTTACAGTGCCAGTTCTGTTTGCCTCATTGTGAAGCTGCTTCACAAAGCCATCCAAACCCTCTGCTTTCACTTTGAAGCTACTTTAAGGGCTTCATAGAGATTGCTTCAAAAATAAAGCAGTATTTTAATGACACAGCTGCCTTGATAGGGAAGGAAAAGTATAGAATTGCCCAGTAAAGAAAATAATAGCATTGTGATTAGAGGGATTACAAAATGTATTATAGAACCAATTTAGCATTTAAAATGGTAAAGCAGTTTAATGCTCTACTACTGGCACTGCAGGTTCTGCAAATAGTGCATCTCGTCTGAGCTAGAACAGTAATTTCATTAATCTGCCGCATGTGTTCACTGGACGTTTCTGACAAAACTGATTAGCAGTTGCTGTAGTCCACCTTTCTCTCTGCAAGTGGGAACTCTTCCATTTTGAAAAAGAACATAATTGCTGAGCTCTGAGAGTGAAGTGTGTCACAATCACAAAAGGGGTATGGGACTGTAATAGCCTTGATAATGTCTGAAGGGCGTTTCTTGAGATATCAATCTGTCAGGCTTTCCCTCAGCGAAGAGGCACACGAAGGAGGGAAGGGATTTCATTAGGAGAGTCTGGAAAAGGGTGTCCTAGGGCAGAGTGAAGTCTGTCTTCCTCTCAGTTACCATGGGTGGGATTGAGCTTGCTGATGAGGGCAATTTAAATTAAGTGTCTGAGTGTAAACTGGGTGTCTAAACTCTTATTCTGTTTGGTGGAGATGTAGTCAGCATGCTCAGAGGAGTGTAGAAAGGGATCAGACACCATCTGAAGTGAGCACTGCTTTGGGGACTGCATTGACACTTGAGTTTAGGTATTCGGATCTCAAACTCAGTTCTGTCTGCCTTATTAGCTCATCAGCCTCTGTTTGATGTTGAAATGATGCCTGATGGAGGTGAAACCTTGTGTTAGGAGACCACATTTCAGAAGCTACATTTACCTCGAAAATTATACTTTGAACACTTGGGATAGACTAGTCGCATGTTTACGGCTATGTTCAAGGTGGTCTTCTGGCAAGCAAATGCTGCTTAATCTGGAAAAAAGAGTCTTGTCTTTTGAATTAAAAGGAAATGATTGGAGAGTGTGTGTATTTCATTTTCCCCCCTTTCTTTTAAGTGGTCTTAGACTTTAGAAGCCTGTTGCTCTTCACTAGAAGTGAAGTTCTTGCTCTGTGGCTCAGTATTTCTCTTGGTAGAAGAATGATGATTATTAGGACTAGTTAAAACTGTTGTTTCAGTAGAAAACTGAGATTTGGAATAAATTTGCTACCAAAATTTTGTGTTTTGCATGTGTATGTATGTAAAATTCATTGTCCAGAAGCTCTACAGTGTGTCCCTGAAAACTGGAAAACATTCACAGTCTAGGAGGTTCCTCCAGTGCATTGATGATAACTACTTAATGCAAATGGTGGATAAGCCGACTAGGAGAGGAGCGCTGCTGGATCTTGTACTTACCAACAAGGAGGGTCTTGTTGAAGCAGTGATGGTCGATGGCAGCCTTGGCTGCAGTGATCATGAGATGGTGGAGTTCAGGATCTTGTGTGGGAGGAATAGAGTACCAAGCAAGACCAGAACCCTGGACTTCCGCAGGGCCAACTTTAGCCTCCTTAATCAATTGTTAAGGGAAGTCCCATGGGACAGGGTGCTAGATGGTAAAGGGGCTCAAGATAGTTGGTCAACATTCAAGGACCACTTCTTGCAAGCTCAGGATCAGAGTGTCCCAATGGGTATGAAATCAAGTAAGGGAGCTAGGAGACCAGCATGGTTAAACAAGGAACTGCTGGGCAAACTTAGGTGGAAAAAAAGAATTTATGGATCATGGAAAGAGGGGCTAGTCACTTGGGAGGAATATAGGACAGTTGTCAGAGGATGTAGAAAGGCAATTAGGAAAGCTAAGGCCTCCTTAGAACTTAACCTTGCAAGCCAGGTCAAGGACAATAGAAAGGGCTTTTTCAAATACATAGCTAATAAAACAAACACTAGAGGCAATATAGGCCCACTGATGAATGAGGGGGGTGCCCTAGAGACAGAGGATATAAAGAAGGCAGAGGTGCTGAATGCCTTCTTTGCCTCTGTCTTTACTCCTGCAGGCTTTCCCCAGGAGCCCCTGATCCCTGTAGCCCCAGAAGAAGTCAGGATAAAGGAGGAGTTTGCCTTGGTAGATGAGGATTGGGTTAGGGATCAGTTGAGCAATCTGGATATCCATAAATCAATGGGACCAGATGGAATGCACCCAAGGGTGCTGAGGGAGCTAGCAGAGGTCATTGCTAGGCCACTCTCCATCATCTTTGGTAAGTCATGGAGAACAGGAGAGGTGCCTGAGGACTGGAGGATAGCAAATGTCACTCCAATCTATAAGAAGGGCAAGAAGGAGGACCCGGGTAACTATAGACCGGTCAGCCTCACCTCCATCCCTGGAAAGGTGATGGAACAGCTTGTTCTTGGCACGATCTCAAGGCACATCAAGGATGAGGGGGTCATTAAGAGCAGTCAACATGGTTTTACCAAGGGTAAGTCATGTTTGACCAACCTTATTGCCTTCTATGAGGAAATAACTAGGTGGATAGATGATGGTAGAGCGGTAGATGTGGTTTATCTTGATTTCAGTAAAGCATTTGACACTGTCTCCCACAGCATCCTTGTAGATAAGCTGATAAAGTATGGGTTTAGTGATCAGGTAGTGAGGTGGATTATGAACTGGCTGAAGGGAAGAAGCCAGAGAGTTGTGGTTAATGGGACGGAGTCTAGTTGGAGGCCTGTGACTAGTGGAGTCCCTCAGGGGTCGGTACTGGGACCGGTGTTGTTTAATATCTTCATCAACGACTTGGATGAGGGTACAGAATGTATCCTCAGCAAGTTTGCTGATGATACCAAACTAGGAGGAATGGCTGACACACCAGAGGGTTGTGCTGCCATTCAACGAGACCTTGATAGGCTGGAGAGTTGGGCGGGGAGAAACTTAATGAATTTCAACAAGGGCAAGTGTAGAGTTTTGCATCTGGGGAAGAACAACCCCATGTACCAGTACAGGTTGGGAGCTGACCTGCTGGAGAGCGGTGTAGGGGAAAGGGACCTGGGGGTCCTGGTGGACAGGAGGATGACCATGAGCCAGCAATGTGCCCTTGTGGCCAAGAAGGCCAATGGCATCCTGGGGTGTATTAGAAAGGGAGTGGTTAGTAGGTCAAGAGAGGTTCTCCTTCCCCTCTATTCTGCCTTGGTGAGGCCACACCTGGAGTATTGTGTCCAGTTCTGGGCCCCCCAGTTCAAGAAGGACAGGGAACTGCTCGAGAGAGTCCAGCGTAGAGCCACAAAGATGATTAAGGGAGTGGAACATCTCCCTTATGAGGAAAGGCTGAGGGAGCTGGGTCTCTTTAGCTTGGAGAAGAGGAGACTGAGGGGTGACCTCATTAATGTTTATAAATATGTAAAGGGTGCGTGTCATGAGGATGGAGCCAGGCTCTTCTCAGTGACATCCAGTGATAGGACAAGGGGCAATGGGTGTAAGCTGGAACATAGGAGGTTCCACATAAATGTGAGGAAGAATTTCTTCACAGTGAGGGTGACAGAACACTGGAACAGGCTGCCCAGAGAGGTTGTGGAGTCTCCTTCTCTGGAGACATTCAAAACCCGCCTGGACATGTTCCTGTGTGACCTGATTTAGGTGTTCCTGCTCTGGCAGGGGGATTGGACTAGATGATCTTTTGAGGTCCCTTCCAATCCCTAACATTCTGTGATTCTGTGATTCTGTGATTGGCTTGGTCAGGCTGCCTGAGAATAACAGATGCAGCAGCATATTTGCTGCCTCTTCCTGTTCCTCTTACTGGGACAGATTCTCCAGCTGTTTTCTGTGGTGGGCAGTGGTGAAGGCCTCCACTGGTACTTTGTCTGTGTCATGCCTCTGATTTTAATTGAAAGTATTTGATGGGTGGGGACTAAAGCGTGCATGGTGTTCTTCTCAGAGGGATATCTTGTCTCATTTGGGGCCTCTAGGCACTGCATAAATGCCAACAATAATGACCTCTGAAATCATGGAGGCTTTTCAGTATGCTTTCATTTCACACTCTGCAAATACTAGTTCTTTTTAGCTATTTCTGAATGTGGACTTCAGTCAGAAGTGTTTCTGTTTTATCTCTATTCCACAGTCAGCTGCAGATTACTGTGTAGCTGATGTGCCACTGCAGGGAGTTGGGAAACAACTCCCAAATGTTAAAGCAGACATTTTCTATGATGCTGTGTATTATCAGTGGGGCAAGCAGAAGGTAAGGAGAACGTAGTGTTTAATGAGAGACAATTCTTCCCTTTCCCTCTTCAATTTTTTTGACCAACTGATTTGTAAGTAGTGTGGGGTTTCCTTGGCTGTGATGCTATTAAGTGAAACTTTGATATAGCAGTTCAGCCTGGGGATGGCTTTAAGTGCCTGTGTCTTACTTCTAGTACTTCTGTGCTTCTAGTTATGTTGACGAGGTGCTTTTATATTGTCATCAACCACTCTGGGCATTTGCAGGGTTAGTTCAAAACTAAGAATGATATCCAAGTATGACAGATTCTTAAACTAAAGAAGTGCTGTAGGTTTGCAATGGGAAAGTAGAGGGAGGGAGGAAGCAGTACAACACTATGTTTCTTTGAATTTGGGAAGTGTCAGTGTTAATGTGCAGCTGAAGCCTTTGGCACTTGGAAAAGACAAATGCTGTTGGGGATAGTGGCATCAAAAATCACAAGTAATTTCCCTGTAAGAGATTAGGGAATGTGAATCCAATTCCTTCAACAAATCCACAGTTAAAGAAGAGAAAAGAGATTACCTTCTGTTTTTAGGCTGTTTACTTATTTTAGCTGTTGAACTGTCTTGTTCTGTTCATGTAAACTTCTTCCGTTCACCTACCAAATTGATCTTGTTACCCCTACAGCCTGTATCTTTTCATAGAATCATAGAATTGTTTTGGTCAGAAAAGACCTTTAAGATCATCAAATCAAACCATTAACCTGGCACTGCCAAGTCACTACAAAACCATGTCCTTTAGCACCTCCTCTACATGTCTCTTAAATACCTCCAGGGATGAAGACTGAACCATTTTCATGTCAAGCACAGGAACAGGCTGACAACTATTTGGGTAAAGAAATTTTTTCTAATATCCAATCTAAACCTCCCGTGGCACAACATGAGTCTGTTTCCTCTCATCCTGTCACTTGTTTCTTGGGAGAAGAGACTGACCCTCACCTTGCTACACCCTCCTTTCAGGTAGCTATAGAGGGCAATAAGGTCTCCCCTCAGCCTCCTCTTCTCCAGTCTAAATAACCCCAGTTCCCTCAGCTGTTCCTACATAAGACTTGTGCTCCAGACCCTTCACCAGCAGCTCAGTGTCCTTCTTGTAGTGAGGGGCCCAAAACTGAACACAGTATTTGAGGTGCAGCCTCACCAGAGCTGAGTACAGGGGGACAATCACCTTCCTGGTCCTGCTGGTCACACCATTTCTGATAGAGGCCAGGATGCCGTTGGCTTTCTTGGCCACCTGGGCACACTGCTGGCTCGTGTTCAGCTGCTGTCAACCAGCACCCCCAGGTCCTTTTCCACCAGGCAGCTTTCCAGCTACTCTTCCCCAAGCCTGTAGCGCTGCATGGGGTTGTTGTGACCCAAGTGCAGGATTCAGCACTTGGCCTTACTGAGCCTCATACAACTGGCCTTGGCCCATCGCTCCAGCCTGTCCAGGTCCCTCTGCAGAGCCTCCCTGCCCTCAGGCAGATCAACACTCCCACTCAATTTTGTGTCATCTGCAGATTTACTGAGGGAGCGCTCAATCCCCATGTCCAGATCATTGATAAAGATATTAAACAAGACAGGCCCCAAAATTGGGCCCTGGGGAACACTGCTTGTTACCGGCCTCCAACTGGATTTAACTCCATTCACCACAACTCTCTGGGCCCGGCCAGCCAGCCAGTTTTTAACCCAGCAAAGCATATGCCCATCCAAGCTGCAAGCAGCCAGTTTCTCCAGGAGAATGCTGTGGGAAACAGTGTAAAATACTTTAGTAAAGTGTAGGTAGACAACAACCACAGCCTTTTCCTCATCCACATCAGCTGCCTCATCCTCTTCATGTAACCCAGTATAGAGAGCAAGAGTTCACTAGAGTCAGAGTTAGCTATGATCAGTTAAGACTAATTTGGTATGCAGTCTTGCTTCACAAACTGTTGTGTGAAATGGGAGATGCTAATCCTGGTCCCTGTGGTGCAGTGCTACTAAATCCCACCTGTGTCTGATTCAGATTGAATAACCAGCAGAATCTGCTTAGGGCTTGGCAGCAATCTGCCTGTGAGTGTGCAGCAGGAGAAGCTCAACATGGGATTCAGGAGGCAGCTGAGCCCATCTTATGTCCCACAGCAGCTCATATATGTGACCCTTCTTGCAACCTCAAGAGCTGCAACAGTAGAAGCAGCTAGAGTGTGCAGCCTGGGCTGTTGGGGAGATGGAGCAAGGCCACTGTTCTGGGTTATAGGAAGCTATTACACTGGCCTTCTGTTAGAACATAAACATTGCATTGCCTGCCTACCTGGAGGTCCTGCTAACAGTCATTAACATGGTCTGGAGCATCAATTCTTCCATCTCCCTTGCCTCCTAGTTCCTCACCCAGAGACTGTAGTTAGTACTGGTAGGGGCTGTTCTCCGAAGATGTACTTGGTAGAATGAATTTTTCTAATTTTACCCATGTCTAGGAATAAATATTGTGATAATGCATCAAGCTGCACTTCTAGGGTTAAGTGTGTACTTGACATGCATATCCAAAAATAGAAAACCTTCAGCTCTGAACAAGGTAGGGTTACTGCATATCTTGAGGCCTTTTTTTATCCGTTACATAGAGAATCTCATAAGTGGGTATTATGTTCTGCCTTTTTTCCTTTTTTCTCTAATGTCTGTAAATGCATCCATCAACTACTGATGACTTTGCTGACCTAGACACCCTCTACTTTTTTTGCCTTTTTTTCCTTGCTTTAAACAAAAGCATGACAATAGAGTCTGTGTCTAATGGTTTTAGAACTGCTATTAATTCATCTTTCATTCAAGGCTGATTGCTTTCAATCTTAGTAGTACACTTTAGATTGCAAAGGATTTTGTGAATGTGTTTTCATTATGAAAAGGTAGATATGACTGAACTTCAGCATACCTATGCTGATAATACAGTCTTTTATTTAGATAAAACTTTTGTATAGGTTTGAAGATACATTTTAAAATAATCAATATCCTTGCTGATTAAATAGAAAACCTTTTTCTAGAGACTATCGTGGTCATATGTTCTCCTTCAGATGTAAGACTGTCTCAAACTTACTTCTCTTTCGGTGACTCAGGTTTTTTGCTTTTTTTTCAGGTTTGTCCTCGAGAACAAATAGCTTAATTGTCAACATTTCAGCATTAGATGGTGATTTGTGAAGTTGATGAGGAAAACTGAGAGTGTTATTCCATGTACTAAGCTTTCCCAAAACCTTTATTGTTGACTGTAGAAGAATCTGAAGTGCTCGTTAAGGTTCATACTTATTGAACTGTCACTACTGTTTTCTTTTTCTGTAGGGACGGCTACTTTTTGCCTTGCAAACTATAATTGTCCATAGTAACTGGTAGCAGATGATTTTGGAGAATTATTCAAGCAAAAAAACCTCATCAGCTTTGTTTTCCATAGCTGTTGTTTTGTGTTCCCTTACTCTGTTGAAATGATTTAGTATTGGAAGGGTTTCATTTTTAAATAGTGTTTTTGAAGGGAAGAAAAGAAAAAAAAAAAACAGTGACAAATGAAATGCTCCAACCAGGTAAGTGTTCAACATATTGATTACACTCTCAAATTCACGTGAAATTCAATTCATTGCATGTATCCATTAGTACATATTGCCCCTTCTGCCTTTTGCTGGGAGGAAAACAGTGTAAGACAGTACCTTTTATTTCCTCTTGTTGACTTTCTCCCTTGCCCTGGTTTCCAGGTTCCAAAGGACACAAACATGCTGATAAGAGCCAAAAAGAAGAATAATTGGGAAGGAAGTTGTCTTAGCTTTTGATTCCAAAAAGAATACTGTAGAATGTAGTCAAGTTACATGAACAAGCCTGACATCTGGGGGGGTCGCAACAAACCAGAGTGCATCCTATTGCTGTGCTCTAAAATATTTTATGCAAATTGCAAGTGATTCTAAAAACACAAAATAAACTGAACAGATGAAACTGAATTTGAAACTTAAATTAGCTCCTCTAATTTTTCTTTTCTACATGTTCAGCATCTTCCACCCACCCCCCTTTTTTATTTTATTTTATTTTATTTTTTTTACAAATCTGTTTCACTTCAGGATCTTACAAAGACTTATACCAGGTTGGAGAGGGGGCAGGATGGAATGGAAGTGCAAGTGTGTCCTAGCTGAACTGAGTTGATGATGGAGCACTCCCTTTAGTGATGTATTTCCTGCAGCATGTTCCTGTTCTCTCATTTTATTGAGCAGACTGCTCAGTTCTTTGACTTCAGTAAGTTGATGATCAATTTATTTTCCACTTGAATTGTCTTACTCTGGCTTTTATTAGTGATAGAGTACTCTGTACCAGTTGGTCAAGAGCAACCAGTGAGAAATGTCCCCTTTGGCAGCATTCCCTTGTTAATTTGGTTTATTTTAATCACTTTGCCATGCTTGCAGTAGTTAGGGAGAGTATTGCTTTTGCTGAGAGAAAAGTCTGGAAGTGCAGTTTAAATAGAGCTGGGGGAGACTGAATCAGACTAGGAGACGGAATGGGAGATAGCAATCTAAAAGAGTAGTAACCTTAATAATCATAGAATCGTAGAATTGAATAATTATGGTTGGAAGGGACCTCCAGGGTCATCAAGTCCAACCTTTATCCCATCATATTCCTAACCATTAAACCACTAGACCATGGCCTCAAGTGCCTCATCAACCCGTTTTTTGAACACCCCCAGGGGCGGCGACTCCACCACTTCCCTGGGCAGCCTGTTCCAGTGCCTAACCACCCTCTCAGTAAAGAACTTCTTCCCAATATCCAATTTAAACTTCTCCTGAAGCAACTTGAGGCCATTTCCTATTGTCCTATCATTAGTAATTTGGGAGAAGAGACCAACACCAGCCTCACTACAACCTCCTTTTAGGTAGTTGTAGAGAGTTTGTCTTAATGTGCAAGAGATGAATTGGGTGATCTTACAGTGAAACTGGAGACTTGCAAACATTTTTTTTTTTTGTCCAGAGAAATGTAGCAGCCCTCTGCATCCAATGCTATAAATACATGAACAATAGAATGGGTAGCAGTGAAATTATCCATCTAGGATATGTGATTGAGCTCAAAGGATCAATAGAAAAAGCCGAGGAAGGCATAGGCTGCAAGTATAGTAGGTGGATGATGGACATCAGACATGGTAGAATATGTGCAGCAAAAGGGAATTTGACTACAGAGGATGAAATATAGTGCAAAGGAAGAATAATTTCTAGGATGAGTGTGAATATACCACTGTATTTATAAATCTTAGAACTGAGGAAGAGGTAAAACCAGAAAATTGTTACTGCTGCATGCAAATACACTAGAAGAATAAAACTTCTGTGTGGACACAAGCAAATAGGCTATAAAACAAGCTAGAACTTGGAACTTTTCTACCTACTAGAAAGTTCCTCTCACAATTTTATTAATGGATATTAATCTGTCACATGTACAAACAGATTAACTACAACCTCTCCCTTAGCAAAGCTCGTATCAGTTGTTTGGCTTTTAATCCTGTTCTCAATAGATTGACAAGGCTTATTGTATAAAAACAGTAAAATGAGTTTCACTGACCTTTGGCATCTGCATGAAATATAAAAACACAAGTGATGAGCTTTAGATGTGCTATTGATGTTTTAATCAATGAAGCAACACAAAGGGAAAAAACATACATGAATGTTTATTTTCTGCTTTCACTTTTGAGATTAATTATTGCAAGTGGTTCTTATGTTTGATAGTGAAGGTCTTTAGGACCTGTGAATTTTGACCAATTTGTTGGAAAAGTTATTCTAATTTACTATTTTTATTCTGTCCAAACATAAAAAAAGATAATCTAGCTCTTCCTGTGTTGCAACACACATCTTGCACAGTGAGTAATGGCAATAGTGCTAGCAAGTACTTACAAATACTGGTACTTACAAATGCTTACAAATCTTCTATACCAGTTTGGTGCATTTCTACTGTGTATTATGGCTGGGTTTAGAAGTATTCAGTAGTGTTAAATAGCATTCCTAAAGGTTATTTCTGATTATACTAGTCAAGAGAATAGCATCAGAACCATTTATAGGTATTGATAATATTTTTTGGTCTGTCAGGAAACAGCCTATTCTTATGTGCATCTGCTAATAATTTTGTGTAGTAATATAATAAAAGGTTACAGTACAGTGTTCAAAGAAATGGCAGTGGAATAAAAGTGAGGAAGGAAACTCCGCCTCCATGTAATCTCTTCCATGAGAACATAGATATTTCATCTCACAATGTAAACTTGGAAGTTTTCAGTAATCACAAGGTGATTGCATCTCATCTAAGGACAGTTCAAAAAAAAGAAGCGTTCAACTTCAGTGGAAGGTCATTGTTGACTAAGGAGGTTTTGGAAACATGTCCTCATAAACAGCTGGTAATAAAATGTTAATTTATAATTGTAAAATGGTGGTTTAGCAGCTAGGTATGAGGAAAGCAGCTCCATGTCGGAAGCTTCAAAGACAAAGTGAAATGGGAGAGAAATTGAAAGATGGGGGGGGCTGGACTCCTAGAACTGTGCTGCTGCATCTTGGAGCGAGTGAGCTGCCTCATGAGCCATGAGCGGGAGAACAGCTTTAATGGCATCAAAGAGACAGGGCAGGTGAGAAAGAAAATGTGAGAAGTACTACACATCTTCAAGAGAAAGCTGAATTCCTTAAAAGCTAGATTATCTGGAAGCCCTGTGCAGTGCCTTGCAAAACTGTCTGGTTGTGTCAAAATGCTGCCTGTCAGTAGATGGTGCTCTATATATCAGCTATTTACTCATGCTGCCTCATTTGGCTGTGTTTTCATGGAAAAGGTCTGGTAACATTCCTTAACAGTTCATTTCTCTGAGTTCTGATGTCTGGGAGATTAGAAAACGGAGGCTTTTGAGGGACTGCCAAAAGAAAAAAAAAAAAAAGTGTTGACTAGGTTCCTTTGAAACATCCTCCATCCCTGAATTTTTTCAGCAACTACTTTTGCTTGTGAACATATATTGTTTGAAGCTTGGAGAAATTCAGAAGCTTCTAGCATAAAAACCTTGAACAAACATTGTGGATTGGAGAATATATAGCAGACTAATTCAGTTTGGCAACTGACCTGTAAGACACTGCAATAAAATGGTCTAAAATAAAACTACAAGGCAGATTTGGCAAGTCATTTACAGTTCTAAAGTTTTCTTTTGCATATTTACTCTGCAGTTTTACCTGCTGTTTCTGGGTGGATAGGAATTAGTTTATTTTTAAATACTTCTTAGAAAATACTTCTTAGAAAGGACTTAAATTAATCAATGTAATTGTGAGTTTTACCTGGAGTCATTTATTCATTGGTAGTTGGACAGATAATAAAAAGCTGCATAAAGATTAAGATGTACTTATTAATGTGATTGAAGTATTATTGGACCTGCTTGAATTTTGCTATTCAGAAAATATGCCAGCTCTGGAGGAAAAAAGTTACACGTGTTAATTGTGTAAAAATATCACTGGCCAGAGGCTGCTGTTGAGACGAAAGCCGTGATCTGGGCAGCAGACCAGCATGGCAGACCTAATGGGGAATTTGAAATGCTTAAAGTTATGTGTGTCTTTATGTAGTGGTCTGTGTATAGAACATCAGCTACTTAACCAAGAGTTAAAATTTGGCTTGTGAGATGAATTTGCCCCTGAAGTGAATCTTGAGAACTGCCTGCTGTTCGCTGCCTCACACTGCTGGTCTTTCTACAAACAGAAATTGAAGGATTAGCATGAATTTTTCATGTAATCTTAAACTGCAAGCAAATGATCCAAGAAAGAGAAGAGACCTGAGTTCCTTTCAGAAATGTAATTAAAATATTTCTAGTTCTTATTCAGGGCCAGTTTGTCTTCCCAGCACATCAATTTAGATATCCCTTCACAGATCTCTCTCCAGAGAGGATATACATTGTATGTACTCAACACATTATAGAGATGAATATCGTTCCTCACAGTGCTTCATTTACCTTCCCTCAGTCCTTCTTTCACGTTCATCTCCTTATGATTCAAGTTCCTTGTATTGAGGTCAGGCAGGCATAATATTTTTGTTGAAAACCTCAACTCCACATTTTTAGGGGCATCTCACAGCTGCCTTCCTGGGAAGATGTTGCTGGGACATTTTGGGCTGGATTTACAAATGGTAGCTGGAACTGAAGATGCAAATCTTCATTTGACTGGCATTCCTCCCCTGCTTATCCTCCCCTGGTGCCTGCAGGGGGATGTTCCTGGGAAAGTCCCATTTTCCCATGAATGCCCTTATCTAGGAGATATGTTCAGAGCATGGCAACAGTATTAACCTCTGCCTTCTTTGACAAACCCCACCCTTGAATCTGGTCTGCTGAATCCCATCTATGTGGGCTTTATAGCTCCAAATCTTCGGGGTTCTGAGCAGAGATGGTGCTGTTGCCGCATCCGTCTGTTTCCTTTTAAAATAAGGACAACCTTCTGACCTTCCTTTTGCTTTGCTGCACTACAAGGAGAGATGTTTTCTGTGAGTGAGATGTCTCGCTTTGGCCTGGCTGGCCTTGATGTGAATATGGGACTTGTGCTCTGTGGCTTTTTTTGTATCTTCTTGTTGGCTAACTTAGGCTGCTTCCTAGCCAGGAGGGACTGGCCTTCATGAATCTGTTAGAGGCTTTTTGCTTTTTCTAATAAAGGGGATAAAAGGCCACTGTAGTGCTTAAGCTGATTTTATGAATATAGGACTTCATAGGGATGATAAGAGAATACAGGAATTCCCTTATTAGGGAGAGAAAATTAGTTTCTCAAAAGTAACTAGCAAGAAATTACATTGACGTCAGAAGTGCCCTGCTTGTTTTGAAAAATAAGTAGTGTATCTGCCTTCTAGATATTTATTTAAGTTCAGAAATCCATTATGACCTTCTACACAGGCATTGCAATGCGATTGCATGAATCAGATGGCTGGACTAATCTGCTGCTTCTGTCAACATTTGCCTTTTTTCTCCTGCCCTTGCTGGAAGTGGAAGCAGTGTCTTACTGGGAAGCAAGAGGTTGACCTGCCAGCTGAGACTCAGACCTTTTCTTATTCATACTCATGTACACGTCTGGCCTATAAAGATGTTCTCCTCAAAATGTATTTGGCTCAAGAGAACATAGTTAAGAGTCAACTGGCAAAGATACCTAGAAAACTTTGATTGCTGTTGGGGTATAAAATGCCTTGGCTGCTGCACTTGCCTTCTGCATATGAATGAGCCTATCCATAAAGGCTGAAAGTTGGCATGGAAAGGTTATACTACTTCTTACAGTACAAGCCTCTTAATTGGCACATCTGCTGGGAAAAAAGGTGCCAAAAATGTGATTCATTCGGAAGGAGTAAACCTTGTAAGAAAGCAACCTGTCATTATTTTAATGGGGATAAAGATCCTCTCATGATGTTAGATGTTCTCCTCGTACAAATGTACTGTTGTTGAGCTAATGGCGGAATTAACCTCACTACCTGCTAACGCTGAAGTAACTGTTTCCTTTATAGCTCTGCACTGAGAAATGCTTCATTGTCTGTGTCTTTAAGATGTAAAAATGAACTGTAGCCTTCACCTCTGACATACAGCAGCTGTTAAAAAAAATACACATCTGCTTCTCAAACCCTAGGTCATGGCATGTTGAGTATCTTCTTGACAGAATACTGTAATTAGAAATGGAAAGATCAAGGTGTGGTCTGTGCTGGACAAATTTATTATGTCAAGGTAACTTCACCAGTAATAAAAAATCTGCCAGTATTGTTAATAACTACTCCAGAGAAAGGTTACGCTGCCTTGGCAAAAGCAGTATTATTCCATAGATGTGTTTTTCTTTAAAAAGCATGTCACCAAAAAGCACATAACCCCCACTGACACTGTTAGGTACATGTTTCTGAGCTTAGGCTTAGCCTGTATTTGAATAACCTTCTATTAGAATATTTAGAAGCACAGTGAAGATTTTTTTTTTTAAAAAGTTAATTTTTAAGGAGAAGGACTTGGGAGTTTAGGTATACATTTATGTTTTGTTACTGGTGTTATCTGAAATCTCTGGAAAGACCAGAGCACTGCTTTGTACAATCTCTCTTTTTCCCCCTCCCATTAACGTATTTGTATTCCTAGTAAAGGAAAATAATTTTTGTAAGCCTTAGAAAGTTCTGCCATTAAGCCACATGTCATAATTCTTGATGCATTTCAATTCATGTTAGTATGGATAATATGAATATAAAACAGGTACATTTAAAACAGTCATGATCCTGTCTAGTTTTTCTCATTCCAAAGCAGCCTGTTTTGTAATGCTTAATGCTAACTATTGATAATTGAACTGTTTTTGAAAAAATCCAGTTAAGTGACTGAAGAATTGCAAATAAGGCATCACCAAATATCACAGAATCACAGAATGTTAGGGATTGGAAGGGACCTCAAAAGATCATCTAGTCCAGTCCCCCTGCTGGAGCAGGAACACCTAGGTCAGGTCACACAGGAATGCATCCAGGCAGGTTTGGACTGTCTCCAGAGAAGGAGATTCCACAACCTCTCTGGGCAGCCTGTGCCAGTGCTCTGTTACCCTCACTGTGAAGAAGTTCTTCCTCACATTTATGTGGAACCTCCTATGTTCCAGCTTACATCCGTTGCCCCTTGTCCTATCATTGGATGTCACTGAGAAGAGCCTGGCTCCAACCTCATGACACTCACCCTTTACATATTTATAAACATTAATGAGGTCACCCCTCAGTCTCCTCTTCTCCAAGCTAAAGAGACCCAGCTCCCTCAGCCTTTCCTCATAAGGGAGATGTTCCACTCCCTTCATCATGTTTGTGGCTCTACGCTGGACTCTCTCAAGCAGTTCCCTGTCCTTCTTGAACTGGGGGGCCCAGAACTGGACACAATACTCCAGATGTGGCCTCACCAAGGCAGAATAGAGGGGAAGGAGAACCTCTCTTGACCTACTAACCAACCTCTTTCTAATACACCCCAGGATGCCATTGGCCTTCTTGGCCACAAGGGCACATTACTGGCTCATGGTCATCTTGCTGTCCACCAGGACCCCCAGGTCCCTTTCCCCTACGCTGCTCTCCAGCAGGTCAGTCCCCATCTGATACTGGCTCATGGGGTTGTTATTCCCCAGATGCAAAACTCTACACTTGCCCTTGTTATATTTCATTAAATTTCTCCCTGCCCAACTCTCTAGCCTGTCTAGGTCTCTCTGAAGGGCAGCACAGCCTTCTGGTGTGTCAGCCACTCCTCCCAGTCTCGTGTCATCAGCAAACTTGCTGACGGAGCACTCTATTCCCTCATCCAAATCATCGATGAATATATTGAATAGTACTGGTCCCAGTACCCACCCCTGAGAGACTCCACTAGATACAGGCCACCAACTAGACTCTGTCCCATTGACCACAACTCTCTGGCTTCTTTCCTTCAACCAGTTCACAGTCCATCTCACTATCTGATCATCCAGACCACACTTCCTCAGTTTAGCTGCGAGGATGCTGTGGGAGCAAATATATGATCTTAAGAGTCAGAAGCAGTCTCATGATCTACAAAACCAATACAGACTGACCAACTTCGTTTAACTCTCATTATTGAATTCACAAGTATAAAATCAAAACTTTGTGCAGTCCTTCAGATCTTTACGTTTTTAGCTCCCATCTTTTGCTCTTTTGTTCTGTAATTAACGAGCAACAAGATTTCAGTGTATAATTGATATTTTTGTGCAAATTAAACATTTTTCTCGTCTAGTTTGGCCAGTGGTTTTTGTTGCTGCTACAGGCTGTATTTTAGCTAAATTTTCTATATGACCACGTTTAAATAAGTATGTAAGAAATTCCAAGAAAATCAGTGGGCCTACTTATATGCCTGGTTTGTGTTTATTTTAATGGAATTCCTGTAGCAGTCTTCGTTTACTTCGACTGTAGATGTAACTGCCTAAGATGCAGCTTGCAGAGGTGCCAGGACTGGTTTAAAAAAAAAAAAAAAAAAAAAAAAAGAGGGGAAATGGAGACTCCTTTGTAATTGTCAGTTTGGTAGTATAGGTGGGTTTTTGGTGGTATCATTTTTTTTAATTTTCATTTTAATCTAGACCTGGAGAATATATTTTTACAAATACTGAACTTCCTCAGAAATGCAATTTCAGTTGCTCTGATGGTATTTCTGAGTTCAGGACAAACTGCTGGAAATGGGGGAGCTATGTTGCCTCATTGTCTTAGTTATTAGATATTCCTGTTTGCTTTCCTATGTGTACTTGAATGGATTTGAACTGACAACATTCACCAAGATGGGGCACTCTCCTGTGCCTACTGCCAGTCTGAACAGAGTGTTCTGTAATGAAGACTCATGCCATAAATCTTCTTTGTGGTGGGTGTAGTACTTAGTCTTTAGACAAGATAAAAGATGAGCTAACCTGCAAATTGTGTGCCATGTCGAGGGTGAATGTCTTAAATTTTTGTTGTTGCTGTAGTGGGTGGTTAAGTGCAGTAAAGAACATGTGCTTGTAATAAAGTTTAGTTAATTACTTGTTGTAAGTTGCTGTTAATATAGGGCTGTTAATTGAAATTAATTCTGTTTCTTCTTTGACTCAATAATGGTAACAAGCAGGCTAGAGAAGTTCAAGGAGGAGCCTTTTATCTTCATAGCTGCACAAGGCATGGCACCTGCTGTGTAAACAGAAATTGTCCATTCTCCAGATCTATGCAGGATACAGAGTAAGTTTCTGTTTGTAAAAGCAGGAGGATTTGTATTTACTTGTGAAGGCTGTAATCTGTGATATAAGATAGTGATGGTTAGAGCCCAGACTTGGACAGGCTTGAATTGTCTTATGTAGAGAAGGGGAATCAAAGCCACATCAATGAAGAAGTATCAAACAATTGACATATCTTGTGAAGTAGGAACCCTCATCTGGACAGAGCAATGTTCCCACTCTGCGTTTTCTCTGCAAATATCCAGAAGCAAATATTTAATTTTTGGACTGGAAGGAATCTTCTGCACAGAGTGAAATAGATCTTTAGTTTGGCAAGATTTAAAATGCAGTGTTTTTAGATGAAGTGAATTTTAAAACATTACAGTCTTTGATTTGGATTTGGCTGTCAAAACCTAAAATTGATTGCGTTCCTGGTCCTGCTGGTGATTCTATTTTAAGCATTGTTGGCCTGTCTGTCCCAGTAGCGGCTTTCAGGATTTTTGATAGGAATTAGAATGATGTGAAGCAAGCTTTTGACAATGCAGAGGAGTGCTCTGTCTTCTCCTTTCTCATCCTGACACTTCAGTTCTTCACAAATTGCTGATAGTGCCACTGCCATTTACATCAACACCAGCATCTGCCAGTCAAGATTTCATGCACGCTTTCAGAGTGTGATATCCCATTAGAAGAGAGTAACTCTCTTGGGAAATATCTCACCTTTTTTATCCTTGTTTGCTGTTTCAATATTGTCTTTATCCTGATAAGGACAATGCTCAGCAATACTTTTTTGGACAACTTTATCCTTTCCTATTGACGGTTATACTTGTGACAGCCATAAGAGAGCGTTAATTCCATCTAACAACTTTTTACTTTCAGATCAATCTCATTATTTTTGATTATTTGTTTCCTTCTCCCCACCCACCCCCCCGCCACCCCCCCGTGCAGTCTGTTTATATTACACGTAAGCTTGTGACACTGGTACAGAAGGTACTGGATTGGGTCAATCTTGATATTGCTTGAAAGCCAGGTAAAACCTCCCTCTTCATTTGCTGGTCTTTGAACAAGTGGTGGTGCTGATTTGGGACCCTGGGGTAAAAGTTTCATCTTGTGCAGAGCTGTCTTTAATCACTGCCAGAATCACAGAATGTTAGGGATTGGAAGGGACCTCAAAAGATCATCTGGTCCAATCCCCCTGGTGGAGCAGGAACACCTAGGTCAGGTCACACAGGAACGCATCCAGGCAGGTTTTGAATGTCTCCAGAGAAGGAGATTCCACAACCTCTCTGGGCAGCCTGTGCCAGTGCTCTGTTACCCTCACTGTGAAGAAGTTCTTCCTCACATTTATGTGGAACCTCCTATGTTCCAGCTTGCATCCGTTGCCCCTTGTCCTATCATTGGATGTCACTGAGAAGAGCCTGGCTCCATCCTCATGACACTCACCCTTTACATAATTATAAACATTAATGAGGTCACCTCTCAGTCTCCTCTTCTCCAAGCGAAAGAGACCCAGCTCCCTCAGCCTTTCCTCATAAGGGAGATGTTCCACTCCATCATCTTTGTGGCTCTGCGCTGGACTCTCTCAAGCAGTTCCCTGTCCTTCTTGAACTGGGGGGCCCAGAACTGGACACAATACTCCAGATGTGGCCTCACCAAGGCAGAATAGAGGGGAAGGAGAACCTCTCTTGACCTACTAACCACCCCCTTTCTAATACACCCCAGGATACCATTGGCCTTCTTGGCCACAAGGGCACATTGCTGGCTCATGGTCATCCTCCTGTCCACCAGGACCCCCAGGTCCCTTTCCCCTACGCTGCTCTCCAGCAGGTCAGCCCCCAACCTGTACTGGCACATGGGGTTGTTCTTCCCCAGATGCAAAACTCTACACTTGCCCTTGTTGAATTTCATTAAGTTTCTCCCCGCCCAACTCTCCAGCCTATCAAGGTCTCGTTGAATGGCAGCACAACCTTCTGGTGTGTCAGCCACTCCTCCTAGTTTTGTGTCATCAGCGAACTTGCTGAGGATACATTCTGTACCCTCATCCAGGTCGTTGATGAAGATATTGAACAATACCGGTCCCAGTACCGACCCCTGAGGGACTCCACTAGTCACAGGCCTCCAACTAGACTCCGTCCCATTGATCACAACTCTCTGGCTTCTTTCCTTCAGCCAGTTCACAATCCACCTCACTACCTGACCACCAAACCCATACTTTATCAGCTTATCTACAAGGATGCTGTGGGAGACAGTGTCAAATGCTTTACTGAAATCAAGATAAACCACATCTACCGCTCTACCATCATCTATCCACCTAGTTATTTCCTCATAGAAGGCAATAAGGTTGGTCAAACATGACTTACCCTTGGTAAAACCATGTAAAACCTCTTAATGACCCTCTCATCCTTGATGTGCCTAGAGATAGTGCCAAGAACAAGCTGTTCCATCACCTTTCCAGGGATGGAGGTGAGGCTGACCAGTCTATAGTTACCCGGGTCCTCCTTCTTGCCCTTCTTATAGATTGGAGTGACATTTGCTATCCTCCAGTCCTTAGGCACCTCTCCTGTTCTCCATGACTTACTGAAGATGATGGAGAGTGGCCTAGCAATGACCTCTGCCAGCTCCCTCAGCACCCTTGGGTGCATTCCATCTGGTCCCATTGATTTATGGATATCCAGATTGCTCAACTGATCCCTAACCCAATCCTCATCTACCAAGGCAAACTCCTCTTTTATCCTGACTTCTTCTGGGGCTACAGGGATCAGGGGCTCCTGGGGAAAGCCTGCAGGAGTAAAGACAGAGGCAAAGAAGGCATTCAGCACCTCTGCCTTCTTTATATCCTCTGTCTCTAGGGCACCCACCTCATTCATCAGTGGGCCTATATTGCCTCTAGTGTTAGTTTTATTAGCTATGTATTTGAAAAAGCCCTTTCTATTATCCTTGACCTGGCTTGCAAGGTTAAGTTCCAAGGAGGCCTTAGCTTTCCTAGTTGCCTCTCTACATCCTCTGACAACTGTCCTATATTCCTCCCAAGTGACTAGCCCCTCTTTCCATGATCCATAAATTCTTTTTTTCCACCTGAGTTTGCCCAGCAGTTCCTTGTTTAACCATGCTGGTCTCCTAGCTCCCTTACTTGATTTCATACCCATTGGGACACTCTGATCCTGAGCTTGCAAGAAGTGGTCCTTGAATGTTGACCAACTATCTTGAGCCCCTTTACCATCTAGCATCCTGTCCCATGGGACCTCCCTTAACAATTGATTGAGGAGGCTAAAGTTGGCGCTGCGGAAGTCCAGGGTTCTGGTCTTGCTAGGTACTCTATTCCTCCCACACAGGATCCTAAACTCCACCATCTCATGATCACTGCAGCCAAGGCTGCCATCGATCATCACTGCTTCAACAAGACCCTCCTTGTTGGTGAGTACAAGATCCAGCAGCGCTCCTCTCCTAGTCGGCTTATCCACCATTTGCATTAAGTAGTTATCATCAATGCACTGGAGGAACCTCCTAGACTGTGAATGGCTGGCTGTGTAAGTCTTCCAGCAGATATCGGGGTAGTTAAAATCCCCCATGAGGACCAAGGCCTGTAGTTGTGAGGCTGCTTTCAGCTGCCTGTAGAAAGCCTCATCAACTCCCTTGTCCTGATCAGGAGGTCTGTAATAGACCCCCACAACTGTATCACCCATGCCTGCCTGCCCCTTAATTCTTACCCACAGACTTTCAACTTGCCCCTCATCAGCCCCTGGAGAAAACTCAATACATTCTAGTTGCTCCCTCACATAAAAAGCAACTCCACCACCTCGCTTCACTGACCGATCTTTCCTAAAAATGACATAGCCATCCATGACCACATTCCAGTCATGTGAGCTGTCCCACCATGTCTCTGTAATTGCCACCAGGTCATAACCTTTAGACCGCACACAGACCTCTAACTCCTCCTGTTTATTCCCCATACTGCGTGCATTGGTGTACAGGCATTTCAGAGAGCAAGCAGAGCGCACTGGTGGGACCCCTGGGAGGCAGGAGGCCTTGTGGTCAGGGCCTAAACATCTATCCCTTCTCTTCAATGATCGAAAATCCTCCCTAGACCACCTTCCTTCAGGCCCTAGCATATTGCTCTTGGGCTTGTCCCTAACAGACTTAGTTCTCTCCCCTTCCCCCTTCACATCTAGTTTAAAGCCCTCTCAATGAGCCCTGCTAACTCCTGCCCCAAAAGCCTTTTCCCCCTCTGGGACAAATGCATTCCACCTGCCACCATCAGTCCAGGTGTCTCATATAGCAGCCTGTGATCAAAGAACCCAAAGCCCTGCCTTTGGCACCAGTTATGTAGCCATTCATTAATCTGTGAACTCTTCCTGCTTACCTCTTCACCCATTCTTGCAGGAGCTATGCAGGCAAACACTACTTGCACTGCAGACCCCCTAACCAGCCGTCCCAGGGCCCTGAAGTCACTCTCCATTGCCCTTGCACTTCTTGTAATAATTTCGTCACTGCTAACCTGAAAAAGCAGCAGTGGGTAGTAATCAGAGGGCTTTACAAGATTAGGAAGTTTCTTTTAAATGTCTCTAATCCAAACCCCAGGGAGGCAGCAGACTTCCCTGTGGGATGGGTCCGGTCGACAGATGGGCCCTTCTGTTCCCCTCAGAAGGAAGTCGCCCACCACAATTACTCTCCTTTTCTTCTTAATTGAAGAAGTCCTAAGGTGACCGACAAGCCCTAGGTGATTCACTAGGTAGATCTACCCCTCCAACTTCATTTACCTGTCCCTGAAGTTCCAAGGCCTGATACCTGTTATTCAAGGGCAACTGGGAGGGTGAAGGGGGTTGGGAGGGTTTTTGCCTGCCTCTCCGAGGACGGACCACCCTCCATTCCTCCCTGTCTCCTGAACCCTCTCCTTCTGTCTGACGACAGGAGGGGAGGGGATCCATCACTTGCTCACCCTTTTCTGACTGCCCTTGCCTCAGGGTGAAGCTCCACCAATCTATTTCTCTTTCACATTCTCTAATAGTTCTTAGTCTTTCTACCTCCTCCATCAGTTTAACCACCTGCCCAAGCAGATCATTTATCTGCTCGCACCGCACACACGCGGTGTCACTGGCTCCCTCCGGTACCAGTGCCAGGCTCAGGCATTCACTGCAGCCAGAAACCTGCACGGCTGCATGTCTGCTCGGAGGATCTGTCTGAGTCCCCATATTCCTTTTCACGACAGTTTTTGAGCGCGTTGCGACCGTGGTCTATGTGGTCTATGGTCTATCTGGCTAATCCTCTCCACGCGCCGCTCTCCTCGCGCTTGCCTCTTCGGAGGCCGCCGCTCTCTGCTCCGCGTGCTCTGAGGGAGCTGCCGAGATGGCCGCTTTTAAAGTTTGCCGCGGTTCTCAGTCACGCCCCCCGCCACGTCAGCCTTTCGGTTTCTCTCAAGTTTCTCTCTTGGTAGGACAGCAATTTACAGCAGTCCACTGGAGGTGACAAAAAGAAGCCAATGGCTGACTTGGCCCCTGGGGTTGTGAAAAGATGAAGAGACTTTAAACGAGAGAGATGGGAGGATGTAGACCACTGCTGTTAATATAGGAGGGAGGTCCTCATAGAAGTGGTATTTGTTCCTCTCCCTTTTTTTTCCAGAATATGGGAGGATAGGAATAGTAAATCTACTTTACAGGACCTTTTCCACTTCTCCTGCACCTTCCATGGCCTCCCTGCCAGTCTCCAGTCTTTCCCCTGCCTGGTCTTTCCTGGAGAGAGTTGACCTGGCCCTGTTCACCTTGCTCTCAAAGCCCTGAGCTGGGGCTGCTCAGGTGCCCTCATCTCCCTCTTTAACTGTGTTCTCTCCTCTCTCCCCCACGATGTCAGAGGACTGCCACCATCTGCTCAGTGGCTGGATTGAGTCTCTTTGTGGGTCTGGTTTGTGTCTCTCCTTGGACTTCAGGTGTGTTTGAACTAGCTCAGAGTCAGTGAGGACATGGTTCTGCTGAGGCCTCAGGTACCTTGACTGGATTTCATTTGTGCTCCTGTGAGACACAGCCAGCTGGCTGCACTGAGTTGCCTCTCTTAAAACAATAGAACAATATATACTAAGAATGAGGATTTAGGTGAACCAGAAGGTATTATAGCTGTACTCTGATGCTTCTGCTGGTTAGTGGTGGTAAATAACTCCCTCTTGTGTGTACTTGTAACTGATCTCGTCTTTTGTGGGATCCTGCATGTGGACCCTGATGTCAGGCAGCATGGTGTGGCCATGTGCCAGCGGACCGGACCAAGGAAGGAGGCACTACATGTAGGACAACACGTATGGGAGTGATGGGGGAAGGGCTGAGATGTGGGCTGGGTGCTGCTTCTGGCAGCACACTTTGAGCATCAGGCTGTGTTCATAGATGTGAGCACCCTGGGAGCTGCACAGCCTCCAAGTCTTGCTCATGGCATCATCATATGACTCTGCCATGCTCAGGTGGTCATACATTAGGCCAGGCAGTTGCATTTTGCATCTTGCCATGTGGAGCAAGTAAGTTTGGGCTGCAAATCTGAGACACAAGCTTGCAAGTCAGGGAATGCAAGGCACCAGCTGACTGCACTTCCAGCACAATTTGGGAGTCTTGACAGGTCTTCCATGTTTTCATTCAAAGCAGACATTGTGTGTTGATCAGTCATAGGTCTGTGACTTGCACGATTGCTGCTGTAGTATCTCTGGGTGGCATTAGTGTTTATAGACTGGCTAAGCCATAGCTGGTGTGAAGTTGGCCTTAAAGTGTGCTTTAAATGAAATTGCAATGATTTTTTTTAAAAAAATAAATATTTGCCATACTGATTTTTTGTTTTTCACAGTGACGTAAGTAACAAATCAGAATGTGATTCTGTGAATTTCTGATCCAATTAAACATTAATAATTTATCAACATAGAAGGTATCTTACAATATTTTCCTTGTGTGTTGTTTTTTTTTTCTTTTTCTTTAAATATATTTCCTTTGGTTTGTCATTTTCATCTCAGTGTTAAAATTCTCAATAACACAGATGGGAACACACAGAATCACAGAATGTTAGGGATTGGAAAGGGCCTCAAAAGATCATCTAGTCCAATCTCCCTGCCAGAGCAGAATTAAACAAACAAGAAAAAAAGAATATCCCCCACTCTCAACAACAAGGAAACTTCTAAACTAACAAAAAAGCAAATGATAGAAAACTGTATTTTTGGCAAACCAAGTCAACTCCAAATAATTTTAATAGGCACCTACTGTGGCCTCTGGAATCATTGTTGCATGCATATCTTTAGTCATACTGGATTTCTCTTTCAGCTTTGGCTGGAGTAATGTGTGTTCCATTACACCAATTTGTATGTCCATCTGACTGGTTTCTTGCTTCAGTTTTGTTAAGGCCTGTTAAATCTTCACTAGAGGAGCACCATCAGTCATACTGCTTCCTTTCTCTTCCGCTTCCTGCTTTACTCTCTCTAATACTTCTGTAATCTCAGAAAGCACTCTAATCCTTTCAGTTACTCCTCCACTTCCCTCCTGGTACTTCTCTTTAGCCTCACTCAGCAAGGCTTGTGCTGGAGGTTTCAGTGGTTTTATGAGGTGTCTGCTTATTACTGTATTTTTCTCTAGTCTTTGCTGGAAAAATCTGTAAGTATGACTGACTGTCTGAGAAAGTGTATTTCTAAACCAAAATGTGTCCTTTCCAGATTCTTCAATATTTTAAGATATCATACAAAAACATATTCACAAGCCTGGTTTATTTCTTCTGTTCTTTACAGAACCGAAACTTTTATGTTAGTCATTGATTCTGTATTCTATATAGGCAGTTTAATGTTGGAGAACTAATTTGGAATGTATTAAAAAGATTCTTATTTTCTTGGTTTTAGAAATATAACCCAAGCATGTTTTAAAAAAATCCTGCTTTTGAAATTCTTACTGGGCATTGCTGCTCCCGCTGCTTCTTGTCATAAATGATGAAGGTGATGCTGTTAATCTTGCTTCCAGAGCAGCC
The DNA here is from genome assembly GCA_028020825.1 of Podargus strigoides. Classification (NCBI taxonomy): domain Eukaryota; kingdom Metazoa; phylum Chordata; class Aves; order Caprimulgiformes; family Podargidae; genus Podargus; species Podargus strigoides. Next base: position 13,479,138 of record CM051620.1, read on the forward strand.
TGAGAGATTTGACAATAACTTAGATAGCTTTTGGAGCTGTGTAGTTGAAGTTCTCTACTACATGTATCTATATCAGATACACATAAAATTTTATTTTTCTAAATTTTAAATATATCATTGGCCCTTTATAGCTTGCTTGCAGAAACCATTATGTTTTGATTTAACAAATATTTCCTTCTCAACTTCCTGTATGAAGTGATCAGATTTCTTTCATAGAATCACAGAATAGCCTTGATTGGAAGAGACCTCTGAGATCATCAAGTCCAACCATTAACCTAACACTGCCAATTCCCCACTAAACCATGTCCCTCAGCACCACATCTACATGTCTCTTAAATACCTCCAGGGATGGGGACTCCACCACTGCCCTGGGCAGCCTGTACCAGTGCCTGACAACCCTTTCAGTGAAGAAATGTTTCCTAATATCAAGTCTAAACCTCCCGTGGCACAACTTGAGGCCATTACCCCTCATCCTATCACTGTTACCCGGGAGAAGAGACTGACCCCTGCTTTGCTACTCCCTCCTTTCAGGTAGTTGTAGAGTGCAGTGAGGTCTCCCCTCAGCCTCCTCTTCTCCAGACTGAAACCCCCCGAGTTCCCTCAGCCGCTTCTCATAAGACTTGTGCTCCAGATCCTTCACCAGCTTTGTTGCCCTTCTTTGGACACATTCCAGCAGTCTCAGTTCCTCAGTTTCCTCTCAGTGTCTCTCTATGATCACAGACACATCAATGGTTTTCTGACATGTTTTAGTGTTTCCTGCCCCACCTGACTCTACATTATTCTAGGGGTGACAGCCACCCATCTCACTCTCTCTGTCCCTACAAGGTGGCAGTGACACGTCTTTCCTTTGCTCTTGCTATACTTACCCTCACAACTATCAGCCCCAGTTTCTCTCAAACTGCCTAACTGGATTAACATAATGGTTCAACAGTGAGCAGTTGTTCTCCATGTCTGCTCCAAATGAAGATTTCTTCCTGTCTGAAGCACAGCTACCACAGCTGCACAAGGCTGGTCTAATAACTGATAGTGCTTCTTCTTGCAGCCTTGCTTTGCTTATGTCCTTTGACCAACACCGCTATAACAAAATCAGTCCTGCTTTGTCTTTTTCCAGTTGAACTATTAACAGCACAGTCTCTTGTGATGTGTGTTGGAGCAGAATCTCCCTTAATGCATTAAGCAGCGCCTCTTTTTTCCATCTCTGTTTCATACAAGTGGTTTTTTTAGGCAGAAACTGTAGGGTCTGACTTTAGATAAATTTGAATGTAAATATGCATTGACTTTGCTTGTATGTCAGGATCAGTATGTTGTCAAATTGGATGTTACAAATGGTATCGGGCAGCCTTCTTCTGGCAGACCTGTAGCCCTGTTTGACTGAGGAACCTGATCTCCACAATCCCTGGATTTTGTGATCTGAGCAGATTTGTAAATGCACAGAATGTTTGGGTTGGAGAAGCTTTTTTAAATAACTTAGATTACAGTATGTGAAGTAATTTTAATAACAAGATTGAATCCTCCATCACTCAAGAAGACAGAAGCCTTTCTTTTCTGGAGAAAATGGAATAAATAAAGGCAAAGAAATTCTGGTGAATAAAGTGACCTTCAAAACTGGCAGGCTTGGTAAACTGCACCTGGAAGGCTGAAGAGATAACTTGTACATCATTGCTTACGAAGCGCTGGGCTTGGTTGCTGTTACTGTTCTGAACACTGAAATACAGGCTTTAGTAGTGTGCAGGCTGTAAGTTTGGTTTGTTTATTCTTGAGGTGGTAGTTTTAAGTACTATCGTCTCTGCACCATGGAACAAAGAGCATGAAATTACATCACATATTAAATGATTTTTTTTTTCTTCTTGAGAGTAATTTTTATAGTTTGAGATACACATAGCAAAAACTGGGGTTAGGCAATTTAGAAGAAAGTTTGACACAAAATTCTGAAGAATCAGGTTTTCCTTCAAATATGTAAGAAAAGATCAGAATACTGAAGACTTTTATTCTCATTGGATCTCTGTCTGGCCCGTGAGCTTGGCAGGATTAAAACTATTAAAGTGTTGCCAGCAAAGGGTGATTTTAGGATGCTTACGTCAGGAAAATGAATGCAAAGGCTGGATCAAAGATGTTTTTAAAAAATATTTTAATTTAATCAGTTTGGGCCTATTGTTTGACTGAGCTGATAAACAGAAATGAAATAAAACATAATATGTTTTCTACCTGTCTAGGTAGTTTATCTGTAATTAGTGGGAAGGGGCTCATTTGGTAGGTGTTTATGATAAGGGTATTTTTCCTTGGTTTACTGGCAATTTTTTAGTATAAGATCTAGCTTTAAAGCAGGGAAGAAACTAACAAATGAATTTTGTGGTTGGGAATCATGTTTTTTAATAGCCTTTCGTTTAGGGCATCTGGTTGGAAAATGTTTTGGATATGATGTTCCAAAAATGAAAGTGACAACAATACACATTTTATAACCATTGCTTTAAAAACCCTGTATTCCTCTAACTCATCAAGTCCTTGTGAATTAGAAAATTAGACATAAGGCTTGATTGTGTCAATGTAAAATTGTCCTCTTTAGGCTGCAGTTACAAGTTTAAGTCAAACACGTTTCAGTAGTAATTCTGAACATTGGACACTAAAAAAACAGCATGTATATTTGTTGTGCAGTGATCTGTATGTTGCATGGCATAATAGCTACATTTTAAACCATCTTTCAGTTCTACAGGCACAGAGGGAAATGTTAAATTTGTACTGTAACTGCTGATAAACTTGTTCTTCGGATATTTAACATGATGGTGCTTAAACCTTTTAAGAGAATAGTTGCTGAACTGAAAAGAGCAACCTCTTAGTTAAGCATTGGCACTACTGGTGTAACTTCAGCTAGGAATAAATAGCTTGTAAATCTATAGTCAGCTATATATATATATATTTGTCTACAGATATTTGTAATATAAGTATTTTTATAATGTACAAGAAAAGCCATTAACAATTTTTCAAGGGCTGACAGACTTTCCTCTAGTCTTCAAAAATTCCAATGCTCAAGAAACACCTTTAGATTTAAGCAGTAACTCATGTAAAGATGCACATTGAAGTCTTGACTGTGTTGTTCAGGGATTTCTACGGTATCAGACTGCTTGTGTTATGTAGCTATTTTTACTTGTTTTTTTTCTTTGATGTATTTGTGAAGGACACATATTTATATATGCATAAAATAAAAATCATCTAACCGATACCATAATATTGGGCTCTTCACTGAAATTTGATTTCTTCTTTGACTCGAATAGCAGTAGCGAGTAGGCTAAACAAGTTCAAAGAGGAGCCTTTGATCTTCCAAGTTGCATGAGGAGCAGTAACAGGGCACTTGCCCTCCCTACTCAGATTGCCCCTTCTCCAGACCTGTGCAGTGTCCAGAGCGGGTTTCTGTATGTGCAGAGGACTGATGTGCCACTCAGAAAGGACAGTGGTAGAGCAAGCGCTGTCCTGGTTATAGTGCACCATAAACACCTCTGGAAGTTTATTTCTTTGTGGATGCCAAGCCTGTCAGTCAGACTTCTGCCTGCTGCAGGTTGGTGGATGGCAGCAAAAGATGAGAATCAATATTTGGGGTGGTTTTGTGCATTATTGTGGTACCTCTAAATGTGGATGTTGCCTATTCTTTTGTTAGAAACAGAATTCATGTTTCTGGTGAGTGTATTTTTGTTCAAAACAAAAAAGGATGAGCTAAGGGATGTGCATTGTATTATACATTCAGCTATATTTTTTCTGCTGTTTGTTTAACTTCTGCCTAGGCAATGAAAAAGAGGTAGGGAAAATTGGATGTGAGAAATTCAAGACATGTTTGCCCACTGGAATTTTAGCTCTGCCATATTCCCTGGCCCTAACTTAATATCTTTGCATGATGTACTTTATGGACTTAGTAGGACATGCAAAGCACTAGCTTAAAACTGCCTTGGTCCTTTGGGCTTCTAGTAGTGAAAAATTTCAAAGCAACTTTGAAAAGGTCTGTCTGACAAAGTACATCTGCGTAAATGCTGGGATAAACCCTGGCTGGCAACATCGAGGGAATCTGCCATGAGTCCTAATGCAGAAGAATTGTTGAGATGACATCTCCATTCACCTCAAATTTGTCAAGAAAAACTTCTCTTGAATCTTCTATACCTTCTGAGGAGCTGGAGGACAGGTATTCTGCATGCACAGCGTGAGAACAAAGATACTTGGATTGTATTCGGTAGGCTCAGTTCTTTGACAAAATCATGAAGTAAATGGATACACTGGTGTTCACACCCACTTATATCAGCAATGTCCAATGTTAAACATTGATTTTTGGTATAACTGCCCATCTATTTAAGATTTTCTTAGTCTTCTGGGCAGACTGGGTTGCAAAAAGATGAAATAACTTTGAATATATTTTTTGTTGTTGTTGTTTTGTTTACTTTGACAAGAGGCTTTAAACCCTGCAATTCACATAGTCTAGAATTCAGCATTTTTCTATGGTTAAAAAAAGTGTACGTGCAAAGATGAATTGTTTCATTACATGAAATGTGCCTTTATACATAAGATAATGCAATTGACTTAATTTATGAATGTTTCATGCATAACCTCTTAATCTATTTGTTCAGATAATCTATTATAAAACTGAATTTTCATTAAAGTATTGAACAGTGGTCTTTGTTTTAATTTATTTATAAGGAAGCAACTGTTTTAAGTAGGAGTCCTACGTATTTCTTGTAACAGTGATTTTAGGAGGGTTAAAGGTAAAAAGGAAGCAGAAAAACTAAAACTGCTTGTAAACAACACTCAAACTAGGAACGATGTCAGCAGAAATGCTTAGTATGAGCCAATAACACCAGCTCTACCTCCATTGGTATGTAGTCTCCTTTTCCCAGGCAGAGTCACTCTTTAAGCTTGCTTGCACTAAAGGACTTTATTGTGAGATCTTTTCTAATTATAGCTGAGGAACATGCCTATCCTGAGGATAATGCTGGTCTTCCATGGTTATATCCAAACTGGGATACAAATGTACATCCCTCTTGTGAATCTGAAGTCTTCAAAGGCTGCAACTATTGCCCTTTGGGTGCAGTCAGTTGGTCACTCTTTACACTGTTATTCAAGGAAGGCATTTCTGTGATGCAAGGAACATGTATGCAATGCAAAATAATGTTAAAGAACTCTTCATGGTGTGCGATTCCTGCATATTGTATTTGAATAGCTGGGTCCTGTGTAACATGCTGGTGATTATTGGATATCTGCCAGTCAGGAGCAGCTCCTGGCTTGCATTTATTATTTTAATATTGTATACAGACATCACAGATTAATATTTCTGAAACACATGTGTGGGCTAAACATAATTTGTGTTCTTCGTTCTGTGTTTCTAGTCTGGGACTGTGAAGCTGACCAAGCCTGTGGCGTTATGGACCCAGCAGGATGTCTGCAAATGGCTGAAGAAACATTGCCCTAATCAGTATCAAATCTACAGTGAGTCATTCAAACAGCATGACATAACTGGTAAAGTATGCATTATCAGAAATATTTTACTTACTTAAAATGTGAGAAATTGTTTTACGTTGTTGTTAATAGATTGTGACTGTGCACTGAGGGCTTTGTGTTGATTGTATGACTAGAGAGTTGCAAGGTTCGAAGCAGGGAGAATATACCAGCTTTCATAGGATGTGATTTCCCTATCTCTCTAAAAGATAAATTTCAGATTATTCAGAGTTAATATAATGAGGAAAGAAGTCAGTGTGTGTGTGTGTGTTAGGCCACACCCTGTTCATTCCAAATAAATTTAAAAAACACTCAAACATTAAGAAACGTCCTATGAGAAAAAATGTAAATAAGGGGTTTTTTTCATTGACGTGTTTCACCTTGAGTTTATATTCTTTTTTTTTTTATTTTATTTTTTTTTTTTTAAATTAAACATATAGGATGGGAAGCAAGCCCAACTGAACCCCTCCCTAGGGCTGAAGCAGGATCAATACCGCAAGTTCATTTCTGGCAGATGTTTGTCTAACTTTTTTCTGGAAAATTTGAAATGGAGGAGATTTTATCATCTCTCTATTCCAGTATTTTATGGTCCTTAAAGTTAGTATTTTCCTAGTATCAATCTAAACTAATCTTCCCAGCCAATTAAACTGATTTCTGTCCAAAGCATAGCTTGAGTACAAACAATCATTCTTTCTTGCAGTCTTTCCTTTATTGGATAGGGGGCTTCTCACTTGCATGTAACTTTCCTTGTCTAGTCTAAAAAATGTTTGTTCATTCTATCATGGTTTGTCGTGCAAATACCCACAGGACCACCAAACCTTCAACACTTGGTGTCTTGTTTTAGAAGAATATATTAAAAAGCATCATTGTATTTTATTTTCCTATTTACTTTAGAAGTTAGTATTGATTTTGTTGATCTGCTTGACTTGTTACCTCCTAGTCAGTTTGCTGTAGTGGTATTTTAGCTGACCGCTTTGAACTGACATCACTTCAGCAGAGTAACTGGATTAATATCAATACAGATGTAACTTGGGAGTTAAATAGCATTTTTACTTATATCCCAGTCAATAATTAATGTGAAAAAAGTTTAATGTGGAACACTAGTTTGTTCTCTGAAGTGGTTGCATACAAAACTGGGAGCTGGCATTCATCTATTTAATGTCAAGCAGAGATTTGAGCTTCAAGTACAAATCTCAGTCTTAACAATAACATATTGTTAACTAATGTATGTTTAAATTGGTGTCTGTGTGTACACGTGTACTTGTGGTGTTTCAAGTTTTCCATTGATTTCTGTTGCTGTTCTTTCCTTTCTGATAATGTATGAATGACTGCAAACATGGCAAAGTAAACTATTGGTATTTGTTTACTATATATCCATGAATACACATGCACACTTATATGTGAGAGGGGGTTTGTATTGGTTTGGTAAGTGTTGAGTTTTAGTACGCAACCATTATGCCTATTTCCTCTAAGTCATCACCTGTTGAATGCAGTCCATAGGAATGTAGTCTGTGTCTCCACCCATGTGTACAGAGTTGACTGCATCCAGAGTGCAACCAGAAAAAATTGAAGCTATTTTAAATTTTTTACTAGTACTGTTTTACTATCATATTTTCTCTTTTTAGAATTAAGGCAGTGTGAGATGAAGTTGAAAGGAAGAAACAGGTCTCATTTCAACATAAACATAGATGGAAACCTTGTAGTTTCATTGCAGTTGTGCAAAACTTTGAACTTTATAGACCTTCATGAAAAAGAAGAATCAAAATCAATCTTTCTTACTTTACACAGAAGAGGTATAAGGAAAATATTAGTACAAGTGTTAGAATGTAAGTCTGCAGGAAAGCAAATAGCTTCAATTCAGTAACTACCAAAGAAAAGAAGAAATGCAATGAATGTTTGTATGGATTTTATAAAAGTATATTGTGATAACATTATGAGTGAAATCAATAACTCCGGGGGATATTTCTAGTGCTGTTGGTCCCTGTGACTCTGATGATTTGAAATCTAATAAGGGGATAGAACAGTAGATTTGTGGCTCTAAATAAGTAGAGCATGAAAGGAGCACGGAAACTAATAAGAAGATTAAGCCAAGGTAGTGTAACTGTTTCCAGATATGGCTATGGAAAAGTGATGTGGTTGTTGAAAATTTCTCAGGAATTAAAGTGACTTTACAGACTGCTTTGATATGGAAAAATTTGATGGAAAAGAAGAAAGTGACATGAAAAGGATATTTAAACTTTATTTGAAGATAAAATCTAAAACATGGTCATAAGCCAAGGAAAATAGTCTTGGGCAAACATATCTAGCAGTTGTTAAACATAGGTGTTGAAAAGTGTGGCATTTTACTCGGGACTGTTAGTTACTGATTACAGTTTATTGAGTTAGGGGCAAAAACACAACCCAAAATGTCCTGTCCTTTGTGGAGGTTTTATACCTTTATACTACTTCTGATAAAGAGCAGCTGCAGATGTACAAGAAAAAAAATGCTTAATCTGGTGATTTACCTAGTAAGAAAAGAGATCTTTATTATATCAACAGTGATCTTGAGGATGCCATGGGACAGAGTGTACTCTCATCAGATTTGCAGGTGACACCAAATTGCGGGTAACAGTCAACAGGCTCCAAAGTAGGGCTGTCATTTGTAGGGACCTAGGCTTAGGAACCAGACATGGGCTGGAGGAATGCGTCAACAGGAACCTTATGAAATTCAGCAAGGACAAATGCAGCTGGGAAGGGTGAGCCCCTTGCACCCCATTGAGCTTGGGGCTGGCTGGCTGGAGCGCAGCTTTGGTGAAGAGGACCTTATTTTATACCAGTATAATCCAGGGGGCAAACCTGAGAAAAGGACCTTGCTTTCACTGTGCATTTGTGGCTTTGAATTTGCCAGGCAGCAATACTTCTAAATGACTAAGGAGTTCTTGAGAGATGAGTTGTTCTTTGACAGTCTTATCCTGTACCATTGCAACAAATGAAGATTTTTGCAATGTCTCAGCATTAACAGGAGCAAGACTGGGCATAGAATGACTAAGGAATAACCATTTTTTGGAAAATGGTCCATTGACAAAGTAATAAAAAAGATGTCTAAGTAATTGCTTATTGATGTGTGATTTGTTGAAGGAAAGGAAGAAAGGAAAGAAACCCTGCCTTACCTCTTGCTTTTATGCCATGTTCCCCAGTGTGCTAGTGCATGTCTTCAGAGCATGAGGTTTTAATGCTATAATCATTAAACAAACCTCATTCTGTCAAAGTAATACCCAAGAGGTACGTTGGTCCAAGTGAAGGAATTTGATAGGAGGTACTTGAAAGGACTCTAAGTCTTTTTAAATTAAACTTTTAAGGAGGAAGTGAACAGGACTCAAGAAAACCTCTTTAGTTTTAGAAGAGACCAGAACTTATGAATATTCATTAAATACCAAACAGCACCTCAGAAAATGAAGTCACAGAATCTAGCTAATTCTATAACCTCTAAAGGTGCTTGCACTGAATCAGCTATATTGACATATATTTTTATGAAATTCATGTAAAATCTTGCTTTTAAAATATGTTGGGTTGGTTTTTTTTTTCACTTCAATATATCTTTGCAAATGTTAAGGGTTTATCACATCAGCTGAAATGCTCAAGTTATTTAGCGTGTCGGTGAAGGGATAGTCTCGTGGTTTAAGGTACTACAGTGGAATTTGGAGGAATCTTGGATCTGTTTCAGGTTACTCCAGTATTCTTAGAAAGCACACTGAATCCTCAGGGTCTAAGTTACTCTCTCCATACAAAGAAAGGACTTATTTTTCTTATGAAAATGTTGCCAGATATCTTTCCAATTTTCCAAACATATATAGAATCACGGAATAGCCTTGGTTGGAAAAGACCTCTAAGATCATCAAGTCGAACCATCAACCTAGCAGTGCCAATAGTTTCATTATGCCCTCTGTTTCATGGAACTCAGGTGAGTTTTGTGGTGCAGCCAATGCAGTGCCTTGGGGATGAAAGGTGTGCAGTGGAGCACAGGAGGCCTGGGTTTCATTCCTGCCTCTGGGGCAGGAAGGGTGACCAAAACCAGGTGGTTTTATTCATCATGTTGTGACCTTCTGATTGTATGCATCCTCCCCATGTATGTTTTGGCACCTGTACATCAGAGATAAAGACACCAGTGTTTTAAAATGTGCTGTGATATGTGTATAAAAGATGTTGTTTGAGGCAGCTGAGTCTTCCTGTTCACAGGTCTGTTTCATTTGGAACAACTTCTGCTCACTTCCTGACCCCTCCCTTGGCAAGTGATTCCAACTTTATCTTTCATCCTTCCATTATTGATGAGTATCACATTGACCCAAAATATCTCTTGTGCCAGTGACACAGCACACCTAATGTCAGGCCTGATGCAAGAAGCCAAATGAAATCTTCTGTAAGATGACCTCAATATGTGTTCACCCCAGTGCTTCCCCTTCACCTGACACTTGGCCCTCCAGAGTCCTGTCACAAATCCTACTGTAGTTACAGTGCAGAAGACTACACAAACCGGCACCTTTTCTTAGCTTATTTTATTGGACATTGTTTATGTTACTAGTTGTCTTCCTTGCTTTGCATGTGACAGTGCTCTTCAGCACAATAGATCTCTCCTTCCGAGCAGTGTTCATCTGATAGTGGTGTTGTAGAAGCAACTTCCATCTCCAGCCATCTCTGTGAAGCCCTTCCCCTCTCTGTGGTGCAAAGCTGAAGCCAGCCTTGCCCACGGTTCTTACTTATGTCACTTTTCCCTGCTCTTTCTCTGAGGTCTTACAGCAGTGTTGGTTGGTGGGCTGTCAGGTTAATCCTGACTGCATCCATCTGTGGTTTAAAAAATCAAATCAAATCACTGCTTCACCCTGGAGATAGCTTTTATTCTGATGCCTGGATAAGGTCAGACTTATTTGCAGCATTCTTTGTGGAGCTGTGATGCTTATGTTGGGAAATGTGAGAGACTAAAGAGTTTTCCCTGTTTCATTCTTGGCTGCTCTCAAATTTTTAACATGTGGAACACATCAAAGAGTGACCTGCATTAGGATAAGGCTCCTGTTTGCATATGTAGCAACTGTTCTTTTTTGCATGGAAAATAATATCAGAAATATATTAATGTAATCCTGTGTTTATGTAGCATAGAACTGAAAGAAGTTGGATGAGCCAAATAGTCAGAAAGTGCAAATCTTTTTTTTTCATTATTCAACCTCTTGCTGATAAAGAAAATTCTGTGTGTCTTTTCTCATGTCCCAGCAATGATTCCTGAGTCTGGCTTTTCAGTCAGATTGTAGCTCATGCAATATATAGTGAACTCCCACAACAGGAGACAAAACTGTAACAGCTCATGAGAGATCTGGTATGACCAGGAAGGCTCATCTGCAGTTTAGAAGGGGACAATGGAGGCACTTCATAGAAGTTGTAACTTAAATATTAGCATAGTTGATTATTTTCCAATAAATTGGCTTTTCTGTGAAAAATAATCTGGAGGATTATGGCAGAAACTCATCTTTTTGTAATGAGGCGGTTTGGTTTTTTTAATCTGGAACAGGAGAACATTTTCTAACTCGCTGCCACGACAAAGTCTTCATTGCTAAATCAAGTTGCTGTTTGTGCATAGGAGAACTAGGCCCTAGATGTGTAAGAAGAAATCGAGTCAATTAGTCATGAAGTGAAGCTATATTCTCTTCTGTGTGCAAACCTGTGGGGAATGTCTAATGCCATTATTTGTTACATAAAATCCTGTGTGGAGGAAGTGTTATTATCATCTGTTCTGTTTAATAGGACAGGAAACTTGCTGAATGGCAATTGAGGCATTTTTGGCCTTGCTTGCTAACGACTTATTAATGTTATTGCTTCTATATCTACTAAATTCAGAATGAAGAGTTTCCACACTCCTTCTCCCTTATCAGCTGTGAGATCTGCTGTCCAAGTGGCCGATGAATGCTTTACACCATTTCCTGTCTTACTGGATATTTCTTGGGTCTGGTTGCTTTTTCTTGGTACGCTCTCTCCACTCGTAACTGCCTGGGAAGATCTCTGCTGGTTTCAGTAAATGACTTGCACTCTACCTGCCTCTTTTTCTTTACTCTGTTGCTATATAAGAATTCAGTAAGAGCCATGGTAGCCAGATCTGCTGTAGCTTTTACTCCTGCCTGATGTATAATGCAGAATCCATCTCTGAACTGAAAAGTATAATTCCTGTCCTTTAGCTTCAGATTTGAAATTCCCTGTCATCTTATCTAAGTTCTTCTGTGTGAGTGTATTTAGGTGACAGGAGAAAAAAGGTATATTGCTCTTCATTTGAGGCAGTGTTTACTTGCTCCTCAGTACTTACTTCTCAAGTGCTGTCAGATGTTGGGGAATTAATGTTTCGTAATTACATGCAATGATAATTGGATTATTCCTTCCCTCTAACACAAGGATTTTTTGCATTTTTAATTTAATCTTGTTCTGTTTATTTTAGTCAACTTTTTTTAACTAGAGATCATATCGTTTACCCTTCTCCTTGAAAAGATCTTTGTTGTACCGTCTTTGTAAAGTTGATCCACTGTTTTCTCTACAAAACACTGATTTACATCAGTATCGTGTAAAACTCACCCCCAGAACCTCTCACTGTGGCAGGCAGTTTCAAAATCAATTTCTGTTTCTTACTCAGAGGGCAGCTAAAAATGTGAATTAAGGTAAGATATGGAAAACTGTATCAAATGTCTTAGCAAAGCCTATTTCAGGAATTCTCAAACCATATTGTAAAGCTTTGTAATATTTCCTAGTTTGCTGATAAGGCTGTGCAGTGTGTCTGCAAGAAGAACTGAACGCTGATTGTGATCCACTGACAGACCTAAAAAGCTTAGGAGCTCCTGACTGAGCCTTTGAGTGCTTACCCTGACTAGCTTAGGTGACTCAGGCATCCAGCTTAAGTGGGATTCATAAGGCCAAGAGTAAGACAGTAAATTGCTGAAGTAATCAATGGAGGGGCGAGGGATGCCTCCAAACAAATTAATTTAGTGGACTTACTTACTATAGCTAAGAGAAGATGTTATGAAAACACCCCTTTTATGTTCACTCTGTTTTCTTTGTCCACCTTCTTTTGTTTTGCGACTCTTAACATGTTCTTGATGAAGCATGCTTTTTATCAGCTATTTTTCTTTAGCTGCTTTACAGGGCTATTGATTACTTTATTCATAGTTCTAAGACTTTGCCAAATATTGAAGCTCTACCCTCTCATTTTATTTCTTAGGAAGCTCTTTTTCTACATTTTTTTGGAACCATCACCAACGGTTAGTGATTACATTATTACTTTACATGTTCCTTGACTGATCACTAAGCTGTGTGATCCCATTATCTAGAAGCTAGGCACTGTTTGTTACTTGGAGACTTCCAAGGAACAGCCATAGGATGTAGCATTGTTAACCCTGCTGGCACTTCTTTATTTCCTTTTTTTTTTCCCATTTCCCCACATGATTAATACTGATGAACTACAGTATGGTGCATAACATCTGGAGTCTTTCCACTCAGAGGATGGGGTCCTTAGTTTAGAACTGGCCATTGAATATTTAGGCCTTCCTATGAACTATGCTGAGTCCAAGTACTGTGCCTTGACCAAAGTCTCATTAAGATGTAATTCTGTGTTGCTTTTAAAAAAGTTCTGCTGTATCTGTTGAGTCTTGAACTTATTTTTTTAGCTCGGTTAAACTACTGGATAGCACTGCTGGGCTCTCATTTTCTACCAAGTCAGGCTTTCCTGCAGCACTTCAGAAGTTCCCATCCTGGTGGGAACCAGGACAAAAATGGGAGATACTGAAGGGTCTCCTTTCAGATTACTTGAGCTATTGTTTGGGAAGTATTTGTCTTCCTTGCTGTGCAGACATGAAGTCAATTTTATGGCTCAGTTGTAGGTAAGGAAAACTTAGATGGGGAAAACTTCAGTGATTAAGTGGAGGAGTTGTTAGAGGACCTTACAATTATTCACTTTGAAGAAGTGAATTAATTTGCTGCTTAGTGGGTGTGTGTTTGTGATATCAGTGAGCAGCTAGAGCTGATTCTTTTTATTTCAGCTTGTTACTTGCCAGCATGTGCTATTCATGATATGGGGATTTAGTCTTAGTGTAATCTTATAATTATTTGGCAGTGTTCCCCAGTCTAATAACATAGCTAACCTAATGATGAAATGCAGAAGGAAGCTCTCCTGCAATCTGAACCTGGAGGGAGCAAGGGCCCAGGGTGTGACTTCTCCCGCTTCGTGACACAAACAAGTGGGTGCATATTTAATCTCTCCTGTCCGATCAGTCTCCAGTTCGTTGTGTTCCTCTCTCACCTCCACCTCTCACCGTGGTCTACTCCCCTGCGACTCTTCTCAAGCCAGATGCCCTCTGCAGATCACGCTGTGATTCCAGCTTCGCTGCTGTCTCTGTATTTTTGTAGAGACAGTTATATTTAAACAGCCAAGAAAACCACTCTTGCCCCAGATCTCTGACAAACGGATTAACTCACATCCTAAATTCTGCTCTCTGTCGTGGCTCCGTGTTCTCAGCTGCTTTCTGCCCCTGGACCCTTCGTCAGTCCTCGTGGCACTGTCACCACGAACCGGGCTCGCCCCGCGCAGAGCAAACAGCGCCTGCAGCCTTCAGCACTTCCCGGGGGTCTCGGGGCCGGTGGTTGGGGAGAGCAGAGGTGTTTTTCACCTGTCCCTTCGGCAGGCCCGCGGCTGGGTTGCGGGGGCGCGGGGCGCGGTGCCGCTCGGGGCCGCGGGGGGGCGCTGGCAGACCGGCGAACTCCCCGCCGCCGCGGCCTGGCCCGGGCGGGAACCCGTGGCCCGGCTTCTGTGTGGTGGGTGACCGCTAGGCTCGGCAGGCTGTGGGACAGGCCGGTCCTTACCCCGTAGCTTTCAGTCTCTTCTCATTAGCTCCTCAGTTCCTAATTTTTTCATGTTACTCTTTGAAAATGGTTCTGGTTTTGGAAATACCAGCCCAGCTGGCTGAGCCTTTCACAGAGAGCAAAGACGCTGGAGGAAGAAGCACCGCTCTCTTCCCTACCTCCCCCGTATTATAATGAAAATAAAATCCAAAGCCGCTTCTTTTTTTTTTTTTTTTTTTTTAGCCGCTCAAGAGCTAAAACAGCTGGCCTCTGGAAGGCAAGATTTGCCAAGGCAATAGCCTTCAGTAAAGAAGTGAAAATTGTTGTTTGATTTGTTACAGTTTCCTACAGGCTGAAAGTCTGACAGTGTTTGGCCCAGCGCACTCGACACTGGGCTTTATCCTTCTTACTGTGGAACACACAGTGGAGCGGGGCTCACAAATACCCGGCTCTTTTAGCAAAGACATAAGGACCCAGCTCCAGCATTTTCCTCTGAATTCAGTGGAAGGAGCTCTTGGAACAAGCAAACAAACAGGCTGGATTCTGTCCAAGCCCTTACTGCATTCCAGAATTGATTTTCAGCCCGTCACCCACCAAGGATCTGCACACCATGTGAAGTGTTTATCCGATTCCTCAGATCCTAGCAGTGGTCAACACTTAACTGGTGCAGGAGAAGGCTTTCTGTCCTTCTGTGTACAGCCACAAGAATTGCTACCTACTCAAAAAGAGGAATCCACTGTGAGAAACTTGCATCTTTCAATTGATCTTGTTATCTGTGAACAGAAACCCTAAACTTATAAATGTGAGCCTAGACACAGAAAAAAGTAGAATCTTAATAAGGCATTTTGGTCTGAAACACGGACATATAGATTAATCCATGAACCTTCTTAACAAGATGCACTAAAGTGCACTAAAGGTGACTTCTTAAAAAAAAAAAATCCATCAAAATACAGTCTTCCCTCCCCTGAGGTTTCATTAACCTTATTGAGCCCCAGAGTACTTCTCAGAGGCAAACTCTTGTTATACAGCAATCAACATTAAGTGGTTAACCTCAGATAAAACTTGGGGGACTCCTATTCTAATGGCTTATTATTAGTTGCAGCTACAATCTAACATAATCCAGTGTTTGAATGCATACATTTGAAGGCTGTGTTGCTGCTGAAAATCAGGTGCTCTGTTCTTACTGCGCTTCAGTGGCTGCTATTACAGTCTGCTGTAGATTTCAGTCTTTCAGGACTACATTGCTGTGTATTTAAAGCAGAAGCAGGGCTAAAGGATGAAAAACCCCCATACCAACCCAAATAAAAAAGGCCCAAAATCACGTCAGAACATGAGATATCCCACAGAAGTCTTCAGAACCTCAAGAGTCTGCAATCTATCAGGTTATGTGGACCTCACCCTGTTCTCCAATAGCCCAACCCTCCAGGTTGGTGAGAGAACCCTCCAAGTTACACAGACAAAAATGTTACTTCTTAATCACTGACTAAAAACCTCAAATGCTCCCCCAAGGGGAATTTGAGATTTTGTTCTGTTTTGTGAAATGCTGAACAATTATACCCTTGAGGAAATATGTATCTTTTGTCAGTGTGCCATGTATTTGAGACAAGCCGTCAATGTAATCCCAGTCCTGTCAGCTGTACTGACAGGGCACCTGCATTGCACAGGGCCTGGTGACATTGTGCTGTGATTAGAGAGAGGTCTTTTACAGAACTGTTTGATCCCCCAAGCAAGTTTATGTGTATAAACTCCAGTCATTTTCTCTGCAGGTTCTGTTGGGTGCACTAAATTACAGAATGAGATTGCTTATCTGTTCACAGGTCAAAATCACCATATCCTGGAGTTACTTAACTTGGAAGGGTCTTTTCGAGATCACTTAGTCCAACCCCCCTGCTCAAGCAGGGTCAGCTAGAACAGATTGTCCAGGGCCGTGTCCAGTTGGGTTTGGAATATTGGCACAGGTGTTATATTTAGACAAGGTTTTCCTTGACTATGATTTTGAGTGTACACTTTTTAGTGTTTGTTTTGCATAGGTTATGTAGATTTTATCTTGCAGTATGTGTTCCTGGTCTAAATATAACAGCTCAGAACCTGAAGATGGATTAATAAGGTTATTCAAAAAACAGTGCCAAATGTGGAATAATCCCAAATGGCCTATAAGGAAATGTTTGTTACGTGTTCTAATTTTTGTTGCTGTTGTTAAGTATAAACACTGTCTGGAGAAGTGCCAGCAATGTGACAATCTGTTATGAGCATATCAAATCTATGAAGTACTGCAATCCAATCCGCTCTCAAGCACTAGTTAAATTGCAGTGCTAAAATGCTTGTGTCCATTGTTTTATGAATGTTATAAGCATATAGATAAAGCTTGTCATATATTGGCTTATCAAAAACAAACAAAAGACAGCTTGGTTGTGATGAATGTCACCTGTAACCTTTTTCCTAAGATAATCTACTGAATTTGCCATTCACAGATGTGTATAGTCCTTTTTTTATGTCACATTAAGCCATATGCAGACCCATATCATTCTGACTCATTCCAAGTCAGTCTCATGGAGAAAGCTTCTTTCTGTTCAAAATTGACATTCTGAGATTTTTTTCTTCTTATTACACTCAACATAAGGAGCTACAGACCTGTTAGCCTGTTGTCAACTCTGCAAAATAATGGAACAGTTAATTTGGGTTTCTGTCAACAAAGAATTGCATTGTATAGTTAGTACCAGTCATCTTGATGTTCAGCCTGTCAAACTAACCTGGTACTTTTTTCTTTCTTTTTTCTTTTCCATTGGCAAGGGTACAAGTTTAGTAAAGAGCTACCACACAGAACATAGTATGTTTTTTTTCCCTCAAAGCATACAGCTTAGGATCACATGACATCTTAATTAAACATGTGCCTTTTAATTCCGTATGCTGCATGCTGGAGTCAGGCTGGTTCATTGACAGATGCCTGTACACAGCAGGGAGACACTAATGAAAAGGGCCTTTATTGGTGTCCCCTGGTTTAACTGGTTGTGCAGCATCGTTCAGACTTTCCTGTGTTGGTTGCCTAAGTGTTGTGGTTGATGTGGTAGCAAACAATTAGTAGGACAGGTTGATGGTAAAAGTGTAGTATAAATAATCTAGCTAAATAGTCCTGACAAGATCTGTTTTATTGTAGCCAAATGTAATGCAATATATGAGAAATTCCTTTATCCCATAGGTATGGTCTCTTCTCCCTTGGAAAGCAATCTGTCAAGAAAGAAAATGAGCTGGAAGTTCCTGTAGGGACACACGTTACGTGTACTCTGAACGCAAAGCTGATGGGACTAATGTAATCTCTGGTTATAAAAGTTGTATTGAATAGCAGGGACTGTTCTAACATATGCAGGTCAGGTTACTTAAGTCTTTTGTTAGGATACTGTGTCCAGTTGTGATGTTTTAATTCTAAGAGTAGCATAGAAGTAGATGGAAGGCGGAGCCCAGCCTTTCCCCAAGCCCGGAAGGTGAGCCTTGTGTTGTCCTGTTACAAGAGATGAAGCTGCTGAAAGGAAGGTTCACAGATAACTTGATAACTGGGTATAGGGACTTAGCAGGACAACAGTGTGTGTTCAAAAGCTGAAATTGGAAGCTTGAGTAATTCAGCAACAGGAGAATGAATCCTGGCTTTGCAGGTCATTCAGCAGTGGAAGTGCTTACTAGGAAAAAGGGTAGACGCTGACAGAATCAAGTTTTTGTAAAGTGAGAAAGGTGGGTGGAAAAATACACTGTAAGCACGTGTACATGCAACAGCCAGGCAACATCTGCAGGCTCTGGATTCTGGTATATTCTACAACCTCGTTGCATGAATTTGGGTAGGGAGTGATTTGTTTTTGTGGGTTTGTTTTTCTACTTCTTGAGACCCTAGGCCTTCAGAAGCAAAGGCCCCTGGGAAGCTCAAATGAGCCTCGAACTAGGCACCCCACATAGCGGGAGAAACTAATTAGGAAAACTACAGATAAAATAACCTGCCAGTTACCCAGCTGTTCTTCCTGTGCTCTACAAGTGGTTTTTCCTACTTGTTCAATCAGTATGTCAGACTAGGTCTAGGGTAAAACTTCTGATATGGGGACAACTTGTCTTTGTATTCTCACTTCAAACTGGACGTGAACAGTCCCGAATGCTACTAGATGTACCCCTGTTGTAAACATCACATTTGGGGTAAGTACTTGTATTTAGGAAGCTATGTGGTAAAACCAGTTAGTAATTTATATGTATAATGTGTATTTTCCCGACAGCTTTCCTAGAGTTTGAATCAAGAGATTCAAGTTGAATCAAGTTTTCTTGTGTTTGACCAGACAGCACGTTAGGCTAGATTCATGTAATATAGAAAGGCTAACTCTGAGATTTAAAGTCCTCTTCTGTCTTCTTTTAGAATTCCTGTGACTTGAATTTTGCAAATATACCAAATGTGACATACGTGAAGATGATGTCTGTAAACAATGTATTACACATTTCTCATGAGTCCAGTGGGATGCTGATACGTGCTCACATACCTGCCTTTAATTCTCTTCTTAGGTATAGTTTCTGTACAAGATTCCCCATGTAGCCATCTGTTTTCTATGTCCGTTTACACATCCTTTCTAGATCAGATAAGCATTTGTTGCTGAAGCTGTATGTGATGCTATCTTGCAGGGTCAGGTACCAGAACCTACAGCCTGCTGGGAGACTCTGACTTCTAGAGCTGTTGCCTGGGAATTGCTGTAAAAAGCACTGCAGGGCAGATAACTAATTCTTATGTCATGCTATGCATTTCCTTACATTTGCAACATTAGAAGTGGCTCTTGCACTATCATAAAAATGATAATGAACATATATTTGAAGACCATTTATTCTGTAGGCATAGCACTTCAAGTATTTTTTCCAATTCAGAAATGTGTGGCCATCAGCTGCTGTAGCCTGGATCAGAGCAGTAGAAGGATTTTAACCGTGGAGCTGTATTGGGTCTCCATGTGCTACATAAAGTGGTGCCATAAGGTTTCCTCATCTAATGCTGTATTGCTGGGATGAGACTTAGAGCTGCAGACATCAAATCAATATAAAGGAAAGCAGGGTTTGCACTGTCTCTCTTTGTCCCAGTTTTAGGCAAAAGTATAGTATACTTTTGCAAATGCCATTGCTTCTTTTTTTTGTGTGCTTGTGGCTTCTTTGGCTTTAAATAGGTTACCTAATCTCAGGGTCTGAGATTTTGCAAAAGCTCTTGGAGGATTCAGATTGTGAAGTTCAGATATTCTCTGGTGTCCATTCAGAAAAGTAATTCAAGGACTGTAGGCGTGAATTTTCTTTAACAAAAGCAGAAACAGTTACCTACTCAGGTCAAAAGACTACATTGGCCATAGAACTGTACCAGACTTTTTTTGACAAGGCTAAATGTTAAACTACTGTGTGAATGGTTCGAGGAGTAACACTGCCCTGGATCGTCCACATCTTATTTCCTACACCTTTAATATTGCTTTCATAATTTGTAGATCTGCACTGTTGCAGCATGACACAGCCTTGCCTGAGCACAGCTCTCAGGCTAGATGGAGGATCGTGTGGAGTATTCATGAGCAGCCTTCTCTCCAGGCCATGAGTGAGGTGGAGCCTTATAAGGGAATGTTCTGTGATGCTACAATGGAGAAATGCATATTTCAGTGCATGTGCACCCACAAACTGCAACTTTAACTCACAGTGCTGAACTGCATTGATTCCCACGTTGCTGATCACCACAGCTGAATTCAGTGGAGCTGTCCCTGACTGCTTATGGCAATTACAGATATATGTGATGGTTTCTGATCTTCTGCAGGGACTAGTCACTGGAGGACAATGCGGTCTTCATTTTGCCAGTGAATTTCACAGCAACTGGCTGACAGTAGAGGAAGTCTTGAGAGTCTTCTGTTTCACGTGCTGATGAATGTCCATCCAAAAGACTGCAAATGCAGGCTCTGTTTTTGTTCACACCTAACTGGGACCTTCCATCATTATCTTGTCTTAGTATTTTTAAAAAATAGTCTTAGTATTTTTAATTTTTTTTTTCCTTCTGTTTTCAGATTTTTGATCCTTCTGTTGAACAGTCGTCTTCTCCAGTAGTGGAAACCTTTAGAAGTACAGGAGGGACAGTTTTCTTCTCTTACTTTATCTGACTTCACAAAGGCACTACGTGGCTTGGATGACTGTCCCTTAGCCTTGGGGACAGTCTCTTGAAATAACTTTTTTAGTGGGTCTGTTGAACTGTTGCAGACTGAAGTGCTTTAAAAGTTCTAACATGAACAAATGTAGGTTGATCTTCATGAAGACAGCATGTTGACACAAAGGCTTACTCTCAAGTTGTGCTTTCCACCTAGATACTGTAGGGATTTTTCCTTCCTCCCAATAGTTATTTAATTCTTTTAACTGAACTGCAAGTATTTTCCCTGACCTTGTATTGAAAACCACTGAAATTTTGGCAACAACAATTAAGCCTACCAAAAATCAGTCTGATGCAAAATAACCGACTTGGAAATTTTCAGCCTCAGTAGTTGTGGGATAGCAACTCTTGATGAAAGGTGTCAAGCAGCTATAATCATAGTCATCAACACCTATGCTCTATGTGTTTGCTGAAACATGTATTTGTTCTCCTTTGTTAGAAATATATGCAGTGCCTAATTGTAGTGAGTCTCTCTATCAGCTGCATTGCACATTTCTCTGTGTAAAGGGAATGTCTGTTTAGAGGGACTGCTGCTGTCTTGTGAATGAAGAGTATACTTTTATGGAAGCTTTCATTTTCTTCTCTTATTGCTTTATTTAAAAACGATTTTTAAAAAACCCTAGAATTACAGTATCATTCCCTGTATAGAAGATAACTATCAGTAAGTTTAATTTCTTACAGCTAATCTGTTGTGTACGCAAGTTTGTCGTCTTGTAATGATTTTCATGGATCCTCTCTCAAACCTCAGTACTCATGGTATTAAAATATATTCTATATGCGTCTTTAAAGCAGCAAAATAGCTGTGATTATGAGTATGGGGCATCAGGCTGAAGATGCATCTGTCCTAGAATCCTCCCCTTGTCCAAAAGTAGTGCTTAGGTACTTAGTGTGAGTGCAGGACAAGCAAATTTCCTCTTGCCCTCCAGCAGTTTGTTGTTCGCAGTCTTCCACAAGGTAGAATAAGTCATGTGTTTGAGCAGTCACTCTATGAACACATCACCAAAGTCTCTGTGGAAATGTGTATGAGTAAAGGACAGAGATAAGAGTGCTTATGCTACCTGGAAGCTGACATGTCCTGATTTCTGAGGTCTGAGCAGTACAGCTTTAATATTGACTTTTCATGTGCTCAGTGATGGTGATGTGTTTATACTAGAAGAGATAAGGGAGTAATAAGGGTATTTAAAAAAACCCCACCAGATTGTTGGAGTAGAAAATTGTGTGCCTCCAGAGTCTGTAGTTTTTATTGTTACTTAGTTAATATTTTAGTTGAAAAATGGATTCTCTGGGTTATTTGGTGGCACAAGTACTTTTATGTCCAGAAAAGCAACAATATATGCCCACGTGAGTCTGTTTCAGTTTTCGTACATGATCCAGACATGTGGTGTTTGAGATACTTGTGTCAACATTGATGGAAGTCAGCTTTGAAAAACTTTCAGTATTTACTTACAGATCCCTACTGTTGCAATACAGTTCTGACCTTCAGAGACACCACTTCTGAAGAACTCGCAGAGCCTTTTTATGTTGTTGAATTTGATGAATGATGCCTGGCTTTCATTCCCCTGACAGACTGTTTATTTTCACCAGGTGTTCTCTAAGACTGACCCTTTGTTTGTTTGTTTTTCCTCTTTATTAGAGAGCTAGTTAGTTGTCAGTAAAATAACAATTACAGTATCTGAGCATTTATTACATGTTCGGGCATGCCAGAAGTCAGAATACAACCTACAGGAAAAGGCAGAAACTTCGTCTCTTCTTAGTCATAGTAGTCTTGAAAATTTAAGGCAAAGTAGAATATGTTTTCTTGCATCCCATCTGAGTGAATCCTTCAGTAGTAAGCAAGTATTTGCATACTCTTTATGTAAGCAAGCTCTAGCTAAACAGCATCCACTAAATCTTGTACCGTCTATTGCTGACTTGCAAAAATTGCTGGGAACTGTTACACCAATATGATCATCCATCTGGCAGAAAAAAATGCTGTAAACTGCAGTGCTGTTAACACTTTTGTATGGCAAAAGCTCTGATGTGCTGGATCCATTCTGTACATCAATGAATTACCCACAGGAAAAGAATAGTATAAACAGTTGTAGTCTGAAACACTCACTTGTACAAATGTGCAATTATAATTGGTAGCGAGAGACAGCATCTTTTGATAGTATCTCTCAAAAATATTTCAAAATGATTAAATGGCTTTCCCAAGTTGAGGACTTGCTCATTCTAGACTGATACGTGATTTTTTGAAAAATATGCAGCTTGCTTTTTTCAATTATCAATGGCTCAATCTGAGTGCAGAAAAGTGACGTTACCAAATTTGACCTTGGACCAGAATCATAGCTGGAATATTGAACTTTTTTTTGTTTTATGTAAGCCACAGTGACCAGTCACGCAATTCTCCTCTGCAGGAGATTATTGAAAAGTGCTGGAACTGATTGCAACTTCAGTGGCCCAACATGGACATCAAATTAGTTTGACTCCACTTCAAAATGTTTTGCACAAACATGCCTTGTGTCCATGAACTTTGTATGTCATCTAGTTGTCAAACTACATTGGAAGTGGGTTAACTTAGAGGTGGGTTGGATTTGCCCTCAACAAAATAGACATGGATGCCCTTGTGTCCTCTCGCAATTCTTGCAAGCCTACTAAGCTTTCTAAGCAGTTACAAGGAACTCATACAGCCAGTAAAGCAGTATCTCTTTGTGGACTGATGTGTTCTCTCCTGCTCCAGGGGCATCCAGGCAGGATTTTGTCTCCAGTTTTAAATATTGGGGTGCAGCTATTACCATCCTGTGCAATTTTAGTTTGTGGGGAGATGACATATTTTTGTCCCAATTACTCCCCAGTCATGCCTCAGGCAACTGTATTGTGGTCATGTACTGGAAATGCTCAGTGTAATTGACCCCTGGAGAGAAAAGCTTTATGTTTGCCAGCTGTCAGGCAGTAGCTTAACAGAGGTATATAAGCAGGAGTCAGGGCAGGTTCCAAGTAAAGGGACAACCAGGGCACTCTCCAGTGCCTTTGTAAACTGGAATAGCTGTAGTCAGACAGCTATTGTATTGACTACTGCCTCTCAACGATATCTTGTGCATATCTTGCTAGATGTGCCACATTGCTTTCAAAGCTTGTAGTGGTATTAATAATACAACTTGTATCCAAACCCAGGTGCTGCTAACCCACCAAACCCGGTGGAGTCATAGAAATCTTCAGTGAGTCCAAGTTAGAGCAGGAGCAGGTCTGGACCCTAGATCTCCCCCTTGACTGATCATGTTTCCAATTCCTGTAAGTATTTAAGACTACAAAGAAACAGAACTTAATGGAAGGAGAAATAATGTACTTAGTGCCTTCCTGCCACACCACCGCTGGACTGAATGTAGCACTTAGAGATGATGCAAGTTCTCTTCTAGGACGATAAGAAAGCTCAGGAAAAATTACACTTATTTGTCATTCCACTTGTGTGGGTTTTTACCACAATCCAAAAATAATAATAAAGGATAAAAAATAACAATATCACCTGAGTAAAATAGTTTTAAGAAAGGCACTGGAGATAACTTGTGTGCTTTATTTTCATTGTAGTATCAGTGTGAGAAGATAGAAACTTCGCTGGCAGAGAAGCAATTTAGCCTTCTTAAGCAAATACTGTTCTAGCTTTGCACAGCCTTACATCTCTGCAATAAAAATGCTTTAATATGAACAACTTCCATCTTGGTATACTATTGAGTTTTTATTATTAAAATAATAAATAATATCCTGAAATTTCATTGCATTTGTCATTTGATGGCTTTACACTACTGTATTTCTGTTTTGAAGCACTACTGCCATAATATCCAGGCAGGCCTGAATGAGAGTGTGAATGTCTCAGTTATGAGTAACAGTTTGCATGAGTTCACACTCAAGTAGGTAAGTGTATATGGGACAATATTTTACTTTATCACACAAGTAAAATTTCTTACCTAAGAACATGGATTTCCTACAAACTGCTCCTGGATTTGAAAGAAGAGTCTCAGTCTTTCTTTTGAATCACTTCATTTCATAGAGACTGTTTCATGTAACTGAGATTATCTGATACTCCACATTTAAGTGCTGGTCTCTCTTTGCTTTTAGAAAACCCTTGACTGCATTGCAGAAGTCAGTCGTAGCAAGAAACATTTCCATGTTAAGAGCCCGGTTAGCTGGCAGCTGATCTGTCCTTCAGCTCTCTAAAATCCTTTTCCCCCAATCATTCTAGGACTTCTTAAGGCAGACTTGATTTGATTCTCCTTTCTAGGCAAGTGTTTTTCTAGGTTTTGAAGGCTTGAGGAGTGCAATGGATGGCTGGCAATTCCAAAAAGCTGCAAGTCGGAACTCCTATCAGATGTTCCTCTGTCTGCAGATGCAAATGTTCCTGTTGTCAGCATGTTTGTTTGTCTAAGTCAGGACCTTTCTAGAATCCTGTCACTGTGGTTCTTTCTAACCTCTTCCACCACCTCTCCAGGTAAACCTTTTATAGTGGTCAGGATTATAACACCATTAGTAACTGTCTTCATATTGACCACCATTGTGACAGCAGAGTAGTCTTCTTGGTATCTGTGCGTGCTTCTGTTACAGCAGTCCTGTAGCAACTCTGCTACTACCCAGGCACTCTGCAACAGCAGGAGGCTCTTGGCTGGCAACAACCAGATGCTTTCTCATACTGGGGAAGTTACTTTGCAAAAGGTGTTCAGTCTGCAGAGTTATAGGAAGGTGATTTACTTTTATCATGTGGTGTTTATCCCAAGTCTGGAATGATATTTTATGCTATTAATCATTGTGGTTAGGTAAAGACCAAAACCTGGTAACTATGTTTAGAAGTATCAGATTTTTGTCAGTCTTCCTTTCTTTTTCAGATGCTCTTATTGCCCTTGCCTTAAAGCTGTTCCTGTGGAGCCTGGGCCATTAGTCTAACTGCAAGGTGGGAGGAAACCAATATTCATTAGCATTTTTTCTGTGACCAGATGGTGCTTCAGAAGCAGTACTAGCTTAGAGGCCAGGATTGCAGAACACATTAAGGGTGTGCCCAGGAAATGCAAGTGAACTAGCACAGACATACCCTACAACTATAATTCATGGTCCCTGTGAATCAGGCAAAATATATGTGCAAAAATACTTGACAGCTCATCTGATGTGTGCAATGTGATATGCAGCATGTTGCCCTTCAGAAGTAATTCAATATTGGCCTTGAGATTACTGCTTTTTGGGCTCTTTTTCACACATTGTCTCTTAGAGGACTTCACAGAAACACCATTTCTTGAAGAAATGTGTTGTTCCTTTCCTCAAGCACAGTATCCCAGTCATTTACACCTCTTCTCTTTCTCCTCTTCATTTCCAGTGTTTGAAATGCTGGAATACCTTTCTCATATGGCATAAATAAGAGCTGAGACAGGCCTGAAAACATCAGAATCCTTCAAATGCTTAAAAGTGAAAATTAAATCTTAGTAAAATTGCCAGAGTGACTAAAACCTTAACCAAACATCTCTTTCCCATTGCTTTTCCTCATTTCCACTGTTGAGAGAACTAAGTTATGTAGTAGTTTAGAACAGGTAAGAGACAGCGGAGGAAATCCTTTCTAACTGCTCTCACTTGTGCCAACGAGCACATAGAATTCACAGGGGAGGAAATAATTTTGTCTCACCTTTACATCTCTGATTTCTGAGAAACCAGCTTATGCTTTCACTTTTCAGGAAGAGATAATGAATCCTGGAAGTCCTCTTGTTTTATAAGACTGAGCAGACCCTTATGTAGCAGATGTACTATGTTAGTAGAACTGGTTGGGTTTTGGCAATAGAACTTGTGGCTCTGTAATGTTGCCGTGTTGCTGTCAGTGTTGTTCCCTCAAACATCTTTTGGCACTGAGGCTAATAGGCAAGGAATGGCTTGTGCACATGCTGCTAAGGGATTTTACTCTTCAGGGCAGGATGACTGTGTTCACACCGTCTATGGGGAAGAGCTGCCAATCTCCACGTGTTCCTGAACCATGCCTGGGAGTTTCTGGGGAAGTGTTAAGTGGCCCAGGACAGACTCATCCCAGGAACCGTTGGGGTGATTTGATAGTAAAAACAACTGAGTTCCAATGCCTGGACAATGGTGGCACTGGTTAATTTACTAGAATTTACTTAAGTGATCTCTTCCTTGTCATTTAAGTAGCATCAGGCTGCTGAGAGCCCATACAGGATCTTAAGGACATGACTGGGAGTGCCCATGGCTCACGATGTCTTGCAGAAAGAATCTTGACCTGCTCGTCTTCAGTGGTCATTGAAAAATTGTTTGGGAGCAGGCTAGAAATAACTTGATTTAGATCAGCTTCTTGTGCAATTGTGCCAAAGGATTTGTTGATACTTCAATTTATAGACAGCTGTGATCCTACCTACCAGCCAGCTGATTTATTTCTAGGGTATTGACAGGATTTCACACTGTTAGTGCTCACGTGGTGCACAACACATTCCTTAACCATTGAAGCTTTGCAGACTGAGAAAACTGCAGAAAATGACTTGTTCCAGTGGGAAGAAAACAGAAAAACATTGGTGAGGAAAACCAAGCACAGTGTGTATCACAAAGAGGACTCAAAGGAGAACATTACAGAAGAAATATAAGTGAATTGAGCAGGGTATTTACAGATTAGGGTATTTGTTTTAGATTATTAATTATACACTGGAAGATGAAGCAAATTTCTTAGTATCTGGTTGTCATTCCTTTTAGGGTTTGTATTGCTGCTATTCAGATCTTGCTACATGAATATTGTTACTTGCAGAAGTTTCACAAGACATGTGTCTACAACCCAGGAAAGAGTGTTAAGCCTAAATATTTATTTATTATGTAGAAACAAGAAATTGTATTTGGTGCATAACCAAAATGCTGTTTGCAACTAACCTTAAA
Source organism: Podargus strigoides (assembly GCA_028020825.1). Classification (NCBI taxonomy): domain Eukaryota; kingdom Metazoa; phylum Chordata; class Aves; order Caprimulgiformes; family Podargidae; genus Podargus; species Podargus strigoides. The sequence goes on from CM051620.1 coordinate 13,506,505, forward strand.
ATGATTTGGCTTTTGTATTGAAGACCGAGTGCAAGCTAATGAAAGGAGATGAAGATAAACAATTTAGTACTTGACTGATGATTAAATTTGTGGCTTAGTGTTAGTACTCAGAAAACATTCTCTAGGCTCTTGTGGTTTAGGGAAGTTTTGCCAGGCTGAAAATGATGGATTTCTTTTTTTTTTGTTCTGTATGGGAAAACTGGTGGAAAAATAATTTTGTGTACTTGTGTCTGAGGTGTAATGTGAGTGGATGCATCTTCACTGCACCTGTCAGAATAGTCACTCTTTGCACTAGGAAAATATCTGGCCCTGGACTTCACCAGTGTGTCACTGTTACCTAATGCATATTCTGTAAATAAAAGCACTGTGCTTAAAATCTAGCTTAGAGAGCTCATCTTCAGTATTACCATAGGAAATTTCTGTGTTGATAGTTTCCAGTCTTTTTCCTCTGTATAAATTATTACATGCAAATTGTCGGTAAGGGTTATAATACATTCACTGGCCACCGTTGTTGCTTTTTCTCTAACCTGATTTTATTGGTTGATAGTGTTTGTTCAACTCAGTGCCTGTTTAAAAAAGACTTAAAGGTGGATCACGTCATGTGTTCAAATGTGTCCTCTCCATATATTCTTTATTAAAAAAAAAGGTGTAACTGAAGGTTCATACATAATACAGTGCTTTAATGTTTGAGGTTCTGAAGTGATGCAGACTCTCTGAAAGAGAAAAAATGTAATTTATGGTAGAAAGAAAACCCACTGAATCTATCAGGAAGACAATATAATATAAAGCAAAAATAAACCCCATTTCCTGAGGTTCGGGAGTTTGCAAGTGCTTGTTTATTTTCTTCCTTTTACTCTTTCCCACACTTTTTTCCAAGGTCTTTTGGAATGCTGGATCTCGTGCAGAGGTAAACAGCCCCCCAGTGCTGCTGCCTCCCTCTTGTGCAGACCCCAATGACCTGAGCTCCTCTCAACTGTCTCTTCCAAAAACTTCATTTGAAGACCATAAAGACCTGAGAATTACCCATTTCACTGCTAGATGGCTCTGATTGTGGATTAGCCTCATTGTTGAACTGTTCATTTCTCATTTTAATTAGTTTAGATTTACCTTGCAGCACTTGTTTCTTGTTTTGTCCCTTCCTGATAGAACAAATCACGAGAGAGTTGTTCTGCCATTTTAAGATGTTGGTGAGGTTCCTCTCACAAGCAGCTCTATCGCTGTAGTCACTGGAAGCCATGCTCTGACCTTAGGCTCAGCTGTAGCTCAAATTAGCCAACTCTATTTTTGTTAATTAGTCCCTAAACTACAAGCTTTTGGAGGGTGAGAGAGTATTTTGGGAAAGTGTTATATGCTTGCTTTGCTTCTGAGCTCCTTTCTAGGTGTCTGCTGCTGGGCAGCCAAAGAGTGAGTGACGTGCAGAAATCCATTTACGCCTAACGGAGGACTTAGGTGCAATGCTCTGGGTTGCAATCCAAAACAGTCCCCTGTGAGGCTGCTGAAACAGCCTGGAGGTGCCTGAACATCCTATTTCCTTTTTTATTTTTGCTGTCAGTTTACCTCAATGCCTTGGGTTGTTTCTTGATGAGTGCTCAAAATTGTCCCAATCTGAGCAGAAGGGAAAATAAGTCTGGCTTCTCACTCGGCCTGAGGGCTTTCAAATCCTGCCTCTGAGCTAACCACCTGCCTGGGCAGTCA